>OX381721.1:48584309-49967200 GCA_947462335.1 Harmothoe impar
ACAAGGGGATCCTCCAGCGAAACGTCCAGCTCTAGAACCAGATAGGGGTATGGAGGGACCTGTCCAGGTGGGGGACACCTCACGGGAGGATGTGACGCTTGGACAGGTGACCATGGAAGATGCTGGAGAGGATAGTGACTCTAGTATGCCTAGTCTGGAGGGTGCAGTAGATGTACCAGTGACCTTGGAACGTAGACCAGTGCCCACTGTAGAGACAGTGGAAAGGACTAAGATGGTAGTCCAGGGTAGTCAGCATGGGGTTGAGGTTGTCAAAGGGGACGACCTGGAGGAAACTCCGGTGGAAGGAAAGGAGACAGCTGTGGCAATCTCCAAGGGAGATAAGCTGTTTCCAGATCCTTTTAGGTTGACAATACCTGGTCTGGAGGTTCCGCCTTATGAACCCAGGGAGAGGTTGAGCCTGGATGACATAAGGACGCTCAGATTGAGAAATGAGCATGAACACATGAAGGAAGGGATTAGAATAGAGGAAGAATCCCTGAGGAAGTTGAAGGAAGAAAGGGAAGCTTTTGAAAAGAGTTTTTTGGCAAAAAGGTCAGGGAACATTGGGGAACATGCAGCTCAGATAAAACATCTGGAACAAATTTCTGTCAATGTGGGTCTACTTGAAGGTACTGAAGTCAGACTGAAGTCTGAAACGGAAAAGCTAGTGGTGCGGAATGAAGAAATTAGTTCCGAGATTCTAGCAAGACAGTTGCAGGTAGCTGAGTATGATGAGTTATTGAAGAAACAGGATAGTAAGCTGGGAGAGTTAGAGGCGCTAGCTCAACAAGCTGAAAATCACATGGTGAACAAACTAGAACCAAAAGGGACGAAGGAAATTGGGGACCCAGTGGGAAAGGCGCAAGAGGTGTCTAGAGATGAGACCTTTGTGACTGCCGACGAGCCCTCAGTAGTTATAGTCAATACAGTGGAGGAGGTAGTGAAACCACCTATCACTGAGGATCTAGATGGTTCCATGGTAATACATACAGCATATATGTTATCCAGTGTGAGTGGACACTCATCCATGCATGGCAGTAAGTTTGACAAGAATGAGGAGTTCATGTTGGAGCTTTGTGGTAGAATTGAAAAACTGTTTCAGGAGAAGTTAGATTGCTTTCTTGAAGAAACAGAGTCAGTGAGCGTGGAGAATGACACTAAGGGAGGAAAAGGAGACGTTCCGGTAGCTCAAGCTACAGGGAATAAGGCTCCTGTGGGACCAGTTAACACTGCTCCAGCTCCAGGTGCTCATTCTACTCCAGCTCCAGGAGCAAGGCAGGTTCATACAGTTCCGGTAAATGTGTCTACGGTGGGTAGACCAGGTTTGCCCGGTGGAGCATACATGAATGCTCTGCCGCCAGGTCAAGGGAATCTGGCCGGGCCTAATACCTCCTATGGGGGATGGGGCAATGTGGGACCGGATAACTGTTATGGGAACGCGAGGCCTATGTTCAATATACCACCTCCCCCATTACCTGGCAGTCATATAACTCCAGGAAGCATGTATACACCAAGGACCGGAGGTATTGATCAGAATGGGACACCCTATCAACATAGAGGGAATATGTCGATGGAGGACGAGGCAGTGTTCCAAAGCAATCCAGCAATTAGAAGATTGGGGATTGATGCGGTACCAAATGATGTGGGGAACCATAGAGCAGTGGACTATGCTTTGAGTCAGGCTGAGATACCGTTGAGAACGGGAATGACAGCTGTAAAGAAGCAGGCTATCAAGATGAAGCAATATGATGGCTCAGTTCCATGGAGGAAATGGTTCACACGATTTTCAGCAGATATGCGACATAATGGTTGGGAAGGCGATGAGTGCCTTGCGGCTTTGTCGTGGTGTCTGCGGGATGGTCCTGGTGATCCAGCCCTAACAAGCTTTGAATTAAGCGGGGGAAGAACGTACAAGGGATTGGTGGAAACAGCTTCTTGGGCTTTGGGTTCCACATCCGGTGCGGATCCCGCGTCTGAACTGGAGGAAAGAGTTAAGAAAGTCGGTGAAGGGCACCGACAGTTTGGAATGGCTCTCCGAGTACTAGCAGCAGAAGCATTTGCATCTATGAGTCCAAGTGATCCATGGCTGGTGAGGAAGTTGTCCAGCCTGTATATAGATGGACTTAGGGATGAGAGATTGTCAAGCGAGATTGCTTCACAGTGGAAGACCACTATGTCGCTAGCAGACATCTTCGAGCTCACGGAGGATGCTCTGAGGAAGAGGAAGCTGTTGAAAACTGTAGAGGCAGCCCCTGTAGCTGCAGTGGAGATACCCGCAGAGGAGGGTGAACTGACTACAGAGGGTGTGCAAGAGGTGGCAGCTATAGATCCTAAGTGGGGAGGACTTCGTACTTTGTATAAAAGACGAAAGGTTCCAGGATCAGACGCTCCAGCACCAGAGGAGGGTGCATTAAAAACCATGATTGGAAAAGTCATGGATGAGCGTAGTAAAGCTGAGAAGGCTGAGAAGGTCGCAACTCGTGGTCGCGGTAAGGGGAAACCCAACAAAGACACGAAATGTTACAATTGTGGGAAGAAGGGTCGCTTTGCAAGGACATGTTGGTCCAAGGATACCAGGAATGTATCATCGGTCGAGAAACAAAAAGACGGACCCTCTTCTGACCAAAGCCCACCGCCGACGGAAAACTAAAAGGGGTTGTTGTCGATGACAAGATAACAACCCCGCCTGTGATTGTCAAAGGTACTGTCGAGGGAGAATCAAAAGATTCCATTTCATGGGAGCCGCTGGGGTTAGCCGCACCTGAGTCTGATCCGCCAGGTGGAGATGGGCCCCAGGGAACGGACGAGAAAGGTGTTGAAGATTTAGCTCATCTGGACACTGTCCGTAGAATTGAGTTGGCGGAAGAAGTAGAAAGGTTTTGTGCTTCGCGACTCAAACCCGATGATCCTATAGTTAAGTTTCTCAACTCGAGGGGATATGACTTGGGCGGTGAAACTGGAATCCAAAAATTTGCCTTACAACCTTCTCCTTTACAAGGGAAGAGATGGTACTTGCCTGTGCAGATTCAGGGTTGCTTGGGGGAATTTCTGATCGATACTGGAGCTAGCCACTCCATGATGGGTCACCATTTCTTCGAGAAGCTTGCAGGTCTGCCGACTAGCCCTGTGGGGCCTGGGTCGGTCAGAAGTGCTGATGGATCTCATATGCGGACACATGGCAGACAGGTGATACCCTTCTGGGTGAATCAACATTCATTTGTTGTTTCAACAACTGTGGCTGAACTGACGGATGAGGGAATCTTGGGAGTGGATTTTTGTTCTCTGTATGGAGCGGTATTAGATAGTGTGACGGGGGAACTCACTCTTCGATATCCACAAGAGATGAAGGTCCAGTGTGTGCTCCGCCGGATTTCAGGCGTCTCATCTGTCTCTCAGACAGTGCGAATTCCTCCCCGCCATGTATGCAATGTAGTTGTATACTGCCGGGATATGGAGTTTGACCGCATGGGGGTGGTGGAACCGAATCAGCAGCAGTTGAGTAAGCTGGGGTTGGTTTCCACCAGTGCCTTAGTGCAAAGTTCAAGACGAACAGTAGTACCAGTCAGTAATATGACTTTTCAGGATGTGTACCTGGAAAAAGGGACGACCTTTGGGGACGTGACATATGCTGATGTGGTAGGAAGAGCTGACTCACCAGAGGTGGAGTTAGCAGCAAAGAGGGCAGTGGAATTAGGAGCTTTGGATCCATCCGCTATGCCAGTGGTATTGCAAGACACTGGAGAGCAGGATAGGAAGGAAGGCTATGGATTACCACTGCATCTTTTGCCATTAGTAACAGATAGCCATCTGGAGAAGGAAGAGGACAAAGGGAGTCTGGCTCAGTTGTTGTGCGAGAATGCAGACTTGTTCTCTGCTCCAGGAGAGCAGTTGGGTAGAACTGACCGAGTAACTCATCGGATAGACACCGGTTCTAGCCCGCCATTACGCTTGCCTTACCGGCACCTGCCTTTGTCTAAGAAACAGGCATTGGAGGATGAGGTGGACAAGATGTTAGGGGAAGGGATAATAAGGCCTTCTGATAGTCCATGGGCTAGTCCAGTGGTAATGGTTACCAAAAAGGATGGCACCTGTCGATTCTGTATAGATTACAGGAGACTAAATGGGATTACGAGGAAAAATGCCTACCCCTTACCACGCATTGATGAAAGTCTAGATTCCTTGGGTGGCAATCACTGGTTTTGTACCTTAGATCTGCAGTCAGGCTACTGGCAGATTGGGATGCACCCAGAGGATAAGGAAAAGACAGCGTTCACAACCCACAGGGGGTTGTTTGAGTTCAATGTGATGCCGTTTGGCTTGTGCAATGCTCCGGCTACTTTCTAGAATATGATGGAGACAATGCTAAGGGGATTGTTGTGGAAAAACTGTCTAGTTTATCTGGACGACATCATAGTTTTCGGGAAAACTCGGGAGGAGTGTCTATCAAATTTGACCATGGTGATGGATCGACTGAGATCCTATAACCTGAGACTGAAAGCTAAGAAGTGCAAGTTCTTCAGGCAATCAGTGGAATATCTGGGCCGAATTGTCAGTGGCACAGGTATTTCGGCGGATCCAGGGAAATTAGAGGCAGTAGCGAGTTGGGCAACGCCAAAAGATCAGAAGGAAGTAAGATCGTTTTTGGGTTTTTGCTTATACTACCGCGATTTTATTCCCGGATTTGCTGAGGTGTTGACTCCTTTACAGGCGCTGGTAGTAGGAAAAAGGAAGGGAATGTTGAAGCTACCTCCATTTATTTGGACGGAATTAGCTGAACAGGCTTTTCAGAAGCTAAAGGAGTTATTTACGGTAACTCCTGTGCTGAGCTATCCTACTGAGGGTGATCAGTTCATCCTAGACACCGATGCTAGCAACGACAGCATAGGCACTGTCTTATCCCAAGTACAGGAGGGGAAGGAAGTGCCCTTGGCATTTGCTAGCAACAGCTTGAGTAAAACTCAACGCAATTATTGCACCACCAAAAGAGAGTTGTTAGCCATAGTGGTATACACGAAGAAATTCCGCCATTATTTGTATGGAGGGAATTTCATTCTGCGTACAGATCATTCATCCTTGAGATGGCTCCTTAATTTCAAGGAGGCAGATGGGATGATGGGTAGATGGATCTCCGCGTTGTCTGAATTAGGGATAGAGAATGCCCAGATTCAGCATCGGAGCAGAGTGAAGCACGTGAATGCGGATTGCTTGTCTAGGAGACCAATCCGAAGATGTGCAAGGTTGGACTGTGAAGACTGTGGCATACATAACGCTTTGGTGGCTCCAATAATGAATTTTGATCCAGCCTGGGAAGAGAACTTGGTGTTCTGGTCGGCGGAGTCCATACTTGAAGCTCAGCAGGAGGACGAAGGTATCAATGTGATACGGAATCTGATCCTGGAGAGAGCTGCTCGTCCCGTCAGACCTGCTCTGTCATTAGAATGTGTGGAAGTGAGGAACTTAGTGGGCCAATGGTTGCAGTTGGTAGTGCGAGACGGCCTATTGTGTAGATGGAAAACTCTTGAAGGCAAAGCCAGGAGGAGGCTACAGATAGTCTTGCCAGCTTCTCTGAGATGGGAAGTATTCGAGTTTTACCATGGTCATCAGACTTCCGCTCATTTTGGCAGGAAACGGACTTTGGACAAACTAGCGAGGAGATATTACTGGCCTGGGATGTCTAAGGATGTAATACGTTGGTTGACGGAATGCCCGACGTGTTGCCTGGTATACCCGGGTCCTGGGAAAGGTAAAACATCTCTCAGACAAGAATTGTTCGGAGTCAGATTTGCGAGGATAGCCATTGATATAATCACTGGCTTCCAGACAACTCCAAACTCCAACATGTGCATGATGGTAGTACAGGACTACTATACCAAGTACGTGAAGGTGATCCCAATGAAGGATCACACGGCATTAACCTGCGCACAAGCTTCGGTTGAGGAATGGGTACTAACATTTGGTGCACCTCTCATGCTACATTCAGACCAGGGTAGGGAGTTTGAATCGCGTCTCTTTCAAGGGATGCTGGAAGAATTGGCCATAGTGAAAACACGCACTAATCCTTACCGACCACAGTCGGATGGGATGGTTGAGAGGTTCAACCGTACGTTGATTCAGTGGTTGACCACGCTGGTTAATTCTAATCAGGATGACTGGGATACGTTTTCCCAGTATGATGCTCATGCATACAACGGTACAGTGCATGCTTCAACTGGCTGCACTCCTAACAGCCTGGTATTTGGATCTGAGATCATAATGCCTGCAGATTTGGTCTTTGGCAGTGTGCTGCGGAGGAAGGATGTCCCATGCCGAGTGGCATTTGCGGAATCTCTACGCAGAGAATTGCGAGAAGGCTATGCATTGGTGAGAGGCCACTTGAAAAAAGCAGCCATCCATCAGAAAGTAGGGTATGATACAGGCTTGAGAGAAAGGAAGTATGTAGTTGGACAAAAGGTGGTGAGATTGAAACCACCTGTACATGGAAAAATCTCGAAATGTTGGGATGGGCCGTTTGAGGTAACAAAGGTAATATCTGATGTTACTGTGTTGTTGAAAAATGTGCGAGGCAAGATAGTTGCAGGCCATGTGGATCGCCTGAAGCCTTGGCTAGGTCGCCGGCCCGGCGATGAGGATGAACCTTTGGTGGAAGTGCCGATGCCCCAACCCAGGTGGGTGCGTAAGAAGCAGGTTACAGCACCCCCGCCTACAAAGAAGACTAGAAAAGCAACGCCAGCTAAAAAGGTCAATGGTAGGAAGAAGTTAGTTACTAGAAAGGAACCTGGAGAAGTTCCTCGAGTAATTGAGAAGAAGAAACCCCAAGGACCCATACGTAGAAGTGCTCGTATAGCGGGTCGAGGTGCTGTTACGTAAAAGCGGCGGGGCTGGGTTGGTTTGTTATGGTTACCCGGAAGAGTTCGGGTCTCCAAGGACTTACCCGGTAAACCCCGGAAAAGTTGCGTAACTGGTGCTGATTGTCAAAAACACAACGAGAAATACCGGATTTTTTTCTTTAGTCTTTGTGACGGGAATAATGGTGAAAGTGACCAGTAGATGGCATTGGGGTACCCAACGTTCTGCTTTACTAAAGTTAGTTTTGAATGTTTACATGCTATGGTCTGTGAGTTGGTTTCCCATTTAGTACTTGTCGTGATGGTTTCGGATTAAAATCCAATCAACTTAGTCAGTAATTTTTCTAAGGATGAGATGAGAATCCTAAAAGGAAATATTATGTGGAAAGAACGGGTATAAGATTCGTTCTAGTAACATGAGAATGGGACTCATACGTCTTCCGAATTTATTCGGACCACCAAAGAAATTTACTTTGACACGTATTTTTTTATTATGTTTGTTTAAAGAGCGTTCTAAAAGTTCATATGCTACAAATAATACAGCCTTGACGAACTAAAGAACTGCTATTACTTGAAATGATGTGTAAAATACAATCCGAGATAACCCGGCGAAGATTGCAACTACTACGCAGTTTACTTCGCTACCCGATTTTCTTCGGATAATACCGGATAACTTCTTCGGGAAGGGCTATCCGGTACCCGTGATCCCTTGCGCTTGGATGCGCACGCACGCTGGTTTGGCGCGGAAAGCGTCAGTCCTGCACATACCGTTGGAGAGGGTGCTACTACCCATTTAAGCTCATTTGAGAGTGGGCTCCTCTGGGCCGCCCTCTGTGTAGTTATCATGGCGGATAACTATCCGTCGGGTAACTCCCGTAGAAGGAGTCACTCGACGGAGGTTTCCCCTCTTCTCGCAGGAACAGAGAGAGTTGTTAGCTTTGGGGGACCTGGAGTCAACAGCTCCGGTCGATTGTAATCTTCCAAAACAGTTTAGGGAAGCGGATTTACCAAAATTCGTGTATCAACCACCGAGTAAGATGAAGAATAGGGGAGTGAAACGCCGAAATGGCAGTAATATCTCCGAGATAAGGAAAACTGAACAGGTTAAAACCACACAGTATCTCCTAGCTCGGGGAGCACATGTAAAGAAACTGGTAGATATGGGTTTGTCAGTGGCGCAAGCTAGGGGGTTCGTGTCAGGGCCGGGGTTAAAAGGACTCGAGGCCGGGGGATTCCCCTTGTTCCAGGTTGGGAATATTGCGTCACCACCTTCTTCGGGAGTAACCCGAACTGACCCGAATATGCCCGGGATACCGGTGCACTCGGTCAGTCACGCTCCAGTGGGTGCTCCGTGGGGTTCTATGTCGTATGACCGTGCGGATGGTTTACATCCGGTTCATGGTAACTTTGTACCCGATTGGAATGCCCCTAAACAGTCAACTCCGGAACGTATTCCAGCCATGGCAGTCATGCATTTTGCAGCTAAATTTGAGAAATTTGAGCCGGATGCAGTAATTCCTGGGAGTAAGATATTCAGGGGGGCATACGTCCGGGAATTAGACGGATTCAACGAGAGGAAATGTACTAAGCTATTCAGAGCTCCTTCCAATAATTCTAAGTCCAAACCCTACACGGGAGAGATTACTGGGGAGATAGGGAGCTGAGCTAGGCTACCCTCCTACGAAGATACGGAGAGGGATATGGAGTTCTGGTTAGAACACGCTAGTTCAGGGGCACATCAAGCTTACAAGTTCTGGGATGAGGTTATAAAGCAAAGTATGGGGACATACAGGGCTGCCGACCTCTCCAACGAGGATAGAGACCGTATGAAATGGGCCTGGATGACATTTGTCCCACCGGGTATGCCTACTTATAAATCTGGGAGAGGTTGGAGGGTAGGTTCGGGGCAGTGCCCATTCAACGAGTGTATGGATAGAAATCCAATGGCCAAGTATTTGGACCTGTACCAGTTCGCACGACATCTAGTGGAGTTCCACGGGCACTCCAAAATGATGTGGCAGTGCCGGTCCAGGTCTAATCGCTCAGTCAAATGTATGAAAGATGGTGAACCTTTCAGCACATCTAGAAAGGGTTGTATGGTAAGGCACTTAGTGGATGTACACCATATGAAGGCTGAAACTGCCATGTCCAATCTAGATATTCTCGAGAATTGCCCGGAGGCCTTAGGACTCACAGACAGAGAAAAGTGTGTGAGGGTACCACAGGGGTTGGCATACACCTTGGTGTTCAACCATAACCCGAGAAGGTTGTGGCTGAATCGGAAGGCGTGGCCATACTACATTCAGAACTTTCCAGAGAAAGCCGCTGATTACCGTAGTAAGATGGAGTTGGCCACTCCTCCCAAAGGTAAAGTGTTGTCTGAAGGTAAAACTGTGGACCATGGAGTGTATACTCCTGTCTCTGTTACCTTAGGAGAGATGCGAACCACAGGTTCAGAGGAGTCCTCAGCTTCTGCTGGGTTAGACTCATCACCTGACGGTCGATTTACCCCAACCAAAAGACGTGCTCCAGGGTCTTCCTGTGGGTTTAGTAGGAACACTACTGAATCCAACAAGGAGGGCTCTGGCGGATCATTACCGAGGGTTGCTGTTAGCCCAAGGCTAGCCATAGAGGAGAAAATGGTAAAAGACCTGTTAGCTTCTCCTGTAGAGGAGGAGGATGACTGTGTATTTGTGGGACAGGAGGTAATACCTCCTACCACAATCTCTGAGGCTGGAGGGAACCCGGGAGTGTCAGGGAAGATATTAAAAACAGAAAATACTTCTACTGATAGTCAAGGGTATGTAACAGGGAAGATAGAGTCAGTATGTGGGAAAGAGGATTCCAAGACTAAGACGATCTATAGAACGATTGATTTCCAATCTGAGGGAGACGATTGGGTGGATCATAAATTCACCCCACCCACAGGCAGGGTCCAATCAAGTAAAATAGAGATGAGGAAGGAACAGGAGATTGGTCGTAGACTATCCTCCGTTCCATCACCATCTACCTGTATGGGGGGTCTCTCATTGAACTCTCCATCACCTGGGGTGGATGAAGAAGGGATGTGTTTGGAATCGGTCCCTCTGCCTAAGCTGACTGGTGATATTGATCACCCTGAGAATGTTAGTATCAGGAATCTTCTGAAAGAACAGTATGTCACTGGGCTGAAAAGTTCATTTGACACACTGGATCTCGCTTGTCAACTAGCTCTGCAAGGAGCTAGGGCTCAAGCTGAGCAATTGGTAAAAGAAAGTCGTTTGGCCGAATTAGAGAAAGTGGAGACTGCAAAAGCAGAACTCCTATCTAAAATGTCCAAAATGACTGAGGAGAATGAAGCCCTCAAACGACAGTTGGGACAACGGGATGACATGGTAGCAACCTCTAGCAAAATTGTAGACGATTTGAGATTGAACATTGAAAAATCTTGTATGGAAAGTCAATTTTTAATTGACGATCTCAAAGTCAAGTTGGATCGCAATAAGGATATGGTCAGTTCTGCTGAACATAAACTAACTGCTGCCCGGACTGAAATTAGTCTAAAAACTAAAGTTATTCGGAAGTTAGAACACGAAATTGGTGGTCTAACAGAGGAATTTTCTGGCTATAGAAAGGAAGCTCAGCAGAACGATGACTTCTATGAGGAGTTGGCTGAGTTCTTCGAAGATTGCTATGAAATCCCATTGTCAAGTTGGTACGACGAGAGTGTGTACAGGGTTGACCGGGGTTCTGCCCCTCTTCCCTTAGGATTTGACGGTGATGCATACGCACAAAGGTTGGGAGCCGACTCCAGGGCTAGTGATATCCCTTGGAGTCCTCCACCTTCACCTGCAAGGGACGAGATGCACCTGGCTGACTGCAGTTACGTGGCTGCCTCCTCCATGACTCCTGGGTCATCGGAGTTGGTTCCTGTGACGTCTGTTCCTGTGACATCTGTTCCTGTGACGTCTGTTCCTGTGAGGTCTGTCCCTGTGACGTCTGTCTCGGTGACATCTGTCGCTGTGACGTCTGCTGCCGTG
Source organism: Harmothoe impar (assembly GCA_947462335.1). Taxonomy (NCBI): domain Eukaryota; kingdom Metazoa; phylum Annelida; class Polychaeta; order Phyllodocida; family Polynoidae; genus Harmothoe; species Harmothoe impar. The sequence goes on from OX381721.1 coordinate 48,595,174, forward strand.
ACGTCCACCTCTGTGTGGTCTGCTGCTAAGACGATGCAGTATACTACAATGGGGGTGGACACAACCGTGTCTTCCTTTGAGACTATGGATACTCCAGCTGGGGTGTCCACTCTAGCGAGGATGGTGGTGAATGAACTGCAGACAGAGTCGCCCAACTCGACACCTGTCTCAACACCAATACTCGACGCCACCTCTTGTCAGTCACCTTACCACATAACGGAAAGTGAGACTACAGAGGCGGTTCATATATTGATGGAGCTGACCGATGCAATTGCAGAAGCTGACCTACGTCTGACTGTCCGTGATGCTGAGGCGCTTATGGCTCCTGAAAACTAACTTGAACAATCCATGATGGTGGATCCTCCAGTGGACCTACCTGTGACGACTGGTTCTGTGTCTAGGAACCATCGTCCATCTACCCTGGACATTCCTATATCTATGGCGAATATACCTATGAGTACTCAAGTGCATTTTCCCAACCCTGACGCTTTGCAGCTAGGGTCTGGGATGGACATTTCCATTGAGATGAGTGACAACCGATCGAGTGAATGCATGTCGCCAGTGTCCAGAAATGAAGAACTTTTGCTGAGTGGCGAGTCATAAAAACATTCCCAGTTTGCAGCATATATAGAACCTCTACCATGTGTCGTCATCAAGGTTGAACTTTTGCAGTAGTGGAGCTACTAGTGCACCACGGACCATATGATGCTTTAAAATACCATAGACTATGGGTCACAAGATGACTATATATATATATATATATTTATGAAAGACTGAGATGACAAGAACAATGGATCATTATCGCCTATTTATGAAAAGACTTTGATATGATGCCATATTATCTATCATCTAGGTTTTGCAGTTGCTGACATATATAAAAACTGTTAAAACCATCACCAAAGAGTGTTCTATTTGCCATAAGACAGTATTTGTAAAACGGGTTCTGTTTGATTTGATGACATGTGCTATAGGTATGATTATTGTATGCTGATTGTGATTCTCTGAATTAACCGTCCAATGAGTAAAGGTATAAGGGACTGGATCCTGATGATACCTACTGAAGTAAAAGGTTACTTGACTGCATTCGTGCTATGTGTAGATCTGTGGTAATAACGTATCAATGAACCTGAAAAACGTGAAATTTATTCAGGTACTGAGAATGGAAATTGCGTAAGTTGTTATGGAGATTCGTAGGCTCTCGTTGATTACTTTCAGAAGGAAGGTATCAAGTGAGGGGCTGGATCATTCTATTTTTCAGCTTACTGCGTTTTTGATCTTTGAACTGAGTGTGGAGATTAATTCTCCCTGAAAGTTGAAATGTGTTACCAAGATACTTGATCTGATCGCCTTAGCATTTCTTTATGGAGAATGCCACTTGTGTTATTATGTAGGTTACATCAAAAAGGACACCTATGTGACCATAATTGGCATAAGGTTTTGAAGTCCTTGATTGGATTGAAACTGCATTTACCGGATCTACACTATATGTTCATTTATTCCAAAAAAATTGACCTTTCAAACCTTACTCTGGACGTAAAGCGAGTGAGTCTTTTCAAATAGACGGGTTGGGTCAAGATTTACTATAAAGTCGACACTTGCCACCTTTTTTGTTTCCAAAATGTCTCGTATGAAAAATTGGTAACTTTTAAGGAGAAGTGCTCATATTGATCTGTATGTATATGATACCTGTTGTAACAAATCGTTTTCGATAAAACATGGTTAGTATACGATAGTATGTCTTAAAAGTTTTTTTTTTTTTTTTATGATATATAGTCAAGTTTGTTTTATAGGGCTTGACTGGCTGTGTGGAGTTTATCCTCTTAGTCCCAGAAATCATGACTGTTATTGAAGGATGATACCCGATTATTGTGTAACTGGATCCTGATGGTTGATATGATTGACGTTAATATCAAAAAGGATGAAGATATATCTATAATACTCAAGAAATATATAAGTGGTTCTGATAGAAAGAGTTACGCTTGTCTCCACTATGTATGTGTTTGGAGACAATATATATGTTTTTTTGGGTTGTTTGGAGATAAAATTTGTCATTGTATCAAGGTAGTATAAAAGTACTGCACTTTGTGCCGCTATTTAGACGCTGTGATATTGTCTGAAGGGGGGTAGTGTAGTGGGTCGCCGCTGTACTATTTCTATGGAACCAGTTTGTGTTATATTTGGTATGTGTGTTGCCGTGTATCCAGGCCGCACTCCTGTCTAGTGCCGAGTATATGGTTATATAAGCCCACACCTGAGGATTGGTGGAGCGCGGCCTGGTTATGTGCATTGAGCAGTGACCGCCAAGTGTCACCCGACATATCTCGGGTACCGTGTCAGCCCGGATGCACCGGCGCGTGGTTACCCGGAGTTCCTCGGGAACTCAAGTGTTTAGGAGTAATGGGGAGAGTTACATAACGACCAGTAACTAAGACCTGGGGTTCTGCTAATCGAGGACCCAGTCTTGCTGTGCACTTCGGCCAGCTCGACTGCTCCACAACAGAGCTTCCCCGAACTCTGTTGTACCTTTCAGGCCTAGTCCTGTCGCTGCTTCCAACTTGGTCACCCTGCGTCTTTCTCTGTTCCACCCTCTGGGGGAACTAGAGGAGATAGACGCATTGGTGGACAACTCCGGGTACAGAACTCCCTCTGTGGAGTCTGATCCAAGTGGAGTTAACCAAGATGGAAGAGAGCCTTGGAACTCGGGAATTATGTACTAGACCGTGAGCGTATACCTCCTGTATGTTCATATGACCACTGGTGTTCAGAAACCTATTTGATTGTTACTATCCGTCTGTATGATTACGAGCCGTATGTCAGAATGAATAAAGTGTAATTTCTGAACAACCTATTTTCGAATCTGGAGTTTTTCATAGCCGATGCCTATCTTAGAAAAGCCAACAGCTACACTAGTGTCAAATGGTCGGTCAGTCTAGCAGCAAATCGTCAGTGAACCTAATGGCATATGGTCGGTCAGTCTAGTGGCAAATCATCAGTGAACCTAATGGTGAATGGTCAGTTAGACTAATGGCAAATGGTTGGTCAGTCTAGTGGCAAATCGTCAGTGAACCTAATGGCATATGGTCAGGCAGTCTAGTGGCAAATCATAAGTAAATCTAATGGCATATGGTCAGTCAAAGTAGTGCCAATTGGTCAGTGAAACTAATGGCAAATGGTCAGTTAGTCTAAAGGCAATTGATCAGTCAGTCTAGTGGCAAATTGTCAGTGAACCTAATGGCATATGGTCGGTCAGTCTAGTGGTAAATCGTCAGAAAAAAACCAATGGTAAATGGTCAGTTAGACTAATGACAAATGGTCGGTCAGTCAAGTGGAAAATTGTCAGTGAACCTAATGGCAAATGGTCAGTTAGTCTAAAGGCAGTTGATCAGTCAGTCTAGTGGCAAATCGTCAGTGAACCAAATGGCATATGGTCGATCAGTCTATTGGCGTTTTGCAATTAATGTGTTACATAATGTATAGTGATGATATTCATATAGCATATGTACATGTAGTGCCCTTATGGGTATCACTTAGATTTCCAATAATAAATATTATTTCATATGGAATCATATAGAAAAATAATTATGACTTGTGAAGGAGCTTGCGCATTTCCACAATAAGATCAGATCCAAGATGTGATCGGAATTACCTTAAATTACCTTGTTACATAAGGAAAAAATGTCTTTCTACATAAGAAAAGACAGAATATAAAATTCAAAATTTTGGCTGATGTTATAAGCCTATGGCTGATGGAAAAGCCTTTAAAAATAGAATCTTGGTGTTGTTGTTTCCAAGAGGTGAACTATTGATGGCAATGAATGTAATGGCATATGATCTTTCAAAGTAGTGCCCATTGGTCAGTGAACCTAATGGCAAATGGTCAGTTAGTCTAAAGGCAATTGAACAGTCAGTCTAGTCGTGAATCGTCTGTGAATCTAATGGCAAATGGTTGGTTAGTAAACCTAATGGCAAGTGGTCAGTTAGACTAATAGTGAATGGTCTGTCAGTCTAGTGGCAAATCATCGACGAGCCTAATGGCATATGGTCGGTCAGTCTAGTGGCAAATCATAAAGGAATTTAATGGCATATGGTCCGTCAAAGAAGTGCCAATTGGTCAGTGAACCTAATGGCAAATAATTAGTTAGTCTTAAGGCAATTGATCAGTCAGTCTTGTGGCAAATCATCAGTGAACCTTATTGCATATGGTCAGTCGGTCTAGTGGCAAATTGTTAGTGAATCTAATGGCATATCGTCGGTCAAAGTAGTGCCAATTGGTCAGTGAACCTAATGGCAAATGGTCAGATAGTCTAAAGGCAATTGATCAGTCAGTCTAGTGGCAAATCATGAGTGAACCTATGATGGCATATGGTTGGTCAGTCTAATGGCAAATCGTCAGTGAACCTAATGGTAAATGGTCAGTTAGACTAATGGCAAATGGTCGGTCAGTCTAGTGGCAAATCGTCGGTGAACCTAATGGCATATGGTCATTCAGTCTAGTGGCAAATCGTCAGTGAACCCAATGGCATATGGTCGGTCAGTCTAGTGGCAAATCGTTAGTAAATGTAATGGCAAATGGTTGGTCAGTCTAGTGGCAAATCGTCAGTAAACCTAATGGCATATGTTCGGTCAGTCTAGTGGCAAATCTTCAGTGAATCTTATGGCATATGGGCGGTCGGTCTAGTGGCAAATCGTCAGTGAAACTACTGGCAAATGGTCAGTGAATCTAATGTCAAGTTGTGAGCGAATCTAATGGCAAATGGTCAGCGAATCTAATGGCAAATGGTCGGTAAGTCTAGTGGAAAATCGTCAGTGAACTTAATGGCATATAGTCAGTCGGTCTAGTGGAGAATCGTCAGTGAATCTTATGGCAAATTGTCGGTTAGTCTAGTAGTAAATTGTCAGTGAATCTAATGACAAATGGTCGATCAGTGAACCTAATGGTAAATGGTTAGTTAGACTAATGGCAAATGGTCGGTCAGTCTAGTGGCAAATCGTCTGCGAACCTAATGGCATATGGTCGTTCAGTCTAGTGGCAAATTGTCAGTGAACCTAATGGCATATGGTCGGTCAGTCTAGTGGCAAATCGTTAGTGAAACTAATGGCATATGGTCTGTCAAAGTAGTGCCAATTGGTCAGTGAACCGAATGGCAAATGGTCAAATAGTCTAAAGGCAATTGATCAGTCAGTCTAGTGGCAAATCATCAGTGAACCTAATGGCAAATGGTCTTTCAGTCTAGTGGCGAATCGTAAGTGAACCTAATGGCATATGGTCTGTTAGTCTCGTGGCAAATTGTTAGTGAATCTAATGGCATATGGTCGGTCAAAGAAGTGCCAATCGGTCAGTGAACCTAATGGCAAATGGTCAGTTAGTCTAAAGGCAATTGATCTGTCAGTCTAGTAGCAAATCGTCAGTGAACCTAATGGCATATGGTCGGTCAGTCTAATGGCAAATCATTAATGAACCTAATGGTAAATGGTCAGTTAGACTAACGACAAATGGTCGGTCAGTCTAGTGGCAAATCGTCAGTAAACCTAATGGCAAATGGTTGGTCAATCTAGTGGCAAATAGTTAGTGAATAAAATGGCATATGGTCGGTAAAAGTAGTGCCAATTGGTCAGTGAACCGAATGGCAAATGGTCCGTTAGTCTCAAGGCAAATGATCAGTGAGACTAGTGGCAAATTGTCAATGAACCTAATGGTAAATGGTCGGTCAGTCTAGTGGCAAATAGTCAGTGAACCTAGTGGCAAATGGTCAGTTAACCTAATGGCATATTTTTGTTCAGTCGAGTGGCAAATTGTCAGTGAACCTAATGGCATATGGTCAGTCAGTCTAGTGGCAAATCGTTAGTGAATCTAATGGCATATGGTCAGTCAAAGTAGTGCCAATTGGTCAGTGAACCTAATGGTAAATGGTCAGTTAGTTTGAAGGCAATTGATCAGTAAGTCTATTAGCAAATCGTCAGTGAACCTAATGGCATACGGTTGGTCAGTCTAATGGCAAATCGTCATGGTCGGTCATTCTAATGGCAAATCATCAGTGAACCTAATGTTAAATGGTCAGTTAGACTAATACCCAGGGGGCCAAGAGGTCATATGGGGGGATAGGGATGTTGGCTCTGCTGTGCAAGGTTGGTGTATTTTTTCAATAACTAGGACCTATACTGAGTTGATTCTATGTGGACAACCTTTCTGGAAATCCACACAGGCCGTGTGGCGGCCATTTTGAATTTCAGGGAGGGTGAAAATATAGATAATCTATAAATATGGTTATCTCTGCTTCTAATTAACATAGAGACACAAAATTAGATTCAAAATATACATTTTGGAGGTCAAGGAATGCAATGGAATAGTTTTTGAAGAGGTCAGTGGCAGCCATTTTTAATTATTAATGAGATTCTCTATAAAATGTGATTCAAATTTCACTAATATCCTTGTAAAATGTAATTAACAATAACATGTTTTAGACACATCATTAGGTAACATTCATGTACATATTAACAACAGTGGTACACCTATAAACCTCTAGGTGGTGTGACGGTGCCGAGAATGCTTTAGTACAGTAATAGCCCGCCAGGGGGCAAGGTGATCACACCCAATCGATACCTCCAACAACGGGGGTTGTTCATCCCCATTTGGAATTTTAATGGAGATTCAGTGATGCATATGCTGTATTCGCTATATCCTGCAGGGGTAGACACTAACTTTCTCCGATGTGTGCCACCCGGGCCCGCAGCTCCAAAGATTTATGGGCCAAGAATTTCAGCTACTTTCCCAAAGAGAAATTCATATAGATTCCTGATTTATCTATGTTAAAAGGAGACCAGATTGCCTCATTTATTCACATTTTTCTCTTTTCAACGACATATTACATGACCATACTTATCAACTACGGCCTGGACCCAAAATTCTAGGCCATTGGCTCCTGGGCCAGAGTTGGTGTCTATACCTCCAACAACGGGGGTTGTTCATCCCCATTTGGAATTTTAATGGAGATTCAGTGATGCATATGCTGTATTCGCTATATCCTGCAGGGGTAGACACTAACTTTCTCTGATGTGTGCCACCCGGGCCCGCAGCTCCAAAGATTTATGGGCCAAGAATTTCAGCTACTTTCCCAAAGAGAAATTCATATAGATTCCTGATTTATCTATGTTAAAAGGAGACCAGATTGCCTCATTTATTCACATTTTTCTCTTTTCAACGACATATTACATGACCATACTTATCAACTACGGCCCGGACCCAAAATTCTAGGCCATTGGCTCCTGGGCCAGAGTTGGTGTCTACCCCTCACCCGGAATCACATATATTTGCCTTATTGCACTGATAAATCTCCATCTAAAGAGAGACAAACCTTTAGATCCACAGGCACTATCATGAATTATTTCAAAACTCATCAACAGAGAGACATCATATTCGATTGAAATTATACCCTGCTTTGTTTGCCAAAAGGAGGGCATTTTGTCATAAAGATTGCATATTTATATAGCTTACCCATGTCATACACCAATACAAGTGCAAACAACCCTGAAACCATGTCAATACACTGCTTCTGATTCCGAAAATCATAAAAGGTGGCAAAACTGAGGAATGAATTTTAGTCAGACAGAGCTAATGAATTACCAACCAAAGTTGTTTTGGGAATATTCCTTGATATGCTTAGAATACTAATAGATGAGGCTCCTACATGCACAGCATCAAGGGAAATGGATAGGACATCTCTCAGAAGCAGGCAGTTTGCGGCCATATGTTCTTACAGAAGGACATCTCAAATATGGTGTATTCTCATTATTCCTCATTGAAATGTGGCTCTTGAGGTCCATTAAAGATTTCTTCTACATGGGGATTTCACAGTCAGGCGCACTGATGGAAGGCACAATGGTGTGTTACCAGATGTACTTCCTGAGTAAATTTATAATGCAGATGTGAAGGAGAAGTCCTCAGGATTGAGTGGCATCACTCTGAAACCAGCACCCAGGGCCAAGGGGTTATATACAAAGCCAATTGTCAGCAGGAATCAGTGATGAACATAAGGATGCGCTGCACATGACTTCAACACTAGAAACACAACTTGAAACTGGCAGTTCAGCAAATGCATGGGATCAAGCATTTATTGACAAAACATTGTCTGTTGTTAAAGATTGCATGATCAATCCCTTTCAAACAGAGGCTTCTGACTTTGCTAAACATTGCTTCTGGTGAGAACCCTCCCCCCCCCCCCCCCCCGAACTTGAAGTTACACAGTGCCTCACATGTGTCAAAAAGCTTTTAAAAAGCACTGCAGAATTGTCTCGGACAATGTGGAACCAGCCTGGTTTGTCCTAAGCCATTCCCTCTTTGAAACCAACACAAACAAGAAGAAGACCAAAGTAGCCACACTTCACAGATTGTCTCAGTTAATTGCCAGTGGAGATGAAGTTGACACAAAGGAATCAGTCTGAGCCATGTGAGAAATGTGAGAAATGCCCACCGCTCTGTCTAAAGGAAGAATGCAACATATTTATATGTATTTTAGTTCTGATTTATCATTTGAGGATATGAGACCAACTGTTATCACTGTGGATGCCATGCCCATGATACAAAGATGGTCATTATTTAAAGGAGAAACTTTTGATGACATCTCAAAACCATATAATCAAAACCTCTTCTGGAGTCTTCCCAATGGTACAGAAAGTGTTCACTTTTGCTGTGACGACCTAGCCTCAAGTCCTCTGAGGGACAACAGAGACAATCAAGAAAAACACTGAAACAATATCATGTCAAGGGCATTCTGCATCCTTTTGGGAGTTTGTTGTTGCACCAGAAAACAATGCATCCCTACAATCATTTCTATGTCAAAGTTGGTCAAAACCTCATGCCTCACCTTTGGAAACATCAAAGAGCTTTATCTCTCAGGTGGATTCAACAATGAGTTCAAGACTGAGGTTGTAACTGAAATAGATACACAGGTTGTCTCACAAGTATAATCCAACCATTAAGAGGCTGACACTAGGATACTCCTGCATACCACCTTTAGTGCTGTATCTCTTGGCGCTGAATGTATTGTTGTCTACACGAATGGCACAGATATCATTGTTATGTGTATCTATGATACAAACAAATGTCTGTGCATCAAAGAGTTGTAGGTCAAGACCGAAGCAGGTGGATACTTAACCATGCACTCAATAGGTGAAGCACTTTGGGAAAAGGAATGTCAGCTTTTGCCATCCCTTCATGCCCTTCCGGAAAGGATGACATGTATATCTTTGAGAAAAGGTGATGTGAAAAGCACACAAACATGTAGACTGTAATTTGTTGGCAGAATTTGAAGATAATTTGCCATAACAAGTACCAGGTCAGACAGATGGTGTATATGAACCGGCCAGACAAATTGTCCTGGGAACTTGCAAATGATTGCAGTTCTCTGATCTGACAAGTCTGAGAGCCAACAGATTTCCCAATAGAACAGGGATATTGTTCATGTCTCCATAGCCTGCCAACCTCCAAACCATGGTTCACTGCAAAAATATAAGGATGTTCAAGGAACTGCTCATGCTGGAAAAAAATGGTTATGCTACATCATTTGTCGCTGTTAGGGAAGTGACAAAAACTGTCAGTGGACCAGTAGCTTAGATGACAATGAAAGTAGCTCTTCCGACCAGAAAGATTGAACATTATAAGCAGTCCTTGTCCTGCATTAGAACTTGTTTCACCTTGCCATCTCTCTCTAGCAATGGTTCTTAGATCAGTTATGGGTATCTATCATTTGAAGCTCTCATAGTATAGACTGCCATGCAAATATATATCAGAATGGGACTTCAAAACCAAACCAAAAACACTTTTAAGCAGTTTTAGATGGTGATGTTTCACATTAGCAATAGATGATGCTTTAAGCTTCTCAAAAACACCCTTCAAATTGAAAAAGGCCATCCCCTTATCATGATAATTTATCATCTATGACTTCATAATTACATGATAGAGCCAATGAATCTAAAGGTTTGTCGCTCTGTAGAGTTATCAGTTCAAGGCCAATACTTGTAATCTCAGGATTTATCAGCTACTACGCATGGTCTTGTCACTTATCCCTGTCAAAATTCAAGATGGCTGCCAAATACTATTCTAGAAATAGTATCAATGATTCATTTACTCAATATGTATATGAATGTTACCTAATGATATGTCTATAACGTGATAATTACACTTTACAAGGATGTTAGTGACAATTGAGACACATTTTATAGAGAATTTCATTAATAATTCAAAATGGCTGCCACTGACCTTTTCAAAAAGTATTCCATTGCATTCCTTGACCTCCAAAATGTATATTTTGAATCTAATTTTGTGTCTCTATGTTAATAAGAAGCAGAGATAACCATATTTATAGATTATCTATATTTTCACCCTCCCTGAAATTCAAAATGGCCGCCACACGGCCTGTGTGGATTTCCAGAAAGGTTGTCCACATAGAATCAACTCAGTATAGGTCCTAGTTATTGAAAAAATACACCAACCTTACACAGAAGAGCCAACACCCCTAACCCCCCCTGGCCCCCTGGGTATAATGACAAATGGTCGGTCAGTCTAGTGGCAAATCGTCAATGAACCTAATGGCATATGGTCGTTTAGTCCAGTGGCAAATCTTTAGTGAATCTAATGGCATATGGTCGGTCATTCTAGTGGCAAATTGTCAGTAAATCTAATGGCAAATGGTCGGTCAAAGTAGTGCCATTTAGTCAGTGAACCTAATGGCATATGGTCGGTCAGTCTAGTGGCAAATCTTCAGTGAATCTAATGGCATATGGTCGATCAGTCTAGTGGCAAATTGTCAGTGAATCTAATGGCAAATGGTCGATCAGTGAACCTAATGGTAAATGGTTAGTTAGACTAATGGCAAATGGTCGGTCAGTCTAGTGGCAAATCGTCAGTCAACCTAATGGCATATGGTCGTTCAGTCTAGTGGCAAATCATCAGTGAACCTAATGGCATATGGTCGGTCAGTCTAGTGGCAAATCGTTAGTGAATGTGATGACATAAGGTTGGTCAAAGTAGTGCCAATCGGTCAGTGAACCTAATAGCTAATGGTCAGTTAGTCTGAAATGCAATTAATCAGTCAGTCTAGTGGCAAATCTTCAGTGAACCTAATGGCATATAGTCGGTCAGTCTAGTGGCATATCGTCAGTTAACCTAGTGGCAAATGGTCAGTTGGACTAATGGTAAATGGTCGGTCAGTCTAGTAGCAAATTTTCAGTGAACCTAATGGCATATGGTCGGTCAGTCTAGTGGCAAATCTTCAGTATTTCTAATGGCATATGGTCAGTCAGTCTAGTGGCAAATCGTCAGTGAATCCAATGGCAAATGGTTGATCAGTTAACCTAATGGCAAATGGTCAGTTAGACTAATGGCAAATGGTCGGTCAGTCTAGTGGCAAATGGTCAGTGAACCTAATGGTAATGGGTCAGTTAGACTAATGGCAAATGGTCGGTCAGTCTAGTGGCAAATCGTCAGTGAACCTCATGGCATATGGTCGGTCAGTCTAGTGGGAAATCGTCAGTGAACCTAGTGACAAATGGTCAGTTGGACTAATGGTAAATGGTCGGTCAGTCTAGTGGCAAATTTTCAATAAATCCTGCATTAATATATGTGATAATAACGACATGACACTGACTATGGTTTGGGCGTATTTAATACTTGGAGTACCGGTATAACATGTACACATCTGCCATAACATAAACAATAATTAAAAAAAATCACAACTGCACCTCGGTGCTGAGTCCATGTGACCGTCGACCGTACCGTACCACTGCTACCTGGATTATGGCTGCAGTTGGCTTCCCACCAGTGAGTCTATACCTGCACCCCAGGTGGCAGCACGGGTGTGTGCGGGAAGCTACCGGGTAACATAAGTCATTAGTATTTATAGCACTATAAGCGAGTGCTTATACTCACAATAAATCCTGCATTAATATATGTGATAATAACGACATGACACTGACTATGGTTTGGGCGTATTTAATACTTGGAGTACCGGTATAACATGTACACATCTGCCAAGCGCCCAACCGTAGGATGTCAGAGAGTTAGTCATGTAATAAGGCATCAGCTTTGGAGAAAATATCCTTGACTATACGCTGCTCCAGATTCACCTTAGACTCCAAAGTTCTTGTCAAATATAGGAGAACGCTGACACTCTTCCAGTCTCCTAGATTCTTGATATCAACTAGGGACACATTGTTCACTGCGAGCAGGCTAGCTCCTCCCCGACGCATCGAATGAGAGGATAACATTTGCAATTCTTTCAACACACACAGCTTAGATAATTTAGTGGAATACCACTGATAAGACCCCCTGACCCAACTGTTCCCCCGCTCGAATCCAATTAGTTGGGAGGATTCTGACGGAAACTGTACCCTGGAGAGCAACAATGACAAATAAAAATACACACAAAAAATGGACCCCGGAACCGGGACGAAGGGAATATAAAGAACCCTTTCATTAAAGAAGATAGTTTTAGTACGCCTAACTGTGACGCCCACCCCCCAACCATGCCAATCCACATCCCCCTTCTTGATACCTAAGTCTGGTTCCACCAGATTTGACTTACCCAATAACCCCCTGAACCCTAGAAGAACCGCCACCCAGAACGCCAGATCTTCCGACTGGCTCATATCCAACCCTTGATGGAGTTTGATTAAATCTAGCAGGGTCGCTGGCCTAGCCTGCTTAGATGTATCCCCCATGTATCATGAGCTCAAAATTCTGAGAATCCACATGACTAACCCCTGCCATGTCATGTAACAACCATACCGCTCCCAGATACTGTTGAATAGATTTGTAACATAACCTATCAGTAAGATGTACAACATATAGCAAAATAGTTTCCACCGAAGCAGGAACCGGTTCACATCCTAACTCCAGGCAGAATTCCAAATAGGATTTCCACTGTGACGACCTCGTCAATTTAGAGCTCTCGGCCATCCATCTGGATTGAAAGACACGGAGCCTCTTCCTCAACCGGTCACCTGGAAACAACATAACCAGTCTGAGAAGGACGGTGGAAGGGAACCTTTACATTTCTTGTCAAACAGTCTGGATAGATAATCCGCTACCGTATTCTCCCTAGAACTGATTCTTCTGGATACTACATGAATGTTGTAAAAACAACACCGCCAGAACAGCTCCCTAATCCACCACATACACCTAACACTGGTTGATCTACCTGTCATCAACATGGTCTGGACCTGAGTGTTGTCCGTCCAGATGACCACCTTTTGATCCCTCCACAGCTCACCCCACCTGTCTAGCGCTGCCAACACCGGCCATAACTCCAAAATATTTATGTCAGCCTTAGGAACCAGCTCTGTAGGTCTCGGGGACCAGTGATGTTCTAAATACTTATAAGCCTTGTCCTGGCCCTCCAGGTCCCAGGAACCAGCTACCCAGTCCCCGTCCCACCTTGCCCCAAAGCCTGTGGTCGAGGAATCAGTCTGAACCTGGGCGGCTTCCCTTCTACTACACCTGATCACTACACCTCCACAAAGCTCACCCACCACCTAATGTCATCCTCAAACCAATCTGGGAGATGCACCACACACCTGTCCTGGGGAATATATTTGAGGAGATTGATTACCCTGCGGGAGAAGGTTCTGCCCCCCCTGACCACCTGACTCGCGTGGGCCAGATGACCTCCTAAGACCTCTAAGTCCTTTCTACTACAAGTCTTGAGGTCCACAAAGCTATTGACCTGTTCCCTAGTTCTGACCAACTTATCTCGGGGCAACCTCACTTCTAACTGGACACTGTCCAATTCTAGGCCTAGATATCGACACACCTGGCTGGGACTGACCACCTTCTTCCAGGCAATATGAAAGCCCAGCTTCCTGAGCAGATCAATCAGGATGGCCTGTTTGGCCCTACACTCCTCATAAGACTCTCCCACTACCAGGTAGTCATCCAAATAGCCATAGACTCGGCCCACTCCCCTGCGGCCCATACATCTCAGAACAAACTCTGTCACTTGGGTGAAAATAAACGGGGCACATTTTAACCCAAAACTGAGCGAACAGTCCTCATAGTACTGTACCTGCCCGTCCAAGTCCCACCTGAACCCTTGCTTTGTCCTATCCCCCGGCCTAACCGGGATCGATCTATAAGCAGATTGTATGTCAATTACAGCAAACCAACAGTTAGGAGTCACCGACTCTAAGATCTTGTCCATACATATGAATGAGAATTTTTGACAAGTAGAGTCCATATGGTCATTGATGCTGGACCCCCCTTCACCTGACTCGCCCCTACTGCAATCAGTAATGGGCCTAATAGACCCATCAGACTTGAATATAGCCCCCAAGGAGTGGACACACTGAGGTTTGTCCACTACCCTACGAACTTTGCCTGCCAGCAACTCTTGTCTTATGATACTATCCATTTTTTCCTTGGCCTGGACTTTTTCAATAGAGTCATAATTTGACCTGAGATACGACCCTGTGTACCCTTCGTCCACTATACCAAAACCTGCCGTCACTCCCTCCATGATATAACTAGCATTCTCATCCGCCCCTGCTGGATGACCATAACACTCATCAAAGAAGGCACAACAATTCAACTGTATAGGACCACCTCCTAATAAATGGTACTTTTTGCAGAACAACCCACACGGTCTACTCACCACTGCGCCGTCCCCGGACCATGACTCCCTGACCACCGGCTCCACAACCGCTGAGCGATAATCCAGAACTTGACCGCCACCACTATTCCCCGGCCAGCCATAATCTTCCTCACCGCCTGACTCTGTGATGGCATCCAAACTAACACTGTCCGCGTCATAACAACCATTTACACCATGTAGACTATAAGTAACTGGCCAATTTCCACCGTCAGCTACCCCCACTCGTAGATCTTCACCTCGCCCGGCGCCATCTTTGTTTGTGACGTCACCACTCTCGCCCGAAGTCTCGCGGGCTGCGAGATTCAAGATGGCCGCGCCCATGCCTGGCTGGTAAACAATAACATCCTCGCCTTTTACGTCCAAAACAGACGGAATACTAGTGGCAACACCCGGGTTTGGTGTCCCACTAAGCATACAACCAGAAAAAATTGAAAGACTGCCCTTTTCTATTGGACAGGAAACTGCTGGGCAGGAATTTGTGCGTCCACACTCCTTCACGGAGCCGCCACCAACATTTACACCGACCAACCCGACCACGCCCCCTTCCACCGAGGGGTAAGTGTCCACCACCGAAACAGTACCGGACTTGCCATTGTCTACACTACCACCCATCTCTACCTTCTCAGAGGGCAGACCACCACTGCCCCTGATACCACCCACCTCAACCCACCCCGCACTTCCGGTGCTAGCCCCCGCGCCTACTACCGCCGCAGACCTGAGAGCCTCCTCACCCTAATCCTTACTAGACTGGCCCCCACACTTAGCCACAGGATGATCACCCCCACACCCCCTGCATATGTGAGGGAATCTGCATTGAACAAACTTGCACCCATGTGCGCTGTTGAACTCGTTACACACATACCTCCTACCCCCCTGCGGGTTATAACCCCCGGCCTGACCATACCCACCATAACCCCCAGGCCCCTGATCATAACCCCCATACCCGGTGTACCCGTCTTGACCATAATTCTGGTATCCACCCCTACCTCTACCTACCCCACCCCCTCTACTTCTGCCTCTAGACCTACCACCTCTACCTCGGCCTCCGCCAGCCCCCTGGCCCTGGCCCGACCAATCCTCCCCTGATCTGTACCTTGATATATTCTCACCCCCAATATACCTCATCCACAACTCATGATCCCCATAGCTGAAGGCTTTGAAACCATGAAGTTCCCCCCTGTCCCTCATAGCCTTGTCATAATTAATCAGAGCCGTATGCTCGTATACATTTACCTTGTCCATGAGGAACCTGATATGCTTACCATACCTGTGGGGTCTGAGCCCCGCCTCACTCATACTGTTACACAACCCCAGACTAGCTGAGATCACATCATGAATATTGGGATTTTTGACTTTATCATAAGCTGTGTGCGGATCCAGATCAAATGTAATCCACCTACCCTTCGATTGCTTTTCAGCGACGACGTACACCTGTTGCTGCCCCTGCCCAGGGGATTGAGGATGCTGGAAGAACTGCTGCCCACCAAGTGGAGCCTGCTGCCCGGCTGACGAAGGCTGAAAGCTGCTGGTCTGTGTTGGTTCATCGTCCAAGAGATGAGAGGGAAGGAACCTCTGACCCAACACCAGCGGCTTGAATCCTCCCGGAGCACCTCCCTGGTGCCCACCACCATACTTCTTGCCCATGAGCGCATTGATGAACGCCATGTTGGGACCTTCTCCTGCCGGCTCTTCCTCCTCGGAGTGACCTTCGTCCACTGTACTTGTTTTACCAAGTCCCCCCAAGTGCAGGGAACCCGGTAACTTGAAGGTCTGTTGTTTACTGGGGCCTTGAGAACCCAGCTGGGACTCACCCGGCTGCGCCCCTCTAGCTGAGGTAAATCCGCTTACATAACCACTACCACCCACCGCACCATGGACGTCGACTCCCGCGCCCGCCAACGGCTGGTCGGCCATGACACCTTGTCCAATACAGACTATCTGCATCAAGCCGTTGATCATGTCCATTTGCTTCTGCATGATTTTCCTCGATTCCTTACTTTCCGCCAACATCTCACGTATTAACTGTGAATCCATGCCCTCAGTTGACTTGGTGCCCGGTACCTCTTTGCCTAAGTACATGGAAGAATCCCTGTCCATGATCTCGTTATCCAGGTAGAGAAGCCAATCCTCCTCTTTGCTGCCCTCGGCCACTGCCTTGCTTTTTGCCGAAATCACATAACAACAAGGTTTACCACCTTTAGGCACATGAGCACAGTCGCACTCTGCACACCTCTGAAGACTCCTAGGCATATTGTAAACTCTAACACCTCGGTGCTGAGTCCATGTGACCGTCGACCGTACCGTACCACTGCTACCTGGATTATGGCTGCAGTTGGCTTCCCACCAGTGAGTCTATACCCGCACCCCAGGTGGCAGCAGGGGTGTGCGCGGGAAGCTACCGGGTAACATAAGTCATTAGTATTTATAGCACTATAAGCGAGTGCTTATACTCACAGTAAACCTTATGGCATATGGTCGGTCAGTCTAGTGGCAAATCTTCAGTAAATCTAATGGCATATGGTCAGTCAATCTAGTGGCAAATCGTCAGTGAATCTAATGGCGAACGGTCTATCAGTTAACCTCATGGCAAATGGTCAGTTAGAATAATGGCAAATGGTCGGTCAGTCTAGTGGCAAATCTTCTGTGAACCTAATGGCGTATGGGCGGTCAGTCTAGTGGCAAATCGTCAGTGAACCTAATGGTAAATGGTCAGTTAGACTAATGGCAAATGGTCAGTCAGTCTAGTGGCAAATTGTTAGTGAACCTAATGGCAAATGGTCTTTCAGTCTAGTGGCGAAACGTCAGTGAACCTAATGGCATATGGTCTGTTAGTCTAGTGGCAAATTGTTTGTGAATCTAATGGCATATGGTCGGTCAAAGAAGTCCCAATCGGTCAGTGAACCTAGTGGTAAATGGTCAGTTAGACTAAAGACAAATGGTGGGTCAGTCTAGTGGCAAATCGTCAGTAAACCTATTGGCAAATGGTTGGTCAATCTAGTGGCAAATAGTTAGTGAATCTAATGGCATATGGTCGGTCAAAGTAGTGCCAATTGGTCAGTGAATGGAATGGCAAATGGTCCGTTAGTCTCAAGGCAATTGATCAGTAAGTCTAGTGGCAAATTGTCAGTGAACCTTATGGTAAATGGTCGGTCAGTCTAGTGGCAAATAGTCAGTGAACCTAGTGGCAAATGGTCAGTCAGTCTAGTGGCAAATCGTTAGTGAATCTAATGGCATATGGTCGGTCAAAGTAGTGCCAATTGGTCAGTGAACCTAATGGTAAATGGTCAGTTAGTTTAAAGGCAATTGATCAGTCAGTCTATTAGCAAATCATCAGTGAACCTAATGGCATATGGTCGGTCAGTCTAATGGCAAATCGTAAGTGAACCTAATGTTAAATGCTCAGTTAGACTAATGACAAATGGTCGGTCAGTCTAGTGGCAAATTGTCAATGAACCTAATGGCATATGGTCGTTTAGTCCAGTGGCAAGTCTTTAGTGACTCTAATGGCATATGGTCGGTCATTCTCGTGGCAAATTGTCAGTAAATCTAATGGCAAATAGTCGGTCAAAGTAGTGCCATTTAGTCAGTGAACCTAATGGCATATGGTCGGTCAGTCTAGTGGCAAATCTTCAGTAAATCTAATGGCATATGTTCGATTAGTCTAGTGGCAAATTGTCAGTGAATCTAATGGCAAATGATCGATCAGTGAACCTAATGGTAAATGGTCAGTTAGACTAATGGCAAATGGTCGGTCAGTCTAGTGGCAAATCGTCAGTCAACCTAATGGCATATGGTCGTTTAGTCTAGTGGCAAATCATCAGTGAACCTAATGGCATATGGTCGGTCAGTCTAGTGGCAAATCTTTAGTGAATGTGATGACATATGGTTGGTCAAAGTAGTGCCAATCGGTCAGTGAACCTAAAAGCAAATGGTCAGTTAGTCTGAAAAGCAATTAATCAGTCAGTCTAGTAGGAAATAGTCAGTGAACCTTATGGCATATGGTCGGTCAGTCTTATGGCAGATCGTTAGTGAACCTAATGGTAAATAGTCAGTTAGACTAAAGACAAATGGTCGGTCAGTCTAGTGGCAAATCGTCAGTAAACCTATTGGCAAATGGTTGGTCAATCTAGTGGCAAATAGTTATCGAATCTAATGGCATATGGTCGGTCAAAGTAGTGCCAATTGTTCAGTGAACGGAATGGCAAATGGTCCGTTAGTCTCAAGGCAATTGATCAGTGAGTCTAGTGGCAAATCGTCAGTGAACCTTATGGTAAATGGTCGGTCAGTCTAGTGGCAAATAGTCAGTGAACCTAGTGGCAAATGGTCAGTTAACCTAATGGCATATGTTCGTTCAGTCTAGTGGCAAATTGTCAGTCAACCTAATGGCATATGGTCGGTCATTCTAGTGGCAAATCGTCAGTCAACCTAATGGCATATGGTCGTTCAGTCTAGTGGCAAATCATCAGTGAATCTAATGGCATATGGTCGGTCAGTCTAGTGGCAAATCGTTAGTGAATGTGATGACATATGGTTGGTCAAAGTAGTGCCAATCGGTCAGTGAACCTAATGGCAAATGGTCAGTTAGTCTGAAATGCAATTAATCAGTCAGTCTAGTGGCAAATCTTCAGTGAACATATTGGCATATAGTCGGTCAGTCTAGTGGCATATCGTCAGTTAACCTAGTGGCAAATGGTCAGTTGGACTAATGGTAAATGGTCGGTCAGTCTAGTGGCAAATTTTAAGTGAACCTAATGGCATATGGTCAGTCAGTCTAGTGGCAAATCGTCAGTGAATCTAATGGCAAATGGTTGATCAGTTTACCTAATGGCAAATGGTCAGTTAGACTAATGGCAAATGGTCGGTCAGTCTAGTGGCAAATCGTCAGTGAACCTTATGGCATATGGTCGGTCAGTCTATTGGCAAATCTTCAGTGAATCTAATGGCATATGGTAAGTCAATCTAGTGGCAAATCGTCAGTGAATCTAATGGCAAACAGTCGATCAGTTAACCTAATGGCAAATGGTCAGTTAGAATAATGGCAAATGGTCGGTCAGTCTAGTGGCAAATCTTCTGTGAACCTAATGGCGTATGGGCGGTCAGTCTAGTGGCAAATCGTCAGTGAACCTAATGGTAAATGGTCAGTTAGACTAATGGCAAATGGTCAGTCAGTCTAGTGGCAAATCGTTAGTGAACCTAATGGCAAATGGTCTTTCAGTCTAGTGGCGAAACGGCAGTGAACCTAATGGCATTCGGTCTGTTAGTCTAGTGGCAAATTGTTATTGAATCTAATGGCATATGGTCGGTCAAAGAAGTCCCAATCGGTCAGTGAACCTAATGGCAAATGGTCAGTTAGTCTAAAGGCAATTGATCTGTCAGTCTAGTAGGAAATCGTCAGTGAACCTTATGGCATATGGTCGGTCAGTCTAATGGCAGATCGTTAGTGAACCTAATGGTAAATGGTCAGTTAGACTAAAGACAAATGGTCGGTCAGTCTAGTGGCAAATCGTCAGTAAACCTATTGGCAAATGGTTGGTCAATCTAGTGGCAAATAGTTAGTGAATCTAATGGCATATGGTAGGTCAAAGTGGTGCCAATTGGTCAGTGAACGGAATGGCAAATGGTCCGTTAGTCTCAAGGCAATTGATCTGTCAGTCTTGTGGCAAATCGTCAGTGAACCTTATGATAAATGGTCGGTCAGTCTAGTGGCAAATAGTCAGTGAACCTAGTGGCAAATGGTCAGTTAACCTAATGGCATATGTTCGTTCAGTCTAGTGGCAAATTGTCAGTCAACCTAATGGCATATGGTCAGACTGTCTAGTGGCAAATCGTTAGTGAATCTAATGGCATATGGTCGGTCAAAGTAGTGCCAATTGGTCAGTGAACCTAATGGTAAATGGTCAGTTAGTGTAAAGGCAATTGATAAGTCAGTATATTAGCAAATCTTCAGTGAATCTAATGGCATATGGTCGATCAGTCTAGTGGCAAATTGTCAGTGAATCTAATGGCAAATGGTTGATCAGTGAACCTAATGGTAAATGGTCAGTTAGACTAATGGCAAATGGTCAGTCAGTCTAGTGGCAAATCGTCAGTCAACCTAATGGCATATGGTAGTTCAGTCTAGTGGCAAATCATCAGTGAACCTAATGGTCGGTCAGTCTAGTGGCAAATCGTCAGTGAATGTGATGACATATGGTTGGTCAAAGTAGTGCCAATCGGTCAGTGAACCTAATAGCAAATGGTCAGTTAGTCTGAAATGCAATTAATCAGTCAGTCTAGTAGGAAATCGTCAGTGAACCTTATGGCATATGGTCGGTCAGTCTAATGGCAGATTGTTAGTGAACCTAATGGTAAATGGTCAGTTAGACTAAAGACAAATGGTCGGTCAGTCTAGTGGCAAATCGTCAGTAAACC
The DNA here is from genome assembly GCA_947462335.1 of Harmothoe impar. Lineage (NCBI taxonomy): Eukaryota > Metazoa > Annelida > Polychaeta > Phyllodocida > Polynoidae > Harmothoe > Harmothoe impar. The sequence continues at coordinate 48,616,227 of OX381721.1, forward strand.
TATTGGCAAATGGTTGGTCAATCTAGTGGCAAATAGTTAGTGAATTTAATGGCATATGGTCGGTTAAAGTAGTGCCAATTGGTCAGTGAACGGAATGGCAAATGGTCTGTTAGTCTCAAGGCAATTGATCACTGAGTCTAGTGGCAAATCGTCAGTGAACCTTATGGTAAATGGTCGGTCAGTCTAGTGGCAAATAGTCAGTGAACCTAGTGGCAAATGGTCAGTTAACCTAATGGCATATGTTCGTTCAGTCTAGTGGCAAATCGTCAGTCAACCTAGTGGCATATGGTCAGTCAGTCTAGTGGCAAATCGTTAGTGAATCTAATGGCATATGGTCGGTCAAAGTAGTGCCAATTGGTCAGTGAACCTAATGGTAAATGGTCAGTTAGTTTAAAGGCAATTGATCAGTCAGTCTATTAGCAAATCGTCAGTGAACCTAATGGCATATGGTCGGGCAGTCTAATGGCAAATCGTCAGTGAACCTAATGTTAAATGCTCAGTTAGACTAATGACAAATGGTCGGTCAGTCTAGTGGCAAATCGTCAATGAACCTAATGGCATATGGTCGTTTAGTCCAGTGGCAAATCTTTAGTGAATCTAATGGCATTCGGTCGGTCATTCTCGTGGCAAATTGTCAGTAAATCTAATGGCAAATGGTCGGTCAAAGTAGTGCCATTTAGTCAGTGAACCTAATGGCATATGGTCGGTCAGTCTAGTGGCATATCTTCAGTGAATCTAATGGCATATGGTCGATCAGTGTAGTGGCAAATTGTCAGTGAATGTAATGGCAAATGGTTGATCAGTGAACCTAATGGTAAATGGTCAGTTAGACTAATGGCAAATGGTCGGTCAGTCTAGTGGCAAATCGTCAGTCAACATAATGGCATATGGTCGTTCAGTCTAGTGGCAAATCATCAGTGAACCTAATGGCATATGGTCGGTCAGTCTAGTGGCAAATCGTTAGTGAATGTGATGACATATGGTTGGTCAAAGTAGTGCCAATCGGTCAGTGAACCTAATGGCAAATGGTCAGTTAGTCTGAAATGCAATTAATCAGTCAGTCTAGTGGCAAATCTTCAGTGAACCTATTGGCATATAGTCGGTCAGTCTAGTGGCATATCGTCAGTTAACCTAGTGGCAAATGGTCAGTTGGACTAATGGTAAATGGTCGGTCAGTCTAGTGGCAAATTTTAAGTGAACCTAATGGCATATGGTCAGTCAGTCTAGTGGCAAATCTTCAGTATCTCTGATGGCATATGGTCAGTCAGTCTAGTGGCAAATCGTCAGTGAATCTAATGGCAAATGGTTGATCAGTTTACCTAATGGCAAATGGTCAGTTAGACTAATGGCAAATGGTCGGTCAGTCTAGTGGCAAATCGTCAGTGAACCTTATGGCATATGGTCGGTCAGTCTATTGGCAAATCTTCAGTGAATCTAATGGCATATGGTAAGTCAATCTAGTGGCAAATCTTCAGTGAATCTAATGGCAAACGGTCGATCAGTTAACCTAATGGCAAATGGTCAGTTAGAATAATGGCAAATGGTCGGTCAGTCTAGTGGCAAATCTTCTGTGAACCTAATGACGTATGGGCGGTCAGTCTAGTGGCAAATCGTCAGTGAACCTAATGGTAAATGGTCAGTTAGACTAATTGCAAATCGTCAGTCAGTCTAGTGGCAAATCGTTAGTGAACCTAATGGCAAATGGTCTTTCAGTCTAGTGGCGAAACGTCAGTGAACCTAATGGCATTCGGTATGTTAGTCTAGTGGCAAATTGTTATTGAATCTAATGGCATATGGTCGGTCAAAGAAGTCCCAATCGGTCAGTGAACCTAATGGCAAATGGTCAGTTAGTCTAAAGGCAATTGATCTGTCAGTCTAGTAGGAAATCGTCAGTGAACCTTATGGCATATGGTCGGTCAGTCTAATGGCAGATCGTTAGTGAACCTAATGGTAAATGGTCAGTTAGACTAAAGACAAATGGTCGGTCAGTCTAGTGGCAAATCGTCAGTAAACCTATTGGCAAATGGTTGGTCAATCTAGTGGCAAATAGTTAGTGAATCTAATGGCATATGGTAGGTCAAAGTGGTGCCAATTGGTCAGTGAACGGAATGGCAAATGGTCCTTTAGTCTCAAGGCAATTGATCTGTCAGTCTTGTGGCAAATCGTCAGTGAACCTTATGATAAATGGTCGGTCAGTCTAGTGGCAAATAGTCAGTGAACCTAGTGGCAAATGGTCAGTTAACCTAATGGCATATGTTCGTTCAGTCTAGTGGCAAATCGTCAGTCAACCTAATGGCATATGGTCAGTCAGTCTAGTGGCAAATCGTTAGTGAATCTAATGGCATATGGTCGGTCAAAGTAGTGCCCATTGGTCAGTGAACCTAATGGTAAATGGTCAGTAAGTTTTAAGGCAATTGATCAGTCAGTCTATTAGCAAATCGTCAGTGAACCTAATGGCATATGGTCGGTCAGTCTAATAGCAAATCGGTCAGTGAACCTAATGTTAAATGGTCAGTTAGACTAATGACAAATGGTCGGTCTTTCTAGTGGCAAATCGTCAATGAACCTAATGGCATATGGTTGTTTAGTCCAGTGGCAAATCTTCAGTGAATCTAATGGCATATGGTCGATCATTCTAGTGGCAAATTGTCAGTAAATCAAATGGCAAATGGTCGGTCAAAGTAGTGCCATTTGGTCAGTGAACCTAATGGAATATGGTCGGTCAGTCTAGTGGCATATCTTCAGTAAACCTAATGGCATATGGTCGGTCAGTCTAGTGGCAAATTGTCAGTGAATCTAATGGCAAATGGTCGATCAGTGAACCTAATGGTAAATGGTCAGATAGACTAATGGCAAATGGTCGGTCAGTCTAATGGCAAATCATCTGTGAACCTAATGGCATATGGTCGGTCAGTCTAGTGGCAAATTGTCAGTGAACCTAATGGCATATGATCGGTCAGTCTAGCGGCAAATCGTTAGTGAAACTAATGGCATATGGTCGGTCAAAGTAGTGCCAATTGGTCAGTGAACCTAATGGCAAATGGTCAGTTAGTCTATAGGCAATTGATCAGTCAGTCTAGTGGCAAATCTTCAGTGAACCTAATGGCATATGGTCGGTCAGTCTAATGGCAAATCGTCAGTGAACCTAATGTTAAATGGTCAGTTAGACTAATGACAAATGGTCGGTCAGTCTAGTGGCAAATCGTCAATGAACCTAATGGCATATGGTTGTTTAGTCCAGTGGCAAATCTTCAGTGAATCTAATGGAATATGGTCGATCATTCTAGTGGCAAATTGTCAGTAAATCAAATGGCAAATTGTCGGTCAAAGTAGTGCCATTTGGTCAGTGAACCTAATGGCATATGGTCGGTCAGTCTAGTGGCATATCTTCAGTAAACCTAATGGCATATGGTCGGTCAGTCTAGTGGCAAATTGTCAGTGAATCTAATGGCAAATGGTCGATCAGTGAACCTAATGGTAAATGGTCAGATAGACTAATGGCAAATGGTCGGTTTAGTCTAATGGCAAATCGTCTCTGAACCTAATGGCATATGGTCGGTCAGTCTAGTGGCAAATTGTCAGTGAACCTAATGGCATATGATCGGTCAGTCTAGTGGCAAATCGTTAGTGAAACTAATGGCATATGGTCGGTCAAAGTAGTGCCAATTGGTCAGTGAACCTAATGGCAAATGGTCAGTTAGTCTTTAGGCAATTGATCAGTCAGTCTAGTGGCAAATCGTCAGTGAACCTAATGGCATATGGTCGGTCAGTCTAATGGCAAATCGTCAGTGAACCTAATGTTAAATGGTCAGTTAGACTAATGACAAATGGTCTGTCAGTCTAGTGGCAAATCGTCAATGAACCTAATGGCATATGGTCGTTTAGTCCAGTGGCAAATCTTTAGTGAATCTAATGGCATATGGTCGGTCATTCTAGTGGCAAATTGTCAGTAAATCTAATGGCAAATGGTCGGTCAAAGTAGTGCCATTTAGTCAGTGAACCTAATGGCAAATGGTCGGTCAGTCTAGTGGCAAATTGTCAGTCAAACTAATGGCATATGGTCGTTCAGTCTAGTGGCAAATCATCAGTGAACCTAATGGCATATGGTCGGTCAGTCTAGTGGCAAATCGTTAGTGAATGTGATGATATATGGTTGGTCAAAGTAGTGCCAATCGGTCAGTGAACCTAATAGCAAATGGTCAGTTAGTCTGAAATGCAATTAATCAGTCAGTCTAGTAGGAAATCGTCAGTGAACCTTATGGCATATGGTCGGTCAGTCTAATGGCAGATCGTTAGTGAACCTAATGGTAAATGGTCAGTTAGACTAAAGACAAATGGTTGGTCAGTCTAGTGGCAAATCGTCAGTAAACCTATTGGCAAATGGTTGGTCAATCTAGTGGCAAATAGTTAGTGAATCTAATGGCATATGGTCGGTCAAAGTAGTGCCAATTGGTCAGTGAACAGAATGGCAAATGGTCCGTTAGTCTCAAGGCAATTGATCAGTGAGTCTAGTGGCAAATCGTCAGTGAACCTTATGGTAAATGGTCGGTCAGTCTAGTGGCAAATAGTCAGTGAACCTAGTGGCAAATGGTCAGTTAACCTAATGGCATATGGTCGTTCAGTCTAGTGGCAAATCGTCAGTCAACCTAATGGCATATGGTCAGTCAGTCTAGTGGCAAATCGTTAGTGAATCTAATGGCATATGGTTGGTCAAAGTAGTGCCAACTGGTCAGTGAACCTAATGGTAAATGGTCAGTTAGTTTAAAGGCAATTGATCAGTCAGTCTATTAGCAAATCGTCAGTGAACCTAATGGCATATGGTCGGTCAGTCTAATGGCAAATCCTCAGTGAACCTAATGGTAAATGGTCAGTTAGACTAATGACAAATGGTCGGTCAGTCTAGTGGCAAATCGTCAGTGAACCTTCACTGCATGAAAAACTCGAAATAAGTGCATTTAAGTTTTCCCTAAAGGCCATTATATATGCTTTAAATTTAATGTCATGGATAAGCACCTATAATGACATTTAATTGACCTTGCCGGTAAAACTTAAATATCAAAATTTTGAGATTTAAGCATATTTTGGTATACCAAAAGTGACTATTTTGGTATATTTAAGCAACATTAAGTTGACCTAAATGCTGTTAAATAGTTACTTAAATGTCATTAAAGGTGATTAAAGCAAATGTCAAAGCCATGAAAAGGTTACTTAAATGTCATTAAATGCCCTGAAATATTTACCTTAATGTCATTAAAGGTGATTAAACCAAATGACAAGGCTATGAAAAAATTACCTTAATGTCATTAAATCATCAGAAATATTTACTTAAATATCATCAAAGGTGGTTAAACCAAATGACAATGCCATGAAAAAGTTACTTAAATGTGAGTAAACCAAATGCTCATTTTGGAATGCGGTGGGATAGTATTTTTTTTTTATTGTTGGGAGCGGGACTAGTGGAATCGTTTCATTAGTTTCATCCTTTTTGTCAGGCACCCTGCCCCCCCCCCTGGGCCACCCTCTGACACCAGGGAGGCCGGGAGAGACCCCAGGGAGGCCGGGAGAGACCCCAGGGAGGCCGGGAGAGACCCCAGGGAGGCCGGGAGAGACCCCAGGGAGGCCGGGAGACACCCCAGGGAGGCCTTTTTGGGGATATTTCTGGGAAGGAGGGGGGCTAAGGCCGTGTTCTGGAGGCTAAGGGCAGATGCTGGGGCCAGGTCCTGTTAGGGGGCAGTCATGTGGGCAGCTGGGCAGTCAGTCGGGCAGAGGTTCGGCAGGCAGCAGGTAGGTTGTAGCAGCAGGAGGTGTGTCCACTAGCCCAGGCAGGAGTGAAGTGAGAAGAAGCCCTAGCAGCACCCCCATTATATGGGGGTTGTAGTCACGGTCACGTGACCTCCACGAGACCTCGTTCTGATTGGCTAGGGAGGTCACGTGACCTTAAATGTGCACTGAAGCGGATCAGTGTCGCATTGGCTGTCACTGGGTGAACAGAGGTAGCATATGCTCTCTCCTGGCGGCTCTGTACTGCCCTGCAGACCGCCACACCCCTCACCTAGCTGCCTGCACCTCCAGGGCGCGTACAAGGCGTCATATGCTACCTCCTGGCGGCTCTCTACTGCCCTACAGACCGCCACACCCCTCCCCTAGCTGCCTGCACCTCCAGGGCGCGTACAAGGCGTCATATGCTACCTCCTGGCGGCTCTGTACTGCCCTGCAGACCGCCACACCCCTCCCCTAGCTGCCTGCACCTCCAGGGCGCGTACAAGGCGTCATATGCTACCTCCTGGCGGCTCTGTACTGCCCTACAGACCGCCACACCCCTCCCCCAGCTGCCTGCACCTCCAGGGCGCGTACAAGGCGTCATATGCTACCTCCTTGCGGCTCTGTACTGCCCTACAGACCGCCACACCCCTCCCCTAACTGCCTGCACCTCCAGGGCGCGTACAAGGCGTCATATGCTACCTCCTGGCGGCTCTGTACTGCCCTACAGACCGCCACAACCCTCCCCCAGCTGCCTGCACCTCCAGGGCGCATACAAGGCGTCATATGCTACCTCCTTGCGGCTCTGTACTGCCCTACAGACCGCCACAACCCTCCCCCAGCTGCCTGCACCTCCAGGGCACATACAAGGCGTCATATGCTACCTCCTGGCGGCTCTGTACTGCCCTACAGATCGCCACACCCCTCCCCCATATGACAATTCCAGTCAATTTAAAGTCATCTTAAATATACGTGAAATGTCATATGACATTCCCAGTAAATTCAAGGTCATCTTAAATTTACTGGAAATGTCATATGACATTCCCAGCAAATTTTAGGGTCATCTTAAATTTACTGGAAATGTCATATGACATTTCTGTTAAATTTAGGGTAAACCTTCATTTACCGGAAATGTCATATGACATTGCCATGACATTTCCTGGTTGTTTAAGAAAACCTTAAATATACTTAAACAGGAGTTTTCATGCAGTGCTTATGGCATATGGTCGGTCAGTCTATTGGCAAATCTTCAGTGAATCTAATGGCATATGGTAAGTCAATCTAGTGGCAAATCGTCAGTGAATCTAATGGCAAACGGTCGATCAGTTAACCTAATGGCAAATTGTCAGTTAGAATAATGGCAAATGGTCGGTCAGTCTAGTGGCAAATCTTCTGTGAACCTAATGGCGTATGGGCGGTCAGTCTAGTGGCAAATCGTCAGTGAACCTAATGGTAAATGGTCAGTTAGACTAATGGCAAATGGTCAGTGAGTCTAGTGGCAAATCGTTAGTGAACCTAATGGCAAATGGTCTTTCAGTCTAGTGGCGAAACGTCAGTGAACCTAATGGCATTCGGTCTGTTAGTCTAGTGGCAAATTGTTATTGAATCTAATGGCATATGGTCGGTCAAAGAAGTCCCAATCGGTCAGTGAACCTAATGGCAAATGGTCAGTTAGTCTAAAGGCAATTGATCTGTCAGTCTAGTAGGAAATCGTCAGTGAACCTTATGGCATATGGTCGGTCAGTCTAATGGCAGAAAGACAAATGGTCGGTCAGTCTAGTGGCAAATCGTCAGTAAACCTATTGGCAAATGGTTGGTTAATCTAGTGGCAAATAGTTAGTGAATCTAATGGCATATGGTAGGTCAAAGTGGTGCCAATTGGTCAGTGAACGGAATGGCAAATGGTCCGTTAGTCTCAAGGCAATTGATCTGTCAGTCTTGTGGCAAATCGTCAGTGAACCTTATGGTAAATGGTTGGTCAGTCTAGTGGCAAATAGTCAGTGAACCTAGTGGCAAATGGTCAGTTAACCTAATGGCATATGTTCGTTCAGTCTAGTGGAAAATCGTCAGTCAACTTAATGGCATATGGTCAGTCAGTCTAGTGGCAAATCGTTAGTGAATCTAATGGCATATGGTCGGTCAAAGTAGTGCCCATTAGTCAGTGAACCTAATGGTAAATGGTCAGTAAGTTTTAAGGCAATTGATCAGTCAGTCTATTAGCAAATCGTCAGTGAACCTAATGGCATATGGTCGGTCAGTCTAATGGCAAATTGTCAGTGAACCTAATGTTAAATGGTCAGTTAGACTAATGACAAATGGTCGGTCTTTCTAGTGGCAAATCTTCAATGAACCTAATGGCATATGGTTGTTTAGTCCAGTGGCAAATCTTCAGTGAATCTAATGGCATATGGTCGATCATTCTAGTGGCAAATTGTCAGTAAATCAAATGGCAAATGGTCGGTTAAAGTAGTGCCATTTGGTCAGTGAACCTAATGGCATATGGTCGGTCAGTCTAGTGGCATATCTTCAGTAAACCTAATGGCATATGGTCGGTCAGTCTAGTGGCAAATTGTCAGTGAATCTAATGGCAAATGGTCGATCAGTGAACCTAATGGTAAATGGTCAGATAGACTAATGGCAAATGGTCGGTCAGTCTAATGGCAAATCGTCTGTGAACCTAATGGCATATGGTCGGTCAGTCTAGTGGCAAATTGTCAGTGAACCTAATGGCATATGATCGGTCAGTCTAGTGGCAAATCGTTAGTGAAACTAATGGCATATGGTCGGTCAAAGTAGTGCCAATTGGTCAGTGAACCTAATGGCAAATGGTCAGTTAGTCTATAGGCAATTGATCAGTCAGTCTAGTGGCAAATCGTCAGTGAACCTAATGGCATATGGTCGGTCAGTCTAATGGCAAATCGTCAGTGAACCTAATGTTAAATGGTCAGTTAGACTAATGACAAATGGTCGGTCAGTCTAGTGGCAAATCGTCAATGAACCTAATGGCATATGGTTGTTTAGTCCAGTGGCAAATCTTCAGTGAATCGAATGGCATATGGTCGATCATTCTAGTGGCAAATTATCAGTAAATCAAATGGCAAATGGTCGGTCAAAGTAGTGCCATTTGGTCAGTGAACCTAATGGCATATGGTCGGTCAGTCTAGTGGCATATCTTCAGTAAAACCTAATGGCATATGGTCGGTCAGTCTAGTGGCAAATTGTCAGTGAACCTAATGGCATATGATCGGTCAGCCTAGTGGCAAATCGTTAGTGAATCTAATGGCATATGGTCGGTCAAAGTAGTGCCAATTGGTCAGTGAACCTAATGGCAAATGGTCAGTTAGTCTATAGGCAATTGATCAGTCAGTCTAGTGGCAAATCGTCAGTGAACCTAATGGCATATGGTCGGTCAGTCTAATGGCAAATCGTCAGTGAACCTAATGTTAAATGGTCAGTTAGACTAATGACAAATGGTCGGTCAGTCTAGTGGCAAATCGTCAGTCAACCTAATGGCATATGGTCAGTCAGTCTAGTGGCAAATCGTTAGTGAATCTAATGGCATATGGTCATTTAGTCCAGTGGCAAATTTTCAGTGAATCTAATGGCATATGGTCGATCATTCTAGTGGCAAATTGTCAGTAAATCTAATGGCAAATGGTTGGTCAAAGTAGTGCCATTTGGTCAGTGTACCTAATGGCATATGGTTGGTCAGTCTAGTGGCAAATCTTCAGTGAACCTAATGGCATATGGTCGGTCAGTCTAGTGGCAAATTGTCAGTGAATCTAATGGCAAATGGTCGATCAGTGAACCTGATGGTAAATGGTCAGTAAGACTAATGGCAAATGGTCGGTCAGTCTAATGGCAAATCGTCTGTGAACCTAATGGCATATGGTCGGTCAGTCTAGTGGCAAATTGTCAGTGAACCTAATGGCATATGAACGGTCAGTCTAGTGGCAAATCGTTAGTGAAACTAATGGCATATGGTCGGTCAAAGTAGTGCCAATTGGTCAGTGAACCGAATGGCAAATGGTCAGTTAGTCTATAGGCAATTGATCAGTCACTCTAGTGGCAAATCGTCAGTGAACCTAATGGCATATGGTCAGTCAGTCTAGTGGCAAATCGTCAATAAACCTAATGGTAAATGGTCAGTTAGAGTAATTGCAAATGGTCGGTCAGTCTAGTGGCAAATCGTCAGTCAACCTAGTGGCATACTGTCGGTCAGTCTAGTGGAAAATCGTTGGTAAGATTTGATGACATATGGTTGGTCAAAGTAATGCCAATCTGTCAGTGAACCTAATAGCAAATGGTCAGTTAGTCTAAAATGCAATTAATCAGTCAGTCTTGTGGCAAATCATCAGTGAACCTAATGGCATATGGTCGGTCAGTCTAGTGGCAAATTGTCAGTTAACCTAGTGGCAAATGGTCAGTTGGACTAATGGTAAATGGTCTGTCAGTCTAGTGGCTAATTTTCAGTGAACCTAATGGCATATGGTCGGTCAGTCTAGTGGCAAATCGTCAGTGAACCTAATGGTAAATGGTCAGTTAGACAAATGGCAAATGGTCAGTCAGTCTAGTGGCAAATCGTTAGTGAACCTAATGGCAAATGGCCTTTCAGTCTAGTGGCGAATCGTCAGTGAACATAATGGCATATTGTCTGTTAGTCTAGTGGCTAATTTTCAGTGAACCTAAAGGCATATGGTCGGTCAGTCTAGTGGCAAATCTTCAGAGAATCTAATGGCATATGGTCGGTCAGTCTAGTGGCAAATCTTCAGTGAATCTAATGGCATATGGTCAGTCAGTCTAGTGGCAAATTGTCAGTGAACCTTATGGCGCATGGTCTGTCAGTCTAGTGGCAAGCCATCAGTGAACCTAATGGTAAATGGTCAGTTAGACTAATGGGAAATGGTCATTCAATCTAGTGGCAAATCGTTAGTGAACCTAATGGCAAATGGCCTTTCAGTCTAGTGGCGAATCTTCAGTGAACCTAATGGCATATTGTCTGTTAGTCTAGTGGCAAATCTTCAGTGAATCTAATTGCATATGGTCAGTCAGTCTAGTGGCAAATTGTCAGTGAACCTTATGGCGCATGGTCTGTCAGTCTAGTGGCAAACCATCAGTAAACCTAGTGGCAAATGGTCAGCTAACCTAATGGCATATGTTCATTTAGTCAAGTGGCAAATCGTCAGTGAACCTTATGGCATATGGTCAGTCAGTCTAGTGGCAAATCGTAAGTGAATCTTATGGCATATGGTCAGTCAAAGTAGTGCCAATTGGTCAGTGAACCTAATGGTAAATGGTCAGTTAGTTTAAAGGCAATTGATCAGTCAGTTTAGTAGCAAATCATCAGTGAACCTAATGGTAAATGGTCAGTTAGACTAATGGGAAATGGTCGGTCAATCTAAAGGCAAATCGTCAGTGAACCTAATGGCAAATGGTCTGTTAGTCTAGTGGCAAATTGTTAGTGAATCTAATGGTATATGGTCGGTCAATCTAGTGGCAAATCGTCAGTGAACCTAATGGTAAATAGTCGGTCAGTCTAGTGGCAAAGAGTCAGTGAACCTAGTGGCAAATGGTCAGTTAACCTAATGGCATATGTTCATTCAGTCTAGTTGCAAATCGTCAGTCAACTCATGGCATATGGTCAGTCAGTCTAGTGGCAAATCGTTAGTGAATCTAATGGCATATGGTCGGTCAAAGTAGTGCCAATTGGTCAGTGAACCTAATGGTAAATGGTCAGATAGTTTAAAGGCAATTGATCAGTCAGTCTAGTGGCAAATGGTCAGTGAACCTAATGGCATATGGTCGGTCAGTCTAATGGTAAATCGTCAGTGAACCTAATATTAAATGGTCAGTTGGACTAATGACAAATGGTTGGTCAGTCTAGTGGCAAATTGTCAATGAACCTAATGGCATATGGTCGTTTAGTCCAGTGGCAAATCTTCAGTGAATCTAATGGCATATGGTCGGTCATTCTAGTGGCAAATTATCAGTAAATCTAATGGCAAATGGTCGGTCAAAGTAGTGCCATTTGGTCGGTGAAACTAATGGCAAATGGTCAGCAAAACTAATGGCAAGTTGTCAGCAAATTGAATGGCAAATGGTCAGCAAATCTAATGGCAATTGGTCGTTCAGTCTAAAGGCAATTGATCAGTCAGTCTAGTGGCAAATCGTCAGTGAACATTATGGCATATGGTCAGTCAGTCTAGTGGCAAATCATAAGTGAATCTAATGGCATATGGTCAGTCAAAGTAGTGCCAATTGGTCAGTGAACCTAATGGTAAATGGTCAGTAAGTTTAAAGGCAATTGATCAGTCAGTTTAGTAGCAAATCATCAGTGAACCTAATGGCATATGATCGGTCAGGCTTATGGCAAATGGTCAGTGAACATAATGTTAAATGGTCAGTTAGACTAATGACAAATGGTCGGTCAGTCTAGTGGCAAATCGTCAATGAACCTAATGGCATATGGTCCTTTAATCTAGTGGCAAATCTTCAATGAATCTAATGGCAAATGGTCGGTCAAAGTAGTGCCATTTGGTCGGTGAAACTATTGGCAAATGGTCAGCGAATCTAATGGCAAGTTGTCAGCAAATCTAATGGCAAATGGTCAGTGAATCTAATGACAATTGGTCGGTCAGTCTAGTGGCAAATCGTCAGTGAACCTAATGGCATAAGGTCGGTCAGTCTAGTGGCAAATCGTTAGTAAAACTAATGGCATATGGTCGGTCAAAGTAGTGCCAATTGGTCAGTGAACCGAATGGCAAATGGTCAGTTAGTCTGAAATGCAATTGATCAGTCAGTCTAGTGGCAAATTGTCAGTGAACCTAATGGCATATGGTCGGTCAGTCTAGTGGCAAATCGTCAGTGAACCTAATGGTAAATGGTCAGTTAGACTAATGGCAAATGGTCGATCAGTCTAGTGGCAAATCGTCAGTTTACCTAATGGCATATGGTCGTTCAGTCTAGTGGCAAATCATCAGTGAACCTAATGGCATATGGTCGGTCAGTCTAGTGGCAAAAAGTTAGTGAATGTAACGACATATGGTCGGTTATAGTAGTGCCAATCAGTCAGTGAAGCTAATGGCAAATGGTCAGTTAGTCTAAGGGGCCGTCCAAAAATTATGTCACACTAATTTTGGCCATTTCAAAGACCCACCGACCCCCCGTCACACTTTGTCACAGATCAGCTGACACCCCCTAGAAAATTATGTCACAAATTTGCAGACGACCCCCACCCCCATAAGTTATGTATTGTATCAGAGTTGTACTGACATTACCTATCAGTTAAATTATGCAAGTCCTTGACTAAGAATGGGTGGTGATGGATTTTACTGTAATACTAATAGCCATAAATTTATAATATTTACAAACCTTTTAAAGTTTTAAAATAGCTTTTATTTGTATTTTTGAAAGTGTGACGTCACACTGGGCTTGACACCCCCCCACCCCCCTGTCACACTTTGTTACACTTGGACCAACACCCACCCGCCCCCTCCCGGGTGACGTCATTTATGGACGGCCCCTGAAGGCAATTAATCAGTCAGTCTAGTGGCAAATCGTCAGTGACCCCAATGGCATATGATCGGTCAGTCTAGTGGCAAATCTTCAGTGAACCTAGTAGCAAATGGTCAGTTGGACTAATGATAAATGGTCTTTCAGTCTAGTGGCGAATGGTCAGTGAACCTGATGGCATATGGTCTGTTAGTCTAGTGGCAAATTGTTAGTGAATCTAATGGCATATGGTCGGTCAAAGAAGATCCAATCGGTCAGTGAACCTAATGGCAAATGGTCAGTTAGTCTAAAGGCAATTGATCTGTCAGTCTAGTTGCAAATCGTCAGTGAACCTAATGGCATATGGTCGGTCAGTCTAGTGGCAAATCGTTAGTGAACCTAATGGTAAATGGTCAGTTAGACTGACGACAAATGGTCGGTCAGTCTAGTGGCAAATCTTCAGTAAACCCAATGGCAAATGGTTGGTCAATCTAGTGGCAAATAGTGAGTGAATCTAAGGGCATATGGTCGGTCAAAGTAGTGCCAAATGGTCAGTGAACCGAATGGCAAATGGTCCGTTAGTCTCAAGGCAATTGATCAGTGAGTCAAGTGGCATATCGTCAGTGAACCTAATGGTAAATGGTCGTTCAGTCTAGTGGCAAATCGTCAGTGAACCTAATGGCATATGGTCAGTCAGTCTAGTGGCAAATCGTTAGTGAATCTAATGGCATATGGTCGGTCATAGTAGTGCCAATTGGTTAGTGAACCTAATGGTAAATGGTCAGTTAGTTTAAAGGCAATTGATCAGTCAGTCTAGTGGCAAATCGTCAGAGAACCTAATGGCATATGGTCAAGCAGTCTAATGGCAAATCGTCAGTGAACCTAATGTTAAATGGTCAGTTAGACTAATGACAATTGGTCGGTCAGTCTAGTGGCAAATCTTCAATAAACCTAATGGCATATGGTCATTTAGTCCAGTAGCAAATCTTCAGTGAATCTAATGGCATATGGTCGGTCAAAGTTAGGCCATTTGGTCAGTGAACCTAATGGCATATGGTCTGTCAGTCTAGTGGCAAATCTTCAGTGAATCTAATGGCATATGGTCGGTCAGTCTAGTGGCAAATTGTCAGTAAATCTAATGGCAAATGGTCGATCAATGAATCTAATGGTAAATGGTCAGTTAGACTCATGGCAAATGGTCGGTCATTCTAGTGGCAAATTGTCAGTTTACCTAATGGCATATGGTCGGTCAGTCTAGTGGCAAATCGTCAGTGAACCTAATGGTAAATGGTCAGTTAGACTAATTGCAAATGGTTGGTCAGTCTGGTGGCAAACGTCAGTCAACCTAATGGCATATGGTCGGTCAGTCTAGTGGCAAATCATTAGTGAACCTAATGGCATATGGTTGGTCAGTCTAGTGGCAAATTGTTAGTGAACGTGATGACATATGGTTGGTCAAAGTAATGCCAATCTGTCAGTGAACCTAATAGCAAATGGTCAGTTAGTCTGAAATGCAATTAATCAGTCAGTCTAGTGGCAAATCATCAGTGAACCTAATGGCATATGGTCGGTCAGTCTAGTGGCAAATCGTCAGTTAACCTAGTGGCAAATGGTCAGTTGGACTAATGGTAAATTGTTGGTCAGTCTAGTAGCTAATTTTCAGTGAACCTAATGGCATGGTCGGTCAGCCTTTTGGCAAATCTTCAGTGAATCTAATGGCATATGGTCAGTCAGTCTAGTGGCAAATCGTCAGTGAATCTAATGGCAAATGGTTGATCAGTTAACCTAATGGCAAATGGTCAGTTAGACTTATGGCAAATGGTCAGTCAGTCTAGTTGCAAATCGTCAGTTAACCTGATGGCATATGGTCGGTCAGTCTAGTGGCAAATCGTCAGTGAACCTAATGGTAAATGGTCAGTAAGACTAATTGCAAATGGTCGGTCAGTCTAGTGGCAAATCGTCAGTTAACCTAATGGCAAATGGTCAGTCAGTCTAGTGGCAAATCGTCAGTAAACCTAATGGCATGTTGTTGGTCACTCCAGTGGCAAATCATCAGTGAACCTAATGGTAAATGGTCAGTTAGACAAATGGCAAATGGTTGGTCAGTCTAGTGGCAAATCGTCAGTGAACCTAATGGCATATGGTCGGTCAGTCTAGTGGCAAATCGTCATTGAACCTTATGGCAAATGGTCAGTTAGACTAATGGTAAATGGTCAGTCAGTCTAGTGGCAAATAGTCAGTGAACCTAATGGCATATGGTCAGTCAGTCTAGTGGAAAATCTTCAGTGAATCTAATGCATATGGTCAGTCAGTCTAGTGGCAAATTGTCAGTGAATCTAAAGGTAAATTGTCGATCAGTGACCTAATAGCAAATGGTCAGTTAGACTAATGGCAAATGGTCAGTCAGTCTTGTGGCAAATCGTTAGTGCACCAAATGGCATATGGTTGGTCAGTCTAGTTGCAAATTGTCAGTGAACCTAATGGTTAATGGTCAGTGAGACTAATGGCAAATGGTCGGTCAGTCTAGTGGCAAATCGTCAGTGAACCTGATGGCATATGGTCCTTCAGTCTAGTGTCAAATCGTCAGTGAACCTAATGGTAAATGGTCAATGAACCTAATGGCATATGGTCGTTCAGTCTAGTGGCAAATCGTCAGTGAACCTAATGGCATGTGTTCGGTCAGTCTAGTGGCAAATCTTTAGTGAATCTGATGGCATATGGTCGGTCAAGGTAGTGCCAATTGGTCAGTGAACCTAATGGCAAATGGTCAGTTAGTCTAAAGGCAATTAATCAATCAGTCTAGCGGCAAATCGTCAGTGAACCTAATGGCATATAGTCGGTCAGAATAGTGGCAAATCGTCAGTGAATCTAATGGCATATGGTCGGTCAGTCTAATGGCAAAGCTTCAGTGAATCTAATGGCAAACGGTCAATCAGTGAAGTTAATTGCAAATGGTCAGTTAGACTAATAGCAAATGGTTGGTCAGTCTAGTGGCAAATCATCAGTGAACCTAATGGCATATGGTCAGTCAGTCTATTGGCAAATCGTCAGTGAACCTAATGGCAAATGGTCAGTTGGACTGATGGTATATGGTCGGTCAGTCTAGTGGCAAATCATCAGTGAACCTAATGGCATATGGTCGGTCAGTCTAGTGGCAAATCTTCAGTGAATCCAATGGCATATGGTCGGTCAGTCTAGTGGCAAATTGTCAGTGAATCTAATGGCATATGGTCGATCAGTGAACCTTATGGTAAATGGTCAGTTAGACTAATGGCAAATGGTCGGTCAGTCTAGTGGCAAATCGTCAGTGAATCTAATGGCAAATGGTCTTTCAGTATAGTGACAAATTGTAAGTAAATCTAATGGCATATGGTCGGTCAAAGTAGTGCCAATGGGTCAGTGAAACTAATGGCAAATAGTCAGTTAGTCTAAAGGCAATTGATCAGTCAGTCTAGTGGCAAATCTTCAGTGAATCTAATGGCATATGGTCGGTCAGTCTAGTGGCAAATTGTCAGTAAATCTAATGGCAAATGGTCGATCAGTGAATCTTATGGTAAATGGTCAGTTAGACTCATGGCAAATGGTCTGTCAGTCTAGTGGCAAATTGTCAGTGAACCTAATGGCATATGGTCGGTCAGTCTAGTGGCAAATCGTTAGTGAACTTATGGCATATGGTCGGTCAGTCTAGTGGCATATCGTTAGTGAATGTGATGACATATGGTTGGTCAAAGTAATGCCAATCTGTCAGTGAACCTAATAGCAAATGGTCAGTTAGTCTGAAATGCAATTAATCAGTCAGTCTAGTGGCAAATCGTCAGTGAACCTAATGGCATATGGTCGGTCAGTCTGTTGGCAAATCGTCAGTGAACCTAATGGTAAATGGTCAGTTAGACTAATTGCAATTGGTCGGTCAGTCTAATGGCAAATCGTCAGTCAACCTAATGGCATATGGTCCTTCAGTCTAGTGGCAAATCATCAGTGAACCTAATGGCATATGGTCGGTCAGTCTAGTGGCAAATCGTTAGTGAATGTGATGACATATGGTTGGTCATAGTAGTGCCAATCGGTCAGTGAACCTAATGGCAAATGGTCAGTTAGTCTGAAATGCAATTAATCAGTCAGTCTAGTGGCAAATCATCAGTGAACCTAATGGCATATGGTCATACAGTCTAGTGGCAAATCCTCAGTAAACCCAGTGGCAAATGGTCAGTTGGACTAATGGTAGATGGTCGGTCAGTCTAGTGGCAAATTTTCAGTGAAACTAATGGCATATGGTCGGTCAGTCTAGTGGCAAATCTTCAGTAAATCTAATGGCATATGGTCAGTCAGTCTAGTGGCAAATGGTCAGTGAATCTAATGGCAAATGGTTGATCAGTTAACCTAATGCCAAAGGTCAGTTAGACTAATGGCAAATGGTCGATCAGTCTAGTGGCAAATCGTCAGTGAACCTAATGGCATATGGTCGGTCAGTCTAGTGGCATATTGTCAGTGAACCTCATAGTAAATGGTCAGTTAGACAAATGGCAAATGGTCGGTCAGTCTAGTGGCAAATTGTCAGTGAACCTAATGGCATATGGTCGGTCAGTCTAGTGGCAAATCGTCAGTGAACCTAACGGTAAATGGTCAGTTAGACTTATGGCAAATGGTCGATCAGTCTAGTGGAAAATCGTCAGTCAACCTAATGGCATATGGTCGTTCAGTCTAGTGGCAAATCATCAGTGAACTTATGGCATATGGTCGGTCAGTCTAGTGGCAAATCGTCAGTGAATGTGATGACATATGGTTGGTCAAAGTAGTGCCAATCTGTCAGTTAACCTAATAGCAAATGGTCAGTTAGTCTGAAATGCAATTAATCAGTCAGTCTAGTGGCAAATCGTCAGTGAACCTAATGGCATATGGTCGGTCAGTCTAGTGGCAAATCGTCAGTTAACCTAGTGGCAAATGGTCAGTTGGACCAATGGTAAATTGTCGGTCAGTCTAGTGGCTAATTTTCGGTGAACCTAATGGCATATGGTCGGTCAGTCTAGTGGCAAATCTTCAGTGAATCTAATGGCATATGGTCAGTCAGTCTAGTGGCAAATCATCAGTGAATCTAATGGCAAATGGTTGATCAGTTAACCTAATGGCAAATGGTCAGTAAGACTAATGGCAAATGGTCGGTCAGTCTAGTGGCAAATCGTCAGTGAACCTAATGGCATATGGTCAGTCAGTCTAGTGGCAAATCGTTAGTGAATCTAATGGCATATGGTCGGTCATAGTAGTGCCAATTGGACAGTGAACCTAATGGCAAATGGTCAGTTAGTCTAAAGACAATTGATCAGTCAGTCTAATGGCAAATCATCAGTGAACCTAATGGCAAATGGTCAGCAAATCTAAAGGCAAATGGTCAGTGAATCTAATGGCAGATTGAAAGTTAGTCTAGTGGCACATGGTAGGCCAGTCTAGTGGCATATAGTTTGTCAAAGTAGTGCCAATTGGTCAGTGAATCTAATGGCAAATGGTCAGTGAATCTAATGGCAAATGGTCAGTTAGTCTAGTGGCAAATGGTCAGTCAGTCTATTGGCAAATCATCAGTGAACCTGGCATATGGCATATGGTCGAACAGTGTAGGGGTGAATTGTCAGGGAATCTAATGCTAAATTGTCCGTCAGTCTAGTGGCAAATCATCAGTGAAACTAATGAAATATGGTTGGTCAGTCTAGTGGCAAATCGTCTGTGAACCTAATTGTAAATGGTCAGTTAGACTAATGGCAAATCGTCGGTCAGTCTAGTGGCATATCGTCAGTGAACCTAATTGCTTATGGTCAGTCAGTCTGGTGGCAAATTGTCAGTGAACCTAATGGCAAATGGTTGATCAGTCTAGTGACAAATGGTCAGTAAGTCTGATGGCAAATGGTAGGTCAGTCTAGTGGCAAATCGTCAGTGAACCTTATGCCATATGGTCTGTCAGTCTAGTGGCAAATGGTCAGTGAATCTAATGGCAAATGGTCAGCGAATCTAAAGGCAAGTGGTCAGCGAATCTAATGGCAAATTGAAAGTTAGTCCAGTGGCACATGGTTGGTCAGTCTAGTGGCAAATCGTCATTGAATCTAATGGCATATGGTCGGTCGGTCTAGTGGCAAATCGTCAGTGAATCTACTGGCATATGGTCGGTCAAACTAGTGCCAATTGGTCAGTGAATCTAATGGCAAATGGCTAGCAAATCCAATGGCAAATGGTCAGTTAGTCTAATGGCAAATGGTCTGTCAGTCTAGTGGCATATCGTCAGTGAACCTAGTAGCATATGGTTGGTCAGTCTAGTTGCAAATGGTCAGTGAATCTAATGGCAAATGGTCAGTTAGTCTATAGGCAAATGGCGGATAAGTCTAGTTGCAAATATTCAATGAACCTAATGGCAAATGGTCAACAAATCTAATGGCAAATGGTCTGTTAGTCTAATGGCACATGGTCTTCAGTCTAGTGGCAAATCGTCAGTGAACCTAATGCCATATTGTCTGTCAGTCTAGTGGCAAATGGTCAGCGAATCTAATGGCAAATGGTCTGTTAGTCTATAGGCAAATGGCCGATAAGTCTAGTTGCAAATCATCAATGAACCTAATGGTAAATGGTTAACGAATCTAATGGCAAATGGTCAGTTAGTCTCATGGCAAATGGTAGGTCAGTCTAGTGGCAAATCCTCAGTGAATCTAATGGCAAAAATGGTCAGCGAATCTAAAAGCGAATGGTCAATGAATCTAATGGCAAATAGACAGTAAGGCTAGTGGCAAATGGTCGGCCAGTCTAGTGGCATATAGTTGGTCAATGTAGTGCCAATTGGTCAGTGAATCTAATGGGAAATGGTCAGTTGGTCTAATGGGAAATGGTCAGTTAGTCTAAAAGCAAAGGGTCTGTCAGTCTAGTGGCAAATGGTCAGTGAACCTAATGGCTTATGGTCGGTCAGTCTAGTGGCAAATCGTCAGCGAATCTAATGGCAAATGGTCAGTTAGTCTAAAGGCAAATGTCCGAAGTCTAGTGGGAAATCGTCAGTGAACCTAATGGGTTTTGGTCTGTCAGTCTAGTGGCAAATGGTCAGCAAATCTAATGGCAAATGGTTGATCAATTTAGTGACAAATGGTCAGTAGAAAAATCTAATCTAATGGCAAAGTTGTTGGTCCCTCTAGTGGCAAAGCGTCAGTGAACACAATGGCATATGGTCGGTCAGTGTAGTGGTAAATTGTCAGGGAATCTAATGGCAAATGGTCCTTCAGTTTAGTGGCAAATCCTCAGTGAACCTAATGGCAAATGGTCAGATAGTATAGTGGCAAATGGTCGGTCTGTCTAGTGGCAAATAGTCAGTTAGTCTAATGGCAAATGGTCAGTCAGTCTAGTTGCAAATTGTAAGCAAATCTGATGGCATATGGTCGGTCAGTCTATTGGCAAATCTTCAGTGCATCTAATGGCAAATGGTCAGTGAATCTAATGGCGAATGGTCAGCGAATCTAATGGCATACGGTCAGTTGCTCTAATGGCAAATGGTCGGTCAGTCTAGTGGCTAATCCTCAGTGAAACTAATGGCTTATGGTTGGTCAGTC
The DNA here is from genome assembly GCA_947462335.1 of Harmothoe impar. Lineage (NCBI taxonomy): Eukaryota > Metazoa > Annelida > Polychaeta > Phyllodocida > Polynoidae > Harmothoe > Harmothoe impar. Next base: position 48,637,049 of record OX381721.1, read on the forward strand.
TAGTGGCAAATCGTCATTGAATCTAATGGCATATGGTCGGTCAGTCTAGTGGCAAATCGTCAGTGAATCTACTGGCATATGGTCGGTGAAACTAGTGCCAATTGGTCAGTGAATCTAATGGCAAATGATCAGCAAATCTAATGGCAAATGGTCAGCAAATCTAATGGCAAATGGTCGACAAATCTGATGGCAAATGTTCAAACGAATCTAATAGCAAATGGTCAGTCAGTCTAGCGGCAAATTGTCAGTGAATCTAATGGTAAATGGTCAGTTAGTCTGATGGCAAATGGTCTGTCAGCTGAGTGGCAAATGGTCGGTGTATCTACTGGCAAATGGTCTGCATGTCTAGTGGCAAATCATCAGTAAATCTAATGGCATAAGTCGGTTAAAGAAGTGCCAATTGGTCAGTGAATCTAATAGAAAGTTGTCAGCGAATCTAATGGCAAATAGTTGGTCCCTCCAGTGGCAAAGTGTCAGTGAACACAATGGCATTTGGTCGGTCAGTGTAGTGGTAAATTGTCAGGGAATCTAATGGCAAATGGTCCGTCAGTTTAGTGGCAAATCCTCAGTGAACCTAATGGCAAATGGTCAGTTAGTCTAGTGGCAAATGGTCGCTCTGTCTAGTGGCAAATAGTCAGTGAACCTAATGGCATACGGTTGGACAGTTTAGTGGCAAATCGTTGCTGAATGTAATGGCATATGGTCGGTCAAAATAGTGCCAATCATTCAGTTAACCTAATGGCAAATGGTCAGTTGGTCTAAAGGCAATCGATCAGTCAGTCTAGTGGTAAATCGTCAGTGAACCTAATGGCATATGGTGGGTCAGTCTAATGGCAAATGGTCAGCGAATCTAATGGCATATGGTCAGTTAGTCTAATGGCAAATGGTCAGTCAGTCTATTGGCAAATCGTTAGTGAACCTAATGGCATTTGGTTGGTCAGTCTAGTGGCAAATCATTAGTGAATCTAATGACATATGGTCAATCAAAGTAGTGGTAATTGGTCAGTGAACCTAATGGCAGTTAGTTAGTCAGTTAGTCTGAAGGCAATTGATCAGTCAGTCTAGTGGCAAATCATCGTCTGTGAACCTAATTGTAAATGGTCAGTTAGACTAATGGCAAATGGTCGGTCAGTCTAGTGGCAAATCGTCAATGAACCTAATTGCTTATGGTCAGTCAGTCTGGTGGCAAATTGTCAGTGAAGCTAATGGCAAATGGTTGATCAGTCTAATGACAAATGGTCAGTTAGTCTTATGGCAAATGGTAGGTCAGTCTAGTGGCAAATCCTCAGTGAATCTAATGGCAAATGGTCAGCGAATCTAATGGCATTTAGTCAGTGAATCTAATGGCAAATAGACAGTTAGTCTAGTGGCAAATTGTCGGCCAGTCTAGTGGCATATAGTTGGTCAAAGTAGTGCCAATTGGTCAGTGAATCTGATGGCAAATGGTCAGTTAGTCTATAGGGCATATGGTCAGTTAGTCTAATGGCAAAGGGTCTGTCAGTCTAGACGCAAATCGTCAGTGAACCTAATTGCATATGGTCGGTCAGTCTAGTGGCAAATCGTCAATGAATCTAATGGCAAATGGTCAGCGAATCTAAAGGAAAATGGTCATCGAATCTAATGGCAAATTGAAAGTTAGTCCAGTGGCACAGGGTAGGCCAGTCTAGTGGCATATGGTTTGTCAAAGAAGTGCCAATTAGTCAGTGAATCTAATGGCAAATGGTCAGCGAACCTTATGGCAAATGGTCAGTTAGTCTAGTGGCAAATGGTCAGTCAGTCTATTGGCAAATCATCAGTGAACCTAATGGCATATGGTCGTCAGTGTAGTGGTAAATTGTCAGGGAATCCAATGGCAAATTGTCCGTCAGTCTAGTGGCAAATTATCAGTGAAACTAATGGCATGTGATTGGTCAGTCTAGTGGCAAATCGTCTGTGAACCTAATTGTAAATGGTCAGTTAGACTGATGGCAAATCATCGGTCAGTCTAGTGGCAAATCGTCAGTGAACCTAATTGCTTGTGGTCAGTCAGTCTGGTGGCAAATTGTCAGTGAACCTAATGGCAAATGGTGGATCAGTCTAGTGACAAATGGTCAGTTAGTCTGATGGCAAATGGTAGGTCAGTCTAGTGGCAAATGGTCAGTGAACCTAATTGCATATGGTCGGTCAGTCTAGTGGCAAATGGTCAGTGAATCTAATGGCAAATGGTCAGCGTATCTAAAGGCAAGTGGTCAGCAAATCTAATGGCAAATTGAAAGTTAGTCCAGTGGCACATGGTTGGTCAGTCTAGTGGCAAATCGTCATTGAATCTAATGGCATATGGTCGGTCAGTCTAGTGGCAAATCGTCAGTGAATCTACTGGCATATGGTCGGTCAAACTAGTGTCAATTGGTCAGTGAATCTAATGGCAAATGGCCAGCAAATCTTATGGCAAATGGTCAGTTATTCTAATGGCAAATGGTCTGTCCGTCTAGTGGCATATCGTCAGTAAACCTAGTAGCATATGGTTAGTCAGTCTAGTTGCAAATGGTCAGTGAATCTAATGGCAAATGGTCAGTTAGTCTATAGGCAAATTTCGGATAAGTCTAGTTGCAAATCGTCAATGAACCTAATGGCAAATGGTCAACAAATCTAATGGCAAATGGTCTGTTAGTCTAATGGCAAATTGTCTTCAGTCTAGTGGCAAATCTTCAGTGAACCTAATGCCATATGGTCTGTCAGTCTAGTGGCAAATGGCCAGCAAATCTAATGGCAAATGGTCAGTTAGTCTATAGGCAAATGGCCGATAAGTCTAGTTGCAAATCATCAATGAACCTAATGGCAAGTGGTTAACGAATCTAATGGCAAATGCTCAGTTAGTCTAATGGCAAATGGTAGGTCAGTCTAGTGGCAAATCCTCAGTGAATCTAAAGGCAAAAATGGTCAGCGAATCTAAAGGCGAATGGTCAATGAATCTAATGGCAAATAGAAAGTTAGTCTAGTGGCAAATGGTCGGCCAGTCTAGTGGCATAAAGTTGGTCAATGTAGTGCCGATTGGTCAGTGAATCTAATGGCAAATGGTCAGTTAGTCTAATGGCAAAGGGTCTGTCAGTCTAGTGGCAAATCGTCAATGAACCTAATGGCATATGGTTGGTCAGTCTAGTGGCAAATTGTTAGTGAATCTAATGGCAAATGGTCAGCGAATCTAAAGGCAAATGGTCAGGGAATCTAATGGCAAATTGAAAGTTAGTCCAGTGGCACATGGTAGGCCAGTCTAGTGGCATATAGTCTGTCAAACTAGTGCCAATTGGTCAGTGAATCTAATGGCAAATGGTCAGCGAATCTTATGGCAAATGGTCAGTTAGTCTAGTGGCAAATGGTCAGTCAGTCTATTGGCAAATCATCAATGAACCTAATGGCATATGGTCGGTCAGTGTAGTGGTAAATTGTCAGGGAATCTAATGGCAAATGGTCCGTCAGTTTAGTGGCAAATCCTCAGTGAACCTAATGGCAAAAATGGTCAGCGAATCTAAAGGCGAATGGTCAATGAATCTAATGGCAAATAGACAGTTAGTCTAGTGGCAAATGGTCGGCCAGTCTAGTGGCATAAAGTTGGTCAATGTAGTGCCGATTGGTCAGTGAATCTAATGGCAAATGGTCAGTTAGTCTAATGGCAAAGGGTCTGTCAGTCTAGTGGCAAATCGTCAATGAACCTAATGGCATATGGTTGGTCAGTCTAGTGGCAAATTGTTAGTGAATCTAATGGCAAATGGTCAGCGAATCTAAAGGCAAATGGTCAGGGAATCTAATGGCAAATTGAAAGTTAGTCCAGTGGCACATGGTAGGCCAGTCTAGTAGCATATAGTCTGTCAAACTAGTGCCAATTGGTCAGTGAATCTAATGGCAAATGGTCAGCGAATCTTATGGCAAATGGTCAGTTAGTCTAGTGGCAAATGGTCAGTCAGTCTATTGGCAAATCATCAATGAACCTAATGGCATATGGTCGGTCAGTGTAGTGGTAAATCGTCAGGGAATCTAATGGCAAATGGTCCGTCAGTTTAGTGGCAAATCCTCAGTGAACCTAATGGCAAATGGTCAGTTAGTCTAGTGGCAAATGGTCGGTCTGTCTAGTGGCAAATAGTCAGTTAGTCTAATGGCAAATGGTCAGTCAGTCTAGTTGCAAATTGTAAGCAAATCTAATGGCATATGGTCGGTCAGTCTATTGGCAAATCTTCAGTGCATCTTATGGCAAATGGTCAGTGAATCTAAAGGCAAATTGTCAGCGAATCTAATGGCAAATCGACAGTAAGTCTAGTGGCAAATGGTTGGCCAGTCTAGTGGCATATAGTCGGTCAAAGTAGTGCCAATTGGTCAGTGAATCTAATGGCAAAAGGTCAGTTAGTCTAATGGCAAAGGGTCTGTCAGTCTAGTGGCAAATTGTCAGTGAACCTAACGTCATATGGTCGGTCAGTCTAGTGGCAAATCGTCAGCGAATCTAATGGCAAATGGTCAACGAATCTAATGGCAAATTGTCAGTTAGTCAAATAGCAAATGGTCAGTCAGTCTAGTGGCAAATAGTCAGTGATCCTAATGGCATATGGTCTGTCAGTCTAGTAGCAAATGGTCAGCGAATCTAATGGCAAATGGTTGATTAGTCTAGTGACAAATGGTCAGTGAATCTAATGGCAAATGGTCAGCGAATCTGAAGGCAAATGGTCAGAAAAATCTAATGGCAAATTGAAAGTTAGTCCAGTGTCATATGGTAGGCCAGTCTAATGGCATATAGTTTGTCAAAGTAGTGCCAATTGGTCAGTGAATCTAATGGCAAATGGTCAGTTAGTCTAATGGCAAATGGTCAGTTAGTCTAATGGCAAAGGGTCTGTCAGTCGAGTGGCAAATAGTCAGTGAACCTAATGGCATATGGTCAGTCAGTCTAGTGGCAAATCATCAGCGAATCTAAAAGCAAATGGTCAGCAAATATAATGGCAAATGGTCAGCGAATCTAATAGCAAATGGTCGGTCAGTCTAGTGGCAATTCTTCAGTGAATCTAATGGCAAATGATCAGTTAGCCTAATGGCAAATGGTTGGTCAGTCTAGTTGCAAATTGTCTGTGAATCTAATGATAAATGGTCAGTTAGTCTAATGGCAAATGGTCGGCTAGTCTATTGGCAAATGGTCGGCGAATCTAAGGGCAAATGGTCTGTAAGTCTACTGTCAGTCTAGTGGCAAATGGTCAGTGAACCTAATGGCAAATGGTCAGTAAGTCTAATTACAAATGGTCGGTCAGTCTAGTGGCAAATAGTCAGTGAACCTAAGGACCAATGGTCAGCGAATCTAATGGCAAATGGTCACTTAGTCTTGCGTCAGATGGTCGTCCAGTCTAGTGGCATGTATTCTGCCAAAAAAGTGCCAATTGGTCAGTGAATCTAATAGTAAATGGTCAGCGAATCTTATGGCAAATGGTCAGTAAGTCTAGTGGGAAATGGTCGGTCAGTCTAGTGGCAGATCCTCAGTGAACCTAATGGCAAATGGTCAGTTAGACTAATAGCAAATGGTCATTCAGTCTAGTGGCAAATGGTCAGTGAGTCTAATGGCAAGGGGTCAGTCAGTCTAGTTGCAAATTGTCAGTGAACCTCATGGCATATGGTCGGTCAGTCTAGTGGCAAATGGTCAGTGAATCTAATGGCAAATGGGCAGCGAATCTAATGGCAAATAGTCAGCGAATCTAATGGCATATAGTTGGTCAAAGTCGTGCCAATTTGTCAGTGGATTTAATGGCAAATTGTCAGTGAATCTTATGGCAAATGGTGAGTAAGTCTAGTGGCAAATGGTTGGTCAGTCTAGTGGCAAATGGTCAGTGAACCTAATGGCATATGGTAGGTCAAAGTTGTGCCAATTGGTCGCCGAATCTAATGGCAAATGGTCATCGAATTTAATGGCAAATGGTCAGCGAATATAATGGCAAATGGTCGGTCATTCTAGTGGCAAATCGTCAGTGAACCCAATGGCATATGGTTAGTCAGTCTAGTGGCAAATCGTCAGTGAATCTAATGGCAAATGGTCAGAGAATCTAACGGCAAATCGTCAGTCAGTCTAATGGCATATGGTCGGTTAGTCTAGTGGCAAATTGTCAGTAAATCTAAGGGCATATGGTTGGTCAAAGTAGTGCCAATTGGTCAGTGAATCTAATGGCAAATGGTCAGTGAATAGCAAATGGTAGGGGTGGTAGGAGCATGCTAGGGTGGTCCTATTGTTTATGCTGGTGCCGAAAATGGAATATATATATATATACAAAGTCATATGGGCCCGCCTTAACATTTACACGGTGCTAGTACGGCGGACCCGCTGCTCAGGGAGAGCTACAGCCAGGGCAATGAGTGAAGCGTCCTTTACGGGAGCTGGGCTGCGATGTCCGATTCCTTAGCTACGTGCCCGTTTTTGCGGATTTCAACTCAGATAAATATCAAAGTCTACAGAGGCGGGCAAACATGGAGGTTTGGAATCAGGGAGTGGACATTTATGCTTACGGCATCGACGTGCCCGGGGAACGGGGTTCGAGAGCGATAGGTGGCTTCTTTTTACTTTGGTTTAGATGTCAGGGTATAGGGCGGACGCAGTTCCCCCCTAACAAAACTTGCGCACCCCAGTCATCCACATTTGGGATGGATCAACCCAACTGTAGTGCAAACGAGGGGCCTCGCCCTGGGAGAAGTGCCGCATAGATCAGGGTGTCTGCTGTGCCAGGTAAGGATGAGTTGCCCAGCTCAGTGCCAGGCTATGTACAACGTTTTTCACCACGGATGTGGTGTCCAAGAAGTACAATGGGGAACACGTGTCCTTTGTCGGCCTCTCTTCCCACACGCATGGAAAACCTACATGGCTGATCGACCGTGAGCCGCTTTAAGCGGAGACTTATGCTGGGGCGACTACTTTATGCCTGTTTTGAGGCGTCCAATTTGCCTGGCTGGCTTGGGAATTATCTCCAGACTGGACTGTGCTGCCATCTGGCGAGAAAAAGAGCGGAACCAGCTTTCCTCCACTGCAGTGAGGGATCTTGTCCAAGGATGATTGGCCTAGATTCAATCAGGACTATTTACCCAATGCATCAGAGTACCCCTTAGGGTCGATGCTAATTGATCCCGATGGGTATTTCATGTTAGATTGAGCTTCCTGTGGCGAAATTGAAGCAGGGAAGTTGTACAAAGCCATCCACTGCCACCATGCCCTGCCCTCTGGTGGGGGATTCAGCAACTACCTAGCCCTCTAGACTTGTGCTCTGGTCAGACCGAAAAGGCTCTGTACATACTGAACCAGCCCAGGACCCAGAATGTGAATCCATAAAGGAAATGATAGTGGCAATGCTCAATGGAGTACTGGGGACATTTTATTTCACACATGACGTATATTATATGATATTGTGCTACACAACCGTCCTTGGCAAGGAGCAGGCCTGCCCTCAGAAGGGCACTCCTGGTATTTTAGCAACGTCATGCCTGCCTGATGGCATCAGAAGTACATAGAGAGGGGTGGCAGGGCCATGCTAGGGTGGTCCTATCGTTCATGCTGGTGCCGAAAATGGAATATATATATATATATACAAAGTCATATGGGCCCGCGTTAACATTTACACGGTGCTAGTACGGTGGACGCGCGGCTCCAGGAGCGCTACAGCCATGGCAATGAGCGAAGCGTCCTTAACGGGAGCTGGGCTGCAATGTCCGATTCCTTAGCTAGCTGCCCGTTTTTGCGGATTTCAAATCGGACAAATATCAAGGTCTACAGAGGCAGGCGAACACGGCAGTTTGGAATCAGGGAGTGGACATTTGTGCGTGCTGCATCGACGTGCCCGGGGAACGGGGTTCGAGAGCGAGAGGTGGCTTCTTTTTACTTTGGTTTTGATGTCAGGGGATAGCGCGGACGCAGTTCCCCCCTAACAAAACTTGCGCACCCCAGTCATCCACATTTGGGATGATCGCAAGGATCAACCCAACCGTAGTGCAATGGAGGGGCCTCGCCCTGAGAAAAGTGCCGCATAGATCAGGGTGTCTGCTGTGCCAGGTAAGGATGAGTTGCCGAGCTCAGTGCCAGGCTATGTACAACGTTTTTTACCACGGATGTGGTGTCCAAGAAGTACAACGGGGAACACGTGTCCTTTGTCGGCCTCTCTTCCCACACGCATGGATAACCTACATGGCTGATCGACCGTGAGCCGCTTTAAGCAGAGACTTATGCTAGGGCGACTACTTTATGCCTGTTTTAAGGTGTCCAATTTGCCTGGCTGGCTTGGGAATTATCTCCAGACTGGACTGTGCTGCCATCTGGCGAGAAAGAGCGGAACCAGCTTTGCTCCACTGCAGTGAGGGGTCTTGTCCAAGGATGATTGGCCTAGATTCAATCAGGACTATTTACCCAATGCATCAGAGTACCCCTTAGGGTCGATGCTAATTGATCCCGATGGGTATTTCATGTTAGATTGAGCTTCCTGTGGCGAAATTGAAGCAGGGAAGTTGTACAAAGCCATCCACTGCCACCATGCCCTGCCCTCTGGTGGGGGATTCAGCAACTACCTAGCCCTCTAGACTTGTGCTCTGGTCAGACCGAAAAGGCTCTGTACATACTGAACCAGCCCAGGACCCAGAATGTGAATCCATAAAGGAAATGATAGTGGCAATGCTCAATGGAGTACTGGGGACATTTTATTTCGCACATGACGTATATTATATGATATTGTGCTACACAACCGTCCTTGGCAAGGAGCAGGCCTGCCCTCAGAAGGGCACTCCTGGTATTTTAGCAACGTCATGCCTGCCTGATGGCATCAGAAGTACATAGAGAGGGGTGGCAGGGCCATGCTAGGGTGGTCCTATCGTTCATGCTGGTGCCGAAAATGGAATATATATATATATACAAAGTCAAATGGGCCCGCGTTAACATTTACACGGTGCTAGTACGGTGGACGCGCGGCTCCAGGAGCGCTACGGCCATGGCAATGAGCGAAGCGTCCTCAACGGGAGCTGGGCTGCAATGTCCGATTCCTTAGCTAGCTGCCCGTTTTCGCGGATTTCAAATCGGACAAATATCAAGGTCTACAGAGGCAGGCGAACACGGCAGTTTGGAATCAGGGAGTGGACATTTGTGCGTGCTGCATCGACGTGCCCGGGGAACGGGGTTCGAGAGCGAGAGGTGGCTTCTTTTTACTTTGGTTTAGATGTCAGGGGATAGCGCGGACGCAGTTCCCCCCTAACAAAACTTGCGCACCCCAGTCATCCACATTTGGGATGATCGCATGGATCAACCCAACCGTAGTGCAATGGAGGGGCCTCGCCCTGAGAGAAGTGCCGCATAGATCAGGGTGTCTGCTGTGCCAGGTAAGGATGAGTTGCCCAGCTCAGTGCCAGGCTATGTACAACGTTTTTTACCACGGATGTGGTGTCCAAGAAGTACAACGGGGAACACGTGTCCTTTGTCGGCCTCTCTTCCCACACGCATGGATAACCTACATGGCTGATCGACTGTGAGCCGCTTTAAGCAGAGACTTATGCTGGGGCGACTACTTTATGCCTGTTTTAAGGCGTCCAATTTGCCTGGCTGGCTTGGGAATTATCTCCAGACTGGACTGTGCTGCCATCTGGCGAGAAAGAGCGGAACCAGCTTTGCTCCACTGCAGTGAGGGGTCTTGTCCAAGGATGATTGGCCTAGATTCAATCAGGACTATTTACCCAATGCATCAGAGTACCCCTTAGGGTCGATGCTAATTGATCCCGATGGGTATTTCATGTTAGATTGAGCTTCCTGTGGCGAAATTGAAGCAGGGAAGTTGTACAAAGCCATCCACTGCCACCATGCCCTGCCCTCTGGTGGGGGATTCAGCAACTACCTAGCCCTCCAGACTTAGCTAGCTGCCCGTTTTCGCGGATTTCAAATCAGACAAATATCAAGGTCTACAGAGGCAGGCGAACACGGCAGTTTGGAATCAGGGAGTGGACATTTGTGCGTGCTGCATCGACGTGCCCGGGGAACGGGGTTCGAGAGCGAGAGGTGGCTTCTTTTTACTTTGGTTTTGATGTCAGGGGATAGCGCGGACGCAGTTCCCCCCTAACAAAACTTGCGCACCCCAGTCATCCACATTTGGGATGATCGCAAGGATCAACCCAACCGTAGTGCAATGGAGGGGCCTCGCCCTGAGAAAAGTGTCGCATAGATCAGGGTGTCTGCTGTGCCAGGTAAGGATGAGTTGCCCAGCTCAGTGCCAGGCTATGTACAACGTTTTTACCACGGATGTGGTGTCCAAGAAGTACAACGGGGAACACGTGTCCTTTGTCGGCCTCTCTTCCCACACGCATGGATAACCTACATGGCTGATCGACCGTGAGCCGCTTTAAGCAGAGACTTATGCTAGGGCGACTACTTTATGCCTGTTTTAAGGTGTCCAATTTGCCTGGCTGGCTTGGGAATTATCTCCAGACTGGACTGTGCTGCCATCTGGCGAGAAAGAGCGGAACCAGCTTTGCTCCACTGCAGTGAGGGGTCTTGTCCAAGGATGATTGGCCTAGATTCAATCAGGACTATTTACCCAATGCATCAGAGTACCCCTTAGGGTCGATGCTAATTGATCCCGATGGGTATTTCATGTTAGATTGAGCTTCCTGTGGCGAAATTGAAGCAGGGAAGTTGTACAAAGCCATCCACTGCCACCATGCCCTGCCCTCTGGTGGGGGATTCAGCAACTACCTAGCCCTCTAGACTTGTGCTCTGGTCAGACCGAAAAGGCTCTGTACATACTGAACCAGCCCAGGACCCAGAATGTGAATCCATAAAGGAAATGATAGTGGCAATGCTAAATGGAGTACTGGGGACATTTTATTTTGCACATGACGTATATTATATGATATTGTGCTACACAACCGTCCTTGGCAAGGAGCAGGCCTGCCCTCAGAAGGGCACTCCTGGTATTTTAGCAACGTCATGCCTGCCTGATGGCATCAGAAGTACATAGAGAGGGGTGGCAGGGCCATGCTAGGGTGGTCCTATCGTTCATGCTGGTGCCGAAATTGGAATATATATATATATATACAAAGTCATATGGGCCCGCGTTAACATTTACACGGTGCTAGTACGGTGGACGCGCGGCTCCAGGAGCGCTACGGCCATGGCAATGAGCGAAGCGTCCTTTACGGGAGCTGGGCTGCAATGTCCGATTCCTTAGCTAGCTGCCCGTTTTCGCGGATTTCAAATCGGACAAATATCAAGGTCTACAGAGGCAGGCGAACACGGCAGTTTGGAATCAGGGAGTGGACATTTGTGCGTGCTGCATCGACATGCCCGGGGAACGGGGTTCGAGAGCGAGAGGTGGCTTCTTTTTACTTTGGTTTTGATGTCAGGGGATAGCGCGGACGCAGTTCCCCCCTAACAAAACTTGCGCACCCCAGTCATCCACATTTGGGATGATCGCAAGGATCAACCCAACCGTAGTGCAATGGAGGGGCCTCGCCCTGAGAGAAGTACCGCATAGATCAGGGTGTCTGCTGTGCCAGGTAAGGATGAGTTGCCGAGCTCAGTGCCAGGCTATGTACAACGTTTTTCACCACGGATGTGGTGTCAAAGAAGTACAACGGGGAACACGTGTCCTTTGTCGGCCTCTCTTCCCACACGCATGGATAACCTACATTGCTGATCGACCGTGAGCCGCTTTAAGCAGAGACTTATGCTAGGGCGACTACTTTATGCCTGTTTTAAGGTGTCCAATTTGCCTGGCTGGCTTGGGAATTATCTCCAGACTGGACTGTGCTGCCATCTGGCGAGAAAGAGCGGAACCAGCTTTGCTCCACTGCAGTGAGGGGTCTTGTCCAAGGATGATTGGCCTAGATTCAATCAGGACTATTTAACCAATGCATCAGAGTACCCCTTAGGGTCGATGCTAATTGATCCGGATGGGTATTTCATGTTAGATTGAGCTTCCTGTGGCGAAATTGAAGCAGGGAAGTTGTACAAAGCCATCCACTGCCACCATGCCCTGCCCTCTGGTGGGGGATTCAGCAACTACCTAGCCCTCTAGACTTGTGCTCTGGTCAGACCGAAAAGGCTCTGTACATACTGAACCAGCCCAGGACCCAGAATGTGAATCCATAAAGGAAATGATAGTGGCAATGCTCAATGGAGTACTGGGGACATTTTATTTATCACATGACGTATATTATATGATATTGTGCTACACAACCGTCCTTGGCAAGGAGCAGGCCTGCCCTCAGAAGGGCACTCCTGGTATTTTAGCAACGTCATGCCTGCCTGATGGCATCAGAAGTACATAGAGAGGGGTGGCAGGGCCATGCTAGGGTGGTCCTATCGTTCATGCTGCTGCCGAAAATGGAATATATATATATATACAAAGTCAAATGGGCCCGCGTTAACATTTACACGGTGCTAGTACGGTGGACGCGCGGCTCCAGGAGCGCTACGGCCATGGCAATGAGCGAAGCGTCCTCAACGGGAGCTGGGCTGCAATGTCCGATTCCTTAGCTAGCTGCCCGTTTTCGCGGATTTCAAATCGGACAAATATCAAGGTCTACAGAGGCAGGCGAACACGGCAGTTTGGAATCAGGGAGTGGACATTTGTGCGTGCTGCATCGACGTGCCCGGGGAACGGGGTTCGAGAGCGAGAGGTGGCTTCTTTTTACTTTGGTTTAGATGTCAGGGGATAGCGCGGACGCAGTTCCCCCCTAACAAAACTTGCGCACCCCAGTCATCCACATTTGGGATGATCGCATGGATCAACCCAACCGTAGTGCAATGGAGGGGCCTCTCCCTGAGAGAAGTGCCGCATAGATCAGGGTGTCTGCTGTGCCAGGTAAGGATGAGTTGCCGAGCTCAGTGCCAGGCTATGTACAACGTTTTTCACCACGGATGTGGTGTCCAAGAAGTACAACGGGGAACACGTGTCCTTTGTCGGCCTCTCTTCCCACACGCATGGATAACCTACATTGCTGATCGACCGTGAGCCGCTTTAAGCAGAGACTTATGCTAGGGCGACTACTTTATGCCTGTTTTAAGGTGTCCAATTTGCCTGGCTGGCTTGGGAATTATCTCCAGACTGGACTGTGCTGCCATCTGGCGAGAAAGAGCGGAACCAGCTTTGCTCCACTGCAGTGAGGGGTCTTGTCCAAGGATGATTGGCCTAGATTCAATCAGGACTATTTAACCAATGCATCAGAGTACCCCTTAGGGTCGATGCTAATTGATCCGGATGGGTATTTCATGTTAGATTGAGCTTCCTGTGGCGAAATTGAAGCAGGGAAGTTGTACAAAGCCATCCACTGCCACCATGCCCTGCCCTCTGGTGGGGGATTCAGCAACTACCTAGCCCTCTAGACTTAGCTAGCTGCCCGTTTTCGCGGATTTCAAATCGGACAAATATCAAGGTCTACAGAGGCAGGCAAACATGGCAGTTTGGAATCAGGGAGTGGACATTTGTACGTGCTGCATCGACGTGCCCGGGGAACGGGGTTCGAGAGCGAGAGGTGGCTTCTTTTTACTTTGGTTTAGATGTCAGGGGATAGCGCGGACGCAGTTCCCCCCTAACAAAACTTGCGCACCCCAGTCATCCACATTTGGGATGATCGCATGGATCAACCCAACCGTAGTGCAATGGAGGGGCCTCCCTTTGAGAGAAGTACCGCATACATCACGGTGTCTGCTGTGCCAGGTAAGGATGAGTTGCCGAGCTCAGTGCCTCGCTATGTACAACGTTTTTCACCACGGATGTGGTGTCCAAGAAGTACAATGGGGAACACGTGTCCTTTGTCGGCCTCTCTTCCCACACGCATGGAGAACCTGCATGGCTGATCGACCGTGAGCCGCTTTAAGCAGAGACTTATGCTGGGGCGACTACTTTATGCCTGTTTTGAGGCGTCCAATTTGCCTGGCTGGCTTGGGAATTATCTCCAGACTGGACTGTGCTGCCTTCTGGCGAGAAAGAGCAGAACCAGCTTTGCTCCACTGCAGTGAGGGGTCTTGTCCAAGGATGATTGGCCTAGATTCAATCAGGACTATTTACCCAATGCATCAGAGTACCCCTTAGGGTCGATGCTAATTGATCCCGATGGGTATTTCATGTTAGATTGAACTTCCTGTGGTGATATTGAAGCAGGGAAGTTGTACAAAGCCATCCACTGCCACCATGCCCTGCCCTCTGGTGGGGGATTCAGCAACTACCTAGCCCTCTAGACTTGTGCTCTGGTCAGACCGAAAAGGCTCTGTACATACTGAACCAGCCCAGGACCCAGAATGTGAATCCATAAAGGAAATGATAGTGGCAATGCTCAATGGAGTACTGGGGACATTTTATTTTGCACATGTATGACGTATATTATATGATATTGTGCTACACAACCGTCCTTGGCAAGGAGCAGGCCTGCCCTCAGAAGGGCACTCCTGGTATTTTAGCAACGTCATGCCTGCCTGATGGCATCAGAAGTACATAGAGAGGGGTGGCAGGGCCATGCTAGGGTGGTCCTATCGTTCATGCTGGTGCCGAAAATGGAATATATATATATATATACAAAGTCATATGGGCCCGCGTTAACATTTACACGGTGCTAGTACGGCGGACGCGCGGCTCCAGGAGCGCTACGGCCATGGCAATGAGCGAAGCGTCCTTTACGGGAGCTGGGCTGCAATGTCCGATTCCTTAGCTAGCTGCCCGTTTTCGCGGATTTCAAATCGGACAAATATCAAGGTCTACAGAGGCAGGCGAACACGGCAGTTTGGAATCAGGGAGTGGAAATTTGTGCGTGCTGCATCGAAGTGCCCGGGGAACAGGGTTCGAGAGCGAGAGGTGGCTTCTTTTTACTTTGGTTTAGATGTCAGGGGATAGCGCGGACGCAGTTCCCCCCTAACAAAACTTGCGCATCCCAGTCTTCCACTTTTGGGATGATCGCAAGGATCAACCCAACCGTAGTGCAATGGAGGGGCCTCGCCCTGGGAGAAGTGCCGCATAGATCAGGGTGTCTGCTGTGCCAGGTAAGGATGAGTTGCCCAGCTCAGTGCCAGGCTATGTACAACGTTTTTCACCACCGATGTGGTGTCCAAGAAGTACAATGGGGAACACGTGTCCTTTGTCGGCCTCTCTTCCCACACGCATGGAAAACCTACATGGCTGATCGACCGTGAGCCGCTCTAAGCAGAGACTTATGCTGGGGCGACTACTTTATGCCTGTTTTGAGGCGTCCAATTTGCCTGGCTGGCTTGGGAATTATCTCCAGACTGGACTGTGCTGCCTTCTGGCGAGAAAGAGCAGAACCAGCTTTGCTCCACTGCAGTGAGGGGTCTTGTCCAAGGATGATTGGCCTAGATTCAATCAGGACTATTTACCCAATGCATCAGAGTACCCCTTAGGGTCGATGCTAATTGATCCCGATGGGTATTTCATGTTAGATTGAACTTCCTGTGGTGATATTGAAGCAGGGAAGTTGTACAAAGCCATCCACTGCCACCATGCCCTGCCCTCTGGTGGGGGATTCAGCAACTACCTAGCCCTCTAGACTTGTGCTCTGGTCAGACCGAAAAGGCTCTGTACATACTGAACCAGCCCAGGACCCAGAATGTGAATCCATAAAGGAAATGATAGTGGCAATGCTCAATGGAGTACTGGGGACATTTTATTTTGCACATGTATGACGTATATTATATGATATTGTGCTACACAACCGTCCTTGGCAAGGAGCAGGCCTGCCCTCAGAAGGGCACTCCTGGTATTTTAGCAACGTCATGCCTGCCTGATGGCATCAGAAGTACATAGAGAGGGGTGGCAGGGCCATGCTAGGGTGGTCCTATCGTTCATGCTGGTGCCGAAAATGGAATATATATATATATATACAAAGTCATATGGGCCCGCGTTAACATTTACACGGTGCTAGTACGGCGGACGCGCGGCTCCAGGAGCGCTACGGCCATGGCAATGAGCGAAGCGTCCTTTACGGGAGCTGGGCTGCAATGTCCGATTCCTTAGCTAGCTGCCCGTTTTCGCGGATTTCAAATCGGACAAATATCAAGGTCTACAGAGGCAGGCGAACACGGCAGTTTGGAATCAGGGAGTGGAAATTTGTGCGTGCTGCATCGAAGTGCCCGGGGAACAGGGTTCGAGAGCGAGAGGTGGCTTCTTTTTACTTTGGTTTAGATGTCAGGGGATAGCGCGGACGCAGTTCCCCCCTAACAAAACTTGCGCATCCCAGTCTTCCACTTTTGGGATGATCGCAAGGATCAACCCAACCGTAGTGCAATGGAGGGGCCTCGCCCTGGGAGAAGTGCCGCATAGATCAGGGTGTCTGCTGTGCCAGGTAAGGATGAGTTGCCCAGCTCAGTGCCAGGCTATGTACAACGTTTTTCACCACCGATGTGGTGTCCAAGAAGTACAATGGGGAACACGTGTCCTTTGTCGGCCTCTCTTCCCACACGCATGGAAAACCTACATGGCTGATCGACCGTGAGCCGCTCTAAGCAGAGACTTATGCTGGGGCGACTACGTTATGCCTGTTTTGAGGCGTCCAATTTGCCCGGCTGGCTTGGGAATTATCTCCAGACTGGACTGTGCTGCCATGTGGCGAGAAAGAGCGGAACCAGCTTTGCTCCACTGCAGTGAGGGGTCTTGTCCAAGGATGATTGGCCTAGATTCAATCAGGACTATTTACCCAATGCATCAGAGTACCCCTTAGGGTCGATGCTAATTGATCCCGATGGGTATTTCATGTTAGATTGAGCTTCCTGTGGCGAAATTGAAGCAGGGAAGTTGTACAAAGCCATCCACTGCCACCATGCCCTGCCCTCTGGTGGGGGATTCAGCAACTACCTAGCCCTCTAGACTTGTGCTCTGGTCAGACCGAAAAGGCTCTGTACATACTGAACCAGCCCAGGACCCAGAATGTGAATCCATAAAGGAAATGATAGTGGCAATGCTCAATGGAGTACTGGGGACATTTTATTTTGCACATGTATGACGTATATTATATGATATTGTGCTACACAACCGTCCTTGGCAAGGAGCAGGCCTGCCCTAAGAAGGGCACTCCTGGTATTTTAGCAACGTCATGCCTGCCTGATGGCATCAGAAGTACATAGAGAGGGGTGGCAGGGCCATGCTAGGGTGGTCCTATCGTTCATGCTGGTGCCGAAAATGGAATATATATATATATATATATATATACAAAGTCATATGGGCCCGCGTTAACATTTACACGGTGCTAGTACGGCGGACGCGCGGCTCCAGGAGCGCTACGGCCATGGCAATGAGCGAAGCGTCCTTCACGGGAGCTGGGCTGCAATGTCCGATTCCTTAGCTAGCTGCCCGTTTTCGCGGATTTCAAATCAGACAAATATCAAGGTCTACAGAGGCAGGCGAACACGCCAGTTTGGAATCAGGGAGTGGAAATTTGTGCGTGCTGCATCGACGTGCCCGGGAAACGGGGTTCGAGAGCGAGAGGTGGCTTTTTTTTACTTTGGTTTAGATGTCAGGGGATAGCACGGACGCAGTTCCCCCCCTAACAAAACTTGCGCACCCCAGTCATCCACATTTGGGACGATCGCAAGCATCAACCCAACCGTAGTGCAATGGAGGGGCCTCGCCCTGGGTGAAGTGCCGCATAGATCAGGGTGTCTGCTGTGCCAGGTAAAGATGAGTTGCCGAGCTCAGTGCCAGGCTATGTACAACGTTTTTCACCACGGATGTGGTGTCCAAGAAGTACAATGGGGAACACGTGTCCTTTGTCAGCCTCTCTTCCCACACGCATGGAAAACCTACATGGCTGATCGACCGTGAGCCGCTTTAAGCGGAGACTTTTGCTGGGGCGACTACTTTATGCCTGTTTTAAGGCGTCCAATTTGCCCAGCTGGCTTGGGAATTATCTCCAGACTGGACTGTGCTGCCATCTGGCGAGAAAGAGCGGAACCAGCTTTTCTCCACTGCAGTGAGGGGTCTTGTCCAAGGATGATTGGCCTAGATTCAATCAGGACTATTTACCCAATGCATCAGAGTACCCCTTAGGGTAGATGCTAATTGATCCCGATGGGTATTTCATGTTAGATTGAGCTTCCTGTGGCGAAATTGAAGCAGGGAAGTTGTACAAAGCCATCCACTGCCACCATGCCCTGCCCTCTGGTGGGGGATTCAGCAACTACCTAGCCCTCTAGACTTGTGCTCTGGTCAGACCGAAAAGGCTCTGTACATACTGAACCAGCCCAGGACCCAGAATGTGAATCCATAAAGGAAATGATAGTGGCAATGCTAAATGGAGTACTGGGGACATTTTATTTTGCACATGTATAACGTATATTATATGATATTGTGCTACACAACCGTCCTTGGCAAGGAGCAGGCCTGCCCTAAGAAGGGCACTCCTGGTATTTTAGCAACGTCATGCCTGCCTGATGGCATCAGAAGTACATAGAGAGGGGTGGCAGGGCCATGCTAGGGTGGTCCTATCGTTCATGCTGGTGCCGAAAATGGAATATATATATATATACAAAGTCATATGGGCCCGCGTTAACATTTACACGGTGCTAGTACGGCGGACGCGCGGCTCCAGGAGCGCTACGGCCATGGCAATGAGCGAAGCGTCCTTTACGGGAGCTGGGCTGCAATGTCCGATTCCTTAGCTAGCTGCCCGTTTTCGCGGATTTCAAATCGGACAAATATCAAGGTCTACGGAGGCAGGCGAACACGGCAGTTTGGAATCAGGGAGTGGAAATTTGTGCGTGCTGCATCGAAGTGCCCGGGGAACGGGGTTCGAGAGCGAGAGGTGGCTTCTTTTTACTTTGGTTTAGATGTCAGGGGATAGCGCGGACGCAGTTCCCCCCTAACAAAACTTGCGCATCCCAGTCTTCCACTTTTGGGATGATCGCAAGGATCAACCCAACCGTAGTGCAACGGAGGGGCCTCGCCCTGGGAGAAGTGCCGCATAGATCAGGGTGTCTGCTGTGCCAGGTAAGGATGAGTTGCCCAGCTCAGTGCCAGGCTATGAACAACGTTTTTCACCACCGATGTGGTGTCCAAGAAGTACAATGGGGAACACGTGTCCTTTGTCGGCCTCTCTTCCCACACGCATGGAAAACCTACATGGCTGATCGACCGTGATCCGCTCTAAGCAGAGACTTATGCTGGGGCGACTACGTTATGCCTGTTTTGAGGCGTCCAATTTGCCCGGCTGGCTTGGGAATTATCTCCAGACTGGACTGTGCTGCCATGTGGCGAGAAAGAGCGGAACCAGCTTTGCTCCACTGCAGTGAGGGGTCTTGTCCAAGGATGATTGGCCTAGATTCAATCAGGACTATTTACCCAATGCATCAGAGTACCCCTTAGGGTCGATGCTAATTGATCCCGATGGGTATTTCATGTTAGATTCAGCTTCCTGTGGCGAAATTGAAGCAGGGAAGTTGTACAAAGCCATCCACTGCCACCATGCCCTGCCCTCTGGTGGGGGATTCAGCAACTACCTAGCCCTCTAGACTTGTGCTCTGGTCAGACCGAAAAGGCTCTGTACATACTGAACCAGCCCAGGACCCAGAATGTGAATCCATAAAGGAAATGATAGTGGCAATGCTCAATGGAGTACTGGGGACATTTTATTTTGCACATGTATGACGTATATTATATGATATTGTGCTACACAACCGTCCTTGGCAAGGAGCAGGCCTGCCCTCAGAAGGGCACTCCTGGTATTTTAGCAACGTCATTCCTGCCTGATGGCATCAGAAGTACATAGAGAGGGGTGGCAGGGCCATGCTAGGGTGGTCCTATCATTCATGCTGGTGCCGAAAATGGAATATATATATATATATACAAAGTCATATGGGCCCGCGTTAACATTTACACGGTGCTAGTACGGCGGACGCGCGGCTCCAGGAGCGCTACGGCCATGGCAATGAGCGAAGCGTCCTTTACGGGAGCTGGGCTGCAATGTCCGATTCCTTAGCTAGCTGCCCGTTTTCGCGGATTTCAAATCGGACAAATATCAAGGTCTACAGAGGCAGGCGAACACGGCAGTTTGGAATCAGGGAGTGGACATTTGTGCGTGCTGCATCGACGTGCCCGGGGAACCGGGTTCGAGAGCGAGAGGTGGCTTCTTTTTACTTTGGTTTAGATGTCAGGGGATAGGGCAGAAGCAGTTCCCCCCTAACAAAACTTGCGCACCCCAGTCATCCACATTTGGGATGACGCAAGGATCAACCCAACCGTAGTGCAACGGAGGGGCCTCGCCCTGGGAGAAGTGCCGCATAGATCAGGGTGTCTGCTGTGCCAGGTAAGGATGAGTTGCCCAGCTCAGTGCCAGGCTATGTACAACGTTTTTCACCACCGATGTGGTGTCCAAGAAGTACGACGGGGAACGCCTGTCCTTTGTCGGCCTCTCTTACCACACGCATGGAAAACCTACATGGCTGATCAACCGTGAGCCGCTTTAAGCAGAGACTTATGCTGGGGCGACTACTTTATGCCTGTTTCAAGGCGTCCAAATTGCCTGGCTGGCTTGGGAATTATCTCCAGACTGGACTGTGCTGCCATCTGGCGAGAAAGAGCGGAACCAGCTTTGCTCCACTGCAGTGAGGGGTCTTGTCCAAGGATGATTGGCCTAGATTCAATCAGGACTATTTACCCAATGCATCAGAGTACCCCTTAGGGTCGATGCTAATTGATCCCGATGGGTATTTCATGTTAGATTTAGCTTCCTGTGGCGAAATTGAAGCAGGGAAGTTGTACAAAGCCATCCACTGCCACCATGCCCTGCCCTCTGGTGGGGAATTCAGCAACTAACTAGCCCTCTAGACTTGTGCTCTGGTCATACCGAAAAGGCTTTGTACATACTGAACCAGCCCAGGACCAAGAATGTGAATCCATAAAGGAAATGATAGTGGCAATGCTCAATAGTAGTATTGTATGTATCGGAACGGGACTATAGTTAAGTACTGTTTATTACTCAATCGACCTGCAGCCAATCAGAGGCCTCCCTTTTGGCGGGAAATTCAAAAGCAGCCAATGAGAGGCCTCCCTTTTGGCGGGAAATTCAAATAGGTCACGTGACCGGAAGTGACCTACTTCCGGTCACGTGACCTTTGGGCGGGAAATTCAAATAGGTCACGTGACCGGAAGTGACCTACTTAAGAGGGTCACGTGACCACCATGTTGGCGGGAAATTCAAATAGGTCACGTGACTGGAAGTGACCTACTTAAGGGGGTGACGTGACTACTAGGTTGGCGTGAATTTCAAAATAAGTCACTTGAGATTTTTATGGATAAATAAATTTTAAAAAAGAAAAAGCAAGCTGAAAGCTTGCTAAAAAATAATTTAAAAATGCGGCTTTTTTTTTTTAGGGGGGGGAGGGGCACTCTGGGGGGCACTCTTTAAGATGCATGGGGGGGGAGGGGGGGAGGGGGGGAGGGGGGAGGGGAGGGGAAGGGTTTTTAAGAGTGAGACTCGCCTCTCTGCCCTCTCTTTTAGAGGGCAGAGAGGCGAGTCTACTGGTTTGTCTACTTACAATGAAATGTATCATGATTGCGTTTATGATGATGTGCATCATGATGTGACTATCTTACAACTCTATAAGAAATAAGCAAGGTCTCTCTCCTATACATGGGCGTACTTACACTGGCTATTTGTAAACTAATGAATGCGACTTCCTCGTTAAAATCAGTATCTACAACTCTTTCAATCCGAAGGCTTTTTTTTGAGTTTATTCTTTTGTTCAATTTTGGGCCCACCTCAAAAGAGGAATAGGCCCTCGCTTGCTCATCAGAGCCGGGATGTAGAAGGCCCCTGCCCTGTCGGGTACGTTCTGAGATAGATCGCCCTCTGGTACGTTTTGGTTGGTTTGGAGCTCTCAGTCGACTGTCTTATGCACCCGAAAAAAACCAGACTTTCAGTGTCTCATGATAAAACTGGTGCGTTATACTAAGTGCTGGATTACTTTCTCATTTTTTTATTGTTCTATCCGATGCTTATTAAATTTTTGCACTGATAAAAACGGCTAGCTTGTACAAACACGTGGTCTATTTAAGCGTTAAGTGTAGAAAATGAACAGAACAGTGCACAGAAAATAGAGCTACCGACTACATTTCGCCCAGTCACTCAGCGGAGAACAAAAGAACTACTGACGTAGTGTACCCGCTATTCCGACAGTTGGCGCCACCGTTCGAATCTTTATACTTTTCCCGCGTGCGACATGAAGCCCTGGGGTGGGTACTGGCTGTTTGGTTGTAGGTACCGAAACATAAAAAACTACAGCCAGCCCATGTCATGGTGAGACAGCTCTCTTATTCCCCCTTGAGTAGCGTCCGTAGGGCCTATGACAAAACCTAGTCCCGTACACTGAGCAGCTTCAGGTCTGAAGGCTCATACAGAAAAATGTGTGGGTGTGTGGGTGTGTGGGTGTGTGGGTTGCTTTACGCCTTAGTTAACAGCTATGGTCATTTCAAGGGCGGTGATGGTGATCGAATCTATGGCCCTTTTACCGAGACAAGGGTTTCTTTTACATCCCACACTACATAGGGGTGTGTGGGTGTGTGGGTCTGTGTGTGTCTGTTCGGTCTGTGTGTGCACGCGTCTTGCACTCCGGAACATGTTCAGACACGTTCGAACCTGCTCGGACGTGCCTGGACAGGTCTCACACGCCGACCGTGTCTGAACATGTTTTCACCTTATAGCTGCTGCCGATGCTGCTACCGCTGCTGCCGATGCTGCTGATGTTAGTAGTCGCGTCGACAAAGAATCGTCATTTGTCACACTTAAGCCTCTAGTTAAATGCGCGACGGGTAGTAAGGCTACCAACGCGACGACCGGATCGCGCTCTTGCTTAAAGGTGCACCTCAACTCAGTGCGCCTTTAACACCCGTCCCAAATAGGTAAAGTTCCTGACGCAGCACAGCACCTCCCACCAGTAGCCAATCAGCGCGCCGAACGCCGGACACACCCCCACCGTGTGAGCCTCTAAGTAGGTCACACGAACCATACTAAGATGCCGACAGGACTAATTGGTCCGTCCGCGGTGGCTGCGAGAGATTGCGCGCCGTCTAAATTCACTGCCATGATTGGCAGAGGGGGGGGCTGATTACACCTCGTCGGATGAATTGCGGCGGAACCACAATCAATTTTTCGCTGTTTTAGATAAAAAGAGATCCAGAGCTATCCGCTCGTCCAAGAATTATTTTTCTATCAGCCCGGGATCACCCCCAAATTCAGGCCTAAAGTCCAAAAACCCAAAAAAAATTTCCTATGGGATTTTAAGGTTGAAGCGTTTTTTGTGACCCCAAGGAGCAGCTCACGGGTTCGAACCCTGTAAACGCCTTGACGCGCTTTCGTCGCCTAAGGCGCCTGTGGCTAGACGTCTTGACTAAAACTTAGTGAGGGTTCGAACCCGGAACGTCTATATTAGCCGCCTAATTTCTACTAGCCCCGAAAACGAGAGTATCACATCTATATAGGTCACCCATGTTAGCCTTGGTTTAAGTGCGTGCAGAACCGTGTATTGTGCATTTATGCAGCATACAGATATGGAGACATGCTGCTACAGTGTCAAATTGATCGACATTGTATGTAACTGGACATGAAGAAGGATATTTTTACTTAGTTTTCTAAAAAGAGGGTAGTTCTCTGTACTCCTCCAGCAGCAGTGGTAGGGGAGTCGGACAGGTACTTAACCCTATTTATAGGGGCGCTAAGGTAGGGAGTTTGATAAATTTTTGAAAAATGAGTTAAAAAATACATAGTGGTTCCATTAGTATAGATCTCTATGAGAGCTTTTCAGATCTGCTTAGATCCAGAAATATCATGGTGAATGCATCTGAACATATTTCCCATTTCTGTGATCTAGGCAGGAGAGGGGCACCTTCACAGCAGTTAGGTGTTCTGTAGCTCTGGCCCTAGGCACCCTTCTAACTCAGACAGAACAGGTTTACTTAAAATGGCTAGGGTCATTGTTGGGCAGAGGCACATACATCTGGATTTCACATACGTCTTCAAGAACACAATTACCAACATCCCCATGGTAACAAGTTTTAACAACTCATATTTATTTATTACATTTTGACATGAAGAAGGTCACCATAATATTGTAGGCTACAGAAAACAGAGACTCTTATCTTTCTCCACTAATGACTCCATTCATGTTGACTGCCATGATATTGTGATTAAAATGAGGGGTTTGTGTTTTTTTATAGCTCAAGAAATGAGGTCAGGAGGGCTATTTTTATGCAATGCACCAGTGGGGGTGCTATTAGGAAGGGTGCATATTTGATCACAGAAACGGGCAGACTACAGCGGCAGCGCTATTTTGAACTCTCTAGAGGCTAAGGGTTTGAGATGAACGTGTCCCATGTCGCATGTCGATTTTTAAGAAATGACCATGTCACATGACCCTAAGTGAAAAAGGCGTTGTCACTAGTGTCACTAAGGGGGAAAATGTAGGGGCACCGTAATTGATACAATCGGACTCTTGGGACCATAGACTACTAGGAATTTTTTTTTTTAAATTTGACCACCCGCAAGGCCGGAATTTGAAGGAAGAGTTGAGGCGCCTACTTATACAGTAATTGAGAATTTTTTATTCATGTCACATGTCGATTTTTAAGAATGGTCTAATGACACAGATAGCGCTAAACTTATAGACCTACTCCCCGCCCCCTTAGTCTTTCTATACTGAATCCGGGACTTGCCGGCGAGGCCGACAAAGGGCTGACCTAATGAGCTCACAGCTGGACTAGATACCCAATGTTTTGGATTGGAGAAATCAGCAGAGCAATAAAAGCGTGGTGAGGCTGGTGTTATTTTCAAGGGTGGCCCCTGTGAGTTGTAAAAATGGTGCTAAATGTGGTAACCAAGAGGATGCTAAGTTTATTGATATTGTCCGTTAATGATACTTAGGTGGGTGTTGTCTAAAGTTTTAATTGATATTACCAATGTGGCCAATAATGACTTCACAGTTGGGGCCTTCGCCCGCAGGTCCCAGATTCAGGGTATTCTTTGTTTATTGTGTGGCCCCTAAAGAGGGGCCGACTAACTCCTTAGAGTTAGTTAGATGCTGCCGCTGTGCTATGCAACATCAGCGTAATTAATTACGCCTCATGTTGGGCAGCATGGATCACTTGATGGGTGATACCTCAAAGCACAAACACGGCAGAGCCGTGTGTGGCATGCGAGGACCAGTGGGTCAGGGGTGATCCGTTGCAGACAGAATACCGATCCGTGTGAGGTTCTGACTTTCTATAGCTTTTTATAAAGCCTTAGATATGGTGTGGTATTTTTCATCTCGCTATAGTTTAGTTGGTATTTAAGGAAACCGCCTCATTTCTATCAGAAATACACAATATTGAATTGTTTTTATATTTTAATATATTAGAAGCGCGCTTTGTTGCCTATATAGCTCATTATGCGTTGAAATGCTCGCGAGCATCGTAGGAATGTACAAAACCCCTATTGTGGCGCCATCTGACGAAAGAGCGGGGAACTATACTAGCGCGTTCGTTATTCACATCTTTGACAGGGACTTGGTTGGTTGTTGGGCTGCTTTACGCCCTAATTAACAGCTGAGGTCATTTCAAGGGGGGTGATGGTGATCGAATCTATGGATGACTGAAGGTGGAAAGCACACCCCAACACTTTTATCGAGGCAATGGAGCTGCTCAAAGGGTGTGGCGAGCTAGACTGGAGGATGTAATAACTAGGCGGCAGAGGGGACAAAAAGACAATCTCGTAGTAGTAGGTCTACTTGGATCTTGAGTAGCCGCCCTTGTGGTTATAATTACCTAGACTAGTTGGCTCTGCCAGCCTGGTCAAGTGAAAATTGGTAAGGAGACTATGAACTAAGCTAAGCTCGGATTTTAAAATGGTCTATAAAAGTATAATAAAACTATAGCGCACCCTCTTAGATTTGATGATAAGACACAGCCTACTAGGTATACGCATTTGTACAAGGGTATCATTGTGTATAAAATGCTCTTTTGGTACATCATCCCGACTCTACACGAGCACCATTTTCAACGACAGATAGTGCTGTAGTGAATTTCCCATCTCAAGGCGAGCCCCGCTAATTATGGAGACCCTGGAGTAGGATTAACATTATATCCCAATGTCTGTGGTGGTCATTTATGACATGCAGACTGCACCCTGGAGGTGATAGATCTGACCACAGGCCCGCAATATGGGGCTCCCCTCTGAGAGTATCAAGGTTTGCGTATAGTCTCCTGCAGTTTAAATCTGTTACCTCCCCCTTTGTCGGCCTCGCCAAAATCCTGGGAGATTCACTTTAAACTTAAGGCTTACCCTTTTTTATTCTTTGTTTATTGTGTGGCCCCTAAAGAGGGGCCGCGGTGTTGATTAATTACACCACATGTTAAGCAACATAAGATCAAACCTCCCTCAAAAGCGTCAAGGCTCAAAGTCCTGTTGGACAGGAGCCCTGTGTGGCATTCGAGGACGAATGGTTGAGTGATCCGTTGCAGATGCCGTTCCGTGAGAAGTTCTGACTTTATATAGCTTTTATATCGCTTTAGTTATGGTGTAGTATTTTCAATCTCGCTATAGTTTAGTTGATATTTCAAAGAATCTGCCTCATTCTATCAGAAATACACAACGTTGACATGTTTCTTATATTCAATATATTAGAAGTGTGCTTTGTTGCTTATTATAGGTCATTATGCGTTGAAAAATGTTCGCGAGTATCGTGGAAATGTACAAAAACCCTATTGTGGCGCCATCTGACGAAAAGAGCGGAGAACTATACTAGAGCATGTAATCGCCAGACCAGCAGGCGGCAGCAGAGTGGTCAAAAGACAATCTCGTAGTAGTAGGTCCACTTGGATGTTGAGTAGCCGCCCTTGTGGTTGTAATTACCTAGACTAGTTGACCCTGCCGGCCTGGTCAAGTGAAATTAGTAAGGAGACCGCCCATTAACGTGCTCCACAGTCTTTAGACAGTTAAGCCTATAGTCAAGACCGGAGAATTTGGCGAGACGCCCCTCTGGGAGGTCATAATCCTCAATGTTAGGTGTTAGCTCATTAACATCAGATACCATATTAACAACCCATTTAAAATGGTCATTTTAAGAGCAACTCACCCTATTCTGACAAAATCCTATTAGCAGGTAACCTCTGTATAATCCATACTGCAAACATCTGCTACTTCGAGCGTCTGCCTCGTGACTGATAGTGTACAACAAGACGAAGTGGGCAGAGATAAAAAAAATTGAGGCTCTTTATATAGCCAAGAGAGCGGCTAATCTGGATGGTCTAAGCTTGTTTTCACCTAGAGCCCCACCCTCTTCCAGAGAGGAATCAAATCGCTTTTCACCTGAACCCTTCCACCCCTAATCCCTCAGCATGAAAAGAGAGATAACGAGTGTAACGTGCGCTACATGTATATGGGATTATAGCTGGTGAAGAGATAAAGCCGGGTCACCTGCGTATACAAAGACTACAGGGGGTGATTAACGACAGGTGTGACGCGCCAGCCCGTGGACGGATTATCTTATAAGCTGACGCTTATTCAACTAGCCAGCCGACGTCCGCGCCACTCACTGCGGCAACAAGTGTAACGTGCGCTACATGTATATGGGATTATAGCTGGTGAAGAGATAAAGCCAGGTCAACTGTGTATACAAAGTCTACAGGGGGTGATTAACGACAGGTGTGACGCGCCAGCCCGTGGACGGATTATCTTCTAAGCTGACGCTTATTCAACTAGCCAGCCGCCGTCCGCTCCACTCACCGCGGCAAGAGGAGGTGCTTTTTGTTTTACACTTAAGTCGCTTACCACATGGACTCGTCTCTACCTCACAGACAGACACATGCCCCCTGTAGCTTTTTTTGTATACACACTCTAATCTCATAACCTCCTGATCCGTTATACAGGTAACGGGTATTCTCTTTTAAATAGCTGCCAGTCAGCCTGCGGCAGCTGAAAACGACGGTAAGTAGCTTAGCTCTAGAAGCAAGAAGACGTATATAAGGAGGCTGACACGTGTATAGGCGCCTTATAAGTCGGCAAGGGGTAAATACTAGTGAAAAAGGAAGGCAGGTGTGCAGGTAGCTTTCTAACAGACACGTGTGTGCACTAAGCTGCTTAAGTCTAAACCCACCTGCAGTAGTCAAGTAGCATGTGAAAACTTACTTAACAGATCACTTAATTGAGTAGAGACTCTGTACTGAGAGAGTCTTTTCAGCCGTTTAAGAGGATTATCTAGGACAGGGTACATAAGGAGTGAAACGCCGCTCTCACCCATCACACTTTCTCGACCCGCCCTTCATCATCGTAGCATCGTCCACTCCACGCTCGCTCAGCATGTTATGAGGGTTATTTCTACCTTTACAGCTTCTTTTCTTATCGAAGTGTCGACGCTACAGAGCATCGAAACTCTCCAAATGAGTCCAAGAAAGAAAAAGCAACTCCCACTAGAAGCAGGAAGAGAAACAGTGCCCTATGATGCATGTGAGGTAAAGAAACATTGGAAGGACGTCACCAAGGAGCAATGGATAGAAGCATGCTTCAACTTCATCGGAACGGAAGTAGTTTCATTTGGACAGAGGGAGAAAATCTTGTTGGAGCTATTTTTCTCAGCTCCGTATAGTTGGCCTGACTGTAGTGGTGAAATTCCTTCAGGTTTTTCAGGCTTCGGCATACAAGTTATCTGGTCTTTGAAGGAGCTTCGATATATGCAACGCACTCACGAGGAGATTGTTCAGAAAATGACGGAATTCGAAACAGGAGAAGACACAATATGGTGCGAGGAGACGACATATGCGGACGATGATCTGGAGTACATCATTTGTAGCCCGTTGGAACATTATGTTAAAGACTTTGAGGACATGCTAGCCAGCACTGCGATGACCCCGAAAGAGAGATCCCTTACTGCACAGAAGGAGGCCAAAGCTGTGTTGGAAAAGCTCAAGTTTGGTCAAGGATTCACTCTTCAAAGCAGCTGTGTGAGTGTGATAAAAGGTCTTGTGTTGAAACATCCGGACATGAAGTTTTCGCGTGCTGTCGACACACTTCCTTTGCCTGAACTGATGATGAACATGATCGACCCCATCGTACCAACATGTTTCGACTCTGCCAATTGCCCCATGTATAAAATGGTTTCAAGTTTTGCCTGTGGCCGATGGCTAAACGATCCACTGAAGTCAGAAAACCTCCTTGATTTAATCGACTGACTAAATGTATTTTCTCATACTAGTATTAGTAGCATTAGTAATAGCGGCTACTCGGTCTCGTGCAGCACAAGCAGCAGCATCTGTCAGCAGCATCCGTGACATCGTCAGCAGCAGCAGCACGAGCAGCACAAGCAGCAGCTGCTGCAGCAGCTGCACAAGCAGCACAAGCAGCAGCATCTGTCAGCAGCATCCGTGACATCGTCAGCAGCAGCAGCAGCAGCAGCAGCTGCACGAGTAGCACAAGCAGCAGCATCTGTCAACAGCATCCGTGACATCGTCAGCAACTGCAGCAGCTGCACGAGCAGCACAAGCAGCAGCAGCTGTCAGCAGCTGCAGCAGCTGCACGAGCAGCACAAGCAGCAGCACCGACAGCAGCAGCAACAGCAAATCAGCAGCAGCAACAGCAGCAGCAGCAGCAGCAGCAGCAGCAGCGGCAGTGTGGACCGCTAAATTCGAGATGGTGACATACCTGTTTCTTAGAATCGACATTCGACATGAGGCCTAGTGACATTTGACATGAAGCTTGAAAAACATAGTGACAGGTGACATGAGCAATTCTTAAAATCGACATGAGATATGAGCATAATTAAGCGACATCGACATGCGCCATGGCTATTTTTTTTTTTTTTTTGAAGACAACCGCCATAGCCTCCTCATCCAGACCTCCACTAGTAGTGCTCTATAAGCGCAAGCTTTGCCTTAAGAGAGCTGTGGCTGTGAACCCTCTCCTCCCTCCGTACACACAGGTAAATATCAGAGTCAGCCAATGTCGCCAATACTACTCTCATACAAGGGTCAGGCGCTGCTGGACTATAATAGATGGGTCAAGGACTGTTCTACTGAGGGTCAGGCTAGGCCGGACATTCAATAACGGGCTGGACTTTGGCAAATTTGCTTGAAAGTCTGGCCAGCAAGAGATGCACATCATCATAAACGCAATCATGATACATTTCATTGTAAGAAGACGAACCAGTAGACTCGCCTCTCTGCCCTCTAAAAGAGAGGGCAGAGAGGCGAGTCTCACTCTTAAAAACCCTTCCCCTCCCCTCCCCCCTCCCCCCTCCCCCCCTCCCCCCCCATGCATCTTAAAGAGTGCCCCCCAGAGTGCCCCTCCCCCCCCTAAAAAAAAAGAGCCGCATTTTTAAATTATTTTTTAGCAAGCTTTCAGCTTGCTTTTTCTTTTTTTAAATTTATTTATCCATAAAAATCTCAAGTGACTTATTTTGAAATTCACGCCAACCTAGTAGTCATGTGACCCCCTTAAGTAGGTCACTTCCAGTCACGTGACCTATTTGAATTTCCCGCCAACATGGTGGTCACGTGACCCTCTTAAGTAGGTCACTTCCGGTCACGTGACCTATTTGAATTTCCCGCCCAAAGGTCACGTGACCGGAAGTAGGTCACTTCCGGTCACGTGACCTATTTGAATTTCCCGCCAAAAGGGAGGCCTCTCATTGGCTGCTTTTGAATTTCCCGCCAAAAGGGAGGCCTCTGATTGGCTGCAGGTCGATTGAGTAATAAACAGTACTTAACTATAGTCCCGTTCCGATACATACAATACTACTCTCAATGGAGTACTGTGGACATTTTATTTTGCACATGACGTATATTATATGATATTGCGCTACACAACCGTCCTTGGCAAGGAGCAGGCCTGCCCTCAAAGGGGCACTCCTGGTATTTTAGCAACGTCATGCCTGCCAGATGGCATCAGAAGTACATAGAGAGGGGTAGCAGGGCCATGCTAGGGTGGTCCTATCGTTCATGCTGGTGCCGAAAATCGAATATATATATATATACAAAGTCATATAGGCCCGCGTTAACATTTACACGGTGCTAGTACGGCGGACGCGCCGCTCCGGGAGCGCTACGGCCATGGCAATGAGCGAAGCGTCCTGTACGGGAGCAGAGCTGCAATGTCCGATTCCTTAGCTAGCTGCCTGTTTTCGCGGATTTCAAATCGGACAAATATCAAGGTCTACAGAGGCAGGTGAACACGGCAGTTTGGAATCAGGGAGTGGACATTTGTGCGTGCTGCATCGAAGTGCCCGGGGAACGGGGTTCGAGAGGGAGAGGTGGCTTCTTTTTACTTTGGTTTAGATGTCAGGGGATAGGGCGGACACAGTTCCCCCCGAACAAAACTTGCGCACCCCAGTCATCCACATTTGGGATGATCGCAAGGGGCAACCCAACCATAGTGCAATGGAGGGGCTTCGCCCTGGGAGAATTGCCGCATACATCAGGGTGTCTGCTGTGCCAGGTAAGGATGAGTTGCTGAGCTCAGTGCCAGGCTATGTACAACGTTTTTCACCACCGATGTGGTGTCCAAGAAGTACGACGGGGAACACCTGTCCTTTGTCAGCCTCTCTTCCCACACCCATGGAGAACCTACATGGCTGATCGACCGTGAGCCGCTTTAAGCAGAGACTTATGCTGGGGCGACTACCTCATGCCTGTTTTAAGGCGTCCAATTTGCCCGCCTGGCTTGGGAATTATCTCCAGACTGGACTGTGCTGCCATCTGGCGAGAAAGAGCGGAACCAGCTTTGCTCCACTGCAGTGAGGGGTCTTGTCCAAGGATGATTGGCCTAAATTCAATCAGGACTATTTACCCAATGCATCAGAGTACCCCTTAGGGTCGATGCTAATTGATCCCGATGGGTATTTCATGTTAGATTGAGCTTCCTGTGGCGAAATTGAAGCAGGGAAGTTAAACAAAGCCATCCACTGCCACCATGCCCTGCCCTCTGGTGGGGGATTCAGCAACTAACTAGCCCTCTAGACTTGTGCTCAGGTCACACCGAAAAGGCTCTGTACATACTGAACCAGCCCAGGACCCAGAATGTAAATCCATAAAGGAAATGATAGAGGCAATGCTCGATGGAGTACTGGGGACATTTTTTTTTGCACATGACGTATATTATATGATATTGTGCTACACAACCGTCCTTGGCAAGGAGCAGGCCTGCCCTCAGAAGGGCACTCCTGGTATTTTAGCAACGTCATTCCTGCCTGATGGCATCAGAAGTACATAGAGAGGGGTGGCAGGGCCATGCTAGGGTGGTCCTATCGTTCATGCTGGTGCCGAAAATGGAATATATATATATATACAAAGTCATATGGGCCCGCGTTAACATTTACACGGTGCTAGTATGGCGGACGCGCAGCTCCAGGAGCGCTACGGCCATGGCAATGAGCAAAGAATTCTTTACGGGAGCTGGGCTGCGATGTCCGATTCCTTTGCTACCTGCCCGTTTTCGCGGATTTCAAATCGGACAAATATCAAGGTCTACAGAGGCAGGCTAACACGGCAGTTTGGAATGAGGGAGTGGACATTTGTGCGTGCTGCATCGACGTGCCCGGGGAACGGGGTTCGAGAGCGAGAGGTGGCTTCTTTTTACTTTGGTTTAGATGTCAGGGGATAGCGCGGACGCAGTTCCCCCCTAACAAAACTTGCGCACCCCAGTCATCCACATTTGGGATGATCGCAAGGGGCAACCCAACCGTAGTGCAATGGAGGGGCCTCGCTCTGGGAGAAGTGCCGCATAGATTGGGGTGTCTAGATCTGCTGTGCCAGGTAAGGATGAGTTGCTGAGCTCAGTGCCAGGCTATGTACAACGTTTTTCACCACGGATGTGGTGTCCAAGAAGTACGATGGGGAACGCGTGTCCTTCGTCGGCCTCTCTTCCCACACGCATGGAGAACCTACATGGCTGATCGACCGTGAGCCGCTTTAAGCAGAGACTTATGCTGGGACAACTACTTCATGCCTGTTTTAAGGCGTCCAATTTGCCCGGCTGGCTTGGGAATTATCTCCAGACTGGACTGTGCTGCCATCTGGCGAGAAAGAGCAGAACCAGCTTTGCTCCACTGCAGTGAGGGGTCTTGTCCAAGGATGATTGGCCTAAATTCACTCAGGACTATTTACCCAATGCATCAGAGTACCCCTTAAGGTCGATGCTAATTGATCCCGATGGGTATTTCATGTTAGGTTGAGCTTCCTGTGGCGAAATTGAAGCAGGGAAGTTGTACAAAGCCATCCACTGCCACCATGCCCTGCCCTCTGGTGGGGGATTCAGCAACTAACTAGCCCTCTAGACTTGTGCTCTGGTCAGACCGAAAAGGCTCTGTACATACTGAACAAGCCCGACTACATGGCTGATTGACCGTGAGCTGCTTTAAGCAGAGACTTATGCTGGGGCGACTACTTTATGCCTGTTTTAAGGCTTCCAATTTGCCCGGCTGGCTTGGGAATTATCTCCAGACTGGACTGTGCTGCCATCTGGCGAGAAAGAGCGAACCAGTTTTGCTCCACTGCAGTGAGGGGTCTTGTCCAAGGATGATTGGCCTAATTTCAATCAGGACTATTTACCCAATGCATCAGAGTACCCCTTAAGGTCGATGCTAATTGATCCCGATGGGTATTTCATGTTAGATTGAGCTTCCTGTGGCGAAATTGAAGCAGGGAAGTTGTACAAAGCTATCCACTGCCACCATGCCCTGCCCTCTGGTGGGGGATTTAGCAACTAACTAGCCCTCTAGACTTGTGCTCTGGTCAGACCGAAAAGGCTCTGTACATACTGAACCAGCCCAGGACCCAGAATGTGAATCCATATAGGAAATGATAGTGGCAATGCTCAATGGAGGACTGGGGACATTCTATTTTGCACATAACGTATATTATATGATATTGTGCTACACAACCGTCAGTCTAGTGGCAAATCGTTAATGAATTTAATGGCATGTGGTCAGTTCCAATTGGTCAGTGAACCTTATGGCAAATGATCAGTTAGTCTAAATGCAATTGATCAGTCAGTCTAGTTGCACATGGTTAGTTAGACTAATGGCAAATGGTTGGTCAGTCTAGTGACAAATTGTCAGTGAACCTTATGGCATATGGTCGGTCAGTCTAGTGGCAAATCGTCAGTGAACCTAATGGCATATGGTCAGTCAGTCTAGTGGCAAATTGTTAGTGAATCTAATAGCATATTGTTGGTCAAAGTAGTGCCAATTGGTCAGTGAACCTAATGGCAAATGGTAGGTTACTCTAAAGGCAAATGATCTGTCAGTCTAGTGGCAAATCTTCAGTGAATCTAATGGCAAATGGTTGGTTAGTGAACCTAATTGCAAATGGTCAGTTAGACTAATAATGAATGGTCTTTCAGTCTAGTGGCAAATCATCGGTGAGCCTAATGGCATATTGTCGGTCAGTCTAGTGGCAAATCATAAATGAATTTTATGGCATATGTTCCGTCAAAGTAGTGCCAATTGGTCAGCCAACTTATGGCAAATGGTCAGTTACTCTAAAGGCAATTGATCAGTCAGTCTAGTGGCAAATCGTCAGTGAACCTAATGGCAAATGGTCGGTTAGTGGACCTAAAGGCAAATGGTCAGTTAGACTAATAGTGAATGGTCTGTCAGTCTAGTGGCAAATGGTCAGTGAACCTAATGGCATATGGTCGGTCAGTCTAGTCGCAAATCGTGAGTGAATGTAATGGCATATGGTCAGTCAAAGTAGTGCCAATCGGTCAGTGAACCTAATGGCATATGGTCGGTCAGTCTAGTGGTGAATTGTCAGTGAATCTAATGGCAAATGGTCGGTTAGTGGACCTAAAGGCAAATGGTTAGTTAAACTAACGGCAAATCGTTAATGAATCTAATGGCATATGGTCTGTCAAAGTAGTGCCAATTGGTCAGTGAACCTAATGGCAAATGGTCAGTTAGTCTAAAGGCAATTGATCAGTCAGTCTAGTGGCACATGTTCAGTGAATCTAATGGCATATGGTTGATCAGTCTAGTGGCAAATTGCAGTGAACCTAATGGTAAATGGTCAGTTAGACTAATGGCAAACGGTCAGTCAGTCTAGTGGCAAATCGTCCGTGAACCTAATGGCATATGGTCGTTCAGTCTAGTGGCAAATCGTCAGTGAACCTAATGGCATACTGTCGGTCAGTCTAGTGGCAAATCCTTAGTGAATGTAATTGCATATGGTCTGTCAAAGTAGTGCCAATCGGTCAGTTGACCTAATGGCGAATGGTCAGTTAGTCTAAAGGCAATTCATTAGTCAGTCTAGTGGCAAATCGTCAGTGAACTTAATGGCATATGGTCGGTCAGTCTAGTGGCAAATCGTCAGTGAACCTAGCGGCAAATGGTCAGTTAGACTAATAGTGAATGGTCTGTAATTCTAGTGGCAAATGGTCAGTGAACCTAATGGCATATGTTCGTTCAGATAGTGGCAAATCATCAGTGAACCTAATGGCATATGGACGGTCAGTCTAGTCGCAAATCATTAGTGAATGTAATGGCATATGGTCAGTCAAAGTAGTGCCAATCGGTCAGTTAACCTAATGGCAAATGGTCAGTTAGTCTAAAGGCAATTGATCAGTCAGTCTAGTGGCAACTGGTCAGTGAACCTAATGGCATATGGTCGGTCAGTCTAGTGGCAAATCGTCAGTGAACCTAATGGCATATGGTCGGTCAGTCTAGTGGCAAATCGTTAGTGAATCTAATGGCATATAGTCGGTCAAAGTAGTGCCAATTGGTCAGTGAACCTAATGGCAAATGGTCAGTTAGTCTATAGGCAATTGATTAGTCAGTCTAGTGGCAAATTGTCAGCGAACCTGATGGCATATGGTCTGTCGGTCTAATGGCAAATTATCAGTGAACCTATTGGTAAATGGGAAGTTAGACTCATTGCAAATGGTGGTTCAGTCTAGTAGCAAATTGTCAGTGAACCTAATGGCATATGGTCGGTCAGTCCAGTGGCAAATAGTTAATGAATTTTTTGGCATACATGATCAAAGTAGTGCCAATTGGTCAGTGAACCTAATGGCAAATGGTCAGTTAGTCTAGAGGCAATTGATCAGACAGTCTAGTGGCAAATCGTCAGTGAACCTAATGGCATATGGTCGGTCAGTCTAGTGGCAAATCGTCAGTGAACCTTATTGTAAATGGTCAGTTAGACTAATAGTGAATGGTCTGTCAGTCTAGTCGCAAATCGTCAGTGAACCTAATGGCATATGGTCGTTCAGTCTAGTGGCAAATTGCCAGTGAACTTAATGGCATATGGTCGGTCAGTCTAGTGGCAAATCGTCAGTGAACCTAGCGGCAAATGGTCAGTTAGACTAATAGTGAATGGTCTGTAATTCTAGTGGCAAATGGTCAGTGAACCTACCCAGCAAACACGCCTTTACCGGGCCAGTACTGACATTGTACTGGCAAGGACTGGTAGTAACGGCCCAACACTGCCAATACCATGCCACTTCTTTGCCTTTTCTTCCTCCATGTAACGGGTCAGTAGTGGCAATGTACCGGTTGTCAATACCGGTATGCCTGTACTGGCCCGGTCCTGGCAATCTGACTAGATTAGTTCCCAATAACGCCACTTGATGTCACCATTGCATGTCTTATGAGATATATGGCCCATATGTATAATTATTACTCAATAATTTGGTTCACATTGCCTCAACAAGTTGAAAATTAGTTTATGATGAAATAAATATCACTGGACATCTATATAATACAACATTATGAATTTAATATGGTCAGTTATTGGCTAACAAAGGGGTTTTCATTATAAACACCTCATGTTTGCATTTCAAAGATATATCTTATACTGGTAGCTATGCTGTGGCATATGTGGATAAGATTGGTCTCCTTCACTCCTGGTTGTTAAAACTAGTTGAGGAAAGATGTTTGACAGGTCACTTATTCTAAACACTGTCTATGTGTGCAGGATGTGCGATGGGTGGCAATATGATGTATTTCGTCTCAATTATATAACTCATAATACATGTACATGGTATGATTAATACTGGCCAGATTCTTGGTATACAGTTCTGGGCCAGTATTGGCCCAGTACTGGCCCAGTATAGGCCCAGTACTGGGCTGTTTATGGCACACTGTACTGGGCCAGTATTGGCATGCCAGCATTGGCCCAGTAGTGGCCCAATATAGGCCCAGTACTGGGCCGACTATGGCACACTGTACTGGCCCGGTGTCGCCCCTATTTGCATTTCTGTACTGGGCCAGAACCGTATTGCCAGCACCGGCCCAGTACCGTTGCCAGCATTGGGCCAGCACCGGCCCACTAAAGGTGTGTTTGCTGGGTAATGGCATATGTTCGTTCAGATAGTGGCAAATCATCAGTGAACCTAATGGCATATGGACGGTCAGTCTAGTCGCAAATCATTAGTGAATGTAATGGCATATGGTCAGTCAAAGTAGTGCCAATCGGTCAGTTAACCTAATGGCAAATGGTCAGTTAGTCTAAAGGCAATTGATCAGTCAGTCTAGTGGCAACTGGTCAGTGAACCTAATGGCATATGGTCGGTCAGTCTAGTGGCAAATCGTCAGTGAACCTAATGGCATATGGTCGGTCAGTCTAGTGGCAAATCGTTAGTGAATCTAATGGCATATAGTCGGTCAAAGTAGTGCCAATTGGTCAGTGAACCTAATGGCAAATGGTCAGTTAGTCTATAGGCAATTGATTAGTCAGTCTAGTGGCAAATTGTCAGCGAACCTGATGGCATATGGTCTGTCGGTCTAATGGCAAATTATCAGTGAACCTATTGGTAAATGGGAAGTTAGACTCATTGCAAATGGTGGTTCAGTCTAGTGGCAAATCGTCAGTGAACCTAATGGCATATGGTCGGTCAGTCCAGTGGCAAATAGTTAATGAATTTATTGGCATACATGATCAAAGTAGTGCCAATTGGTCAGTGAACCTAATGGCAAATGGTCAGTAAGTCTAGAGGCAATTGATCAGACAGTCTAGTGGCAAATCGTCAGTGAACCTAATGGCATATGGTCGGTCAGTCTAGCGGCAAATCGTCAGTGAACCTTATTGTAAATGGTCAGTTAGACTAATAGTGAATGGTCTGTCAGTCTAGTCGCAAATCGTCAGTGAACCTAATGGCATATGGTCGTTCAGTCTAGTGGCAAATCGTCAGTGAACTTAATGGCATATGGTCGGTCAGTCTAGTGGCAAATCGTCAGTGAACCTAGCGGCAAATGGTCAGTTAGACTAATAGTGAATGGTCTGTAATTCTAGTGGCAAATGGTCAGTGAACCTAATGGCATATGTTCGTTCAGATAGTGGCAAATCATCAGTGAACCTAATGGCATATGGACGGTCAGTCTAGTCGCAAATCATTAGTGAATGTAATGGCATATGGTCAGTCAAAGTAGTGCCAATCGGTCAGTTAACCTAATGGCAAATGGTCAGTTAGTCTAAAGGCAATTGATCAGTCAGTCTAGTGGCAACTGGTCAGTGAACCTAATGGCATATGGTCGGTCAGTCTAGTGGCAAATCGTCAGTGAACCTAATGGCATATGGTCGGTCAGTCTAGTGGCAAATCGTTAGTGAATCTAATGGCATATAGTCGGTCAAAGTAGTGCCAATTGGTCAGTGAACCTAATGGCAAATGGTCAGTTAGTCTATAGGCAATTGATTAGTCAGTCTAGTGGCAAATTGTCAGCGAACCTGATGGCATATGGTCTGTCGGTCTAATGGCAAATTATCAGTGAACCTATTGGTAAATGGGAAGTTAGACTCATTGCAAATGGTGGTTCAGTCTAGTGGCAAATCGTCAGTGAACCTAATGGCATATGGTCGGTCAGTCCAGTGGCAAATAGTTAATGAATTTATTGGCATACATGATCAAAGTAGTGCCAATTGGTCAGTGAACCTAATGGCAAATGGTCAGTTAGTCTAGAGGCAATTGATCAGACAGTCTAGTGGCAAATCGTCAGTGAACCTAATGGCATATGGTCGGTCAGTCTAGTGGCAAATCGTCAGTGAACCTTATTGTAAATGGTCAGTTAGACTAATAGTGAATGGTCTGTCAGTCTAGTCGCAAATCGTCAGTGAACCTAATGGCATATGGTCGTTCAGTCTAGTGGCAAATCGTCAGTGAACCTAATGGCATATGGTCGGTCAGTCTAGTGGCAAATCATTAATAAATGTAATGGCATATGGTCAGTCAAAGTAGTGCCAATCGGTCAGTTAACCTAATGACAAATGGTCAGTTAGTCTCAAGGCAATTAAATAGTCAGTCTAGTGGCAAATTGTCAGTGAACCTAATGGCATATGATCGGTCAGTCTAGTGGCAAATCGTCAGTGAACCCAGTGGTAAATGGTCAGTGGGACTAATGGTAAATGGTCGGTCAGTCTAGTGGCAAATCGTCAGTGAACCTAATGGCATATGGTCGGTCAGTCTAGTTGCAAATGGTCAGTGAATCTAATGGCATATGGTCTGTCAGTCTAGTGGCAAATGGTCAGTGAATCTAATGGCAAATGATCAATCAGTTAACCTAATGGCAAATGGTCAGTTAGACTAATGGCAAATGTTCGGTCAGTCTAGTGGCAAATCGTCAGTGAACCTAATGGTATATGGTCGTTCAGTCTAGTGGCAAATCGTCAGTGAACCTAATGGCATAAAGTCGGTCAGTCTAGTGGCAAATCGTCATTGAACCTAATGGCATATGGTCGTTCAGTCTAGTGGCAAATCGTCAGTGAACCTAATGGCATATGGTCAATCAGTCTAGTGGCAAATCGTAAGTGAATGTAATGGCATATGGTCTGTCAAAGTAGTGCCAATCGGTCAGTTGACCTAATGGCGAATGGTCAGTTAGTCTAAAGGCAATTGATCAGTCAGTCTAGTGGCAAATTGTGAGTAAACCTAATGGCATATGATCGGTCAGTCTAGTGGCAAATGGTCAGTGAACCTAGTGGCAAATGGTCAGTTGGACTAATGGTAAATGGTCGGTCAGTCTAGTGGCAAATCGTCAGTGAACCTAATGGCATATGGTCGGTCAGTCTAGTGGCAAATCTTCAGGGAATCTAATGGCGTATGGTCTGTCTGTCTAGTGGCAAATGGTCTGTGAATCTAATGGCATATGGTCGATCAGTTAACCTAATGGCAAATGGTCAGTTAGACTAATGGCAAATGTTCGGTCAGTCTAGTGGCAAATCGTCAGTGAACCTAATGGCATATGGCGGTCAGTCTAGTGGCAAATCATCAGTGAACCTGATGGCATATGGCGGTCAGTCTAGTGGCAAATCATCAGTAAACCTAATGGTAAATGGTCAGATCGACTAATGGCAAATGGTGGGCTAGTTTAGTGGCAAATTGTCAGTGAACCTAATGGCATATGGTCATTCAGTCTAGTGGCAAATTGTCAGTGAACCTAATGGCATATAGTCGGTCAGTCTAGTGGCAAATCGTCAGTGAACCTACTGGCATATGGTCGTTCAGTCTAGTGGCAAATGGTCAGTGAACCTAATGGCATATGGTTGTTCAGTCTAGTGGCAAATCGTCAGTGAACCTAATGGCATATGGTCATTCAGTCTAGTGGCAAATCCTTATTGAATTTGATGGCATATAGTTGGTCAAAGCAGTGCCAATCGGTCAGTGAACCTAATTGCAAATGGTCAATTAGTCTAAACGCAATTGATCAGTCAGTCTAGTGGTAAATCGTCAGTGAACCTGATGGCATATGGTAGGTCAGTCTAATGGCAAATCGTCAGTGAACCTTATGGTAAATGGTCAGTTAGACTAATAGTGAATAGTCTGTAAGTCTAGTGGCAAATGGTCAGTGAACCTAATGGCATATGGTCGTTCAGAAAGTGGCAAATCATCAGTGAACCTAATGGCATATGGTCGGCCAGTCAAGTGGCAAATTGTTAGTGAATCTAATGGCAAATGGTCCGTTAGTGGAGCTAATGGCAAATGGTCAGTTAGACTAATAGTGAATGGTCTGTCAGTCTGATGGCAAATTGTCAGGGAGCCTAATGGCATATGGTCGGTCAGTCTAGTGGTAAATCTTTAATGAATTTATTGGCATATGCTCGATCAAAGTAGTGCCAATTGGTCAGTGAACCTAATGGCAAACGGTCAGTTCGTCTAAAGGCAATTAATCAGTCAGTCTAGTGGCAAATCGTTAGGGAATGTAATGGCATATGGTCAGTCAAAGTAGTGCCAATCGGTCAGTTAACCTAATGGCAAATGGTCAGTTAGTCTAAAGACAATTAATCAGTCAATCTAGTGGCAAATCGTCAGTAAACCTGATGGCATATGATCGGTCAGTCTAGTGGCAAATTGTCAGTGAATCTAATGGCATATGGTCAGTCAGTCTAGTGGCAAATTGTCAGTGAACCTAATGGCAAAAAGTCAGTTAGACTAATGGCAAATGGTCGGTCAGTCTAGTGGCAAATCATCAGTCAACCTTATGGCATATGGTCAAACAGGGTAGTGTCAAATCGTCAGTGAACCTAATGGCATATGGTCGTTCAGTCTAGTGGCAAATCGTCAGTGAACCTAATGGCATACTGTCGGTCAGTCTAGTGGCAAATCCTTAGTGAATGTAATTGCATATGGTCTGTCAAAGTAGTGCCAATCGGTCAGTTGACCTAATGGCGAATGGTCAGTTAGTCTAAAGGCAATTCATCAGTCAGTCTAGTGGCAAATCGTCAGTGAACTTAATGGCATATGGTCGGTCAGTCTAGTGGCAAATCGTCAGTGAACCTAGCGGCAAATGGTCAGTTAGACTAATAGTGAATGGTCTGTAATTCTAGTGGCAAATGGTCAGTGAACCTAATGGCATATGTTCGTTCAGATAGTGGCAAATCATCAGTGAACC
Organism: Harmothoe impar; assembly: GCA_947462335.1. Classification (NCBI taxonomy): domain Eukaryota; kingdom Metazoa; phylum Annelida; class Polychaeta; order Phyllodocida; family Polynoidae; genus Harmothoe; species Harmothoe impar. Next base: position 48,678,846 of record OX381721.1, read on the forward strand.
TAATGGCATATGGACGGTCAGTCTAGTCGCAAATCATTAGTGAATGTAATGGCATATGGTCAGTCAAAGTAGTGCCAATCGGTCAGTTAACCTAATGGCAAATGGTCAGTTAGTCTAAAGGCAATTGATCAGTCAGTCTAGTGGCAACTGGTCAGTGAACCTAATGGCATATGGTCGGTCAGTCTAGTGGCAAATCGTCAGTGAACCTAATGGCATATGGTCGGTCAGTCTAGTGGCAAATCGTTAGTGAATCTAATGGCATATAGTCGGTCAAAGTAGTGCCAATTGGTCAGTGAACCTAATGGCAAATGGTCAGTTAGTCTATAGGCAATTGATTAGTCAGTCTAGTGGCAAATTGTCAGCGAACCTGATGGTATATGGTCTGTCGGTCTAATGGCAAATTATCAGTGAACCTATTGGTAAATGGGAAGTTAGACTCATTGCAAATGGTGGTTCAGTCTAGTGGCAAATCGTCAGTGAACCTAATGGCATATGGTCGGTCAGTCCAGTGGCAAATAGTTAATGAATTTATTGGCATACATGATCAAAGTAGTGCCAATTGGTCAGTGAACCTAATGGCAAATGGTCAGTAAGTCTAGAGGCAATTGATCAGACAGTCTAGTGGCAAATCGTCAGTGAACCTAATGGCATATGGTCGGTCAGTCTAGCGGCAAATCGTCAGTGAACCTTATTGTAAATGGTCAGTTAGACTAATAGTGAATGGTCTGTCAGTCTAGTCGCAAATCGTCAGTGAACCTAATGGCATATGGTCGTTCAGTCTAGTGGCAAATCGTCAGTGAACTTAATGGCATATGGTCGGTCAGTCTAGTGGCAAATCGTCAGTGAACCTAGCGGCAAATGGTCAGTTAGACTAATAGTGAATGGTCTGTAATTCTAGTGGCAAATGGTCAGTGAGCCTAATGGCATATGTTCGTTCAGATAGTGGCAAATCATCAGTGAACCTAATGGCATATGGACGGTCAGTCTAGTCGCAAATCATTAGTGAATGTAATGGCATATGGTCAGTCAAAGTAGTGCCAATCGGTCAGTTAACCTAATGGCAAATGGTCAGTTAGTCTAAAGGCAATTGATTAGTCAGTCTAGTGGCAACTGGTCAGTGAACCTAATGGCATATGGTCGGTCAGTCTAGTGGCAAATCGTCAGTGAACCTAATGGCATATGGTCGGTCAGTCTAGTGGCAAATCGTTAGTGAATCTAATGGCATATAGTCGGTCAAAGTAGTGCCAATTGGTCAGTGAACCTAATGGCAAATGGTCAGTTAGTCTATAGGCAATTGATTAGTCAGTCTAGTGGCAAATTGTTAGCGAACCTGATGGCATATGGTCTGTCGGTCTAATGGCAAATTATCAGTGAACCTATTGGTAAATGGGAAGTTAGACTCATTGCAAATGGTGGTTCAGTCTAGTGGCAAATCGTCAGTGAACCTAATGGCATATGGTCGGTCAGTCCAGTGGCAAATAGTTAATGAATTTATTGGCATACATGATTAAAGTAGTGCCAATTGGTCAGTGAACCTAATGGCAAATGGTCAGTTAGTCTAGAGGCAATTGATCAGACAGTCTAGTGGCAAATCGTCAGTGAACCTAATGGCATATGGTCGGTCAGTCTAGTGGCAAATCGTCAGTGAACCTTATTGTAAATGGTCAGTTAGACTAATAGTGAATGGTCTGTCAGTCTAGTTGCAAATCGTCAGTGAACCTAATGGCATATGGTCGTTCAGTCTAGTGGCAAATCGTCAGTGAACTTAATGGCATATGGTCGGTCAGTCTAGTGGCAAATCATTAATAAATGTAATGGCATATGGTCAGTCAAAGTAGTGCCAATCGGTCAGTTAACCTAATGACAAATGGTCAGTTAGTCTCAAGGCAATTAAATAGTCAGTCTAGTGGCAAATTGTCAGTGAACCTAATGGCATATGATCGGTCAGTCTAGTGGCAAATCGTCAGTGAACCCAGTGGTAAATGGTCAGTTGGACTAATGGTAAATGGTCGGTCAGTCTAGTGGCAAATCGTCAGTGAACCTAATGGCATATGGTCGGTCAGTCTAGTTGCAAATGGTCAGTGAATCTAATGGCATATGGTCTGTCAGTCTAGTGGCAAATGGTCAGTGAATCTAATGGCAAATGATCAATCAGTTAACCTAATGGCAAATGGTCAGTTAGACTAATGGCAAATGTTCGGTCAGTCTAGTGGCAAATCGTCAGTGAACCTAATGGCATAAAGTCGGTCAGTCTAGTGGCAAATCGTCATTGAACCTAATGGCATATGGTCGTTCAGTCTAGTGGCAAATCGTCAGTGAACCTAATGGCATATGGTCAATCAGTCTAGTGGCAAATCGTAAGTGAATGTAATGGCATATGGTCTGTCAAAGTAGTGCCAATCGGTCAGTTGACCTAATGGCGAATGGTCAGTTAGTCTAAAGGCAATTGATCAGTCAGTCTAGTGGCAAATTGTGAGTAAACCTAATGGCATATGATCGGTCAGTCTAGTGGCAAATGGTCAGTGAACCTAGTGGCAAATGGTCAGTTGGACTAATGGTAAATGGTCGGTCAGTCTAGTGGCAAATCGTCAGTGAACCTAATGGCATATGGTCGGTCAGTCTAGTTGCAAGTCTTCAGGGAATCTAATGGCGTATGGTCTGTCTGTCTAGTGGCAAATGGTCTGTGAATCTAATGGCATATGGTCGATCAGTTAACTTAATGGCAAATGGTCAGTTAGACTAATGGCAAATGTTCGGTCAGTCTAGTGGCAAATCGTCAGTGAACCTAATGGCATATGGCGGTCAGTCTAGTGGCAAATCATCAGTGAACCTGATGGCATATGGCGGTCAGTCTAGTGGCAAATCATCAGTAAACCTAATGGTAAATGGTCAGATCGACTAATGGCAAATGGTGGGCTAGTTTAGTGGCAAATTGTCAGTGAACCTAATGGCATATGGTCATTCAGTCTAGTGGCAAATTGTCAGTGAACCTAATGGCATATAGTCGGTCAGTCTAGTGGCAAATCGTCAGTGAACCTAATGGCATATGGTCGTTCAGTCTAGTGGCAAATGGTCAGTGAACCTAATGGCATATGGTTGTTCAGTCTAGTGGCAAATCGTCAGTGAACCTAATGGCATATGGTCATTCAGTCTAGTGGCAAATCCTTATTGAATGTGATGGCATATGGTTGGTCAAAGCAGTGCCAATCGGTCAGTGAACCTAATTGCAAATGGTCAATTAGTCTAAACGCAATTGATCAGTCAGTCTAGTGGTAAATCGTCGGTGAACCTGATGGCATATGGTAGGTCAGTGTAGTGGCAAACCTTCAGTGTATCTTATGGCATATGGTCTGTCAGTCTAGTGGCAAATGGTCATTGAATCTATTGGCAAATGGTCAGTTTGTCTAAAGGCAATTGATCAGTCAGTCTAGTGGCAAATGGTCAGTGAACCTAATGGCATATGGTCGTTCAGTCTAGTGGCAAATTGTCAATGAACCTAATGGCAAATAATCAGTGAGACTAATGGCAAACGGTCGGTCAGTCTAGTGGCAAATCATCAGTCAACCTTATGGCATATGGTCAAACAGTCTAGTTGCAAATCGTCAATGAACCTAATGGCATATAGCCAATCAGTCTAGTGGCAAATCGTTAGTGAATGTAATGGCATATGGTCGTTCAGTCTAGTTGCAAATCGTCAGTGAACCTAATAGCATATGGTTGGTCAGTCTAGTGGCAAATCGTCAGTGAAACTAATGGTAAATGGTCAGATAGACTAATAGCAAATCGTTAATGAATCTAATGGCATATGGTCGGTCAAAGTAGTGCCAATTGGTCAGTGAACCTAATGGCAAATGGTCAGTTAGTCTAAAGGCAATTGATCAGTCAGTCTAGTGGCAAATGGTCAGTGAACCTAATGCCATATGGTCGGTCACTCTAGTGGCAAATGGTCAGTGAACCTAATGGTAAATGGTCAGTTAGACTAATGGCAAACGGTCCGTCAGTCTAGTGGCAAATCGTCAGGTCACCTAATGGCATATCGTCTGTCAGTCTATTGGCAAATCGTTTGTGAATGTAATGGCATATGGTCTGTCAAAGTAGTGCCAATTGGTCAGTGAACCTAATGGCAAATGGTCAGTTAGTCTAAAGGCAATTGATCAGTCAGTCTAGTGGCAAATCGTTAGTGAACCTAATGGCATATGGTCGATCAGTCTAGTGGCAAATCGCCAGTGAACCTAGTGGCAAATGGTCAGTTGGACTAATGGTAAAAGGTCGGTCAGTCTAGTGGCAAATCGTCAGTGAACCTAATGGCATATGGTCGGTCAGTGTAGTGGCAAACCTTCAGTGAATCTAATGGCATATGGTCTGTCAGTCTAGTGGCAAATGGTCATTGAATCTAATGGCAAATGGTCAATCAGTTAACCTAATCGCAAATGGTCAGTTAGTCTAATGGCAAATGTTTGGTCAGTCTAGTGGCAAATCTTCGGTGAACTTAACGGCATATGGTTGGTCAGTCTAGTGGCAAATCGTCAGTGAACCTAATGGCATATGGTCAGTCAGTCTAGTGGCAAATGGTTAGTGAATCTGATGGCATAAGGTGTGTCAAAGTAGTGCCAATTGGTCAGTGAACCTAATGGCAAATGGTCAGTTAGTCTAAAGGCAATTGATCAGTCAGTCTAATGGCAAATGGTCAGTGAACCTAATGGCATATGGTCGGTCAGTCTAGTGGCAAATTTTCTGTGAACCTAATGGTAAATGGTCAGTTAGACTAATGGCAAACGGTCGGTCAGTCTAGTGGCGAATGATCAGTGAACCTAATGGTAAATGGTCAGTTAAACTAATGGCAAATGGTCGGTCAGTTAGTCTAAAGGCAATTGATCAGTCAGTCTAGTCGCAAATTGTTAATGAATGAAATGGCATATGGTCAGTCAAAGTAGTGCCAATCGGTCAGTTAACCTAATGGCAAATGGTCAGTTAGTCTAAAGGCAATTGATCAGTCAGTCTAGTGGCAAATCGTCAGTGAACCTAATGGCATATGGTCGGTCACTCTAGTGGCAAATCGTCAGTGAACCTAATGGTAAATGGTCAGTTAGACTAATGGCAAACGTTCGGTCAGTCTAGTGGCAAATCCTCAGTGAACCTAATGGCATATGGTCTTTCAGTCTAGTGGCAAATCGTCAGTAAACCTAATGGCATATGGTCGGTCAGTCTAGTGGCAAATCATTAGTGAATGCAATGGCATATGGTCTGTCAAAGAAGTGCCAATTGGTCAGTGAACCTAATGGCAAATGATCAGTTTGTCTAAAGGCAATTGATCAGTCAGTAGGTAAATGGTCGGTCAGTCTAGTGGCGAATCGTCAGTGAACCTAATGGCATTTGGTCGGTCAGTCTAGTGGCAAATGGTCAGTGAATCTAATGGCAAATGGTCAATCAGTAAACCCAATGGCATATGGTCAGTTAGACTAATGGCAAATGTCCTGTCAGTCAGTGGCAAATCGTCAGTGAACTTAATGGCATATAGTCGGTCAGTCTAGTGGCAAATCGTTAGTGAATCTGATGGCATAAGGTCAGTCAAAGTAGTGCCAATTGGTCAGTGAACGTAATGGCAAATGGTCAGTTAGTCTAAAGGCAATTGATCAGTCAGTCTAGTGGCAAATCATCAGTGACCCTAATGGTAAATGGTCAGTTAGACTAAAGGTGAATGGTCTGTCAGTCTAGTGGCAAATTGTCAGTGAGCGAAATGGCATATGGTCGGTCTGCATAGTGGCAAATCGTTAATGAATTCATTGGCATATGCTCGATCAAAGTAGTGTCAATTGGTCAGTTAACCTAATGGCAAATGGTCAGTTAGTCTAAAGGCAATTAATCAGTCAGTCTAGTGGCAAATCGTCAGTGAACCTAATGGCATATGGTCAGTCAGTGTAGTGGCAAATCTTCAGTAAATCTGATAGCATATGGTCTGTTAGTCTAGTGGCAAATGGTCAGTGAATCTAATGGCAAATGGTCAATCAGTTAACCTGATGGCAAATGGTCAGTTAGACTAATGGCAAATGTTCTGTCAGTCTAGTGGCAAATCGTCAGTGAACCTTATGGCATATGGTCGTTCAGTCTAGTGGCAAATCGTCAGTGAACCTAATAGCATATAGTCGGTCAGTCTAGTGGCAAATCATTAGTGAATGCATTGGTTAAAGGTCAGTTAGTCTAAAGGCAATTGATCAGTCAGTCTAGTGGCAAATCATCAGTGAACCTAATGGCATATGGTCGGTCAGTCTAGTGGCGAATGATCAGTGAACCTAATGGTAAATGGTCAGTTAAACTAATGGCAAATGGTCGGTCAGTTAGTCTAAAGGCAATTGATCAGTCAGTCTAGTGGCAAATTGTCAGTGAACCTAATGGCATATGGTCGGTCAGTCTAGTGGCAAATCTTCAGTGAATCTAATGGCATGTGGTCGGTCAGTCTAGTGGCAAATCATCAGTGAATCTAATGGCAAATGGTTGGTCAGTCTAGTGGCAAATCTTCAGTGAATCTAATGGCATGTGGTCGGTCAGTCTAGTGGCAAATCGTCAGTGAATCTAATGGCAAATGGTCAATCAGTTAACCTAATGGCAAATGGTCAGTTAGACTTATGGCAAATGGTCGGTCAGTCTAGTGGCAAATTGTCAGTGAACCTAATAGTAAATGGTCAGTTAGGCTGATGGCAAATGGTCGGTTAGTCTATGGGCAAATCGTCAGTGAACCTAATGGCATATGGTCGTTCAGTCTAGTGGCAAATCTTTAGTGAATCTAATGGCATATGGTCGGTCAAAGTATTTCCGATTGGTCAGTGAACCTAAAGGCAAATGGTCAGTTAGTCTAAAAGCAATTGATCAGTCAGTCTAGTGGCAAATCATCTGTGAACCTAATATCATATAGTCGGTCAGTCTAGTGGCAAATCGTCAGTGACTGTAATGGCATATGGTCGTTCAGTCTAATGGCAAGTCATCAGTGAACCTAATGGCATATTGTGGGTCAGTCTAGTGGCAAATCGTCAGTGAAACTAATGGTAAATGGTCGTTCAGTCTAGTGGCAAATTGTTAGTGAATGAAATGGCATATGGTCTGTTAAAGTAGTGCCAATTGGTCAGTTGACCTAATGGCAAATGGTCAGTTAGTCTTGTAGCAAATAGTCAGTGAACCATATGGTCGGTCAGTCTAGTGGCAAATCGTCAATGAACCTAGTGGCAAATGGTCAGTTGGACTAATGGTAAATGGTCGGTCAGTCAAGTGGCAAATCGTCAGTGAACCTAATGGCATGTGGTCGGTCAGTCTAGTGGCAAATCTTCAGTGAATCTAATGGCAAATGGTCAATCAGTTAACCTAATGGCAAATGGTCAGTTAGACTTATGGCAAATGGTCGGTCAGTCTAGTGGCAAATCGTCAGTGAACCTAATAGTAAATGGTCAGTTAGTCTAAAGGCAATTGATCAGTCAGTCTAGTGGCAAATTGTCAGGGAACCTAATGGCATATGGTCGGTCAGTCTAGTGGCAAATCTTCAGTGAATCTAATGGCATGTGGTCGGTCAGTCTAGTGTCAAATCATCAGTGAATCTAATGGCAAATGGTTTGTCAGTCTAGTGGCAAATCTAGTGGCAAATGGTCAATCAGTTAACATAATGGCAAATGGTCAGTTAGACCTATGGCAAATGGTCGGTCAGTCTAGTGGCAAATTGTCAGTGAACCTAATAGTAAATGGTCAGTTAGGCTAATGGCAAATGGTCGGTTAGTCTAGTGGCAAATCGTCAGTGAACCTAATGGCATATGGTCGTTCAGTCTAGTGGCAAATCTTTAGTGAATCTAATGGCATATGGTCGGTCAAAGTATTTCTAATTGGTCAGTGAACCTAAAGGCAAATGGTCAGTTAGTCTAAAAGCAATTGATCAGTCAGTCTAGTGGCAAGTTGTCAGTGAACCTGATGGCATATGGTCGGTCAGTCTAATTCCAAATCGTCAGTGAACGTAACGATCAATGGTCAGTTAGACTAATGACAAATGGTTGGTCAGTCTAGTGGTAAATCGTCAGTGAACCTTATGGCATGTGGTCGTTCAGTCTAATGGCAAATCGTCAGTGAACCTAATAGCATATAGTCGGTCAGTCTAGTGGCAAATCGTCAGTGACTGTAATGGCATATGGTTGTTCAGTCTAGTGGCAAGTCATCAGTGAACCTAATGGCATATTGTGGGTCAGTCTAGTGGCAAATCGTCAGTGAAACTAATGGTAAATGGTCAGTTAGACTAATGGCGAATCAATAATTAATCTAATAGCATATGGTCGGTCAAAGTAGTGCCACTTGGTCAGTGAACCTAATGGCATATGGTAAGTTAGTCTAAAGGCATTTGATTAGTCAGTCTAGTGGCAAATCGTCAGTGAACCTAATAGCATATGGTCTGTCAGTCTAGTGGCAAATCTTTAGTGAAACTAATGGTAAATGGTCAGTTAGACTAATGGCAAACGGTCGGTGAGTCTAGTGGCAAATCATCAGTGATCGTTATGGCATATGGTCGGTCAGTCTAGTGGCAAATCGTCAGTGAACCTAATGGCATATGGTCGGTCAGTCTAGATGCAAATTTTCAGTGAAACTAATTGTAAATGGTCAGTTAGACTAATGGCAAATCAATAATGAATCTAATGGCATATGGTCGGTTAAAGTAGTGGTCAGTTAACCTAATGGCAAATGGTCAGTTACTCTTAAGGCAATTGATCAGTCAGTCTAGTGGCAAATCGTCAGTGAAACTAATGGTAAATGGTCAGTTAGACTAATGGCAAATGGTCAGTCAGTCTAGTGGCAAATCGTTAGTGAATGTAATGGCATATGGTCTGTCAAATTAGTGCCAATCCGTCAGTTGACCTAGTGGCAAATCAACAGTGAACCTAATGGCATATGGTCGGTCAGTCTAGTGGCAAATGTTCAGTGAATCTAATGGCATATGGTCGGTCAGTCTAGTGGCAAATCGTCAGTGAATCTAATGGCAAATGGTTGGTCAGTCTAGTGGCAAATCTTCAGTGAATCTAATGGCATGTGGTCGGTCAGTCTAGTGGCAAATTGTCAGTGAATCTCATGGCAAATGGTCAATCAGTTAACCTAATGGCAAATGGTCAGTTAGACTTATGGCAAATGGTCGGTCAGTCTAGTGGCAAATTGTCAGTGAACCTAATAGTAAATGGTCAGTTAGTCTAAAGGCAATTGATCAGTCAGTCTAGTGGCAAATTGTCAGTGAACCTAATGGCATATGGTCGGTCAGTCTAGTGGCAAATCTTCAGTGAATCTAATGGCATGTGGTCGGTCAGTCTAGTGTCAAATCATCAGTGAATCTAATGGCAAATGGTTTGTCAGTCTAGTGGCAAATCTTCAGTGAATCTAATGGCATGTGGTCGGTCAGTCTAGTGGCAAATCGTCAGTGAATCTAATGGCAAATGGTCAATCAGTTAACCTAATGGCAAATGGTCAGTTAGACTTATGGCAAATGGTCGGTCAGTCTAGTGGCAAATTGTCAGTGAACCTAATAGTAAATGTGACCTGTTTTAACGAAATGGGTCGGAAGTCGCACCTTTAAGAGCCTAGATATGGGCATTTAAAGTAGCATAGTGTGGAAAAAACATTATTTTTGAAAAATGAGTTTTTGACATTTTTCTTACATATGAATAGTTATCTTCTGGCAAACTAAGTTAAAAAACAATTTTCTAACCCCATTTTCCCCAAAACAATGGCCATGTGATTTACAATTGCATTGTATGATATAGTTAATATCTAATTTGAATGTTAATTATCTCATTTTAATTAATTTCCATTTAAATCAACAAAAAAGTATCAAAAATATTGCCTAAGAGTGAATATTGGGCAATATACCACTTGTCATATATCAAATAAAGCTCTTGATGAGCTGTACACGGATCCAGCAATATCAGAACATTTTATATCTGCGACTTCCGACCCATTTCGTTAAAACGGGTCACAAATGGTCAGTTAGGCTAATGGCAAATGGTCGGTTAGTCTAGTGGCAAATCATCAGTGAACCTAATGGCATATGGTCGTTCAGTCTAGTGGCAAATCTTTAGTGAATCTAATGGCATATGGTCGGTCAAAGTATTTCTAATTGGTCAGTGAACCTAAAGGCAAATGGTCAGTTAGTCTAAAAGCAATTGATCAGTCAGTCTAGTGGCAAGTTGTCAGTGAACCTGATGGCATATGGTCGGTCAGTCTAATTCCAAATAGTCAGTGAACGTAACGATCAATGGTCAGTTAGACTAATGACAAATGGTTGGTCAGTCTAGTGGTAAATCGTCAGTGAACCTTATGGCATATGGTCTTTCAGTCTAGTGGCAAATCGTCTGTGAACCTAATAGCATATAGTCGGTCAGTCTAGTGGCAAATCGTCAGTGACTGTAATGGCATATGGTCGTTCAGTCTAGTGGCAAGTAATCAGTGAACCTAATGGCATATTGTGGGTCAGTCTAGTGGCAAATCGTCAGTGAAACTAATGGTAAATGGTCAGTTAGACTTATGGCGAATCAATAATTAATCTAATAGCATATGGTCGGTCAAAGTAGTGCCACTTGGTCAGTGAGCCTAATGGCAGATGGTAAGTTAGTCTAAAGGCATTTGATTAGTCAGTCTAGTGGCAAATTGTCAGTGAACCTAATAGCATATGGTCTGTCAGTCTAGTGGCAAATCTTCATTGAAACTAATGGTAAATGGTCAGTTAGACTAATGGCAAACGGTCGGTCAGTCTAGTGGCAAATCATCAGTGATCGTTATGGCATATGGTCGGTCAGTCTAGTGGCAAATCGTCAGTGAACCTGATGGCATATGGTCGGTCAGTCTACTGGCAAATTTTCAGTGAAACTAATTGTAAATGGTCAGTTAGACTAATGGCAAATCGATAATGAATCTAATGGCATATGGTCGGTCAAAGTAGTGGTCAGTTAACCTAATGGCAAATGGTCAGTTACTCTTAAGGCAATTGATCAGTCAATCTAGTGGCAAATGGTCAGTGAACCTAATGGCATATGGTCGGTCAGTCTAGCGGCAAATCGTCAGTGAAACTAATGGTAAATGGTCAGTTAGACTAATGGCAAACGGTCAGTCAGTCTAGTGGCAAATCGTTAGTGAATGTAATGGCATATGGTCTGTCAAAGTAGTGTTAATCTGTCAGTTGACCTAGTGGCAAATCAACAGTGAACCTAATGGCATATGGTCGGTCAGTCTAGTGGCAAATCGTCAGTTAGCCTAGTGGCAAATGGTCAGTTGGACAAATGGTCAATGGTCTGTCAGTCAAGTGGTAAATCGTCAGTGAACCTAATGGCATATGGTCGGTCAGTCTAGTGGCAAATGTTCAGTGAATCTATTGGCATATGGTCGGTCAGTCTAGTGGCAAATGTTAAGTGAATCTAATGGCATATGGTCGGTCAGTCTAGTGGCAAATCGTCAGTGAATCTAATGGCAAATGGTCAATCAGTTAACCTAATGGCAAATGGTCAGTTAGGCTTAAGGCAAATGGTCGGTCAGTCAAGTGGCAAATGGTCAGTGAACCTAATAGCATATAGTCGGTCAGTCAAGTGGCAAATGGTCAGTGAACCTAATGGCATATGGTCGGTCAGTCTAGTGGCAAATCGTCAGTGAACCTAATGGCATATGGTCTGTCAGTCTAGTGGCAAATCGTCAGTGAACCTAATAGCATATAGTCGGTCAGTCTAGTGGCAAATCGTTAGTGAATGCATTGGTTAATGGTCAATTGATCAGTCAGTCTAGTGGCAAATCATCAGTGAACCTAATGGCATATGGTCGGTCAGTCTAGTGGCGAATGATCAGTGAACCTAATGGTAAATGGTCAGTTAGACTAATGGCAAATGGTCGGTCAGTCTAGTGGCAAATCGTCAGTGAACCTAATGGCATATGGTCCTTCAGTCTAGTGGCAAATCTTTAGTGAATCTAATGGCATATGGTAAGTTAAAGTAGTGCCAATTGGTCAGTGAACCTAATGGCAAATGGTCAGTTAGTCTTAAAGCAATTGATCAGTCAGTCTAGTGGCAAATTGTCAGTGAACCTAATGGCATATGGTCGGTCAGTCTAGTGGCAAATGGTCAGTGAACCTAATGGCATATGGTCGGTCAGTCTAGTGGCAATTGGTCAGTGAACCTAATGGCATATGGTCGGTCAGTCTAGTGGCAAATGGTCAGTGAACCTAATGGCATATGGTCGGTGAGTCTAGTGGCAAATCGTCAGTGAAACTAATAGCAAATGGTCAGTCAGTCTAAAGGCAATTTATCAGTCAGTCTAGTGGCAAATCGTCAGTGAATCTAATCGCATATGGTCGGTCAGTCTAGTGGCAAATGTTCAGTGAATCTAATGGCATATGGTCGGTCAGTCTAGTGGCAAATCGTCAGTGAACCTAATGGCATATGGTTGGTACGTCTAGTGGCAAATCGTCAGTGAACCTAATGGTAAATGGTCAGTTAGATTAATGGCAAATGGTCGGTCAGTCTAGTGGCAAATTGTCAGTGAACCTAATGGCATATGGTCGTTCAGTCTAGTGGCAAACTGTCAGTGAACCTAATGGCATATGGTCTGTCAGTCAAGTGGCAAATCGTAAGTGAATTTAATGGCATATGGTCAGTCAAAGTAGTGCCAATTGGTCAGGGGACCTAATTGCAATTGGTCAGTTACCCAGCAAATTGTGGTCATGTTGGGTGAGGGCTGGGACATCCCCTGTCCCAGTGCGCTATTTGAAATTAAATCTGGTCATGGAGAGTCATGACTCAGCCTGACCAGTGTTGACACATTGAGCCATAACCCAGCCTGACCAGGGTTGACGCATTGGGTGATAACCCGAACTGACAATGGTTGACACACTGGGTCGTGACCCAGCCTGACCAGGGCTTGACCACACTAGTGTTATTAATGGTGCTAGTATTTTTTTTTTTTTTTTCCTTTATTTTCTGGGGACGGAGGGGGGGGGGGGGGTCATAGAAGACACAGAGGGGCCAATCTGGTGGATATGGGTGACAGTGGAGATATATGTGTTTCATCATTTCCTTTTATTCATAAAAACATTTGAATTATTGATGAATTCTTCCTCCTCCCGTTGCAGTATGGTACACCACCTCTCCAGTCTTCTCCCGGGCCTCTGTGCGTCCTCCTCCCCTTGTAGCATTGTCCAGCACCTCCTCAGTCCCCTCCCCGGCCTCTGTGCGTCCTCTTCCCGTTGTAGGATCCTCCAGCACCCCCTCAGTCCCCTCACCGGCCTCTGTGCGTCCTCCTCCCGTTGTAGGATCCTCCAGCACCCCCTCAGTCCCCTCCCCGGCCTCTGTGCGTCCTCCTCCCGTGGTAGCATTGTCCAGCACCTCCTCAGTCCCCTCCCCAGCCTCTGTGCGTCCTCCTCCCGTTCTAGGACCCTCCAGCACCCCCTCAGTCTCCTCCCCGGCCTCTGTGCGTCCTCCTCCCGTGGTAGCATTGTCCAGCACCTCCTCAGTCCCCTCCCCAGCCTCTGTGCGTCCTCCTCCCGTTGTAGGATCATCCAGCACCCCCGCAGTCCCCTCCCCGGCCTCTGTGCGTCCTCCTCCCGTTGTGGCATTGTCCAGCACCTCCTCAGTCCCCTCCCCAGCCTCTGTGCGTCCTCCTCCCATTGTAGGATCCTCCAGCACCCCCTCAGTCTTCTCCCCAGCCTCCGGGGGTCCTTCTCCCGGGTGCAGTGACCTAGTTTTGCTACCCACGCCTAAGACAAAGGGCTGGGCAGAAATGGCGCGAAATTTGAATTAGTGACGCCACTAGTGATGGGGTGGGGGGGGGGGGGGGTGGGGAGGATACATTTTAAATATTGGTATCATTTTAACTCGACCTGCCTTGCCAGATGCATGGGTATAGACCCCTAAAATTGACATGGCGACATGGCCATTTCTTAAAATCGACATGGGACATGGCCATTTAAGTGACATGTGACAAGAGCATTTCTTAAAATCGACATGTGACATTGGGCTCAGTGACATGAAAAAACTGACAGTGGGTGCCCCACTATGACACACTGCGTCATGACCGCTATTGTGAGATGGGTCAGTTTGCATCAGGCTGGGTTAGAGCTGACAGGGGGTGACCCACCCTGACCCAGTGCGTTATGACCCAAACTGCTCTGACCCAGGGGTACCCCAGCTTCACCAGCTATCACCCCGTTTTGCTGGGTAGTCTAAAAGGCAATTAATCAGTCAGTCTAGTGGCAAATCGTCAGTGAACCTAATGGCATATGGTCGGTCAGTCTAATGGCAAATCGTCAGTGAACCTAACGGTAAATGGTTAGTTAGACTAATGACAAATGGTCGGTCAGTCTAGTGGCAAATCGTCAGTGAACCTAATGGCATACAGTCAGTCAGTCTAGTGGACAATCGTTAGTGAATCTAATGGCATATGGTCGGTCAAAGTAGTGCCAATTGGTCAGTGAACCTAATGGCAAATGGTCAGTTAGTCTAAAGGCAATTGATCAGTCAGTCTAGTGGCAAATCGTCAGTGAACCTAATGGCATATGGTCGATCAGTCTAATGGCAAATCATCAGTGAATCATGATAAATGGTCAGTTAGACTTATGACAAATGGTCGGTCAGTCTAGTGGCAAAAAGTCAGTAAACCTAATGGCATATGGTCGGTCAGTCTAGAGGCAAATCGTCAGTGAAACTAATAGTAAATGGTTAGTTAGACTAATGGCAAATCGTAAATGAATCCAATAGCATATGGTCGGTCAAAGTAGTGCCACTTGGTCAGTGAACCTAATGGCAAATGGCCAGTTAGTCTAAAGGCAATTGATCAGTCAGTCAAGTGGCAAATCGTCAGTAAACCTGATAGCATATGGTCGGTCAGTCTAATTGCAAATCGTCAGTGAACCTAATGGCATATGGTCGTTCAGTCTAATCGAAAATGGTCAGTTAGACTAATAACAAATGGTCGGTCAGTCTAGTGGCAAATCGTCAGTGAACCTAATGGCATATGGTCGTTCAGTCTAGTGGCAAATCGTTAGTGAATGTAATGGCATATGGTCTGTCAAAGTAGTGCCAATTGGTCAGTTGACCTAATGGCAAATGGTCAGTTAGTCTTGTGGCAAATAGTCAGTGAACCATATGGTCGGTCAGTCTTGTATCAAATCGTCAGTGAACCTAGTGGCAAATGGTCAGTTGGACTAATGGTAAATGGTCGGTCAGTCAAGTGGCAAATCATCAGTGAATCTAATGGCAAATAGTCAATCAGTTAACCTAATGGCAAACGGTCAGTTAGACTTATGGCAAATGGTCGGTCAGTCTAGTGGCAAATTGTCAGTGAACCTAATAGTAAATGGTCAGTTAGACTAATGGCAAATGGTCGGTTAGTCTAGTGGCAAATCGTCAGTGAACCTGATGGCATATGGTCGGTCAGTCTAATTCCAAATCGTCAGTGAACGTAACGATAAATGGTCAGTTAGACTTATGACAAATGGTTGGTCAGTCTAGTGGTAAATCGTCAGTGAACCTTATGGCATATGGTCGTTCAGTCTAGTGGCAAATCGTCAGTGAACCTAATAGCATATAGTCGGTCAGTCTAGTGGCAAATCGTCAGTGACTGTAATGGCATATGGTCGTTCAGTCTAGTGGCAAGTCATCAGTGAACCTAATGGCATATTGTGGGTCAGTCTAGTGGCAAATCGTCAGTGAAACTAATGGTAAATGGTCAGTTAAACTAATGGCGAATCATTAATTAATCTAATAGCATATGGTCGGTCAAAGTAGTGCCACTTGGTCAGTGAACCTCATGGCAGATGGTAAGTTAGTCTAAAGGCATTTGAATAGTCAGTCTAGTGGCAAATCGTCAGTGAACCTAATAGCATATGGTCGGTCAGTCTAGTGGCAAATCTTCAGTGAAACTAATGGTAAATGGTCAGTTAGACTAATGGCAAACGGTCGGTCAGTCTAGTGGCAAATCATCAGTGATCGTTATGGCATATGTTCGGTCAGTCTAGTGGCAAATCATCAGTGAACCTAATGGCATATGGTCCGTCAGTCTAGTGGCAAATTTTCAGTGAAACTAATGGTAAATGGTCAGTTAGACTAATGGCAAATCGATAATGAATCTAATGGCATATGGTCGGTCAAAGTAGTGGTCAGTTAACCTAATGGCAAATGGTCAGTTACTCTTAAGGCAATTGATCAGTCAATCTAGTGGCAAATGGTCAGTGAACCTAATGGCATATGGTCGGTCAGTCTACTGGCAAATCGTCAGTGAACCTAATGGTAAATGGTCAGTTAGACTAATGGCAAACGGTCAGTCAGTCTAGTGGCAAATCGTTAGTGAATGCAATGGCATATGGTCTGTCAAAGTAGTGCCAATCTGTCAGTTGACCTAATGGCAAATGGTCAGTTAGTCTAAGGGCAATTGATCAGTCAGTCTAGTGGCAAATCTTCAGCGAACCTAATGGCATATGGTAGGTCAGTCTAGTGGCAAATGTTCAGTGAATCTAATGGCATATGGTCAGTCAGTCTAGTGGCAAATCGTCAATGAATCTAAAGGCAAATGGTCAATCAGTTAACCTAATGGCAAATGGTCAGTTAGGCTAAAGGCAAATGGTCGGTCAGTCAAGTGGCAAATGGTCAGTGAACCTAATGGCATATGGTCGTTCAGTCTAGTGGCAAATGGTCAGTGAACCTAATGGCATATGGTCGGTCAGTCAAGTTGCAAATCGTTAGTGAATCTAATGGCATATGGTCGGTCAAAGTAGTGCCAATTGGTCAGAGGACCTGATTGCAATTGGTCAGTTAGTCTAAAGGCAATTGATCAGTCAGTCTAGTGGCAAATCGTCAGTGAACCTAATGGCATATGGTCGGTCAGTCTAATGGCAAATCGTCAGTGAACCTAATGGTAAATGGTAAGTTAGACTATAGGTCTTCCCACTATATATGGGACCCAAACTTAAAGTTTCCCCTGTTTGTTTTGAAGAGTCATTGATTACTTTGCAACCCCTCAACCTACAATAGTGATCCAGGTATCAGGTTAAAGCTAAGATAAAAGGCAAAAGAAATCAGGCATTGTCACTCCCATATTTTGAAAATCATGTGACCGGTTGCCATGGAAACCATGACAAATTTTTCTAAAATTTGGGTTTTTTATCTACCTCTCATCACTCTGACTGCCATTACAGGATAACTGATTACAGTATGCACATGGGAAGTTCACAGATTGGGTAAAACTAAATTCCACTTCTTTTGAGTCTATTTTGATAAATCTAGCACCTTTATTTTGGAAATTACTATCCTCTAAAGAGATTTTCAGAATGAGGCAAAACAAGCTTTATGCCTGCCATTGGACAGAATACGTGAGAATCTCTTGAACCGTTGTGCTCAGAGACCCTATAGTAGGCGCAAACCCAAGCTTGTAGTGAGAGCTACAATCCTAAAGGGGGGGGGGGCTAGTGGAGAGGTTAGTAGGGCCTTGTATTGGCAGCCAAAATTAAGTTTTTGTCATCCCACTGTGTTCTACTATAGGGAATCTGACCATTGGGTCTACGAAACATGCTTCCAAGAGTTAAGTATTGCCTTCTTGCAAAAGGTGCTAAAAGAATGGGTAACCAATTGTTACATTTTGCCTTATAACTAAAGCAATATTAGCCCATTTTTTCAACTTAAAACAGTTTTGGAAAGCCAAGACAGTCTGCAATATAGCTGCAAACTCTCTGCTTTATGCTAATAGTTTTAATAATCTGTTGGGAACATACGATTCTTCAGATAGTTACAAATCTGACAGCATGATGGCCTTTTTAGGTCAAAATAACCCCCATTTTAGGCTGTTCCACCCCCATTTTAGGCTGTTCCAATCATCCACTTAGCTATAAAAATCAGAATTTGTCCACATTTTTAATCAATTATGCTTAGAAATGACGTGCAGGGCTTCTACTGCATGATTAAAAAAGAAATGACTGGCAAAAACACACGCAAACTGATAATTCGCTACAGTGAATACACCTTGATTGTTGAGTCCCATATATGGTGGGAACATCTATAATGACAAATGGTCGGTCAGTCTAGTGGCAAATCGTCAGTGAACCTAATGGCATACGGTCGCTCAGTCTAGTTTGACAATCTTTAGTGAATCTAATGGCATATGGTCGGTCAAAGTAGTGCCAATTGGTCAGTGAACCTAATGGCAAATGGTTAGTTAGTGTAAAGGCAATTGATCAGTCAGTCTAGTGGCAAATCGTCAGTGAACCCAATTGCATATGGTCCTTCAGTCTAATGGCAAATCGTCAGTGAACCTAATGATAAATGGTCAGTTAGACTAATGACAAATGGTCGGTCAGTCTAGTGGCAAATCGTCAGTAAACCTTATGGCATATGGTCATTCAGTCTAGTGGCAAATCGTCAGTGAACCTAATAGCATATAGTCGGTCAGTCTAGTGGCAAATCGTTAGTGAATGCATTGGCATATGGTCGTTCAGTCTAGTGGCAAATCTTCAGTGAACCTAATGGCATATGGTCGGTCAGTCTAGAGGCAAAACGTCAGTGAAACTAATAGTAAATGGTCAGTTAGACTAATGGCAAATCGTAAATGAATCCAATAGCATATGGTCGGTCAAAGTAGTGCCACTTGGTCAGTGAACCTAATGGCAAATGGTCAGTTAGTCTAAAGGCAATTGATCAGTCAGTGTAGTGGCAAATCATCAGTGAACCTAATGGCATATGGTCGGTCAGTCTAGTGGCGAATGATCAGTGAACCTAATGGTAAATGGTCAGTTGGACTAATGGCAAATGGTCGGTCAGTCTAGTGGCAAATCGTCAGTGAACCTAATGGCATATGGTAGTTCAGTCTAGTGGCAAATCTTTAGTGAATATAATGGCATATGGTAGGTCAAAGTAGTGCCAATTGGTCAGTGAACCTAATGGCAAATGGTCAGTTACTCTAAAAGCAATTGATCAGTCAGTCTAGTGGCAAATCGTCAGTGAACCTAATGGCATATGGTCGGTCAGTCCAGTGGCAAATCGTTAGTGAATGTAATGGCATATGGTCTGTCAAAGTAGTGCCAATCGGTCAGTTGACCTAATGGCAAATGGTCAGTTAGTCTTGTGGCAAATAGTCAGTGAACCAAATGGTTGGTCAGTCTAGTGGCAAATCGTCAGTGAACCTAGTGGCAAATGGTCAGTTGGACTAAGGGTAAATGGTCGGTCAGTCAAGTGGCGAATCTTCAGTGAACCTAATGGCATATGGTTGGTCAGTCTAGTGGTAAATCTTCAGTGAATCTAATGGCATGTGGTCGGTCAGTCTAGTGGCAAATCGTCAGTGAATCTAATGGCAAATGGTCAATTAGTTAACCTAATGGCAAATGGTCAGTTAGACTTATGGCAAATGGTCGGTCAGTCTAGTGGCAAATCGTCAGTGAACCTAATAGTAAATGGTCAGTTAGTCTAAAGGCAATTGATCAGTCAGTCTAGTGGCAAATTGTCAGTGAACCTAATGGCATATGGTCAGTTAGTCTGAAGGCAATTGATCATTCAGTGTAGTGGCAAATTGTCAGTGAACCTAATGGCATATGGTCGGTCAGTCTAGAGGCAAATCGTCAGTGAACCTAATGGTAAATGGTCATTTAGACTAATGGCAAACGGTTGTTCAGTCAAGTGGCAAATCGTCAGAGAACCTAGTGGCATATGGTCGGTCAGTCTAGTGGCAAATCTTCAAGGAATCTTATAGCATACAGGCAGTCAGTCTAGTGGCAAATCGTCAGTGAATCTAATGGCATATGGTCAGTCAAAGTAGTGCCAATTGGTCAGTGAATCTAATGGCAAATGGTCAGCCAATCTTTTGGCAAATGGTCAGCCAATCTAATGGCATATGGTCAGTTAGTCTAATGGCAAATGGTCGTTCAGTCTAGTGGCAAATCGTTAGTGAACCTAATGGCATATCCTTGGTCAGGCTAGTGGCAAATTGTAAGTGAATCTAATGGCATATGGTCAATCAAAGTAGTGCCAATTGGTCACTGAACCTAATGGCAAATGGTCAGTTAGGCTAAAGGCAATTGATCAGTCACTCTAGTGGCAAATCGTCAGTGAACCTAATGGCATATGGTTGGTCAGTCTAGTGGGAAATTGTCAATGAACCTAATTGTAAATGGTCAGTTAGACTAATGGCATATGGTCGTTCAGTCTAGTGGCAAATCTTTAGTGAATCTAATGGCATATGGTCGGTCAAAGTAGTGCCAATCAGTCAGTTAACCTAATGGCAAATGGTAAGTTAGTCTAAAGGCAATTGATCAGTCAGTCTAGTGGCAAATGGTCGGTCAGTCTACTGGCAAATCGTCAGTGAACGTAATGGCGAATGGTCAGTTAAACTAATGGTAAACAGTTGGTCAGTCTAGTGGCAAATCGTCAGTGAACCTAATTGCATATGGTCGGTCAGTCTAGTGGCAAATCTTCAGTAAATCTAATGGCATATGGTCAGATAGTCTAAAGGCAAAATGGTTGATCAATGAACCTAATGGCAAAAAACCAAAGTAGTGCCAATTGGTTAGTGAACTTATGGCAAATGGACAGTTAGTCTAAAGGCAATTTATCAGTCAGTCTAGTGGCAAATGGTCAACAGTCTAATGGCATATGGTTGGTCAGTCTAGTAGCAAATCATCAGTGAATCTAATGGCAAATGGTCAGCAAATCTAATGGCAAATAGTCAGTTGGTCTAACGGTAAATGGTTCAACAGTCTAGTGGCAAATCGTAAGTGAACCTAATGGCTTATGGTCGGTCAGTCTAGTGGCAAATGGTCAGTGAATCTAATGGCATATGGTCAGTCAGTCAAATGGCAAATCGTCAGTGAATCTACTGGTATATGGTCGGTCAAACTAGTGCCAATTGGTCAGTGAATCTAATGGCGAGTGGTCAGCGAATCTAATGGCAAATGGTCAGCGAATCTAATGGCAAATGGTCAACGAATCTGATGGCAAATGGTCAACCAAATCTAATAGCAATATTCAATCAGTCTAGTGGCAAATCGTCAGTGAATCTAATGGTAAATGGTCAGTTTGTCTAATGGCAAATGGTCTGTGAGTCGAGTGGCAAATCGTCAGTGAATCTACTGGCAAATGGTCGGTCAGTCTAATGGCAAATTGTTGGTGATTCCAATGGCAAATGGTCAGTTAGTCTAATGGCAAATGGCCGGTAAGTCTAGTGGCAAATCATCAATGAATCTAATGGCAAATGGTCAGCGAATCTAATGGCAAATGGTCAGTGTACCTAATGGTATATGGTCTGTCCGTCTAGTGGCAAATGGTCAGCAAATCTAATGGCAAATAGTTGATCAGTCTAGTGGCAAATGGTCAGTGAATCTAATGGCATATGGTCGGTCAATGTAGTTCCAATTGGTCAGCAAATCTAATGGCAAATGGTCAGTTAGTCTAATGGCAAATGGTCAGTTAGTCTACTGGCAAAATAATGGTCTTACCGTCTAGTGGCAAATCGTCAATGAACCTAATGGCATATGGTCAGTAAGCTTGGTAGCAAATTGTCAGTGAATCTAATGGCAAATTGTCAGCGATTCAAAAGGCAAATGGTCAGCGAATCTAATGGCAAATCGACAGTTAGTCTAGTGGCAAATGGTTGGCCAGTCTAGTGGCATGTAGTCGGTCAAAGTAGTGCCAGTTGGTCAGTGAATCTAATGGCAAATGGTCGGTTGGTCTAGTTGCAAATCGTCAGTGAATCTAATGGCAAATGGTCAGTTAGTCTAATGGCAAATGGTCTGTCAGTCTAGTGGCAAATAGTCAGTGAACCTAATGGCATAAGGTTGGTCAGTCTTGTGGCAAATTGTCTGTTTATCTAATGGCAAATGGCCAGCTAATCTAATGGCAAATGGTCGGTCAGTCTAGCGGCATTTCATCATTGAACTTAGTAGCATATGGTTGGTCAGTCCAATTGCAGATTGTCAGCAAATCTAATGGCAAATGGTCAGTTAGTCTAATGGCAAATGGTCAGTAAGTCTACTGGCAAATGGTCTTACAGTCTAGTGGCAAATCTTCAGTGAACCTAATGGCATATGGTCGGTCAGTCTAGTAGCAATACGTCAGTGAATCTAATGGCAAATGGTCAGCGAATCAAAAGGCAAATGGTCAGCGAACTAATGGCAAATCGACAGCTAGGCTAATGGCAAATGGTCTGTCAGTCTAGTGGCAAAGTCAGTGAACCTAATGGCATATGGTCGGTCAGTCTTGTGGCAAATTGTCTGTTTATCTAATGGCAATTTGCCAGCGAATCTAATGGCAAATGGTCGGTCAGTCTAGTGGCATATCATCATTGAACCTAGTAGCATATGGTTGGTCAGTCCAGTTGCAGATTGTCAGCGAATCTAATGGCAAGTGGTCAGTTAGTCTACTGGCAAATCTACAGTAAGTCTAGTGTTCTATGGTCAGTCAAAGTAGTGCCAATTGGTCAGTGAATCTAATGACAAATGATTGGTTAGTCTAGTGGCAAATGGTCAGTGAATCTATTGGCAAATGGTCAGTTTGTCTTATGGCAAATGGTCGGTCAGTCTAGTGGCAGATCATCAGTGAACCTAATGGCATATGGTTGGTCAGTCTTATGGCAAATGGTTAGCAAATCTAATGGCAAATGGTCAGTTAGTCTAATGGCAAATTGCTGGTAAGTCTAGTGGCAAATTGTCAATGAATCTAATGGCAAATGGTCAGCGAATTTAAAGGCAAATGGTCAGCAAATCTAATGGCAAATGGTTGATTAGTCTAGTGGCAAATGGTCAGCAAATCTAATGGCAAATGGTTGATTAGTCTAGTGACAAATGGTCGGCAAATCTAATGGCAAATGGTTGATCAGTCTAGTGGCAAATGGTCAGTGAATCTAATGGCCTATGGTCGGTCAATGTAGTTCCAATTGGTCAGCAAATCTAATGGCATATGGTCGGTCAGTCTAGTGGCAAATCATCAGTGAATCTAATGGTAAATGGTCAGTTGGTCTAATGGTAAATGGTCCAATAGTCTAGCGGCAAATCATAAGTGAACCTAATGGCTTATGGTCGGTCAGTCTAGTGGCAAATAGTTAGTGAATCTAACGGCATATGGTCAGTCAGTCAAGTGGCAAATCGTTAATGAATCTACTAGCATATGGTCAACGAATCTGATGGCAAATGGTCAACCAAATCTAATAGCAAATGGTCAGTCAGTCTAGTGGCAAATCGTCAGTGAATTTAATGGTAAATGGTGAGTTAGTCTAATGGCAAATAGTCTGTGAGTCGAGTGGCAAATCTTCCGTGAATCTACTGGCAAATGGTCGGTCAGTCTGATGGCAAATGGTTAGCGAATCTAATGGCAAATGGTCAGTTAGTCTAAAGGCAAACGGCCGGTAAGTCTAGTGGCAAATCGTCAGTGAATCTAACGGCAAATGGTCAGCAAATCTAATGGCAAATGGTCAGTGAACCTAATGGCATATGGTCTGTCCGTCCAGTGGCAAATGGTCAGCAAATCTAATGGCAAATGGTTGATTAGTCTAGTGACAAATGGTCAGCAAATCTAAAGGCAAATCTTTGATCAGTCTAGTGGCAAATGGTCAGTGAATCTAATTGCATTTGGTCGGTCAATGTAGTTCCAATTGGTCAGCAAATCTAATGGGAAATGGTCAGTAAGTCTAATGGTAAAATGGACAGTGGATCTAATGGCAAATGGTCAGTTAGTCTAATGGCCAATTGTCAGTAAGTCTACTGGCAAATGGTCTTACAGTCTAGTGGCAAATCTTCAGTGAACCTAATGGCATATGGTCGGTCAGTCTAGTAGCAATACGTCAGTGAATCTAATGGTAAATGGTCAGCAAACCAAAAGTCAAATGGTCAGCGAACTAATGTCAAATCGACAGTTAGTCTAGTGGCAAATGGTTGGCCAGTCTAGTGGCATATAGTCGCTCAAAGTATTGCCAGTTGGTCAGTGAATCTAACGGCAAATCGTCGGTTGGTCTAGTTGCAAATCGTCAGTGAATCTAATGGCATATGGTCGGTCAGTCTTGTGGCAAATTGTCTGTTTATCTAATAGCAAATGGCCAGCGAATCTAATAGCAAATGATCGGTCAGTCTAGTGGCATATCATCATTGAACGTAGTAGCATATGGTTGGTCAGTCCAGTTGCAGATTGTCAGCGAATCTAATGGCAAATGGTCAGTTAGTCTACTGGTAAATCTACAGTAAGTCTAGTGTTATATGGTCGGTCAAAGTAGTGCCAATTGGTCAGTGAATATAATGACAAATGGTCGGTTAGTCTAGTGGCAAATGGTCAGTGAATCTATTGGCACATGGTCAGTTAGTCTTATGGCAAATGGTCGGTCAGTCTAGTGGCATATCATCAGTGAACCTAATAGCATATGGTCGGTCAGTCTTATGGCAAATGGTTAGCGAATCTAATGGCATATGGTCAGTGAGTCTAATGGCAAATGGCCGGTAAGTCTAGTGGCAAATCGTCAATGAATCTTATGGCAAATTGTCAGCGAATCTAATGGCAAATGGTCAGTGAACCTAATGGCATATGGTCCGTCCGTCTAGTAGCAATACGTCAGTGAATCTAATGGCAAATGGTCAGCGAATCAAAAGGCAAATGGTCAGCGAACTAATGGCAAATTGACAGTTAGTCTAGTGGCAAATGGTTGGCCAGTCTAGTGGCATATAGTCGGTCAAAGTAGTGCCAGTTGGTCAGTGAATCTAACGGCAAATGGTCGCTTGGTCTAGTTGCAAATCGTCAGTGAAACTAATGGCAAATGGTCAGTTAGGCTAATGGCAAATGGTCTATCAGTCTAGTGGCAAATAGTCAGTGAACATAATGGCATATAGTCGGTCAGTCTTGTGGCAAATTGTCTGTTTATCTAATGGCAAATGGCCAGCGAATCTAATGGCAAATGATCGGTCAGTCTAGTGGCATATCATCATTGAACATAGTAGCATATGGTTGGTCAGTCCAGTTGCAGATTGTCAGCGAATCTAATGGCAAGTGGTCAGTTAGTCTACTGGCAAATCTACAGTAAGTCTAGTGTTATATGGTCGGTCAAAGTAGTGCCAATTGGTCAGTGAATTTAATGACAAATGGTTGGTTAGTCTAGTGGCAAATGGTCAGTGAATCTATTGGCAAATGGTCAGTTTGTCTTATTGCAAATGGTCGGTCAGTCTAGTGGCAAATCATCAGTGAACCTAATGGCATATGGTCGGTCAGTCTTATGGCAAATGGTTAGCAAATCTAATGGCAAATGGTCAGTTAGTCTAATGGCAAATGGCTGGTAAGTCTAGTGGCAAATTGTCAATGAATCTAATGGCAAATGGTCAGCGAATTTAATGGCAAATGCCAGCAAATCTAATGGCAAATGGTTGATTAGTCTAGTGGCAAATGGTCAGCAAATCTAATGGCAAATGGTTGATTAGTCTAGTGACAAATGGTCGGCAAATCTAATGGCAAATGGTTGATCAGTCTAGTGGCAAATGGTCAGTGAATCTAATGGCCTATGGTCGGTCAATGTAGTTCCAAATGGTCAGCAAATCTAATGGCATATGGTCGGTCAGTCTAGTGGCAAATCATCAGTGAATCTAATGGTAAATGGTCAGCAAATCTAATGGCAAATAGTCAGTTTGTCTAATGGTAAATGGTCAAATAGTCTAGCGGCAAATCATAAGTGAACCTAATGGCTTATAGTCGGTCAGTCTAGTGGCAAATAGTTAGTGAATCTAATGGCATATGGTCAGTCAGTCAAGTGGCAAATCGTTAGTGAATCTACTAGCATATGGTCAACTAATCTGATGGCAAATGGTCAACCAAATCTAATAGCAAATGGTCAGTTAGTCTAGTGGCAAATCGTCAGTGAATCTAATGGTAAATGGTGAGTTAGTCTAATGGCAAATAGTCTGTGAGTCGAGTGGCAAATCGTCAGTGAATCTACTGGCAAATGGTCGGTCAGTCTATGGGCAAATGGTTAGCGAATCTAATGGCAAATGGTCAGTTAGTCTAATGGCAAACGGCCGGTAAGTCTAGTGGCAAATCGTCAGTGAATCTAATGGCAAATGGTCAGCAAATCTAATGGCAAATGGTCACTGAACCTGATGGCATATGGTCTGTCTGTCCAGTGGCAAATGGTCAGCAAATCTAATGGCAAATGGTTGATTAGTCTAGTGACAAATGGTCAGCAAATCTAAAGGCAAATCTTTGATCAGTCTAGTGGCAAATGGTCTAAGAATCAATTGCATTTGGTCGGTCAATGAAGTTCCAATTGGTCGACAAATCTAATGGGAAATGGTCAGTTAGTCTAATGGTAAAATGGACAGTGGATCTAATGGCAAATGGTCAGTTAGTCTGATGGCAAATGGTCAGTTAGTCTACTGGCAAATGGTCTTACAGTCTAGTGGCAAATCTTCAGTGAACCTAATGGCATATGGTCGGTCAGTCTAGTAGCAATACGTCAGTGAATCTAATGGCAAATGGTCAGTGAATCAAAAGGCAAATGGTCAGCGAACTAATGGCAAATAGTCAGTTAGTCTAGTGGCAAATGGTTGGCCAGTCTAGTGGTCTGTCAGTCTAGTGGCAAATATTCAGTGAATCTAATGGCATATGGTCGGTCAGTCTTGTGGCAAATTGTCTGTTTATCTAATGGCAAATGGCCAGCGAATCTAATGGCAAATGATCGGTCAGTCTAGTGGCATATCATCATTTGACGTAGTAGCATAAGGTTGGTCAGTCCAGTTGCAGATTGTCAGCGAATCTCATGGCAAATGGTCAGTTAGTCTAATGGCAAATGGCCGGTAAGTCTAGTGGCAAATCGTCAATGAATCTTATGGCAAATGGTCAGCGAATCTAATGGCAAATGGTCAGTGAACCTAATGGCATATGGTCCGTCCGTCTAGTGGCAAATGGTCAGCAAATCTAATGGCAAATGGTTGATCAGTCTAGTGGCAAATGGTCAGTGAATCTAATTGCATGTGGTCGGTCAATGTAGTTCCAATTGGTCAGCGAATCTAATGGGAAATGGTCAGTAAGTCTAATGGTAAAATGGACAGTGAATCTAATGGCAAATGATCAGTTAGTCTAATGGCAAATGGTCAGTTAGTTTACTGGCAAATGGTCTTACAGTCTAGTGGCAAATCGTCAGTGAACCTAATGGCAAATCGTCAGCGAATCAAAAGGCAAATCGTCAGCGTATCTAATAGCAAATTGACAGTTAGTCTAGTGGCAAATTTTTGGCCAGTCTAGTGGCATATAGTCAGTCAAAGTAGTGCCAGTTGGTCAGTGAATCTAATGGCAAATGGTCAGTTGGTCTAGTTGCAAATCGTCAGTGAATCTAATGGCAAATGGTCAGTAAGTCTAATGGCAAATGGTCGGTCATTCTAGTGGCAAATGGTCATTGAATATAATGGCAAATGGTCAGTTAATCTTATGGCAAATGGTCGGTCAGTCTAGTGGCAAATCGTCAGTGAACCTAATGGCATATGGTCGGTCAGTCTAGTAGCAAATGGTTAACGAATCTAATGGCAAATGGTCAGTAAGTGTAATGGCAAATGGCCGGTAAGTCTAGTGGCAAATCATCAATGAATATAATGGCAAATGGTCAACAAATATAATGGCAAATCGTCAGTTAGTCTAATGGCAAATGGTCGGTCAGTCTAGTGGCAAATCGTCAGTGAACCTAATGGCATATGGTCTGTCAGTCTTATGGCAAATCCTCAGTGAATCTAATTGCAAATGGTCAGCCGATCTAAAGGCAAATGGTCAATGAATCTAATGGCAAATAGACAGTTTGTCTAGTGGCAAATGGTTGGCCAGTCTAGTGGCATATAGTCGGTCAAAGTAGTGCCAAATGGTCAGTGAATCTAATGGCAAATGGTCAGTTAGTCTAATGGCAAATGGTCAGTCAGTCTAGTGGCAAATCATTAGTGAACTTAATGGCATATGGTCGGTCAGTCTAGTGGCAAATCGTCTGTTAATCTAATGGCAAATGGTCAGCGAATCTAAAGGCAAATGGTCAACGAATCTATTGGCAAATGGTCGGTCAGTCTAGTGGCATATCATCAATGAACCTAATGGCATATGGTCGGTCAGTCTAGTTGCAAATGGTTAGCGAATCTAATGGCATATGGTCAGTTAGTCTAATGGCAAATGGCTGGTAAGTCTAGTGGCAAATGGTCAATGAATCTAATGGCAAATGGTCAGCGAATCTAATGGCAAATGGTTAGTAAACCTAATGGCATGCGGTTCGTCAGTCTAGTGGCAAATGGTCAGCTAATCTAATGGCAAATGGTTGATTAGTCTAGTGACAAATGGTAGGCAAATCTAATGGCAAATGGTTGATCAGTCTAGTGGCAAATGTTCAGTGAATCTAATGGCATATGGTCTGTCAATGTAGTTCCTATTGGTCAGCGAATCTTTTGGGAAATGGTTAGTAAGTCTAATGGTAAAATGGACAGTGAATCTAATGGCAAATGGTCAGTTAGTCTAATGGCAAATGGTCAGTTAGTCTAATGGCAAAGTGTCTGTCAGGCTAGTGGCAAATTGTCAGTGAACCTAATGGCATATGGTCTGACAGTCTAGTGGAAAATCGTCAGTGAATCTTATGGCAAGTGGTCAGTGAATCTAAAGGCAAATGGCCAGCGAATCTAATCGCAAATTGACAGTTAGTCTAGTGGCACATTGTGGGCCACTCTAGTGGCATATAGTCGGTCAAAGTAGTGCCAATTGGTCAGTGAATCTAATGGCAAATGGTCAGTGAATCTTAGGGCAAATAGTCAGTTGGTCTAATGGTAAATGGTCCAATAGTCTAGCGGCAAATCATAAGTGAACTCATGGCTTATGGTCGGTCAGTCTAGTGGCAAATAGTTAGTGAATCTAATGGCATATGGTCAGTCAGTCAAGTGGCAAATCGTTAGTGAATCTACTAGCATATGGTCAACTAATCTGATGGCAAATGGTCAACCAAATCTAATAGCAAATGGTCAGTTAGTCTAGTGGCAAATCGTCAGTGAATCTAATGGTAAATGGTGAGTTAGTCTAATGGCAAATAGTCTGTGAGTCGAGTGGCAAATGGTCGGTCAGTCTATGGGCAAATGGTTAGCGAATCTAATGGCAAATGGTCAGTTAGTCTAATGGCAAACGGCCGGTAAGTCTAGTGGCAAATCGTCAGTGAATCTAATGGCAAATGGTCAGCAAATCTAATGGCAAATGGTCAGTGAACCTGATGGCATATGGTCTGTCTGTCCAGTGGCAAATGGTCAGCAAATCTAATGGCAAATGGTTGATTAGTCTAGTGACAAATGGTCAGCAAATCTAAAGGCAAATCTTTGATCAGTCTAGTGGCAAATGGTCTGTGAATCTAATTGCATTTGGTCGGTCAATGTAGTTCCAATTGGTCAGCAAATCTAATGGGAAATGGTCAGTAAGTCTAATGGTAAAATGGACAGTGGATCTAATGGCAAATGGTCAGTTAGTCTAATGGCAAATGGTCAGTTAGTCTACTGGCAAATGGTCTTACAGTCTAGTGGCAAATCTTCAGTGAACCTAATGGCATATGGTCGGTCAGTCTAGTAGCAATACATCAGTGAATCTAATGGCAAATGGTCAGCCAATCAAAAGGCAAATGGTCAGCGAATCTAATGGCAAATCGACAGTTAGTCTAGTGGCAAATGGTTGGCCAGTCTAGTGGTCTGTCAGTCTAGTGGCAAATATTCAGTGAATCTAATGGCATATGGTCGGTCAGTCTTGTGGCAAATTGTCTGTTTATCTAATGGCAAATGGCCAGCGAATCTAATGGCAAATGATCGGTCAGTCTAGTGGCATATCATCATTGAACGTAGTAGCATAAGGTTGGTCAGTCCAGTTGCAGATTGTCAGGGAATCTCATGGCAAATGGTCAGTTAGTCTGATAGCAAATGGCCGGTAAGTCTAGTGGCAAATCGTCAATGAATCTTATGGCAAATGGTCAGCGAATCTAATGGCAAATGGTCAGTGAACCTAATGGCAAATGGTCCGTCCGTCTAGTGGCAAATGGTCAGCAAATCTAATGGCAAATGGTTGATTAGTCTAGTGACAAATGTTCGGCAAATCTAATGGCAAATGATTGATCAGTCTAGTGGCAAATGGTCAGTGAATCTAATGGCATATGGTCGGTCAATGTAGTTCCAATTGGTCAGCGAATCTAATGGGAAATGGTCAGTAAGTCTAATGGTAAAATGGACAGTGAATCTAATGGCAAATGATCAGTTAGTCTAATGGCAAATGGTCATTTAGTTTACTGGCAAATGGTCTTACAGTCTAGTGGCAAATCGTCAGTGAACCTAATGGCAAATCGTCAGCGAATCAAAAGGCAAATCGTCAGCGTATCTAATGGCAAATCGACAGTTAGTCTAGTGGCAAATTTTTGGCCAGTCTAGTGGCATATAGTCAGTCAAAGTAGTGCTAGTTGGTCAGTGAATCTAATGGCAAATGGTCAGTTGGTCTAGTTGCAAATGGTCAGTGAATCTAATGGCAAATGGTCAGTAAGTCTAATGGCAAATGGTCGGTCATTCTAGTGGCAAATGGTCAGTGAATATAATGGCAAATGGTCAGTTAATCTTATGGCAAATGGTCGGTCAGTCTAGTGGCAAATCGTCAGTGAACCTAATGGCATATGGTCGGTCAGTCTAGTGGCAAATGGTTAACGAATCTAATGGCAAATGGTCAGTAAGTGTAATGGCAAATGGCCGGTAAGTCTAGTGGCAAATCATCAATGAATATAATGGCAAATGGTCAACAAATATAATGGCAAATCGTCAGTTAGTCCAATGGCAAATGGTCGGTCAGTCTAGTGGCAAATCGTCAGTGAACCTAATGGCATATGGTCTGTCAGTCTTATGGCAAATCCTCAGTGAATCTAATTGCAAATTATCAGCCGATCTAAAGGCAAATGGTCAATGAATCTAATGGCAAATAGACAGTTTGTCTAGTGGCAAATGGTTGGCCAGTCTAGTGGCATATAGTCGGTCAAAGTAGTGCCAAATGGTCAGTGAATCTAATGGCAAATGGTCAGTTAGTCTAATGGCAAATGGTCAGTCAGTCTAGTGGCAAATCATTAATGAACTTAATGGCATATGGTCGGTCAGTCTAGTGGCAAATCGTCTGTTAATCTAATGGCAAATGGTCAGCGAATCTAAAGGCAAATGGTCAACGAATCTATTGGCAAATGGTCGGTCAGTCTAGTGGCATATCATCAATGAACCTAATGGCATATGGTCGGTCAGTCTAGTTGCAAATGGTTAGCGAATCTAATGGCATATGGTCAGTTAGTCTAATGGCAAATGGCTGGTAAGTCTAGTGGCAAATGGTCAATGAATCTAATGGCAAATGGTCAGCGAATCTAATGGCAAATGGTTAGTGAACCTAATGGCATACGGTTCGTCAGTCTAGTGGCAAATGGTCAGCTAATCTAATGGCAAATGGTTGATTAGTCTAGTGACAAATGGTAGGCAAATCTAATGGCAAATGGTTGATCAGTCTAGTGGCAAATGTTCAGTGAATCTAATGGCATATGGTCTGTCAATGTAGTTCCTATTGGTCAGCGAATCTTTTGGGAAATGGTTAGTAAGTCTAATGGTAAAATGGACAGTGAATCTAATGGCAAATGGTCAGTTAGTCTAATGGCAAATGGTCAGTTAGTCTAATGGCAAAGTGTCTGTCAGGCTAGTGGCAAATTGTCAGTGAACCTAATGGCATATGGTCTGACAGTCTAGTGGAAAATCGTCAGTGAATCTTATGGCAAGTGGTCAGTGAATCTAAAGGCAAATGGCCAGCGAATCTAATCGCAAATTGACAGTTAGTCTAGTGGCACATGGTGGGCCACTCTAGTGGCATATAGTCGGTCAAAGTAGTGCCAATTGGTCAGTGAATCTAATGGCAAATGGTCAGTGAATCTTAGGGCAAATGGTCAGTTAGTCTAGTGGCAAATGGTCTGTCAGTCTAGTGGCAAATCATCAGTGAACCTAATGGCATATGGTCGGTCAGTGTAGTGGTAAATCGTCAGTGAATCTAATGGCAAATGGTCAATTAGTCTAATGGCAAATTGTCGGTCAGTCTAGTTGCTAAATGTCAGTGAACCTAATGGCAAAAAGTCGGTCAGTCTAGTGGCAAATGATCAGTAAATCTTATGGCATATGGTTGGTCAAAGTAGTGCCAATTGGTCAGTGAATCTAATGGCAAATGGTCAGTGAATGGCAAATGGTAGGGGTGGTAGGGGCATGCTAGGGTGGTCCTATCGTTTATGCTGGTACCGAAAATGGAATATATATATTGTAATAAACAGGTAGAAGCATATGCTGATAGAAGACATGACAGCCGTCCTTTAAGGGTTACCAAGTGATCCTTTATTCATGAAGTCATGATGAGTACAGAGTCAGCCCTGATTTATATACCCCCCCAGCGTCTCCATTCTCGGCCGAGAATGTGCCTATTCCCGGCCGACGCCATTCTCGGCTGACATGCATTCTCGGCCGAGAATGGACACATTCTTGGCCGAGGGGGGGACCAAAAAAATCGCACCCAGACGTGTGGCTCCGGGAGGGCTTCGGCGGGGCAATGGTCGCAGGGTCGTCTACAGGAGCTGTCCTGCCTTATCCGATTCCTTAGCTACGTGCCCGTTTTCGCGGATTTCAAATAAGACAAATATTAAGGTCTACAGAGGCGGGCAAACACAGCAGTTTGGAATCAGGGAGTGGACATTTTTGCATGCTGCAATGACGTGCCTGGGGAACAGGGTTCAAGAGCGAGAGCCCAGGACCATGGATGGAATGTGAATCCATAAAGGAAATGATAGTGGCAATGTTCAATGGAGCAGTGGAGACATTTTATTTTGCACATGACGTATATTATATGATATCGTGCTACACAACTGTCCGTGGCAAGGAGCAGGCCTGCCCTCAGAAGGACACTCCTGGTATTTTAGCAATGCCATGCCTGCCTGATGGCATGAGAAGTACATAGAGAGGGGTGGGAGGGGCATGCTATCGTTCATGCTGGTGCCGAGAATGGAATATATATATATACAAAGTCATATGGGCCCTCGTTAACATTTACACGGTGCTAGTACGGCGGACGCGCGGCTCCAGGAGCGCTACGGCCATGGCAATGAGCGAAGCGTTCTTTACGGGAGCTGTGCTGCAATGTCCGATTCCTTAGCTACGTCCCAGATTTCGTGGATTTCAAATCTGACAAATATCAAGGTCTACAGAGGCGGGCGAACACGGCAGTTTGAAATCAGGGATTGGACATTTGTGCATGCTGCATCGACGTGCCCAGGAACGGGGTTCCAGAGCAAGAGGTGGCTTCTTTTTACTTTGGTTTAGATGTCGGGGGATAGCTCGGACGCTGCGCACCCGAGTCATACACATTTGGGATTCGCAAGCGTCAACCCAACCGTAGTGCAATGGAGGGGCCTCGCCCTGGGAGAACTGCCGCATAGATCACAGTGTCTGCTGTGCCAGGTAAGTATCAGCTGCCGAGCTCAGTGCTAGGCTATGTACAACGTTTTTCACCAGGGATGTGGTGTCCAAGCCGTACAACGGGGAACATGTGTCCTTTGTCGGCCTCTGCTCCCACACGCATGGAGAGCCTACATGGCTGATCTACCATGAGCCGCTTTAAGCAGACACTTATGCTGGGGCGACTACTTTATGCCTGCTTTAAGGCGTCGAATTTGCCCGGCTGGCTTGGGAATTATCTCCAGACTGGAGTGAGCTGCCATCTGGCGAGAAAGAGTGGAACCAGCTTTGCTCCACTGCAGTGAGGAGTGTTGTCCAAAGCCATCCACTGCCACCATGCCCTGCCCTCTGGCGGGGGATACAGCAACTGACCAGCCCTCTAGACTTGTGCTCTGGTCAGACCGAAAAGGCTCTGTTCATACTGAAACAGCCCAGGACCATGGATGGAATGTGAATCCATAAAGGAAATGATAGTGGCCTTGCCCAATGGAGCAGTGGGGTCATTTTATTTTGCACATGACGTATATTATATGATATCGTGCTACACAACCGGCCATGACAAGGAGCAGGCCTGCCCTGAGAAGGACACTCCTGGTATTTTAGCAATGCCATGCCTGCCTGATGGCATGAGAAGTACATAGAGAGGGATGGGCGGGGCATGCTATCGTTCATGCTGGTGCCGAGAATGGAATATATATATATACAAAGTCATATGGGCACTCGTTAACATTTACACGGTGCTAGTACGGCGGACGCGCGGCTCCGGGAGCGCTACGGCCAGGGCAATGAGCGCAGCGTCGTTTTCGGGAGCTGTGCTGCAATGTCCGATTCCTTAGGTACGTCCCAGATTTTGCGGATTTCAAATCGGACAAATATCAAGGTCTACAGAGGCGGGCGAACACGGCAGTTTGAAATCAGGGATTGGACATTTGTGCGTGCTGCATCGACGTGCCCGGGAACGGGGTTCGAGAGCGAGAGGTGGCTTCTTTTTACTTTGGTTTAGATGTCGGGGGATAGCTCGGACGCTGCGCACCCGAGTCATCCACATTTGGGATTCGCAAGCGTCAACCCAACCGTAGTGCAATGGAGGGGCCTCGCCCTGGGAGAACTGCCGCATAGATCACGGTGTCTGCTGTGCCAGGTAGGTATCAGCTGCCGAGCTCAGTGCTAGGCTATGTACAACGTTTTTCACCAGGGATGTGGTGTCCAAGCCGTACAACGGGGAACATGTGTCCTTTGTCGGCCTCTGCTCTCACACGCATGGAGAACCTACATGGCTGATCTATCATGAGCCGCTTTAAGCAGACACTTATGCTGGGGCGACTACTTTATGCCTGCTTTAAGGCGTCGAATTTGCCCGGCTGGCTTGGGAATTATCTCCAGACTGGAGTGAGCTGCCATCTGGCGAGAAAGAGTGGAACCAGCTTTGCTCCACTGCAGTGAGGAGTGTTGTCCAAAGCCATCCACTGCCACCATGCCCTGCCCTCTGGCGGGGGATACAGCAACTGACCAGCCCTCTAGACTTGTGCTCTGGTCAGACCGAAAAGGCTCTGTTCATACTGAAACAGCCCAGGACCATGGATGGAATGTGAATCCATAAAGGAAATGATAGTGGCCTTGCCCAATTGAGCAGTGGGGTCATTTTTTTTTTGCACATGACGTATATTATATGATATCGTGCTACACAACCGGCCATGACAAGGAGCAGGCCTGCCCTGAGAAGGACACTCCTGGTATTTTAGCAATGCCATGCCTGCCTGATGGCATGAGATGTACATAGAGAGGGATGGGAGGGGCATGCTATCTTTCATGCTGGTGCCGAGAATGGAATATATATATATACAAAGTCATATGGGCACTCGTTAACATTTACACGGTGCTAGTACGGCAGACGCGCGGCTCCGGGAGCGCTACGGCCAGGGCAATGAGCGCAGCGTCGTTTTCGGGAGCTGTGCTGCAATGTCCGATTTCTTAGCTACGTCCCAGATTTCGCGGATTTCAAATCGGACAAATATCAAGGTCTACAGAGGCGGGCGAACACGGCAGTTTGAAATCAGGGATTGGACATTTGTGTGTGCTGCATGGACGTGCCCGGGAACGGGGTTCGAGAGCGAGAGGTGGCTTCTTTTTACTTTGGTTTAGATGTCGGGGGATAGCTCGGACGCTGCGCACCCGAGTCATCCACATTTGGGATTGGCAAGCGTCAACCCAACCGTAGTGCAATGGAGGGGCCTCGCCCTGGGAGAACTGCCGCATAGATCACGGTGTCTGCTGTGCCAGGTAGGTATCAGCTGCCGAGCTCAGTGCTAGGCTATGTACAACGTTTTTCACCAGGGATGTGGTGTCCAAGCCGTACAACGGGGAACATGTGTCCTTTGTGGGCCTCTGCTCCCACACGCATGGAGAACCTACATGGCTGATCTACCATGAGCCGCTTTAAGCAGACACTTATGCTGGGGCGACTACTTTATGCCTGCTTTAAGGCGTCGAATTTGCCCGGCTGGCTTGGGAATTATCTCCAGACTGGCGTGAGCTGCCATCTGGCGAGAAAGAGTGGAACCAGCTTTGCTCCACTGCAGTGAGGAGTGTTGTCCAAAGCCATCCACTGCCACCATGCCCTGCCCTCTGGCGGGGGATACAGCAACTGACCAGCCCTCTAGACTTGTGCTCTGGTCAGACCGAAAAGGCTCTGTTCATACTGAAACAGCCCAGGACCATGGATGGAATGTGAATCCATAAAGGAAATGATAGTGGCCTTGCCCAATGGAGCAGTGGGGTCATTTTATTTTGCACATGACGTATATTATATGATATCGTGCTACACAACCGGCCATGACAAGGAGCAGGCCTGCCCTGAGAAGGACACTCCTGGTATTTTAGCAATGCCATGCCTGCCTGATGGCATGAGATGTACATAGAGAGGGGTGGGAGGGGCATGCTATCGTTCATGCTGGTGCCGAGAATGGAATATATATATATACAAAGTCATATGGGCACTCGTTAACATTTAAAGGTGCTAGTACGGCGGACGCGCGGCTCCGGGAGCGCTACGGCCAGGGCAATGAGCGCAGCGTCGTTTTCGGGAGCTGTGCTGCAATGTCCGATTCCTTAGCTACGTCCCAGATTTTGCGGATTTCAAATCGGACAAATATCAAGGTCTACAGAGGCGGGCGAACACGGCAGTTTGAAATCAGGGATTGGACATTTGTGCGTGCTGCATCGACGTGCCCGGGAACGGGGTTCGAGAGCGAGAGGTGGCTTCTTTTTACTTTGGTTTAGATGTCGGGGGATAGCTCGGACGCTGCGCACCCGAGTCATCCACATTTGGGATTCGCAAGCGTCAACCCAACCGTAGTGCAATGGAGGGGCCTCGCCCTGGGAGAACTGCCGCATAGATCACGGTGTCTGCTGTGCCAGGTAGGTATCAGCTGCCGAGCTCAGTGCTAGGCTATGTACAACGGTTTTCACCAGGGATGTGGTGTCCAAGCCGTACAACGGGGAACATGTGTCCTTTGTCGGCCTCTGCTCTCACACGCATGGAGAACCTACATGGCTGATCTATCATGAGCCGCTTTAAGCAGACACTTATGCTGGGGCGACTACTTTATGCCTGCTTTAAGGCGTCGAATTTGCCCGGCTGGCTTGGGAATTATCTCCAGACTGGAGTGAGCTGCCATCTGGCGAGAAAGAGTGGAACCAGCTTTGCTCCACTGCAGTGAGGAGTGATGTCCAAAGCCATCCACTGCCACCATGCCCTGCCCTCTGGCGGGGGATACAGCAACTGACCAGCCCTCTAGACTTGTGCTCTGGTCAGACCGAAAAGGCTCTGTTCATACTGAAACAGCCCAGGACCATGGATGGAATGTGAATCCATAAAGGAAATGATAGTGGCCTTGCCCAATGGAGCAGTGGGGTCATTTTATTTTGCACATGACGTATATTATATGATATCGTGCTACACAACCGGCCATGACAAGGAGCAGGCCTGCCCTGAGAAGGACACTCCTGGTATTTTAGCAATGCCATGCCTGCCTGATGGCATGAGAAGTACATAGAGAGGGATGGGAGGGGCATGCTATCGTTCATGCTGGTGCCGAGAATGGAATATATATATATACAAAGTCATATGGGCACTCGTTAACATTTACACGGTGCTAGTACGGCGGACGCGCGGCTCCGGGAGCGCTACGGCCAGGGCAATGAGCGCAGCGTCGTTTTCGGGAGCTGTGCTGCAATGTCCGATTCCTTAGCTACGTCCCAGATTTTGCGGATTTCAAATCGGACAAATATCAAGGTCTACAGAGGCGGGCGAACACGGCAGTTTGAAATCAGGGATTGGACATTTGTGCGTGCATCATGGACGTGCCCGGGAACGGGGTTCGAGAGCGAGAGGTGGCTTCTTTTTACTTTGGTTTAGATGTCGGGGGATAGCTCGGACGCTGCGCACCCGAGTCATCCACATTTGGGATTCGCAAGCGTCAACCCAACCGTAGTGCAATGGAGGGGCCTCGCCCTGGGAGAACTGCCGCATAGATCACGGTGTCTGCTGTGCCAGGTAGGTATCAGCTGCCGAGCTCAGTGCTAGGCTATGTACAACGTTTTTCACCAGGGATGTGGTGTCCAAGCCGTACAACGGGGAACATGTGTCCTTTGTCGGCCTCTGCTCCCACACGCATGGAGAACCTACATGGCTGATCTACCATGAGCCGCTTTAAGCAGACACTTATGCTGGGGCGACTACTTTATGCCTGCTTTAACCCAGTAAACACACTTACGTTATTTAACGTTCAATGCACGTCATTCCTTTGTCTGAATTACGTAATTATACTACGTTAAATAAACATCCAAATGTAAGGGTTCTTTTACGTTATTAAACCTGAATAAACGTTGATTAACGTAAATAAACGTGATGTAAACGTTATTTTCAGGTTTATCTACGTAATTTACGTAGTTCTAACCTAACATAAATGAATGAAAACCTAAAGAATATTATGGAAACATGTTTAGTTTTATGCCAATATAATTCTAGCTATTTCATTTTTTTTTGAAAAATATCAATAAAACGTTTCTAGTTCTATTTCAAAAAGGCAATCCTTTAATTCACAATTGTTTGTGATGTTCAACTGTCATGTACATGAGTAGAGTATTGCCAGCTCTGAGAAGGGAACCCCAGACCCTTGGATATGAAGATCATTGCTCTAGCTACTGAGCTAACCGGGCTTGTGTGTGTGGTCAAGGTACAATCTTAATCAAGCTAACACCAAGTATAGGCCTATGCCATTCTAATGCCCGAGTCAAGATGAAGTAGGTACCTCATTAGCCATTAGGCCTACATTAGGTAGGGGATTGCTTCACAGGGCCTTTAGTATTTTTGAGTTTATAAAGTGTTTATTTCATAGAATGATTTTCTAAACACAGTACAATTCAAGTGAAATGATAAGACGAGATGTTACAGTCATATGTCCTTGATGTTATTAGGCATCTCCGAATATTACGTCACATAATTATAACAATATAGAGTCTTTACTGCCACAAATTACGAAGAG
Source organism: Harmothoe impar (assembly GCA_947462335.1). NCBI lineage: Eukaryota > Metazoa > Annelida > Polychaeta > Phyllodocida > Polynoidae > Harmothoe > Harmothoe impar. The sequence continues at coordinate 48,717,870 of OX381721.1, forward strand.
ATATAAATGTATCATGGATATAGTATATGATGGCTCATTAGAGTCGGCTATTTCAACCATACTCATTGCCATAGTAATGTCGAGCATAGAGATAACATTAGATACGGTACCGGCGCCGGCTTTACAGCCATGCGTGTAAACTGTAGTAGGGACCTTTAGCAACCCACGTAAAAGCTCAGTAAACGCAGACGTAGCAGTGCTGAAAGGATAGGATACGTCTGCGTTTAATGAGCTTTTACGTGGTTGCTAAAGGTCCCTATTATAGCGAATTGTAAACCAGAGTCGTCAGTCCAGAGGTACAGTATATTATAATACATGTTTATACTGCTTATGTTGTCCGCTGTATCGAGGCATTGACTTATGGAACAGCCTAAACACCTCCTGTAGAATAGCCCCCAAGAAAACTACTTTCAAAACCAAAGCACTTGCTACGCTAGTATCTTTATCTAAACAAAATCTTACTGTATCCAGCTTTGACACCTGGTGGGTAGCAGATGTCAAAGCTGGATACAGAACAGATACAGTATTGACTACGTTCACTCACAGGCCCGGTTAGCTCAGTCCATAGGGCACTAGACTTCAAATCCAATGGTCTGGAGTTCGAGCCTGACAGTAGGCAGCAAGGCCAAAGTAAAAAGCAAAATATCTTTGCATTTTTAAATAGAAATGTAAATCTTATGATGAGGTTTCGAGTCCTGGTACCAGCAATTCGTTTTTCATCTCATTGCTTTGTCATAGTTACATGTTTACAAGAGGAAGGGCAAATGTACATGTAATTAATTACAGTTAGATAGGGTAATAATGTACATGTCTATTTGTATGTTGCTGCGTATCTCTGTGCTCTCTGTCTACGTCATATTATAAATCAATAATATCAGATCTCTACTATAAAACGTTTTTGAGATGAAAATGAATTGCTGGTTATAGGATTCGAACCCACATGATAATATTTGCATAACGTAATCAAACGTGGAAATAACGTTCAATGGCCCTGAATATAATGTTCCATTGACGTATATTTACGTTCTATAACGTTTAATAACGTTCAATAACGTAAAGCAACCCTTACATTTGGACGTTTAGATTACGTAGTGAAATAACGTTTAAATAACGTAGTTGTGTTTACTGGGAAGGCGTCGAATTTGCCCGGCTGGCTTGGGAATTATCTCCAGACTGGAGTGAGCTGCCATCTGGCGAGAAAGAGTGGAACCAGCTTTGCTCCACTGCAGTGAGGAGTGTTGTCCAAAGCCATCCACTGCCACCATGCCCTGCCCTCTGGCGGGGGATACAGCAACTGACCAGCCCTCTAGACTTGTGCTCTGGTCAGACCGAAAAGGCTCTGTTCATACTGAAACAGCCCAGGACCATGGATGGAATGTGAATCCATAAAGGAAATGATAGTGGCCTTGCCCAATGGAGCAGTGGGGTCATTTTATTTTGCACATGACGTATATTATATGATATCGTGCTACACAACCGGCCATGACAAGGAGCAGGCCTGCCCTGAGAAGGACACTCCTGGTATTTTAGCAACGCCATGCCTGCCTGATGGCATGAGAAGTACATAGAGAGGGGTGGGAGGGGCATGCTATCGTTCATGCTGGTGCCGAGAATGGAATATATATATATACAAAGTCATATGGGCACTCGTTAACATTTACACGGTGCTAGTACGGCGGACGCGCGGCTCCGGGAGCGCTACGGCCAGGGCAATGAGCGCAGCGTCGTTTTCGGGAGCTGTGCTGCAATGTCCGATTCTTTAGCTACGTCCCAGATTTTGCGGATTTCAAATCGGACAAATATCAAGGTCTACAGAGGCGGGCGAACACGGCAGTTTGAAATCAGGGATTGGACATTTGTGCGTGCTGCATCGACGTGCCCGGGAACGGGGTTCGAGAGCGAGAGGTGGCTTCTTTTTACTTTGGTTTAGATGTCGGGGGATAGCTCGGACGCTGCGCACCCGAGTCATCCACATTTGGGATTCGCAAGCGTCAACCCAACCGTAGTGCAATGGAGGGGCCTCGCCCTGGGAGAACTGCCGCATAGATCACGGTGTCTGCTGTGCCAGGTAGGTATCAGCTGCCGAGCTCAGTGCTAGGCTATGTACAACGTTTTTCACCAGGGATGTGGTGTCCAAGCCGTACAACGGGGAACATGTGTCCTTTGTGGGCCTCTGCTCCCACACGCATGGAGAACCTACATGGCTGATCTACCATGAGCCGCTTTAAGCAGACACTTATGCTGGGGCGACTACTTTATGCCTGCTTTAAGGCGTCGAATTTGCCCGGCTGGCTTGGGAATTATCTCCAGACTGGAGTGAGCTGCCATCTGGCGAGAAAGAGTGGAACCAGCTTTGCTCCACTGCAGTGAGGAGTGTTGTCCAAAGCCATCCACTGCCACCATGCCCTGCCCTCTGGCGGGGGATACAGCAACTGACCAGCCCTCTAGACTTGTGCTCTGGTCAGACCGAAAAGGCTCTGTTCATACTGAAACAGCCCAGGACCATGGATGGAATGTGAATCCATAAAGGAAATGATAGTGGCCTTGCCCAATGGAGCAGTGGGGTCATTTTATTTTGCACATGACGTATATTATATGATATCGTGCTACACAACCGGCCATGACAAGGAGCAGGCCTGCCCTGAGAAGGACACTCCTGGTATTTTAGCAACGCCATGCCTGCCTGATGGCATGAGAAGTACATAGAGAGGGGTGGGAGGGGCATGCTATCGTTCATGCTGGTGCCGAGAATGGAATATATATATATACAAAGTCATATGGGCACTCGTTAACATTTACACGGTGCTAGTACGGCGGACGCGCGGCTCCGGGAGCGCTACGGCCAGGGCAATGAGCGCAGCGTCGTTTTCGGGAGCTGTGCTGCAATGTCCGATTCTTTAGCTACGTCCCAGATTTTGCGGATTTCAAATCGGACAAATATCAAGGTCTACAGAGGCGGGCGAACACGGCAGTTTGAAATCAGGGATTGGACATTTGTGCGTGCTGCATGGACGTGCCCGGGAACGGGGTTCGAGAGCGAGAGGTGGCTTCTTTTTACTTTGGTTTAGATGTCGGGGGATAGCTCGGACGCTGCGCACCCGAGTCATCCACATTTGGGATTCGCAAGCGTCAACCCAACCGTAGTGCAATGGAGGGGCCTCGCCCTGGGAGAACTGCCGCATAGATCACGGTGTCTGCTGTGCCAGGTAGGTATCAGCTGCCGAGCTCAGTGCTAGGCTATGTACAACGTTTTTCACCAGGGATGTGGTGTCCAAGCCGTACAACGGGGAACATGTGTCCTTTGTCGGCCTCTGCTCCCACACGCATGGAGAACCTACATGGCTGATCTACCATGAGCCGCTTTAAGCAGACACTTATGCTGGGGCGACTACTTTATGCCTGCTTTAAGGCGTCGAATTTGCCCGGCTGGCTTGGGAATTATCTCCAGACTGGAGTGAGCTGCCATCTGGCGAGAAAGAGTGGAACCAGATTTGCTCCACTGCAGTGAGGAGTGTTGTCCAAAGCCATCCACTGCCACCATGCCCTGCCCTCTGGCGGGGGATACAGCAACTGACCAGCCCTCTAGACTTGTGCTCTGGTCAGACCGAAAAGGCTCTGTTCATACTGAAACAGCCCAGGACCATGGATGGAATGTGAATCCATAAAGGAAATGATAGTGGCCTTGCCCAATGGAGCAGTGGGGTCATTTTATTTTGCACATGACGTATATTATATGATATCGTGCTACACAACCGGCCATGACAAGGAGCAGGCCTGCCCTGAGAAGGACACTCCTGGTATTTTAGCAACGCCATGCCTGCCTGATGGCATGAGAAGTACATAGAGAGGGGTGGGAGGGGCATGCTATCGTTCATGCTGGTGCCGAGAATGGAATATATATATATACAAAGTCATATGGGCACTCGTTAACATTTACACGGTGCTAGTACGGCGGACGCGCGGCTCCGGGAGCGCTACGGCCAGGGCAATGAGCGCAGCGTCGTTTTCGGGAGCTGTGCTGCAATGTCCGATTCTTTAGCTACGTCCCAGATTTTGCGGATTTCAAATCGGACAAATATCAAGGTCTACAGAGGCGGGCGAACACGGCAGTTTGAAATCAGGGATTGGACATTTGTGCGTGCTGCATGGACGTGCCCGGGAACGGGGTTCGAGAGCGAGAGGTGGCTTCTTTTTACTTTGGTTTAGATGTCGGGGGATAGCTCGGACGCTGCGCACCCGAGTCATCCACATTTGGGATTCGCAAGCGTCAACCCAACCGTAGTGCAATGGAGGGGCCTCGCCCTGGGAGAACTGCCGCATAGATCACGGTGTCTGCTGTGCCAGGTAGGTATCAGCTGCCGAGCTCAGTGCTAGGCTATGTACAACGTTTTTCACCAGGGATGTGGTGTCCAAGCCGTACAACGGGGAACATGTGTCCTTTGTCGGCCTCTGCTCCCACACGCATGGAGAACCTACATGGCTGATCTACCATGAGCCGCTTTAAGCAGACACTTATGCTGGGGCGACTACTTTATGCCTGCTTTAAGGCGTCGAATTTGCCCGGCTGGCTTGGGAATTATCTCCAGACTGGAGTGAGCTGCCATCTGGCGAGAAAGAGTGGAACCAGATTTGCTCCACTGCAGTGAGGAGTGTTGTCCAAAGCCATCCACTGCCACCATGCCCTGCCCTCTGGCGGGGGATACAGCAACTGACCAGCCCTCTAGACTTGTGCTCTGGTCAGACCGAAAAGGCTCTGTTCATACTGAAACAGCCCAGGACCATGGATGGAATGTGAATCCATAAAGGAAATGATAGTGGCCTTGCCCAATGGAGCAGTGGGGTCATTTTATTTTGCACATGACGTATATTATATGATATCGTGCTACACAACCGGCCATGACAAGGAGCAGGCCTGCCCTGAGAAGGACACTCCTGGTATTTTAGCAACGCCATGCCTGCCTGATGGCATGAGAAGTACATAGAGAGGGGTGGGAGGGGCATGCTATCGTTCATGCTGGTGCCGAGAATGGAATATATATATATACAAAGTCATATGGGCACTCGTTAACATTTACACGGTGCTAGTACGGCGGACGCGCGGCTCCGGGAGCGCTACGGCCAGGGCAATGAGCGCAGCGTCGTTTTCGGGAGCTGTGCTGCAATGTCCGATTCTTTAGCTACGTCCCAGATTTTGCGGATTTCAAATCGGACAAATATCAAGGTCTACAGAGGCGGGCGAACACGGCAGTTTGAAATCAGGGATTGGACATTTGTGCGTGCTGCATGGACGTGCCCGGGAACGGGGTTCGAGAGCGAGAGGTGGCTTCTTTTTACTTTGGTTTAGATGTCGGGGGATAGCTCGGACGCTGCGCACCCGAGTCATCCACATTTGGGATTCGCAAGCGTCAACCCAACCGTAGTGCAATGGAGGGGCCTCGCCCTGGGAGAACTGCCGCATAGATCACGGTGTCTGCTGTGCCAGGTAGGTATCAGCTGCCGAGCTCAGTGCTAGGCTATGTACAACGTTTTTCACCAGGGATGTGGTGTCCAAGCCGTACAACGGGGAACATGTGTCCTTTGTCGGCCTCTGCTCCCACACGCATGGAGAACCTACATGGCTGATCTACCATGAGCCGCTTTAAGCAGACACTTATGCTGGGGCGACTACTTTATGCCTGCTTTAAGGCGTCGAATTTGCCCGGCTGGCTTGGGAATTATCTCCAGACTGGAGTGAGCTGCCATCTGGCGAGAAAGAGTGGAACCAGCTTTGCTCCACTGCAGTGAGGAGTGTTGTCCAAAGCCATCCACTGCCACCATGCCCTGCCCTCTGGCGGGGGATACAGCAACTGACCAGCCCTCTAGACTTGTGCTCTGGTCAGACCGAAAAGGCTCTGTTCATACTGAAACAGCCCAGGACCATGGATGGAATGTGAATCCATAAAGGAAATGATAGTGGCCTTGCCCAATGGAGCAGTGGGGTCATTTTATTTTGCACATGACGTATATTATATGATATCGTGCTACACAACCGGCCATGACAAGGAGCAGGCCTGCCCTGAGAAGGACACTCCTGGTATTTTAGCAACGCCATGCCTGCCTGATGGCATGAGAAGTACATAGAGAGGGGTGGGAGGGGCATGCTATCGTTCATGCTGGTGCCGAGAATGGAATATATATATATACAAAGTCATATGGGCACTCGTTAACATTTACACGGTGCTAGTACGGCGGACGCGCGGCTCCGGGAGCGCTACGGCCAGGGCAATGAGCGCAGCGTCGTTTTCGGGAGCTGTGCTGCAATGTCCGATTCCTTAGCTACGTCCCAGATTTTGCGGATTTCAAATCAGACAAATATCAAGGTCTACAGAGGCGGGCGAACACGGCAGTTTGAAATCAGGGATTGGACATTTGTGCGTGCTGCATCGACGTGCCCGGGAACGGGGTTCGAGAGCGAGAGGTGGCTTCTTTTTACTTTGGTTTAGATGTCGGGGGATAGCTCGGACGCTGCGCACCCGAGTCATCCACATTTGGGATTCGCAAGCGTCAACCCAACCGTAGTGCAATGGAGGGGCCTCGCCCTGGGAGAACTGCCGCATAGATCACGGTGTCTGCTGTGCCAGGTAGGTATCAGCTGCCGAGCTCAGTGCTAGGCTATGTACAACGTTTTTCACCAGGGATGTGGTGTCCAAGCCGTACAACGGGGAACATGTGTCCTTTGTCGGCCTCTGCTCCCACACGCATGGAGAACCTACATGGCTGATCTACCATGAGCCGCTTTAAGCAGACACTTATGCTGGGGCGACTACTTTATGCCTGCTTTAAGGCGTCGAATTTGCCCGGCTGGCTTGGGAATTATCTCCAGACTGGAGTGAGCTGCCATCTGGCGAGAAAGAGTGGAACCAGCTTTGCTCCACTGCAGTGAGGAGTGTTGTCCAAAGCCATCCACTGCCACCATGCCCTGCCCTCTGGCGGGGGATACAGCAACTGACCAGCCCTCTAGACTTGTGCTCTGGTCAGACCGAAAAGGCTCTGTTCATACTGAAACAGCCCAGGACCATGGATGGAATGTGAATCCATAAAGGAAATGATAGTGGCCTTGCCCAATGGAGCAGTGGGGTCATTTTATTTTGCACATGACGTATATTATATGATATCGTGCTACACAACCGGCCATGACAAGGAGCAGGCCTGCCCTGAGAAGGACACTCCTGGTATTTTAGCAATGCCATGCCTGCCTGATGGCATGAGAAGTACATAGAGAGGGATGGGAGGGGCATGCTATCGTTCATGCTGGTGCCGAGAATGGAATATATATATATACAAAGTCATATGGGCACTCGTTAACATTTACACGGTGCTAGTACGGCGGACGCGCGGCTCCGGGAGCGCTACGGCCAGGGCAATGAGCGCAGCGTCGTTTTCGGGAGCTGTGCTGCAATGTCCGATTCCTTAGCTACGTCCCAGATTTTGCGGATTTCAAATCAGACAAATATCAAGGTCTACAGAGGCGGGCGAACACGGCAGTTTGAAATCAGGGATTGGACATTTGTGCGTGCTGCATCGACGTGCCCGGGAACGGGGTTCGAGAGCGAGAGGTGGCTTCTTTTTACTTTGGTTTAGATGTCGGGGGATAGCTCGGACGCTGCGCACCCGAGTCATCCACATTTGGGATTCGCAAGCGTCAACCCAACCGTAGTGCAATGGAGGGGCCTCGCCCTGGGAGAACTGCCGCATAGATCACGGTGTCTGCTGTGCCAGGTAGGTATCAGCTGCCGAGCTCAGTGCTAGGCTATGTACAACGTTTTTCACCAGGGATGTGGTGTCCAAGCCGTACAACGGGGAACATGTGTCCTTTGTCGGCCTCTGCTCCCACACGCATGGAGAACCTACATGGCTGATCTACCATGAGCCGCTTTAAGCAGACACTTATGCTGGGGCGACTACTTTATGCCTGCTTTAAGGCGTCGAATTTGCCCGGCTGGCTTGGGAATTATCTCCAGACTGGAGTGAGCTGCCATCTGGCGAGAAAGAGTGGAACCAGCTTTGCTCCACTGCAGTGAGGAGTGTTGTCCAAAGCCATCCACTGCCACCATGCCCTGCCCTCTGGCGGGGGATACAGCAACTGACCAGCCCTCTAGACTTGTGCTCTGGTCAGACCGAAAAGGCTCTGTTCATACTGAAACAGCCCAGGACCATGGATGGAATGTGAATCCATAAAGGAAATGATAGTGGCCTTGCCCAATGGAGCAGTGGGGTCATTTTATTTTGCACATGACGTATATTATATGATATCGTGCTACACAACCGGCCATGACAAGGAGCAGGCCTGCCCTGAGAAGGACACTCCTGGTATTTTAGCAATGCCATGCCTGCCTGATGGCATGAGAAGTACATAGAGAGGGATGGAAGGGGCATGCTATCGTTCATGCTGGTGCCGAGAATGGAATATATATATATACAAAGTCATATGGGCACTCGTTAACATTTACACGGTGCTAGTACGGCGGACGCGCGGCTCCGGGAGCGCTACGGCCAGGGCAATGAGCGCAGCGTCGTTTTCGGGAGCTGTGCTGCAATGTCCGATTCCTTAGCTACGTCCCAGATTTTGCGGATTTCAAATCGGACAAATATCAAGGTCTACAGAGGCGGGCGAACACGGCAGTTTGAAATCAGGGATTGGACATTTGTGCGTGCTGCATGGACGTGCCCGGGAACGGGGTTCGAGAGCGAGAGGTGGCTTCTTTTTACTTTGGTTTAGATGTCGGGGGATAGCTCGGACGCTGCGCACCCGAGTCATCCACATTTGGGATTCGCAAGCGTCAACCCAACCGTAGTGCAATGGAGGGGCCTCGCCCTGGGAGAACTGCCGCATAGATCACGGTGTCTGCTGTGCCAGGTAGGTATCAGCTGCCGAGCTCAGTGCTAGGCTATGTACAACGTTTTTCACCAGGGATGTGGTGTCCAAGCCGTACAACGGGGAACATGTGTCCTTTGTCGGCCTCTGCTCCCACACGCATGGAGAACCTACATGGCTGATCTACCATGAGCCGCTTTAAGCAGACACTTATGCTGGGGCGACTACTTTATGCCTGCTTTAAGGCGTCGAATTTGCCCGGCTGGCTTGGGAATTATCTCCAGACTGGAGTGAGCTGCCATCTGGCGAGAAAGAGTGGAACCAGCTTTGCTCCACTGCAGTGAGGAGTGTTGTCCAAAGCCATCCACTGCCACCATGCCCTGCCCTCTGGCGGGGGATACAGCAACTGACCAGCCCTCTAGACTTGTGCTCTGGTCAGACCGAAAAGGCTCTGTTCATACTGAAACAGCCCAGGACCATGGATGGAATGTGAATCCATAAAGGAAATGATAGTGGCCTTGCCCAATGGAGCAGTGGGGTCATTTTATTTTGCACATGATGTATATTATATGATATCGTGCTACACAACCGGCCATGACAAGGAGCAGGCCTGCCCTGAGAAGGACACTCCTGGTATTTTAGCAACGCCATGCCTGCCTGATGGCATGAGAAGTACATAGAGAGGGATGGGAGGGGCATGCTATCGTTCATGCTGGTGCCGAGAATGGAATATATATATATACAAAGTCATATGGGCACTCGTTAACATTTACACGGTGCTAGTACGGGGGACGCGCGGCTCCGGGAGCGCTACGGCCAGGGCAATGAGCGCAGCGTCGTTTTCGGGAGCTGTGCTGCAATGTCCGATTCCTTAGCTACGTCCCAGATTTTGCGGATTTCAAATCAGACAAATATCAAGGTCTACAGAGGCGGGCGAACACGGCAGTTTGAAATCAGGGATTGGACATTTGTGCGTGCTGCATCGACGTGCCCGGGAACGGGGTTCGAGAGCGAGAGGTGGCTTCTTTTTACTTTGGTTTAGATGTCGGGGGATAGCTCGGACGCTGCGCACCCGAGTCATCCACATTTGGGATTCGCAAGCGTCAACCCAACCGTAGTGCAATGGAGGGGCCTCGCCCTGGGAGAACTGCCGCATAGATCACGGTGTCTGCTGTGCCAGGTAGGTATCAGCTGCCGAGCTCAGTGCTAGGCTATGTACAACGTTTTTCACCAGGGATGTGGTGTCCAAGCCGTACAACGGGGAACATGTGTCCTTTGTCGGCCTCTGCTCCCACACGCATGGAGAACCTACATGGCTGATCTACCATGAGCCGCTTTAAGCAGACACTTATGCTGGGGCGACTACTTTATGCCTGCTTTAAGGCGTCGAATTTGCCCGGCTGGCTTGGGAATTATCTCCAGACTGGAGTGAGCTGCCATCTGGCGAGAAAGAGTGGAACCAGCTTTGCTCCACTGCAGTGAGGAGTGTTGTCCAAAGCCATCCACTGCCACCATGCCCTGCCCTCTGGCGGGGGATACAGCAACTGACCAGCCCTCTAGACTTGTGCTCTGGTCAGACCGAAAAGGCTCTGTTCATACTGAAACAGCCCAGGACCATGGATGGAATGTGAATCCATAAAGGAAATGATAGTGGCCTTGCCCAATGGAGCAGTGGGGTCATTTTATTTTGCACATGACGTATATTATATGATATCGTGCTACACAACCGGCCATGACAAGGAGCAGGCCTGCCCTGAGAAGGACACTCCTGGTATTTTAGCAATGCCATGCCTGCCTGATGGCATGAGAAGTACATAGAGAGGGATGGGAGGGGCATGCTATCGTTCATGCTGGTGCCGAGAATGGAATATATATATATACAAAGTCATATGGGCACTCGTTAACATTTACACGGTGCTAGTACGGCGGACGCGCGGCTCCGGGAGCGCTACGGCCAGGGCAATGAGCGCAGCGTCGTTTTCGGGAGCTGTGCTGCAATGTCCGATTCCTTAGCTACGTCCCAGATTTTGCGGATTTCAAATCGGACAAATATCAAGGTCTACAGAGGCGGGCGAACACGGCAGTTTGAAATCAGGGATTGGACATTTGTGCGTGCTGCATCGACGTGCCCGGGAACGGGGTTCGAGAGCGAGAGGTGGCTTCTTTTTACTTTGGTTTAGATGTCGGGGGATAGCTCGGACGCTGCGCACCCGAGTCATCCACATTTGGGATTCGCAAGCGTCAACCCAACCGTAGTGCAATGGAGGGGCCTCGCCCTGGGAGAACTGCCGCATAGATCACGGTGTCTGCTGTGCCAGGTAGGTATCAGCTGCCGAGCTCAGTGCTAGGCTATGTACAACGTTTTTCACCAGGGATGTGGTGTCCAAGCCGTACAACGGGGAACATGTGTCCTTTGTCGGCCTCTGCTCCCACACGCATGGAGAACCTACATGGCTGATCTACCATGAGCCGCTTTAAGCAGACACTTATGCTGGGGCGACTACTTTATGCCTGCTTTAAGGCGTCGAATTTGCCCGGCTGGCTTGGGAATTATCTCCAGACTGGAGTGAGCTGCCATCTGGCGAGAAAGAGTGGAACCAGCTTTGCTCCACTGCAGTGAGGAGTGTTGTCCAAAGCCATCCACTGCCACCATGCCCTGCCCTCTGGCGGGGGATACAGCAACTGACCAGCCCTCTAGACTTGTGCTCTGGTCAGACCGAAAAGGCTCTGTTCATACTGAAACAGCCCAGGACCATGGATGGAATGTGAATCCATAAAGGAAATGATAGTGGCCTTGCCCAATGGAGCAGTGGGGTCATTTTATTTTGCACATGACGTATATTATATGATATCGTGCTACACAACCGGCCATGACAAGGAGCAGGCCTGCCCTGAGAAGGACACTCCTGGTATTTTAGCAATGCCATGCCTGCCTGATGGCATGAGATGTACATAGAGAGGGGTGGGAGGGGCATGCTATCGTTCATGCTGGTGCCGAGAATGGAATATATATATATACAAAGTCATATGGGCACTCGTTAACATTTACACGGTGCTAGTACGGCGGACGCGCGGCTCCGGGAGCGCTACGGCCAGGGCAATGAGCGCAGCGTCGTTTTCGGGAGCTGTGCTGCAATGTCCGATTCCTTAGCTACGTCCCAGATTTTGCGGATTTCAAATCAGACAAATATCAAGGTCTACAGAGGCGGGCGAACACGGCAGTTTGAAATCAGGGATTGGACATTTGTGCGTGCTGCATCGACGTGCCCGGGAACGGGGTTCGAGAGCGAGAGGTGGCTTCTTTTTACTTTGGTTTAGATGTCAGGGGATAGCTCGGACGCTGCGCACCCGAGTCATCCACATTTGGGATTCGCAAGCGTCAACCCAACCGTAGTGCAATGGAGGGGCCTCGCCCTGGGAGAACTGCCGCATAGATCACGGTGTCTGCTGTGCCAGGTAGGTATCAGCTGCCGAGCTCAGTGCTAGGCTATGTACAACGTTTTTCACCAGGGATGTGGTGTCCAAGCCGTACAACGGGGAACATGTGTCCTTTGTCGGCCTCTGCTCCCACACGCATGGAGAACCTACATGGCTGATCTACCATGAGCCGCTTTAAGCAGACACTTATGCTGGGGCGACTACTTTATGCCTGCTTTAAGGCGTCGAATTTGCCCGGCTGGCTTGGGAATTATCTCCAGACTGGAGTGAGCTGCCATCTGGCGAGAAAGAGTGGAACCAGCTTTGCTCCACTGCAGTGAGGAGTGTTGTCCAAAGCCATCCACTGCCACCATGCCCTGCCCTCTGGCGGGGGATACAGCAACTGACCAGCCCTCTAGACGTGTGCTCTGGTCAGACCGAAAAGGCTCTGTTCATACTGAAACAGCCCAGGACCATGGATGGAATGTGAATCCATAAAGGAAATGATAGTGGCCTTGCCCAATGGAGCAGTGGGGTCATTTTATTTTGCACATGACGTATATTAGATGATATCGTGCTACACAACCGGCCATGACAAGGAGCAGGCCTGCCCTGAGAAGGACACTCCTGGTATTTTAGCAACGCCATGCCTGCCTGATGGCATGAGAAGTACATAGAGAGGGGTGGGAGGGGCATGCTATCGTTCATGCTGGTGCCGAGAATGAAATATATATATATACAAAGTCATATGGGCACTCGTTAACATTTACACGGTGCTAGTACGGCGGACGCGCGGCTCCGGGAGCGCTACGGCCAGGGCAATGAGCGCAGCGTCGTTTTCGGGAGCTGTGCTGCAATGTCCGATTCCTTAGCTACGTCCCAGATTTTGCGGATTTCAAATCGGACAAATATCAAGGTCTACAGAGGCGGGCGAACACGGCAGTTTGAAATCAGGGATTGGACATTTGTGCGTGCTGCATCGACGTGCCCGGGAACGGGGTTCGAGAGCGAGAGGTGGCTTCTTTTTACTTTGGTTTAGATGTCGGGGGATAGCTCGGACGCTGCGCACCCGAAAAGAGGAATGGGTTGATCCACCTCTTTTGGAGCAGATTGCTGAAAAGGACAGGTTATTGGCTAGGTCTTATAAAACAAAAAATGACGTTGATAGAGTTGCAGCTTCTGATGCTAGAAAGAAAATAAGCATTGACGTTCACTCTACAAGAGAAAAGTTTATTAATAATTTAACAGAACAATACAAAAATGATCCCATTGGTTTTTGGAGGGAAATAGCAAAATTATTACCTTCTAAAAAATCTAAGCATGAAAGTATTAATCTCATTGATGATGAGGGTAGAGATGTTTCTGCTGATGGTACACCTGACTATGTAAATACATACTTTGCAAATATTGGGAAAAAATTAGCTGAGGATCTTAATGATCCATGGACATATGATGGTGTTATTAATGGAGAGACATTTTTATCTGCCATTCAGACAAATGTTGATGAAATATCTGTGTTTATTGAGGATTTGTCAACATCCAAGTCTTCTGCTGTTATTGGTGTTAATTCAAATATTCTTAAAATGATTTTTCAGGTGACTAAGGAACACTTGGTGTATCTGTTTAATTGTTCTCTCACAAAAGGTTTGGTGCCTAAAAGTTGGAAATGTGCAACTATAATTCCCATACACAAAGGGGGTGATAGGAGGCTAGTTTCAAACTATAGGCCTATTTCCTTATTGGCTCTACCTGGCAAAATTCTTGAAAAGATAGTACATAAAAATTTGATGGCTTTCTTGGAGGAAAATAATTTATTATCTAAATTTCAATATGGGTATAGGAAAAATATGTCGACGATTACTTCAGTGGGAAACATTACAGATGATATACTTTCAAATAAAAATGTTGGTATTGACACAATTGCAACCTTTTTCGACTTAAAGAAAGCTTTTGACACTGTTAATCACAAAATTTTAATAGCCAAATTAGAGAATATGGGGATAAAAGGGGAACTTTTAGTTTGGATTAAAGACTACTTGTCAGGTAGATCCCAAAAAACCAGTATAGCAGGTAATTGTTCAAATGAATTGCCAGTAGAATGTGGAGTACCTCAGGGTTCTATTTTGGGACCTCTATTGTTCTTGATTTACATCAATGACGTTTCAGTAAATGATGACTATGCAGCGATTAGTCTATTTGCAGATGACACTGTCATTTATGTTTCACATCAGGACCAAAATGTTGCTATCTCAAAAATGCAGAATTGTATTGACCAATTTGTGACATGGTGTAGGAAAAACAAGCTTACAGTAAACATTAGTAAAACAAAATTTATGGGTTTTGGGGGTAAAAAATGTTTCAAAGATACAAACCTTTACATTAATGGGGAAAATTTAAAAAGAGTATTTTCTTATAAATATTTGGGAATTGTTCTTGATCCTAGGCTCAATTATGATATTTTTATGAAAAATCAGATGCGTACAGTTGCTTACAGAACTTACCAATTGACAAAAATATCAAGATTTTTGAGTCCTTCAAGTATGTTGAAAATTTATAAAGTTTATATAATGCCAATATACGATTATGGTGACATTTTGTATGTCAAATCAGGGAGTACATTGCTAAGTAAAATGCAAAGGACACAAAACAGAGTTTTAAAAGTTTGCTTGAAATTACCCATGCGCACATCAACTGAATTAATACATAGTGAGGCAAAAGTTAACTACCTATCGGATAGAAGGGTATCACATGTATATCTGGAAGGTCACAAAAGAGCTAGGGATATTAATTATAGAAAAAAATGTTTGATTAATACTAGAAGTTCAGATGGTGTCTTATTAAAGAACAAATTGCCACATGGAGAGTCATACAAGAGAAGTTTAGAATATACTGTTTCCACACTGTGGAATAACCTTAGTCCTGATACTAGGAATATAATGGATAGAAATGTATTCAAACTCCATTTGAAAAGGGAGTTAAAGGGACTTGTCCCAAAAGTTGTTGGAGTCACGTGACGTTAAATTTTATAATTCTTATGATTCCTATAGTTTTATTTATAAAGCTATAAATGATATACAAAAGTATGATTTATATCTGCTTAATGTGATAACTACAGATCTTGAGTGATCAATATTATCGTTGTTATATATATATTTTATCTGTGTAACTTGATGCTCACTGATGATGTTAATTATACTCTGCGAACGTACCGTGGTATGTGATAAGATTACAGTTTTATACTAAAATATTGAGCTGAATGCTTTCATTATGGAGCTTAGGAAAATATTATACAAAAATCAGGCATACACATGTTAAGGTCCTCCTATATCTCTTTGTTACCCATGAGGTCATTAATTATTATGAAAATGATCTACATTGTATATATACTTAATTATAACTTAAGAGTGAAATGGTTGTACAGGTTTATATTAATCTGAAGCATTTTATGAAACCATAATTATTATTGTAATGTGTACATAATTTAAAATTGATGAAAAACGAGTGATAACTGTACATTGTAATTTACACTGATACCAGGTTAATATGTAATTTTAATAGTAACTGGTAATGTATATAGAATTGTTTATATTTATGAATTATACCTAATATATGAATACATGGGAAAAATACTAGGAAACCAATGGGTGGCTAACGAAAACAGAAAGTATATTTCTAGCAGCAGCCCTTTCTATGTTGAAGATTTACAAATGATGGCATCACGTGTCAAGGGAAATATCTACTGTAAAACATGTTATAATAATGCATGGTTTTATATATTAGATGTATATTATTACCAAATGGTATGTTTTATGGACATCGTCTATTTATAATGTACCACTGATACTTCTTCATGAGAATAAATTCTTGAAACTTGAAACTTGAACTTGAAACTTGAGTCATCCACATTTGGGATTCGCAAGCGTCAACCCAACCGTAGTGCAATGGAGGGGCCTCGCCCTGGGAGAACTGCCGCATAGATCACGGTGTCTGCTGTGCCAGGTAGGTATCAGCTGCCGAGCTCAGTGCTAGGCTATGTACAACGTTTTTCACCAGGGATGTGGTGTCCAAGCCGTACAACGGGGAACATGTGTCCTTTGTCGGCCTCTGCTCCCACACGCATGGAGAACCTACATGGCTGATCTACCATGAGCCGCTTTAAGCAGACACTTATGCTGGGGCGACTACTTTATGCCTGCTTTAAGGCGTCGAATTTGCCCGGCTGGCTTGGGAATTATCTCCAGACTGGAGTGAGCTGCCATCTGGCGAGAAAGAGTGGAACCAGCTTTGCTCCACTGCAGTGAGGAATGTTGTCCAAAGCCATCCACTGCCACCATGCCCTGCCCTCTGGCGGGGGATACAGCAACTGACCAGCCCTCTAGACTTGTGCTCTGGTCAGACCGAAAAGGCTCTGTTCATACTGAAACAGCCCAGGACCATGGATGGAATGTGAATCCATAAAGGAAATGATAGTGGCCTTGCCCAATGGAGCAGTGGGGTCATTTTATTTTGCACATGACGTATATTATATGATATCGTGCTACACAACCGGCCATGACAAGGAGCAGGCCTGCCCTGAGAAGGACACTCCTGGTATTTTAGCAATGCCATGCCTGCCTGATGGCATGAGATGTACATAGAGAGGGGTGGGAGGGGCATGCTATCGTTCATGCTGGTGCCGAGAATGGAATATATATATATACAAAGTCATATGGGCACTCGTTAACATTTACACGGTGCTAGTACGGCGGACGCGCGGCTCCGGGAGCGCTACGGCCAGGGCAATGAGCGCAGCGTCGTTTTCGGGAGCTGTGCTGCAATGTCCGATTCCTTAGCTACGTCCCAGATTTTGCGGATTTCAAATCGGACAAATATCAAGGTCTACAGAGGCGGGCGAACACGGCAGTTTGAAATCAGGGATTGGACATTTGTGCGTGCTGCATCGACGTGCCCGGGAACGGGGTTCGAGAGCGAGAGGTGGCTTCTTTTTACTTTGGTTTAGATGTCAGGGGATAGCTCGGACGCTGCGCACCCGAGTCATCCACATTTGGGATTCGCAAGCGTCAACCCAACCGTAGTGCAATGGAGGGGCCTCGCCCTGGGAGAACTGCCGCATAGATCACGGTGTCTGCTGTGCCAGGTAGGTATCAGCTGCCGAGCTCAGTGCTAGGCTATGTACAACGTTTTTCACCAGGGATGTGGTGTCCAAGCCGTACAACGGGGAACATGTGTCCTTTGTCGGCCTCTGCTCCCACACGCATGGAGAACCTACATGGCTGATCTACCATGAGCCGCTTTAAGCAGACACTTATGCTGGGGCGACTACTTTATGCCTGCTTTAAGGCGTCGAATTTGCCCGGCTGGCTTGGGAATTATCTCCAGACTGGAGTGAGCTGCCATCTGGCGAGAAAGAGTGGAACCAGCTTTGCTCCACTGCAGTGAGGAGTGTTGTCCAAAGCCATCCACTGCCACCATGCCCTGCCCTCTGGCGGGGGATACAGCAACTGACCAGCCCTCTAGACTTGTGCTCTGGTCAGACCGAAAAGGCTCTGTTCATACTGAAACAGCCCAGGACCATGGATGGAATGTGAATCCATAAAGGAAATGATAGTGGCCTTGCCCAATGGAGCAGTGGGGTCATTTTATTTTGCACATGACGTATATTATATGATATCGTGCTACACAACCGGCCATGACAAGGAGCAGGCCTGCCCTGAGAAGGACACTCCTGGTATTTTAGCAACGCCATGCCTGCCTGATGGCATGAGAAGTACATAGAGAGGGGTGGGAGGGGCATGCTATCGTTCATGCTGGTGCCGAGAATGGAATATATATATATACAAAGTCATATGGGCACTCGTTAACATTTACACGGTGCTAGTACGGCGGACGCGCGGCTCCGGGAGCGCTACGGCCAGGGCAATGAGCGCAGCGTCGTTTTCGGGAGCTGTGCTGCAATGTCCGATTCTTTAGCTACGTCCCAGATTTTGCGGATTTCAAATCGGACAAATATCAAGGTCTACAGAGGCGGGCGAACACGGCAGTTTGAAATCAGGGATTGGACATTTGTGCGTGCTGCATGGACGTGCCCGGGAACGGGGTTCGAGAGCAAGAGGTGGCTTCTTTTTACTTTGGTTTAGATGTCGGGGGATAGCTCGGACGCTGCGCACCCGAGTCATCCACATTTGGGATTCGCAAGCGTCAACCCAACCGTAGTGCAATGGAGGGGCCTCGCCCTGGGAGAACTGCCGCATAGATCACGGTGTCTGCTGTGCCAGGTAGGTATCAGCTGCCGAGCTCAGTGCTAGGCTATGTACAACGTTTTTCACCAGGGATGTGGTGTCCAAGCCGTACAACGGGGAACATGTGTCCTTTGTCGGCCTCTGCTCCCACACGCATGGAGAACCTACATGGCTGATCTACCATGAGCCGCTTTAAGCAGACACTTATGCTGGGGCGACTACTTTATGCCTGCTTTAAGGCGTCGAATTTGCCCGGCTGGCTTGGGAATTATCTCCAGACTGGAGTGAGCTGCCATCTGGCGAGAAAGAGTGGAACCAGCTTTGCTCCACTGCAGTGAGGAGTGTTGTCCAAAGCCATCCACTGCCACCATGCCCTGCCCTCTGGCGGGGGATACAGCAACTGACCAGCCCTCTAGACGTGTGCTCTGGTCAGACCGAAAAGGCTCTGTTCATACTGAAACAGCCCAGGACCATGGATGGAATGTGAATCCATAAAGGAAATGATAGTGGCCTTGCCCAATGGAGCAGTGGGGTCATTTTATTTTGCACATGACGTATATTAGATGATATCGTGCTACACAACCGGCCATGACAAGGAGCAGGCCTGCCCTGAGAAGGACACTCCTGGTATTTTAGCAACGCCATGCCTGCCTGATGGCATGAGAAGTACATAGAGAGGGGTGGGAGGGGCATGCTATCGTTCATGCTGGTGCCGAGAATGAAATATATATATATACAAAGTCATATGGGCACTCGTTAACATTTACACGGTGCTAGTACGGCGGACGCGCGGCTCCGGGAGCGCTACGGCCAGGGCAATGAGCGCAGCGTCGTTTTCGGGAGCTGTGCTGCAATGTCCGATTCCTTAGCTATGTCCCAGATTTTGCGGATTTCAAATCAGACAAATATCAAGGTCTACAGAGGCGGGCGAACACGGCAGTTTGAAATCAGGGATTGGACATTTGTGCGTTCTGCATCGACGTGCCCGGGAACGGGGTTCGAGAGCGAGAGGTGGCTTCTTTTTACTTTGGTTTAGATGTCGGGGGATAGCTCGGACGCTGCGCACCCGAGTCATCCACATTTGGGATTCGCAAGCGTCAACCCAACCGTAGTGCAATGGAGGGGCCTCGCCCTGGGAGAACTGCCGCATAGATCACGGTGTCTGCTGTGCCAGGTAGGTATCAGCTGCCGAGCTCAGTGCTAGGCTATGTACAACGTTTTTCACCAGGGATGTGGTGTCCAAGCCGTACAACGGGGAACATGTGTCCTTTGTCGGCCTCTGCTCCCACACGCATGGAGAACCTACATGGCTGATCTACCATGAGCCGCTTTAAGCAGACACTTATGCTGGGGCGACTACTTTATGCCTGCTTTAAGGCGTCGAATTTGCCCGGCTGGCTTGGGAATTATCTCCAGACTGGAGTGAGCTGCCATCTGGCGAGAAAGAGTGGAACCAGCTTTGCTCCACTGCAGTGAGGAGTGTTGTCCAAAGCCATCCACTGCCACCATGCCCTGCCCTCTGGCGGGGGATACAGCAACTGACCAGCCCTCTAGACTTGTGCTCTGGTCAGACCGAAAAGGCTCTGTTCATACTGAAACAGCCCAGGACCATGGATGGAATGTGAATCCATAAAGGAAATGATAGTGGCCTTGCCCAATGGAGCAGTGGGGTCATTTTATTTTGCACATGACGTATATTATATGATATCGTGCTACACAACCGGCCATGACAAGGAGCAGGCCTGCCCTGAGAAGGACACTCCTGGTATTTTAGCAACGCCATGCCTGCCTGATGGCATGAGAAGTACATAGAGAGGGGTGGGAGGGGCATGCTATCGTTCATGCTGGTGCCGAGAATGGAATATATATATATACAAAGTCATATGGGCACTCGTTAACATTTACACGGTGCTAGTACGGCGGACGCGCGGCTCCGGGAGCGCTACGGCCAGGGCAATGAGCGCAGCGTCGTTTTCGGGAGCTGTGCTGCAATGTCCGATTCTTTAGCTACGTCCCAGATTTTGCGGATTTCAAATCGGACAAATATCAAGGTCTACAGAGGCGGGCGAACACGGCAGTTTGAAATCAGGGATTGGACATTTGTGCGTGCTGCATGGACGTGCCCGGGAACGGGGTTCGAGAGCAAGAGGTGGCTTCTTTTTACTTTGGTTTAGATGTCGGGGGATAGCTCGGACGCTGCGCACCCGAGTCATCCACATTTGGGATTCGCAAGCGTCAACCCAACCGTAGTGCAATGGAGGGGCCTCGCCCTGGGAGAACTGCCGCATAGATCACGGTGTCTGCTGTGCCAGGTAGGTATCAGCTGCCGAGCTCAGTGCTAGGCTATGTACAACGTTTTTCACCAGGGATGTGGTGTCCAAGCCGTACAACGGGGAACATGTGTCCTTTGTCGGCCTCTGCTCCCACACGCATGGAGAACCTACATGGCTGATCTACCATGAGCCGCTTTAAGCAGACACTTATGCTGGGGCGACTACTTTATGCCTGCTTTAAGGCGTCGAATTTGCCCGGCTGGCTTGGGAATTATCTCCAGACTGGAGTGAGCTGCCATCTGGCGAGAAAGAGTGGAACCAGCTTTGCTCCACTGCAGTGAGGAGTGTTGTCCAAAGCCATCCACTGCCACCATGCCCTGCCCTCTGGCGGGGGATACAGCAACTGACCAGCCCTCTAGACGTGTGCTCTGGTCAGACCGAAAAGGCTCTGTTCATACTGAAACAGCCCAGGACCATGGATGGAATGTGAATCCATAAAGGAAATGATAGTGGCCTTGCCCAATGGAGCAGTGGGGTCATTTTATTTTGCACATGACGTATATTAGATGATATCGTGCTACACAACCGGCCATGACAAGGAGCAGGCCTGCCCTGAGAAGGACACTCCTGGTATTTTAGCAACGCCATGCCTGCCTGATGGCATGAGAAGTACATAGAGAGGGGTGGGAGGGGCATGCTATCGTTCATGCTGGTGCCGAGAATGAAATATATATATATACAAAGTCATATGGGCACTCGTTAACATTTACACGGTGCTAGTACGGCGGACGCGCGGCTCCGGGAGCGCTACGGCCAGGGCAATGAGCGCAGCGTCGTTTTCGGGAGCTGTGCTGCAATGTCCGATTCCTTAGCTATGTCCCAGATTTTGCGGATTTCAAATCAGACAAATATCAAGGTCTACAGAGGCGGGCGAACACGGCAGTTTGAAATCAGGGATTGGACATTTGTGCGTTCTGCATCGACGTGCCCGGGAACGGGGTTCGAGAGCGAGAGGTGGCTTCTTTTTACTTTGGTTTAGATGTCGGGGGATAGCTCGGACGCTGCGCACCCGAGTCATCCACATTTGGGATTCGCAAGCGTCAACCCAACCGTAGTGCAATGGAGGGGCCTCGCCCTGGGAGAACTGCCGCATAGATCACGGTGTCTGCTGTGCCAGGTAGGTATCAGCTGCCGAGCTCAGTGCTAGGCTATGTACAACGTTTTTCACCAGGGATGTGGTGTCCAAGCCGTACAACGGGGAACATGTGTCCTTTGTCGGCCTCTGCTCCCACACGCATGGAGAACCTACATGGCTGATCTACCATGAGCCGCTTTAAGCAGACACTTATGCTGGGGCGACTACTTTATGCCTGCTTTAAGGCGTCGAATTTGCCCGGCTGGCTTGGGAATTATCTCCAGACTGGAGTGAGCTGCCATCTGGCGAGAAAGAGTGGAACCAGCTTTGCTCCACTGCAGTGAGGAGTGTTGTCCAAAGCCATCCACTGCCACCATGCCCTGCCCTCTGGCGGGGGATACAGCAACTGACCAGCCCTCTAGACTTGTGCTCTGGTCAGACCGAAAAGGCTCTGTTCATACTGAAACAGCCCAGGACCATGGATGGAATGTGAATCCATAAAGGAAATGATAGTGGCCTTGCCCAATGGAGCAGTGGGGTCATTTTATTTTGCACATGACGTATATTATATGATATCGTGCTACACAACCGGCCATGACAAGGAGCAGGCCTGCCCTGAGAAGGACACTCCTGGTATTTTAGCAATGCCATGCCTGCCTGATGGCATGAGATGTACATAGAGAGGGGTGGGAGGGGCATGCTATCGTTCATGCTGGTGCCGAGAATGGAATATATATATATACAAAGTCATATGGGCACTCGTTAACATTTACACGGTGCTAGTACGGCGGACGCGCGGCTCCGGGAGCGCTACGGCCAGGGCAATGAGCGCAGCGTCGTTTTCGGGAGCTGTGCTGCAATGTCCGATTCCTTAGCTACGTCCCAGATTTTGCGGATTTCAAATCAGACAAATATCAAGGTCTACAGAGGCGGGCGAACACGGCAGTTTGAAATCAGGGATTGGACATTTGTGCGTGCTGCATCGACGTGCCCGGGAACGGGGTTCGAGAGCGAGAGGTGGCTTCTTTTTACTTTGGTTTAGATGTCGGGGGATAGCTCGGACGCTGCGCACCCGAGTCATCCACATTTGGGATTCGCAAGCGTCAACCCAACCGTAGTGCAATGGAGGGGCCTCGCCCTGGGAGAACTGCCGCATAGATCACGGTGTCTGCTGTGCCAGGTAGGTATCAGCTGCCGAGCTCAGTGCTAGGCTATGTACAACGTTTTTCACCAGGGATGTGGTGTCCAAGCCGTACAACGGGGAACATGTGTCCTTTGTCGGCCTCTGCTCCCACACGCATGGAGAACCTACATGGCTGATCTACCATGAGCCGCTTTAAGCAGACACTTATGCTGGGGCGACTACTTTATGCCTGCTTTAAGGCGTCGAATTTGCCCGGCTGGCTTGGGAATTATCTCCAGACTGGAGTGAGCTGCCATCTGGCGAGAAAGAGTGGAACCAGCTTTGCTCCACTGCAGTGAGGAGTGTTGTCCAAAGCCATCCACTGCCACCATGCCCTGCCCTCTGGCGGGGGATACAGCAACTGACCAGCCCTCTAGACTTGTGCTCTGGTCAGACCGAAAAGGCTCTGTTCATACTGAAACAGCCCAGGACCATGGATGGAATGTGAATCCATAAAGGAAATGATAGTGGCCTTGCCCAATGGAGCAGTGGGGTCATTTTATTTTGCACATGACGTATATTATATGATATCGTGCTACACAACCGGCCATGACAAGGAGCAGGCCTGCCCTGAGAAGGACACTCCTGGTATTTTAGCAATGCCATGCCTGCCTGATGGCATGAGATGTACATAGAGAGGGGTGGGAGGGGCATGCTATCGTTCATGCTGGTGCCGAGAATGGAATATATATATATACAAAGTCATATGGGCACTCGTTAACATTTACACGGTGCTAGTACGGCGGACGCGCGGCTCCGGGAGCGCTACGGCCAGGGCAATGAGCGCAGCGTCGTTTTCGGGAGCTGTGCTGCAATGTCCGATTCCTTAGCTACGTCCCAGATTTTGCGGATTTCAAATCAGACAAATATCAAGGTCTACAGAGGCGGGCGAACACGGCAGTTTGAAATCAGGGATTGGACATTTGTGCGTGCTGCATCGACGTGCCCGGGAACGGGGTTCGAGAGCGAGAGGTGGCTTCTTTTTACTTTGGTTTAGATGTCAGGGGATAGCTCGGACGCTGCGCACCCGAGTCATCCACATTTGGGATTCGCAAGCGTCAACCCAACCGTAGTGCAATGGAGGGGCCTCGCCCTGGGAGAACTGCCGCATAGATCACGGTGTCTGCTGTGCCAGGTAGGTATCAGCTGCCGAGCTCAGTGCTAGGCTATGTACAACGTTTTTCACCAGGGATGTGGTGTCCAAGCCGTACAACGGGGAACATGTGTCCTTTGTCGGCCTCTGCTCCCACACGCATGGAGAACCTACATGGCTGATCTACCATGAGCCGCTTTAAGCAGACACTTATGCTGGGGCGACTACTTTATGCCTGCTTTAAGGCGTCGAATTTGCCCGGCTGGCTTGGGAATTATCTCCAGACTGGAGTGAGCTGCCATCTGGCCAGAAAGAGTGGAACCAGCTTTGCTCCACTGCAGTGAGGAGTGTTGTCCAAAGCCATCCACTGCCACCATGCCCTGCCCTCTGGCGGGGGATACAGCAACTGACCAGCCCTCTAGACGTGTGCTCTGGTCAGACCGAAAAGGCTCTGTTCATACTGAAACAGCCCAGGACCATGGATGGAATGTGAATCCATAAAGGAAATGATAGTGGCCTTGCCCAATGGAGCAGTGGGGTCATTTTATTTTGCACATGACGTATATTAGATGATATCGTGCTACACAACCGGCCATGACAAGGAGCAGGCCTGCCCTGAGAAGGACACTCCTGGTATTTTAGCAACGCCATGCCTGCCTGATGGCATGAGAAGTACATAGAGAGGGGTGGGAGGGGCATGCTATCGTTCATGCTGGTGCCGAGAATGAAATATATATATATACAAAGTCATATGGGCACTCGTTAACATTTACACGGTGCTAGTACGGCGGACGCGCGGCTCCGGGAGCGCTACGGCCAGGGCAATGAGCGCAGCGTCGTTTTCGGGAGCTGTGCTGCAATGTCCGATTCCTTAGCTACGTCCCAGATTTTGCGGATTTCAAATCGGACAAATATCAAGGTCTACAGAGGCGGGCGAACACGGCAGTTTGAAATCAGGGATTGGACATTTGTGCGTGCTGCATCGACGTGCCCGGGAACGGGGTTCGAGAGCGAGAGGTGGCTTCTTTTTACTTTGGTTTAGATGTCGGGGGATAGCTCGGACGCTGCGCACCCGAGTCATCCACATTTGGGATTCGCAAGCGTCAACCCAACCGTAGTGCAATGGAGGGGCCTCGCCCTGGGAGAACTGCCGCATAGATCACGGTGTCTGCTGTGCCAGGTAGGTATCAGCTGCCGAGCTCAGTGCTAGGCTATGTACAACGTTTTTCACCAGGGATGTGGTGTCCAAGCCGTACAACGGGGAACATGTGTCCTTTGTCGGCCTCTGCTCCCACACGCATGGAGAACCTACATGGCTGATCTACCATGAGCCGCTTTAAGCAGACACTTATGCTGGGGCGACTACTTTATGCCTGCTTTAAGGCGTCGAATTTGCCCGGCTGGCTTGGGAATTATCTCCAGACTGGAGTGAGCTGCCATCTGGCGAGAAAGAGTGGAACCAGCTTTGCTCCACTGCAGTGAGGAATGTTGTCCAAAGCCATCCACTGCCACCATGCCCTGCCCTCTGGCGGGGGATACAGCAACTGACCAGCCCTCTAGACTTGTGCTCTGGTCAGACCGAAAAGGCTCTGTTCATACTGAAACAGCCCAGGACCATGGATGGAATGTGAATCCATAAAGGAAATGATAGTGGCCTTGCCCAATGGAGCAGTGGGGTCATTTTATTTTGCACATGACGTATATTATATGATATCGTGCTACACAACCGGCCATGACAAGGAGCAGGCCTGCCCTGAGAAGGACACTCCTGGTATTTTAGCAATGCCATGCCTGCCTGATGGCATGAGATGTACATAGAGAGGGGTGGGAGGGGCATGCTATCGTTCATGCTGGTGCCGAGAATGGAATATATATATATACAAAGTCATATGGGCACTCGTTAACATTTACACGGTGCTAGTACGGCGGACGCGCGGCTCCGGGAGCGCTACGGCCAGGGCAATGAGCGCAGCGTCGTTTTCGGGAGCTGTGCTGCAATGTCCGATTCCTTAGCTACGTCCCAGATTTTGCGGATTTCAAATCGGACAAATATCAAGGTCTACAGAGGCGGGCGAACACGGCAGTTTGAAATCAGGGATTGGACATTTGTGCGTGCTGCATCGACGTGCCCGGGAACGGGGTTCGAGAGCGAGAGGTGGCTTCTTTTTACTTTGGTTTAGATGTCAGGGGATAGCTCGGACGCTGCGCACCCGAGTCATCCACATTTGGGATTCGCAAGCGTCAACCCAACCGTAGTGCAATGGAGGGGCCTCGCCCTGGGAGAACTGCCGCATAGATCACGGTGTCTGCTGTGCCAGGTAGGTATCAGCTGCCGAGCTCAGTGCTAGGCTATGTACAACGTTTTTCACCAGGGATGTGGTGTCCAAGCCGTACAACGGGGAACATGTGTCCTTTGTCGGCCTCTGCTCCCACACGCATGGAGAACCTACATGGCTGATCTACCATGAGCCGCTTTAAGCAGACACTTATGCTGGGGCGACTACTTTATGCCTGCTTTAAGGCGTCGAATTTGCCCGGCTGGCTTGGGAATTATCTCCAGACTGGAGTGAGCTGCCATCTGGCGAGAAAGAGTGGAACCAGCTTTGCTCCACTGCAGTGAGGAGTGTTGTCCAAAGCCATCCACTGCCACCATGCCCTGCCCTCTGGCGGGGGATACAGCAACTGACCAGCCCTCTAGACGTGTGCTCTGGTCAGACCGAAAAGGCTCTGTTCATACTGAAACAGCCCAGGACCATGGATGGAATGTGAATCCATAAAGGAAATGATAGTGGCCTTGCCCAATGGAGCAGTGGGGTCATTTTATTTTGCACATGACGTATATTAGATGATATCGTGCTACACAACCGGCCATGACAAGGAGCAGGCCTGCCCTGAGAAGGACACTCCTGGTATTTTAGCAACGCCATGCCTGCCTGATGGCATGAGAAGTACATAGAGAGGGGTGGGAGGGGCATGCTATCGTTCATGCTGGTGCCGAGAATGAAATATATATATATACAAAGTCATATGGGCACTCGTTAACATTTACACGGTGCTAGTACGGCGGACGCGCGGCTCCGGGAGCGCTACGGCCAGGGCAATGAGCGCAGCGTCGTTTTCGGGAGCTGTGCTGCAATGTCCGATTCCTTAGCTACGTCCCAGATTTTGCGGATTTCAAATCGGACAAATATCAAGGTCTACAGAGGCGGGCGAACACGGCAGTTTGAAATCAGGGATTGGACATTTGTGCGTGCTGCATCGACGTGCCCGGGAACGGGGTTCGAGAGCGAGAGGTGGCTTCTTTTTACTTTGGTTTAGATGTCGGGGGATAGCTCGGACGCTGCGGACCCGAGTCATCCACATTTGGGATTCGCAAGCGTCAACCCAACCGTAGTGCAATGGAGGGGCCTCGCCCTGGGAGAACTGCCGCATAGATCACGGTGTCTGCTGTGCCAGGTAGGTATCAGCTGCCGAGCTCAGTGCTAGGCTATGTACAACGTTTTTCACCAGGGATGTGGTGTCCAAGCCGTACAACGGGGAACATGTGTCCTTTGTCGGCCTCTGCTCCCACACGCATGGAGAACCTACATGGCTGATCTACCATGAGCCGCTTTAAGCAGACACTTATGCTGGGGCGACTACTTTATGCCTGCTTTAAGGCGTCGAATTTGCCCGGCTGGCTTGGGAATTATCTCCAGACTGGAGTGAGCTGCCATCTGGCGAGAAAGAGTGGAACCAGCTTTGCTCCACTGCAGTGAGGAATGTTGTCCAAAGCCATCCACTGCCACCATGCCCTGCCCTCTGGCGGGGGATACAGCAACTGACCAGCCCTCTAGACTTGTGCTCTGGTCAGACCGAAAAGGCTCTGTTCATACTGAAACAGCCCAGGACCATGGATGGAATGTGAATCCATAAAGGAAATGATAGTGGCCTTGCCCAATGGAGCAGTGGGGTCATTTTATTTTGCACATGACGTATATTATATGATATCGTGCTACACAACCGGCCATGACAAGGAGCAGGCCTGCCCTGAGAAGGACACTCCTGGTATTTTAGCAATGCCATGCCTGCCTGATGGCATGAGATGTACATAGAGAGGGGTGGGAGGGGCATGCTATCGTTCATGCTGGTGCCGAGAATGGAATATATATATATACAAAGTCATATGGGCACTCGTTAACATTTACACGGTGCTAGTACGGCGGACGCGCGGCTCCGGGAGCGCTACGGCCAGGGCAATGAGCGCAGCGTCGTTTTCGGGAGCTGTGCTGCAATGTCCGATTCCTTAGCTACGTCCCAGATTTTGCGGATTTCAAATCGGACAAATATCAAGGTCTACAGAGGCGGGCGAACACGGCAGTTTGAAATCAGGGATTGGACATTTGTGCGTGCTGCATCGACGTGCCCGGGAACGGGGTTCGAGAGCGAGAGGTGGCTTCTTTTTACTTTGGTTTAGATGTCAGGGGATAGCTCGGACGCTGCGCACCCGAGTCATCCACATTTGGGATTCGCAAGCGTCAACCCAACCGTAGTGCAATGGAGGGGCCTCGCCCTGGGAGAACTGCCGCATAGATCACGGTGTCTGCTGTGCCAGGTAGGTATCAGCTGCCGAGCTCAGTGCTAGGCTATGTACAACGTTTTTCACCAGGGATGTGGTGTCCAAGCCGTACAACGGGGAACATGTGTCCTTTGTCGGCCTCTGCTCCCACACGCATGGAGAACCTACATGGCTGATCTACCATGAGCCGCTTTAAGCAGACACTTATGCTGGGGCGACTACTTTATGCCTGCTTTAAGGCGTCGAATTTGCCCGGCTGGCTTGGGAATTATCTCCAGACTGGAGTGAGCTGCCATCTGGCGAGAAAGAGTGGAACCAGCTTTGCTCCACTGCAGTGAGGAGTGTTGTCCAAAGCCATCCACTGCCACCATGCCCTGCCCTCTGGCGGGGGATACAGCAACTGACCAGCCCTCTAGACTTGTGCTCTGGTCAGACCGAAAAGGCTCTGTTCATACTGAAACAGCCCAGGACCATGGATGGAATGTGAATCCATAAAGGAAATGATAGTGGCCTTGCCCAATGGAGCAGTGGGGTCATTTTATTTTGCACATGACGTATATTATATGATATCGTGCTACACAACCGGCCATGACAAGGAGCAGGCCTGCCCTGAGAAGGACACTCCTGGTATTTTAGCAACGCCATGCCTGCCTGATGGCATGAGAAGTACATAGAGAGGGGTGGGAGGGGCATGCTATCGTTCATGCTGGTGCCGAGAATGGAATATATATATATACAAAGTCATATGGGCACTCGTTAACATTTACACGGTGCTAGTACGGCGGACGCGCGGCTCCGGGAGCGCTACGGCCAGGGCAATGAGCGCAGCGTCGTTTTCGGGAGCTGTGCTGCAATGTCCGATTCTTTAGCTACGTCCCAGATTTTGCGGATTTCAAATCGGACAAATATCAAGGTCTACAGAGGCGGGCGAACACGGCAGTTTGAAATCAGGGATTGGACATTTGTGCGTGCTGCATGGACGTGCCCGGGAACGGGGTTCGAGAGCAAGAGGTGGCTTCTTTTTACTTTGGTTTAGATGTCGGGGGATAGCTCGGACGCTGCGCACCCGAGTCATCCACATTTGGGATTCGCAAGCGTCAACCCAACCGTAGTGCAATGGAGGGGCCTCGCCCTGGGAGAACTGCCGCATAGATCACGGTGTCTGCTGTGCCAGGTAGGTATCAGCTGCCGAGCTCAGTGCTAGGCTATGTACAACGTTTTTCACCAGGGATGTGGTGTCCAAGCCGTACAACGGGGAACATGTGTCCTTTGTCGGCCTCTGCTCCCACACGCATGGAGAACCTACATGGCTGATCTACCATGAGCCGCTTTAAGCAGACACTTATGCTGGGGCGACTACTTTATGCCTGCTTTAAGGCGTCGAATTTGCCCGGCTGGCTTGGGAATTATCTCCAGACTGGAGTGAGCTGCCATCTGGCGAGAAAGAGTGGAACCAGCTTTGCTCCACTGCAGTGAGGAGTGTTGTCCAAAGCCATCCACTGCCACCATGCCCTGCCCTCTGGCGGGGGATACAGCAACTGACCAGCCCTCTAGACTTGTGCTCTGGTCAGACCGAAAAGGCTCTGTTCATACTGAAACAGCCCAGGACCATGGATGGAATGTGAATCCATAAAGGAAATGATAGTGGCCTTGCCCAATGGAGCAGTGGGGTCATTTTATTTTGCACATGACGTATATTAGATGATATCGTGCTACACAACCGGCCATGACAAGGAGCAGGCCTGCCCTGAGAAGGACACTCCTGGTATTTTAGCAACGCCATGCCTGCCTGATGGCATGAGAAGTACATAGAGAGGGGTGGGAGGGGCATGCTATCGTTCATGCTGGTGCCGAGAATGAAATATATATATATACAAAGTCATATGGGCACTCGTTAACATTTACACGGTGCTAGTACGGCGGACGCGCGGCTCCGGGAGCGCTACGGCCAGGGCAATGAGCGCAGCGTCGTTTTCGAGAGCTGTGCTGCAATGTCCGATTCCTTAGCTACGTCCCAGATTTTGCGGATTTCAAATCGGACAAATATCAAGGTCTACAGAGGCGGGCGAACACGGCAGTTTGAAATCAGGGATTGGACATTTGTGCGTGCTGCATCGACGTGCCCGGGAACGGGGTTCGAGAGCGAGAGGTGGCTTCTTTTTACTTTGGTTTAGATGTCGGGGGATAGCTCGGACGCTGCGCACCCGAGTCATCCACATTTGGGATTCGCAAGCGTCAACCCAACCGTAGTGCAATGGAGGGGCCTCGCCCTGG
This sequence comes from Harmothoe impar, assembly GCA_947462335.1. Classification (NCBI taxonomy): domain Eukaryota; kingdom Metazoa; phylum Annelida; class Polychaeta; order Phyllodocida; family Polynoidae; genus Harmothoe; species Harmothoe impar. The sequence continues at coordinate 48,748,896 of OX381721.1, forward strand.
GAGAACTGCCGCATAGATCACGGTGTCTGCTGTGCCAGGTAGGTATCAGCTGCCGAGCTCAGTGCTAGGCTATGTACAACGTTTTTCACCAGGGATGTGGTGTCCAAGCCGTACAACGGGGAACATGTGTCCTTTGTCGGCCTCTGCTCCCACACGCATGGAGAACCTACATGGCTGATCTACCATGAGCCGCTTTAAGCAGACACTTATGCTGGGGCGACTACTTTATGCCTGCTTTAAGGCGTCGAATTTGCCCGGCTGGCTTGGGAATTATCTCCAGACTGGAGTGAGCTGCCATCTGGCGAGAAAGAGTGGAACCAGCTTTGCTCCACTGCAGTGAGGAGTGTTGTCCAAAGCCATCCACTGCCACCATGCCCTGCCCTCTGGCGGGGGATACAGCAACTGACCAGCCCTCTAGACTTGTGCTCTGGTCAGACCGAAAAGGCTCTGTTCATACTGAAACAGCCCAGGACCATGGATGGAATGTGAATCCATAAAGGAAATGATAGTGGCCTTGCCCAATGGAGCAGTGGGGTCATTTTATTTTGCACATGACGTATATTATATGATATCGTGCTACACAACCGGCCATGACAAGGAGCAGGCCTGCCCTGAGAAGGACACTCCTGGTATTTTAGCAATGCCATGCCTGCCTGATGGCATGAGATGTACATAGAGAGGGGTGGGAGGGGCATGCTATCGTTCATGCTGGTGCCGAGAATGGAATATATATATATACAAAGTCATATGGGCACTCGTTAACATTTACACGGTGCTAGTACGGCGGACGCGCGGCTCCGGGAGCGCTACGGCCAGGGCAATGAGCGCAGCGTCGTTTTGGGGAGCTGTGCTGCAATGTCCGATTCCTTAGCTACGTCCCAGATTTTGCGGATTTCAAATCGGACAAATATCAAGGTCTACAGAGGCGGGCGAACACGGCAGTTTGAAATCAGGGATTGGACATTTGTGCGTGCTGCATGGACGTGCCCGGGAACGGGGTTCGAGAGCGAGAGGTGGCTTCTTTTTACTTTGGTTTAGATGTCAGGGGATAGCTCGGACGCTGCGCACCCGAGTCATCCACATTTGGGATTCGCAAGCGTCAACCCAACCGTAGTGCAATGGAGGGGCCTCGCCCTGGGAGAACTGCCGCATAGATCACGGTGTCTGCTGTGCCAGGTAGGTATCAGCTGCCGAGCTCAGTGCTAGGCTATGTACAACGTTTTTCACCAGGGATGTGGTGTCCAAGCCGTACAACGGGGAACATGTGTCCTTTGTCGGCCTCTGCTCCCACACGCATGGAGAACCTACATGGCTGATCTACCATGAGCCGCTTTAAGCAGACACTTATGCTGGGGCGACTACTTTATGCCTGCTTTAAGGCGTCGAATTTGCCCGGCTGGCTTGGGAATTATCTCCAGACTGGAGTGAGCTGCCATCTGGCGAGAAAGAGTGGAACCAGCTTTGCTCCACTGCAGTGAGGAGTGTTGTCCAAAGCCATCCACTGCCACCATGCCCTGCCCTCTGGCGGGGGATACAGCAACTGACCAGCCCTCTAGACTTGTGCTCTGGTCAGACCGAAAAGGCTCTGTTCATACTGAAACAGCCCAGGACCATGGATGGAATGTGAATCCATAAAGGAAATGATAGTGGCCTTGCCCAATGGGGCAGTGGGGTCATTTTATTTTGCACATGACGTATATTATATGATATCGTGCTACACAACCGGCCATGACAAGGAGCAGGCCTGCCCTGAGAAGGACACTCCTGGTATTTTAGCAACGCCATGCCTGCCTGATGGCATGAGAAGTACATAGAGAGGGGTGGGAGGGGCATGCTATCGTTCATGCTGGTGCCGAGAATGGAATATATATATATACAAAGTCATATGGGCACTCGTTAACATTTACACGGTGCTAGTACGGCGGACGCGCGGCTCCGGGAGCGCTACGGCCAGGGCAATGAGCGCAGCGTCGTTTTCGGGAGCTGTGCTGCAATGTCCGATTCTTTAGCTACGTCCCAGATTTTGCGGATTTCAAATCGGACAAATATCAAGGTCTACAGAGGCGGGCGAACACGGCAGTTTGAAATCAGGGATTGGACATTTGTGCGTGCTGCATGGACGTGCCCGGGAACGGGGTTCGAGAGCAAGAGGTGGCTTCTTTTTACTTTGGTTTAGATGTCGGGGGATAGCTCGGACGCTGCGCACCCGAGTCATCCACATTTGGGATTCGCAAGCGTCAACCCAACCGTAGTGCAATGGAGGGGCCTCGCCCTGGGAGAACTGCCGCATAGATCACGGTGTCTGCTGTGCCAGGTAGGTATCAGCTGCCGAGCTCAGTGCTAGGCTATGTACAACGTTTTTCACCAGGGATGTGGTGTCCAAGCCGTACAACGGGGAACATGTGTCCTTTGTCGGCCTCTGCTCCCACACGCATGGAGAACCTACATGGCTGATCTACCATGAGCCGCTTTAAGCAGACACTTATGCTGGGGCGACTACTTTATGCCTGCTTTAAGGCGTCGAATTTGCCCGGCTGGCTTGGGAATTATCTCCAGACTGGAGTGAGCTGCCATCTGGCGAGAAAGAGTGGAACCAGCTTTGCTCCACTGCAGTGAGGAGTGTTGTCCAAAGCCATCCACTGCCACCATGCCCTGCCCTCTGGCGGGGGATACAGCAACTGACCAGCCCTCTAGACGTGTGCTCTGGTCAGACCGAAAAGGCTCTGTTCATACTGAAACAGCCCAGGACCATGGATGGAATGTGAATCCATAAAGGAAATGATAGTGGCCTTGCCCAATGGAGCAGTGGGGTCATTTTATTTTGCACATGACGTATATTAGATGATATCGTGCTACACAACCGGCCATGACAAGGAGCAGGCCTGCCCTGAGAAGGACACTCCTGGTATTTTAGCAACGCCATGCCTGCCTGATGGCATGAGAAGTACATAGAGAGGGGTGGGAGGGGCATGCTATCGTTCATGCTGGTGCCGAGAATGAAATATATATATATACAAAGTCATATGGGCACTCGTTAACATTTACACGGTGCTAGTACGGCGGACGCGCGGCTCCGGGAGCGCTACGGCCAGGGCAATGAGCGCAGCGTCGTTTTCGGGAGCTGTGCTGCAATGTCCGATTCCTTAGCTACGTCCCAGATTTTGCGGATTTCAAATCGGACAAATATCAAGGTCTACAGAGGCGGGCGAACACGGCAGTTTGAAATCAGGGATTGGACATTTGTGCGTGCTGCATCGACGTGCCCGGGAACGGGGTTCGAGAGCGAGAGGTGGCTTCTTTTTACTTTGGTTTAGATGTCGGGGGATAGCTCGGACGCTGCGCACCCGAGTCATCCACATTTGGGATTCGCAAGCGTCAACCCAACCGTAGTGCAATGGAGGGGCCTCGCCCTGGGAGAACTGCCGCATAGATCACGGTGTCTGCTGTGCCAGGTAGGTATCAGCTGCCGAGCTCAGTGCTAGGCTATGTACAACGTTTTTCACCAGGGATGTGGTGTCCAAGCCGTACAACGGGGAACATGTGTCCTTTGTCGGCCTCTGCTCCCACACGCATGGAGAACCTACATGGCTGATCTACCATGAGCCGCTTTAAGCAGACACTTATGCTGGGGCGACTACTTTATGCCTGCTTTAAGGCGTCGAATTTGCCCGGCTGGCTTGGGAATTATCTCCAGACTGGAGTGAGCTGCCATCTGGCGAGAAAGAGTGGAACCAGCTTTGCTCCACTGCAGTGAGGAGTGTTGTCCAAAGCCATCCACTGCCACCATGCCCTGCCCTCTGGCGGGGGATACAGCAACTGACCAGCCCTCTAGACTTGTGCTCTGGTCAGACCGAAAAGGCTCTGTTCATACTGAAACAGCCCAGGACCATGGATGGAATGTGAATCCATAAAGGAAATGATAGTGGCCTTGCCCAATGGAGCAGTGGGGTCATTTTATTTTGCACATGACGTATATTATATGATATCGTGCTACACAACCGGCCATGACAAGGAGCAGGCCTGCCCTGAGAAGGACACTCCTGGTATTTTAGCAATGCCATGCCTGCCTGATGGCATGAGATGTACATAGAGAGGGGTGGGAGGGGCATGCTATCGTTCATGCTGGTGCCGAGAATGGAATATATATATATACAAAGTCATATGGGCACTCGTTAACATTTACACGGTGCTAGTACGGCGGACGCGCGGCTCCGGGAGCGCTACGGCCAGGGCAATGAGCGCAGCGTCGTTTTCGGGAGCTGTGCTGCAATGTCCGATTCCTTAGCTACGTCCCAGATTTTGCGGATTTCAAATCGGACAAATATCAAGGTCTACAGAGGCGGGCGAACACGGCAGTTTGAAATCAGGGATTGGACATTTGTGCGTGCTGCATCGACGTGCCCGGGAACGGGGTTCGAGAGCGAGAGGTGGCTTCTTTTTACTTTGGTTTAGATGTCAGGGGATAGCTCGGACGCTGCGCACCCGAGTCATCCACATTTGGGATTCGCAAGCGTCAACCCAACCGTAGTGCAATGGAGGGGCCTCGCCCTGGGAGAACTGCCGCATAGATCACGGTGTCTGCTGTGCCAGGTAGGTATCAGCTGCCGAGCTCAGTGCTAGGCTATGTACAACGTTTTTCACCAGGGATGTGGTGTCCAAGCCGTACAACGGGGAACATGTGTCCTTTGTCGGCCTCTGCTCCCACACGCATGGAGAACCTACATGGCTGATCTACCATGAGCCGCTTTAAGCAGACACTTATGCTGGGGCGACTACTTTATGCCTGCTTTAAGGCGTCGAATTTGCCCGGCTGGCTTGGGAATTATCTCCAGACTGGAGTGAGCTGCCATCTGGCGAGAAAGAGTGGAACCAGCTTTGCTCCACTGCAGTGAGGAGTGTTGTCCAAAGCCATCCACTGCCACCATGCCCTGCCCTCTGGCGGGGGATACAGCAACTGACCAGCCCTCTAGACTTGTGCTCTGGTCAGACCGAAAAGGCTCTGTTCATACTGAAACAGCCCAGGACCATGGATGGAATGTGAATCCATAAAGGAAATGATAGTGGCCTTGCCCAATGGAGCAGTGGGGTCATTTTATTTTGCACATGACGTATATTATATGATATCGTGCTACACAACCGGCCATGACAAGGAGCAGGCCTGCCCTGAGAAGGACACTCCTGGTATTTTAGCAACGCCATGCCTGCCTGATGGCATGAGAAGTACATAGAGAGGGGTGGGAGGGGCATGCTATCGTTCATGCTGGTGCCGAGAATGGAATATATATATATACAAAGTCATATGGGCACTCGTTAACATTTACACGGTGCTAGTACGGCGGACGCGCGGCTCCGGGAGCGCTACGGCCAGGGCAATGAGCGCAGCGTCGTTTTCGGGAGCTGTGCTGCAATGTCCGATTCTTTAGCTACGTCCCAGATTTTGCGGATTTCAAATCGGACAAATATCAAGGTCTACAGAGGCGGGCGAACACGGCAGTTTGAAATCAGGGATTGGACATTTGTGCGTGCTGCATGGACGTGCCCGGGAACGGGGTTCGAGAGCAAGAGGTGGCTTCTTTTTACTTTGGTTTAGATGTCGGGGGATAGCTCGGACGCTGCGCACCCGAGTCATCCACATTTGGGATTCGCAAGCGTCAACCCAACCGTAGTGCAATGGAGGGGCCTCGCCCTGGGAGAACTGCCGCATAGATCACGGTGTCTGCTGTGCCAGGTAGGTATCAGCTGCCGAGCTCAGTGCTAGGCTATGTACAACGTTTTTCACCAGGGATGTGGTGTCCAAGCCGTACAACGGGGAACATGTGTCCTTTGTCGGCCTCTGCTCCCACACGCATGGAGAACCTACATGGCTGATCTACCATGAGCCGCTTTAAGCAGACACTTATGCTGGGGCGACTACTTTATGCCTGCTTTAAGGCGTCGAATTTGCCCGGCTGGCTTGGGAATTATCTCCAGACTGGAGTGAGCTGCCATCTGGCGAGAAAGAGTGGAACCAGCTTTGCTCCACTGCAGTGAGGAGTGTTGTCCAAAGCCATCCACTGCCACCATGCCCTGCCCTCTGGCGGGGGATACAGCAACTGACCAGCCCTCTAGACTTGTGCTCTGGTCAGACCGAAAAGGCTCTGTTCATACTGAAACAGCCCAGGACCATGGATGGAATGTGAATCCATAAAGGAAATGATAGTGGCCTTGCCCAATGGAGCAGTGGGGTCATTTTATTTTGCACATGACGTATATTATATGATATCGTGCTACACAACCGGCCATGACAAGGAGCAGGCCTGCCCTGAGAAGGACACTCCTGGTATTTTAGCAACGCCATGCCTGCCTGATGGCATGAGAAGTACATAGAGAGGGGTGGGAGGGGCATGCTATCGTTCATGCTGGTGCCGAGAATGGAATATATATATATACAAAGTCATATGGGCACTCGTTAACATTTACACGGTGCTAGTACGGCAGACGCGCGGCTCCGGGAGCGCTACGGCCAGGGCAATGAGCGCAGCGTCGTTTTCGGGAGCTGTGCTGCAATGTCCGATTCCTTAGCTACGTCCCAGATTTTGCGGATTTCAAATCAGACAAATATCAAGGTCTACAGAGGCGGGCGAACACGGCAGTTTGAAATCAGGGATTGGACATTTGTGCGTGCTGCATCGACGTGCCCGGGAACGGGGTTCGAGAGCGAGAGGTGGCTTCTTTTTACTTTGGTTTAGATGTCGGGGGATAGCTCGGACGCTGCGCACCCGAGTCATCCACATTTGGGATTCGCAAGCGTCAACCCAACCGTAGTGCAATGGAGGGGCCTCGCCCTGGGAGAACTGCCGCATAGATCACGGTGTCTGCTGTGCCAGGTAGGTATCAGCTGCCGAGCTCAGTGCTAGGCTATGTACAACGTTTTTCACCAGGGATGTGGTGTCCAAGCCGTACAACGGGGAACATGTGTCCTTTGTCGGCCTCTGCTCCCACACGCATGGAGAACCTACATGGCTGATCTACCATGAGCCGCTTTAAGCAGACACTTATGCTGGGGCGACTACTTTATGCCTGCTTTAAGGCGTCGAATTTGCCCGGCTGGCTTGGGAATTATCTCCAGACTGGAGTGAGCTGGCATCTGGCGAGAAAGAGTGGAACCAGCTTTGCTCCACTGCAGTGAGGAGTGTTGTCCAAAGCCATCCACTGCCACCATGCCCTGCCCTCTGGCGGGGGATACAGCAACTGACCAGCCCTCTAGACGTGTGCTCTGGTCAGACCGAAAAGGCTCTGTTCATACTGAAACAGCCCAGGACCATGGATGGAATGTGAATCCATAAAGGAAATGATAGTGGCCTTGCCCAATGGAGCAGTGGGGTCATTTTATTTTGCACATGACGTATATTATATGATATCGTGCTACACAACCGGCCATGACAAGGAGCAGGCCTGCCCTGAGAAGGACACTCCTGGTATTTTAGCAACGCCATGCCTGCCTGATGGCATGAGAAGTACATAGAGAGGGGTGGGAGGGGCATGCTATCGTTCATGCTGGTGCCGAGAATGAAATATATATATATACAAAGTCATATGGGCACTCGTTAACATTTACACGGTGCTAGTACGGCGGACGCGCGGCTCCGGGAGCGCTACGGCCAGGGCAATGAGCGCAGCGTCGTTTTCGGGAGCTGTGCTGCAATGTCCGATTCCTTAGCTACGTCCCAGATTTTGCGGATTTCAAATCGGACAAATATCAAGGTCTACAGAGGCGGGCGAACACGGCAGTTTGAAATCAGGGATTGGACATTTGTGCGTGCTGCATCGACGTGCCCGGGAACGGGGTTCGAGAGCGAGAGGTGGCTTCTTTTTACTTTGGTTTAGATGTCGGGGGATAGCTCGGATGCTGCGCACCCGAGTCATCCACATTTGGGATTCGCAAGCGTCAACCCAACCGTAGTGCAATGGAGGGGCCTCGCCCTGGGAGAACTGCCGCATAGATCACGGTGTCTGCTGTGCCAGGTAGGTATCAGCTGCCGAGCTCAGTGCTAGGCTATGTACAACGTTTTTCACCAGGGATGTGGTGTCCAAGCCGTACAACGGGGAACATGTGTCCTTTGTCGGCCTCTGCTCCCACACGCATGGAGAACCTACATGGCTGATCTACCATGAGCCGCTTTAAGCAGACACTTATGCTGGGGCGACTACTTTATGCCTGCTTTAAGGCGTCGAATTTGCCCGGCTGGCTTGGGAATTATCTCCAGACTGGAGTGAGCTGCCATCTGGCGAGAAAGAGTGGAACCAGCTTTGCTCCACTGCAGTGAGGAGTGTTGTCCAAAGCCATCCACTGCCACCATGCCCTGCCCTCTGGCGGGGGATACAGCAACTGACCAGCCCTCTAGACGTGTGCTCTGGTCAGACCGAAAAGGCTCTGTTCATACTGAAACAGCCCAGGACCATGGATGGAATGTGAATCCATAAAGGAAATGATAGTGGCCTTGCCCAATGGAGCAGTGGGGTCATTTTATTTTGCACATGACGTATATTATATGATATCGTGCTACACAACCGGCCATGACAAGGAGCAGGCCTGCCCTGAGAAGGACACTCCTGGTATTTTAGCAACGCCATGCCTGCCTGATGGCATGAGAAGTACATAGAGAGGGGTGGGAGGGGCATGCTATCGTTCATGCTGGTGCCGAGAATGAAATATATATATATACAAAGTCATATGGGCACTCGTTAACATTTACACGGTGCTAGTACGGCGGACGCGCGGCTCCGGGAGCGCTACGGCCAGGGCAATGAGCGCAGCGTCGTTTTCGGGAGCTGTGCTGCAATGTCCGATTCCTTAGCTACGTCCCAGATTTTGCGGATTTCAAATCGGACAAATATCAAGGTCTACAGAGGCGGGCGAACACGGCAGTTTGAAATCAGGGATTGGACATTTGTGCGTGCTGCATCGACGTGCCCGGGAACGGGGTTCGAGAGCGAGAGGTGGCTTCTTTTTACTTTGGTTTAGATGTCGGGGGATAGCTCGGACGCTGCGCACCCGAGTCATCCACATTTGGGATTCGCAAGCGTCAACCCAACCGTAGTGCAATGGAGGGGCCTCGCCCTGGGAGAACTGCCGCATAGATCACGGTGTCTGCTGTGCCAGGTAGGTATCAGCTGCCGAGCTCAGTGCTAGGCTATGTACAACGTTTTTCACCAGGGATGTGGTGTCCAAGCCGTACAACGGGGAACATGTGTCCTTTGTCGGCCTCTGCTCCCACACGCATGGAGAACCTACATGGCTGATCTACCATGAGCCGCTTTAAGCAGACACTTATGCTGGGGCGACTACTTTATGCCTGCTTTAAGGCGTCGAATTTGCCCGGCTGGCTTGGGAATTATCTCCAGACTGGAGTGAGCTGCCATCTGGCGAGAAAGAGTGGAACCAGCTTTGCTCCACTGCAGTGAGGAGTGTTGTCCAAAGCCATCCACTGCCACCATGCCCTGCCCTCTGGCGGGGGATACAGCAACTGACCAGCCCTCTAGACTTGTGCTCTGGTCAGACCGAAAAGGCTCTGTTCATACTGAAACAGCCCAGGACCATGGATGGAATGTGAATCCATAAAGGAAATGATAGTGGCCTTGCCCAATGGAGCAGTGGGGTCATTTTATTTTGCACATGACGTATATTAGATGATATCGTGCTACACAACCGGCCATGACAAGGAGCAGGCCTGCCCTGAGAAGGACACTCCTGGTATTTTAGCAACGCCATGCCTGCCTGATGGCATGAGAAGTACATAGAGAGGGGTGGGAGGGGCATGCTATCGTTCATGCTGGTGCCGAGAATGAAATATATATATATACAAAGTCATATGGGCACTCGTTAACATTTACACGGTGCTAGTACGGCGGACGCGCGGCTCCGGGAGCGCTACGGCCAGGGCAATGAGCGCAGCGTCGTTTTCGGGAGCTGTGCTGCAATGTCCGATTCCTTAGCTACGTCCCAGATTTTGCGGATTTCAAATCGGACAAATATCAAGGTCTACAGAGGCGGGCGAACACGGCAGTTTGAAATCAGGGATTGGACATTTGTGCGTGCTGCATCGACGTGCCCGGGAACGGGGTTCGAGAGCGAGAGGTGGCTTCTTTTTACTTTGGTTTAGATGTCGGGGGATAGCTCGGACGCTGCGCACCCGAGTCATCCACATTTGGGATTCGCAAGCGTCAACCCAACCGTAGTGCAATGGAGGGGCCTCGCCCTGGGAGAACTGCCGCATAGATCACGGTGTCTGCTGTGCCAGGTAGGTATCAGCTGCCGAGCTCAGTGCTAGGCTATGTACAACGTTTTTCACCAGGGATGTGGTGTCCAAGCCGTACAACGGGGAACATGTGTCCTTTGTCGGCCTCTGCTCCCACACGCATGGAGAACCTACATGGCTGATCTACCATGAGCCGCTTTAAGCAGACACTTATGCTGGGGCGACTACTTTATGCCTGCTTTAAGGCGTCGAATTTGCCCGGCTGGCTTGGGAATTATCTCCAGACTGGAGTGAGCTGCCATCTGGCGAGAAAGAGTGGAACCAGCTTTGCTCCACTGCAGTGAGGAGTGTTGTCCAAAGCCATCCACTGCCACCATGCCCTGCCCTCTGGCGGGGGATACAGCAACTGACCAGCCCTCTAGACTTGTGCTCTGGTCAGACCGAAAAGGCTCTGTTCATACTGAAACAGCCCAGGACCATGGATGGAATGTGAATCCATAAAGGAAATGATAGTGGCCTTGCCCAATGGAGCAGTGGGGTCATTTTATTTTGCACATGACGTATATTAGATGATATCGTGCTACACAACCGGCCATGACAAGGAGCAGGCCTGCCCTGAGAAGGACACTCCTGGTATTTTAGCAATGCCATGCCTGCCTGATGGCATGAGATGTACATAGAGAGGGGTGGGAGGGGCATGCTATCGTTCATGCTGGTGCCGAGAATGAAATATATATATATACAAAGTCATATGGGCACTCGTTAACATTTACACGGTGCTAGTACGGCGGACGCGCGGCTCCGGGAGCGCTACGGCCAGGGCAATGAGCGCAGCGTCGTTTTCGGGAGCTGTGCTGCAATGTCCGATTCCTTAGCTACGTCCCAGATTTTGCGGATTTCAAATCGGACAAATATCAAGGTCTACAGAGGCGGGCGAACACGGCAGTTTGAAATCAGGGATTGGACATTTGTGCGTGCTGCATCGACGTGCCCGGGAACGGGGTTCGAGAGCGAGAGGTGGCTTCTTTTTACTTTGGTTTAGATGTCGGGGGATAGCTCGGACGCTGCGCACCCGAGTCATCCACATTTGGGATTCGCAAGCGTCAACCCAACCGTAGTGCAATGGAGGGGCCTCGCCCTGGGAGAACTGCCGCATAGATCACGGTGTCTGCTGTGCCAGGTAGGTATCAGCTGCCGAGCTCAGTGCTAGGCTATGTACAACGTTTTTCACCAGGGATGTGGTGTCCAAGCCGTACAACGGGGAACATGTGTCCTTTGTCGGCCTCTGCTCCCACACGCATGGAGAACCTACATGGCTGATCTACCATGAGCCGCTTTAAGCAGACACTTATGCTGGGGCGACTACTTTATGCCTGCTTTAAGGCGTCGAATTTGCCCGGCTGGCTTGGGAATTATCTCCAGACTGGAGTGAGCTGCCATCTGGCGAGAAAGAGTGGAACCAGCTTTGCTCCACTGCAGTGAGGAGTGTTGTCCAAAGCCATCCACTGCCACCATGCCCTGCCCTCTGGCGGGGGATACAGCAACTGACCAGCCCTCTAGACGTGTGCTCTGGTCAGACCGAAAAGGCTCTGTTCATACTGAAACAGCCCAGGACCATGGTTGGAATGTGAATCCATAAAGGAAATGATAGTGGCCTTGCCCAATGGAGCAGTGGGGTCATTTTATTTTGCACATGACGTATATTAGATGATATCGTGCTACACAACCGGCCATGACAAGGAGCAGGCCTGCCCTGAGAAGGACACTCCTGGTATTTTAGCAACGCCATGCCTGCCTGATGGCATGAGAAGTACATAGAGAGGGGTGGGAGGGGCATGCTATCGTTCATGCTGGTGCCGAGAATGAAATATATATATATACAAAGTCATATGGGCACTCGTTAACATTTACACGGTGCTAGTACGGCGGACGCGCGGCTCCGGGAGCGCTACGGCCAGGGCAATGAGCGCAGCGTCGTTTTCGGGAGCTGTGCTGCAATGTCCGATTCCTTAGCTACGTCCCAGATTTTGCGGATTTCAAATCGGACAAATATCAAGGTCTACAGAGGCGGGCGAACACGGCAGTTTGAAATCAGGGATTGGACATTTGTGCGTGCTGCATCGACGTGCCCGGGAACAGGGTTCGAGAGCGAGAGGTGGCTTCTTTTTACTTTGGTTTAGATGTCGGGGGATAGCTCGGACGCTGCGCACCCGAGTCATCCACATTTGGGATTCGCAAGCGTCAACCCAACCGTAGTGCAATGGAGGGGCCTCGCCCTGGGAGAACTGCCGCATAGATCACGGTGTCTGCTGTGCCAGGTAGGTATCAGCTGCCGAGCTCAGTGCTAGGCTATGTACAACGTTTTTCACCAGGGATGTGGTGTCCAAGCCGTACAACGGGGAACATGTGTCCTTTGTCGGCCTCTGCTCCCACACGCATGGAGAACCTACATGGCTGATCTACCATGAGCCGCTTTAAGCAGACACTTATGCTGGGGCGACTACTTTATGCCTGCTTTAAGGCGTCGAATTTGCCCGGCTGGCTTGGGAATTATCTCCAGACTGGAGTGAGCTGCCATCTGGCGAGAAAGAGTGGAACCAGCTTTGCTCCACTGCAGTGAGGAGTGTTGTCCAAAGCCATCCACTGCCACCATGCCCTGCCCTCTGGCGGGGGATACAGCAACTGACCAGCCCTCTAGACGTGTGCTCTGGTCAGACCGAAAAGGCTCTGTTCATACTGAAACAGCCCAGGACCATGGATGGAATGTGAATCCATAAAGGAAATGATAGTGGCCTTGCCCAATGGAGCAGTGGGGTCATTTTATTTTGCACATGACGTATATTATATGATATCGTGCTACACAACCGGCCATGACAAGGAGCAGGCCTGCCCTGAGAAGGACACTCCTGGTATTTTAGCAACGCCATGCCTGCCTGATGGCATGAGAAGTACATAGAGAGGGGTGGGAGGGGCATGCTATCGTTCATGCTGGTGCCGAGAATGAAATATATATATATACAAAGTCATATGGGCACTCGTTAACATTTACACGGTGCTAGTACGGCGGACGCGCGGCTCCGGGAGCGCTACGGCCAGGGCAATGAGCGCAGCGTCGTTTTCGGGAGCTGTGCTGCAATGTCCGATTCCTTAGCTACGTCCCAGATTTTGCGGATTTCAAATCGGACAAATATCAAGGTCTACAGAGGCGGGCGAACACGGCAGTTTGAAATCAGGGATTGGACATTTGTGCGTGCTGCATCGACGTGCCCGGGAACGGGGTTCGAGAGCGAGAGGTGGCTTCTTTTTACTTTGGTTTAGATGTCGGGGGATAGCTCGGACGCTGCGCACCCGAGTCATCCACATTTGGGATTCGCAAGCGTCAACCCAACCGTAGTGCAATGGAGGGGCCTCGCCCTGGGAGAACTGCCGCATAGATCACGGTGTCTGCTGTGCCAGGTAGGTATCAGCTGCCGAGCTCAGTGCTAGGCTATGTACAACGTTTTTCACCAGGGATGTGGTGTCCAAGCCGTACAACGGGGAACATGTGTCCTTTGTCGGCCTCTGCTCCCACACGCATGGAGAACCTACATGGCTGATCTACCATGAGCCGCTTTAAGCAGACACTTATGCTGGGGCGACTACTTTATGCCTGCTTTAAGGCGTCGAATTTGCCCGGCTGGCTTGGGAATTATCTCCAGACTGGAGTGAGCTGCCATCTGGCGAGAAAGAGTGGAACCAGCTTTGCTCCACTGCAGTGAGGAGTGTTGTCCAAAGCCATCCACTGCCACCATGCCCTGCCCTCTGGCGGGGGATACAGCAACTGACCAGCCCTCTAGACTTGTGCTCTGGTCAGACCGAAAAGGCTCTGTTCATACTGAAACAGCCCAGGACCATGGATGGAATGTGAATCCATAAAGGAAATGATAGTGGCCTTGCCCAATGGAGCAGTGGGGTCATTTTATTTTGCACATGACGTATATTAGATGATATCGTGCTACACAACCGGCCATGACAAGGAGCAGGCCTGCCCTGAGAAGGACACTCCTGGTATTTTAGCAACGCCATGCCTGCCTGATGGCATGAGAAGTACATAGAGAGGGGTGGGAGGGGCATGCTATCGTTCATGCTGGTGCCGAGAATGAAATATATATATATACAAAGTCATATGGGCACTCGTTAACATTTACACGGTGCTAGTACGGCGGACGCGCGGCTCCGGGAGCGCTACGGCCAGGGCAATGAGCGCAGCGTCGTTTTCGGGAGCTGTGCTGCAATGTCCGATTCCTTAGCTACGTCCCAGATTTTGCGGATTTCAAATCGGACAAATATCAAGGTCTACAGAGGCGGGCGAACACGGCAGTTTGAAATCAGGGATTGGACATTTGTGCGTGCTGCATCGACGTGCCCGGGAACGGGGTTCGAGAGCGAGAGGTGGCTTCTTTTTACTTTGGTTTAGATGTCGGGGGATAGCTCGGACGCTGCGCACCCGAGTCATCCACATTTGGGATTCGCAAGCGTCAACCCAACCGTAGTGCAATGGAGGGGCCTCGCCCTGGGAGAACTGCCGCATAGATCACGGTGTCTGCTGTGCCAGGTAGGTATCAGCTGCCGAGCTCAGTGCTAGGCTATGTACAACGTTTTTCACCAGGGATGTGGTGTCCAAGCCGTACAACGGGGAACATGTGTCCTTTGTCGGCCTCTGCTCCCACACGCATGGAGAACCTACATGGCTGATCTACCATGAGCCGCTTTAAGCAGACACTTATGCTGGGGCGACTACTTTATGCCTGCTTTAAGGCGTCGAATTTGCCCGGCTGGCTTGGGAATTATCTCCAGACTGGAGTGAGCTGCCATCTGGCGAGAAAGAGTGGAACCAGCTTTGCTCCACTGCAGTGAGGAGTGTTGTCCAAAGCCATCCACTGCCACCATGCCCTGCCCTCTGGCGGGGGATACAGCAACTGACCAGCCCTCTAGACTTGTGCTCTGGTCAGACCGAAAAGGCTCTGTTCATACTGAAACAGCCCAGGACCATGGATGGAATGTGAATCCATAAAGGAAATGATAGTGGCCTTGCCCAATGGAGCAGTGGGGTCATTTTATTTTGCACATGACGTATATTAGATGATATCGTGCTACACAACCGGCCATGACAAGGAGCAGGCCTGCCCTGAGAAGGACACTCCTGGTATTTTAGCAATGCCATGCCTGCCTGATGGCATGAGATGTACATAGAGAGGGGTGGGAGGGGCATGCTATCGTTCATGCTGGTGCCGAGAATGAAATATATATATATACAAAGTCATATGGGCACTCGTTAACATTTACACGGTGCTAGTACGGCGGACGCGCGGCTCCGGGAGCGCTACGGCCAGGGCAATGAGCGCAGCGTCGTTTTCGGGAGCTGTGCTGCAATGTCCGATTCCTTAGCTACGTCCCAGATTTTGCGGATTTCAAATCGGACAAATATCAAGGTCTACAGAGGCGGGCGAACACGGCAGTTTGAAATCAGGGATTGGACATTTGTGCGTGCTGCATCGACGTGCCCGGGAACGGGGTTCGAGAGCGAGAGGTGGCTTCTTTTTACTTTGGTTTAGATGTCGGGGGATAGCTCGGACGCTGCGCACCCGAGTCATCCACATTTGGGATTCGCAAGCGTCAACCCAACCGTAGTGCAATGGAGGGGCCTCGCCCTGGGAGAACTGCCGCATAGATCACGGTGTCTGCTGTGCCAGGTAGGTATCAGCTGCCGAGCTCAGTGCTAGGCTATGTACAACGTTTTTCACCAGGGATGTGGTGTCCAAGCCGTACAACGGGGAACATGTGTCCTTTGTCGGCCTCTGCTCCCACACGCATGGAGAACCTACATGGCTGATCTACCATGAGCCGCTTTAAGCAGACACTTATGCTGGGGCGACTACTTTATGCCTGCTTTAAGGCGTCGAATTTGCCCGGCTGGCTTGGGAATTATCTCCAGACTGGAGTGAGCTGCCATCTGGCGAGAAAGAGTGGAACCAGCTTTGCTCCACTGCAGTGAGGAGTGTTGTCCAAAGCCATCCACTGCCACCATGCCCTGCCCTCTGGCGGGGGATACAGCAACTGACCAGCCCTCTAGACGTGTGCTCTGGTCAGACCGAAAAGGCTCTGTTCATACTGAAACAGCCCAGGACCATGGATGGAATGTGAATCCATAAAGGAAATGATAGTGGCCTTGCCCAATGGAGCAGTGGGGTCATTTTATTTTGCACATGACGTATATTAGATGATATCGTGCTACACAACCGGCCATGACAAGGAGCAGGCCTGCCCTGAGAAGGACACTCCTGGTATTTTAGCAACGCCATGCCTGCCTGATGGCATGAGAAGTACATAGAGAGGGGTGGGAGGGGCATGCTATCGTTCATGCTGGTGCCGAGAATGAAATATATATATATACAAAGTCATATGGGCACTCGTTAACATTTACACGGTGCTAGTACGGCGGACGCGCGGCTCCGGGAGCGCTACGGCCAGGGCAATGAGCGCAGCGTCGTTTTCGGGAGCTGTGCTGCAATGTCCGATTCCTTAGCTACGTCCCAGATTTTGCGGATTTCAAATCGGACAAATATCAAGGTCTACAGAGGCGGGCGAACACGGCAGTTTGAAATCAGGGATTGGACATTTGTGCGTGCTGCATCGACGTGCCCGGGAACAGGGTTCGAGAGCGAGAGGTGGCTTCTTTTTACTTTGGTTTAGATGTCGGGGGATAGCTCGGACGCTGCGCACCCGAGTCATCCACATTTGGGATTCGCAAGCGTCAACCCAACCGTAGTGCAATGGAGGGGCCTCGCCCTGGGAGAACTGCCGCATAGATCACGGTGTCTGCTGTGCCAGGTAGGTATCAGCTGCCGAGCTCAGTGCTAGGCTATGTACAACGTTTTTCACCAGGGATGTGGTGTCCAAGCCGTACAACGGGGAACATGTGTCCTTTGTCGGCCTCTGCTCCCACACGCATGGAGAACCTACATGGCTGATCTACCATGAGCCGCTTTAAGCAGACACTTATGCTGGGGCGACTACTTTATGCCTGCTTTAAGGCGTCGAATTTGCCCGGCTGGCTTGGGAATTATCTCCAGACTGGAGTGAGCTGCCATCTGGCGAGAAAGAGTGGAACCAGCTTTGCTCCACTGCAGTGAGGAGTGTTGTCCAAAGCCATCCACTGCCACCATGCCCTGCCCTCTGGCGGGGGATACAGCAACTGACCAGCCCTCTAGACGTGTGCTCTGGTCAGACCGAAAAGGCTCTGTTCATACTGAAACAGCCCAGGACCATGGATGGAATGTGAATCCATAAAGGAAATGATAGTGGCCTTGCCCAATGGAGCAGTGGGGTCATTTTATTTTGCACATGACGTATATTATATGATATCGTGCTACACAACCGGCCATGACAAGGAGCAGGCCTGCCCTGAGAAGGACACTCCTGGTATTTTAGCAACGCCATGCCTGCCTGATGGCATGAGAAGTACATAGAGAGGGGTGGGAGGGGCATGCTATCGTTCATGCTGGTGCCGAGAATGAAATATATATATATACAAAGTCATATGGGCACTCGTTAACATTTACACGGTGCTAGTACGGCGGACGCGCGGCTCCGGGAGCGCTACGGCCAGGGCAATGAGCGCAGCGTCGTTTTCGGGAGCTGTGCTGCAATGTCCGATTCCTTAGCTACGTCCCAGATTTTGCGGATTTCAAATCGGACAAATATCAAGGTCTACAGAGGCGGGCGAACACGGCAGTTTGAAATCAGGGATTGGACATTTGTGCGTGCTGCATCGACGTGCCCGGGAACGGGGTTCGAGAGCGAGAGGTGGCTTCTTTTTACTTTGGTTTAGATGTCGGGGGATAGCTCGGACGCTGCGCACCCGAGTCATCCACATTTGGGATTCGCAAGCGTCAACCCAACCGTAGTGCAATGGAGGGGCCTCGCCCTGGGAGAACTGCCGCATAGATCACGGTGTCTGCTGTGCCAGGTAGGTATCAGCTGCCGAGCTCAGTGCTAGGCTATGTACAACGTTTTTCACCAGGGATGTGGTGTCCAAGCCGTACAACGGGGAACATGTGTCCTTTGTCGGCCTCTGCTCCCACACGCATGGAGAACCTACATGGCTGATCTACCATGAGCCGCTTTAAGCAGACACTTATGCTGGGGCGACTACTTTATGCCTGCTTTAAGGCGTCGAATTTGCCCGGCTGGCTTGGGAATTATCTCCAGACTGGAGTGAGCTGCCATCTGGCGAGAAAGAGTGGAACCAGCTTTGCTCCACTGCAGTGAGGAGTGTTGTCCAAAGCCATCCACTGCCACCATGCCCTGCCCTCTGGCGGGGGATACAGCAACTGACCAGCCCTCTAGACTTGTGCTCTGGTCAGACCGAAAAGGCTCTGTTCATACTGAAACAGCCCAGGACCATGGATGGAATGTGAATCCATAAAGGAAATGATAGTGGCCTTGCCCAATGGAGCAGTGGGGTCATTTTATTTTGCACATGACGTATATTAGATGATATCGTGCTACACAACCGGCCATGACAAGGAGCAGGCCTGCCCTGAGAAGGACACTCCTGGTATTTTAGCAACGCCATGCCTGCCTGATGGCATGAGAAGTACATAGAGAGGGGTGGGAGGGGCATGCTATCGTTCATGCTGGTGCCGAGAATGAAATATATATATATACAAAGTCATATGGGCACTCGTTAACATTTACACGGTGCTAGTACGGCGGACGCGCGGCTCCGGGAGCGCTACGGCCAGGGCAATGAGCGCAGCGTCGTTTTCGGGAGCTGTGCTGCAATGTCCGATTCCTTAGCTACGTCCCAGATTTTGCGGATTTCAAATCGGACAAATATCAAGGTCTACAGAGGCGGGCGAACACGGCAGTTTGAAATCAGGGATTGGACATTTGTGCGTGCTGCATCGACGTGCCCGGGAACGGGGTTCGAGAGCGAGAGGTGGCTTCTTTTTACTTTGGTTTAGATGTCGGGGGATAGCTCGGACGCTGCGCACCCGAGTCATCCACATTTGGGATTCGCAAGCGTCAACCCAACCGTAGTGCAATGGAGGGGCCTCGCCCTGGGAGAACTGCCGCATAGATCACGGTGTCTGCTGTGCCAGGTAGGTATCAGCTGCCGAGCTCAGTGCTAGGCTATGTACAACGTTTTTCACCAGGGATGTGGTGTCCAAGCCGTACAACGGGGAACATGTGTCCTTTGTCGGCCTCTGCTCCCACACGCATGGAGAACCTACATGGCTGATCTACCATGAGCCGCTTTAAGCAGACACTTATGCTGGGGCGACTACTTTATGCCTGCTTTAAGGCGTCGAATTTGCCCGGCTGGCTTGGGAATTATCTCCAGACTGGAGTGAGCTGCCATCTGGCGAGAAAGAGTGGAACCAGCTTTGCTCCACTGCAGTGAGGAGTGTTGTCCAAAGCCATCCACTGCCACCATGCCCTGCCCTCTGGCGGGGGATACAGCAACTGACCAGCCCTCTAGACTTGTGCTCTGGTCAGACCGAAAAGGCTCTGTTCATACTGAAACAGCCCAGGACCATGGATGGAATGTGAATCCATAAAGGAAATGATAGTGGCCTTGCCCAATGGAGCAGTGGGGTCATTTTATTTTGCACATGACGTATATTAGATGATATCGTGCTACACAACCGGCCATGACAAGGAGCAGGCCTGCCCTGAGAAGGACACTCCTGGTATTTTAGCAATGCCATGCCTGCCTGATGGCATGAGATGTACATAGAGAGGGGTGGGAGGGGCATGCTATCGTTCATGCTGGTGCCGAGAATGAAATATATATATATACAAAGTCATATGGGCACTCGTTAACATTTACACGGTGCTAGTACGGCGGACGCGCGGCTCCGGGAGCGCTACGGCCAGGGCAATGAGCGCAGCGTCGTTTTCGGGAGCTGTGCTGCAATGTCCGATTCCTTAGCTACGTCCCAGATTTTGCGGATTTCAAATCGGACAAATATCAAGGTCTACAGAGGCGGGCGAACACGGCAGTTTGAAATCAGGGATTGGACATTTGTGCGTGCTGCATCGACGTGCCCGGGAACGGGGTTCGAGAGCGAGAGGTGGCTTCTTTTTACTTTGGTTTAGATGTCGGGGGATAGCTCGGACGCTGCGCACCCGAGTCATCCACATTTGGGATTCGCAAGCGTCAACCCAACCGTAGTGCAATGGAGGGGCCTCGCCCTGGGAGAACTGCCGCATAGATCACGGTGTCTGCTGTGCCAGGTAGGTATCAGCTGCCGAGCTCAGTGCTAGGCTATGTACAACGTTTTTCACCAGGGATGTGGTGTCCAAGCCGTACAACGGGGAACATGTGTCCTTTGTCGGCCTCTGCTCCCACACGCATGGAGAACCTACATGGCTGATCTACCATGAGCCGCTTTAAGCAGACACTTATGCTGGGGCGACTACTTTATGCCTGCTTTAAGGCGTCGAATTTGCCCGGCTGGCTTGGGAATTATCTCCAGACTGGAGTGAGCTGCCATCTGGCGAGAAAGAGTGGAACCAGCTTTGCTCCACTGCAGTGAGGAGTGTTGTCCAAAGCCATCCACTGCCACCATGCCCTGCCCTCTGGCGGGGGATACAGCAACTGACCAGCCCTCTAGACGTGTGCTCTGGTCAGACCGAAAAGGCTCTGTTCATACTGAAACAGCCCAGGACCATGGATGGAATGTGAATCCATAAAGGAAATGATAGTGGCCTTGCCCAATGGAGCAGTGGGGTCATTTTATTTTGCACATGACGTATATTAGATGATATCGTGCTACACAACCGGCCATGACAAGGAGCAGGCCTGCCCTGAGAAGGACACTCCTGGTATTTTAGCAACGCCATGCCTGCCTGATGGCATGAGAAGTACATAGAGAGGGGTGGGAGGGGCATGCTATCGTTCATGCTGGTGCCGAGAATGAAATATATATATATACAAAGTCATATGGGCACTCGTTAACATTTACACGGTGCTAGTACGGCGGACGCGCGGCTCCGGGAGCGCTACGGCCAGGGCAATGAGCGCAGCGTCGTTTTCGGGAGCTGTGCTGCAATGTCCGATTCCTTAGCTACGTCCCAGATTTTGCGGATTTCAAATCGGACAAATATCAAGGTCTACAGAGGCGGGCGAACACGGCAGTTTGAAATCAGGGATTGGACATTTGTGCGTGCTGCATCGACGTGCCCGGGAACAGGGTTCGAGAGCGAGAGGTGGCTTCTTTTTACTTTGGTTTAGATGTCGGGGGATAGCTCGGACGCTGCGCACCCGAGTCATCCACATTTGGGATTCGCAAGCGTCAACCCAACCGTAGTGCAATGGAGGGGCCTCGCCCTGGGAGAACTGCCGCATAGATCACGGTGTCTGCTGTGCCAGGTAGGTATCAGCTGCCGAGCTCAGTGCTAGGCTATGTACAACGTTTTTCACCAGGGATGTGGTGTCCAAGCCGTACAACGGGGAACATGTGTCCTTTGTCGGCCTCTGCTCCCACACGCATGGAGAACCTACATGGCTGATCTACCATGAGCCGCTTTAAGCAGACACTTATGCTGGGGCGACTACTTTATGCCTGCTTTAAGGCGTCGAATTTGCCCGGCTGGCTTGGGAATTATCTCCAGACTGGAGTGAGCTGCCATCTGGCGAGAAAGAGTGGAACCAGCTTTGCTCCACTGCAGTGAGGAATGTTGTCCAAAGCCATCCACTGCCACCATGCCCTGCCCTCTGGCGGGGGATACAGCAACTGACCAGCCCTCTAGACTTGTGCTCTGGTCAGACCGAAAAGGCTCTGTTCATACTGAAACAGCCCAGGACCATGGATGGAATGTGAATCCATAAAGGAAATGATAGTGGCCTTGCCCAATGGAGCAGTGGGGTCATTTTATTTTGCACATGACGTATATTATATGATATCGTGCTACACAACCGGCCATGACAAGGAGCAGGCCTGCCCTGAGAAGGACACTCCTGGTATTTTAGCAATGCCATGCCTGCCTGATGGCATGAGATGTACATAGAGAGGGGTGGGAGGGGCATGCTATCGTTCATGCTGGTGCCGAGAATGGAATATATATATATACAAAGTCATATGGGCACTCGTTAACATTTACACGGTGCTAGTACGGCGGACGCGCGGCTCCGGGAGCGCTACGGCCAGGGCAATGAGCGCAGCGTCGTTTTCGGGAGCTGTGCTGCAATGTCCGATTCCTTAGCTACGTCCCAGATTTTGCGGATTTCAAATCGGACAAATATCAAGGTCTACAGAGGCGGGCGAACACGGCAGTTTGAAATCAGGGATTGGACATTTGTGCGTGCTGCATCGACGTGCCCGGGAACGGGGTTCGAGAGCGAGAGGTGGCTTCTTTTTACTTTGGTTTAGATGTCAGGGGATAGCTCGGACGCTGCGCACCCGAGTCATCCACATTTGGGATTCGCAAGCGTCAACCCAACCGTAGTGCAATGGAGGGGCCTCGCCCTGGGAGAACTGCCGCATAGATCACGGTGTCTGCTGTGCCAGGTAGGTATCAGCTGCCGAGCTCAGTGCTAGGCTATGTACAACGTTTTTCACCAGGGATGTGGTGTCCAAGCCGTACAACGGGGAACATGTGTCCTTTGTCGGCCTCTGCTCCCACACGCATGGAGAACCTACATGGCTGATCTACCATGAGCCGCTTTAAGCAGACACTTATGCTGGGGCGACTACTTTATGCCTGCTTTAAGGCGTCGAATTTGCCCGGCTGGCTTGGGAATTATCTCCAGACTGGAGTGAGCTGCCATCTGGCGAGAAAGAGTGGAACCAGCTTTGCTCCACTGCAGTGAGGAGTGTTGTCCAAAGCCATCCACTGCCACCATGCCCTGCCCTCTGGCGGGGGATACAGCAACTGACCAGCCCTCTAGACTTGTGCTCTGGTCAGACCGAAAAGGCTCTGTTCATACTGAAACAGCCCAGGACCATGGATGGAATGTGAATCCATAAAGGAAATGATAGTGGCCTTGCCCAATGGAGCAGTGGGGTCATTTTATTTTGCACATGACGTATATTATATGATATCGTGCTACACAACCGGCCATGACAAGGAGCAGGCCTGCCCTGAGAAGGACACTCCTGGTATTTTAGCAACGCCATGCCTGCCTGATGGCATGAGAAGTACATAGAGAGGGGTGGGAGGGGCATGCTATCGTTCATGCTGGTGCCGAGAATGGAATATATATATATACAAAGTCATATGGGCACTCGTTAACATTTACACGGTGCTAGTACGGCGGACGCGCGGCTCCGGGAGCGCTACGGCCAGGGCAATGAGCGCAGCGTCGTTTTCGGGAGCTGTGCTGCAATGTCCGATTCTTTAGCTACGTCCCAGATTTTGCGGATTTCAAATCGGACAAATATCAAGGTCTACAGAGGCGGGCGAACACGGCAGTTTGAAATCAGGGATTGGACATTTGTGCGTGCTGCATGGACGTGCCCGGGAACGGGGTTCGAGAGCAAGAGGTGGCTTCTTTTTACTTTGGTTTAGATGTCGGGGGATAGCTCGGACGCTGCGCACCCGAGTCATCCACATTTGGGATTCGCAAGCGTCAACCCAACCGTAGTGCAATGGAGGGGCCTCGCCCTGGGAGAACTGCCGCATAGATCACGGTGTCTGCTGTGCCAGGTAGGTATCAGCTGCCGAGCTCAGTGCTAGGCTATGTACAACGTTTTTCACCAGGGATGTGGTGTCCAAGCCGTACAACGGGGAACATGTGTCCTTTGTCGGCCTCTGCTCCCACACGCATGGAGAACCTACATGGCTGATCTACCATGAGCCGCTTTAAGCAGACACTTATGCTGGGGCGACTACTTTATGCCTGCTTTAAGGCGTCGAATTTGCCCGGCTGGCTTGGGAATTATCTCCAGACTGGAGTGAGCTGCCATCTGGCGAGAAAGAGTGGAACCAGCTTTGCTCCACTGCAGTGAGGAGTGTTGTCCAAAGCCATCCACTGCCACCATGCCCTGCCCTCTGGCGGGGGATACAGCAACTGACCAGCCCTCTAGACGTGTGCTCTGGTCAGACCGAAAAGGCTCTGTTCATACTGAAACAGCCCAGGACCATGGATGGAATGTGAATCCATAAAGGAAATGATAGTGGCCTTGCCCAATGGAGCAGTGGGGTCATTTTATTTTGCACATGACGTATATTAGATGATATCGTGCTACACAACCGGCCATGACAAGGAGCAGGCCTGCCCTGAGAAGGACACTCCTGGTATTTTAGCAACGCCATGCCTGCCTGATGGCATGAGAAGTACATAGAGAGGGGTGGGAGGGGCATGCTATCGTTCATGCTGGTGCCGAGAATGAAATATATATATATACAAAGTCATATGGGCACTCGTTAACATTTACACGGTGCTAGTACGGCGGACGCGCGGCTCCGGGAGCGCTACGGCCAGGGCAATGAGCGCAGCGTCGTTTTCGGGAGCTGTGCTGCAATGTCCGATTCCTTAGCTACGTCCCAGATTTTGCGGATTTCAAATCGGACAAATATCAAGGTCTACAGAGGCGGGCGAACACGGCAGTTTGAAATCAGGGATATGACATTTGTGCGTGCTGCATCGACGTGCCCGGGAACGGGGTTCGAGAGCGAGAGGTGGCTTCTTTTTACTTTGGTTTAGATGTCGGGGGATAGCTCGGACGCTGCGCACCCGAGTCATCCACATTTGGGATTCGCAAGCGTCAACCCAACCGTAGTGCAATGGAGGGGCCTCGCCCTGGGAGAACTGCCGCATAGATCACGGTGTCTGCTGTGCCAGGTAGGTATCAGCTGCCGAGCTCAGTGCTAGGCTATGTACAACGTTTTTCACCAGGGATGTGGTGTCCAAGCCGTACAACGGGGAACATGTGAAGAGTTTGGTTCCAAAACGCAATAAGCGCCAAAATACAAAATCGGGAGAAAAAAGGTCAGGGGTATTGTGTAGGGTAAATTGAAAAAAAATTGTGAATTTTTTTTTTGAAAAAGCATATTTATTTAGTAGATAGGGCCTGTTGAAAATTCAGTTTTTTTTCAAAACGCAATAAATCCAAAAGCAGTTTTTTCGCAAAACGCAATAAATCCACCTCACCAAAGATTGTTTTTGTATGTAGGACTGTTTATTCTTTTATGTTTATAGTCTTGATAAGGCTTTATTGAATACAATCTTGGTCTATATTATTGATAGCATTATTTGAAAATAAAAAAACTATTTTATTTAGAAGGCATTTGAAATATGGACACAAAGACCACGGTTTATGATTTTTGTGGATTTATTGCGTTTTGCAAAAAAACTGCTTTTGGATTTATTGCGTTTTGCAAAAAAACTAAATTGAGCAAATTAGATCCTATTTCTAAATCAAGGAAAAAAGATGCAAGGATTTTTAAAAGCTACTTGTTGGTGTTTCATGTATGTCCCACTATACCAAGAAAAAATAATATTGAAATAAAAATGGCCATTACTGATTTTATGGACATATGCAGAAAAACTGGTTTTGGATTTATTGCGTTTTGCAAAAAAACTGAAAATTGAAATTAAATCATCCTTTTTCTCCTAGAAAAAAAATCCAAGGATTTCAAAAATCGATTTCTAGGTATTTTATCGTTGGAACATTAATCATTAGTTATTAAAGAAAAATGCTTTCTATTCACCAATTTGTCAAAATCAAAAATACACTATTATCTCAAAACTCATAAAATGGATTTGTTGCGTTTTGCAACGAAACTCTTCATGTGTCCTTTGTCGGCCTCTGCTCCCACACGCATGGAGAACCTACATGGCTGATCTACCATGAGCCGCTTTAAGCAGACACTTATGCTGGGGCGACTACTTTATGCCTGCTTTAAGGCGTCGAATTTGCCCGGCTGGCTTGGGAATTATCTCCAGACTGGAGTGAGCTGCCATCTGGCGAGAAAGAGTGGAACCAGCTTTGCTCCACTGCAGTGAGGAGTGTTGTCCAAAGCCATCCACTGCCACCATGCCCTGCCCTCTGGCGGGGGATACAGCAACTGACCAGCCCTCTAGACTTGTGCTCTGGTCAGACCGAAAAGGCTCTGTTCATACTGAAACAGCCCAGGACCATGGATGGAATGTGAATCCATAAAGGAAATGATAGTGGCCTTGCCCAATGGAGCAGTGGGGTCATTTTATTTTGCACATGACGTATATTATATGATATCGTGCTACACAACCGGCCATGACAAGGAGCAGGCCTGCCCTGAGAAGGACACTCCTGGTATTTTAGCAATGCCATGCCTGCCTGATGGCATGAGATGTACATAGAGAGGGGTGGGAGGGGCATGCTATCGTTCATGCTGGTGCCGAGAATGGAATATATATATATACAAAGTCATATGGGCACTCGTTAACATTTACACGGTGCTAGTACGGCGGACGCGCGGCTCCGGGAGCGCTACGGCCAGGGCAATGAGCGCAGCGTCGTTTTCGGGAGCTGTGCTGCAATGTCCGATTCCTTAGCTACGTCCCAGATTTTGCGGATTTCAAATCGGACAAATATCAAGGTCTACAGAGGCGGGCGAACACGGCAGTTTGAAATCAGGGATTGGACATTTGTGCGTGCTGCATCGACGTGCCCGGGAACGGGGTTCGAGAGCGAGAGGTGGCTTCTTTTTACTTTGGTTTAGATGTCAGGGGATAGCTCGGACGCTGCGCACCCGAGTCATCCACATTTGGGATTCGCAAGCGTCAACCCAACCGTAGTGCAATGGAGGGGCCTCGCCCTGGGAGAACTGCCGCATAGATCACGGTGTCTGCTGTGCCAGGTAGGTATCAGCTGCCGAGCTCAGTGCTAGGCTATGTACAACGTTTTTCACCAGGGATGTGGTGTGCAAGCCGTACAACGGGGAACATGTGTCCTTTGTCGGCCTCTGCTCCCACACGCATGGAGAACCTACATGGCTGATCTACCATGAGCCGCTTTAAGCAGACACTAATGCTGGGGCGACTACTTTATGCCTGCTTTAAGGCGTCGAATTTGCCCGGCTGGCTTGGGAATTATCTCCAGACTGGAGTGAGCTGCCATCTGGCGAGAAAGAGTGGAACCAGCTTTGCTCCACTGCAGTGAGGAGTGTTGTCCAAAGCCATCCACTGCCACCATGCCCTGCCCTCTGGCGGGGGATACAGCAACTGACCAGCCCTCTAGACTTGTGCTCTGGTCAGACCGAAAAGGCTCTGTTCATACTGAAACAGCCCAGGACCATGGATGGAATGTGAATCCATAAAGGAAATGATAGTGGCCTTGCCCAATGGAGCAGTGGGGTCATTTTATTTTGCACATGACGTATATTATATGATATCGTGCTACACAACCGGCCATGACAAGGAGCAGGCCTGCCCTGAGAAGGACACTCCTGGTATTTTAGCAACGCCATGCCTGCCTGATGGCATGAGAAGTACATAGAGAGGGGTGGGAGGGGCATGCTATCGTTCATGCTGGTGCCGAGAATGGAATATATATATATACAAAGTCATATGGGCACTCGTTAACATTTACACGGTGCTAGTACGGCGGACGCGCGGCTCCGGGAGCGCTACGGCCAGGGCAATGAGCGCAGCGTCGTTTTCGGGAGCTGTGCTGCAATGTCCGATTCTTTAGCTACGTCCCAGATTTTGCGGATTTCAAATCGGACAAATATCAAGGTCTACAGAGGCGGGCGAACACGGCAGTTTGAAATCAGGGATTGGACATTTGTGCGTGCTGCATGGACGTGCCCGGGAACGGGGTTCGAGAGCAAGAGGTGGCTTCTTTTTACTTTGGTTTAGATGTCGGGGGATAGCTCGGACGCTGCGCACCCGAGTCATCCACATTTGGGATTCGCAAGCGTCAACCCAACCGTAGTGCAATGGAGGGGCCTCGCCCTGGGAGAACTGCCGCATAGATCACGGTGTCTGCTGTGCCAGGTAGGTATCAGCTGCCGAGCTCAGTGCTAGGCTATGTACAACGTTTTTCACCAGGGATGTGGTGTCCAAGCCGTACAACGGGGAACATGTGTCCTTTGTCGGCCTCTGCTCCCACACGCATGGAGAACCTACATGGCTGATCTACCATGAGCCGCTTTAAGCAGACACTTATGCTGGGGCGACTACTTTATGCCTGCTTTAAGGCGTCGAATTTGCCCGGCTGGCTTGGGAATTATCTCCAGACTGGAGTGAGCTGCCATCTGGCGAGAAAGAGTGGAACCAGCTTTGCTCCACTGCAGTGAGGAGTGTTGTCCAAAGCCATCCACTGCCACCATGCCCTGCCCTCTGGCGGGGGATACAGCAACTGACCAGCCCTCTAGACGTGTGCTCTGGTCAGACCGAAAAGGCTCTGTTCATACTGAAACAGCCCAGGACCATGGATGGAATGTGAATCCATAAAGGAAATGATAGTGGCCTTGCCCAATGGAGCAGTGGGGTCATTTTATTTTGCACATGACGTATATTAGATGATATCGTGCTACACAACCGGCCATGACAAGGAGCAGGCCTGCCCTGAGAAGGACACTCCTGGTATTTTAGCAACGCCATGCCTGCCTGATGGCATGAGAAGTACATAGAGAGGGGTGGGAGGGGCATGCTATCGTTCATGCTGGTGCCGAGAATGAAATATATATATATACAAAGTCATATGGGCACTCGTTAACATTTACACGGTGCTAGTACGGCGGACGCGCGGCTCCGGGAGCGCTACGGCCAGGGCAATGAGCGCAGCGTCGTTTTCGGGAGCTGTGCTGCAATGTCCGATTCCTTAGCTACGTCCCAGATTTTGCGGATTTCAAATCGGACAAATATCAAGGTCTACAGAGGCGGGCGAACACGGCAGTTTGAAATCAGGGATTGGACATTTGTGCGTGCTGCATCGACGTGCCCGGGAACGGGGTTCGAGAGCGAGAGGTGGCTTCTTTTTACTTTGGTTTAGATGTCAGGGGATAGCTCGGACGCTGCGCACCCGAGTCATCCACATTTGGGATTCGCAAGCGTCAACCCAACCGTAGTGCAATGGAGGGGCCTCGCCCTGGGAGAACTGCCGCATAGATCACGGTGTCTGCTGTGCCAGGTAGGTATCAGCTGCCGAGCTCAGTGCTAGGCTATGTACAACGTTTTTCACCAGGGATGTGGTGTCCAAGCCGTACAACGGGGAACATGTGTCCTTTGTCGGCCTCTGCTCCCACACGCATGGAGAACCTACATGGCTGATCTACCATGAGCCGCTTTAAGCAGACACTTATGCTGGGGCGACTACTTTATGCCTGCTTTAAGGCGTCGAATTTGCCCGGCTGGCTTGGGAATTATCTCCAGACTGGAGTGAGCTGCCATCTGGCGAGAAAGAGTGGAACCAGCTTTGCTCCACTGCAGTGAGGAGTGTTGTCCAAAGCCATCCACTGCCACCATGCCCTGCCCTCTGGCGGGGGATACAGCAACTGACCAGCCCTCTAGACTTGTGCTCTGGTCAGACCGAAAAGGCTCTGTTCATACTGAAACAGCCCAGGACCATGGATGGAATGTGAATCCATAAAGGAAATGATAGTGGCCTTGCCCAATGGAGCAGTGGGGTCATTTTATTTTGCACATGACGTATATTATATGATATCGTGCTACACAACCGGCCATGACAAGGAGCAGGCCTGCCCTGAGAAGGACACTCCTGGTATTTTAGCAACGCCATGCCTGCCTGATGGCATGAGAAGTACATAGAGAGGGGTGGGAGGGGCATGCTATCGTTCATGCTGGTGCCGAGAATGGAATATATATATATACAAAGTCATATGGGCACTCGTTAACATTTACACGGTGCTAGTACGGCGGACGCGCGGCTCCGGGAGCGCTACGGCCAGGGCAATGAGCGCAGCGTCGTTTTCGGGAGCTGTGCTGCAATGTCCGATTCTTTAGCTACGTCCCAGATTTTGCGGATTTCAAATCGGACAAATATCAAGGTCTACAGAGGCGGGCGAACACGGCAGTTTGAAATCAGGGATTGGACATTTGTGCGTGCTGCATGGACGTGCCCGGGAACGGGGTTCGAGAGCAAGAGGTGGCTTCTTTTTACTTTGGTTTAGATGTCGGGGGATAGCTCGGACGCTGCGCACCCGAGTCATCCACATTTGGGATTCGCAAGCGTCAACCCAACCGTAGTGCAATGGAGGGGCCTCGCCCTGGGAGAACTGCCGCATAGATCACGGTGTCTGCTGTGCCAGGTAGGTATCAGCTGCCGAGCTCAGTGCTAGGCTATGTACAACGTTTTTCACCAGGGATGTGGTGTCCAAGCCGTACAACGGGGAACATGTGTCCTTTGTGGGCCTCTGCTCCCACACGCATGGAAAACCTACATGGCTGATCTACCATGAGCCGCTTTAAGCAGACACTTATGCTGGGGCGACTACTTTATGCCTGCTTTAAGGCGTCGAATTTGCCCGGCTGGCTTGGGAATTATCTCCAGACTGGAGTGAGCTGCCATCTGGCGAGAAAGAGTGGAACCAGCTTTGCTCCACTGCAGTGAGGAGTGTTGTCCAAAGCCATCCACTGCCACCATGCCCTGCCCTCTGGCGGGGGATACAGCAACTGACCAGCCCTCTAGACTTGTGCTCTGGTCAGACCGAAAAGGCTCTGTTCATACTGAAACAGCCCAGGACCATGGATGGAATGTGAATCCATAAAGGAAATGATAGTGGCCTTGCCCAATGGAGCAGTGGGGTCATTTTATTTTGCACATGACGTATATTATAAGATATCGTGCTACACAACCGGCCATGACAAGGAGCAGGCCTGCCCTGAGAAGGACACTCCTGGTATTTTAGCAACGCCATGCCTGCCTGATGGCATGAGAAGTACATAGAGAGGGGTGGGAGGGGCATGCTATCGTTCATGCTGGTGCCGAGAATGGAATATATATATATACAAAGTCATATGGGCACTCGTTAACATTTACACGGTGCTAGTACGGCAGACGCGCGGCTCCGGGAGCGCTACGGCCAGGGCAATGAGCGCAGCGTCGTTTTCGGGAGCTGTGCTGCAATGTCCGATTCCTTAGCTACGTCCCAGATTTTGCGGATTTCAAATCAGACAAATATCAAGGTCTACAGAGGCGGGCGAACACGGCAGTTTGAAATCAGGGATTGGACATTTGTGCGTGCTGCATCGACGTGCCCGGGAACGGGGTTCGAGAGCGAGAGGTGGCTTCTTTTTACTTTGGTTTAGATGTCGGGGGATAGCTCGGACGCTGCGCACCCGAGTCATCCACATTTGGGATTCGCAAGCGTCAACCCAACCGTAGTGCAATGGAGGGGCCTCGCCCTGGGAGAACTGCCGCATAGATCACGGTGTCTGCTGTGCCAGGTAGGTATCAGCTGCCGAGCTCAGTGCTAGGCTATGTACAACGTTTTTCACCAGGGATGTGGTGTCCAAGCCGTACAACGGGGAACATGTGTCCTTTGTCGGCCTCTGCTCCCACACGCATGGAGAACCTACATGGCTGATCTACCATGAGCCGCTTTAAGCAGACACTAATGCTGGGGCGACTACTTTATGCCTGCTTTAAGGCGTCGAATTTGCCCGGCTGGCTTGGGAATTATCTCCAGACTGGAGTGAGCTGCCATCTGGCGAGAAAGAGTGGAACCAGCTTTGCTCCACTGCAGTGAGGAGTGTTGTCCAAAGCCATCCACTGCCACCATGCCCTGCCCTCTGGCGGGGGATACAGCAACTGACCAGCCCTCTAGACTTGTGCTCTGGTCAGACCGAAAAGGCTCTGTTCATACTGAAACAGCCCAGGACCATGGATGGAATGTGAATCCATAAAGGAAATGATAGTGGCCTTGCCCAATGGAGCAGTGGGGTCATTTTATTTTGCACATGACGTATATTATATGATATCGTGCTACACAACCGGCCATGACAAGGAGCAGGCCTGCCCTGAGAAGGACACTCCTGGTATTTTAGCAACGCCATGCCTGCCTGATGGCATGAGAAGTACATAGAGAGGGGTGGGAGGGGCATGCTATCGTTCATGCTGGTGCCGAGAATGGAATATATATATATACAAAGTCATATGGGCACTCGTTAACATTTACACGGTGCTAGTACGGCGGACGCGCGGCTCCGGGAGCGCTACGGCCAGGGCAATGAGCGCAGCGTCGTTTTCGGGAGCTGTGCTGCAATGTCCGATTCTTTAGCTACGTCCCAGATTTTGCGGATTTCAAATCGGACAAATATCAAGGTCTACAGAGGCGGGCGAACACGGCAGTTTGAAATCAGGGATTGGACATTTGTGCGTGCTGCATGGACGTGCCCGGGAACGGGGTTCGAGAGCAAGAGGTGGCTTCTTTTTACTTTGGTTTAGATGTCGGGGGATAGCTCGGACGCTGCGCACCCGAGTCATCCACATTTGGGATTCGCAAGCGTCAACCCAACCGTAGTGCAATGGAGGGGCCTCGCCCTGGGAGAACTGCCGCATAGATCACGGTGTCTGCTGTGCCAGGTAGGTATCAGCTGCCGAGCTCAGTGCTAGGCTATGTACAACGTTTTTCACCAGGGATGTGGTGTCCAAGCCGTACAACGGGGAACATGTGTCCTTTGTGGGCCTCTGCTCCCACACGCATGGAAAACCTACATGGCTGATCTACCATGAGCCGCTTTAAGCAGACACTTATGCTGGGGCGACTACTTTATGCCTGCTTTAAGGCGTCGAATTTGCCCGGCTGGCTTGGGAATTATCTCCAGACTGGAGTGAGCTGCCATCTGGCGAGAAAGAGTGGAACCAGCTTTGCTCCACTGCAGTGAGGAGTGTTGTCCAAAGCCATCCACTGCCACCATGCCCTGCCCTCTGGCGGGGGATACAGCAACTGACCAGCCCTCTAGACTTGTGCTCTGGTCAGACCGAAAAGGCTCTGTTCATACTGAAACAGCCCAGGACCATGGATGGAATGTGAATCCATAAAGGAAATGATAGTGGCCTTGCCCAATGGAGCAGTGGGGTCATTTTATTTTGCACATGACGTATATTATAAGATATCGTGCTACACAACCGGCCATGACAAGGAGCAGGCCTGCCCTGAGAAGGACACTCCTGGTATTTTAGCAACGCCATGCCTGCCTGATGGCATGAGAAGTACATAGAGAGGGGTGGGAGGGGCATGCTATCGTTCATGCTGGTGCCGAGAATGGAATATATATATATACAAAGTCATATGGGCACTCGTTAACATTTACACGGTGCTAGTACGGCAGACGCGCGGCTCCGGGAGCGCTACGGCCAGGGCAATGAGCGCAGCGTCGTTTTCGGGAGCTGTGCTGCAATGTCCGATTCCTTAGCTACGTCCCAGATTTTGCGGATTTCAAATCAGACAAATATCAAGGTCTACAGAGGCGGGCGAACACGGCAGTTTGAAATCAGGGATTGGACATTTGTGCGTGCTGCATCGACGTGCCCGGGAACGGGGTTCGAGAGCGAGAGGTGGCTTCTTTTTACTTTGGTTTAGATGTCGGGGGATAGCTCGGACGCTGCGCACCCGAGTCATCCACATTTGGGATTCGCAAGCGTCAACCCAACCGTAGTGCAATGGAGGGGCCTCGCCCTGGGAGAACTGCCGCATAGATCACGGTGTCTGCTGTGCCAGGTAGGTATCAGCTGCCGAGCTCAGTGCTAGGCTATGTACAACGTTTTTCACCAGGGATGTGGTGTCCAAGCCGTACAACGGGGAACATGTGTCCTTTGTCGGCCTCTGCTCCCACACGCATGGAGAACCTACATGGCTGATCTACCATGAGCCGCTTTAAGCAGACACTTATGCTGGGGCGACTACTTTATGCCTGCTTTAAGGCGTCGAATTTGCCCGGCTGGCTTGGGAATTATCTCCAGACTGGAGTGAGCTGCCATCTGGCGAGAAAGAGTGGAACCAGCTTTGCTCCACTGCAGTGAGGAGTGTTGTCCAAAGCCATCCACTGCCACCATGCCCTGCCCTCTGGCGGGGGATACAGCAACTGACCAGCCCTCTAGACGTGTGCTCTGGTCAGACCGAAAAGGCTCTGTTCATACTGAAACAGCCCAGGACCATGGATGGAATGTGAATCCATAAAGGAAATGATAGTGGCCTTGCCCAATGGAGCAGTGGGGTCATTTTATTTTGCACATGACGTATATTAGATGATATCGTGCTACACAACCGGCCATGACAAGGAGCAGGCCTGCCCTGAGAAGGACACTCCTGGTATTTTAGCAATGCCATGCCTGCCTGATGGCATGAGAAGTACATAGAGAGGGATGGGAGGGGCATGCTATCGTTCATGCTGGTGCCGAGAATGGAATATATATATATACAAAGTCATATGGGCACTCGTTAACATTTACACGGTGCTAGTACGGCAGACGCGCGGCTCCGGGAGCGCTACGGCCAGGGCAATGAGCGCAGCGTCGTTTTCGGGAGCTGTGCTGCAATGTCCGATTCCTTAGCTACGTCCCAGATTTTGCGGATTTCAAATCGGACAAATATCAAGGTCTACAGAGGCGGGCGAACACGGCAGTTTGAAATCAGGGATTGGACATTTGTGCGTGCTGCATCGACGTGCCCGGGAACGGGGTTCGAGAGCGAGAGGTGGCTTCTTTTTACTTTGGTTTAGATGTCGGGGGATAGCTCGGACGCTGCGCACCCGAGTCATCCACATTTGGGATTCGCAAGCGTCAACCCAACCATAGTGCAATGGAGGGGCCTCGCCCTGGGAGAACTGCCGCATAGATCACGGTGTCTGCTGTGCCAGGTAGGTATCAGCTGCCGAGCTCAGTGCTAGGCTATGTACAACGTTTTTCACCAGGGATGTGGTGTCCAAGCCGTACAACGGGGAACATGTGTCCTTTGTCGGCCTCTGCTCCCACACGCATGGAGAACCTACATGGCTGATCTACCATGAGCCGCTTTAAGCAGACACTTATGCTGGGGCGACTACTTTATGCCTGCTTTAAGGCGTCGAATTTGCCCGGCTGGCTTGGGAATTATCTCCAGACTGGAGTGAGCTGCCATCTGGCGAGAAAGAGTGGAACCAGCTTTGCTCCACTGCAGTGAGGAGTGTTGTCCAAAGCCATCCACTGCCACCATGCCCTGCCCTCTGGCGGGGGATACAGCAACTGACCAGCCCTCTAGACGTGTGCTCTGGTCAGACCGAAAAGGCTCTGTTCATACTGAAACAGCCCAGGACCATGGATGGAATGTGAATCCATAAAGGAAATGATAGTGGCCTTGCCCAATGGAGCAGTGGGGTCATTTTATTTTGCACATGACGTATATTATATGATATCGTGCTACACAACCGGCCATGACAAGGAGCAGGCCTGCCCTGAGAAGGACACTCCTGGTATTTTAGCAATGCCATGCCTGCCTGATGGCATGAGATGTACATAGAGAGGGGTGGGAGGGGCATGCTATCGTTCATGCTGGTGCCGAGAATGGAATATATATATATACAAAGTCATATGGGCACTCGTTAACATTTACACGGTGCTAGTACGGCGGACGCGCGGCTCCGGGAGCGCTACGGCCAGGGCAATGAGCGCAGCGTCGTTTTCGGGAGCTGTGCTGCAATGTCCGATTCCTTAGCTACGTCCCAGATTTTGCGGATTTCAAATCGGACAAATATCAAGGTCTACAGAGGCGGGCGAACACGGCAGTTTGAAATCAGGGATTGGACATTTGTGCGTGCTGCATCGACGTGCCAGGGAACGGGGTTCGAGAGCGAGAGGTGGCTTCTTTTTACTTTGGTTTAGATGTCAGGGGATAGCTCGGACGCTGCGCACCCGAGTCATCCACATTTGGGATTCGCAAGCGTCAACCCAACCGTAGTGCAATGGAGGGGCCTCGCCCTGGGAGAACTGCCGCATAGATCACGGTGTCTGCTGTGCCAGGTAGGTATCAGCTGCCGAGCTCAGTGCTAGGCTATGTACAACGTTTTTCACCAGGGATGTGGTGTCCAAGCCGTACAACGGGGAACATGTGTCCTTTGTGGGCCTCTGCTCCCACACGCATGGAGAACCTACATGGCTGATCTACCATGAGCCGCTTTAAGCAGACACTTATGCTGGGGCGACTACTTTATGCCTGCTTTAAGGCGTCGAATTTGCCCGGCTGGCTTGGGAATTATCTCCAGACTGGAGTGAGCTGCCATCTGGCGAGAAAGAATGGAACCAGCTTTGCTCCACTGCAGTGAGGAGTGTTGTCCAAAGCCATCCACTGCCACCATGCCCTGCCCTCTGGCGGGGGATACAGCAACTGACCAGCCCTCTAGACTTGTGCTCTGGTCAGACCGAAAAGGCTCTGTTCATACTGAAACAGCCCAGGACCATGGATGGAATGTGAATCCATAAAGGAAATGATAGTGGCCTTGCCCAATGGAGCAGTGGGGTCATTTTATTTTGCACATGACGTATATTATATGATATCGTGCTACACAACCGGCCATGACA
The DNA here is from genome assembly GCA_947462335.1 of Harmothoe impar. Lineage (NCBI taxonomy): Eukaryota > Metazoa > Annelida > Polychaeta > Phyllodocida > Polynoidae > Harmothoe > Harmothoe impar. The sequence goes on from OX381721.1 coordinate 48,785,632, forward strand.
AGGAGCAGGCCTGCCCTGAGAAGGACACTCCTGGTATTTTAGCAACGCCATGCCTGCCTGATGGCATGAGAAGTACATAGAGAGGGGTGGGAGGGGCATGCTATCGTTCATGCTGGTGCCGAGAATGGAATATATATATATACAAAGTCATATGGGCACTCGTTAACATTTACACGGTGCTAGTACGGCGGACGCGCGGCTCCGGGAGCGCTACGGCCAGGGCAATGAGCGCAGCGTCGTTTTCGGGAGCTGTGCTGCAATGTCCGATTCTTTAGCTACGTCCCAGATTTTGCGGATTTCAAATCGGACAAATATCAAGGTCTACAGAGGCGGGCGAACACGGCAGTTTGAAATCAGGGATTGGACATTTGTGCGTGCTGCATCGACGTGCCCGGGAACGGGGTTCGAGAGCGAGAGGTGGCTTCTTTTTACTTTGGTTTAGATGTCGGGGGATAGCTCGGACGCTGCGCACCCGAGTCATCCACATTTGGGATTCGCAAGCGTCAACCCAACCGTAGTGCAATGGAGGGGCCTCGCCCTGGGAGAACTGCCGCATAGATCACGGTGTCTGCTGTGCCAGGTAGGTATCAGCTGCCGAGCTCAGTGCTAGGCTATGTACAACGTTTTTCACCAGGGATGTGGTGTCCAAGCCGTACAACGGGGAACATGTGTCCTTTGTCGGCCTCTGCTCCCACACGCATGGAGAACCTACATGGCTGATCTACCATGAGCCGCTTTAAGCAGACACTTATGCTGGGGCGACTACTTTATGCCTGCTTTAAGGCGTCGAATTTGCCCGGCTGGCTTGGGAATTATCTCCAGACTGGAGTGAGCTGCCATCTGGCGAGAAAGAGTGGAACCAGCTTTGCTCCACTGCAGTGAGGAGTGTTGTCCAAAGCCATCCACTGCCACCATGCCCTGCCCTCTGGCGGGGGATACAGCAACTGACCAGCCCTCTAGACTTGTGCTCTGGTCAGACCGAAAAGGCTCTGTTCATACTGAAACAGCCCAGGACCATGGATGGAATGTGAATCCATAAAGGAAATGATAGTGGCCTTGCCCAATGGAGCAGTGGGGTCATTTTATTTTGCACATGACGTATATTATATGATATCGTGCTACACAACCGGCCATGACAAGGAGCAGGCCTGCCCTGAGAAGGACACTCCTGGTATTTTAGCAATGCCATGCCTGCCTGATGGCATGAGAAGTACATAGAGAGGGGTGGGAGGGGCATGCTATCGTTCATGCTGGTGCCGAGAATGGAATATATATATATACAAAGTCATATGGGCACTCGTTAACATTTACACGGTGCTAGTACGGCAGACGCGCGTCTCCGGGAGCGCTACGGCCAGGGCAATGAGCGCAGCGTCGTTTTCGGGAGCTGTGCTGCAATGTCCGATTCCTTAGCTACGTCCCAGATTTTGCGGATTTCAAATCAGACAAATATCAAGGTCTACAGAGGCTGGCGAACATGGCAGTTTGAAATCAGGGATTGAACATTTGTGCGTGCTGCATCGACGTGCCCGGGAACGGGGTTCGAGAGCGAGAGGTGGCTTCTTTTTACTTTGGTTTAGATGTCGGGGGATAGCTCGGACGCTGCGCACCCGAGTCATCCACATTTGGGATTCGCAAGCGTCAACCCAACCGTAGTGCAATGGAGGGGCCTCGCCCTGGGAGAACTGCCGCATTTTTTTTTTTTTTTTTTTTTTTTTTTGGGGGACTTAGTCCCTCCTTTCCCATTTCCCAAACATATTTATTTTTTATTTACAATCATTCATCATTTTCGGGTTCAGGCCCTCGCAATGAGAAGCTCTGCCACTCTACTGCCCTTCCCCATGGCAATCATTTCACTGGTTTCCTGGGTTCCAGCCCCTTTCGGGTAACCGGCCCTTGCTGTAAACTAAAAACATGGTACAGGTTATGTATATACAGGTTTTTATTCAGTAGTTGAAGCTCCAACTTTCGTTGGAGAGGGTACACAGAGCTCCGTTACAGAGCCACATCTTTTTAAACTGGGGGCTTTTTAATCTTTTAAGATCGACCTGAAACCTAAACTTCAGGTCTGCTAACAACATCTCTAGTAAACTATTAGAATTGAAAACTTTTCTCTCTTTTTCGACTTTACATCTAATAGTCCAAACATTATGTTTAAACAAAGATATAATTAACAGACAAAGGGGAATACACTTGCTACACTCTTTTGGGAGCAAGTTGAAAAAAAGGGCATTCCTGTCTAGGATAATAGTAGAACCTGTCATGTCCTTTATAATGTTTTCTATGATTGCCAGAACAGGCTTTGTGAAGGGACATATTAAAAACAGATGAAAAATATCCTCTACTCCAGTTTTACAGAGGGGACATTTATCTGTGGGTGTTGTAAAAACGTTCTGCTTATGCAAAAGACTCCTTACTGGCAGAATACTATGACACACCCTCCAGTTGAAGTCCTTTAAAAGGGGGCACAAAAAGGGGTGGAAGGTATTCTTCCATACCAGCTGGAAATCTAAATGAGCATTTTCATGTTTTAGAGAAACTTGCGCCTTCTCTTGTACATCGGGTAACAATATAGAATAAACCTTTTTGGAAGACATTATCTTTAAATCTATCTCTGGATTGTCCTCACAGAAACTCTTAAAGTCTGTTAGGCATTCCCTATAAAAGGGGGGAATAGAGTCGCAGTGAGGAATTGAATTCCTCCCCAGCTCCTCTTTCCACTTCCTTAAATGGAAACCGATGAAGTAAACAGCAAAATAGGTCCAGTAGTTCTGGACATCTTTGTAAAGAAGATCAATAACATGCATAATGCGAAAAGCCTTCAATTTAGTCGGAATATGGACAACTTTTTGGCCTCCTTCCATTAGGTCGGAGACCATCACCGTTCTCCTTACTCGATCTTGACCTTTCCATATGAAAGTATACATTCTTGAATCAAAAATTTTCAGATGCTTCCTGTCTAGCTGTAGAACCTTTCCGACATACCACAGCTTAGAACAGGCAAAAATGTTGGCCAAAAGGGCTCTACCTCTAAAAGAGGTCTTCCTATATAGCCAAAAGTCTAGTACATTTCCAAATTTGACAGTAATTGGGTTCCAGTTTATATTAGACAATTCTTCTACGTTTCTGGAGAAATAAACCCCCAACATTTTTAGACTATCATAAGTAAAATTCATCCCAAAAACATAGTTACGTTTGGAAGCCCACCTCCCAAACCACATTCCTTTACATTTTTCCTCGTTTAGTTTAGCCCCAGAGGCTTTTCTGAATTTATTAGAAATGTCCAGAACGGTTCGTACCGAAGCCTCGTTCCGGATGATAATAGAGGTGTCATCCGCATACTGGATAACCTTTAGTTCGCCCTCGAACCCTGGGACGTTTGCTCCCTGTATATGGGGGGATAAACAAAGCATCCTGGTTAGAGGTTCAATACATAGGACATATAGCAAAGGGGAAAGGCCACATCCCTGTCGGACTGACCTGTCCACCTTAAACGGTTCAGACAGGAAGCCATTCACCTGTATAGATGAAACAATATCATTATATAGTAATCTGACCCAGGATATAAAATCTGGGCCAAAACCATACTTTTGTAAGCAAAGAAACATATACTGGTGCGACACTCGGTCGAACGCCTTGGCTTGGTCCAGACTCAGGATGCCACATGGGACATCCTTCATCTGGACATAGTCAAAAAGGGATCGAATAAGGTGCAGATGATCTGTTATAGACCTTCCTGGTACAGCACAGGTCTGCTCCTGTCCAACCACAGAAGAAATTACTTTAGAAAGTCTATTTGTCATAGATTTAGAGATGATTTTATAATCAACTGTCAAAAGAGTAATAGGTCTCCAACAGGTAAGATGTTCTTTTCTGTTGGGGTCTTTACAGATCAAAGTTACAACCCCTTTTCTCTGGGATGGACATAATAAACCTTGGTCGAAGGCATTGTTAATGATTTTTACAAAATCCTTACCAAAAAGGGGGAAAAAATGAGCATAGAACTCCTTAGGCAAACCATCTATGCCTGGAGTCTTGCCATCCTTCATACCCTTCAGGGCCTCAAGACACTCGGCGGCTGTAAGGGGGCCTTCGCAATAAAGCTTGTCCTCCACTGCTAGAAAAGGTAGGTTAGAAGTGAATTCATCGACAATATCTGTATCTATAGGCTCAGATGAAAAAAGATCTTTGTAGAAATCTCTACAGGCATCCTGAATTTCATCCTGACCTGTAATAGGGACATCATTAACAATCAAACTTTCTATGACTTTGTCTTTCCCTCTAGACACCTCTTTTCTCAAGAAGAAAGCAGAGGGTTTCTCATCATATTCCAGATGATCCAACTTGGCCCGCACTCGGGCTCCATCTACTTTCTCTTGTAAAAGTTTCTCCAAATACCTTTCTTCTATCATAATTGCTTGGGAGAATCTACCAGGATAATCCAGTTCCAGTTTTCTGAGTAAACTCAGCTCCTTCTCTGTTTTATCAATAGCTTCCCTTTTCTTTTTAGCAATTATTTTCGAATGTTTTATGATCACATCCTTAAAACACTGTTTGCAAAATTCCCACCAGTCAAGATCTTTATGAACTATTTTTGATAGATAATTCCACACTTTTTTGATATCTGCAACCAGACCTGAATCATCCAATATGGAAGTGTTACATTTCCAGAACCCCGGCCCTGTGAGCTTTCGCTCAAAGTCCCAGACTTCCATCACAACTATATTATGGTCAGAAAAAGAACAATGGTGAGTAGCTATTCTGGAAATAAATTGTAACAGGTCAGAGTTGCTGTAAAACCTATCCAACCTGCAATAAATACCATTATCATTACTCCAAGTGTATTCTCGGCCAAGAGGAAATTTAGAGCGAAAAACATCTTCCAATTGAAAATCTTTTTTCAATTCTCCTAATTCCTTAGTACCTTGGACATTATGACCATTATCAATGCTACCCCCCACCTTATCTAAGGTGCGGTTTTCAATGCAGTTAAAGTCACCACCTAATATTATGTTTTTATTACCCCTCAGGAAATTGGGTAGAAAAGCAAATAGAGCCCTCCTATCCATCCCATCATTTGGGGCATAAATATTAATAAGGCTAAATGCAACACCTTCCACTTTTATGTTTACTGCTATAACTCTTCCGTTTTCATCCGAGTACCAGGTACCCAGATCAAAATTTAGAGACTTTTTTACAAGTATACCCACCCCCCTACTGGAGTTATCCCCATGGCTCCAAAAACCATGAGAACCAAGGGTGTCAGCCATTCTCTTGGCCTCCTCGTCTGACACAAGGTGAGTCTCCTGTAAAAAAAGTATATTTATACAGTGATGTAAAAGGAAATAGGATAACAGCGAAACTTTGTTGGGGTTTCGCAGCCCTCTTGCATTTAGGGTGGCTACTCTAAAACCCATCTTGGACATCAATTAGGTGGACTGTTGTCCCTTGGCCTTCTTAGCCAGAGCTCTTCTTTGAGTGGCTGGGGACGGCATTGCCGCCACCGGGACATGACAAAACTCGTTCTTCCTTTTCCTCCCTGAAGACTCGTCTTCCATCTCACCCTGATGGTTTTCCCCGACCGAGTCTCTCACCCCTTCCCCTCCACCTTTACCTTCCCCTGAACCCCCTCCCTCCCCATGCCCAGAACCCCCATTCCCCTTTCCCAAAGCCTTCCCCACATTTTTGACCATGTTGACTCCCATCTTTAGGAATCCCTTTGCCCCAGTTACTTTCCCTTCTGTTTCCACGCTCTCCTCCCTTTCTTCTACTTCTGGACCCTTCTTTTCCCTTGTAACTTTTTCACCATTTACAACTTGCTTAACCTGTTTCACCGGGCCTCTCGAACCTTCAGAACCTGCAGCCGCAGACGCCAGCTTCGACGTTCGCTCCTTCTCGATCCACGGTGCGGTCAGCCTCGGGGATGGCGGGGGAGGCCGGGTTGGAGCTTGTGTCTCGGTCAACGTCTTCTCGGCTAGCGTTTGGTCATCCTCCACATCATCCTGCTCCATCATCCCGATGTTCTCAGCTGTTTTAAACAGGGAAGAAAAACCCCCTCCACCCCTTCTCCAAGTACATTCACTTTTTACATGACCTGTCTGGCCACACTTCCAACAAACTTTTGGGCGACCCGGAATTGTTATACGTACCGGGAATTTTGCCCCTTCAAACACTATCTCAGTCTTGAACGGCAAGTTATCTACATCCCCATATACTTTGGCTTTTCTCACATTACCTTCTATTTTATCATCTGTTACTGCCTTTTCGGCTACCACATATTGAACATTCAAATTGCCAAGCAACCTACTCTTGATGCAGTCATCCTCAACAAAACGGGGCAACCAGTGGAGCCTCACAATGGAGTACGGACGCACCCACTTGGTTGTACCTGTCTGTGACCGCTCGGCAACTCTACGAATCACATAAGAATCTTCGTCTACTGTAATAGACCTCTGAGCAACAAACTCATCACATGCCTTTAAACTGGTAAACACTACCTGCCACTCTTGTGGCTGACGATATATAGACAAAATGTGACGTTCACCAATGGCGTCACATACCTGGCGTGCCAATTCCGATCGGTCCAGATTCTTGTACCCGGTCTCGATGGCAGCCGTTCTGTAGATCATCCGTACCTCCTCACCATCGAACCCAACATCTCCTCCTGTCGCACCCACAGCCACATGAGTCGGTGTCTTCCTGGCCGTAGCCTCCGCCGTCCCCTGGGTCTCAGGCACTCGCTGTGCATCTTGGAGCGATGGAGTCGGGGAGATGTCTCGCTTCCTTCCCTTCTTCTTGTTGTGGTCGACCACCGTGAAGCCACCCTCATCGTCCTGGTCCATCTCCGACAGAGCCTCCGGCGTCCGCTGACCTGGGGTGATCAGATCTTCCTGAGTGGTGAGGAGGCCGTCCTCCATGGACTGCGGCCCTCCTGGCCCCTGGCCCGGAGTCTCAGAAGACATCCGGCACTGTCCTTAATGAAACACAGTGGCAGTGTGCAAGAGACACTGTAAGTGTGCTTAAGGATGACCGTGCAGCATCAGTTGCTGTCCTTAATACAACACAGTGGCAGCGTGCAAGAGACGCTACAAGTGTGCTTAAGGAGTGGCAATGGCTACCGAAAAAACCTGGGAGAAGTGCCGCATAGATCACGGTGTCTCCTGTGCCAGGTAAGTTTCAAATCGGACAAATATCAAGGTCTACAGAGGCGGGCGAACACGGCAGTTTGAAATCAGGGATTGGACATTTGTGCGTGCTGCATCGACGTGCCCGGGAACGGGGTTCGAGAGCGAGAGGTGGCTTCTTTTTACTTTGGTTTAGATGTCGGGGGATAGCTCGGACGCTGCGCACCCGAGTCATCCACATTTGGGATTCGCAAGCGTCAACCCAACCGTAGTGCAATGGAGGGGCCTCGCCCTGGGAGAACTGCCGCATAGATCACGGTGTCTGCTGTGCCAGGTAGGTATCAGCTGCCGAGCTCAGTGCTAGGCTATGTACAACGTTTTTCACCAGGGATGTGGTGTCCAAGCCGTACAACGGGGAACATGTGTCCTTTGTCGGCCTCTGCTCCCACACGCATGGAGAACCTACATGGCTGATCTACCATGAGCCGCTTTAAGCAGACACTTATGCTGGGGCGACTACTTTATGCCTGCTTTAAGGCGTCGAATTTGCCCGGCTGGCTTGGGAATTATCTCCAGACTGGAGTGAGCTGCCATCTGGCGAGAAAGAGTGGAACCAGCTTTGCTCCACTGCAGTGAGGAGTGTTGTCCAAAGCCATCCACTGCCACCATGCCCTGCCCTCTGGCGGGGGATACAGCAACTGACCAGCCCTCTAGACTTGTGCTCTGGTCAGACCGAAAAGGCTCTGTTCATACTGAAACAGCCCAGGACCATGGATGGAATGTGAATCCATAAAGGAAATGATAGTGGCCTTGCCCAATGGAGCAGTGGGGTCATTTTATTTTGCACATGACGTATATTATATGATATCGTGCTACACAACCGGCCATGACAAGGAGCAGGCCTGCCCTGAGAAGGACACTCCTGGTATTTTAGCAACGCCATGCCTGCCTGATGGCATGAGAAGTACATAGAGAGGGGTGGGAGGGGCATGCTATCGTTCATGCTGGTGCCGAGAATGGAATATGTATATATACAAAGTCATATGGGCACTCGTTAACATTTACACGGTGCTAGTACGGCAGACGCGCGGCTCCGGGAGCGCTACGGCCAGGGCAATGAGCGCAGCGTCGTTTTCGGGAGCTGTGCTGCAATGTCCGATTCCTTAGCTACGTCCCAGATTTTGCGGATTTCAAATCAGACAAATATCAAGGTCTACAGAGGCGGGCGAACACGGCAGTTTGAAATCAGGGATTGGACATTTGTGCGTGCTGCATCGACGTGCCCGGGAACGGGGTTCGAGAGCGAGAGGTGGCTTCTTTTTACTTTGGTTTAGATGTCGGGGGATAGCTCGGACGCTGCGCACCCGAGTCATCCACATTTGGGATTCGCAAGCGTCAACCCAACCGTAGTGCAATGGAGGGGCCTCGCCCTGGGAGAACTGCCGCATAGATCACGGTGTCTGCTGTGCCAGGTAGGTATCAGCTGCCGAGCTCAGTGCTAGGCTATGTACAACGTTTTTCACCAGGGATGTGGTGTCCAAGCCGTACAACGGGGAACATGTGTCCTTTGTGGGCCTCTGCTCCCACATGCATGGAGAACCTACATGGCTGATCTACCATGAGCCGCTTTAAGCAGACACTTATGCTGGGGCGACTACTTTATGCCTGCTTTAAGGCGTCGAATTTGCCCGGCTGGCTTGGGAATTATCTCCAGACTGGAGTGAGCTGCAATCTGGCGAGAAAGAGTGGAACCAGCTTTGCTCCACTGCAGTGAGGAGTGTTGTCCAAAGCCATCCACTGCCACCATGCCCTGCCCTCTGGCGGGGGATACAGCAACTGACCAGCCCTCTAGACTTGTGCTCTGGTCAGACCGAAAAGGCTCTGTTCATACTGAAACAGCCCAGGACCATGGATGGAATGTGAATCCATAAAGGAAATGATAGTGGCCTTGCCCAATGGAGCAGTGGGGTCATTTTATTTTGCACATGACGTATATTATATGATATCGTGCTACACAACCGGCCATGACAAGGAGCAGGCCTGCCCTGAGAAGGACACTCCTGGTATTTTAGCAACGCCATGCCTGCCTGATGGCATGAGAAGTACATAGAGAGGGGTGGGAGGGGCATGCTATCGTTCATGCTGGTGCCGAGAATGGAATATATATATATACAAAGTCATATGGGCACTCGTTAACATTTACACGGTGCTAGTACGGCGGACGCGCGGCTCCGGGAGCGCTACGGCCAGGGCAATGAGCGCAGCGTCGTTTTCGGGAGCTGTGCTGCAATGTCCGATTCCTTAGCTACGTCCCAGATTTTGCGGATTTCAAATCAGACAAATATCAAGGTCTACAGAGGCGGGCGAACACGGCAGTTTGAAATCAGGGATTGGACATTTGTGCGTGCTGCATCGACGTGCCCGGGAACGGGGTTCGAGAGCGAGAGGTGGCTTCTTTTTACTTTGGTTTAGATGTCGGGGGATAGCTCGGACGCTGCGCACCCGAGTCATCCACATTTGGGATTCGCAAGCGTCAACCCAACCGTAGTGCAATGGAGGGGCCTCGCCCTGGGAGAACTGCCGCATAGATCACGGTGTCTGCTGTGCCAGGTAGGTATCAGCTGCCGAGCTCAGTGCTAGGCTATGTACAACGTTTTTCACCAGGGATGTGGTGTCCAAGCCGTACAACGGGGAACATGTGTCCTTTGTGGGCCTCTGCTCCCACACGCATGGAGAACCTACATGGCTGATCTACCATGAGCCGCTTTAAGCAGACACTAATGCTGGGGCGACTACTTTATGCCTGCTTTAAGGCGTCGAATTTGCCCGGCTGGCTTGGGAATTATCTCCAGACTGGAGTGAGCTGCCATCTGGCGAGAAAGAGTGGAACCAGCTTTGCTCCACTGCAGTGAGGAGTGTTGTCCAAAGCCATCCACTGCCACCATGCCCTGCCCTCTGGCGGGGGATACAGCAACTGACCAGCCCTCTAGACTTGTGCTCTGGTCAGACCGAAAAGGCTCTGTTCATACTGAAACAGCCCAGGACCATGGATGGAATGTGAATCCATAAAGGAAATGATAGTGGCCTTGCCCAATGGAGCAGTGGGGTCATTTTATTTTGCACATGACGTATATTAGATGATATCGTGCTACACAACCGGCCATGACAAGGAGCAGGCCTGCCCTGAGAAGGACACTCCTGGTATTTTAGCAACGCCATGCCTGCCTGATGGCATGAGAAGTACATAGAGAGGGGTAGGATGGGCATGCTATCGTTCATGCTGGTGCCGAGAATGGAATATATATATATACAAAGTCATATGGGCACTCGTTAACATTTACACGGTGCTAGTACGGCAGACGCGCGGCTCCGGGAGCGCTACGGCCAGGGCAATGAGCGCAGCGTCGTTTTCGGGAGCTGTGCTGCAATGTCCGATTCTTTAGCTACGTCCCAGATTTTGCGGATTTCAAATCAGACAAATATCAAGGTCTACAGAGGCGGGCGAACACGGCAGTTTGAAATCAGGGATTGGACATTTGTGCGTGCTGCATCGACGTGCCCGGGAACGGGGTTCGAGAGCGAGAGGTGGCTTCTTTTTACTTTGGTTTAGATGTCGGGGGATAGCTCGGACGCTGCGCACCCGAGTCATCCACATTTGGGATTCGCAAGCGTCAACCCAACCGTAGTGCAATGGAGGGGCCTCGCCCTGGGAGAACTGCCGCATAGATCACGGTGTCTGCTGTGCCAGGTAGGTATCAGCTGCCGAGCTCAGTGCTAGGCTATGTACAACGTTTTTCACCAGGGATGTGGTGTCCAAGCCGTACAACGGGGAACATGTGTCCTTTGTCGGCCTCTGCTCCCACACGCATGGAGAACCTACATGGCTGATCTACCATGAGCCGCTTTAAGCAGACACTTATGCTGGGGCGACTACTTTATGCCTGCTTTAAGGCGTCGAATTTGCCCGGCTGGCTTGGGAATTATCTCCAGACTGGAGTGAGCTGCCATCTGGCGAGAAAGAGTGGAACCAGCTTTGCTCCACTGCAGTGAGGAGTGTTGTCCAAAGCCATCCACTGCCACCATGCCCTGCCCTCTGGCGGGGGATACAGCAACTGACCAGCCCTCTAGACTTGTGCTCTGGTCAGACCGAAAAGGCTCTGTTCATACTGAAACAGCCCAGGACCATGGATGGAATGTGAATCCATAAAGGAAATGATAGTGGCCTTGCCCAATGGAGCAGTGGGGTCATTTTATTTTGCACATGACGTATATTATATGATATCGTGCTACACAACCGGCCATGACAAGGAGCAGGCCTGCCCTGAGAAGGACACTCCTGGTATTTTAGCAACGCCATGCCTGCCTGATGGCATGAGAAGTACATAGAGAGGGGTGGGAGGGGCATGCTATCGTTCATGCTGGTGCCGAGAATGGAATATATATATATACAAAGTCATATGGGCACTCGTTAACATTTACACGGTGCTAGTACGGCAGACGCGCGGCTCCGGGAGCGCTACGGCCAGGGCAATGAGCGCAGCGTCGTTTTCGGGAGCTGTGCTGCAATGTCCGATTCCTTAGCTACGTCCCAGATTTTGCAGATTTCAAATCAGACAAATATCAAGGTCTACAGAGGCGGGCGAACACGGCAGTTTGAAATCAGGGATTGGACATTTGTGCGTGCTGCATCGACGTGCCCGGGAACGGGGTTCGAGAGCGAGAGGTGGCTTCTTTTTACTTTGGTTTAGATGTCGGGGGATAGCTCGGACGCTGCGCACCCGAGTCATCCACATTTGGGATTCGCAAGCGTCAACCCAACCGTAGTGCAATGGAGGGGCCTCGCCCTGGGAGAACTGCCGCATAGATCACGGTGTCTGCTGTGCCAGGTAGGTATCAGCTGCCGAGCTCAGTGCTAGGCTATGTACAACGTTTTTCACCAGGGATGTGGTGTCCAAGCCGTACAACGGGGAACATGTGTCCTTTGTGGGCCTCTGCTCCCACACGCATGGAGAACCTACATGGCTGATCTACCATGAGCCGCTTTAAGCAGACACTAATGCTGGGGCGACTACTTTATGCCTGCTTTAAGGCGTCGAATTTGCCCGGCTGGCTTGGGAATTAGCTCCAGACTGGAGTGAGCTGCCATCTGGCGAGAAAGAGTGGAACCAGCTTTGCTCCACTGCAGTGAGGAGTGTTGTCCAAAGCCATCCACTGCCACCATGCCCTGCCCTCTGGCGGGGGATACAGCAACTGACCAGCCCTCTAGACTTGTGCTCTGGTCAGACCGAAAAGGCTCTGTTCATACTGAAACAGCCCAGGACCATGGATGGAATGTGAATCCATAAAGGAAATGATAGTGGCCTTGCCCAATGGAGCAGTGGGGTCATTTTATTTTGCACATGACGTATATTATATGATATCGTGCTACACAACCGGCCATGACAAGGAGCAGGCCTGCCCTGAGAAGGACACTCCTGGTATTTTAGCAACGCCATGCCTGCCTGATGGCATGAGAAGTACATAGAGAGGGGTGGGAGGGGCATGCTATCGTTCATGCTGGTGCCGAGAATGGAATATATATATATACAAAGTCATATGGGCACTCGTTAACATTTACACGGTGCTAGTACGGTGGACGCGCGGCTCCGGGAGCGCTACGGCCAGGGCAATGAGCGCAGCGTCGTTTTCGGGAGCTGTGCTGCAATGTCCGATTCCTTAGCTACGTCCCAGATTTTGCGGATTTCAAATCGGACAAATATCAAGGTCTACAGAGGCGGGCGAACACGGCAGTTTGAAATCAGGGATTGGACATTTGTGCGTGCTGCATCGACGTGCCCGGGAACGGGGTTCGAGAGCGAGAGGTGGCTTCTTTTTACTTTGGTTTAGATGTCGGGGGATAGCTCGGACGCTGCGCACCCGAGTCATCCACATTTGGGATTCGCAAGCGTCAACCCAACCGTAGTGCAATGGAGGGGCCTCGCCCTGGGAGAACTGCCGCATAGATCACGGTGTCTGCTGTGCCAGGTAGGTATCAGCTGCCGAGCTCAGTGCTAGGCTATGTACAACGTTTTTCACCAGGGATGTGGTGTCCAAGCCGTACAACGGGGAACATGTGTCCTTTGTGGGCCTCTGCTCCCACACGCATGGAGAACCTACATGGCTGATCTACCATGAGCCGCTTTAAGCAGACACTTATGCTGGGGCGACTACTTTATGCCTGCTTTAAGGCGTCGAATTTGCCCGGCTGGCTTGGGAATTATCTCCAGACTGGAGTGAGCTGCCATCTGGCGAGAAAGAGTGGAACCAGCTTTGCTCCACTGCAGTGAGGAGTGTTGTCCAAAGCCATCCACTGCCACCATGCCCTGCCCTCTGGCGGGGGATACAGCAACTGACCAGCCCTCTAGACTTGTGCTCTGGTCAGACCGAAAAGGCTCTGTTCATACTGAAACAGCCCAGGACCATGGATGGAATGTGAATCCATAAAGGAAATGATAGTGGCCTTGCCCAATGGAGCAGTGGGGTCATTTTATTTTGCACATGACGTATATTATATGATATCGTGCTACACAACCGGCCATGACAAGGAGCAGGCCTGCCCTGAGAAGGACACTCCTGGTATTTTAGCAACGCCATGCCTGCCTGATGGCATGAGAAGTACATAGAGAGGGGTGGGAGGGGCATGCTATCGTTCATGCTGGTGCCGAGAATGGAATATATATATATACAAAGTCATATGGGCACTCGTTAACATTTACACGGTGCTAGTACGGCGGACGCGCGGCTCCGGGAGCGCTACGGCCAGGGCAATGAGCGCAGCGTCGTTTTCGGGAGCTGTGCTGCAATGTCCGATTCCTTAGCTACGTCCCAGATTTTGCGGATTTCAAATCAGACAAATATCAAGGTCTACAGAGGCGGGCGAACACGGCAGTTTGAAATCAGGGATTGGACATTTGTGCGTGCTGCATCGACGTGCCCGGGAACGGGGTTCGAGAGCGAGAGGTGGCTTCTTTTTACTTTGGTTTAGATGTCGGGGGATAGCTCGGACGCTGCGCACCCGAGTCATCCACATTTGGGATTCGCAAGCGTCAACCCAACCGTAGTGCAATGGAGGGGCCTCGCCCTGGGAGAACTGCCGCATAGATCACGGTGTCTGCTGTGCCAGGTAGGTATCAGCTGCCGAGCTCAGTGCTAGGCTATGTACAACGTTTTTCACCAGGGATGTGGTGTCCAAGCCGTACAACGGGGAACATGTGTCCTTTGTGGGCCTCTGCTCCCACACGCATGGAGAACCTACATGGCTGATCTACCATGAGCCGCTTTAAGCAGACACTTATGCTGGGGCGACTACTTTATGCCTGCTTTAAGGCGTCGAATTTGCCCGGCTGGCTTGGGAATTATCTCCAGACTGGAGTGAGCTGCCATCTGGCGAGAAAGAGTGGAACCAGCTTTGCTCCACTGCAGTGAGGAGTGTTGTCCAAAGCCATCCACTGCCACCATGCCCTGCCCTCTGGCGGGGGATACAGCAACTGACCAGCCCTCTAGACTTGTGCTCTGGTCAGACCGAAAAGGCTCTGTTCATACTGAAACAGCCCAGGACCATGGATGGAATGTGAATCCATAAAGGAAATGATAGTGGCCTTGCCCAATGGAGCAGTGGGGTCATTTTATTTTGCACATGACGTATATTATATGATATCGTGCTACACAACCGGCCATGACAAGGAGCAGGCCTGCCCTGAGAAGGACACTCCTGGTATTTTAGCAACGCCATGCCTGCCTGATGGCATGAGAAGTACATAGAGAGGGGTGGGAGGGGCATGCTATCGTTCATGCTGGTGCCGAGAATGGAATATATATATATACAAAGTCATATGGGCACTCGTTAACATTTACACGGTGCTAGTACGGCGGACGCGCGGCTCCGGGAGCGCTACGGCCAGGGCAATGAGCGCAGCGTCGTTCTCGGGAGCTGTGCTGCAATGTCCGATTCCTTAGCTACGTCCCAGATTTTGCGGATTTCAAATCAGACAAATATCAAGGTCTACAGAGGCGGGCGAACACGGCAGTTTGAAATCAGGGATTGGACATTTGTGCGTGCTGCATCGACGTGCCCGGGAACGGGGTTCGAGAGCGAGAGGTGGCTTCTTTTTACTTTGGTTTAGATGTCGGGGGATAGCTCGGACGCTGCGCACCCGAGTCATCCACATTTGGGATTCGCAAGCGTCAACCCAACCGTAGTGCAATGGAGGGGCCTCGCCCTGGGAGAACTGCCGCATAGATCACGGTGTCTGCTGTGCCAGGTAGGTATCAGCTGCCGAGCTCAGTGCTAGGCTATGTACAACGTTTTTCACCAGGGATGTGGTGTCCAAGCCGTACAACGGGGAACATGTGTCCTTTGTCGGCCTCTGCTCCCACACGCATGGAGAACCTACATGGCTGATCTACCATGAGCCGCTTTAAGCAGACACTTATGCTGGGGCGACTACTTTATGCCTGCTTTAAGGCGTCGAATTTGCCCGGCTGGCTTGGGAATTATCTCCAGACTGGAGTGAGCTGCCATCTGGCGAGAAAGAGTGGAACCAGCTTTGCTCCACTGCAGTGAGGAGTGTTGTCCAAAGCCATCCACTGCCACCATGCCCTGCCCTCTGGCGGGGGATACAGCAACTGACCAGCCCTCTAGACTTGTGCTCTGGTCAGACCGAAAAGGCTCTGTTCATACTGAAACAGCCCAGGACCATGGATGGAATGTGAATCCATAAAGGAAATGATAGTGGCCTTGCCCAATGGAGCAGTGGGGTCATTTTATTTTGCACATGACGTATATTATATGATATCGTGCTACACAACCGGCCATGACAAGGAGCAGGCCTGCCCTGAGAAGGACACTCCTGGTATTTTAGCAACGCCATGCCTGCCTGATGGCATGAGAAGTACATAGAGAGGGGTGGGAGGGGCATGCTATCGTTCATGCTGGTGCCGAGAATGGAATATATATATATACAAAGTCATATGGGCACTCGTTAACATTTACACGGTGCTAGTACGGCAGACGCGCGGCTCCGGGAGCGCTACGGCCAGGGCAATGAGCGCAGCGTCTTTTTCGGGAGCTGTGCTGCAATGTCCGATTCCTTAGCTACGTCCCAGATTTTGCGGATTTCAAATCAGACAAATATCAAGGTCTACAGAGGCGGGCGAACACGGCAGTTTGAAATCAGGGATTGGACATTTGTGCGTGCTGCATCGACGTGCCCGGGAACGGGGTTCGAGAGCGAGAGGTGGCTTCTTTTTACTTTGGTTTAGATGTCGGGGGATAGCTCGGACGCTGCGCACCCGAGTCATCCACATTTGGGATTCGCAAGCGTCAACCCAACCGTAGTGCAATGGAGGGGCCTCGCCCTGGGAGAACTGCCGCATAGATCACGGTGTCTGCTGTGCCAGGTAGGTATCAGCTGCCGAGCTCAGTGCTAGGCTATGTACAACGTTTTTCACCAGGGATGTGGTGTCCAAGCCGTACAACGGGGAACATGTGTCCTTTGTGGGCCTCTGCTCCCACACGCATGGAGAACCTACATGGCTGATCTACCATGAGCCGCTTTAAGCAGACACTTATGCTGGGGCGACTACTTTATGCCTGCTTTAAGGCGTCGAATTTGCCCGGCTGGCTTGGGAATTATCTCCAGACTGGAGTGAGCTGCCATCTGGCGAGAAAGAGTGGAACCAGCTTTGCTCCACTGCAGTGAGGAGTGTTGTCCAAAGCCATCCACTGCCACCATGCCCTGCCCTCTGGCGGGGGATACAGCAACTGACCAGCCCTCTAGACTTGTGCTCTGGTCAGACCGAAAAGGCTCTGTTCATACTGAAACAGCCCAGGACCATGGATGGAATGTGAATCCATAAAGGAAATGATAGTGGCCTTGCCCAATGGAGCAGTGGGGTCATTTTATTTTGCACATGACGTATATTATATGATATCGTGCTACACAACCGGCCATGACAAGGAGCAGGCCTGCCCTGAGAAGGACACTCCTGGTATTTTAGCAACGCCATGCCTGCCTGATGGCATGAGAAGTACATAGAGAGGGGTGGGAGGGGCATGCTATCGTTCATGCTGGTGCCGAGAATGGAATATATATATATACAAAGTCATATGGGCACTCGTTAACATTTACACGGTGCTAGTACGGTGGACGCGCGGCTCCGGGAGCGCTACGGCCAGGGCAATGAGCGCAGCGTCGTTTTCGGGAGCTGTGCTGCAATGTCCGATTCCTTAGCTACGTCCCAGATTTTGCGGATTTCAAATCAGACAAATATCAAGGTCTACAGAGGCGGGCGAACACGGCAGTTTGAAATCAGGGATTGGACATTTGTGCGTGCTGCATCGACGTGCCCGGGAACGGGGTTCGAGAGCGAGAGGTGGCTTCTTTTTACTTTGGTTTAGATGTCGGGGGATAGCTCGGACGCTGCGCACCCGAGTCATCCACATTTGGGATTCGCAAGCGTCAACCCAACCGTAGTGCAATGGAGGGGCCTCGCCCTGGGAGAACTGCCGCATAGATCACGGTGTCTGCTGTGCCAGGTAGGTATCAGCTGCCGAGCTCAGTGCTAGGCTATGTACAACGTTTTTCACCAGGGATGTGGTGTCCAAGCCGTACAACGGGGAACATGTGTCCTTTGTGGGCCTCTGCTCCCACACGCATGGAGAACCTACATGGCTGATCTACCATGAGCCGCTTTAAGCAGACACTTATGCTGGGGCGACTACTTTATGCCTGCTTTAAGGCGTCGAATTTGCCCGGCTGGCTTGGGAATTATCTCCAGACTGGAGTGAGCTGCCATCTGGCGAGAAAGAGTGGAACCAGCTTTGCTCCACTGCAGTGAGGAGTGTTGTCCAAAGCCATCCACTGCCACCATGCCCTGCCCTCTGGCGGGGGATACAGCAACTGACCAGCCCTCTAGACTTGTGCTCTGGTCAGACCGAAAAGGCTCTGTTCATACTGAAACAGCCCAGGACCATGGATGGAATGTGAATCCATAAAGGAAATGATAGTGGCCTTGCCCAATGGAGCAGTGGGGTCATTTTATTTTGCACATGACGTATATTATATGATATCGTGCTACACAACCGGCCATGACAAGGAGCAGGCCTGCCCTGAGAAGGACACTCCTGGTATTTTAGCAACGCCATGCCTGCCTGATGGCATGAGAAGTACATAGAGAGGGGTGGGAGGGGCATGCTATCGTTCATGCTGGTGCCGAGAATGGAATATATATATATACAAAGTCATATGGGCACTCGTTAACATTTACACGGTGCTAGTACGGCAGACGCGCGGCTCCGGGAGCGCTACGGCCAGGGCAATGAGCGCAGCGTCGTTTTCGGGAGCTGTGCTGCAATGTCCGATTCCTTAGCTACGTCCCAGATTTTGCGGATTTCAAATCAGACAAATATCAAGGTCTACAGAGGCGGGCGAACACGGCAGTTTGAAATCAGGGATTGGACATTTGTGCGTGCTGCATCGACGTGCCCGGGAACGGGGTTCGAGAGCGAGAGGTGGCTTCTTTTTACTTTGGTTTAGATGTCGGGGGATAGCTCGGACGCTGCGCACCCGAGTCATCCACATTTGGGATTCGCAAGCGTCAACCCAACCGTAGTGCAATGGAGGGGCCTCGCCCTGGGAGAACTGCCGCATAGATCACGGTGTCTGCTGTGCCAGGTAGGTATCAGCTGCCGAGCTCAGTGCTAGGCTATGTACAACGTTTTTCACCAGGGATGTGGTGTCCAAGCCGTACAACGGGGAACATGTGTCCTTTGTCGGCCTCTGCTCCCACACGCATGGAGAACCTACATGGCTGATCTACCATGAGCCGCTTTAAGCAGACACTTATGCTGGGGCGACTACTTTATGCCTGCTTTAAGGCGTCGAATTTGCCCGGCTGGCTTGGGAATTATCTCCAGACTGGAGTGAGCTGCCATCTGGCGAGAAAGAGTGGAACCAGCTTTGCTCCACTGCAGTGAGGAGTGTTGTCCAAAGCCATCCACTGCCACCATGCCCTGCCCTCTGGCGGGGGATACAGCAACTGACCAGCCCTCTAGACTTGTGCTCTGGTCAGACCGAAAAGGCTCTGTTCATACTGAAACAGCCCAGGACCATGGATGGAATGTGAATCCATAAAGGAAATGATAGTGGCCTTGCCCAATGGAGCAGTGGGGTCATTTTATTTTGCACATGACGTATATTATATGATATCGTGCTACACAACCGGCCATGACAAGGAGCAGGCCTGCCCTGAGAAGGACACTCCTGGTATTTTAGCAACGCCATGCCTGCCTGATGGCATGAGAAGTACATAGAGAGGGGTGGGAGGGGCATGCTATCGTTCATGCTGGTGCCGAGAATGGAATATATATATATACAAAGTCATATGGGCACTCGTTAACATTTACACGGTGCTAGTACGGCAGACGCGCGGCTCCGGGAGCGCTACGGCCAGGGCAATGAGCGCAGCGTCGTTTTCGGGAGCTGTGCTGCAATGTCCGATTCCTTAGCTACGTCCCAGATTTTGCGGATTTCAAATCAGACAAATATCAAGGTCTACAGAGGCGGGCGAACACGGCAGTTTGAAATCAGGGATTGGACATTTGTGCGTGCTGCATCGACGTGCCCGGGAACGGGGTTCGAGAGCGAGAGGTGGCTTCTTTTTACTTTGGTTTAGATGTCGGGGGATAGCTCGGACGCTGCGCACCCGAGTCATCCACATTTGGGATTCGCAAGCGTCAACCCAACCGTAGTGCAATGGAGGGGCCTCGCCCTGGGAGAACTGCCGCATAGATCACGGTGTCTGCTGTGCCAGGTAGGTATCAGCTGCCGAGCTCAGTGCTAGGCTATGTACAACGTTTTTCACCAGGGATGTGGTGTCCAAGCCGTACAACGGGGAACATGTGTCCTTTGTCGGCCTCTGCTCCCACACGCATGGAGAACCTACATGGCTGATCTACCATGAGCCGCTTTAAGCAGACACTTATGCTGGGGCGACTACTTTATGCCTGCTTTAAGGCGTCGAATTTGCCCGGCTGGCTTGGGAATTATCTCCAGACTGGAGTGAGCTGCCATCTGGCGAGAAAGAGTGGAACCAGCTTTGCTCCACTGCAGTGAGGAGTGTTGTCCAAAGCCATCCACTGCCACCATGCCCTGCCCTCTGGCGGGGGATACAGCAACTGACCAGCCCTCTAGACTTGTGCTCTGGTCAGACCGAAAAGGCTCTGTTCATACTGAAACAGCCCAGGACCATGGATGGAATGTGAATCCATAAAGGAAATGATAGTGGCCTTGCCCAATGGAGCAGTGGGGTCATTTTATTTTGCACATGACGTATATTATATGATATCGTGCTACACAACCGGCCATGACAAGGAGCAGGCCTGCCCTGAGAAGGACACTCCTGGTATTTTAGCAACGCCATGCCTGCCTGATGGCATGAGAAGTACATAGAGAGGGGTGGGAGGGGCATGCTATCGTTCATGCTGGTGCCGAGAATGGAATATATATATATACAAAGTCATATGGGCACTCGTTAACATTTACACGGTGCTAGTACGGTGGACGCGCGGCTCCGGGAGCGCTACGGCCAGGGCAATGAGCGCAGCGTCGTTTTCGGGAGCTGTGCTGCAATGTCCGATTCCTTAGCTACGTCCCAGATTTTGCGGATTTCAAATCAGACAAATATCAAGGTCTACAGAGGCGGGCGAACACGGCAGTTTGAAATCAGGGATTGGACATTTGTGCGTGCTGCATCGACGTGCCCGGGAACGGGGTTCGAGAGCGAGAGGTGGCTTCTTTTTACTTTGGTTTAGATGTCGGGGGATAGCTCGGACGCTGCGCACCCGAGTCATCCACATTTGGGATTCGCAAGCGTCAACCCAACCGTAGTGCAATGGAGGGGCCTCGCCCTGGGAGAACTGCCGCATAGATCACGGTGTCTGCTGTGCCAGGTAGGTATCAGCTGCCGAGCTCAGTGCTAGGCTATGTACAACGTTTTTCACCAGGGATGTGGTGTCCAAGCCGTACAACGGGGAACATGTGTCCTTTGTGGGCCTCTGCTCCCACACGCATGGAGAACCTACATGGCTGATCTACCATGAGCCGCTTTAAGCAGACACTTATGCTGGGGCGACTACTTTATGCCTGCTTTAAGGCGTCGAATTTGCCCGGCTGGCTTGGGAATTATCTCCAGACTGGAGTGAGCTGCCATCTGGCGAGAAAGAGTGGAACCAGCTTTGCTCCACTGCAGTGAGGAGTGTTGTCCAAAGCCATCCACTGCCACCATGCCCTGCCCTCTGGCGGGGGATACAGCAACTGACCAGCCCTCTAGACTTGTGCTCTGGTCAGACCGAAAAGGCTCTGTTCATACTGAAACAGCCCAGGACCATGGATGGAATGTGAATCCATAAAGGAAATGATAGTGGCCTTGCCCAATGGAGCAGTGGGGTCATTTTATTTTGCACATGACGTATATTATATGATATCGTGCTACACAACCGGCCATGACAAGGAGCAGGCCTGCCCTGAGAAGGACACTCCTGGTATTTTAGCAACGCCATGCCTGCCTGATGGCATGAGAAGTACATAGAGAGGGGTGGGAGGGGCATGCTATCGTTCATGCTGGTGCCGAGAATGGAATATATATATATACAAAGTCATATGGGCACTCGTTAACATTTACACGGTGCTAGTACGGCAGACGCGCGGCTCCGGGAGCGCTACGGCCAGGGCAATGAGCGCAGCGTCGTTTTCGGGAGCTGTGCTGCAATGTCCGATTCCTTAGCTACGTCCCAGATTTTGCGGATTTCAAATCAGACAAATATCAAGGTCTACAGAGGCGGGCGAACACGGCAGTTTGAAATCAGGGATTGGACATTTGTGCGTGCTGCATCGACGTGCCCGGGAACGGGGTTCGAGAGCGAGAGGTGGCTTCTTTTTACTTTGGTTTAGATGTCGGGGGATAGCTCGGACGCTGCGCACCCGAGTCATCCACATTTGGGATTCGCAAGCGTCAACCCAACCGTAGTGCAATGGAGGGGCCTCGCCCTGGGAGAACTGCCGCATAGATCACGGTGTCTGCTGTGCCAGGTAGGTATCAGCTGCCGAGCTCAGTGCTAGGCTATGTACAACGTTTTTCACCAGGGATGTGGTGTCCAAGCCGTACAACGGGGAACATGTGTCCTTTGTCGGCCTCTGCTCCCACACGCATGGAGAACCTACATGGCTGATCTACCATGAGCCGCTTTAAGCAGACACTTATGCTGGGGCGACTACTTTATGCCTGCTTTAAGGCGTCGAATTTGCCCGGCTGGCTTGGGAATTATCTCCAGACTGGAGTGAGCTGCCATCTGGCGAGAAAGAGTGGAACCAGCTTTGCTCCACTGCAGTGAGGAGTGTTGTCCAAAGCCATCCACTGCCACCATGCCCTGCCCTCTGGCGGGGGATACAGCAACTGACCAGCCCTCTAGACTTGTGCTCTGGTCAGACCGAAAAGGCTCTGTTCATACTGAAACAGCCCAGGACCATGGATGGAATGTGAATCCATAAAGGAAATGATAGTGGCCTTGCCCAATGGAGCAGTGGGGTCATTTTATTTTGCACATGACGTATATTATATGATATCGTGCTACACAACCGGCCATGACAAGGAGCAGGCCTGCCCTGAGAAGGACACTCCTGGTATTTTAGCAACGCCATGCCTGCCTGATGGCATGAGAAGTACATAGAGAGGGGTGGGAGGGGCATGCTATCGTTCATGCTGGTGCCGAGAATGGAATATATATATATACAAAGTCATATGGGCACTCGTTAACATTTACACGGTGCTAGTACGGTGGACGCGCGGCTCCGGGAGCGCTACGGCCAGGGCAATGAGCGCAGCGTCGTTTTCGGGAGCTGTGCTGCAATGTCCGATTCCTTAGCTACGTCCCAGATTTTGCGGATTTCAAATCAGACAAATATCAAGGTCTACAGAGGCGGGCGAACACGGCAGTTTGAAATCAGGGATTGGACATTTGTGCGTGCTGCATCGACGTGCCCGGGAACGGGGTTCGAGAGCGAGAGGTGGCTTCTTTTTACTTTGGTTTAGATGTCGGGGGATAGCTCGGACGCTGCGCACCCGAGTCATCCACATTTGGGATTCGCAAGCGTCAACCCAACCGTAGTGCAATGGAGGGGCCTCGCCCTGGGAGAACTGCCGCATAGATCACGGTGTCTGCTGTGCCAGGTAGGTATCAGCTGCCGAGCTCAGTGCTAGGCTATGTACAACGTTTTTCACCAGGGATGTGGTGTCCAAGCCGTACAACGGGGAACATGTGTCCTTTGTGGGCCTCTGCTCCCACACGCATGGAGAACCTACATGGCTGATCTACCATGAGCCGCTTTAAGCAGACACTTATGCTGGGGCGACTACTTTATGCCTGCTTTAAGGCGTCGAATTTGCCCGGCTGGCTTGGGAATTATCTCCAGACTGGAGTGAGCTGCCATCTGGCGAGAAAGAGTGGAACCAGCTTTGCTCCACTGCAGTGAGGAGTGTTGTCCAAAGCCATCCACTGCCACCATGCCCTGCCCTCTGGCGGGGGATACAGCAACTGACCAGCCCTCTAGACTTGTGCTCTGGTCAGACCGAAAAGGCTCTGTTCATACTGAAACAGCCCAGGACCATGGATGGAATGTGAATCCATAAAGGAAATGATAGTGGCCTTGCCCAATGGAGCAGTGGGGTCATTTTATTTTGCACATGACGTATATTATATGATATCGTGCTACACAACCGGCCATGACAAGGAGCAGGCCTGCCCTGAGAAGGACACTCCTGGTATTTTAGCAACGCCATGCCTGCCTGATGGCATGAGAAGTACATAGAGAGGGGTGGGAGGGGCATGCTATCGTTCATGCTGGTGCCGAGAATGGAATATATATATATACAAAGTCATATGGGCACTCGTTAACATTTACACGGTGCTAGTACGGCAGACGCGCGGCTCCGGGAGCGCTACGGCCAGGGCAATGAGCGCAGCGTCGTTTTCGGGAGCTGTGCTGCAATGTCCGATTCCTTAGCTACGTCCCAGATTTTGCGGATTTCAAATCAGACAAATATCAAGGTCTACAGAGGCGGGCGAACACGGCAGTTTGAAATCAGGGATTGGACATTTGTGCGTGCTGCATCGACGTGCCCGGGAACGGGGTTCGAGAGCGAGAGGTGGCTTCTTTTTACTTTGGTTTAGATGTCGGGGGATAGCTCGGACGCTGCGCACCCGAGTCATCCACATTTGGGATTCGCAAGCGTCAACCCAACCGTAGTGCAATGGAGGGGCCTCGCCCTGGGAGAACTGCCGCATAGATCACGGTGTCTGCTGTGCCAGGTAGGTATCAGCTGCCGAGCTCAGTGCTAGGCTATGTACAACGTTTTTCACCAGGGATGTGGTGTCCAAGCCGTACAACGGGGAACATGTGTCCTTTGTCGGCCTCTGCTCCCACACGCATGGAGAACCTACATGGCTGATCTACCATGAGCCGCTTTAAGCAGACACTTATGCTGGGGCGACTACTTTATGCCTGCTTTAAGGCGTCGAATTTGCCCGGCTGGCTTGGGAATTATCTCCAGACTGGAGTGAGCTGCCATCTGGCGAGAAAGAGTGGAACCAGCTTTGCTCCACTGCAGTGAGGAGTGTTGTCCAAAGCCATCCACTGCCACCATGCCCTGCCCTCTGGCGGGGGATACAGCAACTGACCAGCCCTCTAGACTTGTGCTCTGGTCAGACCGAAAAGGCTCTGTTCATACTGAAACAGCCCAGGACCATGGATGGAATGTGAATCCATAAAGGAAATGATAGTGGCCTTGCCCAATGGAGCAGTGGGGTCATTTTATTTTGCACATGACGTATATTATATGATATCGTGCTACACAACCGGCCATGACAAGGAGCAGGCCTGCCCTGAGAAGGACACTCCTGGTATTTTAGCAACGCCATGCCTGCCTGATGGCATGAGAAGTACATAGAGAGGGGTGGGAGGGGCATGCTATCGTTCATGCTGGTGCCGAGAATGGAATATATATATATATACAAAGTCATATGGGCACTCGTTAACATTTACACGGTGCTAGTACGGCAGACGCGCGGCTCCGGGAGCGCTACGGCCAGGGCAATGAGCGCAGCGTCGTTTTCGGGAGCTGTGCTGCAATGTCCGATTCCTTAGCTACGTCCCAGATTTTGCGGATTTCAAATCAGACAAATATCAAGGTCTACAGAGGCGGGCGAACACGGCAGTTTGAAATCAGGGATTGGACATTTGTGCGTGCTGCATCGACGTGCCCGGGAACGGGGTTCGAGAGCGAGAGGTGGCTTCTTTTTACTTTGGTTTAGATGTCGGGGGATAGCTCGGACGCTGCGCACCCGAGTCATCCACATTTGGGATTCGCAAGCGTCAACCCAACCGTAGTGCAATGGAGGGGCCTCGCCCTGGGAGAACTGCCGCATAGATCACGGTGTCTGCTGTGCCAGGTAGGTATCAGCTGCCGAGCTCAGTGCTAGGCTATGTACAACGTTTTTCACCAGGGATGTGGTGTCCAAGCCGTACAACGGGGAACATGTGTCCTTTGTCGGCCTCTGCTCCCACACGCATGGAGAACCTACATGGCTGATCTACCATGAGCCGCTTTAAGCAGACACTTATGCTGGGGCGACTACTTTATGCCTGCTTTAAGGCGTCGAATTTGCCCGGCTGGCTTGGGAATTATCTCCAGACTGGAGTGAGCTGCCATCTGGCGAGAAAGAGTGGAACCAGCTTTGCTCCACTGCAGTGAGGAGTGTTGTCCAAAGCCATCCACTGCCACCATGCCCTGCCCTCTGGCGGGGGATACAGCAACTGACCAGCCCTCTAGACTTGTGCTCTGGTCAGACCGAAAAGGCTCTGTTCATACTGAAACAGCCCAGGACCATGGATGGAATGTGAATCCATAAAGGAAATGATAGTGGCCTTGCCCAATGGAGCAGTGGGGTCATTTTATTTTGCACATGACGTATATTATATGATATCGTGCTACACAACCGGCCATGACAAGGAGCAGGCCTGCCCTGAGAAGGACACTCCTGGTATTTTAGCAACGCCATGCCTGCCTGATGGCATGAGAAGTACATAGAGAGGGGTGGGAGGGGCATGCTATCGTTCATGCTGGTGCCGAGAATGGAATATATATATATATACAAAGTCATATGGGCACTCGTTAACATTTACACGGTGCTAGTACGGCAGACGCGCGGCTCCGGGAGCGCTACGGCCAGGGCAATGAGCGCAGCGTCGTTTTCGGGAGCTGTGCTGCAATGTCCGATTCCTTAGCTACGTCCCAGATTTTGCGGATTTCAAATCAGACAAATATCAAGGTCTACAGAGGCGGGCGAACACGGCAGTTTGAAATCAGGGATTGGACATTTGTGCGTGCTGCATCGACGTGCCCGGGAACGGGGTTCGAGAGCGAGAGGTGGCTTCTTTTTACTTTGGTTTAGATGTCGGGGGATAGCTCGGACGCTGCGCACCCGAGTCATCCACATTTGGGATTCGCAAGCGTCAACCCAACCGTAGTGCAATGGAGGGGCCTCGCCCTGGGAGAACTGCCGCATAGATCACGGTGTCTGCTGTGCCAGGTAGGTATCAGCTGCCGAGCTCAGTGCTAGGCTATGTACAACGTTTTTCACCAGGGATGTGGTGTCCAAGCCGTACAACGGGGAACATGTGTCCTTTGTCGGCCTCTGCTCCCACACGCATGGAGAACCTACATGGCTGATCTACCATGAGCCGCTTTAAGCAGACACTTATGCTGGGGCGACTACTTTATGCCTGCTTTAAGGCGTCGAATTTGCCCGGCTGGCTTGGGAATTATCTCCAGACTGGAGTGAGCTGCCATCTGGCGAGAAAGAGTGGAACCAGCTTTGCTCCACTGCAGTGAGGAGTGTTGTCCAAAGCCATCCACTGCCACCATGCCCTGCCCTCTGGCGGGGGATACAGCAACTGACCAGCCCTCTAGACTTGTGCTCTGGTCAGACCGAAAAGGCTCTGTTCATACTGAAACAGCCCAGGACCATGGATGGAATGTGAATCCATAAAGGAAATGATAGTGGCCTTGCCCAATGGAGCAGTGGGGTCATTTTATTTTGCACATGACGTATATTATATGATATCGTGCTACACAACCGGCCATGACAAGGAGCAGGCCTGCCCTGAGAAGGACACTCCTGGTATTTTAGCAACGCCATGCCTGCCTGATGGCATGAGAAGTACATAGAGAGGGGTGGGAGGGGCATGCTATCGTTCATGCTGGTGCCGAGAATGGAATATATATATATACAAAGTCATATGGGCACTCGTTAACATTTACACGGTGCTAGTACGGCAGACGCGCGGCTCCGGGAGCGCTACGGCCAGGGCAATGAGCGCAGCGTCGTTTTCGGGAGCTGTGCTGCAATGTCCGATTCCTTAGCTACGTCCCAGATTTTGCGGATTTCAAATCAGACAAATATCAAGGTCTACAGAGGCTGGCGAACACGGCAGTTTGAAATCAGGGATTGGACATTTGTGCGTGCTGCATCGACGTGCCCGGGAACGGGGTTCGAGAGCGAGAGGTGGCTTCTTTTTACTTTGGTTTAGATGTCGGGGGATAGCTCGGACGCTGCGCACCCGAGTCATCCACATTTGGGATTCGCAAGCGTCAACCCAACCGTAGTGCAATGGAGGGGCCTCGCCCTGGGAGAACTGCCGCATAGATCACGGTGTCTGCTGTGCCAGGTAGGTATCAGCTGCCGAGCTCAGTGCTAGGCTATGTACAACGTTTTTCACCAGGGATGTGGTGTCCAAGCCGTACAACGGGGAACATGTGTCCTTTGTCGGCCTCTGCTCCCACACGCATGGAGAACCTACATGGCTGATCTACCATGAGCCGCTTTAAGCAGACACTTATGCTGGGGCGACTACTTTATGCCTGCTTTAAGGCGTCGAATTTGCCCGGCTGGCTTGGGAATTATCTCCAGACTGGAGTGAGCTGCCATCTGGCGAGAAAGAGTGGAACCAGCTTTGCTCCACTGCAGTGAGGAGTGTTGTCCAAAGCCATCCACTGCCACCATGCCCTGCCCTCTGGCGGGGGATACAGCAACTGACCAGCCCTCTAGACTTGTGCTCTGGTCAGACCGAAAAGGCTCTGTTCATACTGAAACAGCCCAGGACCATGGATGGAATGTGAATCCATAAAGGAAATGATAGTGGCCTTGCCCAATGGAGCAGTGGGGTCATTTTATTTTGCACATGACGTATATTATATGATATCGTGCTACACAACCGGCCATGACAAGGAGCAGGCCTGCCCTGAGAAGGACACTCCTGGTATTTTAGCAACGCCATGCCTGCCTGATGGCATGAGAAGTACATAGAGAGGGGTGGGAGGGGCATGCTATCGTTCATGCTGGTGCCGAGAATGGAATATATATATATACAAAGTCATATGGGCACTCGTTAACATTTACACGGTGCTAGTACGGCGGACGCGCGGCTCCGGGAGCGCTACGGCCAGGGCAATGAGCGCAGCGTCGTTCTCGGGAGCTGTGCTGCAATGTCCGATTCCTTAGCTACGTCCCAGATTTTGCGGATTTCAAATCAGACAAATATCAAGGTCTACAGAGGCTGGCGAACACGGCAGTTTGAAATCAGGGATTGGACATTTGTGCGTGCTGCATCGACGTGCCCGGGAACGGGGTTCGAGAGCGAGAGGTGGCTTCTTTTTACTTTGGTTTAGATGTCGGGGGATAGCTCGGACGCTGCGCACCCGAGTCATCTACATTTGGGATTCGCAAGCGTCAACCCAACCGTAGTGCAATGGAGGGGCCTCGCCCTGGGAGAACTGCCGCATAGATCACGGTGTCTGCTGTGCCAGGTAGGTATCAGCTGCCGAGCTCAGTGCTAGGCTATGTACAACGTTTTTCACCAGGGATGTGGTGTCCAAGCCGTACAACGGGGAACATGTGTCCTTTGTCGGCCTCTGCTCCCACACGCATGGAGAACCTACATGGCTGATCTACCATGAGCCGCTTTAAGCAGACACTTATGCTGGGGCGACTACTTTATGCCTGCTTTAAGGCGTCGAATTTGCCCGGCTGGCTTGGGAATTATCTCCAGACTGGAGTGAGCTGCCATCTGGCGAGAAAGAGTGGAACCAGCTTTGCTCCACTGCAGTGAGGAGTGTTGTCCAAAGCCATCCACTGCCACCATGCCCTGCCCTCTGGCGGGGGATACAGCAACTGACCAGCCCTCTAGACTTGTGCTCTGGTCAGACCGAAAAGGCTCTGTTCATACTGAAACAGCCCAGGACCATGGATGGAATGTGAATCCATAAAGGAAATGATAGTGGCCTTGCCCAATGGAGCAGTGGGGTCATTTTATTTTGCACATGACGTATATTATATGATATCGTGCTACACAACCGGCCATGACAAGGAGCAGGCCTGCCCTGAGAAGGACACTCCTGGTATTTTAGCAACGCCATGCCTGCCTGATGGCATGAGAAGTACATAGAGAGGGGTGGGAGGGGCATGCTATCGTTCATGCTGGTGCCGAGAATGGAATATATATATATACAAAGTCATATGGGCACTCGTTAACATTTACACGGTGCTAGTACGGCGGACGCGCGGCTCCGGGAGCGCTACGGCCAGGGCAATGAGCGCAGCGTCGTTCTCGGGAGCTGTGCTGCAATGTCCGATTCCTTAGCTACGTCCCAGATTTTGCGGATTTCAAATCAGACAAATATCAAGGTCTACAGAGGCGGGCGAACACGGCAGTTTGAAATCAGGGATTGGACATTTGTGCGTGCTGCATCGACGTGCCCGGGAACGGGGTTCGAGAGCGAGAGGTGGCTTCTTTTTACTTTGGTTTAGATGTCGGGGGATAGCTCGGACGCTGCGCACCCGAGTCATCCACATTTGGGATTCGCAAGCGTCAACCCAACCGTAGTGCAATGGAGGGGCCTCGCCCTGGGAGAACTGCCGCATAGATCACGGTGTCTGCTGTGCCAGGTAGGTATCAGCTGCCGAGCTCAGTGCTAGGCTATGTACAACGTTTTTCACCAGGGATGTGGTGTCCAAGCCGTACAACGGGGAACATGTGTCCTTTGTGGGCCTCTGCTCCCACACGCATGGAGAACCTACATGGCTGATCTACCATGAGCCGCTTTAAGCAGACACTTATGCTGGGGCGACTACTTTATGCCTGCTTTAAGGCGTCGAATTTGCCCGGCTGGCTTGGGAATTATCTCCAGACTGGAGTGAGCTGCCATCTGGCGAGAAAGAGTGGAACCAGCTTTGCTCCACTGCAGTGAGGAGTGTTGTCCAAAGCCATCCACTGCCACCATGCCCTGCCCTCTGGCGGGGGATACAGCAACTGACCAGCCCTCTAGACTTGTGCTCTGGTCAGACCGAAAAGGCTCTGTTCATACTGAAACAGCCCAGGACCATGGATGGAATGTGAATCCATAAAGGAAATGATAGTGGCCTTGCCCAATGGAGCAGTGGGGTCATTTTATTTTGCACATGACGTATATTATATGATATCGTGCTACACAACCGGCCATGACAAGGAGCAGGCCTGCCCTGAGAAGGACACTCCTGGTATTTTAGCAACGCCATGCCTGCCTGATGGCATGAGAAGTACATAGAGAGGGGTGGGAGGGGCATGCTATCGTTCATGCTGGTGCCGAGAATGGAATATATATATATACAAAGTCATATGGGCACTCGTTAACATTTACACGGTGCTAGTACGGCAGACGCGCGGCTCCGGGAGCGCTACGGCCAGGGCAATGAGCGCAGCGTCGTTTTCGGGAGCTGTGCTGCAATGTCCGATTCCTTAGCTACGTCCCAGATTTTGCGGATTTCAAATCAGACAAATATCAAGGTCTACAGAGGCTGGCGAACACGGCAGTTTGAAATCAGGGATTGGACATTTGTGCGTGCTGCATCGACGTGCCCGGGAACGGGGTTCGAGAGCGAGAGGTGGCTTCTTTTTACTTTGGTTTAGATGTCGGGGGATAGCTCGGACGCTGCGCACCCGAGTCATCCACATTTGGGATTCGCAAGCGTCAACCCAACCGTAGTGCAATGGAGGGGCCTCGCCCTGGGAGAACTGCCGCATAGATCACGGTGTCTGCTGTGCCAGGTAGGTATCAGCTGCCGAGCTCAGTGCTAGGCTATGTACAACGTTTTTCACCAGGGATGTGGTGTCCAAGCCGTACAACGGGGAACATGTGTCCTTTGTCGGCCTCTGCTCCCACACGCATGGAGAACCTACATGGCTGATCTACCATGAGCCGCTTTAAGCAGACACTTATGCTGGGGCGACTACTTTATGCCTGCTTTAAGGCGTCGAATTTGCCCGGCTGGCTTGGGAATTATCTCCAGACTGGAGTGAGCTGCCATCTGGCGAGAAAGAGTGGAACCAGCTTTGCTCCACTGCAGTGAGGAGTGTTGTCCAAAGCCATCCACTGCCACCATGCCCTGCCCTCTGGCGGGGGATACAGCAACTGACCAGCCCTCTAGACTTGTGCTCTGGTCAGACCGAAAAGGCTCTGTTCATACTGAAACAGCCCAGGACCATGGATGGAATGTGAATCCATAAAGGAAATGATAGTGGCCTTGCCCAATGGAGCAGTGGGGTCATTTTATTTTGCACATGACGTATATTATATGATATCGTGCTACACAACCGGCCATGACAAGGAGCAGGCCTGCCCTGAGAAGGACACTCCTGGTATTTTAGCAACGCCATGCCTGCCTGATGGCATGAGAAGTACATAGAGAGGGGTGGGAGGGGCATGCTATCGTTCATGCTGGTGCCGAGAATGGAATATATATATATACAAAGTCATATGGGCACTCGTTAACATTTACACGGTGCTAGTACGGCGGACGCGCGGCTCCGGGAGCGCTACGGCCAGGGCAATGAGCGCAGCGTCGTTTTCGGGAGCTGTGCTGCAATGTCCGATTCCTTAGCTACGTCCCAGATTTTGCGGATTTCAAATCAGACAAATATCAAGGTCTACAGAGGCGGGCGAACACGGCAGTTTGAAATCAGGGATTGGACATTTGTGCGTGCTGCATCGACGTGCCCGGGAACGGGGTTCGAGAGCGAGAGGTGGCTTCTTTTTACTTTGGTTTAGATGTCGGGGGATAGCTCGGACGCTGCGCACCCGAGTCATCCACATTTGGGATTCGCAAGCGTCAACCCAACCGTAGTGCAATGGAGGGGCCTCGCCCTGGGAGAACTGCCGCATAGATCACGGTGTCTGCTGTGCCAGGTAGGTATCAGCTGCCGAGCTCAGTGCTAGGCTATGTACAACGTTTTTCACCAGGGATGTGGTGTCCAAGCCGTACAACGGGGAACATGTGTCCTTTGTCGGCCTCTGCTCCCACACGCATGGAGAACCTACATGGCTGATCTACCATGAGCCGCTTTAAGCAGACACTTATGCTGGGGCGACTACTTTATGCCTGCTTTAAGGCGTCGAATTTGCCCGGCTGGCTTGGGAATTATCTCCAGACTGGAGTGAGCTGCCATCTGGCGAGAAAGAGTGGAACCAGCTTTGCTCCACTGCAGTGAGGAGTGTTGTCCAAAGCCATCCACTGCCACCATGCCCTGCCCTCTGGCGGGGGATACAGCAACTGACCAGCCCTCTAGACTTGTGCTCTGGTCAGACCGAAAAGGCTCTGTTCATACTGAAACAGCCCAGGACCATGGATGGAATGTGAATCCATAAAGGAAATGATAGTGGCCTTGCCCAATGGAGCAGTGGGGTCATTTTATTTTGCACATGACGTATATTATATGATATCGTGCTACACAACCGGCCATGACAAGGAGCAGGCCTGCCCTGAGAAGGACACTCCTGGTATTTTAGCAACGCCATGCCTGCCTGATGGCATGAGAAGTACATAGAGAGGGGTGGGAGGGGCATGCTATCGTTCATGCTGGTGCCGAGAATGGAATATATATATATACAAAGTCATATGGGCACTCGTTAACATTTACACGGTGCTAGTACGGCAGACGCGCGGCTCCGGGAGCGCTACGGCCAGGGCAATGAGCGCAGCGTCGTTTTCGGGAGCTGTGCTGCAATGTCCGATTCCTTAGCTACGTCCCAGATTTTGCGGATTTCAAATCAGACAAATATCAAGGTCTACAGAGGCGGGCGAACACGGCAGTTTGAAATCAGGGATTGGACATTTGTGCGTGCTGCATCGACGTGCCCGGGAACGGGGTTCGAGAGCGAGAGGTGGCTTCTTTTTACTTTGGTTTAGATGTCGGGGGATAGCTCGGACGCTGCGCACCCGAGTCATCCACATTTGGGATTCGCAAGCGTCAACCCAACCGTAGTGCAATGGAGGGGCCTCGCCCTGGGAGAACTGCCGCATAGATCACGGTGTCTGCTGTGCCAGGTAGGTATCAGCTGCCGAGCTCAGTGCTAGGCTATGTACAACGTTTTTCACCAGGGATGTGGTGTCCAAGCCGTACAACGGGGAACATGTGTCCTTTGTCGGCCTCTGCTCCCACACGCATGGAGAACCTACATGGCTGATCTACCATGAGCCGCTTTAAGCAGACACTTATGCTGGGGCGACTACTTTATGCCTGCTTTAAGGCGTCGAATTTGCCCGGCTGGCTTGGGAATTATCTCCAGACTGGAGTGAGCTGCCATCTGGCGAGAAAGAGTGGAACCAGCTTTGCTCCACTGCAGTGAGGAGTGTTGTCCAAAGCCATCCACTGCCACCATGCCCTGCCCTCTGGCGGGGGATACAGCAACTGACCAGCCCTCTAGACTTGTGCTCTGGTCAGACCGAAAAGGCTCTGTTCATACTGAAACAGCCCAGGACCATGGATGGAATGTGAATCCATAAAGGAAATGATAGTGGCCTTGCCCAATGGAGCAGTGGGGTCATTTTATTTTGCACATGACGTATATTATATGATATCGTGCTACACAACCGGCCATGACAAGGAGCAGGCCTGCCCTGAGAAGGACACTCCTGGTATTTTAGCAACGCCATGCCTGCCTGATGGCATGAGAAGTACATAGAGAGGGGTGGGAGGGGCATGCTATCGTTCATGCTGGTGCCGAGAATGGAATATATATATATACAAAGTCATATGGGCACTCGTTAACATTTACACGGTGCTAGTACGGCAGACGCGCGGCTCCGGGAGCGCTACGGCCAGGGCAATGAGCGCAGCGTCGTTTTCGGGAGCTGTGCTGCAATGTCCGATTCCTTAGCTACGTCCCAGATTTTGCGGATTTCAAATCAGACAAATATCAAGGTCTACAGAGGCGGGCGAACACGGCAGTTTGAAATCAGGGATTGGACATTTGTGCGTGCTGCATCGACGTGCCCGGGAACGGGGTTCGAGAGCGAGAGGTGGCTTCTTTTTACTTTGGTTTAGATGTCGGGGGATAGCTCGGACGCTGCGCACCCGAGTCATCCACATTTGGGATTCGCAAGCGTCAACCCAACCGTAGTGCAATGGAGGGGCCTCGCCCTGGGAGAACTGCCGCATAGATCACGGTAGTAGTAATATATCGAGTACTAGGTAGCGTCCTGTGGGTCGGTTCATGATGATGTGCAAATGATGATGATAATGATGATGTGATAATGATGGTAATGAAGATGATAATGATGATATGATGCATCATTCTACGATGCACTCAACATGATTCACATTATCATGATGCACTAGAATGATTAGAATCACCTATATATCTCGTGAAACACATCTAGGTCCATGAGACCCGCATCTAGATCCATGAGATGTGATAGTTCACGGATTTCCGCTAGATGGCGCCACCAAGCGATGTTCAGTTTTTATCTGAGTCATGCGGAGTGTTTCATCGCTATAAATGCTCACAATAGACACATTTGACAACTTTTATCATTTTGTTCAAATTCATATAAATAAGCGACACTGTAGCTATGTCTATGCATCGATAGGTTTAGTATGAACAGGTTAAATCATATACGTTTCACGTGCCACACCCAAAGTTTGGTTACAGCTTTAGTACATAACAAGATCAGGCAGCTGGTCAAATTATCTCTCACCGTAAAATGTCCTCTTTTGTTTAACGGTGAGCCCCTTGGTGCAATGGCCCAGGATGCTCAAATCCTGGCCACTAAGGGTTTGTCAACGTTTATGTCATATATGACATCTCGTTGACAGACCCACAAAAAACGGATCCCTCTTTAGGGATCCCATAATAAGCAAAAAATAAACAAGCATCTACTCATGATGAGTACATGTGACACAGAGAATGTGATAGAAACTTGTTTAAAACTTAATACTCACAACACTATAATGGATCATAACGTTTACCCTTCACCACACCGATTATGATGATGACGATCATATTGAACATGTGTTGATAAGAAAACATGTTCAGACATGTCTGGGTCTGTGTCTGTACCTGTATCGTGACTTGTGCAATAAAACATCTGTATAAATACCACAAAGTTTTAAGCTAATCAACCATTCCGTCTGGTTTAGTTTATTTGTTCCCACACACGAGTACAATGGATTTGAGGCAAAACAATATTTCTGTTTACGGAATGCAGGAGGAACTATTATTAATATACGAGGATAAGGTGTATTGCTCAAACAATGCTGAGCAAGTACCAAATTGTCTTAAATATAAAGATGTGCGAAATATTATAATTCCTATAGAAAAAAAATGGATACACTATTTATTAATCCAATGGACTAATTTAATGTTTAAAGATGTGCCTGATGTAGTGGTTAATTTAACAAATGCATTGCTTAAATTAGATAGATTTTTTTATTCCCATATGTGTGAATATGTAATCTTAATTCATGACAGCGGTGATTACGCTGATAACTTAAAAGAATTAGGAGCAATACAAATTATAGCAACATTTAACCCAGAGGGGATAGATTTATACATTTTTAATCAAATGAGAATTTTTTTTTCTGAAATTAGGGAGCTTAATTTAGGAATTCCGCTTGAATTTAAAATATCTGAAAAAACCGAGTTTGGGGATGAAATTTGCAAAGCATTTTATTCTGGAAAATTACTCACCAAAGGTGGAAGAGAAATCCATTGGCCATTTTATGGATGGAGTATATGAAACAAACATACTTTGAAGATTTTATCTACCAGGTTCCACGTGTACAATGTACTATCTGTAACTAATCGTTTATATAGATAATTTTATGGTATAAATATGACCACTTTTCTTAGTGGATTATTAGAAGAAATTCTGACTCCAAGCACTATCATGCCTGCTCAAGTTTTGTCTCCTAAGACTAGTATTCAGGTAGTGGGAAGTGAGGTAGAGTTTCGAAAGAGAACGTATCGTGGAAGACGTATTGTAAGGGTGCCCAGACAACTTGTGTTATGGAGCATTGAAAACAAAGACCTCATTTCACTTGCAGTACCTACTGCTAAACACACCCATTCCTTCGACACCCCGGTTCCGGAATGGAAAGTGCAAAAGAGCCTGTTTCACTTGGACGAGCAGGTCTACATTTCCTACACCAAGGTGGAAGGAACGGAGAGGGTGGGGTGAGCATTGAAGTTTATATATCTTGATGCTTAAACTAATATCTAAGTAATGTTAACTGTATCATTATGATATAATGTGATTAGATACAATATGTTACACGTGGTGCATTATGTGTATTATATATTAGCGTATTTATGTTACAGATTTGACTGCTACTCAGTTACCTTGACGTTTGAGGAATACAATAAGATACAGCTATAATCATCCAAAAGACCTAATCTAAATATTTAAATACAAAGGATCCAAATTGAACTCTTATCAATATTATATTACAGAATGGACACAGTAAACTTGCTAGTGGAAGAGTTTGAGAAGATTGACTTGGACATGTGCACTAGAGAACAACCGGCTCCTCTCGTGCTCACCATTCCATTAGGAGGGAGACCAGCGATTGTTCAACCTGATGCCACGCCTCCTCCTAGCGCTCCATCCACCCCAGGCGCTGCGACATCCATGTTTTTCCCAAAGCTTTATGCTGCTTCAGCTGCAACCTCTGGGCTTGACATCGTTCCTGACCCAGCCAAGTCATCCACGTCCTCTTCCCCCAGCACCAGGCCTCTCTCCGTTGTAGAAGAACTCCCTAGCTCAGATGAACCATGCCCAAAGAAAGCTAGGGTGGAGATCTTCTCCAACACCTGGGCCTGGCGCGTTGTGACAAGTGAGGGTACTACTTTAAGAAGATCCACCAACAACTACCTGTCCAAGTCGAACTGCCAAGAGGAGATGAATACAGTGAAAGATGAGCTGGAGGAATGCGAGGATGAAGATGATGAATTAAATGGCTTGCTTATTCCAGAGGAGGGGACAGCTCCTACCCCTCTGGAGTTGGCACACCGGGTGTACAAGTACCTCCTCGAGAGCGAGTTCAAAGACCGTGTGAAGAAGTTTTGCCCTGGATGCATTAAGAAGTTAAAGGGGCAAAAAGGGCATGTTGAAGGATGTGGGGCAAGTCTTCAGGACAAGGTGAAACTACACGCTCAAGCCGCTGCTTTAAGGATCAGCAACACTCGTCTATATGAGTGTTGCATGAGCCTTTCGACCTACTATACTCCAGGGGAGTATGTCTCGATGCAGGATGTTGAGCTGACCCTTTCATCAATCAAACCTGGAGACATGTTGCTGAGCCCCGTAGAGGTGAAATTTGAGTCGGAATACGCCTACCTAAATTTAATCTAGTTCACCAAATCATGACAATCACATGAATTGATTAAAGAAATAAAAAAGTTTTAAATTTATCTGTTTGTTTTCTTTCATTTAAAGTCATATAATTTACACAAGTAATTTAAAGACCAATTCATCTAACTATTTTGCACAAATAATCTGCTTTGATTAGGTATGTATCATAATCTAGACAGAAGATACAGATTCGGTTTCTCCAGACAATTCACATACAGAAGATACAGATTCACTTTTCCTAGGATCATGACGCACATATTCATTTTCATTGGAAAGATCATGAATGTCCCACATGTCAATTTCTTCGGTCACAGTATCATATGTACGTTTAAAAATCATATAATACAAAGGGTCTTGTCTTTTTTTATATCGATAATACATCATGAACCCGATTACCATAATTACTAGAAAAATCGTAATTGGTATTAGAATATACAGGTAAATATAATTAAAGGGCTCAGCTGTTATTTTCCCTGGACAAATGGTGGTGGATATTACACTGGAGACAATATCATCCTTTTTTTCCGTGCTAGAAATAGACTTAGTCAGGAGTGGGTTGTCAGTAGTTGTTTCATCTGAAGTTGGGGGTGAATTGATAGTAGTTGGTTTATCTGAAGTGAGAGGTGAATTGTTAGTAGAAACACTACCACCAGGTGATGTGTAAATTGTAGCTGCGTCAGTTTTGATCGGGTTGGTGTTGGAGGCTGAGTTGGTGCTTAAATCATTGTTAATAGATGTGTCTAAACCAGTGGTATATGTAGTAGCAGGTGTAGTTTTTTGTATAACAGTAGTGGTTTCAGTTTTTAGACCAGAGCTTGTGGTAAGAGTCTCCGTTGATGTACTATCAGTGCTAATTTCAATAGCTGCTGTTGTAGTAACTATAGTACTACTCAGGATGGTTTTGGAAGTATAGGGTGTCTTTGTAAAAGTCGTGGTACTGGATTCAAATGTGCTTTTCGAAGTAGTAGAATTAAGGCTTGTGGTGCCTATAGTTGTGGTGGATGTGATAGTAGGCTTGGTAGGAATAGTGCTTTTTTTACAGTCTGAGAGAATTGTATAACCAGGATTTAATGGTAAAGTATTGCAATTAAAACCTGGTATGTCTCTGATATCCAATAGTTCAAGGCTGGTAAGCTTTTCATATGTTTCCGGAATAAAACGGTGCACGGTAGTTGTCCTCCAATTTAGTATTTTCCAGAAACTATGACCAGTTATTTTAAGCCTGTCTGGTCTTATCTCCGCTCCAGTACATTCTATTTTATAAAGATCGTATTTGCATTTGCACTCGTCACACATTTGGTCAACATATTTGGATCCTACAATTCCCAGCGACAGGAGGAATATTCCAAAAAGGATAAGTCCTTTGTTATTCCACATTGCATAGGCTGAGCGTGTGTCAAGGTTTGGTTTAACACAAAACCTAAGTGAGCATAGTAGCGCAACTTGCTCATAATATAGACACAGTACACATTGACCCAGTTGTTCTTATCACAATGGTCCAGACATGGTAAATCTACACCACCCGTCTACAATGTAATTTATACTAGTGATATATAATCTCTCTCTTTTATACCAAGATCGAATATAATAAATCCACAAACTCATTGTGCTATGTTTAATACTGATAATAACATAATGCACAATGAACATTTGATCTGATAGTAATCATCTAGTGTACAATGAAGAATGGTTATTGATTTTTATTTTAAATGTGGTCTCTAAAAAGAGACCAACCAGTCCTGTGTTCAGGACTGGTTTGGGTTCAGTTTCTCTTATAACTCATAACTAGAGAAGCAAGAATGTCTTACGACACTCTATAGCTGCTCAAGACTAAGTTTAAAGAGGTAGAGGCGATGACCTAGGGACATGCATGGTCATGGATGTTATTCATTTTGTAATATTTCAGCTTTCACACTTCAGGTGTCCCAAACATGGTGGTGGAAACATGATCCTCTTTGGCACTATGAAATTAGCATATACATAAATTTTCTGTAGAATGATGATTTTGGAATACTTGTACATAATGATATATGTATATTAAAGGATATTATAACATCATAGCACCTGTACAATAGTGAATAGGTTATATCCAACACAACTTGTATCACACCCGTATTGTGGCGCCATCTGATGTACTAGCGGTGAACTAACATTGCGCGCACGGATAAATTAAGTTTGCTTACTCGAGCGGGGTAAATGAAGTTGTTACAAAGTTTTCTTCATGAATAGATATAATGATTGAGTTAGATGATAGAGCTACAAGGATTGTTTCTGTTATATTAAAGACAGACACGAAAGAGCTGTCTGTGTAATACATTCGCCTATATTTTAATTTGGCTTAAGCCTTTCCGCTAAACCGGAAGGTGACTTCCGCCATTTTAGATAAATCATACAACCTCGCAAAACATTTGTATTATGGTTTAAGTTATATATATCCTTTATTGGGTATACGTGTGATTAATATTTGAATAAATAAACAAACTTGATTATACTTTATATACTGAACGAGTGAATCAAATTTATAGTAAAATTTATGAAATTTTAGATGTTTGGGATGGGTTTGCGAGGCAAACACGTGGCAACATTGAACACCAACAGGAGCGGGGAACTTGAACGGAATGAAAATGAACTTTGTGGGGAAGTGTCTTTTACTTGTCGTCATATTATTTTGCACACTATATGCACGACGGTGTATGGATTGTGTGTGTAGTGGAAGAGACTTACAATGTCGACGGATCAACTTGTTGAGTGCTTTGAGGAGGCAGTCTTATGAAAAACCCATGTCACGGGTTACACGTCTAGACTTTCGTCTGACTAGGGTGTCTGGTTTCAATGAAACCATAACTTTAATGCGGAAAATATTCCCAAATGCTTACTTTGTGGATTTCACTCACACTGCATTTAAATGTCGATCAGGAACTCACTCAGAATTTATCGTGTACACTGACTGTGATTATAACATCCATGAACGCTATCAACATGAAAAAACTACTACAACCACCAAGAGTACCCGATTTTCTAGTAACACACCTTTTCACACGCCTACAAATCAAGAATATGTTGCCACCACGATCATGACAACAACCGAAAAAGAGGAGCTAAACATTTCCATAGTGATTGGTGCAGTGTCCATGGATCAGGATGAACAAAAAATTAGACATTATATCATTGTTGTGGTAGCTCCTATTGCAGGGCTTTTTATACTAGTTCTCATATCTTTAGGACTAGATAAAATAAGAAGGAACTATTTCAAAAAGAAAAGAGGATTTTTGAATCTGCTTCCTGACCCATTGCTTCCCCCTGGTTTGGAGGATACTGATGATGATGTTAATGATTTAATCAACCGACTTGCCAGGTAGGTGCAATTTGTGTTTATGTGTTTAAATATCAATAAATGTACAGGCTAAATCCGTAGTTAATTTATTTATTTTATAAAGATTCATTAATGCATATTAATTACTAATCCTGAATTATATTGATTAGTGATACCAATTGATATTTAAGCTATAGTGTTGACTTTATTTATTTAATTTCAGAGAGATAAATATGGATGACGTGAGGGATGTTGTGGCAGGGGCTGCGGGGAATGTAATACTCCAGATGAAGGATGACGAGAACGTGTATGAGGATATAGACCAGACTGAAATAAAACAACCAACCCTACCCCAAGCCACTCCTGCTGCTGCTGCTGCCGCAACACTTGAACACGAGTCACTCAACAACCCATCTAAACCAAACACTCGTTCTCAGACAAAGAAATCAAAAGAAAGGGAAAACAAAAAACAAGACTAATACACCATGTATTGATTGACTTTGATCAGGTTACTCTGGTTTTATT
Source organism: Harmothoe impar (assembly GCA_947462335.1). Classification (NCBI taxonomy): domain Eukaryota; kingdom Metazoa; phylum Annelida; class Polychaeta; order Phyllodocida; family Polynoidae; genus Harmothoe; species Harmothoe impar. The sequence goes on from OX381721.1 coordinate 48,827,414, forward strand.
TAATACTGTCCCTAGAAATCTGTAGACCACTGAAGGGTGCTTAGAATGTTTTTATTGAAGAGCTTACTCCTATTGATAGGTGTGATTTGAATATTATTGTATACACCATGAAAGGATACTTTAAATATTCATATTTGTTTATTTGGGGCATACTTTAATGCCAGATATGTTTGTGTGCGTTTAGCTCGTTATATATATATCAAATAGTCTTGATTTAATTTAAAGCTTAGATCTCGGTATTAGACCCAAGAAAAGTCTTGTTTAATTTAGGACCTTGATACCGATGCCAGAGACAGATAGTCTTGACTTGTTTGAGGTATATAAACCTTACTTACCGGTATAGATGTATTTGTGTGTATATATATTGTACAACTTATTGGTATCAGTTTTAACAATACTCTTGGGTTAATTTAACACCTTGGTTACCGGTATTAGTCATATTGAGTATATAGCGTATAGACTTAAGTATAACCCATGACAAGAATGGATTTAAGTTTCATTGTATCAAATTGTGTATCTGATATTAACATAATTGCATGTTTAGCATGATTGTGAAATCAGTATGATTAGTGTTCTGTTATAATGTTTGATCTTAACCTTGAGATGAATTTAATACTCAGTTTATTTGCACCAGGATCAAATATTTGTTGTTTCATTAAATGTAAACACTCAAACGGGTTTATTATTTGACTGATGTTTATTTAATAGTCAGGAGGCTTAAAACAAACATGTGTATTTGATATCATTGTTAGTTATGCATATTGCGCACACATTTGAATTAAGGCACGGTTATTCACTTTGAATTAAATCAATAAGTTAGCGTTTGATATTGTTGGGTAAATGTTTCAAACATTGATATAACCTACATTAATTAGCTCTATGTTGTGATACACAGCGGTTATCTGTTTGGATTTTGTTATTTAGTTGAATAAATTAGGATATTCTCCAGATTGGGTCACAATTTATTATTTAGTCTAATCATCAAATCATTTGACTTTAAATCTTCACTAAACATTTCAATGAAAGAATGCATGCTTGTTCCTCTACATCGAAAATACGAGAACAATACACAATAGTCACCACACACTGTTGAACCATATCCCTGGATTTGTTTTTTTGAAAAAATGTATTTTTTCTTTTGATTTTCTATAAACATTTTGGTTTCTACCGGTGCATGACCCAATGGGTCAAAGTATTCACATATTTTACCAACTAATACACACACCCAATGTTTACCAGGTCCAGTTGATATGTCAGTATTTACAATGTATAACCCAGTGGGAGCTAAACCAAAGTTTGGTAAACTATCATAAGACATAACACCTCTGAAATACTTTTTTGTGTATTTGTCAGTAGATAAATAGTTTGATATTTCTATTTGGTTCATGATTCAAGTATGACGTTGCGAGCGGAGTCTACTTTTAAAAGTGCCTCAAAGCTACCGTATACAATGGCTGTTATTGGTTTTTTTAAAGTAGCCTGAAACTTTAGTGTTAACCTGGTTTGACCTCTTCTTAAAGGGTTAGAAAACCCAGGGTCTTTGCTTTTTTCTAAATCAAATACGTATATACAATACCCCTCCTTGAATTCATCGTACATGATATTTGGAGGTTCTTTTTGATGTATTGGGCACGACTCAAACAGCTTTGAGTAAACTGAGACAAAGTTATCGTTTTTATAGTCAGGTTGCAAAACTTGGGATCCATTACTCTGTCCATCCACTTGAAAATCGATATAATTTACACCACAATTTTTAAAATTGAACGGGTTCTTTTGATTATCTCCAGCATATGCACCAGCGTCTACACAAACCAAAATAAGACGCTTCGGTACAGAATCTTGAAAAATATTATCCATAGTCCAGTTATAACTACCGGCAGCAATGTTGTAGGTTTTTAACACACTCCTAGTGTAAGGATACAAGGCCATTTCTTTTTTCATAACTTCAGCGTGTTTTGTCAACAATCCAGGATGTATTTTTGCATACGGTACAACCAATGTGGCATCTTCTATACTAAGTGTGTAAAATTTAGATTCTGGTGGCGGTGTTGTTGGGGTTTTAGGAGGGTCTCCATCAACATCAACATCACCGTCTGTATCCAATTCTGTCTCACCATTCTTCATTTTATTGAAAGAAAAATAAGACCCCTTTCTGTTTGGGTATATTAACCTCTCTTTGTCTGTTGTTGGGTAAAGTTTGATGTTAATTGGGACGCTATTGACTAACATTCTAGACTGTTGACAAATATTGTTAAACATTTTTGTTTTAAATACAGCCTTTTGCCCACCCGCTGTTTTATCATATCTAGAGCTTAGCCCCGTATTTGCTGAGTCATTTGGGAGAAAGTTATCCATTCCTACCCCCGCTCCATCCTTAAAGAAACCTCCCAATGCCATCCATGTTAACTGATCATTTTTACCATATTGAATCAGAGCATCAAGCATTGCTTTGTACTGAAAATTAGATCCAATAGAACTTGTCACTATTTTGTGTTGTAGCGAGAAATCCTGTTGTCTAAAAATGGTACAGGCTGGAAAATTAACCAACCCTACGTTATCTATATCAGAGATAGGTTTTCCTTTATCATTTAAAATTTGTAATGTTAAAAGTAGGCTGATTTCGTTTAATAGAATGTAGTCAGAAGAAGCGTTTTGTACATCAAATTCTAATGCTGAATTCCCAGAGCTTAATTGGGAAATGGGTTTATAATCTTTGAAATATATTTCCTGAATTGCTGTTTCTACAGGAGGAGAATTAAACAACGCAAGTCGTTTATCATACCCCTGCTTAGCATTTTGTAAAACATAAGCCATTTAACGTTTTTTTCTTTTCCTTTTTACAACTTTTTTAACCCGTTTGTTGATAGATTTCTTTTTCTTGGGTTTTTTAACAGTGGATTTCTTTTTCTTTGTACCTGTTTTTTTCTTCTTAATATTGTGTTTCTTTTTTGGAACTGTAGGGGAACTGGTGTGTTTACGTCTCTTGCTAGGAGGAGACTGAGGTTCGGGGTTGCTTAATTGTCTTTTAAGTTCTAATTTTGCTCTATCAATAGAACTTTGAACCGGGGAAACCATTTCTATGTTGCTGCCTTCACCTTTTTGTATAGGATAAAAGTTTTTTCCATATGTTTGTCCCTCTACATTATTCCAAGGTGTATCGTCTATGATATAGGGTATGTAACTTGTTTTACTCATGTTGACGCAAATGAAGAACAATTCTTGAATATGATCTTATTCTTGAACAATCAAATATATTACCAGAGCTATCGATTAGTTTAAATCTAATTCTTTTTACACTTTCCCTAGAGACTGGTATGTAATATGGATTAGTAATAGTACCAGAAAAAGTTATGATGTTAAGTACCGGTATAAAATTACCATCTACACAACTATTTTCTATGATATCACAATGCAGAGTTAATTCTTCTCTGTTTAGAATAAAACCTATGTTACAATCCACTAAAGCACACTCCCACTTTCCTGGTAACAATAATAACCTAGGTAACTCGCAAACAAAGTCTGTGCTAGTATTATTACTGTATAATGAAATGGAGTCATCAGATCTAAGAAAAACGTACATAGCTCTTATCCCATGGGTGAGTTATGTAGATGTGAGTGACAGCAAGTTGTGGTGTTGTATATATTGCACCCTGCATGTGTTAACACATTTTGATGTATCAGAAGCTTGGTGTTATATCAATGACGACGTTTTTTTCGTTTGTTTTTGTTTTTTTCTAGTGGCTCTGCAAAGGTGCGGTCTTTTAAATCTGTATCAGGAACCCATGAATCATATCTTTTGGCCCATCCTACCCAGCTCACAACATGGCCCGGTACTCCGTCTTTTATTTGTTTTTTCCCCACCTTGTTTATTATGTATTCAATTTCTTTGTCATCGCTAACTTTTTGCAGCTCATCTTGATAAAATGCACCTTCTATCGGTTCATTGTCCCATGCCTTGACCTGGTACAACGCTATTTGTTGATTTACATGTACTGAAGTGATTGTGTATACTTCCACAGACCATTTTTCTGTGTAGGCTCTTTCAAATGGGGATTTGTTTGATTGCAACCGAACCCTGTCATTAACCTTATACTTAAAAAAATTTTGTACAAAAACTTTGGGTTTTTTCTTAACAGGTTTTGGGTCCTTTACTTTGTATTGATTTTTCCAAAGAACTGCTCTATCTGCAGTTGTTGCCTGGAAAGGTGTCATTTTTATTGACCTGTGTTTGGCGTTATTATAAGCTTCTGTTACCTTGGGTAATTCATCTAACCATCTAGGAGTGTGGTTCTTATACATAAACCTAGTTAAACGGCTTTTAACAGAACGGTTGGCGCGCTCTGCGTAGTTTGCTTTTACCTCGTGTCTAGTGGTAAAAAAATGAACTTTCATTTTTTTTAAATAAGCCTTAACAATATCATTGTTAAATTCTCCACCCTGGTCAGTTCGAAGTTTAAGTGGTTTGACCTTAGGTAAAATAGTTTTTAAAGTTTTTAACATTTCCTCTTTACGCAATGTTTTTAAGGGAGCAGTCCAGACAAAGCGTGTAAAGATGTCTATCAAAAGCAAAATATAAGCATAATTTTTGTTTTCCTCTTTATAGAAAACCATATTGATCGTGTCCCCGTCCCACATATAATTTTTATATGTTGAGATAACCATAGGGCGCTTAAATTTTCTCTTTACTTTTCTGTGTATAGTGTATACCTGTTGTTTTTGTAGCCACTCTTCTACATTTTTTCTGCTAATTCCCTCGTTTTTTACTGCTTGGTATAAAGATTCCACACCAGAATAAGATGCTGGGTTACTTGGGTCAAAATATACATGACCCAAAACTTCATCTAGGTTTAGATTTTCCGCCATTTGTTTGTCCAAACAGACGGATTCATAAGATCAATGGGTTTATTATGCACTGGTATTCCAGGTGGAGGAGGCGTTGGAGCTTTTTTCTGATCAGTTGTTACCGGTATATCAGATTGTTTACCTTTTCCCGTGTTTAAAAATTCTTCACCCTTACCAACAAGCTTGGTTTTAGATGGGTGAAATAAGGATTTGGGTGCGTGTTTTAAGTTGTTATAAAAATGATCTATTCCAATTGGGGAATTAGAAGAATTTCCCAACGCGTGTTCCAACAGATCAGTAACGTGTGAGCCAGAATGCGTTGTATCACCTGTTATTAACTCTCCCTTCTCGTTCCAGTTCATATTTTGATTAATGTAATGTAACAATGACTCAGCCTTTCTTTTTTTTACCAAGGGTAGTGCAGCTAGTATAGTATCTTTCCTCATTTTATCCGTATCACGAGTGATCTTATTTTGATCAGATAAATCTTTTTCAGACAATGTCTGATCCACGTCATGGGAAGCAGCAGGTGTTTTATTTTTGTGACCTGTGTATTGATCATACGGTATTAAAACCATTTTTTTCATATCAATTTTAACAAAGAGGATTCGATTGATTTTAAAACAGAATATAATTTGTTTTTGTTTTTGCTAATCAACTTTTGACGAGATTTGTTAGATAATTTTTTATGAGAAATCTTTTTTAAAATGGTTTTGTTACGTGTTACTTCTTTTTTTTCTTTCTTTGATAATGGTAATTGTAATAAATTTAAAGCAATTTCACTTATACACAAGGCCTGTTCAGGAGTGGTATTATTAAGTAGTAAAAGGGCCTGCTTTTGGGTGGTGTGAAGCAACAGTCTTAAAAAATATGTATTGGATTGTAAAAGTTTGCTCATATTCACTAGACTAACACAAGATATCCTTCTTGCTCTATGTTTCACAAGCAAATGAGCACATTCTATGAACCCTAGATTACATAAAGAGTCAGTTAACACACGAAAATAGTTTCACACTTTATTTCTGAACTTATGCTGTACTTATAAGTTGGTGTGTATATGAATGTAGTGAATCATTGTCTCTTAGGGCCTCTGCGCCTTTTACGATCCGTGGAGCAGTCAGGGTCATCGTAAGCAGGAATCCATATCTCAGGTCTTCTTTCACGTGGCTCCCCCTTCCCACTCACAAGACTCTCCAAGACAGCAATTCTCTCCCTCATTTTCTTCTGATCCAAAAGCAGGGAAAAGATTAAGTTGACATGACCTTGTTCCCTACTGTTTTGTCCCCGAAGTTTGTGCTGTATGAAGTCGCAGCATGGTGATTGCTTTATATGCTCCACGTCAGCTTTATGATGTTGCAACCATTCGTTTAACCTAATCCCACAGGAAAAACACTCCACAGTTTCTCCATGAATGAGGAAAAACCCAGATTCCGACATTTCACAAGGGTCGATAATAAATCCTCTTCTAAAAGAACTTCTCCTAAGATCCACGTCCGAGTATCGAATAGGAGCAGCCATTATTTCCCAAGGTATACAACCGTGTCTTCCCCCGGAAATATGTGTGATTTAATCCGCAGTTGCTCTTGTGTGTTGTGTGGCGACAGATCTATGACCAAGTAACCGTACTGTTCCCTCATGCAGTCTTTATATGCCTCCTCTATTAATCTTTCTTGACCTATTTGTCGTCCAAGCAATTTTATCTGTTGTATATCTCGCGGGTTTTTTAAAAGTATAATATAGTGACTGTTTAGTGTAATAGTTCTGGAGTGTTTTCCTTGAATGAAAAAGTTTTGTACTAAAAAAATAACCGTAATGTTCCTATGATGTGATCCCTCTGTGAATAAAGATTGAGCTATAGGTGAGTCCACCACACTAGACATTAGATCATCTAATACAATCAACATATGTTTGTCCTCTGTGTTTTTAGGTATATCAAGTCCTTGTCTAAATTCAATGCCATTCATATCATTAAAAGCAGGCTGCCATACCCCATAACAATACACTATTCTATCAGGTCTGGTTTTAAACATGTTTAAATTACATAAAACTTTTTTTAACCATGTTGTCTTTCCTGATCCGGTAGCACCACTAACGATGATAGTTGTAGGCGTATCAAAAACGAAACGTGATACTTGAAGCATTTTGTATTATGTGGTTTATTATTTAATGCAAGCATATATATATATCACATTGCAACAACATCAGTGGGGGCATAAAATGTGCACAAGTTTTCCTCCGCCTCTTTGTTCCACATCACATCTGCGCGTTTTGATTTGCATGAATCACACATAAGACAGGTGAAAACATTTATTTCTCTTCTGTGTAACTCATGAATTTCCTCCCATATCTTTCCCAATGCGTTGGATCCTCTATGGCTTAGTGACACTCTAGCTAGTTTAGAAGACATGCCTATTCCCCAATGTTTGTCATACACGCTATATAACAACAAATCAGTACCCGTGTCACGCAAGGCTTTACGAACAGATCTATTTGTGCGCATTTTCTCTATTGATATTTCTTTCATAAATTTGTTTCTGTTTTCAATCCAATCTATGCTCATTTTGATTTTTTTCTCCTGCACAAAAGTTTTTAAATGCGCCTTATTTTCACTACATAAAACAAAATTGTAAGCCTCTCTAGCTGAACCAAAACAAACCCCAAACATGGACATTCTCGAGGGATAGTCTAGTGATAAAGGATGGATTTTATCCCCAAAACATGTGTTTGGAGGTATGTTCCATGGTGAAAGCGTTACATCTAGTGGGCTAGTGTTAATACCATCTGAAGCAACCACCCTCTTTGGGTATAGATATGTCAAACCAGCTCTATCCTGTTCATAAGTATACATTGTATTGTTTTTTGCCCTAAATCCTTTATTTTTTCCTGACTGAGGAAATTGTGTGTTTAACACTTCCTGGTACATAGAAAGAGGGTTTTGCATTGCTTTAGGGTTTATTCCTTTAGAACTGATTTTGTACTCATCTAATACTAAAGTAACTAAAAGATAGGTTTTACTTGAGAGGGAAACCATTTCAGTACCCAAGGCCTCTAATTTGAATACCCCTGGTGTTCTTTTATCAAATAGTCTGTGCTTTTCACAACACTCTCTAGGGAACCATTGTCTTTCTGACTTGTAACCATCATAACAATGGTTAAATAATAGATCATTATATTCTGCTCTTTTGCTTGGTTTTATGACATCTTCTAGTTTTTTTCCAGATATTGAGACATAGGCGCTGTCCGTGTCCATTTCCAAAAACTCATAGTCACTTCTGTCTACAAATTCATCCAAGAAATCATAATAAAACTCTAGCATTCTTAGCTTGGCATACTGTAAAATAAAGTAGCCTAGATAAATTGGTAAATTTAAAAGAATTTTCTTCTTTGCCAGCTCTACTTCGTATAAATCATCATCAAGCTCTGTGATTTTTCTAAAGGTAGGTTGATTCACCGCGCTACAAGCTTGACGCTTGCTTTTCAAATATTTTACTTGTTGATGTTTTTCTTTGTCCATGATAAGAGAACCGTATGCGCTATTCCCAATCAACTTCATTGTGTCTGCTATAATGGTCTTTTTAACATCTTGATCACCTAATCTTCTACAGGCTGTCACTTCCTTTTCAAACTCCTCAAAACACTTACTACCTTTAAATTCCACCACCTGATATATTTTAGTTATTTCTAAACCATGATTTAAATACCATTTTAATAATGGGGTAGCTATCAGTATTTTTCTAGCCTTCATTCCGCCAACCAGCAAGCGCCTATCCTTCTGAAATAAATAAAATAATTTATTTACCAAATGCTCACGTGTATATCTTGATGAATTAAAGTATCATTAGTGTGCAATAATTTAATTTCAATGCCAAATATAATAGACATTAGCCATCCATAGCATACACGAGATAGTACACCAATCATTAATATTGTGACATATATTTGTACTTACTTTGGATAGATTAAATCGATTGATGTGATCTTGCATATGAGGGCCAATGGAATCAAAGCTGATGTCTGTAGTGCAAAATATAGGAGACATTTCACTAAAATGATCATACGGAGTTCTATCATTATTTATTTCAGGGCCCCATTTTTCAGGTACTCTAATGTCTACTTCAACTGCCCCGAAAAGCTCGTCATTTTTTATACCATCTAAAATCTGTAATGTGGATACTTTACCAGGATGTTTTCTGGTAAAGGGTGGAATTATGCTACAATTTTCTAGCTCAGGCATAGTATAGCTTAACTTTTTCAGCTCACATTCCCACATTTCAATAACAGTAAAACCTTGGCTTTCTATATATTTTACACGATCTAGGGTCCTAGTTTGTCTTTTTTGTCTTAATAGTTCATCCATTCGCCCTTTTTGACACTCGCATCCATGGTAGTAGCAACCTTGGAACTGAAAGACAAGTGCAACTATTTATGTTAAATCATATGATACATCAGTTACAATGTTTTTTAAATACGCTGTGCTTGACTAATTCAATTATACCATTATCCAATCAAATAATGCTCTTAACCTTGATGATTAGCTTATAGTATTACTATACAATATAAACACCATATGATGAGATCAAATACAAAGATAAATGAAGATTACCTCATACACCGTTTTGTTTTCCGTACAGTATCCATCCACCAGATATGGTCCAATCCTTTTTTCATGATTTGAATTTAGTTTGTGAATAATTGTAACACCCTCATCTCTCATTACCCATTCTAACCATTTGTACATTGTAACTTGGGGAGTTTGTCTGTCTGGTAAAAAATCATTTTCCCTTTCTCGTCTTATGTAAGCTCCTGTAGGCAACTTTTGGGAGACACATTTTAAATATAATGCGTTTGCATCCCAACCTGCAATGATCTGACATTTTTTTCCTCCGTTTCTAATTTCAGTTTCCCCTGCTTTATGATATCTTTTAAATATAATAGAAGGACCCCCCACTATATTCTTTTTAAACGTCCTATACAAGTCTTCATCTTCTGGACCAAATAATTGAAAGTAAGTGTTTGATTCAAGAGAGTGTCTAAACAAAAGTTGACGTGCAATTCCTGGAACTGAAATGGCTACTTTGAACACGTCTATTTTTAAATCAAAATAAAAAGATTGCAGCTTCTTAACAGCGGAAACAAAAGGGACTACATCTTTGTTATTATACCATATCAAAAAGTCTCGAAAGGTTTTCATATTTTCTTTTTCCCAAACCTGTAATAAATATGCGTATTCCTCTTTTGATATATTTGAGTTTTTTAACTTGGAATAAAACTCTTTGTGGGGAGGGAGTTTTTCCTCTTTTAATTTCTCAATGCTATCAAAATAATCATATGGAAAAAAACCTTTGCTTTCCTTTACTTCATACGCCTGTAAAAATTTTGAATAACTGGAGGCGTTTGCTAAATAGTTACCTATATCTAGAAACTTAAACTTTTCAGTAGAAATAGTGGAATAAGCATTTATTCTTTTTATTACATAATTGTTCTGATAGGGGTTACCAATGTCTAAGAAAGAAAATAATTTTGACTTAATTAAATTAATGTCATATTTTGCGGAATTAAATCCTAAAACCGGTAATTGGGTAATGTAACTTAACAACCTAGTCTTCAATGATTTCAATCTGTTATAGATCAATAAACCTACTCTTTCCTTATAACTTTTTTTCTCCTCTGGATTTGTGCATTCTTTTTTCTTGTTTTCTGAATTATACTGATCCTCCCCTTCCCAATTTTCCTCTTCTTCACAATCCTCCCAATCATCCATTTCTTCCTCTTCTTCTTCTTCTAACTCCTCCTCCTCTTCTCCTACTAACCACTCCATGTCAAGAGTTTTATCTTGTTTTTCTTTTTCTGATTCATCATTTTCCTCTTTTTCTTTTGGAGCCCAAAGCAACATTTCATTTGTTAGATTTTGTAATATTCCACCCCATTTTTCTTTTCCCAGCTCAACAGATTTTTCTTGAATTTTATCTAAATGTTCAAACATCTGAGTTAGAAGGATTTCTAAATCATCGTCTATAAAACAGACAGGGTGCTGAAAAGTTGGTACATTGCTACAAAGAGAGACAGAAACAGGGTGATGATGTTGATTCCATATTAGCTTTTTGGTCCTTTCATCAGAAACGGATTCCAATAAAGCCTCAAAATCAAACACACTATACCACGGGTACAATTTTTGACTAGGGGTTAAGTCGTAGCCATATTCTTCCAAGTCTTGAAATATTGTAGATGGTGGAGTAAAAAAGCCCCCAGGAAACGCCAACTTTGTTCGACTGTCACAATTGGAAAGATGTCTTTTAAAATTGTAGTTAAAACTAAAATGTTTTTTGCACAAAGAACACTGAAATTTAGAAGCGTATAAAGAAAAGTCATAAATATAGGATAAATGTTCTTTGTAGATGTTTAAGTGCATGACAGACTTAAATTTAGTACTTGGCTTATAGACAGTAACAGCAACACCATCTGGTTGTAATTCGTGAAGATATATTGAAACATTAAAACATCTTTCAAAGTAAGGAAGCTCACTCATTCCTATTCCACTATATTTTTTGGCTGATCTTGGTATGTTTTTAACTCCAGATTCTAATTTATTATACGTTCTCCATTTCTTATAATTTGTAGCTACAGACTTGGCCAATTTTTTCTTATTTCCATGGTGTAGTGCAAGACATCTGAAAGCACACAAAGAATCCTGATAGTAATAACAGGTATTACCAGGGGGGTGTTCAAGAGCCTCAACACAATTTTTTAATTTAATGTATCCAGGAATTAAACCCCTTCCCATTGGATACCCAGATTTGGAAACATAATAGACCACATTGGTAACAAACGCTAATTTGCTTCTAGTGTCAGTTCTAACATCTTTAAAGTAGTTTTCCAAATCAAATTCTCTAATTTTACTTTGAATTTTTGAAAGATCTCGATAGTTGGAAATTTGTTCTGGCTTATCTTTTTCAAAGATCATTCTATTATGATGTGGTACATAATATCGATACTCTCCGGAATCCAATTCTTTTAACATGACCCCAAATGTTATATTTATCTTAAAAGTTTCGTTTTCTTTAATATATAAGGTGTCCAAATTTCTTATTATTTCCTCCACACCATCCTGCAAATCATTACTTGGAAAGTTATATACACTTTCCACTATTCCGTGTGAAGTAGGAGCTAAAATAAACTTTCTGTTTGCGTTGTACATTGCTTTAAAACCCTGATCCTCCTCCCCGTTTTGATTTATCCAGGGAGGATTTTCTTCTGGGAATGGGAGATTTTGTAATTTTTCACCACCCCCGTGTTGTGACCCCCTATGCAACATGAGTTGTCTTCTGTTAGGAAAATATTCATGACAGAGGGAGCATTTGACTGGCTTTTTGTTTTTAACTTTAGTTTCTACCACAGGAAGAACTGAAACCCTATCCTGTTCTTTTACAACGGGTGGTAATTCTGACACCGAAGAAACCTCATCACTCCCAAACCCAATCATGTTTTTATTTATTTTGGATTTAGGATTGCTTTTTTCTTTAATTGAAGAGATGTTTTGAGATTTTGCTTTGGTAGAAACAAAGGAATTTTCTTGATTTTTTTCAGGGAGAGACGGAAAATCCTCTTCTTTTTTGTAAAACTCTGGTGCACGGGCATTTAAAATCTGTTTCTTTATTTCTTCTTGCTTTTTTTTAAGATGTGTCACCTCAGCATAGCTAAGTCCTAAGAAACAACTTGCGGGAAGGGTTGCTTGGTAGTTTGATTTAGCTTTTTTAACCTTACGTTGTTCAGAGTGTTTTAGTTCTAACTTCTTTGCTTTAACAAAAGGGTGATATGTTAGACCCTTTGATTTAGCCCAGGAATCAAGATCAGAAGTTGTGTTAAACTTATCCACAAAGTAACTCAATCCAGTATTTTTGATTCGTCCAACCTAAAATAAACATTTAAATCAATATTGAGTGAATAGTATCACACGGGGTAGCACTGACTGTGTGTTTATCACACACGTATTGGATATAAATCACAACCCAACTTATTTAAAATAGTATTCAGATCATTAACTCATCCATTGCTAAACACTTTGTTTACTTACCCGCACTAGAGCACTTCTTCTTGACTTGACAAACTCATCCGTCATTAAGCCGTTGGCTTGAATGTAGTGATCCAGATCCTCTACGCTCTCTAGCCTCTGAAGAATGTTGATCCACTCCTCATCCGAAACACTCCACTCATCACTTGGCTGCACCACCTAAATCAATAAGTTTAATTACACACTATGTAACCAAAAGTATTGCTGCGTACATTACACACACACACACACAGAAAATAATACTACTTACAAGTCCACGACGTATCAGTCTAAGGCGTTCGATTACTTCTGCCCTGTGTTCAAAACCTGTGTTGTGGGCCCAATTTAGCAGGCTTGATTCATTGTAGAACGATTCCATGTACACCTTTAGTGCTTTGTTGTTCAAAAGAACCTGGGTATTTGATGTGGTAGACATATTGGATTAGTAGAGCCTGTACTACAAAGTATAGTAAAGGATTAAAACAGTGAACCATTTATACAATCTCCCTATCTCTACATCACCAGCTGCCCTTTCCCAGCTATTTTTAACTTATCTATCACTAAGTAGCTGTGTCGTGATATGAATCTATTGTTCGTGTTAGGATTTAGAATGAACATTCATCTAACTTTACACCCTAAAATGTCGTCTTGTAGAGAAGGAAAGATGTTGCCAAAGCTGATCTTGACCGAATTCCATACAGTAGGTGCAACTAGGTTGTCAGAAGTTCGACTGGAATATATTTTAACAGATGGACTGTATTTGTGGGTTACAATGGAACAAGGAGATAAAGAACCTAGCTTCTATATCGTAGAACAGGACAGGAAAATGGAAATACCCCTTACCACGTGGATGGATATGTTGTCAAGGTTAAAGGATGCAAGGTCTTTATACATAGACACCGTCCCTTTATTCCATGTGTTTCATCTGGATGGGTTTATTCTCAGCAAGATGACAGAAAAGACAATATACGTCATGTCTAAAACAAATTCTGACCGATTCAAATTAAACAAAAGACAATTTGAACTGTTGCTGGTCGCTATAATAGACGGAGAAAGATACAGAGACGTGGACTAAACCATAGCTCAGTAGCGCTGATTCTACTCATTCTAGTACATCATGATAATGCACCAAACTAGATCTAGATTGATAACAGTGTATTTTAATCTTGCACACATAATCCAAAATGGCGACTGGTGGTGAGGATCAACCCAACCTTGTCCTAAAACATCATACGTGGCGGCATCCAAGTTCACCCAAAATACTAGCAATTCGTTTGGAGTATGTCTTAACAGATGGATTATTCGTTTGGGTATCCCAGAAGGTGGAGGAGGAGGGCCCTACTTTCCATCTGGTTCAAGGCGCAAGGAAAATGGAAATATCCCTAAGCATGTGGATGCAAATGTTGGAGTCTATGGAAGGGGCTAGAAGATTATTTGAAACTAGCACCCCCTTGTTTGAATCCTTTCACTTGAGGGATTGTTACTTCTCCAAAATGGGGTCAAATCTAGTTTTCCTTGTATCCAAAAGGAACTCTGATACATTTTGATTGAAGAAACATCAGTTTGAACTTTTAAGGCAGACTGTGGTGGATGTTGAAAGATACAGCCACGTGGAATAGAGTTGGGTGAATACCCATTCGATACACTCTGTATTTGATGTTAATGCATTAAACGTATGAAGCATCCTTTCTTTGTATTATATTCATTATTTAACATTCATAAACCAGTATGTGCATAGAATAATATAATTGGGTTGAATGATACATTCTCAACACGATGATGAGGGAAAGCGAATCATCATGATGCATAGCTTTAAGGAGAATACGACATGATCTTCACAATCTTTCCTCGATAAGGCTGAGCCAAAATGATACTCATATAACAATCTTTATCTTAAGAGTTATCAGTGTTCAGATAGTTGACCCAGCTGCTACTGTACACTACTACATTCATCGTTCAGGGATACCTACATCATTCACTAGACATCATCATCATTGTTAGTTGCTAATCATCATCATTACACATCATAATTACACATCATCATTACACATCATCATTGCACGACCTGTGGGAGGGGTCCTAGTACTCGATATATTACTACTCACGGTGTCTGCTGTGCCAGGTAGGTATCAGCTGCCGAGCTCAGTGCTAGGCTATGTACAACGTTTTTCACCAGGGATGTGGTGTCCAAGCCGTACAACGGGGAACATGTGTCCTTTGTGGGCCTCTGCTCCCACACGCATGGAGAACCTACATGGCTGATCTACCATGAGCCGCTTTAAGCAGACACTTATGCTGGGGCGACTACTTTATGCCTGCTTTAAGGCGTCGAATTTGCCCGGCTGGCTTGGGAATTATCTCCAGACTGGAGTGAGCTGCCATTTGGCGAGAAAGAGTGGAACCAGCTTTGCTCCACTGCAGTGAGGAGTGTTGTCCAAAGCCATCCACTGCCACCATGCCCTGCCCTCTGGCGGGGGATACAGCAACTGACCAGCCCTCTAGACTTGTGCTCTGGTCAGACCGAAAAGGCTCTGTTCATACTGAAACAGCCCAGGACCATGGATGGAATGTGAATCCATAAAGGAAATGATAGTGGCCTTGCCCAATGGAGCAGTGGGGTCATTTTATTTTGCACATGACGTATATTATATGATATCGTGCTACACAACCGGCCATGACAAGGAGCAGGCCTGCCCTGAGAAGGACACTCCTGGTATTTTAGCAACGCCATGCCTGCCTGATGGCATGAGAAGTACATAGAGAGGGGTGGGAGGGGCATGCTATCGTTCATGCTGGTGCCGAGAATGGAATATATATATATACAAAGTCATATGGGCACTCGTTAACATTTACACGGTGCTAGTACGGCAGACGCGCGGCTCCGGGAGCGCTACGGCCAGGGCAATGAGCGCAGCGTCGTTTTCGGGAGCTGTGCTGCAATGTCCGATTCCTTAGCTACGTCCCAGATTTTGCGGATTTCAAATCAGACAAATATCAAGGTCTACAGAGGCGGGCGAACACGGCAGTTTGAAATCAGGGATTGGACATTTGTGCGTGCTGCATCGACGTGCCCGGGAACGGGGTTCGAGAGCGAGAGGTGGCTTCTTTTTACTTTGGTTTAGATGTCGGGGGATAGCTCGGACGCTGCGCACCCGAGTCATCCACATTTGGGATTCGCAAGCGTCAACCCAACCGTAGTGCAATGGAGGGGCCTCGCCCTGGGAGAACTGCCGCATAGATCACGGTGTCTGCTGTGCCAGGTAGGTATCAGCTGCCGAGCTCAGTGCTAGGCTATGTACAACGTTTTTCACCAGGGATGTGGTGTCCAAGCCGTACAACGGGGAACATGTGTCCTTTGTGGGCCTCTGCTCCCACACGCATGGAGAACCTACATGGCTGATCTACCATGAGCCGCTTTAAGCAGACACTTATGCTGGGGCGACTACTTTATGCCTGCTTTAAGGCGTCGAATTTGCCCGGCTGGCTTGGGAATTATCTCCAGACTGGAGTGAGCTGCCATCTGGCGAGAAAGAGTGGAACCAGCTTTGCTCCACTGCAGTGAGGAGTGTTGTCCAAAGCCATCCACTGCCACCATGCCCTGCCCTCTGGCGGGGGATACAGCAACTGACCAGCCCTCTAGACTTGTGCTCTGGTCAGACCGAAAAGGCTCTGTTCATACTGAAACAGCCCAGGACCATGGATGGAATGTGAATCCATAAAGGAAATGATAGTGGCCTTGCCCAATGGAGCAGTGGGGTCATTTTATTTTGCACATGACGTATATTATATGATATCTTGCTACACAACCGGCCATGACAAGGAGCAGGCCTGCCCTGAGAAGGACACTCCTGGTATTTTAGCAACGCCATGCCTGCCTGATGGCATGAGAAGTACATAGAGAGGGGTGGGAGGGGCATGCTATCGTTCATGCTGGTGCCGAGAATGGAATATATATATATACAAAGTCATATGGGCACTCGTTAACATTTACACGGTGCTAGTACGGCAGACGCGCGGCTCCGGGAGCGCTACGGCCAGGGCAATGAGCGCAGCGTTGTTTTCGGGAGCTGTGCTGCAATGTCCGATTCCTTAGCTACGTCCCAGATTTTGCGGATTTCAAATCAGACAAATATCAAGGTCTACAGAGGCGGGCGAACACGGCAGTTTGAAATCAGGGATTGGACATTTGTGCGTGCTGCATCGACGTGCCCGGGAACGGGGTTCGAGAGCGAGAGGTGGCTTCTTTTTACTTTGGTTTAGATGTCGGGGGATAGCTCGGACGCTGCGCACCCGAGTCATCCACATTTGGGATTCGCAAGCGTCAACCCAACCGTAGTGCAATGGAGGGGCCTCGCCCTGGGAGAACTGCCGCATAGATCACGGTGTCTGCTGTGCCAGGTAGGTATCAGCTGCCGAGCTCAGTGCTAGGCTATGTACAACGTTTTTCACCAGGGATGTGGTGTCCAAGCCGTACAACGGGGAACATGTGTCCTTTGTGGGCCTCTGCTCCCACACGCATGGAGAACCTACATGGCTGATCTACCATGAGCCGCTTTAAGCAGACACTTATGCTGGGGCGACTACTTTATGCCTGCTTTAAGGCGTCGAATTTGCCCGGCTGGCTTGGGAATTATCTCCAGACTGGAGTGAGCTGCCATCTGGCGAGAAAGAGTGGAACCAGCTTTGCTCCACTGCAGTGAGGAGTGTTGTCCAAAGCCATCCACTGCCACCATGCCCTGCCCTCTGGCGGGGGATACAGCAACTGACCAGCCCTCTAGACTTGTGCTCTGGTCAGACCGAAAAGGCTCTGTTCATACTGAAACAGCCCAGGACCATGGATGGAATGTGAATCCATAAAGGAAATGATAGTGGCCTTGCCCAATGGAGCAGTGGGGTCATTTTATTTTGCACATGACGTATATTATATGATATCGTGCTACACAACCGGCCATGACAAGGAGCAGGCCTGCCCTGAGAAGGACACTCCTGGTATTTTAGCAACGCCATGCCTGCCTGATGGCATGAGAAGTACATAGAGAGGGGTGGGAGGGGCATGCTATCGTTCATGCTGGTGCCGAGAATGGAATATATATATATACAAAGTCATATGGGCACTCGTTAACATTTACACGGTGCTAGTACGGCAGACGCGCGGCTCCGGGAGCGCTACGGCCAGGGCAATGAGCGCAGCGTCGTTTTCGGGAGCTGTGCTGCAATGTCCGATTCCTTAGCTACGTCCCAGATTTTGCGGATTTCAAATCAGACAAATATCAAGGTCTACAGAGGCGGGCGAACACGGCAGTTTGAAATCAGGGATTGGACATTTGTGCGTGCTGCATCGACGTGCCCGGGAACGGGGTTCGAGAGCGAGAGGTGGCTTCTTTTTACTTTGGTTTAGATGTCGGGGGATAGCTCGGACGCTGCGCACCCGAGTCATCCACATTTGGGATTCGCAAGCGTCAACCCAACCGTAGTGCAATGGAGGGGCCTCGCCCTGGGAGAACTGCCGCATAGATCACGGTGTCTGCTGTGCCAGGTAGGTATCAGCTGCCGAGCTCAGTGCTAGGCTATGTACAACGTTTTTCACCAGGGATGTGGTGTCCAAGCCGTACAACGGGGAACATGTGTCCTTTGTGGGCCTCTGCTCCCACACGCATGGAGAACCTACATGGCTGATCTACCATGAGCCGCTTTAAGCAGACACTTATGCTGGGGCGACTACTTTATGCCTGCTTTAAGGCGTCGAATTTGCCCGGCTGGCTTGGGAATTATCTCCAGACTGGAGTGAGCTGCCATCTGGCGAGAAAGAGTGGAACCAGCTTTGCTCCACTGCAGTGAGGAGTGTTGTCCAAAGCCATCCACTGCCACCATGCCCTGCCCTCTGGCGGGGGATACAGCAACTGACCAGCCCTCTAGACTTGTGCTCTGGTCAGACCGAAAAGGCTCTGTTCATACTGAAACAGCCCAGGACCATGGATGGAATGTGAATCCATAAAGGAAATGATAGTGGCCTTGCCCAATGGAGCAGTGGGGTCATTTTATTTTGCACATGACGTATATTATATGATATCGTGCTACACAACCGGCCATGACAAGGAGCAGGCCTGCCCTGAGAAGGACACTCCTGGTATTTTAGCAACGCCATGCCTGCCTGATGGCATGAGAAGTACATAGAGAGGGGTGGGAGGGGCATGCTATCGTTCATGCTGGTGCCGAGAATGGAATATATATATATACAAAGTCATATGGGCACTCGTTAACATTTACACGGTGCTAGTACGGCGGACGCGCGGCTCCGGGAGCGCTACGGCCAGGGCAATGAGCTCAGCGTCGTTTTCGGGAGCTGTGCTGCAATGTCCGATTCCTTAGCTACGTCCCAGATTTTGCGGATTTCAAATCAGACAAATATCAAGGTCTACAGAGGCGGGCGAACACGGCAGTTTGAAATCAGGGATTGGACATTTGTGCGTGCTGCATCGACGTGCCCGGGAACGGGGTTCGAGAGCGAGAGGTGGCTTCTTTTTACTTTGGTTTAGATGTCGGGGGATAGCTCGGACGCTGCGCACCCGAGTCATCCACATTTGGGATTCGCAAGCGTCAACCCAACCGTAGTGCAATGGAGGGGCCTCGCCCTGGGAGAACTGCCGCATAGATCACGGTGTCTGCTGTGCCAGGTAGGTATCAGCTGCCGAGCTCAGTGCTAGGCTATGTACAACGTTTTTCACCAGGGATGTGGTGTCCAAGCCGTACAACGGGGAACATGTGTCCTTTGTCGGCCTCTGCTCCCACACGCATGGAGAACCTACATGGCTGATCTACCATGAGCCGCTTTAAGCAGACACTAATGCTGGGGCGACTACTTTATGCCTGCTTTAAGGCGTCGAATTTGCCCGGCTGGCTTGGGAATTATCTCCAGACTGGAGTGAGCTGCCATCTGGCGAGAAAGAGTGGAACCAGCTTTGCTCCACTGCAGTGAGGAGTGTTGTCCAAAGCCATCCACTGCCACCATGCCCTGCCCTCTGGCGGGGGATACAGCAACTGACCAGCCCTCTAGACTTGTGCTCTGGTCAGACCGAAAAGGCTCTGTTCATACTGAAACAGCCCAGGACCATGGATGGAATGTGAATCCATAAAGGAAATGATAGTGGCCTTGCCCAATGGAGCAGTGGGGTCATTTTATTTTGCACATGACGTATATTATATGATATCGTGCTACACAACCGGCCATGACAAGGAGCAGGCCTGCCCTGAGAAGGACACTCCTGGTATTTTAGCAACGCCATGCCTGCCTGATGGCATGAGAAGTACATAGAGAGGGGTGGGAGGGGCATGCTATCGTTCATGCTGGTGCCGAGAATGGAATATATATATATACAAAGTCATATGGGCACTCGTTAACATTTACACGGTGCTAGTACGGCAGACGCGCGGCTCCGGGAGCGCTACGGCCAGGGCAATGAGCGCAGCGTCGTTTTCGGGAGCTGTGCTGCAATGTCCGATTCCTTAGCTACGTCCCAGATTTTGCGGATTTCAAATCAGACAAATATCAAGGTCTACAGAGGCGGGCGAACACGGCAGTTTGAAATCAGGGATTGGACATTTGTGCGTGCTGCATCGACGTGCCCGGGAACGGGGTTCGAGAGCGAGAGGTGGCTTCTTTTTACTTTGGTTTAGATGTCGGGGGATAGCTCGGACGCTGCGCACCCGAGTCATCCACATTTGGGATTCGCAAGCGTCAACCCAACCGTAGTGCAATGGAGGGGCCTCGCCCTGGGAGAACTGCCGCATAGATCACGGTGTCTGCTGTGCCAGGTAGGTATCAGCTGCCGAGCTCAGTGCTAGGCTATGTACAACGTTTTTCACCAGGGATGTGGTGTCCAAGCCGTACAACGGGGAACATGTGTCCTTTGTGGGCCTCTGCTCCCACACGCATGGAGAACCTACATGGCTGATCTACCATGAGCCGCTTTAAGCAGACACTTATGCTGGGGCGACTACTTTATGCCTGCTTTAAGGCGTCGAATTTGCCCGGCTGGCTTGGGAATTATCTCCAGACTGGAGTGAGCTGCCATCTGGCGAGAAAGAGTGGAACCAGCTTTGCTCCACTGCAGTGAGGAGTGTTGTCCAAAGCCATCCACTGCCACCATGCCCTGCCCTCTGGCGGGGGATACAGCAACTGACCAGCCCTCTAGACTTGTGCTCTGGTCAGACCGAAAAGGCTCTGTTCATACTGAAACAGCCCAGGACCATGGATGGAATGTGAATCCATAAAGGAAATGATAGTGGCCTTGCCCAATGGAGCAGTGGGGTCATTTTATTTTGCACATGACGTATATTATATGATATCGTGCTACACAACCGGCCATGACAAGGAGCAGGCCTGCCCTGAGAAGGACACTCCTGGTATTTTAGCAACGCCATGCCTGCCTGATGGCATGAGAAGTACATAGAGAGGGGTGGGAGGGGCATGCTATCGTTCATGCTGGTGCCGAGAATGGAATATATATATATACAAAGTCATATGGGCACTCGTTAACATTTACACGGTGCTAGTACGGCAGACGCGCGGCTCCGGGAGCGCTACGGCCAGGGCAATGAGCGCAGCGTCGTTTTCGGGAGCTGTGCTGCAATGTCCGATTCCTTAGCTACGTCCCAGATTTTGCGGATTTCAAATCAGACAAATATCAAGGTCTACAGAGGCGGGCGAACACGGCAGTTTGAAATCAGGGATTGGACATTTGTGCGTGCTGCATCGACGTGCCCGGGAACGGGGTTCGAGAGCGAGAGGTGGCTTCTTTTTACTTTGGTTTAGATGTCGGGGGATAGCTCGGACGCTGCGCACCCGAGTCATCCACATTTGGGATTCGCAAGCGTCAACCCAACCGTAGTGCAATGGAGGGGCCTCGCCCTGGGAGAACTGCCGCATAGATCACGGTGTCTGCTGTGCCAGGTAGGTATCAGCTGCCGAGCTCAGTGCTAGGCTATGTACAACGTTTTTCACCAGGGATGTGGTGTCCAAGCCGTACAACGGGGAACATGTGTCCTTTGTGGGCCTCTGCTCCCACACGCATGGAGAACCTACATGGCTGATCTACCATGAGCCGCTTTAAGCAGACACTTATGCTGGGGCGACTACTTTATGCCTGCTTTAAGGCGTCGAATTTGCCCGGCTGGCTTGGGAATTATCTCCAGACTGGAGTGAGCTGCCATCTGGCGAGAAAGAGTGGAACCAGCTTTGCTCCACTGCAGTGAGGAGTGTTGTCCAAAGCCATCCACTGCCACCATGCCCTGCCCTCTGGCGGGGGATACAGCAACTGACCAGCCCTCTAGACTTGTGCTCTGGTCAGACCGAAAAGGCTCTGTTCATACTGAAACAGCCCAGGACCATGGATGGAATGTGAATCCATAAAGGAAATGATAGTGGCCTTGCCCAATGGAGCAGTGGGGTCATTTTATTTTGCACATGACGTATATTATATGATATCGTGCTACACAACCGGCCATGACAAGGAGCAGGCCTGCCCTGAGAAGGACACTCCTGGTATTTTAGCAACGCCATGCCTGCCTGATGGCATGAGAAGTACATAGAGAGGGGTGGGAGGGGCATGCTATCGTTCATGCTGGTGCCGAGAATGGAATATATATATATACAAAGTCATATGGGCACTCGTTAACATTTACACGGTGCTAGTACGGCGGACGCGCGGCTCCGGGAGCGCTACGGCCAGGGCAATGAGCTCAGCGTCGTTTTCGGGAGCTGTGCTGCAATGTCCGATTCCTTAGCTACGTCCCAGATTTTGCGGATTTCAAATCAGACAAATATCAAGGTCTACAGAGGCGGGCGAACACGGCAGTTTGAAATCAGGGATTGGACATTTGTGCGTGCTGCATCGACGTGCCCGGGAACGGGGTTCGAGAGCGAGAGGTGGCTTCTTTTTACTTTGGTTTAGATGTCGGGGGATAGCTCGGACGCTGCGCACCCGAGTCATCCACATTTGGGATTCGCAAGCGTCAACCCAACCGTAGTGCAATGGAGGGGCCTCGCCCTGGGAGAACTGCCGCATAGATCACGGTGTCTGCTGTGCCAGGTAGGTATCAGCTGCCGAGCTCAGTGCTAGGCTATGTACAACGTTTTTCACCAGGGATGTGGTGTCCAAGCCGTACAACGGGGAACATGTGTCCTTTGTCGGCCTCTGCTCCCACACGCATGGAGAACCTACATGGCTGATCTACCATGAGCCGCTTTAAGCAGACACTTATGCTGGGGCGACTACTTTATGCCTGCTTTAAGGCGTCGAATTTGCCCGGCTGGCTTGGGAATTATCTCCAGACTGGAGTGAGCTGCCATCTGGCGAGAAAGAGTGGAACCAGCTTTGCTCCACTGCAGTGAGGAGTGTTGTCCAAAGCCATCCACTGCCACCATGCCCTGCCCTCTGGCGGGGGATACAGCAACTGACCAGCCCTCTAGACTTGTGCTCTGGTCAGACCGAAAAGGCTCTGTTCATACTGAAACAGCCCAGGACCATGGATGGAATGTGAATCCATAAAGGAAATGATAGTGGCCTTGCCCAATGGAGCAGTGGGGTCATTTTATTTTGCACATGACGTATATTATATGATATCGTGCTACACAACCGGCCATGACAAGGAGCAGGCCTGCCCTGAGAAGGACACTCCTGGTATTTTAGCAACGCCATGCCTGCCTGATGGCATGAGAAGTACATAGAGAGGGGTGGGAGGGGCATGCTATCGTTCATGCTGGTGCCGAGAATGGAATATATATATATACAAAGTCATATGGGCACTCGTTAACATTTACACGGTGCTAGTACGGCAGACGCGCGGCTCCGGGAGCGCTACGGCCAGGGCAATGAGCGCAGCGTCGTTTTCGGGAGCTGTGCTGCAATGTCCGATTCCTTAGCTACGTCCCAGATTTTGCGGATTTCAAATCAGACAAATATCAAGGTCTACAGAGGCGGGCGAACACGGCAGTTTGAAATCAGGGATTGGACATTTGTGCGTGCTGCATCGACGTGCCCGGGAACGGGGTTCGAGAGCGAGAGGTGGCTTCTTTTTACTTTGGTTTAGATGTCGGGGGATAGCTCGGACGCTGCGCACCCGAGTCATCCACATTTGGGATTCGCAAGCGTCAACCCAACCGTAGTGCAATGGAGGGGCCTCGCCCTGGGAGAACTGCCGCATAGATCACGGTGTCTGCTGTGCCAGGTAGGTATCAGCTGCCGAGCTCAGTGCTAGGCTATGTACAACGTTTTTCACCAGGGATGTGGTGTCCAAGCCGTACAACGGGGAACATGTGTCCTTTGTGGGCCTCTGCTCCCACACGCATGGAGAACCTACATGGCTGATCTACCATGAGCCGCTTTAAGCAGACACTTATGCTGGGGCGACTACTTTATGCCTGCTTTAAGGCGTCGAATTTGCCCGGCTGGCTTGGGAATTATCTCCAGACTGGAGTGAGCTGCCATTTGGCGAGAAAGAGTGGAACCAGCTTTGCTCCACTGCAGTGAGGAGTGTTGTCCAAAGCCATCCACTGACACCATGCCCTGCCCTCTGGCGGGGGATACAGCAACTGACCAGCCCTCTAGACTTGTGCTCTGGTCAGACCGAAAAGGCTCTGTTCATACTGAAACAGCCCAGGACCATGGATGGAATGTGAATCCATAAAGGAAATGATAGTGGCCTTGCCCAATGGAGCAGTGGGGTCATTTTATTTTGCACATGACGTATATTATATGATATCGTGCTACACAACCGGCCATGACAAGGAGCAGGCCTGCCCTGAGAAGGACACTCCTGGTATTTTAGCAACGCCATGCCTGCCTGATGGCATGAGAAGTACATAGAGAGGGGTGGGAGGGGCATGCTATCGTTCATGCTGGTGCCGAGAATGGAATATATATATATACAAAGTCATATGGGCACTCGTTAACATTTACACGGTGCTAGTACGGCAGACGCGCGGCTCCGGGAGCGCTACGGCCAGGGCAATGAGCTCAGCGTCGTTTTCGGGAGCTGTGCTGCAATGTCCGATTCCTTAGCTACGTCCCAGATTTTGCGGATTTCAAATCAGACAAATATCAAGGTCTACAGAGGCGGGCGAACACGGCAGTTTGAAATCAGGGATTGGACATTTGTGCGTGCTGCATCGACGTGCCCGGGAACGGGGTTCGAGAGCGAGAGGTGGCTTCTTTTTACTTTGGTTTAGATGTCGGGGGATAGCTCGGACGCTGCGCACCCGAGTCATCCACATTTGGGATTCGCAAGCGTCAACCCAACCGTAGTGCAATGGAGGGGCCTCGCCCTGGGAGAACTGCCGCATAGATCACGGTGTCTGCTGTGCCAGGTAGGTATCAGCTGCCGAGCTCAGTGCTAGGCTATGTACAACGTTTTTCACCAGGGATGTGGTGTCCAAGCCGTACAACGGGGAACATGTGTCCTTTGTGGGCCTCTGCTCCCACACGCATGGAGAACCTACATGGCTGATCTACCATGAGCCGCTTTAAGCAGACACTTATGCTGGGGCGACTACTTTATGCCTGCTTTAAGGCGTCGAATTTGCCCGGCTGGCTTGGGAATTATCTCCAGACTGGAGTGAGCTGCCATCTGGCGAGAAAGAGTGGAACCAGCTTTGCTCCACTGCAGTGAGGAGTGTTGTCCAAAGCCATCCACTGCCACCATGCCCTGCCCTCTGGCGGGGGATACAGCAACTGACCAG
The DNA here is from genome assembly GCA_947462335.1 of Harmothoe impar. Classification (NCBI taxonomy): domain Eukaryota; kingdom Metazoa; phylum Annelida; class Polychaeta; order Phyllodocida; family Polynoidae; genus Harmothoe; species Harmothoe impar. Next base: position 48,853,039 of record OX381721.1, read on the forward strand.
CCCTCTAGACTTGTGCTCTGGTCAGACCGAAAAGGCTCTGTTCATACTGAAACAGCCCAGGACCATGGATGGAATGTGAATCCATAAAGGAAATGATAGTGGCCTTGCCCAATGGAGCAGTGGGGTCATTTTATTTTGCACATGACGTATATTATATGATATCGTGCTACACAACCGGCCATGACAAGGAGCAGGCCTGCCCTGAGAAGGACACTCCTGGTATTTTAGCAACGCCATGCCTGCCTGATGGCATGAGAAGTACATAGAGAGGGGTGGGAGGGGCATGCTATCGTTCATGCTGGTGCCGAGAATGGAATATATATATATACAAAGTCATATGGGCACTCGTTAACATTTACACGGTGCTAGTACGGCAGACGCGCGGCTCCGGGAGCGCTACGGCCAGGGCAATGAGCGCAGCGTCGTTTTCGGGAGCTGTGCTGCAATGTCCGATTCCTTAGCTACGTCCCAGATTTTGCGGATTTCAAATCAGACAAATATCAAGGTCTACAGAGGCGGGCGAACACGGCAGTTTGAAATCAGGGATTGGACATTTGTGCGTGCTGCATCGACGTGCCCGGGAACGGGGTTCGAGAGCGAGAGGTGGCTTCTTTTTACTTTGGTTTAGATGTCGGGGGATAGCTCGGACGCTGCGCACCCGAGTCATCCACATTTGGGATTCGCAAGCGTCAACCCAACCGTAGTGCAATGGAGGGGCCTCGCCCTGGGAGAACTGCCGCATAGATCACGGTGTCTGCTGTGCCAGGTAGGTATCAGCTGCCGAGCTCAGTGCTAGGCTATGTACAACGTTTTTCACCAGGGATGTGGTGTCCAAGCCGTACAACGGGGAACATGTGTCCTTTGTCGGCCTCTGCTCCCACACGCATGGAGAACCTACATGGCTGATCTACCATGAGCCGCTTTAAGCAGACACTTATGCTGGGGCGACTACTTTATGCCTGCTTTAAGGCGTCGAATTTGCCCGGCTGGCTTGGGAATTATCTCCAGACTGGAGTGAGCTGCCATTTGGCGAGAAAGAGTGGAACCAGCTTTGCTCCACTGCAGTGAGGAGTGTTGTCCAAAGCCATCCACTGACACCATGCCCTGCCCTCTGGCGGGGGATACAGCAACTGACCAGCCCTCTAGACTTGTGCTCTGGTCAGACCGAAAAGGCTCTGTTCATACTGAAACAGCCCAGGACCATGGATGGAATGTGAATCCATAAAGGAAATGATAGTGGCCTTGCCCAATGGAGCAGTGGGGTCATTTTATTTTGCACATGACGTATATTATATGATATCGTGCTACACAACCGGCCATGACAAGGAGCAGGCCTGCCCTGAGAAGGACACTCCTGGTATTTTAGCAATGCCATGCCTGCCTGATGGCATGAGAAGTACATAGAGAGGGGTGGGAGGGGCATGCTATCGTTCATGCTGGTGCCGAGAATGGAATATATATATATACAAAGTCATATGGGCACTCGTTAACATTTACACGGTGCTAGTACGGCAGACGCGCGGCTCCGGGAGCGCTACGGCCAGGGCAATGAGCGCAGCGTCGTTTTCGGGAGCTGTGCTGCAATGTCCGATTCCTTAGCTACGTCCCAGATTTTGCGGATTTCAAATCAGACAAATATCAAGGTCTACAGAGGGGGGCGAACACGGCAGTTTGAAATCAGGGATTGGACATTTGTGCGTGCTGCATCGACGTGCCCGGGAACGGGGTTCGAGAGCGAGAGGTGGCTTCTTTTTACTTTGGTTTAGATGTCGGGGGATAGCTCGGACGCTGCGCACCCGAGTCATCCACATTTGGGATTCGCGAGCGTCAACCCAACCGTAGTGCAATGGAGGGGCCTCGCCCTGGGAGAACTGCCGCATAGATCACGGTGTCTGCTGTGCCAGGTAGGTATCAGCTGCCGAGCTCAGTGCTAGGCTATGTACAACGTTTTTCACCAGGGATGTGGTGTCCAAGCCGTACAACGGGGAACATGTGTCCTTTGTGGGCCTCTGCTCCCACACGCATGGAGAACCTACATGGCTGATCTACCATGAGCCGCTTTAAGCAGACACTTATGCTGGGGCGACTACTTTATGCCTGCTTTAAGGCGTCGAATTTGCCCGGCTGGCTTGGGAATTATCTCCAGACTGGAGTGAGCTGCCATCTGGCGAGAAAGAGTGGAACCAGCTTTGCTCCACTGCAGTGAGGAGTGTTGTCCAAAGCCATCCACTGCCACCATGCCCTGCCCTCTGGCGGGGGATACAGCAACTGACCAGCCCTCTAGACTTGTGCTCTGGTCAGACCGAAAAGGCTCTGTTCATACTGAAACAGCCCAGGACCATGGATGGAATGTGAATCCATAAAGGAAATGATAGTGGCCTTGCCCAATGGAGCAGTGGGGTCATTTTATTTTGCACATGACGTATATTATATGATATCGTGCTACACAACCGGCCATGACAAGGAGCAGGCCTGCCCTGAGAAGGACACTCCTGGTATTTTAGCAACGCCATGCCTGCCTGATGGCATGAGAAGTACATAGAGAGGGGTGGGAGGGGCATGCTATCGTTCATGCTGGTGCCGAGAATGGAATATATATATATACAAAGTCATATGGGCACTCGTTAACATTTACACGGTGCTAGTACGGCAGACGCGCGGCTCCGGGAGCGCTACGGCCAGGGCAATGAGCGCAGCGTCGTTTTCGGGAGCTGTGCTGCAATGTCCGATTCCTTAGCTACGTCCCAGATTTTGCGGATTTCAAATCAGACAAATATCAAGGTCTACAGAGGGGGGCGAACACGGCAGTTTGAAATCAGGGATTGGACATTTGTGCGTGCTGCATCGACGTGCCCGGGAACGGGGTTCGAGAGCGAGAGGTGGCTTCTTTTTACTTTGGTTTAGATGTCGGGGGATAGCTCGGACGCTGCGCACCCGAGTCATCCACATTTGGGATTCGCAAGCGTCAACCCAACCGTAGTGCAATGGAGGGGCCTCGCCCTGGGAGAACTGCCGCATAGATCACGGTGTCTGCTGTGCCAGGTAGGTATCAGCTGCCGAGCTCAGTGCTAGGCTATGTACAACGTTTTTCACCAGGCATGTGGTGTCCAAGCCGTACAACGGGGAACATGTGTCCTTTGTCGGCCTCTGCTCCCACACGCATGGAGAACCTACATGGCTGATCTACCATGAGCCGCTTTAAGCAGACACTTATGCTGGGGCGACTACTTTATGCCTGCTTTAAGGCGTCGAATTTGCCCGGCTGGCTTGGGAATTATCTCCAGACTGGAGTGAGCTGCCATTTGGCGAGAAAGAGTGGAACCAGCTTTGCTCCACTGCAGTGAGGAGTGTTGTCCAAAGCCATCCACTGACACCATGCCCTGCCCTCTGGCGGGGGATACAGCAACTGACCAGCCCTCTAGACTTGTGCTCTGGTCAGACCGAAAAGGCTCTGTTCATACTGAAACAGCCCAGGACCATGGATGGAATGTGAATCCATAAAGGAAATGATAGTGGCCTTGCCCAATGGAGCAGTGGGGTCATTTTATTTTGCACATGACGTATATTATATGATATCGTGCTACACAACCGGCCATGACAAGGAGCAGGCCTGCCCTGAGAAGGACACTCCTGGTATTTTAGCAACGCCATGCCTGCCTGATGGCATGAGAAGTACAAAGAGAGGGGTGGGAGGGGCATGCTATCGTTCATGCTGGTGCCGAGAATGGAATATATATATATACAAAGTCATATGGGCACTCGTTAACATTTACACGGTGCTAGTACGGCAGATGCGCGGCTCCGGGAGCGCTACGGCCAGGGCAATGAGCGCAGCGTCGTTTTCGGGAGCTGTGCTGCAATGTCCGATTCCTTAGCTACGTCCCAGATTTTGCGGATTTCAAATCAGACAAATATCAAGGTCTACAGAGGGGGGCGAACACGGCAGTTTGAAATCAGGGATTGGACATTTGTGCGTGCTGCATCGACGTGCCCGGGAACGGGGTTCGAGAGCGAGAGGTGGCTTCTTTTTACTTTGGTTTAGATGTCGGGGGATAGCTCGGACGCTGCGCACCCGAGTCATCCACATTTGGGATTCGCAAGCGTCAACCCAACCGTAGTGCAATGGAGGGGCCTCGCCCTGGGAGAACTGCCGCATAGATCACGGTGTCTGCTGTGCCAGGTAGGTATCAGCTGCCGAGCTCAGTGCTAGGCTATGTACAACGTTTTTCACCAGGGATGTGGTGTCCAAGCCGTACAACGGGGAACATGTGTCCTTTGTGGGCCTCTGCTCCCACACGCATGGAGAACCTACATGGCTGATCTACCATGAGCCGCTTTAAGCAGACACTTATGCTGGGGCGACTACTTTATGCCTGCTTTAAGGCGTCGAATTTGCCCGGCTGGCTTGGGAATTATCTCCAGACTGGAGTGAGCTGCCATCTGGCGAGAAAGAGTGGAACCAGCTTTGCTCCACTGCAGTGAGGAGTGTTGTCCAAAGCCATCCACTGCCACCATGCCCTGCCCTCTGGCGGGGGATACAGCAACTGACCAGCCCTCTAGACTTGTGCTCTGGTCAGACCGAAAAGGCTCTGTTCATACTGAAACAGCCCAGGACCATGGATGGAATGTGAATCCATAAAGGAAATGATAGTGGCCTTGCCCAATGGAGCAGTGGGGTCATTTTATTTTGCACATGACGTATATTATATGATATCGTGCTACACAACCGGCCATGACAAGGAGCAGGCCTGCCCTGAGAAGGACACTCCTGGTATTTTAGCAACGCCATGCCTGCCTGATGGCATGAGAAGTACATAGAGAGGGGTGGGAGGGGCATGCTATCGTTCATGCTGGTGCCGAGAATGGAATATATATATATACAAAGTCATATGGGCACTCGTTAACATTTACACGGTGCTAGTACGGCAGACGCGCGGCTCCGGGAGCGCTACGGCCAGGGCAATGAGCGCAGCGTCGTTTTCGGGAGCTGTGCTGCAATGTCCGATTCCTTAGCTACGTCCCAGATTTTGCGGATTTCAAATCAGACAAATATCAAGGTCTACAGAGGGGGGCGAACACGGCAGTTTGAAATCAGGGATTGGACATTTGTGCGTGCTGCATCGACGTGCCCGGGAACGGGGTTCGAGAGCGAGAGGTGGCTTCTTTTTACTTTGGTTTAGATGTCGGGGGATAGCTCGGACGCTGCGCACCCGAGTCATCCACATTTGGGATTCGCAAGCGTCAACCCAACCGTAGTGCAATGGAGGGGCCTCGCCCTGGGAGAACTGCCGCATAGATCACGGTGTCTGCTGTGCCAGGTAGGTATCAGCTGCCGAGCTCAGTGCTAGGCTATGTACAACGTTTTTCACCAGGCATGTGGTGTCCAAGCCGTACAACGGGGAACATGTGTCCTTTGTCGGCCTCTGCTCCCACACGCATGGAGAACCTACATGGCTGATCTACCATGAGCCGCTTTAAGCAGACACTTATGCTGGGGCGACTACTTCATGCCTGCTTTAAGGCGTCGAATTTGCCCGGCTGGCTTGGGAATTATCTCCAGACTGGAGTGAGCTGCCATCTGGCGAGAAAGAGTGGAACCAGCTTTGCTCCACTGCAGTGAGGAGTGTTGTCCAAAGCCATCCACTGCCACCATGCCCTGCCCTCTGGCGGGGGATACAGCAACTGACCAGCCCTCTAGACTTGTGCTCTGGTCAGACCGAAAAGGCTCTGTTCATACTGAAACAGCCCAGGACCATGGATGGAATGTGAATCCATAAAGGAAATGATAGTGGCCTTGCCCAATGGAGCAGTGGGGTCATTTTATTTTGCACATGACGTATATTATATGATATCGTGCTACACAACCGGCCATGACAAGGAGCAGGCCTGCCCTGAGAAGGACACTCCTGGTATTTTAGCAACGCCATGCCTGCCTGATGGCATGAGAAGTACATAGAGAGGGGTGGGAGGGGCATGCTATCGTTCATGCTGGTGCCGAGAATGGAATATATATATATACAAAGTCATATGGGCACTCGTTAACATTTACACGGTGCTAGTACGGCAGACGCGCGGCTCCGGGAGCGCTACGGCCAGGGCAATGAGCGCAGCGTCGTTTTCGGGAGCTGTGCTGCAATGTCCGATTCCTTAGCTACGTCCCAGATTTTGCGGATTTCAAATCAGACAAATATCAAGGTCTACAGAGGCGGGCGAACACGGCAGTTTGAAATCAGGGATTGGACATTTGTGCGTGCTGCATCGACGTGCCCGGGAACGGGGTTCGAGAGCGAGAGGTGGCTTCTTTTTACTTTGGTTTAGATGTCGGGGGATAGCTCGGACGCTGCGCACCCGAGTCATCCACATTTGGGATTCGCAAGCGTCAACCCAACCGTAGTGCAATGGAGGGGCTTCGCCCTGGGAGAACTGCCGCATAGATCACGGTGTCTGCTGTGCCAGGTAGGTATCAGCTGCCGAGCTCAGTGCTAGGCTATGTACAACGTTTTTCACCAGGGATGTGGTGTCCAAGCCGTACAACGGGGAACATGTGTCCTTTGTCGGCCTCTGCTCCCACACGCATGGAGAACCTACATGGCTGATCTACCATGAGCCGCTTTAAGCAGACACTAATGCTGGGGCGACTACTTTATGCCTGCTTTAAGGCGTCGAATTTGCCCGGCTGGCTTGGGAATTATCTCCAGACTGGAGTGAGCTGCCATCTGGCGAGAAAGAGTGGAACCAGCTTTGCTCCACTGCAGTGAGGAGTGTTGTCCAAAGCCATCCACTGCCACCATGCCCTGCCCTCTGGCGGGGGATACAGCAACTGACCAGCCCTCTAGACTTGTGCTCTGGTCAGACCGAAAAGGCTCTGTTCATACTGAAACAGCCCAGGACCATGGATGGAATGTGAATCCATAAAGGAAATGATAGTGGCCTTGCCCAATGGAGCAGTGGGGTCATTTTATTTTGCACATGACGTATATTATATGATATCGTGCTACACAACCGGCCATGACAAGGAGCAGGCCTGCCCTGAGAAGGACACTCCTGGTATTTTAGCAACGCCATGCCTGCCTGATGGCATGAGAAGTACATAGAGAGGGGTGGGAGGGGCATGCTATCGTTCATGCTGGTGCCGAGAATGGAATATATATATATACAAAGTCATATGGGCACTCGTTAACATTTACACGGTGCTAGTACGGCAGACGCGCGGCTCCGGGAGCGCTACGGCCAGGGCAATGAGCGCAGCGTCGTTTTCGGGAGCTGTGCTGCAATGTCCGATTCCTTAGCTACGTCCCAGATTTTGCGGATTTCAAATCAGACAAATATCAAGGTCTACAGAGGCGGGCGAACACGGCAGTTTGAAATCAGGGATTGGACATTTGTGCGTGCTGCATCGACGTGCCCGGGAACGGGGTTCGAGAGCGAGAGGTGGCTTCTTTTTACTTTGGTTTAGATGTCGGGGGATAGCTCGGACGCTGCGCACCCGAGTCATCCACATTTGGGATTCGCAAGCGTCAACCCAACCGTAGTGCAATGGAGGGGCCTCGCCCTGGGAGAACTGCCGCATAGATCACGGTGTCTGCTGTGCCAGGTAGGTATCAGCTGCCGAGCTCAGTGCTAGGCTATGTACAACGTTTTTCACCAGGCATGTGGTGTCCAAGCCGTACAACGGGGAACATGTGTCCTTTGTCGGCCTCTGCTCCCACACGCATGGAGAACCTACATGGCTGATCTACCATGAGCCGCTTTAAGCAGACACTTATGCTGGGGCGACTACTTTATGCCTGCTTTAAGGCGTCGAATTTGCCCGGCTGGCTTGGGAATTATCTCCAGACTGGAGTGAGCTGCCATTTGGCGAGAAAGAGTGGAACCAGCTTTGCTCCACTGCAGTGAGGAGTGTTGTCCAAAGCCATCCACTGACACCATGCCCTGCCCTCTGGCGGGGGATACAGCAACTGACCAGCCCTCTAGACTTGTGCTCTGGTCAGACCGAAAAGGCTCTGTTCATACTGAAACAGCCCAGGACCATGGATGGAATGTGAATCCATAAAGGAAATGATAGTGGCCTTGCCCAATGGAGCAGTGGGGTCATTTTATTTTGCACATGACGTATATTATATGATATCGTGCTACACAACCGGCCATGACAAGGAGCAGGCCTGCCCTGAGAAGGACACTCCTGGTATTTTAGCAACGCCATGCCTGCCTGATGGCATGAGAAGTACAAAGAGAGGGGTGGGAGGGGCATGCTATCGTTCATGCTGGTGCCGAGAATGGAATATATATATATACAAAGTCATATGGGCACTCGTTAACATTTACACGGTGCTAGTACGGCAGATGCGCGGCTCCGGGAGCGCTACGGCCAGGGCAATGAGCGCAGCGTCGTTTTCGGGAGCTGTGCTGCAATGTCCGATTCCTTAGCTACGTCCCAGATTTTGCGGATTTCAAATCAGACAAATATCAAGGTCTACAGAGGGGGGCGAACACGGCAGTTTGAAATCAGGGATTGGACATTTGTGCGTGCTGCATCGACGTGCCCGGGAACGGGGTTCGAGAGCGAGAGGTGGCTTCTTTTTACTTTGGTTTAGATGTCGGGGGATAGCTCGGACGCTGCGCACCCGAGTCATCCACATTTGGGATTCGCAAGCGTCAACCCAACCGTAGTGCAATGGAGGGGCCTCGCCCTGGGAGAACTGCCGCATAGATCACGGTGTCTGCTGTGCCAGGTAGGTATCAGCTGCCGAGCTCAGTGCTAGGCTATGTACAACGTTTTTCACCAGGGATGTGGTGTCCAAGCCGTACAACGGGGAACATGTGTCCTTTGTGGGCCTCTGCTCCCACACGCATGGAGAACCTACATGGCTGATCTACCATGAGCCGCTTTAAGCAGACACTTATGCTGGGGCGACTACTTTATGCCTGCTTTAAGGCGTCGAATTTGCCCGGCTGGCTTGGGAATTATCTCCAGACTGGAGTGAGCTGCCATCTGGCGAGAAAGAGTGGAACCAGCTTTGCTCCACTGCAGTGAGGAGTGTTGTCCAAAGCCATCCACTGCCACCATGCCCTGCCCTCTGGCGGGGGATACAGCAACTGACCAGCCCTCTAGACTTGTGCTCTGGTCAGACCGAAAAGGCTCTGTTCATACTGAAACAGCCCAGGACCATGGATGGAATGTGAATCCATAAAGGAAATGATAGTGGCCTTGCCCAATGGAGCAGTGGGGTCATTTTATTTTGCACATGACGTATATTATATGATATCGTGCTACACAACCGGCCATGACAAGGAGCAGGCCTGCCCTGAGAAGGACACTCCTGGTATTTTAGCAACGCCATGCCTGCCTGATGGCATGAGAAGTACATAGAGAGGGGTGGGAGGGGCATGCTATCGTTCATGCTGGTGCCGAGAATGGAATATATATATATACAAAGTCATATGGGCACTCGTTAACATTTACACGGTGCTAGTACGGCAGACGCGCGGCTCCGGGAGCGCTACGGCCAGGGCAATGAGCGCAGCGTCGTTTTCGGGAGCTGTGCTGCAATGTCCGATTCCTTAGCTACGTCCCAGATTTTGCGGATTTCAAATCAGACAAATATCAAGGTCTACAGAGGGGGGCGAACACGGCAGTTTGAAATCAGGGATTGGACATTTGTGCGTGCTGCATCGACGTGCCCGGGAACGGGGTTCGAGAGCGAGAGGTGGCTTCTTTTTACTTTGGTTTAGATGTCGGGGGATAGCTCGGACGCTGCGCACCCGAGTCATCCACATTTGGGATTCGCAAGCGTCAACCCAACCGTAGTGCAATGGAGGGGCCTCGCCCTGGGAGAACTGCCGCATAGATCACGGTGTCTGCTGTGCCAGGTAGGTATCAGCTGCCGAGCTCAGTGCTAGGCTATGTACAACGTTTTTCACCAGGCATGTGGTGTCCAAGCCGTACAACGGGGAACATGTGTCCTTTGTCGGCCTCTGCTCCCACACGCATGGAGAACCTACATGGCTGATCTACCATGAGCCGCTTTAAGCAGACACTTATGCTGGGGCGACTACTTCATGCCTGCTTTAAGGCGTCGAATTTGCCCGGCTGGCTTGGGAATTATCTCCAGACTGGAGTGAGCTGCCATCTGGCGAGAAAGAGTGGAACCAGCTTTGCTCCACTGCAGTGAGGAGTGTTGTCCAAAGCCATCCACTGCCACCATGCCCTGCCCTCTGGCGGGGGATACAGCAACTGACCAGCCCTCTAGACTTGTGCTCTGGTCAGACCGAAAAGGCTCTGTTCATACTGAAACAGCCCAGGACCATGGATGGAATGTGAATCCATAAAGGAAATGATAGTGGCCTTGCCCAATGGAGCAGTGGGGTCATTTTATTTTGCACATGACGTATATTATATGATATCGTGCTACACAACCGGCCATGACAAGGAGCAGGCCTGCCCTGAGAAGGACACTCCTGGTATTTTAGCAACGCCATGCCTGCCTGATGGCATGAGAAGTACATAGAGAGGGGTGGGAGGGGCATGCTATCGTTCATGCTGGTGCCGAGAATGGAATATATATATATACAAAGTCATATGGGCACTCGTTAACATTTACACGGTGCTAGTACGGCAGACGCGCGGCTCCGGGAGCGCTACGGCCAGGGCAATGAGCGCAGCGTCGTTTTCGGGAGCTGTGCTGCAATGTCCGATTCCTTAGCTACGTCCCAGATTTTGCGGATTTCAAATCAGACAAATATCAAGGTCTACAGAGGCGGGCGAACACGGCAGTTTGAAATCAGGGATTGGACATTTGTGCGTGCTGCATCGACGTGCCCGGGAACGGGGTTCGAGAGCGAGAGGTGGCTTCTTTTTACTTTGGTTTAGATGTCGGGGGATAGCTCGGACGCTGCGCACCCGAGTCATCCACATTTGGGATTCGCAAGCGTCAACCCAACCGTAGTGCAATGGAGGGGCTTCGCCCTGGGAGAACTGCCGCATAGATCACGGTGTCTGCTGTGCCAGGTAGGTATCAGCTGCCGAGCTCAGTGCTAGGCTATGTACAACGTTTTTCACCAGGGATGTGGTGTCCAAGCCGTACAACGGGGAACATGTGTCCTTTGTCGGCCTCTGCTCCCACACGCATGGAGAACCTACATGGCTGATCTACCATGAGCCGCTTTAAGCAGACACTTATGCTGGGGCGACTACTTTATGCCTGCTTTAAGGCGTCGAATTTGCCCGGCTGGCTTGGGAATTATCTCCAGACTGGAGTGAGCTGCCATCTGGCGAGAAAGAGTGGAACCAGCTTTGCTCCACTGCAGTGAGGAGTGTTGTCCAAAGCCATCCACTGCCACCATGCCCTGCCCTCTGGCGGGGGATACAGCAACTGACCAGCCCTCTAGACTTGTGCTCTGGTCAGACCGAAAAGGCTCTGTTCATACTGAAACAGCCCAGGACCATGGATGGAATGTGAATCCATAAAGGAAATGATAGTGGCCTTGCCCAATGGAGCAGTGGGGTCATTTTATTTTGCACATGACGTATATTATATGATATCGTGCTACACAACCGGCCATGACAAGGAGCAGGCCTGCCCTGAGAAGGACACTCCTGGTATTTTAGCAACGCCATGCCTGCCTGATGGCATGAGAAGTACATAGAGAGGGGTGGGAGGGGCATGCTATCGTTCATGCTGGTGCCGAGAATGGAATATATATATATACAAAGTCATATGGGCACTCGTTAACATTTACACGGTGCTAGTACGGCAGACGCGCGGCTCCGGGAGCGCTACGGCCAGGGCAATGAGCGCAGCGTCGTTTTCGGGAGCTGTGCTGCAATGTCCGATTCCTTAGCTACGTCCCAGATTTTGCGGATTTCAAATCAGACAAATATCAAGGTCTACAGAGGCGGGCGAACACGGCAGTTTGAAATCAGGGATTGGACATTTGTGCGTGCTGCATCGACGTGCCCGGGAACGGGGTTCGAGAGCGAGAGGTGGCTTCTTTTTACTTTGGTTTAGATGTCGGGGGATAGCTCGGACGCTGCGCACCCGAGTCATCCACATTTGGGATTCGCAAGCGTCAACCCAACCGTAGTGCAATGGAGGGGCCTCGCCCTGGGAGAACTGCCGCATAGATCACGGTGTCTGCTGTGCCAGGTAGGTATCAGCTGCCGAGCTCAGTGCTAGGCTATGTACAACGTTTTTCACCAGGCATGTGGTGTCCAAGCCGTACAACGGGGAACATGTGTCCTTTGTCGGCCTCTGCTCCCACACGCATGGAGAACCTACATGGCTGATCTACCATGAGCCGCTTTAAGCAGACACTTATGCTGGGGCGACTACTTTATGCCTGCTTTAAGGCGTCGAATTTGCCCGGCTGGCTTGGGAATTATCTCCAGACTGGAGTGAGCTGCCATTTGGCGAGAAAGAGTGGAACCAGCTTTGCTCCACTGCAGTGAGGAGTGTTGTCCAAAGCCATCCACTGACACCATGCCCTGCCCTCTGGCGGGGGATACAGCAACTGACCAGCCCTCTAGACTTGTGCTCTGGTCAGACTGAAAAGGCTCTGTTCATACTGAAACAGCCCAGGACCATGGATGGAATGTGAATCCATAAAGGAAATGATAGTGGCCTTGCCCAATGGAGCAGTGGGGTCATTTTATTTTGCACATGACGTATATTATATGATATCGTGCTACACAACCGGCCATGACAAGGAGCAGGCCTGCCCTGAGAAGGACACTCCTGGTATTTTAGCAACGCCATGCCTGCCTGATGGCATGAGAAGTACAAAGAGAGGGGTGGGAGGGGCATGCTATCGTTCATGCTGGTGCCGAGAATGGAAGATATATATATACAAAGTCATATGGGCACTCGTTAACATTTACACGGTGCTAGTACGGCAGATGCGCGGCTCCGGGAGCGCTACGGCCAGGGCAATGAGCGCAGCGTCGTTTTCGGGAGCTGTGCTGCAATGTCCGATTCCTTAGCTACGTCCCAGATTTTGCGGATTTCAAATCAGACAAATATCAAGGTCTACAGAGGGGGGCGAACACGGCAGTTTGAAATCAGGGATTGGACATTTGTGCGTGCTGCATCGACGTGCCCGGGAACGGGGTTCGAGAGCGAGAGGTGGCTTCTTTTTACTTTGGTTTAGATGTCGGGGGATAGCTCGGACGCTGCGCACCCGAGTCATCCACATTTGGGATTCGCAAGCGTCAACCCAACCGTAGTGCAATGGAGGGGCCTCGCCCTGGGAGAACTGCCGCATAGATCACGGTGTCTGCTGTGCCAGGTAGGTATCAGCTGCCGAGCTCAGTGCTAGGCTATGTACAACGTTTTTCACCAGGCATGTGGTGTCCAAGCCGTACAACGGGGAACATGTGTCCTTTGTCGGCCTCTGCTCCCACACGCATGGAGAACCTACATGGCTGATCTACCATGAGCCGCTTTAAGCAGACACTTATGCTGGGGCGACTACTTCATGCCTGCTTTAAGGCGTCGAATTTGCCCGGCTGGCTTGGGAATTATCTCCAGACTGGAGTGAGCTGCCATCTGGCGAGAAAGAGTGGAACCAGCTTTGCTCCACTGCAGTGAGGAGTGTTGTCCAAAGCCATCCACTGCCACCATGCCCTGCCCTCTGGCGGGGGATACAGCAACTGACCAGCCCTCTAGACTTGTGCTCTGGTCAGACCGAAAAGGCTCTGTTCATACTGAAACAGCCCAGGACCATGGATGGAATGTGAATCCATAAAGGAAATGATAGTGGCCTTGCCCAATGGAGCAGTGGGGTCATTTTATTTTGCACATGACGTATATTATATGATATCGTGCTACACAACCGGCCATGACAAGGAGCAGGCCTGCCCTGAGAAGGACACTCCTGGTATTTTAGCAACGCCATGCCTGCCTGATGGCATGAGAAGTACATAGAGAGGGGTGGGAGGGGCATGCTATCGTTCATGCTGGTGCCGAGAATGGAATATATATATATACAAAGTCATATGGGCACTCGTTAACATTTACACGGTGCTAGTACGGCAGACGCGCGGCTCCGGGAGCGCTACGGCCAGGGCAATGAGCGCAGCGTCGTTTTCGGGAGCTGTGCTGCAATGTCCGATTCCTTAGCTACGTCCCAGATTTTGCGGATTTCAAATCAGACAAATATCAAGGTCTACAGAGGCGGGCGAACACGGCAGTTTGAAATCAGGGATTGGACATTTGTGCGTGCTGCATCGACGTGCCCGGGAACGGGGTTCGAGAGCGAGAGGTGGCTTCTTTTTACTTTGGTTTAGATGTCGGGGGATAGCTCGGACGCTGCGCACCCGAGTCATCCACATTTGGGATTCGCAAGCGTCAACCCAACCGTAGTGCAATGGAGGGGCTTCGCCCTGGGAGAACTGCCGCATAGATCACGGTGTCTGCTGTGCCAGGTAGGTATCAGCTGCCGAGCTCAGTGCTAGGCTATGTACAACGTTTTTCACCAGGGATGTGGTGTCCAAGCCGTACAACGGGGAACATGTGTCCTTTGTCGGCCTCTGCTCCCACACGCATGGAGAACCTACATGGCTGATCTACCATGAGCCGCTTTAAGCAGACACTAATGCTGGGGCGACTACTTTATGCCTGCTTTAAGGCGTCGAATTTGCCCGGCTGGCTTGGGAATTATCTCCAGACTGGAGTGAGCTGCCATCTGGCGAGAAAGAGTGGAACCAGCTTTGCTCCACTGCAGTGAGGAGTGTTGTCCAAAGCCATCCACTGCCACCATGCCCTGCCCTCTGGCGGGGGATACAGCAACTGACCAGCCCTCTAGACTTGTGCTCTGGTCAGACCGAAAAGGCTCTGTTCATACTGAAACAGCCCAGGACCATGGATGGAATGTGAATCCATAAAGGAAATGATAGTGGCCTTGCCCAATGGAGCAGTGGGGTCATTTTATTTTGCACATGACGTATATTATATGATATCGTGCTACACAACCGGCCATGACAAGGAGCAGGCCTGCCCTGAGAAGGACACTCCTGGTATTTTAGCAACGCCATGCCTGCCTGATGGCATGAGAAGTACATAGAGAGGGGTGGGAGGGGCATGCTATCGTTCATGCTGGTGCCGAGAATGGAATATATATATATACAAAGTCATATGGGCACTCGTTAACATTTACACGGTGCTAGTACGGCAGACGCGCGGCTCCGGGAGCGCTACGGCCAGGGCAATGAGCGCAGCGTCGTTTTCGGGAGCTGTGCTGCAATGTCCGATTCCTTAGCTACGTCCCAGATTTTGCGGATTTCAAATCAGACAAATATCAAGGTCTACAGAGGCGGGCGAACACGGCAGTTTGAAATCAGGGATTGGACATTTGTGCGTGCTGCATCGACGTGCCCGGGAACGGGGTTCGAGAGCGAGAGGTGGCTTCTTTTTACTTTGGTTTAGATGTCGGGGGATAGCTCGGACGCTGCGCACCCGAGTCATCCACATTTGGGATTCGCAAGCGTCAACCCAACCGTAGTGCAATGGAGGGGCCTCGCCCTGGGAGAACTGCCGCATAGATCACGGTGTCTGCTGTGCCAGGTAGGTATCAGCTGCCGAGCTCAGTGCTAGGCTATGTACAACGTTTTTCACCAGGGATGTGGTGTCCAAGCCGTACAACGGGGAACATGTGTCCTTTGTCGGCCTCTGCTCCCACACGCATGGAGAACCTACATGGCTGATCTACCATGAGCCGCTTTAAGCAGACACTTATGCTGGGGCGACTACTTTATGCCTGCTTTAAGGCGTCGAATTTGCCCGGCTGGCTTGGGAATTATCTCCAGACTGGAGTGAGCTGCCATCTGGCGAGAAAGAGTGGAACCAGCTTTGCTCCACTGCAGTGAGGAGTGTTGTCCAAAGCCATCCACTGCCACCATGCCCTGCCCTCTGGCGGGGGATACAGCAACTGACCAGCCCTCTAGACTTGTGCTCTGGTCAGACCGAAAAGGCTCTGTTCATACTGAAACAGCCCAGGACCATGGATGGAATGTGAATCCATAAAGGAAATGATAGTGGCCTTGCCCAATGGAGCAGTGGGGTCATTTTATTTTGCACATGACGTATATTATATGATATCGTGCTACACAACCGGCCATGACAAGGAGCAGGCCTGCCCTGAGAAGGACACTCCTGGTATTTTAGCAACGCCATGCCTGCCTGATGGCATGAGAAGTACATAGAGAGGGGTGGGAGGGGCATGCTATCGTTCATGCTGGTGCCGAGAATGGAATATATATATATACAAAGTCATATGGGCACTCGTTAACATTTACACGGTGCTAGTACGGCAGACGCGCGGCTCCGGGAGCGCTACGGCCAGGGCAATGAGCGCAGCGTTGTTTTCGGGAGCTGTGCTGCAATGTCCGATTCCTTAGCTACGTCCCAGATTTTGCGGATTTCAAATCAGACAAATATCAAGGTCTACAGAGGCGGGCGAACACGGCAGTTTGAAATCAGGGATTGGACATTTGTGCGTGCTGCATCGACGTGCCCGGGAACGGGGTTCGAGAGCGAGAGGTGGCTTCTTTTTACTTTGGTTTAGATGTCGGGGGATAGCTCGGACGCTGCGCACCCGAGTCATCCACATTTGGGATTCGCAAGCGTCAACCCAACCGTAGTGCAATGGAGGGGCCTCGCCCTGGGAGAACTGCCGCATAGATCACGGTGTCTGCTGTGCCAGGTAGGTATCAGCTGCCGAGCTCAGTGCTAGGCTATGTACAACGTTTTTCACCAGGGATGTGGTGTCCAAGCCGTACAACGGGGAACATGTGTCCTTTGTCGGCCTCTGCTCCCACACGCATGGAGAACCTACATGGCTGATCTACCATGAGCCGCTTTAAGCAGACACTTATGCTGGGGCGACTACTTTATGCCTGCTTTAAGGCGTCGAATTTGCCCGGCTGGCTTGGGAATTATCTCCAGACTGGAGTGAGCTGCCATCTGGCGAGAAAGAGTGGAACCAGCTTTGCTCCACTGCAGTGAGGAGTGTTGTCCAAAGCCATCCACTGCCACCATGCCCTGCCCTCTGGCGGGGGATACAGCAACTGACCAGCCCTCTAGACTTGTGCTCTGGTCAGACCGAAAAGGCTCTGTTCATACTGAAACAGCCCAGGACCATGGATGGAATGTGAATCCATAAAGGAAATGATAGTGGCCTTGCCCAATGGAGCAGTGGGGTCATTTTATTTTGCACATGACGTATATTATATGATATCGTGCTACACAACCGGCCATGACAAGGAGCAGGCCTGCCCTGAGAAGGACACTCCTGGTATTTTAGCAACGCCATGCCTGCCTGATGGCATGAGAAGTACATAGAGAGGGGTGGGAGGGGCATGCTATCGTTCATGCTGGTGCCGAGAATGGAATATATATATATACAAAGTCATATGGGCACTCGTTAACATTTACACGGTGCTAGTACGGCAGACGCGCGGCTCCGGGAGCGCTACGGCCAGGGCAATGAGCGCAGCGTCGTTTTCGGGAGCTGTGCTGCAATGTCCGATTCCTTAGCTACGTCCCAGATTTTGTGGATTTCAAATCAGACAAATATCAAGGTCTACAGAGGCGGGCGAACACGGCAGTTTGAAATCAGGGATTGGACATTTGTGCGTGCTGCATCGACGTGCCCGGGAACGGGGTTCGAGAGCGAGAGGTGGCTTCTTTTTACTTTGGTTTAGATGTCGGGGGATAGCTCGGACGCTGCGCACCCGAGTCATCCACATTTGGGATTCGCAAGCGTCAACCCAACCGTAGTGCAATGGAGGGGCCTCGCCCTGGGAGAACTGCCGCATAGATCACGGTGTCTGCTGTGCCAGGTAGGTATCAGCTGCCGAGCTCAGTGCTAGGCTATGTACAACGTTTTTCACCAGGGATGTGGTGTCCAAGCCGTACAACGGGGAACATGTGTCCTTTGTCGGCCTCTGCTCCCACACGCATGGAGAACCTACATGGCTGATCTACCATGAGCCGCTTTAAGCAGACACTTATGCTGGGGCGACTACTTTATGCCTGCTTTAAGGCGTCGAATTTGCCCGGCTGGCTTGGGAATTATCTCCAGACTGGAGTGAGCTGCCATCTGGCGAGAAAGAGTGGAACCAGCTTTGCTCCACTGCAGTGAGGAGTGTTGTCCAAAGCCATCCACTGCCACCATGCCCTGCCCTCTGGCGGGGGATACAGCAACTGACCAGCCCTCTAGACTTGTGCTCTGGTCAGACCGAAAAGGCTCTGTTCATACTGAAACAGCCCAGGACCATGGATGGAATGTGAATCCATAAAGGAAATGATAGTGGCCTTGCCCAATGGAGCAGTGGGGTCATTTTATTTTGCACATGACGTATATTATATGATATCGTGCTACACAACCGGCCATGACAAGGAGCAGGCCTGCCCTGAGAAGGACACTCCTGGTATTTTAGCAACGCCATGCCTGCCTGATGGCATGAGAAGTACATAGAGAGGGGTGGGAGGGGCATGCTATCGTTCATGCTGGTGCCGAGAATGGAATATATATATATACAAAGTCATATGGGCACTCGTTAACATTTACACGGTGCTAGTACGGCAGACGCGCGGCTCCGGGAGCGCTACGGCCAGGGCAATGAGCGCAGCGTCGTTTTCGGGAGCTGTGCTGCAATGTCCGATTCCTTAGCTACGTCCCAGATTTTGCGGATTTCAAATCAGACAAATATCAAGGTCTACAGAGGGGGGCGAACACGGCAGTTTGAAATCAGGGATTGGACATTTGTGCGTGCTGCATCGACGTGCCCGGGAACGGGGTTCGAGAGCGAGAGGTGGCTTCTTTTTACTTTGGTTTAGATGTCGGGGGATAGCTCGGACGCTGCGCACCCGAGTCATCCACATTTGGGATTCGCAAGCGTCAACCCAACCGTAGTGCAATGGAGGGGCTTCGCCCTGGGAGAACTGCCGCATAGATCACGGTGTCGGCTGTGGCAGGTAGGTATCAGCTGCCGAGCTCAGTGCTAGGCAATGTACAACGTTTTTCACCAGGGATGTGGTGTCCAAGCCGTACAACGGGGAACATGTGTCCTTTGTCGGCCTCTGCTCCCACACGCATGGAGAACCTACATGGCTGATCTACCATGAGCCGCTTTAAGCAGACACTTATGCTGGGGCGACTACTTTATGCCTGCTTTAAGGCGTCGAATTTGCCCGGCTGGCTTGGGAATTATCTCCAGACTGGAGTGAGCTGCCATCTGGCGAGAAAGAGTGGAACCAGCTTTGCTCCACTGCAGTGAGGAGTGTTGTCCAAAGCCATCCACTGCCACCATGCCCTGCCCTCTGGCGGGGGATACAGCAACTGACCAGCCCTCTAGACTTGTGCTCTGGTCAGACCGAAAAGGCTCTGTTCATACTGAAACAGCCCAGGACCATGGATGGAATGTGAATCCATAAAGGAAATGATAGTGGCCTTGCCCAATGGAGCAGTGGGGTCATTTTATTTTGCACATGACGTATATTATATGATATCGTGCTACACAACCGGCCATGACAAGGAGCAGGCCTGCCCTGAGAAGGACACTCCTGGTATTTTAGCAACGCCATGCCTGCCTGATGGCATGAGAAGTACATAGAGAGGGGTGGGAGGGGCATGCTATCGTTCATGCTGGTGCCGAGAATGGAATATATATATCTACAAAGTCATATGGGCACTCGTTAACATTTACACGGTGCTAGTACGGCAGACGCGCGGCTCCGGGAGCGCTACGGCCAGGGCAATGAGCGCAGCGTCGTTTTCGGGAGCTGTGCTGCAATGTCCGATTCCTTAGCTACGTCCCAGATTTTGCGGATTTCAAATCAGACAAATATCAAGGTCTACAGAGGCGGGCGAACACCGCAGTTTGAAATCAGGGATTGGACATTTGTGCGTGCTGCATCGACGTGCCCGGGAACGGGGTTCGAGAGCGAGAGGTGGCTTCTTTTTACTTTGGTTTAGATGTCGGGGGATAGCTCGGACGCTG
Source organism: Harmothoe impar (assembly GCA_947462335.1). Classification (NCBI taxonomy): domain Eukaryota; kingdom Metazoa; phylum Annelida; class Polychaeta; order Phyllodocida; family Polynoidae; genus Harmothoe; species Harmothoe impar. The sequence continues at coordinate 48,873,038 of OX381721.1, forward strand.
CGCACCCGAGTCATCCACATTTGGGATTCGCAAGCGTCAACCCAACCGTAGTGCAATGGAGGGGCTTCGCCCTGGGAGAACTGCCGCATAGATCACGGTGTCGGCTGTGCCAGGTAGGTATCAGCTGCCGAGCTCAGTGCTAGGCTATGTACAACGTTTTTCACCAGGGATGTGGTGTCCAAGCCGTACAACGGGGAACATGTGTCCTTTGTCGGCCTCTGCTCCCACACGCATGGAGAACCTACATGGCTGATCTACCATGAGCCGCTTTAAGCAGACACTTATGCTGGGGCGACTACTTTATGCCTGCTTTAAGGCGTCGAATTTGCCCGGCTGGCTTGGGAATTATCTCCAGACTGGAGTGAGCTGCCATCTGGCGAGAAAGAGTGGAACCAGCTTTGCTCCACTGCAGTGAGGAGTGTTGTCCAAAGCCATCCACTGCCACCATGCCCTGCCCTCTGGCGGGGGATACAGCAACTGACCAGCCCTCTAGACTTGTGCTCTGGTCAGACCGAAAAGGCTCTGTTCATACTGAAACAGCCCAGGACCATGGATGGAATGTGAATCCATAAAGGAAATGATAGTGGCCTTGCCCAATGGAGCAGTGGGGTCATTTTATTTTGCACATGACGTATATTATATGATATCGTGCTACACAACCGGCCATGACAAGGAGCAGGCCTGCCCTGAGAAGGACACTCCTGGTATTTTAGCAACGCCATGCCTGCCTGATGGCATGAGAAGTACATAGAGAGGGGTGGGAGGGGCATGCTATCGTTCATGCTGGTGCCGAGAATGGAATATATATATATACAAAGTCATATGGGCACTCGTTAACATTTACACGGTGCTAGTACGGCAGACGCGCGGCTCCGGGAGCGCTACGGCCAGGGCAATGAGCGCAGCGTCGTTTTCGGGAGCTGTGCTGCAATGTCCGATTCCTTAGCTACGTCCCAGATTTTGCGGATTTCAAATCAGACAAATATCAAGGTCTACAGAGGCGGGCGAACACGGCAGTTTGAAATCAGGGATTGGACATTTGTGCGTGCTGCATCGACGTGCCCGGGAACGGGGTTCGAGAGCGAGAGGTGGCTTCTTTTTACTTTGGTTTAGATGTCGGGGGATAGCTCGGACGCTGCGCACCCGAGTCATCCACATTTGGGATTCGCAAGCGTCAACCCAACCGTAGTGCAATGGAGGGGCCTCGCCCTGGGAGAACTGCCGCATAGATCACGGTGTCTGCTGTGCCAGGTAGGTATCAGCTGCCGAGCTCAGTGCTAGGCTATGTACAACGTTTTTCACCAGGGATGTGGTGTCCAAGCCGTACAACGGGGAACATGTGTCCTTTGTCGGCCTCTGCTCCCACACGCATGGAGAACCTACATGGCTGATCTACCATGAGCCGCTTTAAGCAGACACTTATGCTGGGGCGACTACTTTATGCCTGCTTTAAGGCGTCGAATTTGCCCGGCTGGCTTGGGAATTATCTCCAGACTGGAGTGAGCTGCCATCTGGCGAGAAAGAGTGGAACCAGCTTTGCTCCACTGCAGTGAGGAGTGTTGTCCAAAGCCATCCACTGCCACCATGCCCTGCCCTCTGGCGGGGGATACAGCAACTGACCAGCCCTCTAGACTTGTGCTCTGGTCAGACCGAAAAGGCTCTGTTCATACTGAAACAGCCCAGGACCATGGATGGAATGTGAATCCATAAAGGAAATGATAGTGGCCTTGCCCAATGGAGCAGTGGGGTCATTTTATTTTGCACATGACGTATATTATATGATATCGTGCTACACAACCGGCCATGACAAGGAGCAGGCCTGCCCTGAGAAGGACACTCCTGGTATTTTAGCAACGCCATGCCTGCCTGATGGCATGAGAAGTACATAGAGAGGGGTGGGAGGGGCATGCTATCGTTCATGCTGGTGCCGAGAATGGAATATATATATATACAAAGTCATATGGGCACTCGTTAACATTTACACGGTGCTAGTACGGCAGACGCGCGGCTCCGGGAGCGCTACGGCCAGGGCAATGAGCGCAGCGTTGTTTTCGGGAGCTGTGCTGCAATGTCCGATTCCTTAGCTACGTCCCAGATTTTGCGGATTTCAAATCAGACAAATATCAAGGTCTACAGAGGCGGGCGAACACGGCAGTTTGAAATCAGGGATTGGACATTTGTGCGTGCTGCATCGACGTGCCCGGGAACGGGGTTCGAGAGCGAGAGGTGGCTTCTTTTTACTTTGGTTTAGATGTCGGGGGATAGCTCGGACGCTGCGCACCCGAGTCATCCACATTTGGGATTCGCAAGCGTCAACCCAACCGTAGTGCAATGGAGGGGCTTCGCCCTGGGAGAACTGCCGCATAGATCACGGTGTCGGCTGTGCCAGGTAGGTATCAGCTGCCGAGCTCAGTGCTAGGCTATGTACAACGTTTTTCACCAGGGATGTGGTGTCCAAGCCGTACAACGGGGAACATGTGTCCTTTGTCGGCCTCTGCTCCCACACGCATGGAGAACCTACATGGCTGATCTACCATGAGCCGCTTTAAGCAGACACTTATGCTGGGGCGACTACTTTATGCCTGCTTTAAGGCGTCGAATTTGCCCGGCTGGCTTGGGAATTATCTCCAGACTGGAGTGAGCTGCCATCTGGCGAGAAAGAGTGGAACCAGCTTTGCTCCACTGCAGTGAGGAGTGTTGTCCAAAGCCATCCACTGCCACCATGCCCTGCCCTCTGGCGGGGGATACAGCAACTGACCAGCCCTCTAGACTTGTGCTCTGGTCAGACCGAAAAGGCTCTGTTCATACTGAAACAGCCCAGGACCATGGATGGAATGTGAATCCATAAAGGAAATGATAGTGGCCTTGCCCAATGGAGCAGTGGGGTCATTTTATTTTGCACATGACGTATATTATATGATATCGTGCTACACAACCGGCCATGACAAGGAGCAGGCCTGCCCTGAGAAGGACACTCCTGGTATTTTAGCAACGCCATGCCTGCCTGATGGCATGAGAAGTACATAGAGAGGGGTGGGAGGGGCATGCTATCGTTCATGCTGGTGCCGAGAATGGAATATATATATATACAAAGTCATATGGGCACTCGTTAACATTTACACGGTGCTAGTACGGCAGACGCGCGGCTCCGGGAGCGCTACGGCCAGGGCAATGAGCGCAGCGTCGTTTTCGGGAGCTGTGCTGCAATGTCCGATTCCTTAGCTACGTCCCAGATTTTGCGGATTTCAAATCAGACAAATATCAAGGTCTACAGAGGGGGGCGAACACGGCAGTTTGAAATCAGGGATTGGACATTTGTGCGTGCTGCATCGACGTGCCCGGGAACGGGGTTCGAGAGCGAGAGGTGGCTTCTTTTTACTTTGGTTTAGATGTCGGGGGATAGCTCGGACGCTGCGCACCCGAGTCATCCACATTTGGGATTCGCAAGCGTCAACCCAACCGTAGTGCAATGGAGGGGCTTCGCCCTGGGAGAACTGCCGCATAGATCACGGTGTCGGCTGTGGCAGGTAGGTATCAGCTGCCGAGCTCAGTGCTAGGCAATGTACAACGTTTTTCACCAGGGATGTGGTGTCCAAGCCGTACAACGGGGAACATGTGTCCTTTGTCGGCCTCTGCTCCCACACGCATGGAGAACCTACATGGCTGATCTACCATGAGCCGCTTTAAGCAGACACTTATGCTGGGGCGACTACTTTATGCCTGCTTTAAGGCGTCGAATTTGCCCGGCTGGCTTGGGAATTATCTCCAGACTGGAGTGAGCTGCCATCTGGCGAGAAAGAGTGGAACCAGCTTTGCTCCACTGCAGTGAGGAGTGTTGTCCAAAGCCATCCACTGCCACCATGCCCTGCCCTCTGGCGGGGGATACAGCAACTGACCAGCCCTCTAGACTTGTGCTCTGGTCAGACCGAAAAGGCTCTGTTCATACTGAAACAGCCCAGGACCATGGATGGAATGTGAATCCATAAAGGAAATGATAGTGGCCTTGCCCAATGGAGCAGTGGGGTCATTTTATTTTGCACATGACGTATATTATATGATATCGTGCTACACAACCGGCCATGACAAGGAGCAGGCCTGCCCTGAGAAGGACACTCCTGGTATTTTAGCAACGCCATGCCTGCCTGATGGCATGAGAAGTACATAGAGAGGGGTGGGAGGGGCATGCTATCGTTCATGCTGGTGCCGAGAATGGAATATATATATATACAAAGTCATATGGGCACTCGTTAACATTTACACGGTGCTAGTACGGCAGACGCGCGGCTCCGGGAGCGCTACGGCCAGGGCAATGAGCGCAGCGTCGTTTTCGGGAGCTGTGCTGCAATGTCCGATTCCTTAGCTACGTCCCAGATTTTGCGGATTTCAAATCAGACAAATATCAAGGTCTACAGAGGCGGGCGAACACCGCAGTTTGAAATCAGGGATTGGACATTTGTGCGTGCTGCATCGACGTGCCCGGGAACGGGGTTCGAGAGCGAGAGGTGGCTTCTTTTTACTTTGGTTTAGATGTCGGGGGATAGCTCGGACGCTGCGCACCCGAGTCATCCACATTTGGGATTCGCAAGCGTCAACCCAACCGTAGTGCAATGGAGGGGCTTCGCCCTGGGAGAACTGCCGCATAGATCACGGTGTCGGCTGTGCCAGGTAGGTATCAGCTGCCGAGCTCAGTGCTAGGCTATGTACAACGTTTTTCACCAGGGATGTGGTGTCCAAGCCGTACAACGGGGAACATGTGTCCTTTGTCGGCCTCTGCTCCCACACGCATGGAGAACCTACATGGCTGATCTACCATGAGCCGCTTTAAGCAGACACTTATGCTGGGGCGACTACTTTATGCCTGCTTTAAGGCGTCGAATTTGCCCGGCTGGCTTGGGAATTATCTCCAGACTGGAGTGAGCTGCCATCTGGCGAGAAAGAGTGGAACCAGCTTTGCTCCACTGCAGTGAGGAGTGTTGTCCAAAGCCATCCACTGCCACCATGCCCTGCCCTCTGGCGGGGGATACAGCAACTGACCAGCCCTCTAGACTTGTGCTCTGGTCAGACCGAAAAGGCTCTGTTCATACTGAAACAGCCCAGGACCATGGATGGAATGTGAATCCATAAAGGAAATGATAGTGGCCTTGCCCAATGGAGCAGTGGGGTCATTTTATTTTGCACATGACGTATATTATATGATATCGTGCTACACAACCGGCCATGACAAGGAGCAGGCCTGCCCTGAGAAGGACACTCCTGGTATTTTAGCAACGCCATGCCTGCCTGATGGCATGAGAAGTACATAGAGAGGGGTGGGAGGGGCATGCTATCGTTCATGCTGGTGCCGAGAATGGAATATATATATATACAAAGTCATATGGGCACTCGTTAACATTTACACGGTGCTAGTACGGCAGACGCGCGGCTCCGGGAGCGCTACGGCCAGGGCAATGAGCGCAGCGTCGTTTTCGGGAGCTGTGCTGCAATGTCCGATTCCTTAGCTACGTCCCAGATTTTGCGGATTTCAAATCAGACAAATATCAAGGTCTACAGAGGCGGGCGAACACGGCAGTTTGAAATCAGGGATTGGACATTTGTGCGTGCTGCATCGACGTGCCCGGGAACGGGGTTCGAGAGCGAGAGGTGGCTTCTTTTTACTTTGGTTTAGATGTCGGGGGATAGCTCGGACGCTGCGCACCCGAGTCATCCACATTTGGGATTCGCAAGCGTCAACCCAACCGTAGTGCAATGGAGGGGCCTCGCCCTGGGAGAACTGCCGCATAGATCACGGTGTCTGCTGTGCCAGGTAGGTATCAGCTGCCGAGCTCAGTGCTAGGCTATGTACAACGTTTTTCACCAGGGATGTGGTGTCCAAGCCGTACAACGGGGAACATGTGTCCTTTGTCGGCCTCTGCTCCCACACGCATGGAGAACCTACATGGCTGATCTACCATGAGCCGCTTTAAGCAGACACTTATGCTGGGGCGACTACTTTATGCCTGCTTTAAGGCGTCGAATTTGCCCGGCTGGCTTGGGAATTATCTCCAGACTGGAGTGAGCTGCCATCTGGCGAGAAAGAGTGGAACCAGCTTTGCTCCACTGCAGTGAGGAGTGTTGTCCAAAGCCATCCACTGCCACCATGCCCTGCCCTCTGGCGGGGGATACAGCAACTGACCAGCCCTCTAGACTTGTGCTCTGGTCAGACCGAAAAGGCTCTGTTCATACTGAAACAGCCCAGGACCATGGATGGAATGTGAATCCATAAAGGAAATGATAGTGGCCTTGCCCAATGGAGCAGTGGGGTCATTTTATTTTGCACATGACGTATATTATATGATATCGTGCTACACAACCGGCCATGACAAGGAGCAGGCCTGCCCTGAGAAGGACACTCCTGGTATTTTAGCAACGCCATGCCTGCCTGATGGCATGAGAAGTACATAGAGAGGGGTGGGAGGGGCATGCTATCGTTCATGCTGGTGCCGAGAATGGAATATATATATATACAAAGTCATATGGGCACTCGTTAACATTTACACGGTGCTAGTACGGCAGACGCGCGGCTCCGGGAGCGCTACGGCCAGGGCAATGAGCGCAGCGTTGTTTTCGGGAGCTGTGCTGCAATGTCCGATTCCTTAGCTACGTCCCAGATTTTGCGGATTTCAAATCAGACAAATATCAAGGTCTACAGAGGCGGGCGAACACGGCAGTTTGAAATCAGGGATTGGACATTTGTGCGTGCTGCATCGACGTGCCCGGGAACGGGGTTCGAGAGCGAGAGGTGGCTTCTTTTTACTTTGGTTTAGATGTCGGGGGATAGCTCGGACGCTGCGCACCCGAGTCATCCACATTTGGGATTCGCAAGCGTCAACCCAACCGTAGTGCAATGGAGGGGCCTCGCCCTGGGAGAACTGCCGCATAGATCACGGTGTCTGCTGTGCCAGGTAGGTATCAGCTGCCGAGCTCAGTGCTAGGCTATGTACAACGTTTTTCACCAGGGATGTGGTGTCCAAGCCGTACAACGGGGAACATGTGTCCTTTGTCGGCCTCTGCTCCCACACGCATGGAGAACCTACATGGCTGATCTACCATGAGCCGCTTTAAGCAGACACTTATGCTGGGGCGACTACTTTATGCCTGCTTTAAGGCGTCGAATTTGCCCGGCTGGCTTGGGAATTATCTCCAGACTGGAGTGAGCTGCCATCTGGCGAGAAAGAGTGGAACCAGCTTTGCTCCACTGCAGTGAGGAGTGTTGTCCAAAGCCATCCACTGCCACCATGCCCTGCCCTCTGGCGGGGGATACAGCAACTGACCAGCCCTCTAGACTTGTGCTCTGGTCAGACCGAAAAGGCTCTGTTCATACTGAAACAGCCCAGGACCATGGATGGAATGTGAATCCATAAAGGAAATGATAGTGGCCTTGCCCAATGGAGCAGTGGGGTCATTTTATTTTGCACATGACGTATATTATATGATATCGTGCTACACAACCGGCCATGACAAGGAGCAGGCCTGCCCTGAGAAGGACACTCCTGGTATTTTAGCAACGCCATGCCTGCCTGATGGCATGAGAAGTACATAGAGAGGGGTGGGAGGGGCATGCTATCGTTCATGCTGGTGCCGAGAATGGAATATATATATATACAAAGTCATATGGGCACTCGTTAACATTTACACGGTGCTAGTACGGCAGACGCGCGGCTCCGGGAGCGCTACGGCCAGGGCAATGAGCGCAGCGTCGTTTTCGGGAGCTGTGCTGCAATGTCCGATTCCTTAGCTACGTCCCAGATTTTGCGGATTTCAAATCAGACAAATATCAAGGTCTACAGAGGCGGGCGAACACGGCAGTTTGAAATCAGGGATTGGACATTTGTGCGTGCTGCATCGACGTGCCCGGGAACGGGGTTCGAGAGCGAGAGGTGGCTTCTTTTTACTTTGGTTTAGATGTCGGGGGATAGCTCGGACGCTGCGCACCCGAGTCATCCACATTTGGGATTCGCAAGCGTCAACCCAACCGTAGTGCAATGGAGGGGCCTCGCCCTGGGAGAACTGCCGCATAGATCACGGTGTCTGCTGTGCCAGGTAGGTATCAGCTGCCGAGCTCAGTGCTAGGCTATGTACAACGTTTTTCACCAGGGATGTGGTGTCCAAGCCGTACAACGGGGAACATGTGTCCTTTGTGGGCCTCTGCTCCCACACGTATGGAGAACCTACATGGCTGATCTACCATGAGCCGCTTTAAGCAGACACTTATGCTGGGGCGACTACTTTATGCCTGCTTTAAGGCGTCGAATTTGCCCGGCTGGCTTGGGAATTATCTCCAGACTGGAGTGAGCTGCCATCTGGCGAGAAAGAGTGGAACCAGCTTTGCTCCACTGCAGTGAGGAGTGTTGTCCAAAGCCATCCACTGCCACCATGCCCTGCCCTCTGGCGGGGGATACAGCAACTGACCAGCCCTCTAGACTTGTGCTCTGGTCAGACCGAAAAGGCTCTGTTCATACTGAAACAGCCCAGGACCATGGATGGAATGTGAATCCATAAAGGAAATGATAGTGGCCTTGCCCAATGGAGCAGTGGGGTCATTTTATTTTGCACATGACGTATATTATATGATATCGTGCTACACAACCGGCCATGACAAGGAGCAGGCCTGCCCTGAGAAGGACACTCCTCGTATTTTAGCAACGCCATGCCTGCCTGATGGCATGAGAAGTACATAGAGAGGGGTGGGAGGGGCATGCTATCGTTCATGCTGGTGCCGAGAATGGAATATATATATATACAAAGTCATATGGGCACTCGTTAACATTTACACGGTGCTAGTACGGCAGACGCGCGGCTCCGGGAGCGCTACGGCCAGGGCAATGAGCGCAGCGTCGTTTTCGGGAGCTGTGCTGCAATGTCCGATTCCTTAGCTACGTCCCAGATTTTGCGGATTTCAAATCAGACAAATATCAAGGTCTACAGAGGCGGGCGAACACGGCAGTTTGAAATCAGGGATTGGACATTTGTGCGTGCTGCATCGACGTGCCCGGGAACGGGGTTCGAGAGCGAGAGGTGGCTTCTTTTTACTTTGGTTTAGATGTCGGGGGATAGCTCGGACGCTGCGCACCCGAGTCATCCACATTTGGGATTCGCAAGCGTCAACCCAACCGTAGTGCAATGGAGGGGCCTCGCCCTGGGAGAACTGCCGCATAGATCACGGTGTCTGCTGTGCCAGGTAGGTATCAGCTGCCGAGCTCAGTGCTAGGCTATGTACAACGTTTTTCACCAGGGATGTGGTGTCCAAGCCGTACAACGGGGAACATGTGTCCTTTGTCGGCCTCTGCTCCCACACGCATGGAGAACCTACATGGCTGATCTACCATGAGCCGCTTTAAGCAGACACTTATGCTGGGGCGACTACTTTATGCCTGCTTTAAGGCGTCGAATTTGCCCGGCTGGCTTGGGAATTATCTCCAGACTGGAGTGAGCTGCCATTTGGCGAGAAAGAGTGGAACCAGCTTTGCTCCACTGCAGTGAGGAGTGTTGTCCAAAGCCATCCACTGCCACCATGCCCTGCCCTCTGGCGGGGGATACAGCAACTGACCAGCCCTCTAGACTTGTGCTCTGGTCAGACCGAAAAGGCTCTGTTCATACTGAAACAGCCCAGGACCATGGATGGAATGTGAATCCATAAAGGAAATGATAGTGGCCTTGCCCAATGGAGCAGTGGGGTCATTTTATTTTGCACATGACGTATATTATATGATATCGTGCTACACAACCGGCCATGACAAGGAGCAGGCCTGCCCTGAGAAGGACACTCCTGGTATTTTAGCAACGCCATGCCTGCCTGATGGCATGAGAAGTACAAAGAGAGGGGTGGGAGGGGCATGCTATCGTTCATGCTGGTGCCGAGAATGGAATATATATATATACAAAGTCATATGGGCACTCGTTAACATTTACACGGTGCTAGTACGGCAGACGCGCGGCTCCGGGAGCGCTACGGCCAGGGCAATGAGCGCAGCGTCGTTTTCGGGAGCTGTGCTGCAATGTCCGATTCCTTAGCTACGTCCCAGATTTTGCGGATTTCAAATCAGACAAATATCAAGGTCTACAGAGGGGGGCGAACACGGCAGTTTGAAATCAGGGATTGGACATTTGTGCGTGCTGCATCGACGTGCCCGGGAACGGGGTTCGAGAGCGAGAGGTGGCTTCTTTTTACTTTGGTTTAGATGTCGGGGGATAGCTCGGACGCTGCGCACCCGAGTCATCCACATTTGGGATTCGCAAGCGTCAACCCAACCGTAGTGCAATGGAGGGGCCTCGCCCTGGGAGAACTGCCGCATAGATCACGGTGTCTGCTGTGCCAGGTAGGTATCAGCTGCCGAGCTCAGTGCTAGGCTATGTACAACGTTTTTCACCAGGGATGTGGTGTCCAAGCCGTACAACGGGGAACATGTGTCCTTTGTCGGCCTCTGCTCCCACACGCATGGAGAACCTACATGGCTGATCTACCATGAGCCGCTTTAAGCAGACACTTATGCTGGGGCGACTACTTTATGCCTGCTTTAAGGCGTCGAATTTGCCCGGCTGGCTTGGGAATTATCTCCAGACTGGAGTGAGCTGCCATCTGGCGAGAAAGAGTGGAACCAGCTTTGCTCCACTGCAGTGAGGAGTGTTGTCCAAAGCCATCCACTGCCACCATGCCCTGCCCTCTGGCGGGGGATACAGCAACTGACCAGCCCTCTAGACTTGTGCTCTGGTCAGACCGAAAAGGCTCTGTTCATACTGAAACAGCCCAGGACCATGGATGGAATGTGAATCCATAAAGGAAATGATAGTGGCCTTGCCCAATGGAGCAGTGGGGTCATTTTATTTTGCACATGACGTATATTATATGATATCGTGCTACACAACCGGCCATGACAAGGAGCAGGCCTGCCCTGAGAAGGACACTCCTGGTATTTTAGCAACGCCATGCCTGCCTGATGGCATGAGAAGTACATAGAGAGGGGTGGGAGGGGCATGCTATCGTTCATGCTGGTGCCGAGAATGGAATATATATATATACAAAGTCATATGGGCACTCGTTAACATTTACACGGTGCTAGTACGGCAGACGCGCGGCTCCGGGAGCGCTACGGCCAGGGCAATGAGCGCAGCGTCGTTTTCGGGAGCTGTGCTGCAATGTCCGATTCCTTAGCTACGTCCCAGATTTTGCGGATTTCAAATCAGACAAATATCAAGGTCTACAGAGGCGGGCGAACACGGCAGTTTGAAATCAGGGATTGGACATTTGTGCGTGCTGCATCGACGTGCCCGGGAACGGGGTTCGAGAGCGAGAGGTGGCTTCTTTTTACTTTGGTTTAGATGTCGGGGGATAGCTCGGACGCTGCGCACCCGAGTCATCCACATTTGGGATTCGCAAGCGTCAACCCAACCGTAGTGCAATGGAGGGGCCTCGCCCTGGGAGAACTGCCGCATAGATCACGGTGTCTGCTGTGCCAGGTAGGTATCAGCTGCCGAGCTCAGTGCTAGGCTATGTACAACGTTTTTCACCAGGGATGTGGTGTCCAAGCCGTACAACGGGGAACATGTGTCCTTTGTCGGCCTCTGCTCCCACACGCATGGAGAACCTACATGGCTGATCTACCATGAGCCGCTTTAAGCAGACACTTATGCTGGGGCGACTACTTTATGCCTGCTTTAAGGCGTCGAATTTGCCCGGCTGGCTTGGGAATTATCTCCAGACTGGAGTGAGCTGCCATCTGGCGAGAAAGAGTGGAACCAGCTTTGCTCCACTGCAGTGAGGAGTGTTGTCCAAAGCCATCCACTGCCACCATGCCCTGCCCTCTGGCGGGGGATACAGCAACTGACCAGCCCTCTAGACTTGTGCTCTGGTCAGACCGAAAAGGCTCTGTTCATACTGAAACAGCCCAGGACCATGGATGGAATGTGAATCCATAAAGGAAATGATAGTGGCCTTGCCCAATGGAGCAGTGGGGTCATTTTATTTTGCACATGACGTATATTATATGATATCGTGCTACACAACCGGCCATGACAAGGAGCAGGCCTGCCCTGAGAAGGACACTCCTGGTATTTTAGCAACGCCATGCCTGCCTGATGGCATGAGAAGTACAAAGAGAGGGGTGGGAGGGGCATGCTATCGTTCATGCTGGTGCCGAGAATGGAATATATATATATACAAAGTCATATGGGCACTCGTTAACATTTACACGGTGCTAGTACGGCAGACGCGCGGCTCCGGGAGCGCTACGGCCAGGGCAATGAGCGCAGCGTCGTTTTCGGGAGCTGTGCTGCAATGTCCGATTCCTTAGCTACGTCCCAGATTTTGCGGATTTCAAATCAGACAAATATCAAGGTCTACAGAGGCGGGCGAACACGGCAGTTTGAAATCAGGGATTGGACATTTGTGCGTGCTGCATCGACGTGCCCGGGAACGGGGTTCGAGAGCGAGAGGTGGCTTCTTTTTACTTTGGTTTAGATGTCGGGGGATAGCTCGGACGCTGCGCACCCGAGTCATCCACATTTGGGATTCGCAAGCGTCAACCCAACCGTAGTGCAATGGAGGGGCCTCGCCCTGGGAGAACTGCCGCATAGATCACGGTGTCTGCTGTGCCAGGTAGGTATCAGCTGCCGAGCTCAGTGCTAGGCTATGTACAACGTTTTTCACCAGGGATGTGGTGTCCAAGCCGTACAACGGGGAACATGTGTCCTTTGTCGGCCTCTGCTCCCACACGCATGGAGAACCTACATGGCTGATCTACCATGAGCCGCTTTAAGCAGACACTTATGCTGGGGCGACTACTTTATGCCTGCTTTAAGGCGTCGAATTTGCCCGGCTGGCTTGGGAATTATCTCCAGACTGGAGTGAGCTGCCATCTGGCGAGAAAGAGTGGAACCAGCTTTGCTCCACTGCAGTGAGGAGTGTTGTCCAAAGCCATCCACTGCCACCATGCCCTGCCCTCTGGCGGGGGATAGGGTAGACTGACCTAAAGATAACCACGTACCATGAGATAACCCCCTCAATCTTGTAGTCATCCATTCATGATAAGCTTTGTTTTTGTGTATCACAGTACACTTTAAGTGATACTCTTTCCAGAAAAGGACAAATAAGTACAATACCATACACGAATAACTACATAATTAAGGTGGACATCTCATGGTACGTGGTTATCTTTAGGTCAGTCTACCCTACAGCAACTGACCAGCCCTCTAGACTTGTGCTCTGGTCAGACCGAAAAGGCTCTGTTCATACTGAAACAGCCCAGGACCATGGATGGAATGTGAATCCATAAAGGAAATGATAGTGGCCTTGCCCAATGGAGCAGTGGGGTCATTTTATTTTGCACATGACGTATATTATATGATATCGTGCTACACAACCGGCCATGACAAGGAGCAGGCCTGCCCTGAGAAGGACACTCCTGGTATTTTAGCAACGCCATGCCTGCCTGATGGCATGAGAAGTACATAGAGAGGGGTGGGAGGGGCATGCTATCGTTCATGCTGGTGCCGAGAATGGAATATATATATATACAAAGTCATATGGGCACTCGTTAACATTTACACGGTGCTAGTACGGCAGACGCGCGGCTCCGGGAGCGCTACGGCCAGGGCAATGAGCGCAGCGTCGTTTTCGGGAGCTGTGCTGCAATGTCCGATTCCTTAGCTACGTCCCAGATTTTGCGGATTTCAAATCAGACAAATATCAAGGTCTACAGAGGCGGGCGAACACGGCAGTTTGAAATCAGGGATTGGACATTTGTGCGTGCTGCATCGACGTGCCCGGGAACGGGGTTCGAGAGCGAGAGGTGGCTTCTTTTTACTTTGGTTTAGATGTCGGGGGATAGCTCGGACGCTGCGCACCCGAGTCATCCACATTTGGGATTCGCAAGCGTCAACCCAACCGTAGTGCAATGGAGGGGCCTTGCCCTGGGAGAACTGCCGCATAGATCACGGTGTCTGCTGTGCCAGGTAGGTATCAGCTGCCGAGCTCAGTGCTAGGCTATGTACAACGTTTTTCACCAGGGATGTGGTGTCCAAGCCGTACAACGGGGAACATGTGTCCTTTGTCGGCCTCTGCTCCCACACGCATGGAGAACCTACATGGCTGATCTACCATGAGCCGCTTTAAGCAGACACTTATGCTGGGGCGACTACTTTATGCCTGCTTTAAGGCGTCGAATTTGCCCGGCTGGCTTGGGAATTATCTCCAGACTGGAGTGAGCTGCCATCTGGCGAGAAAGAGTGGAACCAGCTTTGCTCCACTGCAGTGAGGAGTGTTGTCATCCACTGCCACCATGCCCTGCCCTCTGGCGGGGGATACAGCAACTGACCAGCCCTCTAGACTTGTGCTCTGGTCAGACCGAAAAGGCTCTGTTCATACTGAAACAGCCCAGGACCATGGATGGAATGTGAATCCATAAAGGAAATGATAGTGGCCTTGCCCAATGGAGCAGTGGGGTCATTTTATTTTGCACATGACGTATATTATATGATATCGTGCTACACAACCGGCCATGACAAGGAGCAGGCCTGCCCTGAGAAGGACACTCCTGGTATTTTAGCAACGCCATGCCTGCCTGATGGCATGAGAAGTACATAGAGAGGGGTGGGAGGGGCATGCTATCGTTCATGCTGGTGCCGAGAATGGAATATATATATATACAAAGTCATATGGGCACTCGTTAACATTTACACGGTGCTAGTACGGCAGACGCGCGGCTCCGGGAGCGCTACGGCCAGGGCAATGAGCGCAGCGTCGTTTTCGGGAGCTGTGCTGCAATGTCCGATTCCTTAGCTACGTCCCAGATTTTGCGGATTTCAAATCAGACAAATATCAAGGTCTACAGAGGCGGGCGAACACGGCAGTTTGAAATCAGGGATTGGACATTTGTGCGTGCTGCATCGACGTGCCCGGGAACGGGGTTCGAGAGCGAGAGGTGGCTTCTTTTTACTTTGGTTTAGATGTCGGGGGATAGCTCGGACGCTGCGCACCCGAGTCATCCACATTTGGGATTCGCAAGCGTCAACCCAACCGTAGTGCAATGGAGGGGCCTTGCCCTGGGAGAACTGCCGCATAGATCACGGTGTCTGCTGTGCCAGGTAGGTATCAGCTGCCGAGCTCAGTGCTAGGCTATGTACAACGTTTTTCACCAGGGATGTGGTGTCCAAGCCGTACAACGGGGAACATGTGTCCTTTGTCGGCCTCTGCTCCCACACGCATGGAGAACCTACATGGCTGATCTACCATGAGCCGCTTTAAGCAGACACTTATGCTGGGGCGACTACTTTATGCCTGCTTTAAGGCGTCGAATTTGCCCGGCTGGCTTGGGAATTATCTCCAGACTGGAGTGAGCTGCCATCTGGCGAGAAAGAGTGGAACCAGCTTTGCTCCACTGCAGTGAGGAGTGTTGTCATCCACTGCCACCATGCCCTGCCCTCTGGCGGGGGATACAGCAACTGACCAGCCCTCTAGACTTGTGCTCTGGTCAGACCGAAAAGGCTCTGTTCATACTGAAACAGCCCAGGACCATGGATGGAATGTGAATCCATAAAGGAAATGATAGTGGCCTTGCCCAATGGAGCAGTGGGGTCATTTTATTTTGCACATGACGTATATTATATGATATCGTGCTACACAACCGGCCATGACAAGGAGCAGGCCTGCCCTGAGAAGGACACTCCTGGTATTTTAGCAACGCCATGCCTGCCTGATGGCATGAGAAGTACATAGAGAGGGGTGGGAGGGGCATGCTATCGTTCATGCTGGTGCCGAGAATGGAATATATATATATACAAAGTCATATGGGCACTCGTTAACATTTACACGGTGCTAGTACGGCAGACGCGCGGCTCCGGGAGCGCTACGGCCAGGGCAATGAGCGCAGCGTCGTTTTCGGGAGCTGTGCTGCAATGTCCGATTCCTTAGCTACGTCCCAGATTTTGCGGATTTCAAATCAGACAAATATCAAGGTCTACAGAGGGGGGCGAACACGGCAGTTTGAAATCAGGGATTGGACATTTGTGCGTGCTGCATCGACGTGCCCGGGAACGGGGTTCGAGAGCGAGAGGTGGCTTCTTTTTACTTTGGTTTAGATGTCGGGGGATAGCTCGGACGCTGCGCACCCGAGTCATCCACATTTGGGATTCGCAAGCGTCAACCCAACCGTAGTGCAATGGAGGGGCCTCGCCCTGGGAGAACTGCCGCATAGATCACGGTGTCTGCTGTGCCAGGTAGGTATCAGCTGCCGAGCTCAGTGCTAGGCTATGTACAACGTTTTTCACCAGGGATGTGGTGTCCAAGCCGTACAACGGGGAACATGTGTCCTTTGTCGGCCTCTGCTCCCACACGCATGGAGAACCTACATGGCTGATCTACCATGAGCCGCTTTAAGCAGACACTTATGCTGGGGCGACTACTTTATGCCTGCTTTAAGGCGTCGAATTTGCCCGGCTGGCTTGGGAATTATCTCCAGACTGGAGTGAGCTGCCATTTGGCGAGAAAGAGTGGAACCAGCTTTGCTCCACTGCAGTGAGGAGTGTTGTCCAAAGCCATCCACTGCCACCATGCCCTGCCCTCTGGCGGGGGATACAGCAACTGACCAGCCCTCTAGACTTGTGCTCTGGTCAGACCGAAAAGGCTCTGTTCATACTGAAACAGCCCAGGACCATGGATGGAATGTGAATCCATAAAGGAAATGATAGTGGCCTTGCCCAATGGAGCAGTGGGGTCATTTTATTTTGCACATGACGTATATTATATGATATCGTGCTACACAACCGGCCATGACAAGGAGCAGGCCTGCCCTGAGAAGGACACTCCTGGTATTTTAGCAACGCCATGCCTGCCTGATGGCATGAGAAGTACATAGAGAGGGGTGGGAGGGGCATGCTATCGTTCATGCTGGTGCCGAGAATGGAATATATATATATACAAAGTCATATGGGCACTCGTTAACATTTACACGGTGCTAGTACGGCAGACGCGCGGCTCCGGGAGCGCTACGGCCAGGGCAATGAGCGCAGCGTCGTTTTCGGGAGCTGTGCTGCAATGTCCGATTCCTTAGCTACGTCCCAGATTTTGCGGATTTCAAATCAGACAAATATCAAGGTCTACAGAGGCGGGCGAACACGGCAGTTTGAAATCAGGGATTGGACATTTGTGCGTGCTGCATCGACGTGCCCGGGAACGGGGTTCGAGAGCGAGAGGTGGCTTCTTTTTACTTTGGTTTAGATGTCGGGGGATAGCTCGGACGCTGCGCACCCGAGTCATCCACATTTGGGATTCGCAAGCGTCAACCCAACCGTAGTGCAATGGAGGGGCCTCGCCCTGGGAGAACTGCCGCATAGATCACGGTGTCTGCTGTGCCAGGTAGGTATCAGCTGCCGAGCTCAGTGCTAGGCTATGTACAACGTTTTTCACCAGGGATGTGGTGTCCAAGCCGTACAACGGGGAACATGTGTCCTTTGTGGGCCTCTGCTCCCACACGCATGGAGAACCTACATGGCTGATCTACCATGAGCCGCTTTAAGCAGACACTTATGCTGGGGCGACTACTTTATGCCTGCTTTAAGGCGTCGAATTTGCCCGGCTGGCTTGGGAATTATCTCCAGACTGGAGTGAGCTGCCATTTGGCGAGAAAGAGTGGAACCAGCTTTGCTCCACTGCAGTGAGGAGTGTTGTCCAAAGCCATCCACTGCCACCATGCCCTGCCCTCTGGCGGGGGATACAGCAACTGACCAGCCCTCTAGACTTGTGCTCTGGTCAGACCGAAAAGGCTCTGTTCATACTGAAACAGCCCAGGACCATGGATGGAATGTGAATCCATAAAGGAAATGATAGTGGCCTTGCCCAATGGAGCAGTGGGGTCATTTTATTTTGCACATGACGTATATTATATGATATCGTGCTACACAACCGGCCATGACAAGGAGCAGGCCTGCCCTGAGAAGGACACTCCTGGTATTTTAGCAACGCCATGCCTGCCTGATGGCATGAGAAGTACATAGAGAGGGGTGGGAGGGGCATGCTATCGTTCATGCTGGTGCCGAGAATGGAATATATATATATACAAAGTCATATGGGCACTCGTTAACATTTACACGGTGCTAGTACGGCAGACGCGCGGCTCCGGGAGCGCTACGGCCAGGGCAATGAGCGCAGCGTCGTTTTTCGGGAGCTGTGCTGCAATGTCCGATTCCTTAGCTACGTCCCAGATTTTGCGGATTTCAAATCAGACAAATATCAAGGTCTACAGAGGCGGGCGAACACGGCAGTTTGAAATCAGGGATTGGACATTTGTGCGTGCTGCATCGACGTGCCCGGGAACGGGGTTCGAGAGCGAGAGGTGGCTTCTTTTTACTTTGGTTTAGATGTCGGGGGATAGCTCGGACGCTGCGCACCGAGTCATCCACATTTGGGATTCGCAAGCGTCAACCCAACCGTAGTGCAATGGAGGGGCCTCGCCCTGGGAGAACTGCCGCATAGATCACGGTGTCTGCTGTGCCAGGTAGGTATCAGCTGCCGAGCTCAGTGCTAGGCTATGTACAACGTTTTTCACCAGGGATGTGGTGTCCAAGCCGTACAACGGGGAACATGTGTCCTTTGTCGGCCTCTGCTCCCACACGCATGGAGAACCTACATGGCTGATCTACCATGAGCCGCTTTAAGCAGACACTTATGCTGGGGCGACTACTTTATGCCTGCTTTAAGGCGTCGAATTTGCCCGACTGGCTTGGGAATTATCTCCAGACTGGAGTGAGCTGCCATCTGGCGAGAAAGAGTGGAACCAGCTTTGCTCCACTGCAGTGAGGAGTGTTGTCCAAAGCCATCCACTGCCACCATGCCCTGCCCTCTGGCGGGGGATACAGCAACTGACCAGCCCTCTAGACTTGTGCTCTGGTCAGACCGAAAAGGCTCTGTTCATACTGAAACAGCCCAGGACCATGGATGGAATGTGAATCCATAAAGGAAATGATAGTGGCCTTGCCCAATGGAGCAGTGGGGTCATTTTATTTTGCACATGACGTATATTATATGATATCGTGCTACACAACCGGCCATGACAAGGAGCAGGCCTGCCCTGAGAAGGACACTCCTGGTATTTTAGCAACGCCATGCCTGCCTGATGGCATGAGAAGTACATAGAGAGGGGTGGGAGGGGCATGCTATCGTTCATGCTGGTGCCGAGAATGGAATATATATATATACAAAGTCATATGGGCACTCGTTAACATTTACACGGTGCTAGTACGGCAGACGCGCGGCTCCGGGAGCGCTACGGCCAGGGCAATGAGCGCAGCGTCGTTTTCGGGAGCTGTGCTGCAATGTCCGATTCCTTAGCTACGTCCCAGATTTTGCGGATTTCAAATCAGACAAATATCAAGGTCTACAGAGGGGGGCGAACACGGCAGTTTGAAATCAGGGATTGGACATTTGTGCGTGCTGCATCGACGTGCCCGGGAACGGGGTTCGAGAGCGAGAGGTGGCTTCTTTTTACTTTGGTTTAGATGTCGGGGGATAGCTCGGACGCTGCGCACCCGAGTCATCCACATTTGGGATTCGCAAGCGTCAACCCAACCGTAGTGCAATGGAGGGGCCTCGCCCTGGGAGAACTGCCGCATAGATCACGGTGTCTGCTGTGCCAGGTAGGTATCAGCTGCCGAGCTCAGTGCTAGGCTATGTACAACGTTTTTCACCAGGGATGTGGTGTCCAAGCCGTACAACGGGGAACATGTGTCCTTTGTCGGCCTCTGCTCCCACACGCATGGAGAACCTACATGGCTGATCTACCATGAGCCGCTTTAAGCAGACACTTATGCTGGGGCGACTACTTTATGCCTGCTTTAAGGCGTCGAATTTGCCCGGCTGGCTTGGGAATTATCTCCAGACTGGAGTGAGCTGCCATTTGGCGAGAAAGAGTGGAACCAGCTTTGCTCCACTGCAGTGAGGAGTGTTGTCCAAAGCCATCCACTGCCACCATGCCCTGCCCTCTGGCGGGGGATACAGCAACTGACCAGCCCTCTAGACTTGTGCTCTGGTCAGACCGAAAAGGCTCTGTTCATACTGAAACAGCCCAGGACCATGGATGGAATGTGAATCCATAAAGGAAATGATAGTGGCCTTGCCCAATGGAGCAGTGGGGTCATTTTATTTTGCACATGACGTATATTATATGATATCGTGCTACACAACCGGCCATGACAAGGAGCAGGCCTGCCCTGAGAAGGACACTCCTGGTATTTTAGCAACGCCATGCCTGCCTGATGGCATGAGAAGTACATAGAGAGGGGTGGGAGGGGCATGCTATCGTTCATGCTGGTGCCGAGAATGGAATATATATATATACAAAGTCATATGGGCACTCGTTAACATTTACACGGTGCTAGTACGGCAGACGCGCGGCTCCGGGAGCGCTACGGCCAGGGCAATGAGCGCAGCGTCGTTTTCGGGAGCTGTGCTGCAATGTCCGATTCCTTAGCTACGTCCCAGATTTTGCGGATTTCAAATCAGACAAATATCAAGGTCTACAGAGGCGGGCGAACACGGCAGTTTGAAATCAGGGATTGGACATTTGTGCGTGCTGCATCGACGTGCCCGGGAACGGGGTTCGAGAGCGAGAGGTGGCTTCTTTTTACTTTGGTTTAGATGTCGGGGGATAGCTCGGACGCTGCGCACCCGAGTCATCCACATTTGGGATTCGCAAGCGTCAACCCAACCGTAGTGCAATGGAGGGGCCTCGCCCTGGGAGAACTGCCGCATAGATCACGGTGTCTGCTGTGCCAGGTAGGTATCAGCTGCCGAGCTCAGTGCTAGGCTATGTACAACGTTTTTCACCAGGGATGTGGTGTCCAAGCCGTACAACGGGGAACATGTGTCCTTTGTGGGCCTCTGCTCCCACACACATGGAGAACCTACATGGCTGATCTACCATGAGCCGCTTTAAGCAGACACTTATGCTGGGGCGACTACTTTATGCCTGCTTTAAGGCGTCGAATTTGCCCGGCTGGCTTGGGAATTATCTCCAGACTGGAGTGAGCTGCCATCTGGCGAGAAAGAGTGGAACCAGCTTTGCTCCACTGCAGTGAGGAGTGTTGTCCAAAGCCATCCACTGCCACCATGCCCTGCCCTCTGGCGGGGGATACAGCAACTGACCAGCCCTCTAGACTTGTGCTCTGGTCAGACCGAAAAGGCTCTGTTCATACTGAAACAGCCCAGGACCATGGATGGAATGTGAATCCATAAAGGAAATGATAGTGGCCTTGCCCAATGGAGCAGTGGGGTCATTTTATTTTGCACATGACGTATATTATATGATATCGTGCTACACAACCGGCCATGACAAGGAGCAGGCCTGCCCTGAGAAGGACACTCCTGGTATTTTAGCAACGCCATGCCTGCCTGATGGCATGAGAAGTACATAGAGAGGGGTGGGAGGGGCATGCTATCGTTCATGCTGGTGCCGAGAATGGAATATATATATATACAAAGTCATATGGGCACTCGTTAACATTTACACGGTGCTAGTACGGCAGACGCGCGGCTCCGGGAGCGCTACGGCCAGGGCAATGAGCGCAGCGTCGTTTTCGGGAGCTGTGCTGCAATGTCCGATTCCTTAGCTACGTCCCAGATTTTGCGGATTTCAAATCAGACAAATATCAAGGTCTACAGAGGCGGGCGAACACGGCAGTTTGAAATCAGGGATTGGACATTTGTGCGTGCTGCATCGACGTGCCCGGGAACGGGGTTCGAGAGCGAGAGGTGGCTTCTTTTTACTTTGGTTTAGATGTCGGGGGATAGCTCGGACGCTGCGCACCCGAGTCATCCACATTTGGGATTCGCAAGCGTCAACCCAACCGTAGTGCAATGGAGGGGCCTCGCCCTGGGAGAACTGCCGCATAGATCACGGTGTCTGCTGTGCCAGGTAGGTATCAGCTGCCGAGCTCAGTGCTAGGCTATGTACAACGTTTTTCACCAGGGATGTGGTGTCCAAGCCGTACAACGGGGAACATGTGTCCTTTGTGGGCCTCTGCTCCCACACGCATGGAGAACCTACATGGCTGATCTACCATGAGCCGCTTTAAGCAGACACTTATGCTGGGGCGACTACTTTATGCCTGCTTTAAGGCGTCGAATTTGCCCGGCTGGCTTGGGAATTATCTCCAGACTGGAGTGAGCTGCCATTTGGCGAGAAAGAGTGGAACCAGCTTTGCTCCACTGCAGTGAGGAGTGTTGTCCAAAGCCATCCACTGCCACCATGCCCTGCCCTCTGGCGGGGGATACAGCAACTGACCAGCCCTCTAGACTTGTGCTCTGGTCAGACCGAAAAGGCTCTGTTCATACTGAAACAGCCCAGGACCATGGATGGAATGTGAATCCATAAAGGAAATGATAGTGGCCTTGCCCAATGGAGCAGTGGGGTCATTTTATTTTGCACATGACGTATATTATATGATATCGTGCTACACAACCGGCCATGACAAGGAGCAGGCCTGCCCTGAGAAGGACACTCCTGGTATTTTAGCAACGCCATGCCTGCCTGATGGCATGAGAAGTACATAGAGAGGGGTGGGAGGGGCATGCTATCGTTCATGCTGGTGCCGAGAATGGAATATATATATATACAAAGTCATATGGGCACTCGTTAACATTTACACGGTGCTAGTACGGCAGACGCGCGGCTCCGGGAGCGCTACGGCCAGGGCAATGAGCGCAGCGTCGTTTTTCGGGAGCTGTGCTGCAATGTCCGATTCCTTAGCTACGTCCCAGATTTTGCGGATTTCAAATCAGACAAATATCAAGGTCTACAGAGGCGGGCGAACACGGCAGTTTGAAATCAGGGATTGGACATTTGTGCGTGCTGCATCGACGTGCCCGGGAACGGGGTTCGAGAGCGAGAGGTGGCTTCTTTTTACTTTGGTTTAGATGTCGGGGGATAGCTCGGACGCTGCGCACCGAGTCATCCACATTTGGGATTCGCAAGCGTCAACCCAACCGTAGTGCAATGGAGGGGCCTCGCCCTGGGAGAACTGCCGCATAGATCACGGTGTCTGCTGTGCCAGGTAGGTATCAGCTGCCGAGCTCAGTGCTAGGCTATGTACAACGTTTTTCACCAGGGATGTGGTGTCCAAGCCGTACAACGGGGAACATGTGTCCTTTGTCGGCCTCTGCTCCCACACGCATGGAGAACCTACATGGCTGATCTACCATGAGCCGCTTTAAGCAGACACTTATGCTGGGGCGACTACTTTATGCCTGCTTTAAGGCGTCGAATTTGCCCGACTGGCTTGGGAATTATCTCCAGACTGGAGTGAGCTGCCATCTGGCGAGAAAGAGTGGAACCAGCTTTGCTCCACTGCAGTGAGGAGTGTTGTCCAAAGCCATCCACTGCCACCATGCCCTGCCCTCTGGCGGGGGATACAGCAACTGACCAGCCCTCTAGACTTGTGCTCTGGTCAGACCGAAAAGGCTCTGTTCATACTGAAACAGCCCAGGACCATGGATGGAATGTGAATCCATAAAGGAAATGATAGTGGCCTTGCCCAATGGAGCAGTGGGGTCATTTTATTTTGCACATGACGTATATTATATGATATCGTGCTACACAACCGGCCATGACAAGGAGCAGGCCTGCCCTGAGAAGGACACTCCTGGTATTTTAGCAACGCCATGCCTGCCTGATGGCATGAGAAGTACATAGAGAGGGGTGGGAGGGGCATGCTATCGTTCATGCTGGTGCCGAGAATGGAATATATATATATACAAAGTCATATGGGCACTCGTTAACATTTACACGGTGCTAGTACGGCAGACGCGCGGCTCCGGGAGCGCTACGGCCAGGGCAATGAGCGCAGCGTCGTTTTTCGGGAGCTGTGCTGCAATGTCCGATTCCTTAGCTACGTCCCAGATTTTGCGGATTTCAAATCAGACAAATATCAAGGTCTACAGAGGCGGGCGAACACGGCAGTTTGAAATCAGGGATTGGACATTTGTGCGTGCTGCATCGACGTGCCCGGGAACGGGGTTCGAGAGCGAGAGGTGGCTTCTTTTTACTTTGGTTTAGATGTCGGGGGATAGCTCGGACGCTGCGCACCCGAGTCATCCACATTTGGGATTCGCAAGCGTCAACCCAACCGTAGTGCAATGGAGGGGCCTCGCCCTGGGAGAACTGCCGCATAGATCACGGTGTCTGCTGTGCCAGGTAGGTATCAGCTGCCGAGCTCAGTGCTAGGCTATGTACAACGTTTTTCACCAGGGATGTGGTGTCCAAGCCGTACAACGGGGAACATGTGTCCTTTGTGGGCCTCTGCTCCCACACGCATGGAGAACCTACATGGCTGATCTACCATGAGCCGCTTTAAGCAGACACTTATGCTGGGGCGACTACTTTATGCCTGCTTTAAGGCGTAGAGTTTGCCCGGCTGGCTTGGGAATTATCTCCAGACTGGAGTGAGCTGCCATCTGGCGAGAAAGAGTGGAACCAGCTTTGCTCCACTGCAGTGAGGAGTGTTGTCCAAAGCCATCCACTGCCACCATGCCCTGCCCTCTGGCGGGGGATACAGCAACTGACCAGCCCTCTAGACTTGTGCTCTGGTCAGACCGAAAAGGCTCTGTTCATACTGAAACAGCCCAGGACCATGGATGGAATGTGAATCCATAAAGGAAATGATAGTGGCCTTGCCCAATGGAGCAGTGGGGTCATTTTATTTTGCACATGACGTATATTATATGATATCGTGCTACACAACCGGCCATGACAAGGAGCAGGCCTGCCCTGAGAAGGACACTCCTGGTATTTTAGCAACGCCATGCCTGCCTGATGGCATGAGAAGTACAAAGAGAGGGGTGGGAGGGGCATGCTATCGTTCATGCTGGTGCCGAGAATGGAATATATATATATACAAAGTCATATGGGCACTCGTTAACATTTACACGGTGCTAGTACGGCAGACGCGCGGCTCCGGGAGCGCTACGGCCAGGGCAATGAGCGCAGCGTCGTTTTCGGGAGCTGTGCTGCAATGTCCGATTCCTTAGCTACGTCCCAGATTTTGCGGATTTCAAATCAGACAAATATCAAGGTCTACAGAGGCGGGCGAACACGGCAGTTTGAAATCAGGGATTGGACATTTGTGCGTGCTGCATCGACGTGCCCGGGAACGGGGTTCGAGAGCGAGAGGTGGCTTCTTTTTACTTTGGTTTAGATGTCGGGGGATAGCTCGGACGCTGCGCACCCGAGTCATCCACATTTGGGATTCGCAAGCGTCAACCCAACCGTAGTGCAATGGAGGGGCCTCGCCCTGGGAGAACTGCCGCATAGATCACGGTGTCTGCTGTGCCAGGTAGGTATCAGCTGCCGAGCTCAGTGCTAGGCTATGTACAACGTTTTTCACCAGGGATGTGGTGTCCAAGCCGTACAACGGGGAACATGTGTCCTTTGTGGGCCTCTGCTCCCACACGCATGGAGAACCTACATGGCTGATCTACCATGAGCCGCTTTAAGCAGACACTTATGCTGGGGCGACTACTTTATGCCTGCTTTAAGGCGTCGAATTTGCCCGGCTGGCTTGGGAATTATCTCCAGACTGGAGTGAGCTGCCATTTGGCGAGAAAGAGTGGAACCAGCTTTGCTCCACTGCAGTGAGGAGTGTTGTCCAAAGCCATCCACTGCCACCATGCCCTGCCCTCTGGCGGGGGATACAGCAACTGACCAGCCCTCTAGACTTGTGCTCTGGTCAGACCGAAAAGGCTCTGTTCATACTGAAACAGCCCAGGACCATGGATGGAATGTGAATCCATAAAGGAAATGATAGTGGCCTTGCCCAATGGAGCAGTGGGGTCATTTTATTTTGCACATGACGTATATTATATGATATCGTGCTACACAACCGGCCATGACAAGGAGCAGGCCTGCCCTGAGAAGGACACTCCTGGTATTTTAGCAACGCCATGCCTGCCTGATGGCATGAGAAGTACATAGAGAGGGGTGGGAGGGGCATGCTATCGTTCATGCTGGTGCCGAGAATGGAATATATATATATACAAAGTCATATGGGCACTCGTTAACATTTACACGGTGCTAGTACGGCAGACGCGCGGCTCCGGGAGCGCTACGGCCAGGGCAATGAGCGCAGCGTCGTTTTCGGGAGCTGTGCTGCAATGTCCGATTCCTTAGCTACGTCCCAGATTTTGCGGATTTCAAATCAGACAAATATCAAGGTCTACAGAGGCGGGCGAACACGGCAGTTTGAAATCAGGGATTGGACATTTGTGCGTGCTGCATCGACGTGCCCGGGAACGGGGTTCGAGAGCGAGAGGTGGCTTCTTTTTACTTTGGTTTAGATGTCGGGGGATAGCTCGGACGCTGCGCACCCGAGTCATCCACATTTGGGATTCGCAAGCGTCAACCCAACCGTAGTGCAATGGAGGGGCCTCGCCCTGGGAGAACTGCCGCATAGATCACGGTGTCTGCTGTGCCAGGTAGGTATCAGCTGCCGAGCTCAGTGCTAGGCTATGTACAACGTTTTTCACCAGGGATGTGGTGTCCAAGCCGTACAACGGGGAACATGTGTCCTTTGTGGGCCTCTGCTCCCACACACATGGAGAACCTACATGGCTGATCTACCATGAGCCGCTTTAAGCAGACACTTATGCTGGGGCGACTACTTTATGCCTGCTTTAAGGCGTCGAATTTGCCCGGCTGGCTTGGGAATTATCTCCAGACTGGAGTGAGCTGCCATCTGGCGAGAAAGAGTGGAACCAGCTTTGCTCCACTGCAGTGAGGAGTGTTGTCCAAAGCCATCCACTGCCACCATGCCCTGCCCTCTGGCGGGGGATACAGCAACTGACCAGCCCTCTAGACTTGTGCTCTGGTCAGACCGAAAAGGCTCTGTTCATACTGAAACAGCCCAGGACCATGGATGGAATGTGAATCCATAAAGGAAATGATAGTGGCCTTGCCCAATGGAGCAGTGGGGTCATTTTATTTTGCACATGACGTATATTATATGATATCGTGCTACACAACCGGCCATGACAAGGAGCAGGCCTGCCCTGAGAAGGACACTCCTGGTATTTTAGCAACGCCATGCCTGCCTGATGGCATGAGAAGTACATAGAGAGGGGTGGGAGGGGCATGCTATCGTTCATGCTGGTGCCGAGAATGGAATATATATATATACAAAGTCATATGGGCACTCGTTAACATTTACACGGTGCTAGTACGGCAGACGCGCGGCTCCGGGAGCGCTACGGCCAGGGCAATGAGCGCAGCGTCGTTTTCGGGAGCTGTGCTGCAATGTCCGATTCCTTAGCTACGTCCCAGATTTTGCGGATTTCAAATCAGACAAATATCAAGGTCTACAGAGGCGGGCGAACACGGCAGTTTGAAATCAGGGATTGGACATTTGTGCGTGCTGCATCGACGTGCCCGGGAACGGGGTTCGAGAGCGAGAGGTGGCTTCTTTTTACTTTGGTTTAGATGTCGGGGGATAGCTCGGACGCTGCGCACCCGAGTCATCCACATTTGGGATTCGCAAGCGTCAACCCAACCGTAGTGCAATGGAGGGGCCTCGCCCTGGGAGAACTGCCGCATAGATCACGGTGTCTGCTGTGCCAGGTAGGTATCAGCTGCCGAGCTCAGTGCTAGGCTATGTACAACGTTTTTCACCAGGGATGTGGTGTCCAAGCCGTACAACGGGGAACATGTGTCCTTTGTGGGCCTCTGCTCCCACACGCATGGAGAACCTACATGGCTGATCTACCATGAGCCGCTTTAAGCAGACACTTATGCTGGGGCGACTACTTTATGCCTGCTTTAAGGCGTCGAATTTGCCCGGCTGGCTTGGGAATTATCTCCAGACTGGAGTGAGCTGCCATTTGGCGAGAAAGAGTGGAACCAGCTTTGCTCCACTGCAGTGAGGAGTGTTGTCCAAAGCCATCCACTGCCACCATGCCCTGCCCTCTGGCGGGGGATACAGCAACTGACCAGCCCTCTAGACTTGTGCTCTGGTCAGACCGAAAAGGCTCTGTTCATACTGAAACAGCCCAGGACCATGGATGGAATGTGAATCCATAAAGGAAATGATAGTGGCCTTGCCCAATGGAGCAGTGGGGTCATTTTATTTTGCACATGACGTATATTATATGATATCGTGCTACACAACCGGCCATGACAAGGAGCAGGCCTGCCCTGAGAAGGACACTCCTGGTATTTTAGCAACGCCATGCCTGCCTGATGGCATGAGAAGTACATAGAGAGGGGTGGGAGGGGCATGCTATCGTTCATGCTGGTGCCGAGAATGGAATATATATATATACAAAGTCATATGGGCACTCGTTAACATTTACACGGTGCTAGTACGGCAGACGCGCGGCTCCGGGAGCGCTACGGCCAGGGCAATGAGCGCAGCGTCGTTTTTCGGGAGCTGTGCTGCAATGTCCGATTCCTTAGCTACGTCCCAGATTTTGCGGATTTCAAATCAGACAAATATCAAGGTCTACAGAGGCGGGCGAACACGGCAGTTTGAAATCAGGGATTGGACATTTGTGCGTGCTGCATCGACGTGCCCGGGAACGGGGTTCGAGAGCGAGAGGTGGCTTCTTTTTACTTTGGTTTAGATGTCGGGGGATAGCTCGGACGCTGCGCACCGAGTCATCCACATTTGGGATTCGCAAGCGTCAACCCAACCGTAGTGCAATGGAGGGGCCTCGCCCTGGGAGAACTGCCGCATAGATCACGGTGTCTGCTGTGCCAGGTAGGTATCAGCTGCCGAGCTCAGTGCTAGGCTATGTACAACGTTTTTCACCAGGGATGTGGTGTCCAAGCCGTACAACGGGGAACATGTGTCCTTTGTCGGCCTCTGCTCCCACACGCATGGAGAACCTACATGGCTGATCTACCATGAGCCGCTTTAAGCAGACACTTATGCTGGGGCGACTACTTTATGCCTGCTTTAAGGCGTCGAATTTGCCCGACTGGCTTGGGAATTATCTCCAGACTGGAGTGAGCTGCCATCTGGCGAGAAAGAGTGGAACCAGCTTTGCTCCACTGCAGTGAGGAGTGTTGTCCAAAGCCATCCACTGCCACCATGCCCTGCCCTCTGGCGGGGGATACAGCAACTGACCAGCCCTCTAGACTTGTGCTCTGGTCAGACCGAAAAGGCTCTGTTCATACTGAAACAGCCCAGGACCATGGATGGAATGTGAATCCATAAAGGAAATGATAGTGGCCTTGCCCAATGGAGCAGTGGGGTCATTTTATTTTGCACAT
Source organism: Harmothoe impar (assembly GCA_947462335.1). Taxonomy (NCBI): domain Eukaryota; kingdom Metazoa; phylum Annelida; class Polychaeta; order Phyllodocida; family Polynoidae; genus Harmothoe; species Harmothoe impar. The sequence goes on from OX381721.1 coordinate 48,902,320, forward strand.
GACGTATATTATATGATATCGTGCTACACAACCGGCCATGACAAGGAGCAGGCCTGCCCTGAGAAGGACACTCCTGGTATTTTAGCAACGCCATGCCTGCCTGATGGCATGAGAAGTACATAGAGAGGGGTGGGAGGGGCATGCTATCGTTCATGCTGGTGCCGAGAATGGAATATATATATATACAAAGTCATATGGGCACTCGTTAACATTTACACGGTGCTAGTACGGCAGACGCGCGGCTCCGGGAGCGCTACGGCCAGGGCAATGAGCGCAGCGTCGTTTTTCGGGAGCTGTGCTGCAATGTCCGATTCCTTAGCTACGTCCCAGATTTTGCGGATTTCAAATCAGACAAATATCAAGGTCTACAGAGGCGGGCGAACACGGCAGTTTGAAATCAGGGATTGGACATTTGTGCGTGCTGCATCGACGTGCCCGGGAACGGGGTTCGAGAGCGAGAGGTGGCTTCTTTTTACTTTGGTTTAGATGTCGGGGGATAGCTCGGACGCTGCGCACCCGAGTCATCCACATTTGGGATTCGCAAGCGTCAACCCAACCGTAGTGCAATGGAGGGGCCTCGCCCTGGGAGAACTGCCGCATAGATCACGGTGTCTGCTGTGCCAGGTAGGTATCAGCTGCCGAGCTCAGTGCTAGGCTATGTACAACGTTTTTCACCAGGGATGTGGTGTCCAAGCCGTACAACGGGGAACATGTGTCCTTTGTGGGCCTCTGCTCCCACACGCATGGAGAACCTACATGGCTGATCTACCATGAGCCGCTTTAAGCAGACACTTATGCTGGGGCGACTACTTTATGCCTGCTTTAAGGCGTAGAGTTTGCCCGGCTGGCTTGGGAATTATCTCCAGACTGGAGTGAGCTGCCATCTGGCGAGAAAGAGTGGAACCAGCTTTGCTCCACTGCAGTGAGGAGTGTTGTCCAAAGCCATCCACTGCCACCATGCCCTGCCCTCTGGCGGGGGATACAGCAACTGACCAGCCCTCTAGACTTGTGCTCTGGTCAGACCGAAAAGGCTCTGTTCATACTGAAACAGCCCAGGACCATGGATGGAATGTGAATCCATAAAGGAAATGATAGTGGCCTTGCCCAATGGAGCAGTGGGGTCATTTTATTTTGCACATGACGTATATTATATGATATCGTGCTACACAACCGGCCATGACAAGGAGCAGGCCTGCCCTGAGAAGGACACTCCTGGTATTTTAGCAACGCCATGCCTGCCTGATGGCATGAGAAGTACAAAGAGAGGGGTGGGAGGGGCATGCTATCGTTCATGCTGGTGCCGAGAATGGAATATATATATATACAAAGTCATATGGGCACTCGTTAACATTTACACGGTGCTAGTACGGCAGACGCGCGGCTCCGGGAGCGCTACGGCCAGGGCAATGAGCGCAGCGTCGTTTTCGGGAGCTGTGCTGCAATGTCCGATTCCTTAGCTACGTCCCAGATTTTGCGGATTTCAAATCAGACAAATATCAAGGTCTACAGAGGCGGGCGAACACGGCAGTTTGAAATCAGGGATTGGACATTTGTGCGTGCTGCATCGACGTGCCCGGGAACGGGGTTCGAGAGCGAGAGGTGGCTTCTTTTTACTTTGGTTTAGATGTCGGGGGATAGCTCGGACGCTGCGCACCCGAGTCATCCACATTTGGGATTCGCAAGCGTCAACCCAACCGTAGTGCAATGGAGGGGCCTCGCCCTGGGAGAACTGCCGCATAGATCACGGTGTCTGCTGTGCCAGGTAGGTATCAGCTGCCGAGCTCAGTGCTAGGCTATGTACAACGTTTTTCACCAGGGATGTGGTGTCCAAGCCGTACAACGGGGAACATGTGTCCTTTGTCGGCCTCTGCTCCCACACGCATGGAGAACCTACATGGCTGATCTACCATGAGCCGCTTTAAGCAGACACTTATGCTGGGGCGACTACTTTATGCCTGCTTTAAGGCGTCGAATTTGCCCGGCTGGCTTGGGAATTATCTCCAGACTGGAGTGAGCTGCCATTTGGCGAGAAAGAGTGGAACCAGCTTTGCTCCACTGCAGTGAGGAGTGTTGTCCAAAGCCATCCACTGCCACCATGCCCTGCCCTCTGGCGGGGGATACAGCAACTGACCAGCCCTCTAGACTTGTGCTCTGGTCAGACCGAAAAGGCTCTGTTCATACTGAAACAGCCCAGGACCATGGATGGAATGTGAATCCATAAAGGAAATGATAGTGGCCTTGCCCAATGGAGCAGTGGGGTCATTTTATTTTGCACATGACGTATATTATATGATATCGTGCTACACAACCGGCCATGACAAGGAGCAGGCCTGCCCTGAGAAGGACACTCCTGGTATTTTAGCAACGCCATGCCTGCCTGATGGCATGAGAAGTACATAGAGAGGGGTGGGAGGGGCATGCTATCGTTCATGCTGGTGCCGAGAATGGAATATATATATATACAAAGTCATATGGGCACTCGTTAACATTTACACGGTGCTAGTACGGCAGACGCGCGGCTCCGGGAGCGCTACGGCCAGGGCAATGAGCGCAGCGTCGTTTTCGGGAGCTGTGCTGCAATGTCCGATTCCTTAGCTACGTCCCAGATTTTGCGGATTTCAAATCAGACAAATATCAAGGTCTACAGAGGCGGGCGAACACGGCAGTTTGAAATCAGGGATTGGACATTTGTGCGTGCTGCATCGACGTGCCCGGGAACGGGGTTCGAGAGCGAGAGGTGGCTTCTTTTTACTTTGGTTTAGATGTCGGGGGATAGCTCGGACGCTGCGCACCCGAGTCATCCACATTTGGGATTCGCAAGCGTCAACCCAACCGTAGTGCAATGGAGGGGCCTCGCCCTGGGAGAACTGCCGCATAGATCACGGTGTCTGCTGTGCCAGGTAGGTATCAGCTGCCGAGCTCAGTGCTAGGCTATGTACAACGTTTTTCACCAGGGATGTGGTGTCCAAGCCGTACAACGGGGAACATGTGTCCTTTGTGGGCCTCTGCTCCCACACGCATGGAGAACCTACATGGCTGATCTACCATGAGCCGCTTTAAGCAGACACTTATGCTGGGGCGACTACTTTATGCCTGCTTTAAGGCGTCGAATTTGCCCGGCTGGCTTGGGAATTATCTCCAGACTGGAGTGAGCTGCCATCTGGCGAGAAAGAGTGGAACCAGCTTTGCTCCACTGCAGTGAGGAGTGTTGTCCAAAGCCATCCACTGCCACCATGCCCTGCCCTCTGGCGGGGGATACAGCAACTGACCAGCCCTCTAGACTTGTGCTCTGGTCAGACCGAAAAGGCTCTGTTCATACTGAAACAGCCCAGGACCATGGATGGAATGTGAATCCATAAAGGAAATGATAGTGGCCTTGCCCAATGGAGCAGTGGGGTCATTTTATTTTGCACATGACGTATATTATATGATATCGTGCTACACAACCGGCCATGACAAGGAGCAGGCCTGCCCTGAGAAGGACACTCCTGGTATTTTAGCAACGCCATGCCTGCCTGATGGCATGAGAAGTACATAGAGAGGGGTGGGAGGGGCATGCTATCGTTCATGCTGGTGCCGAGAATGGAATATATATATATACAAAGTCATATGGGCACTCGTTAACATTTACACGGTGCTAGTACGGCAGACGCGCGGCTCCGGGAGCGCTACGGCCAGGGCAATGAGCGCAGCGTCGTTTTCGGGAGCTGTGCTGCAATGTCCGATTCCTTAGCTACGTCCCAGATTTTGCGGATTTCAAATCAGACAAATATCAAGGTCTACAGAGGCGGGCGAACACGGCAGTTTGAAATCAGGGATTGGACATTTGTGCGTGCTGCATCGACGTGCCCGGGAACGAGGTTCGAGAGCGAGAGGTGGCTTCTTTTTACTTTGGTTTAGATGTCGGGGGATAGCTCGGACGCTGCGCACCCGAGTCATCCACATTTGGGATTCGCAAGCGTCAACCCAACCGTAGTGCAATGGAGGGGCCTCGCCCTGGGAGAACTGCCGCATAGATCACGGTGTCTGCTGTGCCAGGTAGGTATCAGCTGCCGAGCTCAGTGCTAGGCTATGTACAACGTTTTTCACCAGGGATGTGGTGTCCAAGCCGTACAACGGGGAACATGTGTCCTTTGTGGGCCTCTGCTCCCACACGCATGGAGAACCTACATGGCTGATCTACCATGAGCCGCTTTAAGCAGACACTTATGCTGGGGCGACTACTTTATGCCTGCTTTAAGGCGTCGAATTTGCCCGGCTGGCTTGGGAATTATCTCCAGACTGGAGTGAGCTGCCATTTGGCGAGAAAGAGTGGAACCAGCTTTGCTCCACTGCAGTGAGGAGTGTTGTCCAAAGCCATCCACTGCCACCATGCCCTGCCCTCTGGCGGGGGATACAGCAACTGACCAGCCCTCTAGACTTGTGCTCTGGTCAGACCGAAAAGGCTCTGTTCATACTGAAACAGCCCAGGACCATGGATGGAATGTGAATCCATAAAGGAAATGATAGTGGCCTTGCCCAATGGAGCAGTGGGGTCATTTTATTTTGCACATGACGTATATTATATGATATCGTGCTACACAACCGGCCATGACAAGGAGCAGGCCTGCCCTGAGAAGGACACTCCTGGTATTTTAGCAACGCCATGCCTGCCTGATGGCATGAGAAGTACATAGAGAGGGGTGGGAGGGGCATGCTATCGTTCATGCTGGTGCCGAGAATGGAATATATATATATACAAAGTCATATGGGCACTCGTTAACATTTACACGGTGCTAGTACGGCAGACGCGCGGCTCCGGGAGCGCTACGGCCAGGGCAATGAGCGCAGCGTCGTTTTCGGGAGCTGTGCTGCAATGTCCGATTCCTTAGCTACGTCCCAGATTTTGCGGATTTCAAATCAGACAAATATCAAGGTCTACAGAGGCGGGCGAACACGGCAGTTTGAAATCAGGGATTGGACATTTGTGCGTGCTGCATCGACGTGCCCGGGAACGGGGTTCGAGAGCGAGAGGTGGCTTCTTTTTACTTTGGTTTAGATGTCGGGGGATAGCTCGGACGCTGCGCACCCGAGTCATCCACATTTGGGATTCGCAAGCGTCAACCCAACCGTAGTGCAATGGAGGGGCCTCGCCCTGGGAGAACTGCCGCATAGATCACGGTGTCTGCTGTGCCAGGTAGGTATCAGCTGCCGAGCTCAGTGCTAGGCTATGTACAACGTTTTTCACCAGGGATGTGGTGTCCAAGCCGTACAACGGGGAACATGTGTCCTTTGTCGGCCTCTGCTCCCACACGCATGGAGAACCTACATGGCTGATCTACCATGAGCCGCTTTAAGCAGACACTTATGCTGGGGCGACTACTTTATGCCTGCTTTAAGGCGTCGAATTTGCCCGGCTGGCTTGGGAATTATCTCCAGACTGGAGTGAGCTGCCATCTGGCGAGAAAGAGTGGAACCAGCTTTGCTCCACTGCAGTGAGGAGTGTTGTCCAAAGCCATCCACTGCCACCATGCCCTGCCCTCTGGCGGGGGATACAGCAACTGACCAGCCCTCTAGACTTGTGCTCTGGTCAGACCGAAAAGGCTCTGTTCATACTGAAACAGCCCAGGACCATGGATGGAATGTGAATCCATAAAGGAAATGATAGTGGCCTTGCCCAATGGAGCAGTGGGGTCATTTTATTTTGCACATGACGTATATTATATGATATCGTGCTACACAACCGGCCATGACAAGGAGCAGGCCTGCCCTGAGAAGGACACTCCTGGTATTTTAGCAACGCCATGCCTGCCTGATGGCATGAGAAGTACAAAGAGAGGGGTGGGAGGGGCATGCTATCGTTCATGCTGGTGCCGAGAATGGAATATATATATATACAAAGTCATATGGGCACTCGTTAACATTTACACGGTGCTAGTACGGCAGACGCGCGGCTCCGGGAGCGCTACGGCCAGGGCAATGAGCGCAGCGTCGTTTTCGGGAGCTGTGCTGCAATGTCCGATTCCTTAGCTACGTCCCAGATTTTGCGGATTTCAAATCAGACAAATATCAAGGTCTACAGAGGCGGGCGAACACGGCAGTTTGAAATCAGGGATTGGACATTTGTGCGTGCTGCATCGACGTGCCCGGGAACGGGGTTCGAGAGCGAGAGGTGGCTTCTTTTTACTTTGGTTTAGATGTCGGGGGATAGCTCGGACGCTGCGCACCCGAGTCATCCACATTTGGGATTCGCAAGCGTCAACCCAGCCGTAGTGCAATGGAGGGGCCTCGCCCTGGGAGAACTGCCGCATAGATCACGGTGTCTGCTGTGCCAGGTAGGTATCAGCTGCCGAGCTCAGTGCTAGGCTATGTACAACGTTTTTCACCAGGGATGTGGTGTCCAAGCCGTACAACGGGGAACATGTGTCCTTTGTCGGCCTCTGCTCCCACACGCATGGAGAACCTACATGGCTGATCTACCATGAGCCGCTTTAAGCAGACACTTATGCTGGGGCGACTACTTTATGCCTGCTTTAAGGCGTCGAATTTGCCCGGCTGGCTTGGGAATTATCTCCAGACTGGAGTGAGCTGCCATCTGGCGAGAAAGAGTGGAACCAGCTTTGCTCCACTGCAGTGAGGAGTGTTGTCCAAAGCCATCCACTGCCACCATGCCCTGCCCTCTGGCGGGGGATACAGCAACTGACCAGCCCTCTAGACTTGTGCTCTGGTCAGACCGAAAAGGCTCTGTTCATACTGAAACAGCCCAGGACCATGGATGGAATGTGAATCCATAAAGGAAATGATAGTGGCCTTGCCCAATGGAGCAGTGGGGTCATTTTATTTTGCACATGACGTATATTATATGATATCGTGCTACACAACCGGCCATGACAAGGAGCAGGCCTGCCCTGAGAAGGACACTCCTGGTATTTTAGCAACGCCATGCCTGCCTGATGGCATGAGAAGTACATAGAGAGGGGTGGGAGGGGCATGCTATCGTTCATGCTGGTGCCGAGAATGGAATATATATATATACAAAGTCATATGGGCACTCGTTAACATTTACACGGTGCTAGTACGGCAGACGCGCGGCTCCGGGAGCGCTACGGCCAGGGCAATGAGCGCAGCGTCGTTTTCGGGAGCTGTGCTGCAATGTCCGATTCCTTAGCTACGTCCCAGATTTTGCGGATTTCAAATCAGACAAATATCAAGGTCTACAGAGGCGGGCGAACACGGCAGTTTGAAATCAGGGATTGGACATTTGTGCGTGCTGCATCGACGTGCCCGGGAACGGGGTTCGAGAGCGAGAGGTGGCTTCTTTTTACTTTGGTTTAGATGTCGGGGGATAGCTCGGACGCTGCGCACCCGAGTCATCCACATTTGGGATTCGCAAGCGTCAACCCAACCGTAGTGCAATGGAGGGGCCTCGCCCTGGGAGAACTGCCGCATAGATCACGGTGTCTGCTGTGCCAGGTAGGTATCAGCTGCCGAGCTCAGTGCTAGGCTATGTACAACGTTTTTCACCAGGGATGTGGTGTCCAAGCCGTACAACGGGGAACATGTGTCCTTTGTCGGCCTCTGCTCCCACACGCATGGAGAACCTACATGGCTGATCTACCATGAGCCGCTTTAAGCAGACACTTATGCTGGGGCGACTACTTTATGCCTGCTTTAAGGCGTCGAATTTGCCCGGCTGGCTTGGGAATTATCTCCAGACTGGAGTGAGCTGCCATCTGGCGAGAAAGAGTGGAACCAGCTTTGCTCCACTGCAGTGAGGAGTGTTGTCCAAAGCCATCCACTGCCACCATGCCCTGCCCTCTGGCGGGGGATACAGCAACTGACCAGCCCTCTAGACTTGTGCTCTGGTCAGACCGAAAAGGCTCTGTTCATACTGAAACAGCCCAGGACCATGGATGGAATGTGAATCCATAAAGGAAATGATAGTGGCCTTGCCCAATGGAGCAGTGGGGTCATTTTATTTTGCACATGACGTATATTATATGATATCGTGCTACACAACCGGCCATGACAAGGAGCAGGCCTGCCCTGAGAAGGACACTCCTGGTATTTTAGCAACGCCATGCCTGCCTGATGGCATGAGAAGTACATAGAGAGGGGTGGGAGGGGCATGCTATCGTTCATGCTGGTGCCGAGAATGGAATATATATATATACAAAGTCATATGGGCACTCGTTAACATTTACACGGTGCTAGTACGGCAGACGCGCGGCTCCGGGAGCGCTACGGCCAGGGCAATGAGCGCAGCGTCGTTTTCGGGAGCTGTGCTGCAATGTCCGATTCCTTAGCTACGTCCCAGATTTTGCGGATTTCAAATCAGACAAATATCAAGGTCTACAGAGGCGGGCGAACACGGCAGTTTGAAATCAGGGATTGGACATTTGTGCGTGCTGCATCGACGTGCCCGGGAACGGGGTTCGAGAGCGAGAGGTGGCTTCTTTTTACTTTGGTTTAGATGTCGGGGGATAGCTCGGACGCTGCGCACCCGAGTCATCCACATTTGGGATTCGCAAGCGTCAACCCAACCGTAGTGCAATGGAGGGGCCTCGCCCTGGGAGAACTGCCGCATAGATCACGGTGTCTGCTGTGCCAGGTAGGTATCAGCTGCCGAGCTCAGTGCTAGGCTATGTACAACGTTTTTCACCAGGGATGTGGTGTCCAAGCCGTACAACGGGGAACATGTGTCCTTTGTCGGCCTCTGCTCCCACACGCATGGAGAACCTACATGGCTGATCTACCATGAGCCGCTTTAAGCAGACACTTATGCTGGGGCGACTACTTTATGCCTGCTTTAAGGCGTCGAATTTGCCCGGCTGGCTTGGGAATTATCTCCAGACTGGAGTGAGCTGCCATCTGGCGAGAAAGAGTGGAACCAGCTTTGCTCCACTGCAGTGAGGAGTGTTGTCCAAAGCCATCCACTGCCACCATGCCCTGCCCTCTGGCGGGGGATACAGCAACTGACCAGCCCTCTAGACTTGTGCTCTGGTCAGACCGAAAAGGCTCTGTTCATACTGAAACAGCCCAGGACCATGGATGGAATGTGAATCCATAAAGGAAATGATATTGGCCTTGCCCAATGGAGCAGTGGGGTCATTTTATTTTGCACATGACGTATATTATATGATATCGTGCTACACAACCGGCCATGACAAGGAGCAGGCCTGCCCTGAGAAGGACACTCCTGGTATTTTAGCAACGCCATGCCTGCCTGATGGCATGAGAAGTACATAGAGAGGGGTGGGAGGGGCATGCTATCGTTCATGCTGGTGCCGAGAATGGAATATATATATATACAAAGTCATATGGGCACTCGTTAACATTTACACGGTGCTAGTACGGCAGACGCGCGGCTCCGGGAGCGCTACGGCCAGGGCAATGAGCGCAGCGTCGTTTTCGGGAGCTGTGCTGCAATGTCCGATTCCTTAGCTACGTCCCAGATTTTGCGGATTTCAAATCAGACAAATATCAAGGTCTACAGAGGCGGGCGAACACGGCAGTTTGAAATCAGGGATTGGACATTTGTGCGTGCTGCATCGACGTGCCCGGGAACGGGGTTCGAGAGCGAGAGGTGGCTTCTTTTTACTTTGGTTTAGATGTCGGGGGATAGCTCGGACGCTGCGCACCCGAGTCATCCACATTTGGGATTCGCAAGCGTCAACCCAACCGTAGTGCAATGGAGGGGCCTCGCCCTGGGAGAACTGCCGCATTTTTTTTTTTTTTTTTTTTTTGGGGGGACTCAGTCCCTCTTTTCCCCTCCTTTCCCATTTCCCAAACATATTTATTTTTTATTTACAATCATTCATCATTTTCGGGTTCAGGCCCTCGCAATGAGGAGCTCTGCCACTCTACTGCCCTTCCCCATGGCAATCATTTCACTGGTTTCCGGGTTCCAGCCCCTTTCGGGTAACCGGCCCTTGCTGTAAACTAAAAACATGGTACAGGTTATGTATATACAGGTTTTTATTCAGTAGTTGAAGCTCCAACTTTCGTTGGAGAGGGTACACAGAGCTCCGTTACAGAGCCACATCTTTTTAAACTGGGGGCTTTTTAATCTTTTAAGATCAACCTGAAACCTAAACTTCAGGTCTGCTAACAACATCTCTAGTAAACTATTTGAATTGAAAACTTTTCTCTCTTTTTCGACTTTACATCTAATAGTCCAAACATTATGTTTAAACAAAGATATAATTAACAGACAAAGGGGAATAAACTTGCTACACTCTTTTGGGAGCAAGTTGAAAAAAAGGGCATTCCTGTCTAGGATAATAGTAGAACCTGTCATGTCCTTTATAATGTTTTCTATGATTGCCAGAACAGGCTTTGTGAAGGGACATATTAAAAACAGATGAAAAATATCCTCTACTCCAGTTTTACAGAGGGGACATTTATCTGTGGGTGTTGTAAAAACGTTCTGCTTATGCAAAAGACTCCTTACTGGCAGAATACTATGACACACCCTCCAGTTGAAGTCCTTTAAAAGGGGGCACAAAAAGGGGTGGAAGGTATTCTTCCATACCAGCTGGAAATCTAAATGAGCATTTTCATGTTTTAGAGAAACTTGCGCCTTCTCTTGTACATCGGGTAACAATATAGAATAAACCTTTTTGGAAGACATTATCTTTAAATCTATCTCTGGATTGTCCTCACAGAAACTCTTAAAGTCTGTTAGGCATTCCCTATAAAAGGGGGGAATAGAGTCGCAGTGAGGAATTGAATTCCTCCCCAGCTCCTCTTTCCACTTCCTTAAATGGAAACCGATGAAGTAAACAGCAAAATAGGTCCAGTAGTTCTGGACATCTTTGTAAAGAAGATCAATTACATGCATAATGCGAAAAGCCTTCAATTTAGTCGGAATATGGACAACTTTTTGGCCTCCTTCCATTAGGTTGGAGACCATTACCGTTCTCCTTACTCGATCTTGACCTTTCCATATGAAAGTATACATTCTTGAATCAAAAATTTTCAGATGCTTCCTGTCTAGCTGTAGAACCTTTCCGACATACCACAGCTTAGAACAGGCAAAAATGTTGGCCAAAAGGGCTCTACCTCTAAAAGAGGTCTTCCTATATAGCCAAAAGTCTAGTACATTTCCAAATTTGACAGTAATTGGGTTCCAATTTATATTAGACAATTCTTCTACGTTTCTGGAGAAATAAACCCCCAACATTTTTAGACTATCATAAGTAAAATTCATCCCAAAAACATAGTTGCGTTTGGAAGCCCACCTCCCAAACCACATTCCTTTACATTTTTCCTCGTTTAGTTTAGCCCCAGAGGCTTTTCTGAATTTATTAGAAATGTCCAGAACGGTTCGTACCGAAGCCTCGTTCCGGATGATAATAGAGGTGTCATCCGCATACTGGATAACCTTTAGTTCGCCCTCGAACCCTGGGACGTTTGCTCCCTGTATATGGGGGGATAAACAAAGCATCCTGGTTAGAGGTTCAATACATAGAACATATAGCAAAGGGGAAAGACCACATCCCTGTCGGACTGACCTGTCCACCTTAAACGGTTCAGACAGGAAGCCATTCACCTGTATAGATGAAACAATATCATTATATAGTAATTTGACCCAGGATATAAAATCTGGGCCAAAACCATACTTTTGTAAGCAAAGAAACATATACTGGTGCGACACTCGGTCGAACGCCTTGGCTTGGTCCAGACTCAGGATGCCACATGGGACATCCTTCATCTGGACATAGTCAAAAAGGGATCGAATAAGGTGCAGATGATCTGTTATAGACCTTCCTGGTACAGCACAGGTCTGCTCCTGTCCAACCACAGAAGAAATTACTTTAGAAAGTCTATTTGTCATAGATTTAGAGATGATTTTATAATCAACTGTCAAAAGAGTAATAGGTCTCCAACAGGTAAGATGTTCCTTTCTGTTGGGGTCTTTACAGATCAAAGTTACAACCCCTTTTCTCTGGGATGGACATAATAAACCTTGGTCGAAGGCATTGTTAATGATTTGTACAAAATCCTTACCAAAAAGGGGGAAAAAATGAGCATAGAACTCCTTAGGCAAACCATCTATGCCTGGAGTCTTGCCATCCTTCATACCCTTCAGGGCCTCAAGACACTCGGCGGCTGTAAGGTGGCCTTCGCAATAAAGCTTGTCCTCCACTGCTAGAAAAGGTAGGTTAGAAGTGAATTCATCGACAATATCTGTATCTATAGGCTCAGATGAAAAAAGATCTTTGTAGAAATCTCTACAGGCATCCTGAATTTCATCCTGACCTGTAATAGGGACATCATTAACAATCAAACTTTCTATGACTTTGTCTTTCCCTCTAGACACCTCTTTTCTCAAGAAGAAAGCAGAGGGTTTCTCATCATATTCCAGATGATCCAACTTGGCTCGCACTCGGGCTCCATCTACTTTCTCTTGTAAAAGTTTCTGCAAATACCTTTCTTCTATCATAATTGCTTGGGAGAATCTACCAGGATAATCCAGTTCCAGTTTTCTGAGTAAACTCAGCTCCTTCTCTGTTTTATCAATAGCTTCCCTTTTCTTTTTAGCAATTATTTTTGAATGTTTTATGATCACATCCTTAAAACACTGTTTGCAAAATTCCCACCAGTCCAGATCTTTATGAACTATTTTTGATAGATAATTCCACACTTTTTTGATATCTGCAACCAGACCTGAATCATCCAATATGGAAGTGTTACATTTCCAGAAGCCCGGCCCTGTGAGCTTTCGCTCAAAGTCCCGGACTTCCATCACAACTATATTATGGTCAGAAAAAGAACAATGGTGAGTAGCTATTCTGGAAATAAATTGTAACAGGTCAGAGTTGCTGTAAAACCTATCCAACCTGCAATAAATACCATTATCATTACTCCAAGTGTATTCTCGGCCAAGAGGAAATTTAGAGCGAAAAACATCTTCCAATTGAAAATCTTTTTTCAATTCTCCTAATTCCTTAGTACCTTGGACATTATGACCATTATCAATGCTACCCCCCACCTTATCTAAGGTGCGGTTTTCAATGCAGTTAAAGTCACCACCTAATATTATGTTTTTATTACCCCTCAGGAAATTGGGTAGAAAAGCAAATAGAGCCCTCCTATCCATCCCATCATTTGGGGCATAAATATTAATAAGGCTAAATGCAACACCTTCCACTTTTATGTTTACTGCTATAACTCTTCCGTTTTCATCCGAGTACCAGGTACCCAGATCAAAATTTAGAGACTTTTTTATAAGTATACCCACCCCCCTACTGGAGTTATCCCCATGGCTCCAAAAACCATGAGAACCAAGGGTGTCGGCCATTCTCTTGGCCTCCTCGTCTGACACAAGGTGAGTCTCCTGTAAAAAAAGTATATTTATACAGTGATGTAAAAGGAAATAGGATAACAGCGAAACTTTGTTGGGGTTTCGCAGCCCTCTTGCATTTAGGGTGGCTACTCTAAAACCCATCTTGGACAGCAATTAGGTGGACTGTTGTCCCTTGGCCTTCTTAGCCAGAGCTCTTCTTTGAGTGGCTGGGGACGGCATTGCCGCCACCGGGACATGACAAAACTCGTTCTTCCTTTTCCTCCCTGAAGACTCGTCTTCCATCTCACCCTGATGGTTTTCCCCGACCGAGTCTCTCACCCCTTCCCCTCCACCTTTACCTTCCCCTGAACCCCCTCCCTCCCCATGCCCAGAACCCCCATTCCCCTTTCCCAAAGCCTTCCCCACATTTTTGACCATGTTGACTCCCATCTTTAGGAATCCCTTTGCCCCAGTTACTTTCCCTTCTGTTTCCACGCTCTCCTCCCTTTCTTCTACTTCTGGACCCTTCTTTTCCCTTGTAACCTTTTCACCATTTACAACTTGCTTAACCTGTTTCACTGGGCCTCTCGAACCTTCAGAACCTGCAGCCGCAGACGCCAGCTTCGACGTTCGCTCCTTCTCGATCCACGGTGCGGTCAGCCTCGGGGATGGCGGGGGAGGCCGGGTTGGAGCTTGTGTCTCGGTCAACGTCTTCTCGGCTAGCTTCTGGTCATCCTCCACATCATCCTGCTCCATCATCCCGATGTTCTCAGCTGTTTTAAACAGGGAAGAAAAACCCCCTCCACCCCTTCTCCAAGTACATTCACTTTTTACATGACCTGTCTGGCCACACTTCCAACAAACTTTTGGGCGACCCGGAATTGTTATACGTACTGGGAATTTTGCCCCTTCAAACACTATCTCCGTCTTGAACGGCAAGTTGTCTACATCCCCATATACTTTGGCTTTTCTCACATTACCTTCTATTTTATCATCTGTTACTGCCTTTTCGGCTACTACATATTGAACATTCAAATTGCCAAGCAACCTACTCTTGATGCAGTCATCCTCAACAAAACGGGGCAACCAGTGGAGCCTCACAATGGAGTACGGACGCACCCACTTGGTTGTACCTGTCTGTGACCGCTCGGCAACTCTACGAATCACATAAGAATCTTCGTCTACTGTAATAGACCTCTGAGCAACAAACTCATCACATGCCTTTAAACTGGTAAACACTACCTGCCACTCTTGTGGCTGACGATATATAGACAAAATGTGACGTTCACCAATGGCGTCACATACCTGGCGTGCCAATTCCGATCGGTCCAGATTCTTGTACCCGGTCTCGATGGCAGCCGTTCTGTAGATCATCCGTACCTCCTCACCATCGAACCCAACATCTCCTCCTGTCGCACCCACAGCCACATGAGTCGGTGTCTTCCTGGCCGGAGCCTCCGCCGTCCCCTGGGTCTCAGGCACTCGCTGTGCATCTTGGAGCGATGGAGTCGGGGAGATGTCTCGCTTCCTTCCCTTCTTCTTGTTGTGGTCCACCACCGTGAAGCCACCCTCATCTTCCTGGTCCAGCTCCGACAGAGCCTCCGGCGTCCGCTGACCTGGGGTGATCAGATCTTCCTGAGTGGTGAGGAGGCCGTCCTCCATGGACTGCGGCCCTCCTGGCCCCTGGCCCGGAGTCTCAGAAGACATCCGGCACTGTCCTTAATGAAACACAGTGGCAGTGTGCAAGAGACACTGTAAGTGTGCTTAAGGATGACCGTGCAGCATCAGTTGCTGTCCTTAATACAACACAGTGGCAGCGTGCAAGAGACGCTACAAGTGTGCTTAAGGAGTGGCAATGGCTACCAAAAAAACCTGGGAGAACTGCCGCATAGATCACGGTGTCTGCTGTGCCAGGTAGGTATCAGCTGCCGAGCTCAGTGCTAGGCTATGTACAACGTTTTTCACCAGGGATGTGGTGTCCAAGCCGTACAACGGGGAACATGTGTCCTTTGTCGGCCTCTGCTCCCACACGCATGGAGAACCTACATGGCTGATCTACCATGAGCCGCTTTAAGCAGACACTTATGCTGGGGCGACTACTTTATGCCTGCTTTAAGGCGTCGAATTTGCCCGGCTGGCTTGGGAATTATCTCCAGACTGGAGTGAGCTGCCATCTGGCGAGAAAGAGTGGAACCAGCTTTGCTCCACTGCAGTGAGGAGTGTTGTCCAAAGCCATCCACTGCCACCATGCCCTGCCCTCTGGCGGGGGATACAGCAACTGACCAGCCCTCTAGACTTGTGCTCTGGTCAGACCGAAAAGGCTCTGTTCATACTGAAACAGCCCAGGACCATGGATGGAATGTGAATCCATAAAGGAAATGATAGTGGCCTTGCCCAATGGAGCAGTGGGGTCATTTTATTTTGCACATGACGTATATTATATGATATCGTGCTACACAACCGGCCATGACAAGGAGCAGGCCTGCCCTGAGAAGGACACTCCTGGTATTTTAGCAACGCCATGCCTGCCTGATGGCATGAGAAGTACATAGAGAGGGGTGGGAGGGGCATGCTATCGTTCATGCTGGTGCCGAGAATGGAATATATATATATATACAAAGTCATATGGGCACTCGTTAACATTTACACGGTGCTAGTACGGCGGACGCGCGGCTCCGGGAGCGCTACGGCCAGGGCAATGAGCGCAGCGTCGTTTTCGGGAGCTGTGCTGCAATGTCCGATTCCTTAGCTACGTCCCAGATTTTGCGGATTTCAAATCAGACAAATATCAAGGTCTACAGAGGCGGGCGAACACGGCAGTTTGAAATCAGGGATTGGACATTTGTGCGTGCTGCATCGACGTGCCCGGGAACGGGGTTCGAGAGCGAGAGGTGGCTTCTTTTTACTTTGGTTTAGATGTCGGGGGATAGCTCGGACGCTGCGCACCCGAGTCATCCACATTTGGGATTCGCAAGCGTCAACCCAACCGTAGTGCAATGGAGGGGCCTCGCCCTGGGAGAACTGCCGCATAGATCACGGTGTCTGCTGTGCCAGGTAGGTATCAGCTGCCGAGCTCAGTGCTAGGCTATGTACAACGTTTTTCACCAGGGATGTGGTGTCCAAGCCGTACAACGGGGAACATGTGTGGCCAGGTGAGGGAAAACGTGCCTCCAGGGGGGAAATGGCCTTTCAACGTTTATGTCACAGGCTTTAAAATGAGATATCTTGAGCTAAAATATCCCAAGTAGTTTTGCTGTAACTGCTTGTCAAACAGGGGTTGGTGTGTACAACTGAAAATGGCAAATAAGCTCTAAATCCACTATATCCTATTATGAATACTAATAATGTAAAAAATACAGTTTTGTTGAAAAATAACCAAAGACATCTGATGTTTTTATCATAAAATTGGTTCTAGAGGGAAATTCTGAGGTCTGTTTTCAATTCTGAGTTCCTTTTGAACTTTTCAAAAATATTTGTGGCAAAAAATTCCCATTTGGAATAATGGAGTGTTTCCATGGCAACCAGAAATTGCCATATATGCCAATTTTCCATGTTTCCATGGCAACAAATGTTCCTTTTGCATCCCAAAAATGGAACGTTTTCAGTGGAGATGGAATAATTCTAAGCATATCACTGGATTCCCCATGAAAAATTGGTCTCAAACATTTTTTAGTATATTTTTCAGCGTTTTACCCATATACTGCCCCCTGGTGGCCAAAACCAGTACTAAAAATCCCCCCCGGAGGCACGTTTTCCCTCACCTGGCCACATGTGTCCTTTGTCGGCCTCTGCTCCCACACGCATGGAGAACCTACATGGCTGATCTACCATGAGCCGCTTTAAGCAGACACTTATGCTGGGGCGACTACTTTATGCCTGCTTTAAGGCGTCGAATTTGCCCGGCTGGCTTGGGAATTATCTCCAGACTGGAGTGAGCTGCCATCTGGCGAGAAAGAGTGGAACCAGCTTTGCTCCACTGCAGTGAGGAGTGTTGTCCAAAGCCATCCACTGCCACCATGCCCTGCCCTCTGGCGGGGGATACAGCAACTGACCAGCCCTCTAGACTTGTGCTCTGGTCAGACCGAAAAGGCTCTGTTCATACTGAAACAGCCCAGGACCATGGATGGAATGTGAATCCATAAAGGAAATGATAGTGGCCTTGCCCAATGGAGCAGTGGGGTCATTTTATTTTGCACATGACGTATATTATATGATATCGTGCTACACAACCGGCCATGACAAGGAGCAGGCCTGCCCTGAGAAGGACACTCCTGGTATTTTAGCAACGCCATGCCTGCCTGATGGCATGAGAAGTACATAGAGAGGGGTGGGAGGGGCATGCTATCGTTCATGCTGGTGCCGAGAATGGAATATATATATATACAAAGCCATATGGGCACTCGTTAACATTTACACGGTGCTAGTACGGCAGACGCGCGGCTCCGGGAGCGCTACGGCCAGGGCAATGAGCGCAGCGTCGTTTTCGGGAGCTGTGCTGCAATGTCCGATTCCTTAGCTACGTCCCAGATTTTGCGGATTTCAAATCAGACAAATATCAAGGTCTACAGAGGCGGGCGAACACGGCAGTTTGAAATCAGGGATTGGACATTTGTGCGTGCTGCATCGACGTGCCCGGGAACGGGGTTCGAGAGCAAGAGGTGGCTTCTTTTTACTTTGGTTTAGATGTCGGGGGATAGCTCGGACGCTGCGCACCCGAGTCATCCACATTTGGGATTCGCAAGCGTCAACCCAACCGTAGTGCAATGGAGGGGCCTTGCCCTGGGAGAACTGCAGCATAGATCACGGTGTCTGCTGTGCCAGGTAGGTATCAGCTGCCGAGCTCAGTGCTAGGCTATGTACAACGTTTTTCACCAGGGATGTGGTGTCCAAGCCGTACAACGGGGAACATGTGTCCTTTGTCGGCCTCTGATCCCACACGCATGGAGAACCTACATGGCTGATCTACCATGAGCCGCTTTAAGCAGACACTTATGCTGGGGCGACTACTTTATGCCTGCTTTAAGGCGTCGAATTTGCCCGGCTGGCTTGGGAATTATCTCCAGACTGGAGTGAGCTGCCATCTGGCGAGAAAGAGTGGAACCAGCTTTGCTCCACTGCAGTGAGGAGTGTTGTCCAAAGCCATCCACTGCCACCATGCCCTGCCCTCTGGCGGGGGATACAGCAACTGACCAGCCCTCTAGACTTGTGCTCTGGTCAGACCGAAAAGGCTCTGTTCATACTGAAACAGCCCAGGACCATGGATGGAATGTGAATCCATAAAGGAAATGATAGTGGCCTTGCCCAATGGAGCAGTGGGGTCATTTTATTTTGCACATGACGTATATTATATGATATCGTGCTACACAACCGGCCATGACAAGGAGCAGGCCTGCCCTGAGAAGGACACTCCTGGTATTTTAGCAACGCCATGCCTGCCTGATGGCATGAGAAGTACATAGAGAGGGGTGGGAGGGGCATGCTATCGTTCATGCTGGTGCCGAGAATGGAATATATATATATACAAAGTCATATGGGCACTCGTTAACATTTACACGGTGCTAGTACGGCGGACGCGCGGCTCCGGGAGCGCTACGGCCAGGGCAATGAACGCAGCGTCGTTTTCGGGAGCTGTGCTGCAATGTCCGATTCCTTAGCTACGTCCCAGATTTTGCGGATTTCAAATCAGACAAATATCAAGGTCTACAGAGGCGGGCGAACACGGCAGTTTGAAATCAGGGATTGGACATTTGTGCGTGCTGCATCGACGTGCCCGGGAACGGGGTTCGAGAGCGAGAGGTGGCTTCTTTTTACTTTGGTTTAGATGTCGGGGGATAGCTCGGACGCTGCGCACCCGAGTCATCCACATTTGGGATTCGCAAGCGTCAACCCAACCGTAGTGCAATGGAGGGGCCTCGCCCTGGGAGAACTGCCGCATAGATCACGGTGTCTGCTGTGCCAGGTAGGTATCAGCTGCCGAGCTCAGTGCTAGGCTATGTACAACGTTTTTCACCAGGGATGTGGTGTCCAAGCCGTACAACGGGGAACATGTGTCCTTTGCCGGCCTCTGCTCCCACACGCATGGAGAACCTACATGGCTGATCTACCATGAGCCGCTTTAAGCAGACACTTATGCTGGGGCGACTACTTTATGCCTGCTTTAAGGCGTCGAATTTGCCCGGCTGGCTTGGGAATTATC
Source organism: Harmothoe impar (assembly GCA_947462335.1). Lineage (NCBI taxonomy): Eukaryota > Metazoa > Annelida > Polychaeta > Phyllodocida > Polynoidae > Harmothoe > Harmothoe impar. The sequence continues at coordinate 48,921,786 of OX381721.1, forward strand.
TCCAGACTGGAGTGAGCTGCCATCTGGCGAGAAAGAGTGGAACCAGCTTTGCTCCACTGCAGTGAGGAGTGTTGTCCAAAGCCATCCACTGCCACCATGCCCTGCCCTCTGGCGGGGGATACAGCAACTGACCAGCCCTCTAGACTTGTGCTCTGGTCAGACCGAAAAGGCTCTGTTCATACTGAAACAGCCCAGGACCATGGATGGAATGTGAATCCATAAAGGAAATGATAGTGGCCTTGCCCAATGGAGCAGTGGGGTCATTTTATTTTGCACATGACGTATATTATATGATATCGTGCTACACAACCGGCCATGACAAGGAGCAGGCCTGCCCTGAGAAGGACACTCCTGGTATTTTAGCAACGCCATGCCTGCCTGATGGCATGAGAAGTACATAGAGAGGGGTGGGAGGGGCATGCTATCGTTCATGCTGGTGCCGAGAATGGAATATATATATATACAAAGTCATATGGGCACTCGTTAACATTTACACGGTGCTAGTACGGCGGACGCGCGGCTCCGGGAGCGCTACGGCCAGGGCAATGAGCGCAGCGTCGTTTTCGGGAGCTGTGCTGCAATGTCCGATTCCTTAGCTACGTCCCAGATTTTGCGGATTTCAAATCAGACAAATATCAAGGTCTACAGAGGCGGGCGAACACGGCAGTTTGAAATCAGGGATTGGACATTTGTGCGTGCTGCATCGACGTGCCCGGGAACGGGGTTCGAGAGCGAGAGGTGGCTTCTTTTTACTTTGGTTTAGATGTCGGGGGATAGCTCGGACGCTGCGCACCCGAGTCATCCACATTTGGGATTCGCAAGCGTCAACCCAACCGTAGTGCAATGGAGGGGCCTCGCCCTGGGAGAACTGCCGCATAGATCACGGTGTCTGCTGTGCCAGGTAGGTATCAGCTGCCAAGCTCAGTGCTAGGCTATGTACAACGTTTTTCACCAGGGATGTGGTGTCCAAGCCGTACAACGGGGAACATGTGTCCTTTGTCGGCCTCTGCTCCCACACGCATGGAGAACCTACATGGCTGATCTACCATGAGCCGCTTTAAGCAGACACTTATGCTGGGGCGACTACTTTATGCCTGCTTTAAGGCGTCGAATTTGCCCGGCTGGCTTGGGAATTATCTCCAGACTGGAGTGAGCTGCCATCTGGCGAGAAAGAGTGGAACCAGCTTTGCTCCACTGCAGTGAGGAGTGTTGTCCAAAGCCATCCACTGCCACCATGCCCTGCCCTCTGGCGGGGGATACAGCAACTGACCAGCCCTCTAGACTTGTGCTCTGGTCAGACCGAAAAGGCTCTGTTCATACTGAAACAGCCCAGGACCATGGATGGATTGTGAATCCATAAAGGAAATGATAGTGGCCTTGCCCAATGGAGCAGTGGGGTCATTTTATTTTGCACATGACGTATATTATATGATATTGTGCTACACAACCGGCCATGACAAGGAGCAGGCCTGCCCTGAGAAGGACACTCCTGGTATTTTAGCAACGCCATGCCTGCCTGATGGCATGAGAAGTACATAGAGAGGGGTGGGAGGGGCATGCTATCGTTCATGCTGGTGCCGAGAATGGAATATATATATATACAAAGTCATATGGGCACTCGTTAACATTTACACGGTGCTAGTACGGCGGACGCGCGGCTCCGGGAGCGCTACGGCCAGGGCAATAAACGCAGCGTCGTTTTCGGGAGCTGTGCTGCAATGTCCGATTCCTTAGCTACGTCCCAGATTTTGCGGATTTCAAATCAGACAAATATCAAGGTCTACAGAGGCGGGCGAACACGGCAGTTTGAAATCAGGGATTGGACATTTGTGCGTGCTGCATCGACGTGCCCGGGAACGGGGTTCGAGAGCGAGAGGTGGCTTCTTTTTACTTTGGTTTAGATGTCGGGGGATAGCTCGGACGCTGCGCACCCGAGTCATCCACATTTGGGATTCGCAAGCGTCAACCCAACCGTAGTGCAATGGAGGGGCCTCGCCCTGGGAGAACTGCCGCATAGATCACGGTGTCTGCTGTGCCAGGTAGGTATCAGCTGCCGAGCTCAGTGCTAGGCTATGTACAACGTTTTTCACCAGGGATGTGGTGTCCAAGCCGTACAACGGGGAACATGTGTCCTTTGTCGGCCTCTGCTCCCACACGCATGGAGAACCTACATGGCTGATCTACCATGAGCCGCTTTAAGCAGACACTTATGCTGGGGCGACTACTTTATGCCTGCTTTAAGGCGTCGAATTTGCCCGGCTGGCTTGGGAATTATCTCCAGACTGGAGTGAGCTGCCATCTGGCGAGAAAGAGTGGAACCAGCTTTGCTCCACTGCAGTGAGGAGTGTTGTCCAAAGCCATCCACTGCCACCATGCCCTGCCCTCTGGCGGGGGATACAGCAACTGACCAGCCCTCTAGACTTGTGCTCTGGTCAGACCGAAAAGGCTCTGTTCATACTGAAACAGCCCAGGACCATGGATGGAATGTGAATCCATAAAGGAAATGATAGTGGCCTTGCCCAATGGAGCAGTGGGGTCATTTTATTTTGCACATGACGTATATATTATATGATATCGTGCTACACAACCGGCCATGACAAGGAGCAGGCCTGCCCTGAGAAGGACACTCCTGGTATTTTAGCAACGCCATGCCTGCCTGATGGCATGAGAAGTACATAGAGAGGGGTGGGAGGGGCATGCTATCGTTCATGCTGGTGCCGAGAATGGAATATATATATATACAAAGTCATATGGGCACTCGTTAACATTTACACGGTGCTAGTACGGCGGACGCGCGGCTCCGGGAGCGCTACGGCCAGGGCAATGAACGCAGCGTCGTTTTCGGGAGCTGTGCTGCAATGTCCGATTCCTTAGCTACGTCCCAGATTTTGCGGATTTCAAATCAGACAAATATCAAGGTCTACAGAGGCGGGCGAACACGGCAGTTTGAAATCAGGGATTGGACATTTGTGCGTGCTGCATCGACGTGCCCGGGAACGGGGTTCGAGAGCGAGAGGTGGCTTCTTTTTACTTTGGTTTAGATGTCGGGGGATAGCTCGGACGCTGCGCACCCGAGTCATCCACATTTGGGATTCGCAAGCGTCAACCCAACCGTAGTTCAATGGAGGGGCCTCGCCCTGGGAGAACTGCCGCATAGATCACGGTGTCTGCTATGCCAGGTAGGTATCAGCTGCCAAGCTCAGTGCTAGGCTATGTACAACGTTTTTCACCAGGGATGTGGTGTCCAAGCCGTACAACGGGGAACATGTGTCCTTTGTCGGCCTCTGCTCCCACACGCATGGAGAACCTACATGGCTGATCTACCATGAGCCGCTTTAAGCAGACACTTATGCTGGGGCGACTACTTTATGCCTGCTTTAAGGCGTCGAATTTGCCCGGCTGGCTTGGGAATTATCTCCAGACTGGAGTGAGCTGCCATCTGGCGAGAAAGAGTGGAACCAGCTTTGCTCCACTGCAGTGAGGAGTGTTGTCCAAAGCCATCCACTGCCACCATGCCCTGCCCTCTGGCGGGGGATACAGCAACTGACCAGCCCTCTAGACTTGTGCTCTGGTCAGACCGAAAAGGCTCTGTTCATACTGAAACAGCCCAGGACCATGGATGGATTGTGAATCCATAAAGAAAATGATAGTGGCCTTGCCCAATGGAGCAGTGGGGTCATTTTATTTTGCACATGACGTATATTATATGATATTGTGCTACACAACCAGCCATGACAAGGAGCAGGCCTGCCCTGAGAAGGACACTCCTGGTATTTTAGCAACGCCATGCCTGCCTGATGGCATGAGAAGTACATAGAGAGGGGTGGGAGGGGCATGCTATCGTTCATGCTGGTGCCGAGAATGGAATATATATATATACAAAGTCATATGGGCACTCGTTAACATTTACACGGTGCTAGTACGGCGGACGCGCGGCTCCGGGAGCGCTACGGCCAGGGCAATAAACGCAGCGTCGTTTTCGGGAGCTGTGCTGCAATGTCCGATTCCTTAGCTACGTCCCAGATTTTGCGGATTTCAAATCAGACAAATATCAAGGTCTACAGAGGCGGGCGAACACGGCAGTTTGAAATCAGGGATTGGACATTTGTGCGTGCTGCATCGACGTGCCCGGGAACGGGGTTCGAGAGCGAGAGGTGGCTTCTTTTTACTTTGGTTTAGATGTCGGGGGATAGCTCGGACGCTGCGCACCCGAGTCATCCACATTTGGGATTCGCAAGCGTCAACCCAACCGTAGTGCAATGGAGGGGCCTCGCCCTGGGAGAACTGCCGCATAGATCACGGTGTCTGCTGTGCCAGGTAGGTATCAGCTGCCGAGCTCAGTGCTAGGCTATGTACAACGTTTTTCACCAGGGATGTGGTGTCCAAGCCGTACAACGGGGAACATGTGTCCTTTGTCGGCCTCTGCTCCCACACGCATGGAGAACCTACATGGCTGATCTACCATGAGCCGCTTTAAGCAGACACTTATGCTGGGGCGACTACTTTATGCCTGCTTTAAGGCGTCGAATTTGCCCGGCTGGCTTGGGAATTATCTCCAGACTGGAGTGAGCTGCCATCTGGCGAGAAAGAGTGGAACCAGCTTTGCTCCACTGCAGTGAGGAGTGTTGTCCAAAGCCATCCACTGCCACCATGCCCTGCCCTCTGGCGGGGGATACAGCAACTGACCAGCCCTCTAGACTTGTGCTCTGGTCAGACCGAAAAGGCTCTGTTCATACTGAAACAGCCCAGGACCATGGATGGAATGTGAATCCATAAAGGAAATGATAGTGGCCTTGCCCAATGGAGCAGTGGGGTCATTTTATTTTGCACATGACGTATATTATATGATATCGTGCTACACAACCGGCCATGACAAGGAGCAGGCCTGCCCTGAGAAGGACACTCCTGGTATTTTAGCAACGCCATGCCTGCCTGATGGCATGAGAAGTACATAGAGAGGGGTGGGAGGGGCATGCTATCGTTCATGCTGGTGCCGAGAATGGAATATATATACAAAGTCATATGGGCACTCGTTAACATTTACACGGTGCTAGTACGGCGGACGCGCGGCTCCGGGAGCGCTACGGCCAGGGCAATGAGCGCAGCGTCGTTTTCGGGAGCTGTGCTGCAATGTCCGATTCCTTAGCTACGTCCCAGATTTTGCGGATTTCAAATCAGACAAATATCAAGGTCTACAGAGGCGGGCGAACACGGCAGTTTGAAATCAGGGATTGGACATTTGTGCGTGCTGCATCGACGTGCCCGGGAACGGGGTTCGAGAGCGAGAGGTGGCTTCTTTTTACTTTGGTTTAGATGTCGGGGGATAGCTCGGACGCTGCGCACCCGAGTCATCCACATTTGGGATTCGCAAGCGTCAACCCAACCGTAGTGCAATGGAGGGGCCTCGCCCTGGGAGAACTGCCGCATAGATCACGGTGTCTGCTGTGCCAGGTAGGTATCAGCTGCCGAGCTCAGTGCTAGGCTATGTACAACGTTTTTCACCAGGGATGTGGTGTCCAAGCCGTACAACGGGGAACATGTGTCCTTTGTCGGCCTCTGCTCCCACACGCATGGAGAACCTACATGGCTGATCTACCATGAGCCGCTTTAAGCAGACACTTATGCTGGGGCGACTACTTTATGCCTGCTTTAAGGCGTCGAATTTGCCCGGCTGGCTTGGGAATTATCTCCAGACTGGAGTGAGCTGCCATCTGGCGAGAAAGAGTGGAACCAGCTTTGCTCCACTGCAGTGAGGAGTGTTGTCCAAAGCCATCCACTGCCACCATGCCCTGCCCTCTGGCGGGGGATACAGCAACTGACCAGCCCTCTAGACTTGTGCTCTGGTCAGACCGAAAAGGCTCTGTTCATACTGAAACAGCCCAGGACCATGGATGGAATGTGAATCCATAAAGGAAATGATAGTGGCCTTGCCCAATGGAGCAGTGGGGTCATTTTATTTTGCACATGACGTATATTATATGATATCGTGCTACACAACCGGCCATGACAAGGAGCAGGCCTGCCCTGAGAAGGACACTCCTGGTATTTTAGCAACGCCATGCCTGCCTGATGGCATGAGAAGTACATAGAGAGGGGTGGGAGGGGCATGCTATCGTTCATGCTGGTGCCGAGAATGGAATATATATATATACAAAGTCATATGGGCACTCGTTAACATTTACACGGTGCTAGTACGGCGGACGCGCGGCTCCGGGAGCGCTACGGCCAGGGCAATGAACGCAGCGTCGTTTTCGGGAGCTGTGCTGCAATGTCCGATTCCTTAGCTACGTCCCAGATTTTGCGGATTTCAAATCAGACAAATATCAAGGTCTACAGAGGCGGGCGAACACGGCAGTTTGAAATCAGGGATTGGACATTTGTGCGTGCTGCATCGACGTGCCCGGGAACGGGGTTCGAGAGCGAGAGGTGGCTTCTTTTTACTTTGGTTTAGATGTCGGGGGATAGCTCGGACGCTGCGCACCCGAGTCATCCACATTTGGGATTCGCAAGCGTCAACCCAACCGTAGTGCAATGGAGGGGCCTCGCCCTGGGAGAACTGCCGCATAGATCACGGTGTCTGCTGTGCCAGGTAGGTATCAGCTGCCGAGCTCAGTGCTAGGCTATGTACAACGTTTTTCACCAGGGATGTGGTGTCCAAGCCGTACAACGGGGAACATGTGTCCTTTGTCGGCCTCTGCTCCCACACGCATGGAGAACCTACATGGCTGATCTACCATGAGCCGCTTTAAGCAGACACTTATGCTGGGGCGACTACTTTATGCCTGCTTTAAGGCGTCGAATTTGCCCGGCTGGCTTGGGAATTATCTCCAGACTGGAGTGAGCTGCCATCTGGCGAGAAAGAGTGGAACCAGCTTTGCTCCACTGCAGTGAGGAGTGTTGTCCAAAGCCATCCACTGCCACCATGCCCTGCCCTCTGGCGGGGGATACAGCAACTGACCAGCCCTCTAGACTTGTGCTCTGGTCAGACCGAAAAGGCTCTGTTCATACTGAAACAGCCCAGGACCATGGATGGAATGTGAATCCATAAAGGAAATGATAGTGGCCTTGCCCAATGGAGCAGTGGGGTCATTTTATTTTGCACATGACGTATATTATATGATATCGTGCTACACAACCGGCCATGACAAGGAGCAGGCCTGCCCTGAGAAGGACACTCCTGGTATTTTAGCAACGCCATGCCTGCCTGATGGCATGAGAAGTACATAGAGAGGGGTGGGAGGGGCATGCTATCGTTCATGCTGGTGCCGAGAATGGAATATATATATATACAAAGTCATATGGGCACTCGTTAACATTTACACGGTGCTAGTACGGCAGACGCGTGGCTCCAGGAGCGCTACGGCCAGGGCAATGAACGCAGCGTCGTTTTCGGGAGCTGTGCTGCAATGTCCGATTCCTTAGCTACGTCCCAGATTTTGCGGATTTCAAATCAGACAAATATCAAGGTCTACAGAGGCGGGCGAACACGGCAGTTTGAAATCAGGGATTGGACATTTGTGCGTGCTGCATCGACGTGCCCGGGAACGGGGTTCGAGAGCGAGAGGTGGCTTCTTTTTACTTTGGTTTAGATGTCGGGGGATAGCTCGGACGCTGCGCACCCGAGTCATCCACATTTGGGATTCGCAAGCGTCAACCCAACCATAGTGCAATGGAGGGGCCTCGCCCTGGGAGAACTGCCGCATAGATCACGGTGTCTGCTGTGCCAGGTAGGTATCAGCTGCCGAGCTCAGTGCTAGGCTATGTACAACGTTTTTCACCAGGGATGTGGTGTCCAAGCCGTACAACGGGGAACATGTGTCCTTTGTCGGCCTCTGCTCCCACACGCATGGAGAACCTACATGGCTGATCTACCATGAGCCGCTTTAAGCAGACACTTATGCTGGGGCGACTACTTTATGCCTGCTTTAAGGCGTCGAATTTGCCCGGCTGGCTTGGGAATTATCTCCAGACTGGAGTGAGCTGCCATCTGGCGAGAAAGAGTGGAACCAGCTTTGCTCCACTGCAGTGAGGAGTGTTGTCCAAAGCCATCCACTGCCACCATGCCCTGCCCTCTGGCGGGGGATACAGCAACTGACCAGCCCTCTAGACTTGTGCTCTGGTCAGACCGAAAAGGCTCTGTTCATACTGAAACATCCCAGGACCATGGATGGAATGTGAATCCATAAAGGAAATGATAGTGACCTTGCCCAATGGAGCAGTGGGGTCATTTTATTTTGCACATGACGTATATTATATGATATCGTGCTACACAACCGGCCATGACAAGAAGCAGGCCTGCCCTGAGAAGGACACTCCTGGTATTTTAGCAACGCCATGCCTGCCTGATGGCATGAGAAGTACATAGAGAGGGGTGGGAGGGGCATGCTATCGTTCATGCTGGTGCCGAGAATAGAATATATATATATACAAAGTCATATGGGCACTCGTTAACATTTACACGGTGCTAGTACGGCGGACGCGCGGCTCCGGGAGCGCTACGGCCAGGGCAATGAACGCAGCGTCGTTTTCGGGAGCTGTGCTGCAATGTCCGATTCCTTAGCTACGTCCCAGATTTTGCGGATTTCAAATCAGACAAATATCAAGGTCTACAGAGGCGGGCGAACACGGCAGTTTGAAATCAGGGATTGGACATTTGTGCGTGCTGCATCGACGTGCCCGGGAACGGGGTTCGAGAGCGAGAGGTGGCTTCTTTTTACTTTGGTTTAGATGTCGGGGGATAGCTCGGACGCTGCGCACCCGAGTCATCCACATTTGGGATTCGCAAGCGTCAACCCAACCGTAGTGCAATGGAGGGGCCTCGCCCTGGGAGAACTGCCGCATAGATCACGGTGTCTGCTGTGCCAGGTAGGTATCAGCTGCCGAGCTCAGTGCTAGGCTATGTACAACGTTTTTCACCAGGGATGTGGTGTCCAAGCCGTACAACGGGGAACATGTGTCCTTTGTCGGCCTCTGCTCCCACACGCATGGAGAACCTACATGGCTGATCTACCATGAGCCGCTTTAAGCAGACACTTATGCTGGGGCGACTACTTTATGCCTGCTTTAAGGCGTCGAATTTGCCCGGCTGGCTTGGGAATTATCTCCAGACTGGAGTGAGCTGCCATCTGGCGAGAAAGAGTGGAACCAGCTTTGCTCCACTGCAGTGAGGAGTGTTGTCCAAAGCCATCCACTGCCACCATGCCCTGCCCTCTGGCGGGGGATACAGCAACTGACCAGCCCTCTAGACTTGTGCTCTGGTCAGACCGAAAAGGCTCTGTTCATACTGAAACAGCCCAGGACCATGGATGGAATGTGAATCCATAAAGGAAATGATAGTGGCCTTGCCCAATGGAGCAGTGGGGTCATTTTATTTTGCACATGACGTATATTATATGATATCGTGCTACACAACCGGCCATGACAAGGAGCAGGCCTGCCCTGAGAAGGACACTCCTGGTATTTTAGCAACGCCATGCCTGCCTGATGGCATGAGAAGTACATAGAGAGGGGTGGGAGGGGCATGCTATCGTTCATGCTGGTGCCGAGAATGGAATATATATATATACAAAGTCATATGGGCACTCGTTAACATTTACACGGTGCTAGTACGGCAGACGCGTGGCTCCAGGAGCGCTACGGCCAGGGCAATGAACGCAGCGTCGTTTTCGGGAGCTGTGCTGCAATGTCCGATTCCTTAGCTACGTCCCAGATTTTGCGGATTTCAAATCAGACAAATATCAAGGTCTACAGAGGCGGGCGAACACGGCAGTTTGAAATCAGGGATTGGACATTTGTGCGTGCTGCATCGACGTGCCCGGGAACGGGGTTCGAGAGCGAGAGGTGGCTTCTTTTTACTTTGGTTTAGATGTCGGGGGATAGCTCGGACGCTGCGCACCCGAGTCATCCACATTTGGGATTCGCAAGCGTCAACCCAACCATAGTGCAATGGAGGGGCCTCGCCCTGGGAGAACTGCCGCATAGATCACGGTGTCTGCTGTGCCAGGTAGGTATCAGCTGCCGAGCTCAGTGCTAGGCTATGTACAACGTTTTTCACCAGGGATGTGGTGTCCAAGCCGTACAACGGGGAACATGTGTCCTTTGTCGGCCTCTGCTCCCACACGCATGGAGAACCTACATGGCTGATCTACCATGAGCCGCTTTAAGCAGACACTTATGCTGGGGCGACTACTTTATGCCTGCTTTAAGGCGTCGAATTTGCCCGGCTGGCTTGGGAATTATCTCCAGACTGGAGTGAGCTGCCATCTGGCGAGAAAGAGTGGAACCAGCTTTGCTCCACTGCAGTGAGGAGTGTTGTCCAAAGCCATCCACTGCCACCATGCCCTGCCCTCTGGCGGGGGATACAGCAACTGACCAGCCCTCTAGACTTGTGCTCTGGTCAGACCGAAAAGGCTCTGTTCATACTGAAACATCCCAGGACCATGGATGGAATGTGAATCCATAAAGGAAATGATAGTGACCTTGCCCAATGGAGCAGTGGGGTCATTTTATTTTGCACATGACGTATATTATATGATATCGTGCTACACAACCGGCCATGACAAGAAGCAGGCCTGCCCTGAGAAGGACACTCCTGGTATTTTAGCAACGCCATGCCTGCCTGATGGCATGAGAAGTACATAGAGAGGGGTGGGAGGGGCATGCTATCGTTCATGCTGGTGCCGAGAATAGAATATATATATATACAAAGTCATATGGGCACTCGTTAACATTTACACGGTGCTAGTACGGCGGACGCGCGGCTCCGGGAGCGCTACGGCCAGGGCAATGAACGCAGCGTCGTTTTCGGGAGCTGTGCTGCAATGTCCGATTCCTTAGCTACGTCCCAGATTTTGCGGATTTCAAATCAGACAAATATCAAGGTCTACAGAGGCGGGCGAACACGGCAGTTTGAAATCAGGGATTGGACATTTGTGCGTGCTGCATCGACGTGCCCGGGAACGGGGTTCGAGAGCGAGAGGTGGCTTCTTTTTACTTTGGTTTAGATGTCGGGGGATAGCTCGGACGCTGCGCACCCGAGTCATCCACATTTGGGATTCGCAAGCGTCAACCCAACCGTAGTGCAATGGAGGGGCCTCGCCCTGGGAGAACTGCCGCATAGATCATGGTGTCTGCTGTGCCAGGTAGGTATCAGCTGCCGAGCTCAGTGCTAGGCTATGTACAACGTTTTTCACCAGGGATGTGGTGTCCAAGCCGTACAACGGGGAACATGTGTCCTTTGTCGGCCTCTGCTCCCACACGCATGGAGAACCTACATGGCTGATCTACCATGAGCCGCTTTAAGCAGACACTTATGCTGGGGCGACTACTTTATGCCTGCTTTAAGGCGTCGAATTTGCCCGGCTGGCTTGGGAATTATCTCCAGACTGGAGTGAGCTGCCATCTGGCGAGAAAGAGTGGAACCAGCTTTGCTCCACTACAGTGAGGAGTGTTGTCCAAAGCCATCCACTGCCACCATGCCCTGCCCTCTGGCGGGGGATACAGCAACTGACCAGCCCTCTAGACTTGTGCTCTGGTCAGACCGAAAAGGCTCTGTTCATACTGAAACAGCCCAGGACCATGGATGGAATGTGAATCCATAAAGGAAATGATAGTGGCCTTGCCCAATGGAGCAGTGGGGTCATTTTATTTTGCACATGACGTATATTATATGATATCGTGCTACACAACCGGCCATGACAAGGAGCAGGCCTGCCCTGAGAAGGACACTCCTGGTATTTTAGCAACGCCATGCCTGCCTGATGGCATGAGAAGTACATAGAGAGGGGTGGGAGGGGCATGCTATCGTTCATGCTGGTGCCGAGAATGGAATATATATATATACAAAGTCATATGGGCACTCGTTAACATTTACACGGTGCTAGTACGGCGGACGCGCGGCTCCGGGAGCGCTACGGCCAGGGCAATGAGCGCAGCGTCGTTTTCGGGAGCTGTGCTGCAATGTCCGATTCCTTAGCTACGTCCCAGATTTTGCGGATTTCAAATCAGACAAATATCAAGGTCTACAGAGGCGGGCGAACACGGCAGTTTGAAATCAGGGATTGGACATTTGTGCGTGCTACATCGACGTCCCCGGGAACGGGGTTCGAGAGCGAGAGGTGGCTTCTTTTTACTTTGGTTTAGATGTCGGGGGATAGCTCGGACGCTGCGCACCCGAGTCATCCACATTTGGGATTCGCAAGCGTCAACCCAACCGTAGTGCAATGGAGGGGCCTCGCCCTGGGAGAACTGCCGCATAGATCACGGTGTCTGCTGTGCCAGGTAGGTATCAGCTGCCGAGCTCAGTGCTAGGCTATGTACAACGTTTTTCACCAGGGATGTGGTGTCCAAGCCGTACAACGGGGAACATGTGTCCTTTGTCGGCCTCTGCTCCCACACGCATGGAGAACCTACATGGCTGATCTACCATGAGCCGCTTTAAGCAGACACTTATGCTGGGGCGACTACTTTATGCCTGCTTTAAGGCGTCGAATTTGCCCGGCTGGCTTGGGAATTATCTCCAGACTGGAGTGAGCTGCCATCTGGCGAGAAAGAGTGGAACCAGCTTTGCTCCACTGCAGTGAGGAGTGTTGTCCAAAGCCATCCACTGCCACCATGCCCTGCCCTCTGGCGGGGGATACAGCAACTGACCAGCCCTCTAGACTTGTGCTCTGGTCAGACCGAAAAGGCTCTGTTCATACTGAAACAGCCCAGGACCATGGATGGAATGTGAATCCATAAAGGAAATGATAGTGGCCTTGCCCAATGGAGCAGTGGGGTCATTTTATTTTGCACATGACGTATATTATATGATATCGTGCTACACAACCGGCCATGACAAGGAGCAGGCCTGCCCTGAGAAGGACACTCCTGGTATTTTAGCAACGCCATGCCTGCCTGATGGCATGAGAAGTACATAGAGAGGGGTGGGAGGGGCATGCTATCGTTCATGCTGGTGCCGAGAATGGAATATATATATATACAAAGTCATATGGGCACTCGTTAACATTTACACGGTGCTAGTACGGCGGACGCGCGGCTCCGGGAGCGCTACGGCCAGGGCAATGAGCGCAGCGTCGTTTTCGGGAGCTGTGCTGCAATGTCCGATTCCTTAGCTACGTCCCAGATTTTGCGGATTTCAAATCAGACAAATATCAAGGTCTACAGAGGCGGGCGAACACGGCAGTTTGAAATCAGGGATTGGACATTTGTGCGTGCTGCATCGACGTCCCCGGGAACGGGGTTCGAGAGCGAGAGGTGGCTTCTTTTTACTTTGGTTTAGATGTCGGGGGATAGCTCGGACGCTGCGCACCCGAGTCATCCACATTTGGGATTCGCAAGCGTCAACCCAACCGTAGTGCAATGGAGGGGCCTCGCCCTGGGAGAACTGCCGCATAGATCACGGTGTCTGCTGTGCCAGGTAGGTATCAGCTGCCGAGCTCAGTGCTAGGCTATGTACAACGTTTTTCACCAGGGATGTGGTGTCCAAGCCGTACAACGGGGAACATGTGTCCTTTGTCGGCCTCTGCTCCCACACGCATGGAGAACCTACATGGCTGATCTACCATGAGCCGCTTTAAGCAGACACTTATGCTGGGGCGACTACTTTATGCCTGCTTTAAGGCGTCGAATTTGCCCGGCTGGCTTGGGAATTATCTCCAGACTGGAGTGAGCTGCCATCTGGCGAGAAAGAGTGGAACCAGCTTTGCTCCACTGCAGTGAGGAGTGTTGTCCAAAGCCATCCACTGCCACCATGCCCTGCCCTCTGGCGGGGGATAATGCAACTGACCAGCCCTCTAGACTTGTGCTCTGGTCAGACCGAAAAGGCTCTGTTCATACTGAAACAGCCCAGGACCATGGATGGATTGTGAATCCATAAAGGAAATGATAGTAGCCTTGCCCAATGGAGCAGTGGGGTCATTTTATTTTGCACATGACGTATATTATATGATATCGTGCTACACAACCGGCCATGACAAGGAGCAGGCCTGCCCTGAGAAGGACACTCCTGGTATTTTAGCAACGCCATGCCTGCCTGATGGGATGAGAAGTACATAGAGAGGGGTGGGAGGGGCATGCTATCGTTCATGCTGGTGCCGAGAATGGAATATATATATAAACAAAGTCATATGGGCACTCGTTAACATTTACACGGTGCTAGTACGGCGGACGCGCGGCTCCGGGAGCGCTACGGCCAGGGCAATGAGCGCAGCGTCGTTTTCGGGAGCTGTGCTGCAATGTCCGATTCCTTAGCTACGTCCCAGATTTTGCGGATTTCAAATCAGACAAATATCAAGGTCTACAGAGGCGGGCGAACACGGCAGTTTGAAATCAGGGATTGGACATTTGTGCGTGCTGCATCGACGTGCCCGGGAACGGGGTTCGAGAGCGAGAGGTGGCTTCTTTTTACTTTGGTTTAGATGTCGGGGGATAGCTCGGACGCTGCGCACCCGAGTCATCCACATTTGGGATTCGCAAGCGTCAACCCAACCGTAGTGCAATGGAGGGGCCTCGCCCTGGGAGAACTGCCGCAGAGATCACGGTGTCTGCTGTGCCAGGTAGGTATCAGCTGCCGAGCTCAGTGCTAGGCTATGTACAACGTTTTTCACCAGGGATGTGGTGTCCAAGCCGTACAACGGGGAACATGTGTCCTTTGTCGGCCTCTGCTCCCACACGCATGGAGAACCTACATGGCTGATCTACCATGAGCCGCTTTAAGCAGACACTTATGCTGGGGCGACTACTTTATGCCTGCTTTAAGGCGTCGAATTTGCCCGGCTGGCTTGGGAATTATCTCCAGACTGGAGTGAGCTGCCATCTGGCGAGAAAGAGTGGAACCAGCTTTGCTCCACTGCAGTGAGGAGTGTTGTCCAAAGCCATCCACTGCCACCATGCCCTGCCCTCTGGCGGGGGATACAGCAACTGACCAGCCCTCTAGACTTGTGCTCTGGTCAGACCGAAAAGGCTCTGTTCATACTGAAACAGCCCAGGACCATGGATGGAATGTGAATCCATAAAGGAAATGATAGTGGCCTTGCCCAATGGA
Organism: Harmothoe impar; assembly: GCA_947462335.1. Taxonomy (NCBI): domain Eukaryota; kingdom Metazoa; phylum Annelida; class Polychaeta; order Phyllodocida; family Polynoidae; genus Harmothoe; species Harmothoe impar. The sequence goes on from OX381721.1 coordinate 48,936,829, forward strand.
GCAGTGGGGTCATTTTATTTTGCACATGATGTATATTATATGATATCGTGCTACACAACCGGCCATGACAAGGAGCAGGCCTGCCCTGAGAAGGACACTCCTGGTATTTTAGCAACGCCATGCCTGCCTGATGGCATGAGAAGTACATAGAGAGGGGTGGGAGGGGCATGCTATCGTTCATGCTGGTGCCGAGAATGGAATATATATATATACAAAGTCATATGGGCACTCGTTAACATTTACACGGTGCTAGTACGGCAGACGCGCGGCTCCGGGAGCGCTACGGCCAGGGCAATGAACGCAGCGTCGTTTTCGGGAGCTGTGCTGCAATGTCCGATTCCTTAGCTACGTCCCAGATTTTGCGGATTTCAAATCAGACAAATATCAAGGTCTACAGAGGCGGGCGAACACGGCAGTTTGAAATCAGGGATTGGACATTTGTGCGTGCTGCATCGACGTGCCCGGGAACGGGGTTCGAGAGCGAGAGGTGGCTTCTTTTTACTTTGGTTTAGATGTCGGGGGATAGCTCGGACGCTGCGCACCCGAGTCATCCACATTTGGGATTCGCAAGCGTCAACCCAACCGTAGTGCAATGGAGGGGCCTCGCCCTGGGAGAACTGCCGCATAGATCATGGTGTCTGCTATGCCAGGTAGGTATCAGCTGCCGAGCTCAGTGCTAGGCTATGTACAACGTTTTTCACCAGGGATGTGGTGTCCAAGCCGTACAACGGGGAACATGTGTCCTTTGTCGGCCTCTGCTCCCACACGCATTGAGAACCTACATGGCTGATCTACCATGAGCCGCTTTAAGCAGACACTTATGCTGGGGCGACTACTTTATGCCTGCTTTAAGGCGTCGAATTTGCCCGGCTGGCTTGGGAATTATCTCCAGACTGGAGTTAGCTGCCATCTGGCGAGAAAGAGTGGAACCAGCTTTGCTCCACTGCAGTGAGGAGTGTTGTCCAAAGCCATCCACTGCCACCATGCCCTGCCCTCTGGCGGGGGATACAGCAACTGACCAGCCCTCTAGACTTGTGCTCTGGTCAGACCGAAAAGGCTCTGTTCATACTGAAACAGCCCAGGACCATGGATGGATTGTGAATCCATAAAGGAAATGATAGTAGCCTTGCCCAATGGAGCAGTGGGGTCATTTTATTTTGCACATGACGTATATTATATGATATCGTGCTACACAACCGGCCATGACAAGGAGCAGGCCTGCCCTGAGAAGGACACTCCTGGTATTTTAGCAACGCCATGCCTGCCTGATGGCATGAGAAGTACATAGAGAGGGGTGGGAGGGGCATGCTATCGTTCATGCTGGTGCCGAGAATGGAATATATATATAAACAAAGTCATATGGGCACTCGTTAACATTTACACGGTGCTAGTACGGCGGACGCGCGGCTCCGGGAGCGCTACGGCCAGGGCAATGAGCGCAGCGTCGTTTTCGGGAGCTGTGCTGCAATGTCCGATTCCTTAGCTACGTCCCAGATTTTGCGGATTTCAAATCAGACAAATATCAAGGTCTACAGAGGCGGGCGAACACGGCAGTTTGAAATCAGGGATTGGACATTTGTGCGTGCTGCATCGACGTGCCCGGGAACGGGGTTCGAGAGCGAGAGGTGGCTTCTTTTTACTTTGGTTTAGATGTCGGGGGATAGCTCGGACGCTGCGCACCCGAGTCATCCACATTTGGGATTCGCAAGCGTCAACCCAACCGTAGTGCAATGGAGGGGCCTCGCCCTGGGAGAACTTTTTTTTTTTTTTTTTTTTCCCTTCCTTTCCCACTTTTCCCAGGATAACTTTATTTTCAACATATAACATCATTTTCATCATTTCATCATTTCATTGGGTTCAGAGCCTCTCAATGAGGACTTCTGCCACTCTACTGCCCTTCCCCTATCTTTTCATTGGTTTCCGGGTTCCAGCCCCCTTCCGGGGAACCGGCCCTTTGCTGTAATTGAAAAACAGGGTACATTAAAATATACAAGACTTTAATCACAAATGTAAAAAAAACCCGAGACTATGTCCCCTTATAGGGACACTAACAATCAGAGAAATCTATCTACTTCTATTCTGTTATATTTGTCGAACCAAAACCAAAAGGCCTCAAACTTTGCGGTTCTAAGCCTAATTTTGTCTACCTTGTACTTGTAATTGAAATACATGTCTATACTACTCCATATGGTTTGGGCTGTTACATCTACATCATCTAATGCCTTCTGGCATCTTTTGTGCCATATGGCCCTTTTGACTACGTTGACTATAAAGAGGCATATATCTAGTTTCCTTCCTTTCACAGTTGGGAGTAATGAGAAAACAATAGCATTGCTATCTAGAACTACATTTACATTCAATGTACTTGTGAAGATTTCATTGACTATTTTCCACAAAGGAGAAATGACGGGGCAACAGAACAAAATATGGTTGACATCTTCATCGTTCGGGCAGAAGACGCAGGACCTCCTGCCTCGGCCACCGTATCTCACGAACCAGAGTAAACTGGTTGGCAGAATCTCGTGTGCTGTTCTATATGCAACGGTCTTCAGTTCTGTAGGAAGATATTTATTATTGACATTTTTCCACACATCTTTGAAAGGTACTAATGGGCGTTTTGCCTGTATGGAAGCCTTCTCCATCTTTTGTTCAACCAGAACCGAATAGACCACACGAACAGGAGGGACACTGTTCTCTGTTGGCCCCTCTGTAACTTGGGAATTGTACTCGTTAAAAGCAGTCATACATTTCCTATAGAACAACGGGGTGTAGATAGGGGGCATAACTGCCCTGTTACCCAAATGATAACGAAGAGGGTATTTTAACCACACAAATGCAAAGCATTTCCACTTGTGATTAAAGTCCTCTGAAAGTAACTTGTAAATATGAGCTACATTGAAAGCTTTTAGCTTACATTCAACATCTACAAATCCCATTCCCCCCTCAAGCAAAGGAGCAATGAGAGTCTTTCTCTTGATGTATTCTACCCCTCCTCCCCAAAAGAAAGAGTACACACATTTCTCAACAGACTTCAAAAAAACAGGTGGGAGGTTCAGAACCTGTCCCACATACCATAACTTACTGAGACCAATCAGAGAGATAACTTTGACTTTGCCATGATAGCTTAAACTCTTTGTACTCCATAATTTGAGCACACTCTCTAGTTTGTCTATTATTACAGTCCAATTGGCTTTATGCCTGTTATACACTACACCTTGTTTACGGTTAAACAACTCTGTTTCCAGAAGGGATGCTAAGTGAACACCTAGTAGTCTCAAAGGTTCGGCAGAGAAAGAGACTCCAACCATTTCGGTCAGCGCTCTATACTTCCACCGACCCAGAAACAAACCTTTACACTTTTCTCGGTTGATTTTGCTACCTGAAGCCCTCGAGTAACGTTCCGAGACCATCATGACTCTGGCCACCGAATCTTCCGTAGTGATGACTACAGTAGTGTCGTCGGCGTACTGCACGACCTTCACCGTGTCGGTCGAACCCGGGCACTGCAGTCCTATTACCTGAGGATCCGCCCTTAATGCAATAGCAAAAGGCTCGATGCATAAAACGTACAATAATGGTGATAGGGAGCAACCTTGTCTCACAGATCTCTCTACGTCAAAAGACTCAGTCTGGAAACCGTTAACTAGGACTTTGCTTTTGGCATTATTATATAGCAGCTTGATCCAACCAATAAAGTATGGACCAAAACCATAAGCTTCCAATAGAGAAAACATATAGTCGTGTGAAACTCTGTCGAACGCCTTCTCCTGATCAAGTGATAAGAAGGCGCACTCCATGTTCCTGCTGTCTACATAATCAACAACATTACGATACAAATGACAGTTATCGATGATGGATCTACCGGGGACTCCACACGTCTGGTCAGGGGATATGACCTCCCCTATTACCCGCTTCAACCTGTTACATAATGCCTTAGATACAATCTTGTAGTCAACATTTAACAAACTTATAGGTCTCCAGGCCTTCAGATTCTTTTTCCTGTTCTTATCTTTGCAGATCAAAGTTATTATGCCCAGTCGTTGGGACTCTGGGAGTTCTCCCAGAACATAACACCAGTTCACCATCTCTACAAAGCAAGTCCCAAAAAGGGGGAAAAATTTCATGTAAAACTCTTTTGGCAAACCGTCCAGGCCAGGGCTCTTATTATTCGCCATGCCTTTTATAGCTTCCCAGTACTCATCATAAGTAATGAAACCTTCACATAAATTAACACATTCATCAGGCAGTTTAGGAACGGAGTCCAGAAAAGGTCTGGCCTGCTCCACATCTATGTCTTCTCTGGAATACAGATCTTTATAGAAATCATGGCAGACTCTCTTTATACCATTTACATCTGAGACCTCCCCATCCTTGTCTTCCAACACCTGTATGAATTTGTCTCGGGCTCTGATCTGTTCTGCTCTTACATATATACCAGAAGGGTTCTCATTTTCTTCATAATATTGAACCCTCGATCTTACCCTGCTGCCTTCCGCACTCCTCTGCAAAAGGTCATTTATATTTTGTTCTAACATCTGAATATTTAGTTTATACATGCCAGGGTTATCTCTTTCTTTTGCATGAACGTTGCGGAGAGAAGTCTGTAATCTATTCAATTGTTTCCGGTGACCGGCAGAAAGGCGCTTGGAGTGCTCAATGATGAGTTCTTTGAACTTCACCTTGCAGCCCTCCCACCAATCACCATCATACAAATCATCATATTTCAACTCATTCTCCCACAGTCTGGTAAGAGCTTTCTGGAAAACAACATCTTCTAGAACTGAGACATTGCACTTCCAGTACCCTCTGCCTTTGGCCTCTGCAAGGTTCTGAAAACATCCTTTTAGTGTTATACAGGAGTGATCAGAAAATGAAACAGGTATATAGTCAGTCCCCACAACGTGTGGAACTAAGGATTGAGAAATGTAAAAACGATCAAGCCTAGTATAGACATTGTGTTGTGAATCATAATAGGAAAACTCCTTGATGGTCGGCTTCAGTTGTCTGAAAACATCTGTCAAATCATAAGTCTTACTCAGGTCCAGCATTTCATATTTACCTGTGGCACCTTGTGCAGGATTACCACCTGCTTTATCTAGCACCACATCCTCCACGAAGTTGAAATCACCACCCATGATGACGTCTCTTTTACCTCCTAGAAAAGATTTTACTTCCTTTTCCAAGAAAGATCTTCTTTCCTTCGTTCTGTTTGGGGCATACAAGGAGATCAGGCGAAACTCTTTCTCCCCCAAAACCACATCAACAGATACAATTCTCCCTTGGGTGTCATATCTATGGGAGATATATTCAATGTCACTATCTTCTCTTATTATTATTCCAACACCACAACTATTGTTTTGACCGAAACTGAAATAAATTTTGGCTTTAAATAATTTCTCTATTTCTTTAACTTGTTTTGTATCAGTAAAGTGTGTCTCTTGAAGAAAAAGAACATCATATCTATTCAACCTCATGAATTCTGCACATAAATTCTGCTGGTCCCCAGACAGGAAACCGTTAATATTTAGTGATGCTATTGTCAGAGCCATTATGACTGAGACAACCACCCTTACGTAAAGTGTTGTGATACCCATGGTTTCTTACGAAGAGTGGTGGTCCCCACTCGTTTTAACCTTCTTCACGATAGGACTACGCGAACGCGTAGGTGACGGCATCACAGCCGCATGGCAATGCTTTCGACCGGGAGTGTCCGGCCGCGATGGACGGTTGGCCCCCGAGCCTCGATCCCTCAGGTCCAAGCCATCCGCCACGGCCTCCCCAGCGACTGCATCTCTCGGCACTGTAAAATTGGAAAAGTCAGAAGTATGTTTGATCACTTTGTCCACTTTGTTAGCTGTTTTTTTTAAGGCACTTTGTATGAAGTCTGATATAGTAAGACCAACAGTTGGACCCCGCACTTGCTTCGCCTTCTCCTCTACCACCTTGTTAGACCGACCAGACCCCTGATGTTTCGAGCCCTCAGCGGCCGACTGTAACTTTTTACTTTCAACAGAAACATTCGGCCTACCGGCACCCAAAACCGGACCTTTCGCCGGACCTCCGTGATGTCTGGCGGGGGGGCCAGGTGAACTGGGAAGTTTCTGGGGGGCCGCTTCTACCTCAGCCTCCTCAGTCACCTCCCAACCCACATCCCTTGCACCATCCCCATCACCTTTTAGTCTAGCCGCAAAGCTCTTGGCATATGGCCGATTCTTACAGTCCCTCCGCACGTGCCCAGACTGCTTACATCTTAAACAAATTGGATCTGTTCCCGGGGCCGTCACTAACGCGGTTACCTTCTTCCCCTTATACCAGACGCTGGCGGTGTGAGGTATTTCCGCCCCATCCATCAACTCCACCTTTACCTTCTTGATGCCGGTTTTCAGTGTTTCCACATGAGTGACCTTCTCCTTCTCAACCTCAATGACCCTGATGTCCCGGCCCAACATAATGACAATTTTTTCGACGGGGAAGACATTGGGAAGCCAATGCAATCGCAGCCAGATGAAGGGTTTCACCCAGCGCCACTCCCCCTCATCATCCAGCTCTGCCACTCGTCTCACCTGGCACAGAGCATCTTTAACTCTTACAAAACCCAAATCGATGAAATCTTCACACCCCTTCTGCGTCTTGAAGGTTATCTCCCACGAGGCCCTCTGGCGTACCACTGCATCTACTAAAGCCATGGAAGTATTTTCAGATAAACAAAGCATAATTTCTGCCCTGGTGTAAACAGCCTGACCCATATAGATCTCAGCAGTGTGCAGGAGGTCCGCCAACTCATCGTCATCCAGCATGTCGGAGTGGTCGAAAACGGGAGCGGCTGATTTGTAATAACTCTGGACCCCCTGCCTATGCTGCTGTGTTACCTTCCTACGGTGCTGACTCGGTTCTTGCCGCCTCTGCTGCTGCTGCTGCTGCTGCTGCTGCTGCTGCTGCCGACGGCCAGCATCACGTTGTTTGCCGTCTGGGCCAACCGTGTTCCACGCATCCTGGGAGATGTCCTCCAGCTGCTGGGACAGGTCATCTCCGGTCGTGGAGACACCCTGCCCACCCACTGCGCCACCTGGCGGCTGGGTGGTCTCCCCTCCCGTCGTGGGAGAGGTAGCCAAGAGCTCAGCGCCACCTGGCGGGAGGTGGGCCTCCACCTGCTGCGTCAGCCCCTCCGGGCTCTCGTTGCTGCCCCGGTCGTCGGGTGGGGTCCCCTGGCCAGGGGTGATGAGGCTGTCGTCCATGTTGCTACGACAGTGCCCCTAGCTACCGCAAAAGGGACCTGCGAACAGGTTACTCCCTAGAGGTATAGCCTCGGGACGGTCCTTATCCACCGCAAATGGGAACTCCGCAGAGTTGGCTCCCAAGAGGAATGGACTCAGGACAGGGGCAGATACTTACTGACAGACAGGGGGAACCGCCGCATAGATCACGGTGTCTCCTGTGCCAGGTAAGTATCAGCTGCCGAGCTCAGTGCTAGGCTATGTACAACGTTTTTCACCAGGGATGTGGTGTCCAAGCCGTACAACGGGGAACATGTGTCCTTTGTCGGCCTCTGCTCCCACACGCATGGAGAACCTACATGGCTGATCTACCATGAGCCGCTTTAAGCAGACACTTATGCTGGGGCGACTACTTTATGCCTGCTTTAAGGCGTCGAATTTGCCCGGCTGGCTTGGGAATTATCTCCAGACTGGAGTGAGCTGCCATCTGGCGAGAAAGAGTGGAACCAGCTTTGCTCCACTGCAGTGAGGAGTGTTGTCCAAAGCCATCCACTGCCACCATGCCCTGCCCTCTGGCGGGGGATACAGCAACTGACCAGCCCTCTAGACTTGTGCTCTGGTCAGACCGAAAAGGCTCTGTTCATACTGAAACAGCCCAGGACCATGGATGGAATGTGAATCCATAAAGGAAATGATAGTGGCCTTGCCCAATGGAGCAGTGGGGTCATTTTATTTTGCACATGATGTATATTATATGATATCGTGCTACACAACCGGCCATGACAAGGAGCAGGCCTGCCCTGAGAAGGACACTCCTGGTATTTTAGCAACGCCATGCCTGCCTGATGGCATGAGAAGTACATAGAGAGGGGTGGGAGGGGCATGCTATCGTTCATGCTGGTGCCGAGAATGGAATATATATATATACAAAGTCATATGGGCACTCGTTAACATTTACACGGTGCTAGTACGGCAGACGCGCGGCTCCGGGAGCGCTACGGCCAGGGCAATGAACGCAGCGTCGTTTTCGGGAGCTGTGCTGCAATGTCCGATTCCTTAGCTACGTCCCAGATTTTGCGGATTTCAAATCAGACAAATATCAAGGTCTACAGAGGCGGGCGAACACGGCAGTTTGAAATCAGGGATTGGACATTTGTGCGTGCTGCATCGACGTGCCCGGGAACGGGGTTCGAGAGCGAGAGGTGGCTTCTTTTTACTTTGGTTTAGATGTCGGGGGATAGCTCGGACGCTGCGCACCCGAGTCATCCACATTTGGGATTCGCAAGCGTCAACCCAACCGTAGTGCAATGGAGGGGCCTCGCCCTGGGAGAACTGCCGCATAGATCATGGTGTCTGCTATGCCAGGTAGGTATCAGCTGCCGAGCTCAGTGCTAGGCTATGTACAACGTTTTTCACCAGGGATGTGGTGTCCAAGCCGTACAACGGGGAACATGTGTCCTTTGTCGGCCTCTGCTCCCACACGCATTGAGAACCTACATGGCTGATCTACCATGAGCCGCTTTAAGCAGACACTTATGCTGGGGCGACTACTTTATGCCTGCTTTAAGGCGTCGAATTTGCCCGGCTGGCTTGGGAATTATCTCCAGACTGGAGTTAGCTGCCATCTGGCGAGAAAGAGTGGAACCAGCTTTGCTCCACTGCAGTGAGGAGTGTTGTCCAAAGCCATCCACTGCCACCATGCCCTGCCCTCTGGCGGGGGATACAGCAACTGACCAGCCCTCTAGACTTGTGCTCTGGTCAGACCGAAAAGGCTCTGTTCATACTGAAACAGCCCAGGACCATGGATGGATTGTGAATCCATAAAGGAAATGATAGTAGCCTTGCCCAATGGAGCAGTGGGGTCATTTTATTTTGCACATGACGTATATTATATGATATCGTGCTACACAACCGGCCATGACAAGGAGCAGGCCTGCCCTGAGAAGGACACTCCTGGTATTTTAGCAACGCCATGCCTGCCTGATGGCATGAGAAGTACATAGAGAGGGGTGGGAGGGGCATGCTATCGTTCATGCTGGTGCCGAGAATGGAATATATATATAAACAAAGTGATATGGGCACTCGTTAACATTTACACGGTGCTAGTACGGCGGACGCGCGGCTCCGGGAGCGCTACGGCCAGGGCAATGAGCGCAGCGTCGTTTTCGGGAGCTGTGCTGCAATGTCCGATTCCTTAGCTACGTCCCAGATTTTGCGGATTTCAAATCAGACAAATATCAAGGTCTACAGAGGCGGGCGAACACGGCAGTTTGAAATCAGGGATTGGACATTTGTGCGTGCTGCATCGACGTGCCCGGGAACGGGGTTCGAGAGCGAGAGGTGGCTTCTTTTTACTTTGGTTTAGATGTCGGGGGATAGCTCGGACGCTGCGCACCCGAGTCATCCACATTTGGGATTCGCAAGCGTCAACCCAACCGTAGTGCAATGGAGGGGCCTCGCCCTGGGAGAACTGCCGCATAGATCACGGTGTCTGCTGTGCCAGGTAGGTATCAGCTGCCGAGCTCAGTGCTAGGCTATGTACAACGTTTTTCACCAGGGATGTGGTGTCCAAGCCGTACAACGGGGAACATGTGTCCTTTGTCGGCCTCTGCTCCCACACGCATGGAGAACCTACATGGCTGATCTACCATGAGCCGCTTTAAGCAGACACTTATGCTGGGGCGACTACTTTATGCCTGCTTTAAGGCGTCGAATTTGCCCGGCTGGCTTGGGAATTATCTCCAGACTGGAGTGAGCTGCCATCTGGCGAGAAAGAGTGGAACCAGCTTTGCTCCACTGCAGTGAGGAGTGTTGTCCAAAGCCATCCACTGCCACCATGCCCTGCCCTCTGGCGGGGGATACAGCAACTGACCAGCCCTCTAGACTTGTGCTCTGGTCAGACCGAAAAGGCTCTGTTCATACTGAAACAGCCCAGGACCATGGATGGAATGTGAATCCATAAAGGAAATGATAGTGGCCTTGCCCAATGGAGCAGTGGGGTCATTTTATTTTGCACATGACGTATATTATATGATATCGTGCTACACAACCGGCCATGACAAGGAGCAGGCCTGCCCTGAGAAGGACACTCCTGGTATTTTAGCAACGCCATGCCTGCCTGATGGCATGAGAAGTACATAGAGAGGGGTGGGAGGGGCATGCTATCGTTCATGCTGGTGCCGAGAATGGAATATATATATATACAAAGTCATATGGGCACTCGTTAACATTTACACGGTGCTAGTACGGCAGACGCGCGGCTCCGGGAGCGCTACGGCCAGGGCAATGAACGCAGCGTCGTTTTCGGGAGCTGTGCTGCAATGTCCGATTCCTTAGCTACGTCCCAGATTTTGCGGATTTCAAATCAGACAAATATCAAGGTCTACAGAGGCGGGCGAACACGGCAGTTTGAAATCAGGGATTGGACATTTGTGCGTGCTGCATCGACGTGCCCGGGAACGGGGTTCGAGAGCGAGAGGTGGCTTCTTTTTACTTTGGTTTAGATGTCGGGGGATAGCTCGGACGCTGCGCACCCGAGTCATCCACATTTGGGATTCGCAAGCGTCAACCCAACCGTAGTGCAATAGAGGGGCCTCGCCCTGGGAGAACTGCCGCAGAGATCACGGTGTCTGCTGTGCCAGGTAGGTATCAGCTGCCGAGCTCAGTGCTAGGCTATGTACAACGTTTTTCACCAGGGATGTGGTGTCCAAGCCGTACAACGGGGAACATGTGTCCTTTGTCGGCCTCTGCTCCCACACGCATGGAGAACCTACATGGCTGATCTACCATGAGCCGCTTTAAGCAGACACTTATGCTGGGGCGACTACTTTATGCCTGCTTTAAGGCGTCGAATTTGCCCGGCTGGCTTGGGAATTATCTCCAGACTGGAGTGAGCTGCCATCTGGCGAGAAAGAGTGGAACCAGCTTTGCTCCACTGCAGTGAGGAGTGTTGTCCAAAGCCATCCACTGCCACCATGCCCTGCCCTCTGGCGGGGGATACAGCAACTGACCAGCCCTCTAGACTTGTGCTCTGGTCAGACCGAAAAGGCTCTGTTCATACTGAAACAGCCCAGGACCATGGATGGAATGTGAATCCATAAAGGAAATGATAGTGGCCTTGCCCAATGGAGCAGTGGGGTCATTTTATTTTGCACATGACGTATATTATATGATATCGTGCTACACAACCGGCCATGACAAGGAGCAGGCCTGCCCTGAGAAGGACACTCCTGGTATTTTAGCAACGCCATGCCTGCCTGATGGCATGAGAAGTACATAGAGAGGGGTGGGAGGGGCATGCTATCGTTCATGCTGGTGCCGAGAATGGAATATATATATATACAAAGTCATATGGGCACTCGTTAACATTTACACGGTGCTAGTACAGAGGACGCGCGGCTCCGGGAGCGCTACGGCCAGGGCAATGAACGCAGCGTCGTTTTCGGGAGCTGTGCTGCAATGTCCGATTCCTTAGCTACGTCCCAGATTTTGCGGATTTCAAATCAGACAAATATCAAGGTCTACAGAGGCGGGCGAACACGGCAGTTTGAAATCAGGGATTGGACATTTGTGCGTGCTGCATCGACGTGCCCGGGAACGGGGTTCGAGAGCGAGAGGTGGCTTCTTTTTACTTTGGTTTAGATGTCGGGGGATAGCTCGGACGCTGCGCACCCGAGTCATCCACATTTGGGATTCGCAAGCGTCAACCCAACCGTAGTGCAATGGAGGGGCCTCGCCCTGGGAGAACTGCCGCAGAGATCACGGTGTCTGCTGTGCCAGGTAGGTATCAGCTGCCGAGCTCAGTGCTAGGCTATGTACAACGTTTTTCACCAGGGATGTGGTGTCCAAGCCGTACAACGGGGAACATGTGTCCTTTGTCGGCCTCTGCTCCCACACGCATGGAGAACCTACATGGCTGATCTACCATGAGCCGCTTTAAGCAGACACTTATGCTGGGGCGACTACTTTATGCCTGCTTTAAGGCGTCGAATTTGCCCGGCTGGCTTGGGAATTATCTCCAGACTGGAGTGAGCTGCCATCTGGCGAGAAAGAGTGGAACCAGCTTTGCTCCACTGCAGTGAGGAGTGTTGTCCAAAGCCATCCACTGCCACCATGCCCTGCCCTCTGGCGGGGGATACAGCAACTGACCAGCCCTCTTGACTTGTGCTCTGGTCAGACCGAAAAGGCTCTGTTCATACTGAAACAGCCCAGGACCATGGATGGAATGTGAATCCATAAAGGAAATGATAGTGGCCTTGCCCAATGGAGCAGTGGGGTCATTTTATTTTGCACATGACGTATATTATATGATATCGTGCTACACAACCGGCCATGACAAGGAGCAGGCCTGCCCTGAGAAGGACACTCCTGGTATTTTAGCAACGCCATGCCTGCCTGATGGCATGAGAAGTACATAGAGAGGGGTGGGAGGGGCATGCTATCGTTCATGCTGGTGCCGAGAATGGAATATATATATATACAAAGTCATATGGGCACTCGTTAACATTTACACGGTGCTAGTACGGCAGACGCGCGGCTCCGGGAGCGCTACGGCCAGGGCAATGAACGCAGCGTCGTTTTCGGGAGCTGTGCTGCAATGTCCGATTCCTTAGCTACGTCCCAGATTTTGAGGATTTCAAATCAGACAAATATCAAGGTCTACAGAGGCGGGCGAACACGGCAGTTTGAAATCAGGGATTGGACATTTGTGCGTGCTGCATCGACGTGCCCGGGAACGGGGTTCGAGAGCGAGAGGTGGCTTCTTTTTACTTTGGTTTAGATGTCGGGGGATAGCTCGGACGCTGCGCACCCGAGTCATCCACATTTGGGATTCGCAAGCGTCAACCCAACCGTAGTGCAATGGAGGGGCCTCGCCCTGGGAGAACTGCCGCAGAGATCACGGTGTCTGCTGTGCCAGGTAGGTATCAGCTGCCGAGCTCAGTGCTAGGCTATGTACAACGTTTTTCACCAGGGATGTGGTGTCCAAGCCGTACAACGGGGAACATGTGTCCTTTGTCGGCCTCTGCTCCCACACGCATGGAGAACCTACATGGCTGATCTACCATGAGCCGCTTTAAGCAGACACTTATGCTGGGGCGACTACTTTATGCCTGCTTTAAGGCGTCGAATTTGCCCGGCTGGCTTGGGAATTATCTCCAGACTGGAGTTAGCTGCCATCTGGCGAGAAAGAGTGGAACCAGCTTTGCTCCACTGCAGTGAGGAGTGTTGTCCAAAGCCATCCACTGCCACCATGCCCTGCCCTCTGGCGGGGGATACAGCAACTGACCAGCCCTCTAGACTTGTGCTCTGGTCAGACCGAAAAGGCTCTGTTCATACTGAAACAGCCCAGGACCATGGATGGATTGTGAATCCATAAAGGAAATGATAGTAGCCTTGCCCAATGGAGCAGTGGGGTCATTTTATTTTGCACATGACGTATATTATATGATATCGTGCTACACAACCGGCCATGACAAGGAGCAGGCCTGCCCTGAGAAGGACACTCCTGGTATTTTAGCAACGCCATGCCTGCCTGATGGCATGAGAAGTACATAGAGAGGGGTGGGAGGGGCATGCTATCGTTCATGCTGGTGCCGAGAATGGAATATATATATATACAAAGTCATATGGGCACTCGTTAACATTTACACGGTGCTAGTACGGCGGACGCGCGGCTCCGGGAGCGCTACGGCCAGGGCAATGAGCGCAGCGTCGTTTTCGGGAGCTGTGCTGCAATGTCCGATTCCTTAGCTACGTCCCAGATTTTGCGGATTTCAAATCAGACAAATATCAAGGTCTACAGAGGCGGGCGAACACGGCAGTTTGAAATCAGGGATTGGACATTTGTGCGTGCTGCATCGACGTGCCCGGGAACGGGGTTCGAGAGCGAGAGGTGGCTTCTTTTTACTTTGGTTTAGATGTCGGGGGATAGCTCGGACGCTGCGCACCCGAGTCATCCACATTTGGGATTCGCAAGCGTCAACCCAACCGTAGTGCAATGGAGGGGCCTCGCCCTGGGAGAACTGCCGCATAGATCACGGTGTCTGCTGTGCCAGGTAGGTATCAGCTGCCGAGCTCAGTGCTAGGCTATGTACAACGTTTTTCACCAGGGATGTGGTGTCCAAGCCGTACAACGGGGAACATGTGTCCTTTGTCGGCCTCTGCTCCCACACGCATGGAGAACCTACATGGCTGATCTACCATGAGCCGCTTTAAGCAGACACTTATGCTGGGGCGACTACTTTATGCCTGCTTTAAGGCGTCGAATTTGCCCGGCTGGCTTGGGAATTATCTCCAGACTGGAGTGAGCTGCCATCTGGCGAGAAAGAGTGGAACCAGCTTTGCTCCACTGCAGTGAGGAGTGTTGTCCAAAGCCATCCACTGCCACCATGCCCTGCCCTCTGGCGGGGGATACAGCAACTGACCAGCCCTCTAGACTTGTGCTCTGGTCAGACCGAAAAGGCTCTGTTCATACTGAAACAGCCCAGGACCATGGATGGAATGTGAATCCATAAAGGAAATGATAGTGGCCTTGCCCAATGGAGCAGTGGGGTCATTTTATTTTGCACATGACGTATATTATATGATATCGTGCTACACAACCGGCCATGACAAGGAGCAGGCCTGCCCTGAGAAGGACACTCCTGGTATTTTAGCAACGCCATGCCTGCCTGATGGCATGAGAAGTACATAGAGAGGGGTGGGAGGGGCATGCTATCATTCATGCTGGTGCCGAGAATGGAATATATATATATACAAAGTCATATGGGCACTCGTTAACATTTACACAGTGCTAGTACAGAGGACGCGCGGCTCCGGGAGCGCTACGGCCAGGGCAATGAACGCAGCGTCGTTTTCGGGAGCTGTGCTGCAATGTCCGATTCCTTAGCTACGTCCCAGATTTTGCGGATTTCAAATCAGACAAATATCAAGGTCTACAGAGGCGGGCGAACACGGCAGTTTGAAATCAGGGATTGGACATTTGTGCGTGCTGCATCGACGTCCCCGGGAACGGGGTTCGAGAGCGAGAGGTGGCTTCTTTTTACTTTGGTTTAGATGTCGGGGGATAGCTCGGACGCTGCGCACCCGAGTCATCCACATTTGGGATTCGCAAGCGTCAACCCAACCGTAGTGCAATGGAGGGGCCTCGCCCTGGGAGAACTGCCGCAGAGATCACGGTGTCTGCTGTGCCAGGTAGGTATCAGCTGCCGAGCTCAGTGCTAGGCTATGTACAACGTTTTTCACCAGGGATGTGGTGTCCAAGCCCTACAACGGGGAACATGTGTCCTTTGTCGGCCTCTGCTCCCACACGCATGGAGAACCTACATGGCTGATCTACCATGAGCCGCTTTAAGCAGACACTTATGCTGGGGCGACTACTTTATGCCTGCTTTAAGGCGTCGAATTTGCCCGGCTGGCTTGGGAATTATCTCCAGACTGGAGTGAGCTGCCATCTGGCGAGAAAGAGTGGAACCAGCTTTGCTCCACTGCAGTGAGGAGTGTTGTCCAAAGCCATCCACTGCCACCATGCCCTGCCCTCTGGCGGGGGATACAGCAACTGACCAGCCCTCTAGACTTGTGCTCTGGTCAGACCGAAAAGGCTCTGTTCATACTGAAACAGCCCAGGACCATGGATGGAATGTGAATCCATAAAGGAAATGATAGTGGCCTTGCCCAATGGAGCAGTGGGGTCATTTTATTTTGCACATGACGTATATTATATGATATCGTGCTACACAACCGGCCATGACAAGGAGCAGGCCTGCCCTGAGAAGGACACTCCTGGTATTTTAGCAACGCCATGCCTGCCTGATGGCATGAGAAGTACATAGAGAGGGGTGGGAGGGGCATGCTATCGTTCATGCTGGTGCCGAGAATGGAATATATATATATACAAAGTCATATGGGCACTCGTTAACATTTACACGGTGCTAGTACAGAGGACGCGCGGCTCCGGGAGCGCTACGGCCAGGGCAATGAACGCAGCGTCGTTTTCGGGAGCTGTGCTGCAATGTCCGATTCCTTAGCTACGTCCCAGATTTTGCGGATTTCAAATCAGACAAATATCAAGGTCTACAGAGGCGGGCGAACACGGCAGTTTGAAATCAGGGATTGGACATTTGTGCGTGCTGCATCGACGTGCCCGGGAACGGGGTTCGAGAGCGAGAGGTGGCTTCTTTTTACTTTGGTTTAGATGTCGGGGGATAGCTCGGACGCTGCGCACCCGAGTCATCCACATTTGGGATTCGCAAGCGTCAACCCAACCGTAGTGCAATGGAGGGGCCTCGCCCTGGGAGAACTGCCGCATAGATCACGGTGTCTGCTATGCCAGGTAGGTATCAGCTGCCGAGCTCAGTGCTAGGCTATGTACAACGTTTTTCACCAGGGATGTGGTGTCCAAGCCGTACAACGGGGAACATGTGTCCTTTGTCGGCCTCTGCTCCCACACGCATGGAGAACCTACATGGCTGATCTACCATGAGCCGCTTTAAGCAGACACTTATGCTGGGGCGACTACTTTATGCCTGCTTTAAGGCGTCGAATTTGCCCGGCTGGCTTGGGAATTATCTCCAGACTGGAGTGAGCTGCCATCTGGCGAGAAAGAGTGGAACCAGCTTTGCTCCACTGCAGTGAGGAGTGTTGTCCAAAGCCATCCACTGCCACCATGCCCTGCCCTCTGGCGGGGGATACAGCAACTGACCAGCCCTCTAGACTTGTGCTCTGGTCAGACCGAAAAGGCTCTGTTCATACTGAAACAGCCCAGGACCATGGATGGAATGTGAATCCATAAAGGAAATGATAGTGGCCTTGCCCAATGGAGCAGTGGGGTCATTTTATTTTGCACATGACGTATATTATATGATATCGTGCTACACAACCGGCCATGACAAGGAGCAGGCCTGCCCTGAGAAGGACACTCCTGGTATTTTAGCAACGCCATGCCTGCCTGATGGCATGAGAAGTACATAGAGAGGGGTGGGAGGGGCATGCTATCGTTCATGCTGGTGCCGAGAATGGAATATATATATATACAAAGTCATATGGGCACTCGTTAACATTTACACGGTGCTAGTACGGCAGACGCGCGGCTCCGGGAGCGCTACGGCCAGGGCAATGAACGCAGCGTCGTTTTCGGGAGCTGTGCTGCAATGTCCGATTCCTTAGCTACGTCCCAGATTTTGCGGATTTCAAATCAGACAAATATCAAGGTCTACAGAGGCGGGCGAACACGGCAGTTTGAAATCAGGGATTGGACATTTGTGCGTGCTGCATCGACGTGCCCGGGAACGGGGTTCGAGAGCGAGAGGTGGCTTCTTTTTACTTTGGTTTAGATGTCGGGGGATAGCTCGGACGCTGCGCACCCGAGTCATCCACATTTGGGATTCGCAAGCGTCAACCCAACCGTAGTGCAATAGAGGGGCCTCGCCCTGGGAGAACTGCCGCAGAGATCACGGTGTCTGCTGTGCCAGGTAGGTATCAGCTGCCGAGCTCAGTGCTAGGCTATGTACAACGTTTTTCACCAGGGATGTGGTGTCCAAGCCGTACAACGGGGAACATGTGTCCTTTGTCGGCCTCTGCTCCCACACGCATGGAGAACCTACATGGCTGATCTACCATGAGCCGCTTTAAGCAGACACTTATGCTGGGGCGACTACTTTATGCCTGCTTTAAGGCGTCGAATTTGCCCGGCTGGCTTGGGAATTATCTCCAGACTGGAGTGAGCTGCCATCTGGCGAGAAAGAGTGGAACCAGCTTTGCTCCACTGCAGTGAGGAGTGTTGTCCAAAGCCATCCACTGCCACCATGCCCTGCCCTCTGGCGGGGGATACAGCAACTGACCAGCCCTCTAGACTTGTGCTCTGGTCAGACCGAAAAGGCTCTGTTCATACTGAAACAGCCCAGGACCATGGATGGAATGTGAATCCATAAAGGAAATGATAGTGGCCTTGCCCAATGGAGCAGTGGGGTCATTTTATTTTGCACATGACGTATATTATATGATATCGTGCTACACAACCGGCCATGACAAGGAGCAGGCCTGCCCTGAGAAGGACACTCCTGGTATTTTAGCAACGCCATGCCTGCCTGATGGCATGAGAAGTACATAGAGAGGGGTGGGAGGGGCATGCTATCGTTCATGCTGGTGCCGAGAATGGAATATATATATATACAAAGTCATATGGGCACTCGTTAACATTTACACGGTGCTAGTACAGAGGACGCGCGGCTCCGGGAGCGCTACGGCCAGGGCAATGAACGCAGCGTCGTTTTCGGGAGCTGTGCTGCAATGTCCGATTCCTTAGCTACGTCCCAGATTTTGCGGATTTCAAATCAGACAAATATCAAGGTCTACAGAGGCGGGCGAACACGGCAGTTTGAAATCAGGGATTGGACATTTGTGCGTGCTGCATCGACGTGCCCGGGAACGGGGTTCGAGAGCGAGAGGTGGCTTCTTTTTACTTTGGTTTAGATGTCGGGGGATAGCTCAGACGCTGCGCACCCGAGTCATCCACATTTGGGATTCGCAAGCGTCAACCCAACCGTAGTGCAATGGAGGGGCCTCGCCCTGGGAGAACTGCCGCAGAGATCACGGTGTCTGCTGTGCCAGGTAGGTATCAGCTGCCGAGCTCAGTGCTAGGCTATGTACAACGTTTTTCACCAGGGATGTGGTGTCCAAGCCGTACAACGGGGAACATGTGTCCTTTGTCGGCCTCTGCTCCCACACGCATGGAGAACCTACATGGCTGATCTACCATGAGCCGCTTTAAGCAGACACTTATGCTGGGGCGACTACTTTATGCCTGCTTTAAGGCGTCGAATTTGCCCGGCTGGCTTGGGAATTATCTCCAGACTGGAGTGAGCTGCCATCTGGCGAGAAAGAGTGGAACCAGCTTTGCTCCACTGCAGTGAGGAGTGTTGTCCAAAGCCATCCACTGCCACCATGCCCTGCCCTCTGGCGGGGGATACAGCAACTGACCAGCCCTCTAGACTTGTGCTCTGGTCAGACCGAAAAGGCTCTGTTCATACTGAAACAGCCCAGGACCATGGATGGAATGTGAATCCATAAAGGAAATGATAGTGGCCTTGCCCAATGGAGCAGTGGGGTCATTTTATTTTGCACATGACGTATATTATATGATATCGTGCTACACAACCGGCCATGACAAGGAGCAGGCCTGCCCTGAGAAGGACACTCCTGGTATTTTAGCAACGCCATGCCTGCCTGATGGCATGAGAAGTACATAGAGAGGGGTGGGAGGGGCATGCTATCGTTCATGCTGGTGCCGAGAATGGAATATATATATATACAAAGTCATATGGGCACTCGTTAACATTTACACGGTGCTAGTACAGAGGACGCGCGGCTCCGGGAGCGCTACGGCCAGGGCAATGAACGCAGCGTCGTTTTCGGGAGCTGTGCTGCAATGTCCGATTCCTTAGCTACGTCCCAGATTTTGAGGATTTCAAATCAGACAAATATCAAGGTCTACAGAGGCGGGCGAACACGGCAGTTTGAAATCAGGGATTGGACATTTGTGCGTGCTGCATCGACGTGCCCGGGAACGGGGTTCGAGAGCGAGAGGTGGCTTCTTTTTACTTTGGTTTAGATGTCGGGGGATAGCTCGGACGCTGCGCACCCGAGTCATCCACATTTGGGATTCGCAAGCGTCAACCCAACCGTAGTGCAATGGAGGGGCCTCGCCCTGGGAGAACTGCCGCAGAGATCACGGTGTCTGCTGTGCCAGGTAGGTATCAGCTGCCGAGCTCAGTGCTAGGCTATGTACAACGTTTTTCACCAGGGATGTGGTGTCCAAGCCGTACAACGGGGAACATGTGTCCTTTGTCGGCCTCTGCTCCCACACGCATGGAGAACCTACATGGCTGATCTACCATGAGCCGCTTTAAGCAGACACTTATGCTGGGGCGACTACTTTATGCCTGCTTTAAGGCGTCGAATTTGCCCGGCTGGCTTGGGAATTATCTCCAGACTGGAGTGAGCTGCCATCTGGCGAGAAAGAGTGGAACCAGCTTTGCTCCACTGCAGTGAGGAGTGTTGTCCAAAGCCATCCACTGCCACCATGCCCTGCCCTCTGGCGGGGGATACAGCAACTGACCAGCCCTCTAGACTTGTGCTCTGGTCAGACCGAAAAGGCTCTGTTCATACTGAAACAGCCCAGGACCATGGATGGAATGTGAATCCATAAAGGAAATGATAGTGGCCTTGCCCAATGGAGCAGTGGGGTCATTTTATTTTGCACATGACGTATATTATATGATATCGTGCTACACAACCGGCCATGACAAGGAGCAGGCCTGCCCTGAGAAGGACACTCCTGGTATTTTAGCAACGCCATGCCTGCCTGATGGCATGAGAAGTACATAGAGAGGGGTGGGAGGGGCATGCTATCGTTCATGCTGGTGCCGAGAATGGAATATATATATATACAAAGTCATATGGGCACTCGTTAACATTTACACGGTGCTAGTACGGCAGACGCGCGGCTCCGAGAGCGCTACGGCCAGGGCAATGAACGCAGCGTCGTTTTCGGGAGCTGTGCTGCAATGTCCGATTCCTTAGCTACGTCCCAGATTTTGCGGATTTCAAATCAGACAAATATCAAGGTCTACAGAGGCGGGCGAACACGGCAGTTTGAAATCAGGGATTGGACATTTGTGCGTGCTGCATCGACGTGCCCGGGAACGGGGTTCGAGAGCGAGAGGTGGCTTCTTTTTACTTTGGTTTAGATGTCGGGGGATAGCTCGGACGCTGCGCACCCGAGTCATCCACATTTGGGATTCGCAAGCGTCAACCCAACCGTAGTGCAATGGAGGGGCCTCGCCCTGGGAGAACTGCCGCATAGATCACGGTGTCTGCTATGCCAGGTAGGTATCAGCTGCCGAGCTCAGTGCTAGGCTATGTACAACGTTTTTCACCAGGGATGTGGTGTCCAAGCCGTACAACGGGGAACATGTGTCCTTTGTCGGCCTCTGCTCCCACACGCATTGAGAACCTACATGGCTGATCTACCATGAGCCGCTTTAAGCAGACACTTATGCTGGGGCGACTACTTTATGCCTGCTTTAAGGCGTCGAATTTGCCCGGCTGGCTTGGGAATTATCTCCAGACTGGAGTTAGCTGCCATCTGGCGAGAAAGAGTGGAACCAGCTTTGCTCCACTGCAGTGAGGAGTGTTGTCCAAAGCCATCCACTGCCACCATGCCCTGCCCTCTGGCGGGGGATACAGCAACTGACCAGCCCTCTAGACTTGTGCTCTGGTCAGACCGAAAAGGCTCTGTTCATACTGAAACAGCCCAGGACCATGGATGGATTGTGAATCCATAAAGGAAATGATAGTAGCCTTGCCCAATGGAGCAGTGGGGTCATTTTATTTTGCACATGACGTATATTATATGATATCGTGCTACACAACCGGCCATGACAAGGAGCAGGCCTGCCCTGAGAAGGACACTCCTGGTATTTTAGCAACGCCATGCCTGCCTGATGGCATGAGAAGTACATAGAGAGGGGTGGGAGTGGCATGCTATCGTTCATGCTGGTGCCGAGAATGGAATATATATATATACAAAGTCATATGGGCACTCGTTAACATTTACACGGTGCTAGTACGGCGGACGCGCGGCTCCGGGAGCGCTACGGCCAGGGCAATGAGCGCAGCGTCGTTTTCGGGAGCTGTGCTGCAATGTCCGATTCCTTAGCTACGTCCCAGATTTTGCGGATTTCAAATCAGACAAATATCAAGGTCTACAGAGGCGGGCGAACACGGCAGTTTGAAATCAGGGATTGGACATTTGTGCGTGCTGCATCGACGTGCCCGGGAACGGGGTTCGAGAGCGAGAGGTGGCTTCTTTTTACTTTGGTTTAGATGTCGGGGGATAGCTCGGACGCTGCGCACCCGAGTCATCCACATTTGGGATTCGCAAGCGTCAACCCAACCGTAGTGCAATGGAGGGGCCTCGCCCTGGGAGAACTGCCGCATAGATCACGGTGTCTGCTGTGCCAGGTAGGTATCAGCTGCCGAGCTCAGTGCTAGGCTATGTACAACGTTTTTCACCAGGGATGTGGTGTCCAAGCCGTACAACGGGGAACATGTGTCCTTTGTCGGCCTCTGCTCCCACACGCATGGAGAACCTACATGGCTGATCTACCATGAGCCGCTTTAAGCAGACACTTATGCTGGGGCGACTACTTTATGCCTGCTTTAAGGCGTCGAATTTGCCCGGCTGGCTTGGGAATTATCTCCAGACTGGAGTGAGCTGCCATCTGGCGAGAAAGAGTGGAACCAGCTTTGCTCCACTGCAGTGAGGAGTGTTGTCCAAAGCCATCCACTGCCACCATGCCCTGCCCTCTGGCGGGGGATACAGCAACTGACCAGCCCTCTAGACTTGTGCTCTGGTCAGACCGAAAAGGCTCTGTTCATACTGAAACAGCCCAGGACCATGGATGGAATGTGAATCCATAAAGGAAATGATAGTGGCCTTGCCCAATGGAGCAGTGGGGTCATTTTATTTTGCACATGACGTATATTATATGATATCGTGCTACACAACCGGCCATGACAAGGAGCAGGCCTGCCCTGAGAAGGACACTCCTGGTATTTTAGCAACGCCATGCCTGCCTGATGGCATGAGAAGTACATAGAGAGGGGTGGGAGGGGCATGCTATCGTTCATGCTGGTGCCGAGAATGGAATATATATATATACAAAGTCATATGGGCACTCGTTAACATTTACACGGTGCTAGTACGGCAGACGCGCGGCTCCGGGAGCGCTACGGCCAGGGCAATGAGCGCAGCGTCGTTTTCGGGAGCTGTGCTGCAATGTCCGATTCCTTAGCTACGTCCCAGATTTTGCGGATTTCAAATCAGACAAATATCAAGGTCTACAGAGGCGGGCGAACACGGCAGTTTGAAATCAGGGATTGGACATTTGTGCGTGCTGCATCGACGTGCCCGGGAACGGGGTTCGAGAGCGAGAGGTGGCTTCTTTTTACTTTGGTTTAGATGTCGGGGGATAGCTCGGACGCTGCGCACCCGAGTCATCCACATTTGGGATTCGCAAGCGTCAACCCAACCGTAGTGCAATGGAGGGGCCTCGCCCTGGGAGAACTGCCGCAGAGATCACGGTGTCTGCTGTGCCAGGTAGGTATCAGCTGCCGAGCTCAGTGCTAGGCTATGTACAACGTTTTTCACCAGGGATGTGGTGTCCAAGCCGTACAACGGGGAACATGTGTCCTTTGTCGGCCTCTGCTCCCACACGCATGGAGAACCTACATGGCTGATCTACCATGAGCCGCTTTAAGCAGACACTTATGCTGGGGCGACTACTTTATGCCTGCTTTAAGGCGTCGAATTTGCCCGGCTGGCTTGGGAATTATCTCCAGACTGGAGTGAGCTGCCATCTGGCGAGAAAGAGTGGAACCAGCTTTGCTCCACTGCAGTGAGGAGTGTTGTCCAAAGCCATCCACTGCCACCATGCCCTGCCCTCTGGCGGGGGATACAGCAACTGACCAGCCCTCTAGACTTGTGCTCTGGTCAGACCGAAAAGGCTCTGTTCATACTGAAACAGCCCAGGACCATGGATGGAATGTGAATCCATAAAGGAAATGATAGTGGCCTTGCCCAATGGAGCAGTGGGGTCATTTTATTTTGCACATGACGTATATTATATGATATCGTGCTACACAACCGGCCATGACAAGGAGCAGGCCTGCCCTGAGAAGGACACTCCTGGTATTTTAGCAACGCCATGCCTGCCTGATGGCATGAGAAGTACATAGAGAGGGGTGGGAGGGGCATGCTATCGTTCATGCTGGTGCCGAGAATGGAATATATATATATACAAAGTCATATGGGCACTCGTTAACATTTACACGGTGCTAGTACGGCGGACGCGCGGCTCCGGGAGCGCTACGGCCAGGGCAATGAGCGCAGCGTCGTTTTCGGGAGCTGTGCTGCAATGTCCGATTCCTTAGCTACGTCCCAGATTTTGCGGATTTCAAATCAGACAAATATCAAGGTCTACAGAGGCGGGCGAACACGGCAGTTTGAAATCAGGGATTGGACATTTGTGCGTGCTGCATCGACGTGCCCGGGAACGGGGTTCGAGAGCGAGAGGTGGCTTCTTTTTACTTTGGTTTAGATGTCGGGGGATAGCTCGGACGCTGCGCACCCGAGTCATCCACATTTGGGATTCGCAAGCGTCAACCAAACCGTAGTGCAATGGAGGGGCCTCGCCCTGGGAGAACTGCCGCAGAGATCACGGTGTCTGCTGTGCCAGGTAGGTATCAGCTGCCGAGCTCAGTGCTAGGCTATGTACAACGTTTTTCACCAGGGATGTGGTGTCCAAGCCGTACAACGGGGAACATGTGTCCTTTGTCGGCCTCTGCTCCCACACGCATGGAGAACCTACATGGCTGATCTACCATGAGCCGCTTTAAGCAGACACTTATGCTGGGGCGACTACTTTATGCCTGCTTTAAGGCGTCGAATTTGCCCGGCTGGCTTGGGAATTATCTCCAGACTGGAGTGAGCTGCCATCTGGCGAGAAAGAGTGGAACCAGCTTTGCTCCACTGCAGTGAGGAGTGTTGTCCAAAGCCATCCACTGCCACCATGCCCTGCCCTCTGGCGGGGGATACAGCAACTGACCAGCCCTCTAGACTTGTGCTCTGGTCAGACCGAAAAGGCTCTGTTCATACTGAAACAGCCCAGGACCATGGATGGAATGTGAATCCATAAAGGAAATGATAGTGGCCTTGCCCAATGGAGCAGTGGGGTCATTTTATTTTGCACATGACGTATATTATATGATATCGTGCTACACAACCGGCCATGACAAGGAGCAGGCCTGCCCTGAGAAGGACACTCCTGGTATTTTAGCAACGCCATGCCTGCCTGATGGCATGAGAAGTACATAGAGAGGGGTGGGAGGGGCATGCTATCATTCATGCTGGTGCCGAGAATGGAATATATATATATACAAAGTCATATGGGCACTCGTTAACATTTACACGGTGCTAGTACGGCGGACGCGCGGCTCCGGGAGCGCTACGGCCAGGGCAATGAGCGCAGCGTCGTTTTCGGGAGCTGTGCTGCAATGTCCGATTCCTTAGCTACGTCCCAGATTTTGCGGATTTCAAATCAGACAAATATCAAGGTCTACAAGGGCGGGCGAACACGGCAGTTTGAAATCAGGGATTGGACATTTGTGCGTGCTGCATCGACGTGCCCGGGAACGGGGTTCGAGAGTGAGAGGTGGCTTCTTTTTACTTTGGTTTAGATGTCGGGGGATAGCTCGGACGCTGCGCACCCGAGTCATCCACATTTGGGATTCGCAAGCGTCAACCCAACCGTAGTGCAATGGAGGGGCCTCGCCCTGGGAGAACTGCCGCAGAGATCACGGTGTCTGCTGTGCCAGGTAGGTATCAGCTGCCGAGCTCAGTGCTAGGCTATGTACAACGTTTTTCACCAGGGATGTGGTGTCCAAGCCGTACAACGGGGAACATGTGTCCTTTGTCGGCCTCTGCTCCCACACGCATGGAGAACCTACATGGCTGATCTACCATGAGCCGCTTTAAGCAGACACTTATGCTGGGGCGACTACTTTATGCCTGCTTTAAGGCGTCGAATTTGCCCGTCTGGCTTGGGAATTATCTCCAGACTGGAGTGAGCTGCCATCTGGCGAGAAAGAGTGGAACCAGCTTTGCTCCACTGCAGTGAGGAGTGTTGTCCAAAGCCATCCACTGCCACCATGCCCTGCCCTCTGGCGGGGGATACAGCAACTGACCAGCCCTCTAGACTTGTGCTCTGGTCAGACCGAAAAGGCTCTGTTCATACTGAAACAGCCCAGGACCATGGATGGAATGTGAATCCATAAAGGAAATGATAGTGGCCTTGCCCAATGGAGCAGTGGGGTCATTTTATTTTGCACATGACGTATATTATATGATATCGTGCTACACAACCGGCCATGACAAGGAGCAGGCCTGCCCTGAGAAGGACACTCCTGGTATTTTAGCAACGCCATGCCTGCCTGATGGCATGAGAAGTACATAGAGAGGGGTGGGAGGGGCATGCTATCATTCATGCTGGTGCCGAGAATGGAATATATATATATACAAAGTCATATGGGCACTCGTTAACATTTACACGGTGCTAGTACGGCGGACGCGCGGCTCCGGGAGCGCTACGGCCAGGGCAATGAGCGCAGCGTCGTTTTCGGGAGCTGTGCTGCAATGTCCGATTCCTTAGCTACGTCCCAGATTTTGCGGATTTCAAATCAGACAAATATCAAGGTCTACAGAGGCGGGCGAACACGGCAGTTTGAAATCAGGGATTGGACATTTGTGCGTGCTGCATCGACGTGCCCGGGAACGGGGTTCGAGAGCGAGAGGTGGCTTCTTTTTACTTTGGTTTAGATGTCGGGGGATAGCTCGGACGCTGCGCACCCGAGTCATCCACATTTGGGATTCGCAAGCGTCAACCCAACCGTAGTGCAATGGAGGGGCCTCGCCCTGGGAGAACTGCCGCAGAGATCACGGTGTCTGCTGTGCCAGGTAGGTATCAGCTGCCGAGCTCAGTGCTAGGCTATGTACAACGTTTTTCACCAGGGATGTGGTGTCCAAGCCGTACAACGGGGAACATGTGTCCTTTGTCGGCCTCTGCTCCCACACGCATGGAGAACCTACATGGCTGATCTACCATGAGCCGCTTTAAGCAGACACTTATGCTGGGGCGACTACTTTATGCCTGCTTTAAGGCGTCGAATTTGCCCGGCTGGCTTGGGAATTATCTCCAGACTGGAGTGAGCTGCCATCTGGCGAGAAAGAGTGGAACCAGCTTTGCTCCACTGCAGTGAGGAGTGTTGTCCAAAGCCATCCACTGCCACCATGCCCTGCCCTCTGGCGGGGGATACAGCAACTGACCAGCCCTCTAGACTTGTGCTCTGGTCAGACCGAAAAGGCTCTGTTCATACTGAAACAGCCCAGTACCATGGATGGAATGTGAATCCATAAAGGAAATGATAGTGGCCTTGCCCAATGGAGCAGTGGGGTCATTTTATTTTGCACATGACGTATATTATATGATATCGTGCTACACAACCGGCCATGACAAGGAGCAGGCCTGCCCTGAGAAGGACACTCCTGGTATTTTAGCAACGCCATGCCTGCCTGATGGCATGAGAAGTACATAGAGAGGGGTGGGAGGGGCATGCTATCATTCATGCTGGTGCCGAGAATGGAATATATATATATACAAAGTCATATGGGCACTCGTTAACATTTACACAGTGCTAGTACAGAGGACGCGCGGCTCCGGGAGCGCTACGGCCAGGGCAATGAACGCAGCGTCGTTTTCGGGAGCTGTGCTGCAATGTCCGATTCCTTAGCTACGTCCCAGATTTTGCGGATTTCAAATCAGACAAATATCAAGGTCTACAGAGGCGGGCGAACACGGCAGTTTGAAATCAGGGATTGGACATTTGTGCGTGCTGCATCGACGTGCCCGGGAACGGGGTTCGAGAGCGAGAGGTGGCTTCTTTTTACTTTGGTTTAGATGTCGGGGGATAGCTCGGACGCTGCGCACCCGAGTCATCCACATTTGGGATTCGCAAGCGTCAACCCAACCGTAGTGCAATGGAGGGGCCTCGCCCTGGGAGAACTGCCGCAGAGATCACGGTGTCTGCTGTGCCAGGTAGGTATCAGCTGCCGAGCTCAGTGCTAGGCTATGTACAACGTTTTTCACCAGGGATGTGGTGTCCAAGCCGTACAACGGGGAACATGTGTCCTTTGTCGGCCTCTGCTCCCACACGCATGGAGAACCTACATGGCTGATCTACCATGAGCCGCTTTAAGCAGACACTTATGCTGGGGCGACTACTTTATGCCTGCTTTAAGGCGTCGAATTTGCCCGGCTGGCTTGGGAATTATCTCCAGACTGGAGTGAGCTGCCATCTGGCGAGAAAGAGTGGAACCAGCTTTGCTCCACTGCAGTGAGGAGTGTTGTCCAAAGCCATCCACTGCCACCATGCCCTGCCCTCTGGCGGGGGATACAGCAACTGACCAGCCCTCTAGACTTGTGCTCTGGTCAGACCGAAAAGGCTCTGTTCATACTGAAACAGCCCAGGACCATGGATGGAATGTGAATCCATAAAGGAAATGATAGTGGCCTTGCCCAATGGAGCAGTGGGGTCATTTTATTTTGCACATGACGTATATTATATGATATCGTGCTACACAACCGGCCATGACAAGGAGCAGGCCTGCCCTGAGAAGGACACTCCTGGTATTTTAGCAACGCCATGCCTGCCTGATGGCATGAGAAGTACATAGAGAGGGGTGGGAGGGGCATGCTATCGTTCATGCTGGTGCCGAGAATGGAATATATATATATACAAAGTCATATGGGCACTCGTTAACATTTACACGGTGCTAGTACGGCAGACGCGCGGCTCCGGGAGCGCTACGGCCAGGGCAATGAACGCAGCGTCGTTTTCGGGAGCTGTGCTGCAATGTCCGATTCCTTAGCTACGTCCCAGATTTTGCGGATTTCAAATCAGACAAATATCAAGGTCTACAGAGGCAGGCGAACACGGCAGTTTGAAATCAGGGATTGGACATTTGTGCGTGCTGCATCGACGTGCCCGGGAACGGGGTTCGAGAGCGAGAGGTGGCTTCTTTTTACTTTGGTTTAGATGTCGGGGGATAGCTCGGACGCTGCGCACCCGAGTCATCCACATTTGGGATTCGCAAGCGTCAACCCAACCGTAGTGCAATGGAGGGGCCTCGCCCTGGGAGAACTGCCGCATAGATCACGGTGTCTGCTATGCCAGGTAGGTATCAGCTGCCGAGCTCAGTGCTAGGCTATGTACAACGTTTTTCACCAGGGATGTGGTGTCCAAGCCGTACAACGGGGAACATGTGTCCTTTGTCGGCCTCTGCTCCCACACGCATGGAGAACCTACATGGCTGATCTACCATGAGCCGCTTTAAGCAGACACTTATGCTGGGGCGACTACTTTATGCCTGCTTTAAGGCGTCGAATTTGCCCGGCTGGCTTGGGAATTATCTCCAGACTGGAGTTAGCTGCCATCTGGCGAGAAAGAGTGGAACCAGCTTTGCTCCACTGCAGTGAGGAGTGTTGTCCAAAGCCATCCACTGCCACCATGCCCTGCCCTCTGGCGGGGGATACAGCAACTGACCATCCCTCTAGACTTGTGCTCTGGTCAGACCGAAAAGGCTCTGTTCATACTGAAACAGCCCAGGACCATGGATGGATTGTGAATCCATAAAGGAAATGATAGTGGCCTTGCCCAATGGAGCAGTGGGGTCATTTTTTTTTGCACATGACGTATATTATATGATATCGTGCTACACAACCGGCCATGACAAGGAGCAGGCCTGCCCTGAGAAGGACACTCCTGGTATTTTAGCAACGCCATGCCTGCCTGATGGCATGAGAAGTACATAGAGAGGGGTGGGAGGGGCATGCTATCGTTCATGCTGGTGCCGAGAATGGAATATATATATATACAAAGTCATATGGGCACTCGTTAACATTTACACGGTGCTAGTACGGCGGACGCGCGGCTCCGGGAGCGCTACGGCCAGGGCAATGAGCGCAGCGTCGTTTTCGGGAGCTGTGCTGCAATGTCCGATTCCTTAGCTACGTCCCAGATTTTGCGGATTTCAAATCAGGCAAATATCAAGGTCTACAGAGGCGGGCGAACACGGCAGTTTGAAATCAGGGATTGCACATTTGTGCTTGCTGCATCGACGTCCCCGGGAACGGGGTTCGAGAGCGAGAGGTGGCTTCTTTTTACTTTGGTTTAGATGTCGGGGGATAGCTCGGACGCTGCGCACCCGAGTCATCCACATTTGGGATTCGCAAGCGTCAACCCAACCGTAGTGCAATGGAGGGGCCTCGCCCTGGGAGAACTGCCGCATAGATCACGGTGTCTGCTGTGCCAGGTAGGTATCAGCTGCCGAGCTCAGTGCTAGGCTATGTACAACGTTTTTCACCAGGGATGTGGTGTCCAAGCCGTACAACGGGGAACATGTGTCCTTTGTCGGCCTCTGCTCCCACACGCATGGAGAACCTACATGGCTGATCTACCATGAGCCGCTTTAAGCAGACACTTATGCTGGGGCGACTACTTTATGCCTGCTTTAAGGCGTCGAATTTGCCCGGCTGGCTTGGGAATTATCTCCAGACTGGAGTTAGCTGCCATCTGGCGAGAAAGAGTGGAACCAGCTTTGCTCCACTGCAGTGAGGAGTGTTGTCCAAAGCCATCCACTGCCACCATGCCCTGCCCTCTGGCGGGGGATACAGCAACTGACCAGCCCTCTAGACTTGTGCTCTGGTCAGACCGAAAAGGCTCTGTTCATACTGAAACAGCCCAGGACCATGGATGGAATGTGAATCCATAAAGGAAATGATAGTGGCCTTGCCCAATGGAGCAGTGGGGTCATTTTATTTTGCACATGACGTATATTATATGATATCGTGCTACACAACCGGCCATGACAAGGAGCAGGCCTGCCCTGAGAAGGACACTCCTGGTATTTTAGCAACGCCATGCCTGCCTGATGGCATGAGAAGTACATAGAGAGGGGTGGGAGGGGCATGCTATCGTTCATGCTGGTGCCAAGAATGGAATATATATATATACAAAGTCATATGGGCACTCGTTAACATTTACACGGTGCTAGTACGGCGGACGCGCGGCTCCGGGAGCGCTACGGCCAGGGCAATGAGCGCAGCGTCGTTTTCGGGAGCTGTGCTGCAATGTCCGATTCCTTAGCTACGTCCCAGATTTTGCGGATTTCAAATCAGGCAAATATCAAGGTCTACAGAGGCGGGCGAACACGGCAGTTTGAAATCAGGGATTGGACATTTGTGCGTGCTGCATCGACGTCCCCGGGAACGGGGTTCGAGAGCGAGAGGTGGCTTCTTTTTACTTTGGTTTAGATGTCGGGGGATAGCTCGGACGCTGCGCACCCGAGTCATCCACATTTGGGATTCGCAAGCGTCAACCCAACCGTAGTGCAATGGAGGGGCCTCGCCCTGGGAGAACTGCCGCATAGATCACGGTGTCTGCTGTGCCAGGTAGGTATCAGCTGCCGAGCTCAGTGCTAGGCTATGTACAACGTTTTTCACCAGGGATGTGGTGTCCAAGCCGTACAACGGGGAACATGTGTCCTTTGTCGGCCTCTGCTCCCACACGCATGGAGAACCTACATGGCTGATCTACCATGAGCCGCTTTAAGCAGACACTTATGCTGGGGCGACTACTTTATGCCTGCTTTAAGGCGTCGAATTTGCCCGGCTGGCTTGGGAATTATCTCCAGACTGGAGTTAGCTGCCATCTGGCGAGAAAGAGTGGAACCAGCTTTGCTCCACTGCAGTGAGGAGTGTTGTCCAAAGCCATCCACTGCCACCATGCCCTGCCCTCTGGCGGGGGATACAGCAACTGACCAGCCCTCTAGACTTGTGCTCTGGTCAGACCGAAAAGGCTCTGTTCATACTGAAACAGCCCAGGACCATGGATGGAATGTGAATCCATAAAGGAAATGATAGTGGCCTTGCCCAATGGAGCAGTGGGGTCATTTTATTTTGCACATGACGTATATTATATGATATCGTGCTACACAACCGGCCATGACAAGGAGCAGGCCTGCCCTGAGAAGGACACTCCTGGTATTTTAGCAACGCCATGCCTGCCTGATGGCATGAGAAGTACATAGAGAGGGGTGGGAGGGGCATGCTATCGTTCATGCTGGTGCCGAGAATGGAATATATATATATACAAAGTCATATGGGCACTCGTTAACATTTACACGGTGCTAGTACGGCGGACGCGCGGCTCCGGGAGCGCTACGGCCAGGGCAATGAGCGCAGCGTCGTTTTCGGGAGCTGTGCTGCAATGTCCGATTCCTTAGCTACGTCCCAGATTTTGCGGATTTCAAATCAGGCAAATATCAAGGTCTACAGAGGCGGGCGAACACGGCAGTTTGAAATCAGGGATTGGACATTTGTGCGTGCTGCATCGACGTGCCCGGGAACGGGGTTCGAGAGCGAGAGGTGGCTTCTTTTTACTTTGGTTTAGATGTCGGGGGATAGCTCGGACGCTGCGCACCCGAGTCATCCACATTTGGGATTCGCAAGCGTCAACCCAACCGTAGTGCAATGGAGGGGCCTCGCCCTGGGAGAACTGCCGCATAGATCACGGTGTCTGCTGTGCCAGGTAGGTATCAGCTGCCGAGCTCAGTGCTAGGCTATGTACAACGTTTTTCACCAGGGATGTGGTGTCCAAGCCGTACAACGGGGAACATGTGTCCTTTGTCGGCCTCTGCTCCCACATGCATGGAGAACCTACATGGCTGATCTACCATGAGCCGCTTTAAGCAGACACTTATGCTGGGGCGACTACTTTATGCCTGCTTTAAGGCGTCGAATTTGCCCGGCTGGCTTGGGAATTATCTCCAGACTGGAGTTAGCTGCCATCTGGCGAGAAAGAGTGGAACCAGCTTTGCTCCACTGCAGTGAGGAGTGTTGTCCAAAGCCATCCACTGCCACCATGCCCTGCCCTCTGGCGGGGGATACAGCAACTGACCAGCCCTCTAGACTTGTGCTCTGGTCAGACCGAAAAGGCTCTGTTCATACTGAAACAGCCCAGGACCATGGATGGAATGTGAATCCATAAAGGAAATGATAGTGGCCTTGCCCAATGGAGCAGTGGGGTCATTTTATTTTGCACATGACGTATATTATATGATATCGTGCTACACAACCGGCCATGACAAGGAGCAGGCCTGCCCTGAGAAGGACACTCCTGGTATTTTAGCAACGCCATGCCTGCCTGATGGCATGAGAAGTACATAGAGAGGGGTGGGAGGGGCATGCTATCGTTCATGCTGGTGCCGAGAATGGAATATATATATATACAAAGTCATATGGGCACTCGTTAACATTTACACGGTGCTAGTACGGTGGACGCGCGGCTCCGGGAGCGCTACGGCCAGGGCAATGAGCGCAGCGTCGTTTTCGGGAGCTGTGCTGCAATGTCCGATTCCTTAGCTACGTCCCAGATTTTGCGGATTTCAAATCAGACAAATATCAAGGTCTACAGAGGCGGGCGAACACGGCAGTTTGAAATCAGGGATTGCACATTTGTGCGTGCTGCATCGACGTGCCCGGGAACGGGGTTCGAGAGCGAGAGGTGGCTTCTTTTTACTTTGGTTTAGATGTCGGGGGATAGCTCGGACGCTGCGCACCCGAGTCATCCACATTTGGGATTCGCAAGCGTCAACCCAACCGTAGTGCAATGGAGGGGCCTCGCCCTGGGAGAACTGCCGCATAGATCACGGTGTCTGCTGTGCCAGGTAGGTATCAGCTGCCGAGCTCAGTGCTAGGCTATGTACAACGTTTTTCACCAGGGATGTGGTGTCCAAGCCGTACAACGGGGAACATGTGTCCTTTGTCGGCCTCTGCTCCCACACGCATGGAGAACCTACATGGCTGATCTACCATGAGCCGCTTTAAGCAGACACTTATGCTGGGGCGACTACTTTATGCCTGCTTTAAGGCGTCGAATTTGCCCGGCTGGCTTGGGAATTATCTCCAGACTGGAGTTAGCTGCCATCTGGCGAGAAAGAGTGGAACCAGCTTTGCTCCACTGCAGTGAGGAGTGTTGTCCAAAGCCATCCACTGCCACCATGCCCTGCCCTCTGGCGGGGGATACAGCAACTGACCAGCCCTCTAGACTTGTGCTCTGGTCAGACCGAAAAGGCTCTGTTCATACTGAAACAGCCCAGGACCATGGATGGAATGTGAATCCATAAAGGAAATGATAGTGGCCTTGCCCAATGGAGCAGTGGGGTCATTTTATTTTGCACATGACGTATATTATATGATATCGTGCTACACAACCGGCCATGACAAGGAGCAGGCCTGCCCTGAGAAGGACACTCCTGGTATTTTAGCAACGCCATGCCTGCCTGATGGCATGAGAAGTACATAGAGAGGGGTGGGAGGGGCATGCTATCGTTCATGCTGGTGCCGAGAATGGAATATATATATATACAAAGTCATATGGGCACTCGTTAACATTTACACGGTGCTAGTACGGTGGACGCGCGGCTCCGGGAGCGCTACGGCCAGGGCAATGAGCGCAGCGTCGTTTTCGGGAGCTGTGCTGCAATGTCCGATTCCTTAGCTACGTCCCAGATTTTGCGGATTTCAAATCAGACAAATATCAAG
Organism: Harmothoe impar; assembly: GCA_947462335.1. Classification (NCBI taxonomy): domain Eukaryota; kingdom Metazoa; phylum Annelida; class Polychaeta; order Phyllodocida; family Polynoidae; genus Harmothoe; species Harmothoe impar. The sequence goes on from OX381721.1 coordinate 48,971,321, forward strand.
GTCTACAGAGGCGGGCGAACACGGCAGTTTGAAATCAGGGATTGCACATTTGTGCGTGCTGCATCGACGTGCCCGGGAACGGGGTTCGAGAGCGAGAGGTGGCTTCTTTTTACTTTGGTTTAGATGTCGGGGGATAGCTCGGACGCTGCGCACCCGAGTCATCCACATTTGGGATTCGCAAGCGTCAACCCAACCGTAGTGCAATGGAGGGGCCTCGCCCTGGGAGAACTGCCGCATAGATCACGGTGTCTGCTGTGCCAGGTAGGTATCAGCTGCCGAGCTCAGTGCTAGGCTATGTACAACGTTTTTCACCAGGGATGTGGTGTCCAAGCCGTACAACGGGGAACATGTGTCCTTTGTCGGCCTCTGCTCCCACACGCATGGAGAACCTACATGGCTGATCTACCATGAGCCGCTTTAAGCAGACACTTATGCTGGGGCGACTACTTTATGCCTGCTTTAAGGCGTCGAATTTGCCCGGCTGGCTTGGGAATTATCTCCAGACTGGAGTTAGCTGCCATCTGGCGAGAAAGAGTGGAACCAGCTTTGCTCCACTGCAGTGAGGAGTGTTGTCCAAAGCCATCCACTGCCACCATGCCCTGCCCTCTGGCGGGGGATACAGCAACTGACCAGCCCTCTAGACTTGTGCTCTGGTCAGACCGAAAAGGCTCTGTTCATACTGAAACAGCCCAGGACCATGGATGGAATGTGAATCCATAAAGGAAATGATAGTGGCCTTGCCCAATGGAGCAGTGGGGTCATTTTATTTTGCACATGACGTATATTATATGATATCGTGCTACACAACCGGCCATGACAAGGAGCAGGCCTGCCCTGAGAAGGACACTCCTGGTATTTTAGCAACGCCATGCCTGCCTGATGGCATGAGAAGTACATAGAGAGGGGTGGGAGGGGCATGCTATCGTTCATGCTGGTGCCGAGAATGGAATATATATATATACAAAGTCATATGGGCACTCGTTAACATTTACACGGTGCTAGTACGGCGGACGCGCGGCTCCGGGAGCGCTACGGCCAGGGCAATGAGCGCAGCGTCGTTTTCGGGAGCTGTGCTGCAATGTCCGATTCCTTAGCTACGTCCCAGATTTTGCGGATTTCAAATCAGGCAAATATCAAGGTCTACAGAGGCGGGCGAACACGGCAGTTTGAAATCAGGGATTGGACATTTGTGCGTGCTGCATCGACGTGCCCGGGAACGGGGTTCGAGAGCGAGAGGTGGCTTCTTTTTACTTTGGTTTAGATGTCGGGGGATAGCTCGGACGCTGCGCACCCGAGTCATCCACATTTGGGATTCGCAAGCGTCAACCCAACCGTAGTGCAATGGAGGGGCCTCGCCCTGGGAGAACTGCCGCATAGATCACGGTGTCTGCTGTGCCAGGTAGGTATCAGCTGCCGAGCTCAGTGCTAGGCTATGTACAACGTTTTTCACCAGGGATGTGGTGTCCAAGCCGTACAACGGGGAACATGTGTCCTTTGTCGGCCTCTGCTCCCACATGCATGGAGAACCTACATGGCTGATCTACCATGAGCCGCTTTAAGCAGACACTTATGCTGGGGCGACTACTTTATGCCTGCTTTAAGGCGTCGAATTTGCCCGGCTGGCTTGGGAATTATCTCCAGACTGGAGTTAGCTGCCATCTGGCGAGAAAGAGTGGAACCAGCTTTGCTCCACTGCAGTGAGGAGTGTTGTCCAAAGCCATCCACTGCCACCATGCCCTGCCCTCTGGCGGGGGATACAGCAACTGACCAGCCCTCTAGACTTGTGCTCTGGTCAGACCGAAAAGGCTCTGTTCATACTGAAACAGCCCAGGACCATGGATGGAATGTGAATCCATAAAGGAAATGATAGTGGCCTTGCCCAATGGAGCAGTGGGGTCATTTTATTTTGCACATGACGTATATTATATGATATCGTGCTACACAACCGGCCATGACAAGGAGCAGGCCTGCCCTGAGAAGGACACTCCTGGTATTTTAGCAACGCCATGCCTGCCTGATGGCATGAGAAGTACATAGAGAGGGGTGGGAGGGGCATGCTATCGTTCATGCTGGTGCCGAGAATGGAATATATATATATACAAAGTCATATGGGCACTCGTTAACATTTACACGGTGCTAGTACGGTGGACGCGCGGCTCCGGGAGCGCTACGGCCAGGGCAATGAGCGCAGCGTCGTTTTCGGGAGCTGTGCTGCAATGTCCGATTCCTTAGCTACGTCCCAGATTTTGCGGATTTCAAATCAGACAAATATCAAGGTCTACAGAGGCGGGCGAACACGGCAGTTTGAAATCAGGGATTGCACATTTGTGCGTGCTGCATCGACGTGCCCGGGAACGGGGTTCGAGAGCGAGAGGTGGCTTCTTTTTACTTTGGTTTAGATGTCGGGGGATAGCTCGGACGCTGCGCACCCGAGTCATCCACATTTGGGATTCGCAAGCGTCAACCCAACCGTAGTGCAATGGAGGGGCCTCGCCCTGGGAGAACTGCCGCATAGATCACGGTGTCTGCTGTGCCAGGTAGGTATCAGCTGCCGAGCTCAGTGCTAGGCTATGTACAACGTTTTTCACCAGGGATGTGGTGTCCAAGCCGTACAACGGGGAACATGTGTCCTTTGTGGGCCTCTGCTCCCACACGCATGGAGAACCTACATGGCTGATCTACCATGAGCCGCTTTAAGCAGACACTTATGCTGGGGCGACTACTTTATGCCTGCTTTAAGGCGTCGAATTTGCCCGGCTGGCTTGGGAATTATCTCCAGACTGGAGTGAGCTGCCATCTTGCGAGAAAGAGTGGAACCAGCTTTGCTCCACTGCAGTGAGGAGTGTTGTCCAAAGCCATCCACTGCCACCATGCCCTGCCCTCTGGCGGGGGATACAGCAACTGACCAGCCCTCTAGACTTGTGCTCTGGTCAGACCGAAAAGGCTCTGTTCATACTGAAACAGCCCAGGACCATGGATGGAATGTGAATCCATAAAGGAAATGATAGTGGCCTTGCCCAATGGAGCAGTGGGGTCATTTTATTTTGCACATGACGTATATTATATGATATCGTGCTACACAACCGGCCATGACAAGGAGCAGGCCTGCCCTGAGAAGGACACTCCTGGTATTTTAGCAACGCCATGCCTGCCTGATGGCATGAGAAGTACATAGAGAGGGGTGGGAGGGGCATGCTATCGTTCATGCTGGTGCCGAGAATGGAATATATATATATACAAAGTCATATGGGCACTCGTTAACATTTACACGGTGCTAGTACGGCGGTGGCGCGGCTCCGGGAGCGCTACGGCCAGGGCAATGAACGCAGCGTCGTTTTCGGGAGCTGTGCTGCAATGTCCGATTCCTTAGCTACGTCCCAGATTTTGCGGATTTCAAATCAGACAAATATCAAGGTCTACAGAGGCGGGCGAACACGGCAGTTTGAAATCAGGGATTGGACATTTGTGCGTGCTGCATCGACGTGCCCGGGAACGGGGTTCGAGAGCGAGAGGTGGCTTCTTTTTACTTTGGTTTAGATGTCGGGGGATAGCTCGGACGCTGCGCACCCGAGTCATCCACATTTGGGATTCGCAAGCGTCAACCCAACCGTAGTGCAATGGAGGGGCCTCGCCCTGGGAGAACTGCCGCATAGATCACGGTGTCTGCTGTACCAGGTAGGTATCAGCTGCCGAGCTCAGTGCTAGGCTATGTACAACGTTTTTCACCAGGGATGTGGTGTCCAAGCCGTACAACGGGGAACATGTGTCCTTTGTCGGCCTCTGCTCCCACACGCATGGAGAACCTACATGGCTGATCTACCATGAGCCGCTTTAAGCAGACACTTATGCTGGGGCGACTACTTTATGCCTGCTTTAAGGCGTCGAATTTGCCCGGCTGGCTTGGGAATTATCTCCAGACTGGAGTCAGCTGCCATCTGGCGAGAAAGAGTGGAACCAGCTTTGCTCCACTGCAGTGAGGAGTGTTGTCCAAAGCCATCCACTGCCACCATGCCCTGCCCTCTGGCGGGGGATACAGCAACTGACCAGCCCTCTAGACTTGTGCTCTGGTCAGACCGAAAAGGCTCTGTTCATACTGAAACAGCCCAGGACCATGGATGGAATGTGAATCCATAAAGGAAATGATAGTGGCCTTGCCCAATGGAGCAGTGGGGTCATTTTATTTTGCACATGACGTATATTATATGATATCGGGCTACACAACCGGCCATGACAAGGAGCAGGCCTGCCCTGAGAAGGACACTCCTGGTATTTTAGCAACGCCATGCCTGCCTGATGGCATGAGAAGTACATAGAGAGGGGTGGGAGGGGCATGCTATCGTTCATGCTGGTGCCGAGAATGGAATATATATATATACAAAGTCATATGGGCACTCGTTAACATTTACACGGTGCTAGTACGGCGGACGCGCGGCTCCGGGAGCGCTACGGCCAGGGCAATGAGCGCAGCGTCGTTTTCGGGAGCTGTGCTGCAATGTCCGATTCCTTAGCTACGTCCCAGATTTTGCGGATTTCAAATCAGACAAATATCAAGGTCTACAGAGGCGGGCGAACACGGCAGTTTGAAATCAGGGATTGGACATTTGTGCGTGCTGCATCGACGTGCCCGGGAACGGGGTTCGAGAGCGAGAGGTGGCTTCTTTTTACTTTGGTTTGGATGTCGGGGGATAGCTCGGACGCTGCGCACCCGAGTCATCCACATTTGGGATTCGCAAGCGTCAACCCAACCGTAGTGCAATGGAGGGGCCTCGCCCTGGGAGAACTGCCGCATAGATCACGGTGTCTGCTGTGCCAGGTAGGTATCAGCTGCCGAGCTCAGTGCTAGGCTATGTACAACGTTTTTCACCAGGGATGTGGTGTCCAAGCCGTACAACGGGGAACATGTGTCCTTTGTCGGCCTCTGCTCCCACACGCATGGAGAACCTACATGGCTGATCTACCATGAGCCGCTTTAAGCAGACACTTATGCTGGGGCGACTACTTTATGCCTGCTTTAAGGCGTCGAATTTGCCCGGCTGGCTTGGGAATTATTTCCAGACTGGAGTGAGCTGCCATCTGGCGAGAAAGAGTGGAACCAGCTTTGCTCCACTGCAGTGAGGAGTGTTGTCCAAAGCCATCCACTGCCACCATGCCCTGCCCTCTGGCGGGGGATACAGCAACTGACCAGCCCTCTAGACTTGTGCTCTGGTCAGACCGAAAAGGCTCTGTTCATACTGAAACAGCCCAGGACCATGGATGGAATGTGAATCCATAAAGGAAATGATAGTGGCCTTGCCCAATGGAGCAGTGGGGTCATTTTATTTTGCACATGACGTATATTATATGATATCGTGCTACACAACCGGCCATGACAAGGAGCAGGCCTGCCCTGAGAAGGACACTCCTGGTATTTTAGCAACGCCATGCCTGCCTGATGGCATGAGAAGTACATAGAGAGGGGTGGGAGGGGCATGCTATCGTTCATGCTGGTGCCGAGAATGGAATATATATATATACAAAGTCATATGGGCACTCGTTAACATTTACACGGTGCTAGTACGGCGGTGGCGCGGCTCCGGGAGCGCTACGGCCAGGGCAATGAACGCAGCGTCGTTTTCGGGAGCTGTGCTGCAATGTCCGATTCCTTAGCTACGTCCCAGATTTTGCGGATTTCAAATCAGACAAATATCAAGGTCTACAGAGGCGGGCGAACACGGCAGTTTGAAATCAGGGATTGGACATTTGTGCGTGCTGCATCGACGTGCCCGGGAACGGGGTTCGAGAGCGAGAGGTGGCTTCTTTTTACTTTGGTTTAGATGTCGGGGGATAGCTCGGACGCTGCGCACCCGAGTCATCCACATTTGGGATTCGCAAGCGTCAACCCAACCGTAGTGCAATGGAGGGGCCTCGCCCTGGGAGAACTGCCGCATAGATCACGGTGTCTGCTGTACCAGGTAGGTATCAGCTGCCGAGCTCAGTGCTAGGCTATGTACAACGTTTTTCACCAGGGATGTGGTGTCCAAGCCGTACAACGGGGAACATGTGTCCTTTGTCGGCCTCTGCTCCCACACGCATGGAGAACCTACATGGCTGATCTACCATGAGCCGCTTTAAGCAGACACTTATGCTGGGGCGACTACTTTATGCCTGCTTTAAGGCGTCGAATTTGCCCGGCTGGCTTGGGAATTATCTCCAGACTGGAGTTAGCTGCCATCTGGCGAGAAAGAGTGGAACCAGCTTTGCTCCACTGCAGTGAGGAGTGTTGTCCAAAGCCATCCACTGCCACCATGCCCTGCCCTCTGGCGGGGGATACAGCAACTGACCAGCCCTCTAGACTTGTGCTCTGGTCAGACCGAAAAGGCTCTGTTCATACTGAAACAGCCCAGGACCATGGATGGAATGTGAATCCATAAAGGAAATGATAGTGGCCTTGCCCAATGGAGCAGTGGGGTCATTTTATTTTGCACATGACGTATATTATATGATATCGGGCTACACAACCGGCCATGACAAGGAGCAGGCCTGCCCTGAGAAGGACACTCCTGGTATTTTAGCAACGCCATGCCTGCCTGATGGCATGAGAAGTACATAGAGAGGGGTGGGAGGGGCATGCTATCGTTCATGCTGGTGCCGAGAATGGAATATATATATATACAAAGTCATATGGGCACTCGTTAACATTTACACGGTGCTAGTACGGCGGACGCGCGGCTCCGGGAGCGCTACGGCCAGGGCAATGAGCGCAGCGTCGTTTTCGGGAGCTGTGCTGCAATGTCCGATTCCTTAGCTACGTCCCAGATTTTGCGGATTTCAAATCAGACAAATATCAAGGTCTACAGAGGCGGGCGAACACGGCAGTTTGAAATCAGGGATTGGACATTTGTGCGTGCTGCATCGACGTGCCCGGGAACGGGGTTCGAGAGCGAGAGGTGGCTTCTTTTTACTTTGGTTTGGATGTCGGGGGATAGCTCGGACGCTGCGCACCCGAGTCATCCACATTTGGGATTCGCAAGCGTCAACCCAACCGTAGTGCAATGGAGGGGCCTCGCCCTGGGAGAACTGCCGCATAGATCACGGTGTCTGCTGTGCCAGGTAGGTATCAGCTGCCGAGCTCAGTGCTAGGCTATGTACAACGTTTTTCACCAGGGATGTGGTGTCCAAGCCGTACAACGGGGAACATGTGTCCTTTGTCGGCCTCTGCTCCCACACGCATGGAGAACCTACATGGCTGATCTACCATGAGCCGCTTTAAGCAGACACTTATGCTGGGGCGACTACTTTATGCCTGCTTTAAGGCGTCGAATTTGCCCGGCTGGCTTGGGAATTATTTCCAGACTGGAGTGAGCTGCCATCTGGCGAGAAAGAGTGGAACCAGCTTTGCTCCACTGCAGTGAGGAGTGTTGTCCAAAGCCATCCACTGCCACCATGCCCTGCCCTCTGGCGGGGGATACAGCAACTGACCAGCCCTCTAGACTTGTGCTCTGGTCAGACCGAAAAGGCTCTGTTCATACTGAAACAGCCCAGGACCATGGATGGAATGTGAATCCATAAAGGAAATGATAGTGGCCTTGCCCAATGGAGCAGTGGGGTCATTTTATTTTGCACATGACGTATATTATATGATATCGGGCTACACAACCGGCCATGACAAGGAGCAGGCCTGCCCTGAGAAGGACACTCCTGGTATTTTAGCAACGCCATGCCTGCCTGATGGCATGAGAAGTACATAGAGAGGGGTGGGAGGGGCATGCTATCGTTCATGCTGGTGCCGAGAATGGAATATATATATATACAAAGTCATATGGGCACTCGTTAACATTTACACGGTGCTAGTACGGCGGACGCGCGGCTCCGGGAGCGCTACGGCCAGGGCAATGAGCGCAGCGTCGTTTTCGGGAGCTGTGCTGCAATGTCCGATTCCTTAGCTACGTCCCAGATTTTGCGGATTTCAAATCAGACAAATATCAAGGTCTACAGAGGCGGGCGAACACGGCAGTTTGAAATCAGGGATTGGACATTTGTGCGTGCTGCATCGACGTGCCCGGGAACGGGGTTCGAGAGCGAGAGGTGGCTTCTTTTTACTTTGGTTTGGATGTCGGGGGATAGCTCGGACGCTGCGCACCCGAGTCATCCACATTTGGGATTCGCAAGCGTCAACCCAACCGTAGTGCAATGGAGGGGCCTCGCCCTGGGAGAACTGCCGCATAGATCACGGTGTCTGCTGTGCCAGGTAGGTATCAGCTGCCGAGCTCAGTGCTAGGCTATGTACAACGTTTTTCACCAGGGATGTGGTGTCCAAGCCGTACAACGGGGAACATGTGTCCTTTGTCGGCCTCTGCTCCCACACGCATGGAGAACCTACATGGCTGATCTACCATGAGCCGCTTTAAGCAGACACTTATGCTGGGGCGACTACTTTATGCCTGCTTTAAGGCGTCGAATTTGCCCGGCTGGCTTGGGAATTATTTCCAGACTGGAGTGAGCTGCCATCTGGCGAGAAAGAGTGGAACCAGCTTTGCTCCACTGCAGTGAGGAGTGTTGTCCAAAGCCATCCACTGCCACCATGCCCTGCCCTCTGGCGGGGGATACAGCAACTGACCAGCCCTCTAGACTTGTGCTCTGGTCAGACCGAAAAGGCTCTGTTCATACTGAAACAGCCCAGGACCATGGATGGAATGTGAATCCATAAAGGAAATGATAGTGGCCTTGCCCAATGGAGCAGTGGGGTCATTTTATTTTGCACATGACGTATATTATATGATATCGTGCTACACAACCGGCCATGACAAGGAGCAGGCCTGCCCTGAGAAGGACACTCCTGGTATTTTAGCAACGCCATGCCTGCCTGATGGCATGAGAAGTACATAGAGAGGGGTGGGAGGGGCATGCTATCGTTCATGCTGGTGCCGAGAATGGAATATATATATATACAAAGTCATATGGGCACTCGTTAACATTTACACGGTGCTAGTACGGCGGACGCGCGGCTCCGGGAGCGCTACGGCCAGGGCAATGAGCGCAGCGTCGTTTTCGGGAGCTGTGCTGCAATGTCCGATTCCTTAGCTACGTCCCAGATTTTGTGTTTCCATGAATGCACGCATTATGGTGCTATAAATGCAAGAGACTGTCGCCACCTAGTGAGGGAGGGTGGTACTCGCTCGCGCCAAACTTGAGCGAGGACAAAGGATTGCCAGAAGCCTCCATGTAACAGACATAGACGGACGTGTATTGTGATATTGCAGTTACCGGTACTGCCAACCATGGATAAGAAGTTACAAAAGTGCAGCGAATGCAGGGAATCACACGTACCAAAGGGTGGTAAACCATGTCCATACGTGATTGAGGCTAAGAAAAAGGCCATTTTGTGCAAGGCCAAAGACGCGGACGGTGAAGGCTGGAGACTTTATGTGGACTCACAACAGATGTCTGATGACTCAGAGGAGTACTTGGGCAAGAGTCAGTCAGGAGAGTCTCAGGAACGGGTGCAGTTGGATGAGAGCACAATAGGAGCCATGTTGGCGGAAATGCAGGCGTCCCGCAGACTCATGGAGGGTCAAATGCTAGTATTGACGGGCTTAATGCAGGGGCTGGGAGTGGGCGACGCCGCGGCAGCCCAGATCATGACGAAATCCCAGGAAAAAGCCCAGGCAAAGTTACTGGCATCAGCCAAGTCAGCCAAGCAGGTTCCGGATACGTCGGGCATGTCAGCCTATCTGCAATCTCAGTGGAATCCAGGCGAGGAAGACGTCGGGCAAGATGGCGCCGGCGGGGAGTCAGGTGACGCCGGTGACTCCGAGGAGGTGGGCAGCAGTGAATTGGGCAGCAGTGGATACGCAGCCCTGCTTCAGTCGTTGTTGGGCAGGAAGAAGGAGAGTCCAAACCCGCTGAAGGGCCAGAGGTTCATTCCAGCAGACTTGATCAGAGGAGGACCATCGAGATCAATCGTTCAGGGAGTCACGGGAGTCCAGGGAGTCAAAGGGCAGCAGCTGGTCTTCCTCTCTGAAAGATCTGCAAAACGTGAGTTGGTCACTTTTGATCTTTTACCACATATGCACAGTGACAGGTCAAAGAGTCCTAGTATCCATGACATTATTTCAGCTAGCATGAGTCTTGTGGAGAGCTTTATGATTCATGGGGTGGATGATGCACATTGCTTTGCCCAACATGTAAAATATCTCACTGATAAGGTCAGGATTTATGAAGAAAAATCTCTCATGGATTACGATTTAGCTATGAGGGAAAGGGGGGAGGAATTTGGCATCCACACCTTTTGTTACGGGGATGAAAGGTTGTTTACCAGGTGGATTGGGCCAGAGGGGGTTCTTCCTAGAGAGGCCAGAGATTTTCACCGCCAATCAGGCAGAGGCAGAAGTAGGGGCGGTAGAGGCAGGTTTAGAAGCAGAGGCTTTGGTCCAGGCAGGCAGGGTTATGGCTATGGTGAAGGCTATGGTGAGGGAAGCTACGGTAGCGGTAGCGGTAGAAGGAATGATTACTGCTTCGATTTCAACAAAGAATCGGGGTGTAGATTTCCTCATGACTGCAGATTTCCTCATGTCTGCCAGGAGTGCAGGGGGGGTCACCCCATCATGGCGTGTCCTCAAAAGAAAAAAGAATAGGATAGGGCAGCTCCTTCCAGATCTAAGGTAGGGGTGTTAGAATGTAGCCAGGCAGGCATAGAGGTATTAGTTCCCAGACAGGCAGTCAAGGGTATTGAATCGGTGGAATTGGAGGAATTGAATAACATACGAGTTGGTACCGCGTGCCTCAGCGAGGAAGGGGCCCTGGCAGGTCAGTCTGGTTGCATCGAGGGTGGCCCCTTTCGGGGGTTGGGACGCCCGAAATTCACTGTTCCTGAAGGTTGTGGGGCAGAGCATCCCCTTTTTTCAATTTTTTCTGGTGGTGTCTCGACCGAGGAACTTGACCTGAGTTCTGTCGGTCGGGATCTGGCTTGTAACGTAGGTAATTCCATAAATTCGGTTGGTAAAGACGTGTGTTTGGGCGGTCACGCCCCTTTTGTGGGCGCCGCCATCTTGGATCTCGGAGGGCGCGAGAGGTTGGACGAGAGGTCGGCGGAGACCGATGACGTCATCATTCAAAATGGCTACCAGCAAGGCGAAGATCTCGAGAGTTGTGATTCGGGTGTGGAATTATCGTTTAATTCTTGCAGTATACATGGCAGTGACAATTGTATTTATTGTGAGGAGGTGGAGATGGACTCAGACTATGATTATACGGAAGATTACGTTCAGTTGTGGTCCAGCAGTGACAATTCAAGCGATGTTCCCGTTTATCGCCCACCAGTGACAGCGCGTCTACCTAAGGTAAAGACGTCTGTTAAATACAATGATAGTTATTTTTCTCGTCCTTGTGGGTTGAAATGTTGTGGTAGCCATAGGCTGGCAGGTTCGCAGGTTCAGCTCAATCCTTGTGTTTTTTTCGATGAATGTTTCAACCACGAGGAGGTTGATCAGGAGGCAGAATTTATATTCACAGGGGTTAGTGAAGGATTTAGGATTGTTGACCCTGAATTTGACAAAACGTACTGCAGGTCGAATTATGACTCAATTACCAAGGGTAAGGCCAAGGTAAAAATGGACAATCTGGTCAGACAGGAGTTATTGTGTGGTAAGGTATGCAGAGTGAAGGATAAGCCTACGTGTGTACATTCCATGGGGGCTATTTATAAGCCTGATGGGTCAATCAGGCCGATAACTGACTGTAGTAGGGGGTTACCAGGTCCTGAAAATGAGAGCATAAATGACCACATGAGCTCCACTTGTGAAAAATTCCAGTATGTGAAGGTGGACGATATTGTGGAAGATATTACCCCTGGTTGCTATTTTTCTGTAGTGGATGTTAGTGCAGCGTACAGATCGGTCCCAATTTTCCCTGGGGATAGACAGAAACAGGGGTTTTCCTGGAATCTGGAAGGCAGGGACGAATATTTTGTTGATTGTTCGTTATCATTTGGGCTTAAATGTGCCCCCTTCATTTTCTCAAAATTGACGGAATTTGTTATCAGGTGCCTCAAGCGTAGGAAGATACATAGGGTATTTGGTTACCTAGATGACTTCCTGGTCATAGGTGATACTAGGGAGGAGTGCAGGAGGAATCAGGCAGTCCTGATTGAGATCCTGCGTAGCCTGGGATTCCATATTGCCTGGAAAAAAGTAGCTACGGCCAGTCGTGTCGTCAGATACTTAGGTATAGAGTTCGACAGTGTTGCTATGGAACTGAGACTACCGGCAGACAAAGTGAAAAAGACCTTAAGTCTTGTGGAAGAGTTCAAACAAAAGACATGTTGTACAAAAAAAGACCTCCAGGTCTTGGCAGGGCATCTAGCACATGCCAGTCAGGTGGTGAGGGGGGGGAGAACATTCTCCAGACGAATCATTAATTTAATTCGTTACTTACCAGATGGTGAGAAGATGGTTCATATTCCAGGCTGGATGAAGGAAGATCTAGTCTGGTGGAAAAAATTTTGCGAAATTTTCAATGGGAAGGCAAAAATTATCAAGTCCAAAAATGGTCCAAAAATCAAATTAGAAACAGATTCTTCAATGTCGGGGTTTGGAGCTAGATGGGACGGGGATTGGCTTGCAGGCTTCTGGGTTGAAGAAGTAGAAGGGGCGAGTCAGACATACTTGGATCATCATTGGTCTAAGGAGCCCCTTGAATATGACCCGGTGGATGATATTAACCTCCTGGAGCTGTGGCCCGTTCTAGCAGCAATTGATAGATGGGGTGAGAGATGGAGAGATTCAAAGGTGACAGTATGGACCGATAACACACAGGTGAAGTGGATGATTAGGACAGGCAGGTCAAAAAGTGTCAAGGCCATGTGGTGGCTCAGGGAGCTTTTCTGGAGATGTTGCTTATATAATATTCAGGTAGTGTCAAAGTGGATTAGTACTAAAGAAAATACTGTTGCTGATTATCTCTCTAGATTATCTGACTCTAGGAGTCTCGGGACACTCCCACCTTCATTTAATGAGTGGTTGTGCTGTTTCAGGTGAGGCATTGAGAAGGAAGCTCAGGGTAATGCAGTCTAGGTGGATGTCAGACAACTCCAAATCCACTAGATCGTCGCAATGGAGGTCATATTTTGATTTTTGTGAAGAATATGATTATAGGGATCCCCTGCCAGCATCATTAGATATGGTTCTCCTGTATATAATTCATCTATCAGATAGGTTATGCTATAAATCAATCACCCAATACCTTGGCGCAGTATGGTTATTACATGATATGTGTGGGTTACCTCATGTAGACCCGAGTCAATTTGAGCTGGTTATAACACTTAGGGGGGTGAAGCGTACCCTGGGGGATGTAACGGTCCAGGCTAGGCCTGCCACTTTAGGGGATTTAGTTACCATATTCAATGCCTTAGATATGAATCTGGATCAGGATCTGGCTTTCTGGTTAGCAATTTTGCTAGGTTTCAGGGGGCTGTTGCGTAAATCAAATATTCTGGAGTCAGATATGGGAGTCACATTGGGTGACTTAAGTTGGGAATCATGGGGAGTAGGACTGTCAGTCCGCAGGACAAAAACGATTTGTTTTCAAGAAAGGGTTCTGTTCATCCCTTTTGTCCCTATAAAAGGGTCCATTTTCTGTGTGTATACATTTCTTATGTTATTCTTGAGTAGGGTTACTCACCCGTCACCAGACTCTCAGTTAGTGGGGTATATGACTCAAGGAGTCTTTGTCAGAGGCTCGTATAAGTGGTATAGTAAAAGGTTGACAAATCTGTGCAATGTGTGTAAATTGATCAAAATGTCCTCTCATTCCATGCGTAGAGGGGGGGCCAGCTTGCTGGCTGAGAATGGTATTTCCTTGATTGACATCAAAAACTTAGGTGATTGGAAATCGATGAGTGTCTTATTCTACCTGACACGTTCACTGGACTCAAAGATAGTCTTGGACAAAAAGATAGCCATGGACATATTTCTCAATGATAAGGCTTATCTGGTGGACTAAATCATCACAGTCTACCTTCGGTTTGGCTTGGTTGGCTGGATTATGCAATGCATGTGATGCAAACATGCAATTAAAACGCCAAACCTCATATAGACTATATTGTATTGACTTGTTATTATTTCGGGTACCGGTATAGACTACCGCAGTATTTATTGTTTCCATGAATGCACGCATTATGGTGCTATAAATGCAAGAGACTGTCGCCACCTAGTGAGGGAGGGTGGTACTCGCTCGCGCCAAACTTGAGCGAGGACAAAGGATTGCCAGAAGCCTCCATGTAACAGACATAGACGGACGTGTATTGTGATATTTTTTCTTTTTGTAAGCTGGATTATGCAATGCATGTGATGCAAACATGCAATTAAAACGCCAAACCTCATATAGACTATATTGTATTGACTTGTTATTATTTCGGGTACCGGTATAGACTACCGCAGTATTTATCGGATTTCAAATCAGACAAATATCAAGGTCTACAGAGGCGGGCGAACACGGCAGTTTGAAATCAGGGATTGGACATTTGTGCGTGCTGCATCGACGTGCCCGGGAACAGGGTTCGAGAGCGAGAGGTGGCTTCTTTTTACTTTGGTTTAGATGTCGGGGGATAGCTCGGACGCTGCGCACCCGAGTCATCCACATTTGGGATTCGCAAGCGTCAACCCAACCGTAGTGCAATGGAGGGGCCTCGCCCTGGGAGAACTGCCGCATAGATCACGGTGTCTGCTGTGCCAGGTAGGTATCAGCTGCCGAGCTCAGTGCTAGGCTATGTACAACGTTTTTCACCAGGGATGTGGTGTCCAAGCCGTACAACGGGGAACATCCCAGTAAACACAACGACGTTGGTCAGACGTAAATCTACGTTGAATTTTGGTCTGAACTACGTAATTTTAGTAGGTTTATCAACGTCAAAACGTTAAGGTTTATTTACCAATCTCAAACCTGCAGGTCTGATTTACGTAGCTCCTGAAGACCTAAATCTATGTTTAACACACTACATATAATTCTACATAGTGGGACTCAGACAAAGACTTGTAATATATTGCAGACAAATTTACATTTACAAACAATATTCATACAAAGTAACTACTATAATTTTCAATCTCATCTCATTCTACATAGTATATTCTTGTAGTTCAATTGGACAGCCTGACAGTATAGATCTGTTGAATAGTTTTGGCTGCAGAGAGGCTTTGTACTTCTTCAATTACCACCAATGTGGTGTCCTCACAGTAAAGTGCCTCAAAGCACCTATTCTTGCACAATACTTTAATCACCTGTCCTTTATATATAAATATTCTATTGAATGCGGTTTATTTGCATGATATTGAATTCACAATTAATGAGAATTTACTGCTTCAATGTGGTAGATTTGTTAAGGAGCTGTAATATACTCTCCATAATTGATAGTGCTGCCACCTAGTGTGACACGGAAAAGTCATTTACCCAATTGAAGTTGAAAAGTTACGTCTTTTAACGTAGATCTATGTAGAATTTTTACGTCTGAATGAGGTAGATCAACGTAAATCAGACGTCTACATCTGTTGAACGAAAATAAACCTTAACGTTTTGACGTCTACAAACCTTCCAAAATTACCAATCTCAAACCTTTTGGTTGGACATCTACCTAGAGAAACCTCTGAGCTACGTTGGAACTACGTAGGGTGTTTACTGGGATGTGTCCTTTGTCGGCCTCTGCTCCCACACGCATGGAGAACCTACATGGCTGATCTACCATGAGCCGCTTTAAGCAGACACTTATGCTGGGGCGACTACTTTATGCCTGCTTTAAGGCGTCGAATTTGCCCGGCTGGCTTGGGAATTATCTCCAGACTGGAGTGAGCTGCCATCTGGCGAGAAAGAGTGGAACCAGCTTTGCTCCACTGCAGTGAGGAGTGTTGTCCAAAGCCATCCACTGCCACCATGCCCTGCCCTCTGGCGGGGGATACAGCAACTGACCAGCCCTCTAGACTTGTGCTCTGGTCAGACCGAAAAGGCTCTGTTCATACTGAAACAGCCCAGGACCATGGATGGAATGTGAATCCATAAAGGAAATGATAGTGGCCTTGCCCAATGGAGCAGTGGGGACATTTTATTTTGCACATGACGTATATTATATGATATCGTGCTACACAACCGGCCATGACAAGGAGCAGGCCTGCCCTGAGAAGGACACTCCTGGTATTTTAGCAACGCCATGCCTGCCTGATGGCATGAGAAGTACATAGAGAGGGGTAGGAGGGGCATGCTATCGTTCATGCTGGTGCCGAGAATGGAATATATATATATACAAAGTCATATGGGCACTCGTTAACATTTACACGGTGCTAGTACGGCAGACGCGCGGCTCCGGGAGCGCTACGGCCAGGGCAATGAGCGCAGCGTCGTTTTCGGCAGCTGTGCTGCAATGTCCGATTCCTTAGCTACGTCCCAGATTTTGCGGATTTCAAATCAGACAAATATCAAGGTCTACAGAGGCGGGCGAACACGGCAGTTTGAAATCAGGGATTGGACATTTGTGCGTGCTGCATCGACGTGCCCGGGAACGGGGTTCGAGAGCGAGAGGTGGCTTCTTTTTACTTTGGTTTAGATGTCGGGGGATAGCTCGGACGCTGCGCACCCGAGTCATCCACATTTGGGATTCGCAAGCGTCAACCCAACCGTAGTGCAATGGAGGGGCCTCGCCCTGGGAGAACTGCCGCATAGATCACGGTGTCTGCTGTGCCAGGTAGGTATCAGCTGCCGAGCTCAGTGCTAGGCTATGTACAACGTTTTTCACCAGGGATGTGGTGTCCAAGCCGTACAACGGGGAACATGTGTCCTTTGTGGGCCTCTGCTCCCACACGCATGGAGAACCTACATGGCTGATCTACCATGAGCCGCTTTAAGCAGACACTTATGCTGGGGCGACTACTTTATGCCTGCTTTAAGGCGTCGAATTTGCCCGGCTGGCTTGGGAATTATCTCCAGACTGGAGTGAGCTGCCATCTGGCGAGAAAGAGTGGAACCAGCTTTGCTCCACTGCAGTGAGGAGTGTTGTCCAAAGCCATCCACTGCCACCATGCCCTGCCCTCTGGCGGGGGATACAGCAACTGACCAGCCCTCTAGACTTGTGCTCTGGTCAGACCGAAAAGGCTCTGTTCATACTGAAACAGCCCAGGACCATGGATGGAATGTGAATCCATAAAGGAAATGATAGTGGCCTTGCCCAATGGAGCAGTGGGGTCATTTTATTTTGCACATGACGTATATTATATGATATCGTGCTACACAACCGGCCATGACAAGGAGCAGGCCTGCCCTGAGAAGGACACTCCTGGTATTTTAGCAACGCCATGCCTGCCTGATGGCATGAGAAGTACATAGAGAGGGGTGGGAGGGGCATGCTATCGTTCATGCTGGTGCCGAGAATGGAATATATATATATACAAAGTCATATGGGCACTCGTTAACATTTACACGGTGCTAGTACGGCGGACGCGCGGCTCCGGGAGCGCTACGGCCAGGGCAATGAGCGCAGCGTCGTTTTCGGGAGCTGTGCTGCAATGTCCGATTCCTTAGCTACGTCCCAGATTTTGCGGATTTCAAATCAGACAAATATCAAGGTCTACAGAGGCGGGCGAACACGGCAGTTTGAAATCAGGGATTGGACATTTGTGCGTGCTGCATCGACGTGCCCGGGAACGGAGTTCGAGAGCGAGAGGTGGCTTCTTTTTACTTTGGTTTAGATGTCGGGGGATAGCTCAGACGCTGCGCACCCGAGTCATCCACATTTGGGATTCGCAAGCGTCAACCCAACCGTAGTGCAATGGAGGGGCCTCGCCCTGGGAGAACTGCCGCATAGATCACGGTGTCTGCTGTGCCAGGTAGGTATCAGCTGCCGAGCTCAGTGCTAGGCTATGTACAACGTTTTTCACCAGGGATGTGGTGTCCAAGCCGTACAACGGGGAACATGTGTCCTTTGTGGGCCTCTGCTCCCACACGCATGGAGAACCTACATGGCTGATCTACCATGAGCCGCTTTAAGCAGACACTTATGCTGGGGCGACTACTTTATGCCTGCTTTAAGGCGTCGAATTTGCCCGGCTGGCTTGGGAATTATCTCCAGACTGGAGTGAGCTGCCATCTGGCGAGAAAGAGTGGAACCAGCTTTGCTCCACTGCAGTGAGGAGTGTTGTCCAAAGCCATCCACTGCCACCATGCCCTGCCCTCTGGCGGGGGATACAGCAACTGACCAGCCCTCTAGACTTGTGCTCTGGTCAGACCGAAAAGGCTCTGTTCATACTGAAACAGCCCAGGACCATGGATGGAATGTGAATCCATAAAGGAAATGATAGTGGCCTTGCCCAATGGAGCAGTGGGGTCATTTTATTTTGCACATGACGTATATTATATGATATCGTGCTACACAACCGGCCATGACAAGGAGCAGGCCTGCCCTGAGAAGGACACTCCTGGTATTTTAGCAACGCCATGCCTGCCTGATGGCATGAGAAGTACATAGAGAGGGGTGGGAGGGGCATGCTATCGTTCATGCTGGTGCCGAGAATGGAATATATATATATACAAAGTCATATGGGCACTCGTTAACATTTACACGGTGCTAGTACGGCGGACGCGCGGCTCCGGGAGCGCTACGGCCAGGGCAATGAGCGCAGCGTCGTTTTCGGGAGCTGTGCTGCAATGTCCGATTCCTTAGCTACGTCCCAGATTTTGCGGATTTCAAATCAGACAAATATCAAGGTCTACAGAGGCGGGCGAACACGGCAGTTTGAAATCAGGGATTGGACATTTGTGCGTGCTGCATCGACGTGCCCGGGAACGGGGTTCGAGAGCGAGAGGTGGCTTCTTTTTACTTTGGTTTAGATGTCGGGGGATAGCTCGGACGCTGCGCACCCGAGTCATCCACATTTGGGATTCGCAAGCGTCAACCCAACCGTAGTGCAATGGAGGGGCCTCGCCCTGGGAGAACTGCCGCATAGATCACGGTGTCTGCTGTGCCAGGTAGGTATCAGCTGCCGAGCTCAGTGCTAGGCTATGTACAACGTTTTTCACCAGGGATGTGGTGTCCAAGCCGTACAACGGGGAACATGTGTCCTTTGTCGGCCTCTGCTCCCACACGCATGGAGAACCTACATGGCTGATCTACCATGAGCCGCTTTAAGCAGACACTTATGCTGGGGCGACTACTTTATGCCTGCTTTAAGGCGTCGAATTTGCCCGGCTGGCTTGGGAATTATCTCCAGACTGGAGTGAGCTGCCATCTGGCGAGAAAGAGTGGAACCAGCTTTGCTCCACTGCAGTGAGGAGTGTTGTCCAAAGCCATCCACTGCCACCATGCCCTGCCCTCTGGCGGGGGATACAGCAACTGACCAGCCCTCTAGACTTGTGCTCTTGTCAGACCGAAAAGGCTCTGTTCATACTGAAACAGCCCAGGACCATGGATGGAATGTGAATCCATAAAGGAAATGATAGTGGCCTTGCCCAATGGAGCAGTGGGGTCATTTTATTTTGCACATGACGTATATTATATGATATCGTGCTACACAACCGGCCATGACAAGGAGCAGGCCTGCCCTGAGAAGGACACTCCTGGTATTTTAGCAACGCCATGCCTGCCTGATGGCATGAGAAGTACATAGAGAGGGGTGGGAGGGGCATGCTATCGTTCATGCTGGTGCCGAGAATGGAATATATATATATACAAAGTCATATGGGCACTCGTTAACATTTACACGGTGCTTGTACGGCGGACGCGCGGCTCCGGGAGCGCTACGGCCAGGGCAATGAGCGCAGCGTCGTTTTCGGGAGCTGTGCTGCAATGTCCGATTCCTTAGCTACGTCCCAGATTTTGCGGATTTCAAATCAGACAAATATCAAGGTCTACAGAGGCGGGCGAACACGGCAGTTTGAAATCAGGGATTGGACATTTGTGCGTGCTGCATCGACGTGCCCGGGAACGGGGTTCGAGAGCGAGAGGTGGCTTCTTTTTACTTTGGTTTAGATGTCGGGGGATAGCTCGGACGCTGCGCACCCGAGTCATCCACATTTGGGATTCGCAAGCGTCAACCCAACCGTAGTGCAATGGAGGGGCCTCGCCCTGGGAGAACTGCCGCATAGATCACGGTGTCTGCTGTGCCAGGTAGGTATCAGCTGCCGAGCTCAGTGCTAGGCTATGTACAACGTTTTTCACCAGGGATGTGGTGTCCAAGCCGTACAACGGGGAACATGTGTCCTTTGTCGGCCTCTGCTCCCACACGCATGGAGAACCTACATGGCTGATCTACCATGAGCCGCTTTAAGCAGACACTTATGCTGGGGCGACTACTTTATGCCTGCTTTAAGGCGTCGAATTTGCCCGGCTGGCTTGGGAATTATCTCCAGACTGGAGTGAGCTGCCATCTGGCGAGAAAGAGTGGAACCAGCTTTGCTCCACTGAAGTGAGGAGTGTTGTCCAAAGCCATCCACTGCCACCATGCCCTGCCCTCTGGCGGGGGATACAGCAACTGACCAGCCCTCTAGACTTGTGCTCTTGTCAGACCGAAAAGGCTCTGTTCATACTGAAACAGCCCAGGACCATGGATGGAATGTGAATCCATAAAGGAAATGATAGTGGCCTTGCCCAATGGAGCAGTGGGGTCATTTTATTTTGCACATGACGTATATTATATGATATCGTGCTACACAACCGGCCATGACAAGGAGCAGGCCTGCCCTGAGAAGGACACTCCTGGTATTTTAGCAACGCCATGCCTGCCTGATGGCATGAGAAGTACATAGAGAGGGGTGGGAGGGGCATGCTATCGTTCATGCTGGTGCCGAGAATGGAATATATATATATACAAAGTCATATGGGCACTCGTTAACATTTACACGGTGCTAGTACGGCGGACGCGCGGCTCCGGGAGCGCTACGGCCAGGGCAATGAGCGCAGCGTCGTTTTCGGGAGCTGTGCTGCAATGTCCGATTCCTTAGCTACGTCCCAGATTTTGCGGATTTCAAATCAGACAAATATCAAGGTCTACAGAGGCGGGCGAACACGGCAGTTTGAAATCAGGGATTGGACATTTGTGCGTGCTGCATCGACGTGCCCGGGAACGGGGTTCGAGAGCGAGAGGTGGCTTCTTTTTACTTTGGTTTAGATGTCGGGGGATAGCTCGGACGCTGCGCACCCGAGTCATCCACATTTGGGATTCGCAAGCGTCAACCCAACCGTAGTGCAATGGAGGGGCCTCGCCCTGGGAGAACTGCCGCATAGATCACGGTGTCTGCTGTGCCAGGTAGGTATCAGCTGCCGAGCTCAGTGCTAGGCTATGTACAACGTTTTTCACCAGGGATGTGGTGTCCAAGCCGTACAACGGGGAACATGTGTCCTTTGTCGGCCTCTGCTCCCACACGCATGGAGAACCTACATGGCTGATCTACCATGAGCCGCTTTAAGCAGACACTTATGCTGGGGCGACTACTTTATGCCTGCTTTAAGGCGTCGAATTTGCCCGGCTGGCTTGGGAATTATCTCCAGACTGGAGTGAGCTGCCATCTGGCGAGAAAGAGTGGAACCAGCTTTGCTCTACTGAAGTGAGGAGTGTTGTCCAAAGCCATCCACTGCCACCATGCCCTGCCCTCTGGCGGGGGATACAGCAACTGACCAGCCCTCTAGACTTGTGCTCTGGTCAGACCGAAAAGGCTCTGTTCATACTGAAACAGCCCAGGACCATGGATGGAATGTGAATCCATAAAGGAAATGATAGTGGCCTTGCCCAATGGAGCAGTGGGGTCATTTTATTTTGCACATGACGTATATTATATGATATCGTGCTACACAACCGGCCAGGACAAGGAGCAGGCCTGCCCTGAGAAGGACACTCCTGGTATTTTAGCAACGCCATGCCTGCCTGATGGCATGAGAAGTACATAGAGAGGGGTGGGAGGGGCATGCTATCGTTCATGCTGGTGCCGAGAATGGAATATATATATATACAAAGTCATATGGGCACTCGTTAACATTTACACGGTGCTAGTACGGCGGACGCGCGGCTCCGGGAGCGCTACGGCCAGGGCAATGAGCGCAGCGTCGTTTTCGGGAGCTGTGCTGCAATGTCCGATTCCTTAGCTACGTCCCAGATTTTGCGGATTTCAAATCAGACAAATATCAAGGTCTACAGAGGCGGGCCAACACGGCAGTTTGAAATCAGGGATTGGACATTTGTGCGTGCTGCATCGACGTGCCCGGGAACGGGGTTCGAGAGCGAGAGGTGGCTTCTTTTTACTTTGGTTTAGATGTCGGGGGATAGCTCGGACGCTGCGCACCCGAGTCATCCACATTTGGGATTCGCAAGCGTCAACCCAACCGTAGTGCAATGGAGGGGCCTCGCCCTGGGAGAACTGCCGCATAGATCACGGTGTCTGCTGTGCCAGGTAGGTATCAGCTGCCGAGCTCAGTGCTAGGCTATGTACAACGTTTTTCACCAGGGATGTGGTGTCCAAGCCGTACAACGGGGAACATGTGTCCTTTGTCGGCCTCTGCTCCCACACGCATGGAGAACCTACATGGCTGATCTACCATGAGCCGCTTTAAGCAGACACTTATGCTGGGGCGACTACTTTATGCCTGCTTTAAGGCGTCGAATTTGCCCGGCTGGCTTGGGAATTATCTCCAGACTGGAGTGAGCTGCCATCTGGCGAGAAAGAGTGGAACCAGCTTTGCTCCACTGCAGTGAGGAGTGTTGTCCAAAGCCATCCACTACCACCATGCCCTGCCCTCTGGCGGGGGATACAGCAACTGACCAGCCCTCTAGACTTGTGCTCTGGTCAGACCGAAAAGGCTCTGTTCATACTGAAACAGCCCAGGACCATGGATGGAATGTGAATCCATAAAGGAAATGATAGTGGCCTTGCCCAATGGAGCAGTGGGGTCATTTTATTTTGCACATGACGTATATTATATGATATCGTGCTACACAACCGGCCATGACAAGGAGCAGGCCTGCCCTGAGAAGGACACTCCTGGTATTTTAGCAACGCCATGCCTGCCTGATGGCATGAGAAGTACATAGAGAGGGGTGGGAGGGGCATGCTATCGTTCATGCTGGTGCCGAGAATGGAATATATATATATACAAAGTCATATGGGCACTCGTTAACATTTACACGGTGCTAGTACGGCGGACGCGCGGCTCCGGGAGCGCTACGGCCAGGGCAATGAGCGCAGCGTCGTTTTCGGGAGCTGTGCTGCAATGTCCGATTCCTTAGCTACGTCCCAGATTTTGCGGATTTCAAATCAGACAAATATCAAGGTCTACAGAGGCGGGCGAACACGGCAGTTTGAAATCAGGGATTGGACATTTGTGCGTGCTGCATCGACGTGCCCGGGAACGGGGTTCGAGAGCGAGAGGTGGCTTCTTTTTACTTTGGTTTAGATGTCGGGGGATAGCTCGGACGCTGCGCACCCGAGTCATCCACATTTGGGATTCGCAAGCGTCAACCCAACCGTAGTGCAATGGAGGGGCCTCGCCCTGGGAGAACTGCCGCATAGATCACGGTGTCTGCTGTGCCAGGTAGGTATCAGCTGCCGAGCTCAGTGCTAGGCTATGTACAACGTTTTTCACCAGGGATGTGGTGTCCAAGCCGTACAACGGGGAACATGTGTCCTTTGTCGGCCTCTGCTCCCACACGCATGGAGAACCTACATGGCTGATCTACCATGAGCCGCTTTAAGCAGACACTTATGCTGGGGCGACTACTTTATGCCTGCTTTAAGGCGTCGAATTTGCCCGGCTGGCTTGGGAATTATCTCCAGACTGGAGTGAGCTGCCATCTGGCGAGAAAGAGTGGAACCAGCTTTGCTCCACTGCAGTGAGGAGTGTTGTCCAAAGCCATCCACTGCCACCATGCCCTGCCCTCTGGCGGGGGATACAGCAACTGACCAGCCCTCTAGACTTGTGCTCTGGTCAGACCGAAAAGGCTCTGTTCATACTGAAACAGCCCAGGACCATGGATGGAATGTGAATCCATAAAGGAAATGATAGTGTCCTTGCCCAATGGAGCAGTGGGGTCATTTTATTTTGCACATGACGTATATTATATGATATCGTGCTACACAACCGGCCATGACAAGGAGCAGGCCTGCCCTGAGAAGGACACTCCTGGTATTTTAGCAACGCCATGCCTGCCTGATGGCATGAGAAGTACATAGAGAGGGGTGGGAGGGGCATGCTATCGTTCATGCTGGTGCCGAGAATGGAATATATATATATACAAAGTCATATGGGCACTCGTTAACATTTACACGGTGCTAGTACGGCGGACGCGCGGCTCCGGGAGCGCTACGGCCAGGGCAATGAGCGCAGCGTCGTTTTCGGGAGCTGTGCTGCAATGTCCGATTCCTTAGCTACGTCCCAGATTTTGCGGATTTCAAATCAGACAAATATCAAGGTCTACAGAGGCGGGCGAACACGGCAGTTTGAAATCAGGGATTGGACATTTGTGCGTGCTGCATCGACGTGCCCGGGAACGGGGTTCGAGAGCGAGAGGTGGCTTCTTTTTACTTTGGTTTAGATGTCGGGGGATAGCTCGGACGCTGCGCACCCGAGTCATCCACATTTGGGATTCGCAAGCGTCAACCCAACCGTAGTGCAATGGAGGGGCCTCGCCCTGGGAGAACTGCCGCATAGATCACGGTGTCTGCTGTGCCAGGTAGGTATCAGCTGCCGAGCTCAGTGCTAGGCTATGTACAACGTTTTTCACCAGGGATGTGGTGTCCAAGCCGTACAACGGGGAACATGTGTCCTTTGTCGGCCTCTGCTCCCACACGCATGGAGAACCTACATGGCTGATCTACCATGAGCCGCTTTAAGCAGACACTTATGCTGGGGCGACTACTTTATGCCTGCTTTAAGGCGTCGAATTTGCCCGGCTGGCTTGGGAATTATCTCCAGACTGGAGTGAGCTGCCATCTGGCGAGAAAGAGTGGAACCAGCTTTGCTCCACTGCAGTGAGGAGTGTTGTCCAAAGCCATCCACTGCCACCATGCCCTGCCCTCTGGCGGGGGATACAGCAACTGACCAGCCCTCTAGACTTGTGCTCTGGTCAGACCGAAAAGGCTCTGTTCATACTGAAACAGCCCAGGACCATGGATGGAATGTGAATCCATAAAGGAAATGATAGTGGCCTTGCCCAATGGAGCAGTGGGGTCATTTTATTTTGCACATGACGTATATTATATGATATCGTGCTACACAACCGGCCATGACAAGGAGCAGGCCTGCCCTGAGAAGGACACTCCTGGTATTTTAGCAACGCCATGCCTGCCTGATGGCATGAGAAGTACATAGAGAGGGGTGGGAGGGGCATGCTATCGTTCATGCTGGTGCCGAGAATGGAATATATATATATACAAAGTCATATGGGCACTCGTTAACATTTACACGGTGCTAGTACGGCGGACGCGCGGCTCCGGGAGCGCTACGGCCAGGGCAATGAGCGCAGCGTCGTTTTCGGGAGCTGTGCTGCAATGTCCGATTCCTTAGCTACGTCCCAGATTTTGCGGATTTCAAATCAGACAAATATCAAGGTCTACAGAGGCGGGCGAACACGGCAGTTTGAAATCAGGGATTGGACATTTGTGCGTGCTGCATCGACGTGCCCGGGAACGGGGTTCGAGAGCGAGAGGTGGCTTCTTTTTACTTTGGTTTAGATGTCGGGGGATAGCTCGGACGCTGCGCACCCGAGTCATCCACATTTGGGATTCGCAAGCGTCAACCCAACCGTAGTGCAATGGAGGGGCCTCGCCCTGGGAGAACTGCCGCATAGATCACGGTGTCTGCTGTGCCAGGTAGGTATCAGCTGCCGAGCTCAGTGCTAGGCTATGTACAACGTTTTTCACCAGGGATGTGGTGTCCAAGCCGTACAACGGGGAACATGTGTCCTTTGTCGGCCTCTGCTCCCACACGCATGGAGAACCTACATGGCTGATCTACCATGAGCCGCTTTAAGCAGACACTTATGCTGGGGCGACTACTTTATGCCTGCTTTAAGGCGTCGAATTTGCCCGGCTGGCTTGGGAATTATCTCCAGACTGGAGTGAGCTGCCATCTGGCGAGAAAGAGTGGAACCAGCTTTGCTCCACTGCAGTGAGGAGTGTTGTCCAAAGCCATCCACTGCCACCATGCCCTGCCCTCTGGCGGGGGATACAGCAACTGACCAGCCCTCTAGACTTGTGCTCTGGTCAGACCGAAAAGGCTCTGTTCATACTGAAACAGCCCAGGACCATGGATGGAATGTGAATCGATAAAGGAAATGATAGTGGCCTTGCCCAATGGAGCAGTGGGGTCATTTTATTTTGCACATGACGTATATTATATGATATCGTGCTACACAACCGGCCATGACAAGGAGCAGGCCTGCCCTGAGAAGGACACTCCTGGTATTTTAGCAACGCCATGCCTGCCTGATGGCATGAGAAGTACATAGAGAGGGGTGGGAGGGGCATGCTATCGTTCATGCTGGTGCCGAGAATGGAATATATATATATACAAAGTCATATGGGCACTCGTTAACATTTACACGGTGCTAGTACGGCGGACGCGCGGCTCCGGGAGCGCTACGGCCAGGGCAATGAGCGCAGCGTCGTTTTCGGGAGCTGTGCTGCAATGTCCGATTCCTTAGCTACGTCCCAGATTTTGCGGATTTCAAATCAGACAAATATCAAGGTCTACAGAGGCGGGCCAACACGGCAGTTTGAAATCAGGGATTGGACATTTGTGCGTGCTGCATCGACGTGCCCGGGAACGGGGTTCGAGAGCGAGAGGTGGCTTCTTTTTACTTTGGTTTAGATGTCGGGGGATAGCTCGGACGCTGCGCACCCGAGTCATCCACATTTGGGATTCGCAAGCGTCAACCCAACCGTAGTGCAATGGAGGGGCCTCGCCCTGGGAGAACTGCCGCATAGATCACGGTGTCTGCTGTGCCAGGTAGGTATCAGCTGCCGAGCTCAGTGCTAGGCTATGTACAACGTTTTTCACCAGGGATGTGGTGTCCAAGCCGTACAACGGGGAACATGTGTCCTTTGTGGGCCTCTGCTCCCACACGCATGGAGAACCTACATGGCTGATCTACCATGAGCCGCTTTAAGCAGACACTTATGCTGGGGCGACTACTTTATGCCTGCTTTAAGGCGTCGAATTTGCCCGGCTGGCTTGGGAATTATCTCCAGACTGGAGTGAGCTGCCATCTGGCGAGAAAGAGTGGAACCAGCTTTGCTCCACTGCAGTGAGGAGTGTTGTCCAAAGCCATCCACTGCCACCATGCCCTGCCCTCTGGCGGGGGATACAGCAACTGACCAGCCCTCTAGACTTGTGCTCTGGTCAGACCGAAAAGGCTCTGTTCATACTGAAACAGCCCAGGACCATGGATGGAATGTGAATCCATAAAGGAAATGATAGTGGCCTTGCCCAATGGAGCAGTGGGGTCATTTTATTTTGCACATGACGTATATTATATGATAGCGTGCTACACAACCGGCCATGACAAGGAGCAGGCCTGCCCTGAGAAGGACACTCCTGGTATTTTAGCAACGCCATGCCTGCCTGATGGCATGAGAAGTACATAGAGAGGGGTGGGAGGGGCATGCTATCGTTCATGCTGGTGCCGAGAATGGAATATATATATATACAAAGTCATATGGGCACTCGTTAACATTTACACGGTGCTAGTACGGCGGATGCGCGGCTCCGGGAGCGCTACGGCCAGGGCAATGAGGGCAGCGTCGTTTTCGGGAGCTGTGCTGCAATGTCCGATTCCTTAGCTACGTCCCAGATTTTGCGGATTTCAAATCAGACAAATATCAAGGTCTACAGAGGCGGGCGAACACGGCAGTTTGAAATCAGGGATTGGACATTTGTGCGTGCTGCATCGACGTGCCCGGGAACGGGGTTCGAGAGCGAGAGGTGGCTTCTTTTTACTTTGGTTTAGATGTCGGGGGATAGCTCGGACGCTGCACACCCGAGTCATCCACATTTGGGATTCGCAAGCGTCAACCCAACCGTAGTGCAATGGAGGGGCCTCGCCCTGGGAGAACTGCCGCATAGATCACGGTGTCTGCTGTGCCAGGTAGGTATCAGCTGCCGAGCTCAGTGCTAGGCTATGTACAACGTTTTTCACCAGGGATGTGGTGTCCAAGCCGTACAACGGGGAACATGTGTCCTTTGTGGGCCTCTGCTCCCACACGCATGGAGAACCTACATGGCTGATCTACCATGAGCCGCTTTAAGCAGACACTTATGCTGGGGCGACTACTTTATGCCTGCTTTAAGGCGTCGAATTTGCCCGGCTGGCTTGGGAATTATCTCCAGACTGGAGTGAGCTGCCATCTGGCGAGAAAGAGTGGAACCAGCTTTGCCCCACTGCAGTGAGGAGTGTTGTCCAAAGCCATCCACTGCCACCATGCCCTGCCCTCTGGCGGGGGATACAGCAACTGACCAGCCCTCTAGACTTGTGCTCTGGTCAGACCGAAAAGGCTCTGTTCATAATGAAACAGCCCAGGACCATGGATGGAATGTGAATCCATGAAGGAAATGATAGTGGCCTTGCCCAATGGAGCAGTGGGGTCATTTTATTTTGCACATGACGTATATTATATGATATCGTGCTACACAACCGGCCATGACAAGGAGCAGGCCTGCCCTGAGAAGGACACTCCTGGTATTTTAGCAACGCCATGCCTGCCTGATGGCATGAGAAGTACATAGAGAGGGGTGGGAGGGGCATGCTATCGTTCATGCTGGTGCCGAGAATGGAATATATATATATACAAAGTCATATGGGCACTCGTTAACATTTACACGGTGCTAGTACGGCGGACGCGCGGCTCCGGGAGCGCTACGGCCAGGGCAATGAGCGCAGCGTCGTTTTCGGGAGCTGTGCTGCAATGTCCGATTCCTTAGCTACGTCCCAGATTTTGCGGATTTCAAATCAGACAAATATCAAGGTCTACAGAGGCGGGCCAACACGGCAGTTTGAAATCAGGGATTGGACATTTGTGCGTGCTGCATCGACGTGCCCGGGAACGGGGTTCGAGAGCGAGAGGTGGCTTCTTTTTACTTTGGTTTAGATGTCGGGGGATAGCTCGGACGCTGCGCACCCGAGTCATCCACATTTGGGATTCGCAAGCGTCAACCCAACCGTAGTGCAATGGAGGGGCCTCGCCCTGGGAGAACTGCCGCATAGATCACGGTGTCTGCTGTGCCAGGTAGGTATCAGCTGCCGAGCTCAGTGCTAGGCTATGTACAACGTTTTTCACCAGGGATGTGGTGTCCAAGCCGTACAACGGGGAACATGTGTCCTTTGTCGGCCTCTGCTCCCACACGCATGGAGAACCTACATGGCTGATCTACCATGAGCCGCTTTAAGCAGACACTTATGCTGGGGCGACTACTTTATGCCTGCTTTAAGGCGTCGAATTTGCCCGGCTGGCTTGGGAATTATCTCCAGACTGGAGTGAGCTGCCATCTGGCGAGAAAGAGTGGAACCAGCTTTGCTCCACTGCAGTGAGGAGTGTTGTCCAAAGCCATCCACTGCCACCATGCCCTGCCCTCTGGCGGGGGATACAGCAACTGACCAGCCCTCTAGACTTGTGCTCTGGTCAGACCGAAAAGGCTCTGTTCATACTGAAACAGCCCAGGACCATGGATGGAATGTGAATCCATAAAGGAAATGATAGTGGCCTTGCCCAATGGAGCAGTGGGGTCATTTTATTTTGCACATGACGTATATTATATGATATCGTGCTACACAACCGGCCATGACAAGGAGCAGGCCTGCCCTGAGAAGGACACTCCTGGTATTTTAGCAACGCCATGCCTGCCTGATGGCATGAGAAGTACATAGAGAGGGGTGGGAGGGGCATGCTATCGTTCATGCTGGTGCCGAGAATGGAATATATATATATACAAAGTCATATGGGCACTCGTTAACATTTACACGGTGCTAGTACGGCGGACGCGCGGCTCCGGGAGCGCTACGGCCAGGGCAATGAGCGCAGCGTCGTTTTCGGGAGCTGTGCTGCAATGTCCGATTCCTTAGCTACGTCCCAGATTTTGCGGATTTCAAATCAGACAAATATCAAGGTCTACAGAGGCGGGCGAACACGGCAGTTTGAAATCAGGGATTGGACATTTGTGCGTGCTGCATCGACGTGCCCAGGAACGGGGTTCGAGAGCGAGAGGTGGCTTCTTTTTACTTTGGTTTAGATGTCGGGGGATAGCTCGGACGCTGCGCACCCGAGTCATCCACATTTGGGATTCGCAAGCGTCAACCCAACCGTAGTGCAATGGAGGGGCCTCGCCCTGGGAGAACTGCCGCATAGATCACGGTGTCTGCTGTGCCAGGTAGGTATCAGCTGCCGAGCTCAGTGCTAGGCTATGTACAACGTTTTTCACCAGGGATGTGGTGTCCAAGCCGTACAAAGGGGAACATGTGTCCTTTGTGGGCCTCTGCTCCCACACGCATGGAGAACCTACATGGCTGATCTACCATGAGCCGCTTTAAGCAGACACTAATGCTGGGGCGACTACTTTATGCCTGCTTTAAGGCATCGAATTTGCCCGGCTGGCTTGGGAATTATCTCCAGACTGGAGTGAGCTGCCATCTGGCGAGAAAGAGTGGAACCAGCTTTGCTCCACTGCAGTGAGGAGTGTTGTCCAAAGCCATCCACTGCCACCATGCCCTGCCCTCTGGCGGGGGATACAGCAACTGACCAGCCCTCTAGACTTGTGCTCTGGTCAGACCGAAAAGGCTCTGTTCATACTGAAACAGCCCAGGACCATGGATGGAATGTGAATCCATAAAGGAAATGATAGTGGCCTTGCCCAATGGAGCAGTGGGGTCATTTTATTTTGCACATGACGTATATTATATGATATCGTGCTACACAACCGGCCATGACAAGGAGCAGGCCTGCCCTGAGAAGGACACTCCTGGTATTTTAGCAACGCCATGCCTGCCTGATGGCATGAGAAGTACATAGAGAGGGGTGGGAGGGGCATGCTATCGTTCATGCTGGTGCCGAGAATGGAATATATATATATACAAAGTCATATGGGCACTCGTTAACATTTACACGGTGCTAGTACGGCAGACGCGCGGCTCCGGGAGCGCTACGGCCAGGGCAATGAGCGCAGCGTCGTTTTCGGGAGCTGTGCTGCAATGTCCGATTCCTTAGCTACGTCCCAGATTTTGCGGATTTCAAATAGACAAATATCAAGGTCTACAGAGGCGGGCGAACACGGCAGTTTGAAATCAGGGATTGGACATTTGTGCGTGCTGCATCGACGTGCCCGGGAACGGGGTTCGAGAGCGAGAGGTGGCTTCTTTTTACTTTGGTTTAGATGTCGGGGGATAGCTCGGACGCTGCGCACCCGAGTCATCCACATTTGGGATTCGCAAGCGTCAACCCAACCGTAGTGCAATGGAGGGGCCTCGCCCTGGGAGAACTGCCGTATAGATCACGGTGTCTGCTGTGCCAGGTAGGTATCAGCTGCCGAGCTCAGTGCTAGGCTATGTACAACGTTTTTCACCAGGGATGTGGTGTCCAAGCCGTACAAAGGGGAACATGTGTCCTTTGTGGGCCTCTGCTCCCACACGCATGGAGAACCTACATGGCTGATCTACCATGAGCCGCTTTAAGCAGACACTAATGCTGGGGCGACTACTTTATGCCTGCTTTAAGGCATCGAATTTGCCCGGCTGGCTTGGGAATTATCTCCAGACTGGAGTGAGCTGCCATCTGGCGAGAAAGAGTGGAACCAGCTTTGCTCCACTGCAGTGAGGAGTGTTGTCCAAAGCCATCCACTGCCACCATGCCCTGCCCTCTGGCGGGGGATACAGCAACTGACCAGCCCTCTAGACTTGTGCTCTGGTCAGACCGAAAAGGCTCTGTTCATACTGAAACAGCCCAGGACCATGGATGGAATGTGAATCCATAAAGGAAATGATAGTGGCCTTGCCCAATGGAGCAGTGGGGTCATTTTATTTTGCACATGACGTATATTATATGATATCGTGCTACACAACCGGCCATGACAAGGAGCAGGCCTGCCCTGAGAAGGACACTCCTGGTATTTTAGCAACGCCATGCCTGCCTGATGGCATGAGAAGTACATAGAGAGGGGTGGGAGGGGCATGCTATCGTTCATGCTGGTGCCGAGAATGGAATATATATATATACAAAGTCATATGGGCACTCGTTAACATTTACACGGTGCTAGTACGGCGGATGCGCGGCTCCGGGAGCGCTACGGCCAGGGCAATGAGCGCAGCGTCGTTTTCGGGAGCTGTGCTGCAATGTCCGATTCCTTAGCTACGTCCCAGATTTTGCGGATTTCAAATCAGACAAATATCAAGGTCTACAGAGGCGGGCGAACACGGCAGTTTGAAATCAGGGATTGGACATTTGTGCGTGCTGCATCGACGTGCCCGGGAACGGGGTTCGAGAGCGAGAGGTGGCTTCTTTTTACTTTGGTTTAGATGTCGGGGGATAGCTCGGACGCTGCGCACCCGAGTCATCCACATTTGGGATTCGCAAGCGTCAACCCAACCGTAGTGCAATGGAGGGGCCTCGCCCTGGGAGAACTGCCGTATAGATCACGGTGTCTGCTGTGCCAGGTAGGTATCAGCTGCCGAGCTCAGTGCTAGGCTATGTACAACGTTTTTCACCAGGGATGTGGTGTCCAAGCCGTACAAAGGGGAACATGTGTCCTTTGTGGGCCTCTGCTCCCACACGCATGGAGAACCTACATGGCTGATCTACCATGAGCCGCTTTAAGCAGACACTAATGCTGGGGCGACTACTTTATGCCTGCTTTAAGGCATCGAATTTGCCCGGCTGGCTTGGGAATTATCTCCAGACTGGAGTGAGCTGCCATCTGGCGAGAAAGAGTGGAACCAGCTTTGCTCCACTGCAGTGAGGAGTGTTGTCCAAAGCCATCCACTGCCACCATGCCCTGCCCTCTGGCGGGGGATACAGCAACTGACCAGCCCTCTAGACTTGTGCTCTGGTCAGACCGAAAAGGCTCTGTTCATACTGAAACAGCCCAGGACCATGGATGGAATGTGAATCCATAAAGGAAATGATAGTGGCCTTGCCCAATGGAGCAGTGGGGTCATTTTATTTTGCACATGACGTATATTATATGATATCGTGCTACACAACCGGCCATGACAAGGAGCAGGCCTGCCCTGAGAAGGACACTCCTGGTATTTTAGCAACGCCATGCCTGCCTGATGGCATGAGAAGTACATAGAGAGGGGTGGGAGGGGCATGCTATCGTTCATGCTGGTGCCGAGAATGGAATATATATATATACAAAGTCATATGGGCACTCGTTAACATTTACACGGTGCTAGTACGGCGGATGCGCGGCTCCGGGAGCGCTACGGCCAGGGCAATGAGCGCAGCGTCGTTTTCGGGAGCTGTGCTGCAATGTCCGATTCCTTAGCTACGTCCCAGATTTTGCGGATTTCAAATCAGACAAATATCAAGGTCTACAGAGGCGGGCGAACACGGCAGTTTGAAATCAGGGATTGGACATTTGTGCGTGCTGCATCGACGTGCCCGGGAACGGGGTTCGAGAGCGAGAGGTGGCTTCTTTTTACTTTGGTTTAGATGTCGGGGGATAGCTCGGACGCTGCGCACCCGAGTCATCCACATTTGGGATTCGCAAGCGTCAACCCAACCGTAGTGCAATGGAGGGGCCTCGCCCTGGGAGAACTGCCGCATAGATCACGGTGTCTGCTGTGCCAGGTAGGTATCAGCTGCCGAGCTCAGTGCTAGGCTATGTACAACGTTTTTCACCAGGGATGTGGTGTCCAAGCCGTACAACGGGGAACATGTGTCCTTTGTGGGCCTCTGCTCCCACACGCATGGAGAACCTACATGGCTGATCTACCATGAGCCGCTTTAAGCAGACACTTATGCTGGGGCGACTACTTTATGCCTGCTTTAAGGCGTCGAATTTGCCCGGCTGGCTTGGGAATTATCTCCAGACTGGAGTGAGCTGCCATCTGGCGAGAAAGAGTGGAACCAGCTTTGCTCCACTGCAGTGAGGAGTGTTGTCCAAAGCCATCCACTGCCACCATGCCCTGCCCTCTGGCGGGGGATACAGCAACTGACCAGCCCTCTAGACTTGTGCTCTGGTCAGACCGAAAAGGCTCTGTTCATACTGAAACAGCCCAGGACCATGGATGGAATGTGAATCCATAAAGGAAATGATAGTGGCCTTGCCCAATGGAGCAGTGGGGTCATTTTATTTTGCACATGACGTATATTATATGATATCGTGCTACACAACCGGCCATGACAAGGAGCAGGCCTGCCCTGAGAAGGACACTCCTGGTATTTTAGCAACGCCATGCCTGCCTGATGGCATGAGAAGTACATAGAGAGGGGTGGGAGGGGCATGCTATCGTTCATGCTGGTGCCGAGAATGGAATATATATATATACAAAGTCATATGGGCACTCGTTAACATTTACACGGTGCTAGTACGGCAGACGCGCGGCTCCGGGAGCGCTACGGCCAGGGCAATGAGCGCAGCGTCGTTTTCGGGAGCTGTGCTGCAATGTCCGATTCCTTAGCTACGTCCCAGATTTTGCGGATTTCAAATCAGACAAATATCAAGGTCTACAGAGGCGGGCGAACACGGCAGTTTGAAATCAGGGATTGGACATTTGTGCGTGCTGCATCGACGTGCCCGGGAACAGGGTTCGAGAGCGAGAGGTGGCTTCTTTTTACTTTGGTTTAGATGTCGGGGGATAGCTCGGACTCTGCGCACCCGAGTCATCCACATTTGGGATTCGCAAGCGTCAACCCAACCGTAGTGCAATGCAGGGGCCTCGCCCTGGGAGAACTGCCGCATAGATCACGGTGTCTGCTGTGCCAGGTAGGTATCAGCTGCCGAGCTCAGTGCTAGGCTATGTACAACGTTTTTCACCAGGGATGTGGTGTCCAAGCCGTACAACGGGGAACATGTGTCCTTTGTGGGCCTCTGCTCCCACACGCATGGAGAACCTACATGGCTGATCTACCATGAGCCGCTTTAAGCAGACACTTATGCTGGGGCGACTACTTTATGCCTGCTTTAAGGCGTCGAATTTGCCCGGCTGGCTTGGGAATTATCTCCAGACTGGAGTGAGCTGCCATCTGGCGAGAAAGAGTGGAACCAGCTTTGCTCCACTGCAGTGAGGAGTGTTGTCCAAAGCCATCCACTGCCACCATGCCCTGCCCTCTGGCGGGGGATACAGCAACTGACCAGCCCTCTAGACTTGTGCTCTGGTCAGACCGAAAAGGCTCTGTTCATACTGAAACAGCCCAGGACCATGGATGGAATGTGAATCCATAAAGGAAATGATAGTGGCCTTGCCCAATGGAGCAGTGGGGTCATTTTATTTTGCACATGACGTATATTATATGATATCGTGCTACACAACCGGCCATGACAAGGAGCAGGCCTGCCCTGAGAAGGACACTCCTGGTATTTTAGCAACGCCATGCCTGCCTGATGGCATGAGAAGTATATAGAGAGGGGTGGGAGGGGCATGCTATCGTTCATGCTGGTGCCGAGAATGGAATATATATATATACAAAGTCATATGGGCACTCGTTAACATTTACACGGTGCTAGTACGGCAGACGCGCGGCTCCGGGAGCGCTACGGCCAGGGCAATGAGCGCAGCGTCGTTTTCGGGAGCAGTGCTGCAATGTCCGATTCCTTAGCTACGTCCCAGATTTTGCGGATTTCAAATCAGACAAATATCAAGGTCTACAGAGGCGGGCGAACACGGCAGTTTGAAATCAGGGATTGGACATTTGTGCATGCTGCATCGACGTGCCCGGGAACGGGGTTCGAGAGCGAGAGGTGGCTTCTTTTTACTTTGGTTTAGATGTCGGGGGATAGCTCGGACTCTGCGCACCCGAGTCATCCACATTTGGGATTCGCAAGCGTCAACCCAACCGTAGTGCAATGGAGGGGCCTCGCCCTGGGAGAACTGCCGCATAGATCACGGTGTCTGCTGTGCCAGGTAGGTATCAGCTGCCGAGCTCAGTGCTAGGCTATGTACAACGTTTTTCACCAGGGATGTGGTGTCCAAGCCGTACAACGGGGAACATGTGTCCTTTGTCGGCCTCTGCTCCCACACGCATGGAGAACCTACATGGCTGATCTACCATGAGCCGCTTTAAGCAGACACTTATGCTGGGGCGACTACTTTATGCCTGCTTTAAGGCGTCGAATTTGCCCGGCTGGCTTGGGAATTATCTCCAGACTGGAGTGAGCTGCCATCTGGCGAGAAAGAGTGGAACCAGCTTTGCTCCACTGCAGTGAGGAGTGTTGTCCAAAGCCATCCACTGCCACCATGCCCTGCCCTCTGGCGGGGGATACAGCAACTGACCAGCCCTCTAGACTTGTGCTCTGGTCAGACCGAAAAGGCTCTGTTCATACTGAAACAGCCCAGGACCATGGATGGAATGTGAATCCATAAAGGAA
This sequence comes from Harmothoe impar, assembly GCA_947462335.1. Lineage (NCBI taxonomy): Eukaryota > Metazoa > Annelida > Polychaeta > Phyllodocida > Polynoidae > Harmothoe > Harmothoe impar. Next base: position 49,007,832 of record OX381721.1, read on the forward strand.
ATGATAGTGGCCTTGCCCAATGGAGCAGTGGGGTCATTTTATTTTGCACATGACGTATATTATATGATATCGTGCTACACAACCGGCCATGACAAGGAGCAGGCCTGCCCTGAGAAGGACACTCCTGGTATTTTAGCAACGCCATGCCTGCCTGATGGCATGAGAAGTACATAGAGAGGGGTGGGAGGGGCATGCTATCGTTCATGCTGGTGCCGAGAATGGAATATATATATATACAAAGTCATATGGGCACTCGTTAACATTTACACGGTGCTAGTACGGCAGACGCGCGGCTCCGGGAGCGCTACGGCCAGGGCAATGAGCGCAGCGTCGTTTTCGGGAGCTGTGCTGCAATGTCCGATTCCTTAGCTACGTCCCAGATTTTGCGGATTTCAAATCAGACAAATATCAAGGTCTACAGAGGCGGGCGAACACGGCAGTTTGAAATCAGGGATTGGACATTTGTGCGTGCTGCATCGACGTGCCCGGGAACGGGGTTCGAGAGCGAGAGGTGGCTTCTTTTTACTTTGGTTTAGATGTCGGGGGATAGCTCGGACGCTGCGCACCCGAGTCATCCACATTTGGGATTCGCAAGCGTCAACCCAACCGTAGTGCAATGGAGGGGCCTCGCCCTGGGAGAACTGCCGCATAGATCACGGTGTCTGCTGTGCCAGGTAGGTATCAGCTGCCGAGCTCAGTGCTAGGCTATGTACAACGTTTTTCACCAGGGATGTGGTGTCCAAGCCGTACAACGGGGAACATGTGTCCTTTGTCGGCCTCTGCTCCCACACGCATGGAGAATCTACATGGCTGATCTACCATGAGCCGCTTTAAGCAGACACTTATGCTGGGGCGACTACTTTATGCCTGCTTTAAGGCGTCGAATTTGCCCGGCTGGCTTGGGAATTATCTCCAGACTGGAGTGAGCTGCCATCTGGCGAGAAAGAGTGGAACCAGCTTTGCTCCACTGCAGTGAGGAGTGTTGTCCAAAGCCATCCACTGCCACCATGCCCTGCCCTCTGGCGGGGGATACAGCAACTGACCAGCCCTCTAGACTTGTGCTCTGGTCAGACCGAAAAGGCTCTGTTCATACTGAAACAGCCCAGGACCATGGATGGAATGTGAATCCATAAAGGAAATGATAGTGGCCTTGCCCAATGGAGCAGTGGGGTCATTTTATTTTGCACATGACGTATATTATATGATATCGTGCTACACAACCGGCCATGACAAGGAGCAGGCCTGCCCTGAGAAGGACACTCCTGGTATTTTAGCAACGCCATGCCTGCCTGATGGCATGAGAAGTACATAGAGAGGGGTGGGAGGGGCATGCTATCGTTCATGCTGGTGCCGAGAATGGAATATATATATATACAAAGTCATATGGGCACTCGTTAACATTTACACGGTGCTAGTACGGCAGACGCGCGGCTCCGGGAGCGCTACGGCCAGGGCAATGAGCGCAGCGTCGTTTTCGGGAGCTGTGCTGCAATGTCCGATTCCTTAGCTACGTCCCAGATTTTGCGGATTTCAAATCAGACAAATATCAAGGTCTACAGAGGCGGGCGAACACGGCAGTTTGAAATCAGGGATTGGACATTTGTGCGTGCTGCATCGACGTGCCCGGGAACGGGGTTCGAGAGCGAGAGGTGGCTTCTTTTTACTTTGGTTTAGATGTCGGGGGATAGCTCGGACGCTGCGCACCCGAGTCATCCACATTTGGGATTCGCAAGCGTCAACCCAACCGTAGTGCAATGGAGGGGCCTCGCCCTGGGAGAACTGCCGCATAGATCACGGTGTCTGCTGTGCTAGGTAGGTATCAGCTGCCGAGCTCAGTGCTAGGCTATGTACAACGTTTTTCACCAGGGATGTGGTGTCCAAGCCGTACAACGGGGAACATGTGTCCTTTGTGGGCCTCTGCTCCCACACGCATGGAGAACCTACATGGCTGATCTACCATGAGCCGCTTTAAGCAGACACTTATGCTGGGGCGACTACTTTATGCCTGCTTTAAGGCGTCGAATTTGCCCGGCTGGCTTGGGAATTATCTCCAGACTGGAGTGAGCTGCCATCTGGCGAGAAAGAGTGGAACCAGCTTTGCTCCACTGCAGTGAGGAGTGTTGTCCAAAGCCATCCACTGCCACCATGCCCTGCCCTCTGGCGGGGGATACAGCAACTGACCAGCCCTCTAGACTTGTGCTCTGGTCAGACCGAAAAGGCTCTGTTCATACTGAAACAGCCCAGGACCATGGATGGAATGTGAATCCATAAAGGAAATGATAGTGGCCTTGCCCAATGGAGCAGTGGGGTCATTTTATTTTGCACATGACGTATATTATATGATATCGTGCTACACAACCGGCCATGACAAGGAGCAGGCCTGCCCTGAGAAGGACACTCCTGGTATTTTAGCAACGCCATGCCTGCCTGATGGCATGAGAAGTACATAGAGAGGGGTGGGAGGGGCATGCTATCGTTCATGCTGGTGCCGAGAATGGAATATATATATATACAAAGTCATATGGGCACTCGTTAACATTTACACGGTGCTAGTACGGCGGACGCGCGGCTCCGGGAGCGCTACGGCCAGGGCAATGAGCGCAGCGTCGTTTTCGGGAGCTGTGCTGCAATGTCCGATTCCTTAGCTACGTCCCAGATTTTGCGGATTTCAAATCAGACAAATATCAAGGTCTACAGAGGCGGGCGAACACGGCAGTTTGAAATCAGGGATTGGACATTTGTGCGTGCTGCATCGACGTGCCCGGGAACGGGGTTCGAGAGCGAGAGGTGGCTTCTTTTTACTTTGGTTTAGATGTCGGGGGATAGCTCGGACGCTGCGCACCCGAGTCATCCACATTTGGGATTCGCAAGCGTCAACCCAACCGTAGTGCAATGGAGGGGCCTCGCCCTGGGAGAACTGCCGCATAGATCACGGTGTCTGCTGTGCCAGGTAGGTATCAGCTGCCGAGCTCAGTGCTAGGCTATGTACAACGTTTTTCACCAGGGATGTGGTGTCCAAGCCGTACAACGGGGAACATGTGTCCTTTGTCGGCCTCTGCTCCCACACGCATGGAGAACCTACATGGCTGATCTACCATGAGCCGCTTTAAGCAGACACTTATGCTGGGGCGACTACTTTATGCCTGCTTTAAGGCGTCGAATTTGCCCGGCTGGCTTGGGAATTATCTCCAGACTGGAGTGAGCTGCCATCTGGCGAGAAAGAGTGGAACCAGCTTTGCTCCACTGCAGTGAGGAGTGTTGTCCAAAGCCATCCACTGCCACCATGCCCTGCCCTCTGGCGGGGGATACAGCAACTGACCAGCCCTCTAGACTTGTGCTCTGGTCAGACCGAAAAGGCTCTGTTCATACTGAAACAGCCCAGGACCATGGATGGAATGTGAATCCATAAAGGAAATGATAGTGGCCTTGCCCAATGGAGCAGTGGGGTCATTTTATTTTGCACATGACGTATATTATATGATATCGTGCTACACAACCGGCCATGACAAGGAGCAGGCCTGCCCTGAGAAGGACACTCCTGGTATTTTAGCAACGCCATGCCTGCCTGATGGCATGAGAAGTACATAGAGAGGGGTGGGAGGGGCATGCTATCGTTCATGCTGGTGCCGAGAATGGAATATATATATATACAAAGTCATATGGGCACTTGTTAACATTTACACGGTGCTAGTACGGCGGACGCGCGGCTCCGGGAGCGCTACGGCCAGGGCAATGAGCGCAGCGTCGTTTTCGGGAGCTGTGCTGCAATGTCCGATTCCTTAGCTACGTCCCAGATTTTGCGGATTTCAAATCAGACAAATATCAAGGTCTACAGAGGCGGGCGAACACGGCAGTTTGAAATCAGGGATGGGACATTTGTGCGTGCTGCATCGACGTGCCCGGGAACGGGGTTCGAGAGCGAGAGGTGGCTTCTTTTTACTTTGGTTTAGATGTCGGGGGATAGCTCGGACGCTGCGCACCCGAGTCATCCACATTTGGGATTCGCAAGCGTCAACCCAACCGTAGTGCAATGGAGGGGCCTCGCCCTGGGAGAACTGCCGCATAGATCACGGTGTCTGCTGTGCCAGGTAGGTATCAGCTGCCGAGCTCAGTGCTAGGCTATGTACAACGTTTTTCACCAGGGATGTGGTGTCCAAGCCGTACAACGGGGAACATGTGTCCTTTGTGGGCCTCTGCTCCCACACGCATGGAGAACCTACATGGCTGATCTACCATGAGCCGCTTTAAGCAGACACTAATGCTGGGGCGACTACTTTATGCCTGCTTTAAGGCATCGAATTTGCCCGGCTGGCTTGGGAATTATCTCCAGACTGGAGTGAGCTGCCATCTGGCGAGAAAGAGTGGAACCAGCTTTGCTCCACTGCAGTGAGGAGTGTTGTCCAAAGCCATCCACTGCCACCATGCCCTGCCCTCTGGCGGGGGATACAGCAACTGACCAGCCCTCTAGACTTGTGCTCTGGTCAGACCGAAAAGGCTCTGTTCATACTGAAACAGCCCAGGACCATGGATGGAATGTGAATCCATAAAGGAAATGATAGTGGCCTTGCCCAATGGAGCAGTGGGGTCATTTTATTTTGCACATGACGTATATTATATGATATCGTGCTACACAACCGGCCATGACAAGGAGCAGGCCTGCCCTGAGAAGGACACTCCTGGTATTTTAGCAACGCCATGCCTGCCTGATGGCATGAGAAGTACATAGAGAGGGGTGGGAGGGGCATGCTATCGTTCATGCTGGTGCCGAGAATGGAATATATATATATACAAAGTCATATGGGCACTCGTTAACATTTACACGGTGCTAGTACGGCGGACGCGCGGCTCCGGGAGCGCTACGGCCAGGGCAATGAGCGCAGCGTCGTTTTCGGGAGCTGTGCTGCAATGTCCGATTCCTTAGCTACGTCCCAGATTTTGCGGATTTCAAATCAGACAAATATCAAGGTCTACAGAGGCGGGCCAACACGGCAGTTTGAAATCAGGGATTGGACATTTGTGCGTGCTGCATCGACGTGCCCGGGAACGGGGTTCGAGAGCGAGAGGTGGCTTCTTTTTACTTTGGTTTAGATGTCGGGGGATAGCTCGGACGCTGCGCACCCGAGTCATCCACATTTGGGATTCGCAAGCGTCAACCCAACCGTAGTGCAATGGAGGGGCCTCGCCCTGGGAGAACTGCCGCTTAGATCACGGTGTCTGCTGTGCCAGGTAGGTATCAGCTGCCGAGCTCAGTGCTAGGCTATGTACAACGTTTTTCACCAGGGATGTGGTGTCCAAGCCGTACAACGGGGAACATGTGTCCTTTGTGGGCCTCTGCTCCCACACGCATGGAGAACCTACATGGCTGATCTACCATGAGCCGCTTTAAGCAGACACTTATGCTGGGGCGACTACTTTATGCCTGCTTTAAGGCGTCGAATTTGCCCGGCTGGCTTGGGAATTATCTCCAGACTGGAGTGAGCTGCCATCTGGCGAGAAAGAGTGGAACCAGCTTTGCTCCACTGCAGTGAGGAGTGTTGTCCAAAGCCATCCACTGCCACCATGCCCTGCCCTCTGGCGGGGGATACAGCAACTGACCAGCCCTCTAGACTTGTGCTCTGGTCAGACCGAAAAGGCTCTGTTCATACTGAAACAGCCCAGGACCATGGATGGAATGTGAATCCATAAAGGAAATGATAGTGGCCTTGCCCAATGGAGCAGTGGGGACATTTTATTTTGCACATGACGTATATTATATGATATCGTGCTACACAACCGGCCATGACAAGGAGCAGGCCTGCCCTGAGAAGGACACTCCTGGTATTTTAGCAACGCCATGCCTGCCTGATGGCATGAGAAGTACATAGAGAGGGGTGGGAGGGGCATGCTATCGTTCATGCTGGTGCCGAGAATGGAATATATATATATACAAAGTCATATGGGCACTCGTTAACATTTACACGGTGCTAGTACGGCAGACGCGCGGCTCCGGGAGCGCTACGGCCAGGGCAATGAGCGCAGCGTCGTTTTCGGGAGCTGTGCTGCAATGTCCGATTCCTTAGCTACGTCCCAGATTTTGCGTATTTCAAATCAGACAAATATCAAGGTCTACAGAGGCGGGCGAACACGGCAGTTTGAAATCAGGGATTGGACATTTGTGCGTGCTGCATCGACGTGCCCGGGAACGGGGTTCGAGAGCGAGAGGTGGCTTCTTTTTACTTTGGTTTAGATGTCGGGGGATAGCTCGGACGCTGCGCACCCGAGTCATCCACATTTGGGATTCGCAAGCGTCAACCCAACCGTAGTGCAATGGAGGGGCCTCGCCCTGGGAGAACTGCCGCATAGATCACGGTGTCTGCTGTGCCAGGTAGGTATCAGCTGCCGAGCTCAGTGCTAGGCTATGTACAACGTTTTTCACCAGGGATGTGGTGTCCAAGCCGTACAACGGGGAACATGTGTCCTTTGTCGGCCTCTGCTCCCACACGCATGGAGAACCTACATGGCTGATCTACCATGAGCCGCTTTAAGCAGACACTTATGCTGGGGCGACTACTTTATGCCTGCTTTAAGGCGTCGAATTTGCCCGGCTGGCTTGGGAATTATCTCCAGACTGGAGTGAGCTGCCATCTGGCGAGAAAGAGTGGAACCAGCTTTGCTCCACTGCAGTGAGGAGTGTTGTCCAAAGCCATCCACTGCCACCATGCCCTGCCCTCTGGCGGGGGATACAGCAACTGACCAGCCCTCTAGACTTGTGCTCTGGTCAGACCGAAAAGGCTCTGTTCATACTGAAACAGCCCAGGACCATGGATGGAATGTGAATCCATAAAGGAAATGATAGTGGCCTTGCCCAATGGAGCAGTGGGGTCATTTTATTTTGCACATGACGTATATTATATGATATCGTGCTACACAACCGGCCATGACAAGGAGCAGGCCTGCCCTGAGAAGGACACTCCTGGTATTTTAGCAACGCCATGCCTGCCTGATGGCATGAGAAGTACATAGAGAGGGGTGGGAGGGGCATGCTATCGTTCATGCTGGTGCCGAGAATGGAATATATATATATACAAAGTCATATGGGCACTCGTTAACATTTACACGGTGCTAGTACGGCGGACGCGCGGCTCCGGGAGCGCTACGGCCAGGGCAATGAGCGCAGCGTCGTTTTCGGGAGCTGTGCTGCAATGTCCGATTCCTTAGCTACGTCCCAGATTTTGCGTATTTCAAATCAGACAAATATCAAGGTCTACAGAGGCGGGCGAACACGGCAGTTTGAAATCAGGGATTGGACATTTGTGCGTGCTGCATCGACGTGCCCGGGAACGGGGTTCGAGAGCGAGAGGTGGCTTCTTTTTACTTTGGTTTAGATGTCGGGGGATAGCTCGGACGCTGCGCACCCGAGTCATCCACATTTGGGATTCGCAAGCGTCAACCCAACCGTAGTGCAATGGAGGGGCCTCGCCCTGGGAGAACTGCCGCATAGATCACGGTGTCTGCTGTGCCAGGTAGGTATCAGCTGCCGAGCTCAGTGCTAGGCTATGTACAACGTTTTTCACCAGGGATGTGGTGTCCAAGCCGTACAACGGGGAACATGTGTCCTTTGTGGGCCTCTGCTCCCACACGCATGGAGAACCTACATGGCTGATCTACCATGAGCCGCTTTAAGCAGACACTAATGCTGGGGCGACTACTTTATGCCTGCTTTAAGGCATCGAATTTGCCCGGCTGGCTTGGGAATTATCTCTAGACTGGAGTGAGCTGCCATCTGGCGAGAAAGAGTGGAACCATCTTTGCTCCACTGCAGTGAGGAGTGTTGTCCAAAGCCATCCACTGCCACCATGCCCTGCCCTCTGGCGGGGGATACAGCAACTGACCAGCCCTCTAGACTTGTGCTCTGGTCAGACCGAAAAGGCTCTGTTCATACTGAAACAGCCCAGGACCATGGATGGAATGTGAATCCATAAAGGAAATGATAGTGGCCTTGCCCAATGGAGCAGTGGGGTCATTTTATTTTGCACATGACGTATATTATATGATATCGTGCTACACAACCGGCCATGACAAGGAGCAGGCCTGCCCTGAGAAGGACACTCCTGGTATTTTAGCAACGCCATGCCTGCCTGATGGCATGAGAAGTACATAGAGAGGGGTGGGAGGGGCATGCTATCGTTCATGCTGGTGCCGAGAATGGAATATATATATATACAAAGTCATATGGGCACTCGTTAACATTTACACGGTGCTAGTACGGCGGACGCGCGGCTCCGGGAGCGCTACGGCCAGGGCAATGAGCGCAGCGTCGTTTTCGGGAGCTGTGCTGCAATGTCCGATTCCTTAGCTACGTCCCAGATTTTGCGGATTTCAAATCAGACAAATATCAAGGTCTACAGAGGCGGGCGAACACGGCAGTTTGAAATCAGGGATTGCACATTTGTGCGTGCTGCATCGACGTGCCCGGGAACGGGGTTCGAGAGCGAGAGGTGGCTTCTTTTTACTTTGGTTTAGATGTCGGGGGATAGCTCGGACGCTGCGCACCCGAGTCATCCACATTTGGGATTCGCAAACGTCAACCCAACCGTAGTGCAATGGAGGGGCCTCGCCCTGGGAGAACTGCCGCATAGATCACGGTGTCTGCTGTACCAGGTAGGTATCAGCTGCCGAGCTCAGTGCTAGGCTATGTACAACGTTTTTCACCAGGGATGTGGTGTCCAAGCCGTACAACGGGGAACATGTGTCCTTTGTGGGCCTCTGCTCCCACACGCATGGAGAACCTACATGGCTGATCTACCATGAGCCGCTTTAAGCAGACACTTATGCTGGGGCGACTACTTTATGCCTGCTTTAAGGCGTCGAATTTGCCCGGCTGGCTTGGGAATTATCTCCAGACTGGAGTGAGCTGCCATCTGGCGAGAAAGAGTGGAACCAGCTTTGCTCCACTGCAGTGAGGAGTGTTGTCCAAAGCCATCCACTGCCACCATGCCCTGCCCTCTGGCGGGGGATACAGCAACTGACCAGCCCTCTAGACTTGTGCTCTGGTCAGACCGAAAAGGCTCTGTTCATACTGAAACAGCCCAGGACCATGGATGGAATGTGAATCCATAAAGGAAATGATAGTGGCCTTGCCCAATGGAGCAGTGGGGACATTTTATTTTGCACATGACGTATATTATATGATATCGTGCTACACAACCGGCCATGACAAGGAGCAGGCCTGCCCTGAGAAGGACACTCCTGGTATTTTAGCAACGCCATGCCTGCCTGATGGCATGAGAAGTACATAGAGAGGGGTGGGAGGGGCATGCTATCGTTCATGCTGGTGCCGAGAATGGAATATATATATATACAAAGTCATATGGGCACTCGTTAACATTTACACGGTGCTAGTACGGCAGACGCGCGGCTCCGGGAGCGCTACGGCCAGGGCAATGAGCGCAGCGTCGTTTTCGGGAGCTGTGCTGCAATGTCCGATTCCTTAGCTACGTCCCAGATTTTGCGGATTTCAAATCAGACAAATATCAAGGTCTACAGAGGCGGGCCAACACGGCAGTTTGAAATCAGGGATTGGACATTTGTGCGTGCTGCATGGACGTGCCCGGGAACGGGGTTCGAGAGCGAGAGGTGGCTTCTTTTTACTTTGGTTTAGATGTCGGGGGATAGCTCGGACGCTGCGCACCCGAGTCATCCACATTTGGGATTCGCAAGCGTCAACCCAACCGTAGTGCAATGGAGGGGCCTCGCCCTGGGAGAACTGCCGCATAGATCACGGTGTCTGCTGTGCCAGGTAGGTATCAGCTGCCGAGCTCAGTGCTAGGCTATGTACAACGTTTTTCACCAGGGATGTGGTGTCCAAGCCGTACAACGGGGAACATGTGTCCTTTGTCGGCCTCTGCTCCCACACGCATGGAGAACCTACATGGCTGATCTACCATGAGCCGCTTTAAGCAGACACTTATGCTGGGGCGACTACTTTATGCCTGCTTTAAGGCGTCGAATTTGCCCGGCTGGCTTGGGAATTATCTCCAGACTGGAGTGAGCTGCCATCTGGCGAGAAAGAGTGGAACCAGCTTTGCTCCACTGCAGTGAGGAGTGTTGTCCAAAGCCATCCACTGCCACCATGCCCTGCCCTCTGGCGGGGGATACAGCAACTGACCAGCCCTCTAGACTTGTGCTCTGGTCAGACCGAAAAGGCTCTGTTCATACTGAAACAGCCCAGGACCATGGATGGAATGTGAATCCATAAAGGAAATGATAGTGGCCTTGCCCAATGGAGCAGTGGGGTCATTTTATTTTGCACATGACGTATATTATATGATATCGTGCTACACAACCGGCCATGACAAGGAGCAGGCCTGCCCTGAGAAGGACACTCCTGGTATTTTAGCAACGCCATGCCTGCCTGATGGCATGAGAAGTACATAGAGAGGGGTGGGAGGGGCATGCTATCGTTCATGCTGGTGCCGAGAATGGAATATATATATATACAAAGTCATATGGGCACTCGTTAACATTTACACGGTGCTAGTACGGCGGACGCGCGGCTGCGGGAGCGCTACGGCCAGGGCAATGAGCGCAGCGTCGTTTTCGGGAGCTGTGCTGCAATGTCCGATTCCTTAGCTACGTCCCAGATTTTGCGTATTTCAAATCAGACAAATATCAAGGTCTACAGAGGCGGGCGAACACGGCAGTTTGAAATCAGGGATGGGACATTTGTGCGTGCTGCATCGACGTGCCCGGGAACGGGGTTCGAGAGCGAGAGGTGGCTTCTTTTTACTTTGGTTTAGATGTCGGGGGATAGCTCGGACGCTGCGCACCCGAGTCATCCACATTTGGGATTCGCAAGCGTCAACCCAACCGTAGTGCAATGGAGGGGCCTCGCCCTGGGAGAACTGCCGCATAGATCACGGTGTCTGCTGTGCCAGGTAGGTATCAGCTGCCGAGCTCAGTGCTAGGCTATGTACAACGTTTTTCACCAGGGATGTGGTGTCCAAGCCGTACAACGGGGAACATGTGTCCTTTGTGGGCCTCTGCTCCCACACGCATGGAGAACCTACATGGCTGATCTACCATGAGCCGCTTTAAGCAGACAGTAATGCTGGGGCGACTACTTTATGCCTGCTTTAAGGCATCGAATTTGCCCGGCTGGCTTGGGAATTATCTCCAGACTGGAGTGAGCTGCCATCTGGCGAGAAAGAGTGGAACCAGCTTTGCTCCACTGCAGTGAGGAGTGTTGTCCAAAGCCATCCACTGCCACCATGCCCTGCCCTCTGGCGGGGGATACAGCAACTGACCAGCCCTCTAGACTTGTGCTCTGGTCAGACCGAAAAGGCTCTGTTCATACTGAAACAGCCCAGGACCATGGATGGAATGTGAATCCATAAAGGAAATGATAGTGGCCTTGCCCAATGGAGCAGTGGGGTCATTTTATTTTGCACATGACGTATATTATATGATATCGTGCTACACAACCGGCCATGACAAGGAGCAGGCCTGCCCTGAGAAGGACACTCCTGGTATTTTAGCAACGCCATGCCTGCCTGATGGCATGAGAAGTACATAGAGAGGGGTGGGAGGGGCATGCTATCGTTCATGCTGGTGCCGAGAATGGAATATATATATATACAAAGTCATATGGGCACTCGTTAACATTTACACGGTGCTAGTACGGCGGACGCGCGGCTCCGGGAGCGCTACGGCCAGGGCAATGAGCGCAGCGTCGTTTTCGGGAGTGAGCTGCCATCTGGCGAGAAAGAGTGGAACCAGCTTTGCTCCACTGCAGTGAGGAGTGTTGTCCAAAGCCATCCACTGCCACCATGCCCTGCCCTCTGGCGGGGGATACAGCAACTGACCAGCCCTCTAGACTTGTGCTCTGGTCAGACCGAAAAGGCTCTGTTCATACTGAAACAGCCCAGGACCATGGATGGAATGTGAATCCATAAAGGAAATGATAGTGGCCTTGCCCAATGGAGCAGTGGGGTCATTTTATTTTGCACATGACGTATATTATATGATATCGTGCTACACAACCGGCCATGACAAGGAGCAGGCCTGCCCTGAGAAGGACACTCCTGGTATTTTAGCAACGCCATGCCTGCCTGATGGCATGAGAAGTACATAGAGAGGGGTGGGAGGGGCATGCTATCGTTCATGCTGGTGCCGAGAATGGAATATATATATATACAAAGTCATATGGGCACTCGTTAACATTTACACGGTGCTAGTACGGCGGACGCGCGGCTCCGGGAGCGCTACGGCCAGGGCAATGAGCGCAGCGTCGTTTTCGGGAGCTGTGCTGCAATGTCCGATTCCTTAGCTACGTCCCAGATTTTGCGGATTTCAAATCAGACAAATATCAAGGTCTACAGAGGCGGGCGAACACGGCAGTTTGAAATCAGGGATTGGACATTTGTGCGTGCTGCATCGACGTGCCCGGAAACGGGGTTCGAGAGCGAGAGGTGGCTTCTTTTTACTTTGGTTTAGATGTCGGGGGATAGCTCGGACGCTGCGCACCCGAGTCATCCACATTTGGGATTCGCAAGCGTCAACCCAACCGTAGTGCAATGGAGGGGCCTCGCCCTGGGAGAACTGCCGCATAGATCACGGTGTCTGCTGTGCCAGGTAGGTATCAGCTGCCGAGCTCAGTGCTAGGCTATGTACAACGTTTTTCACCAGGGATGTGGTGTCCAAGCCGTACAACGGGGAACATGTGTCCTTTGTGGGCCTCTGCTCCCACACGCATGGAGAACCTACATGGCTGATCTACCATGAGCCGCTTTAAGCAGACACTAATGCTGGGGCGACTACTTTATGCCTGCTTTAAGGCATCGAATTTGCCCGGCTGGCTTGGGAATTATCTCCAGACTGGAGTGAGCTGCCATCTGGCGAGAAAGAGTGGAACCAGCTTTGCTCCACTGCAGTGAGGAGTGTTGTCCAAAGCCATCCACTGCCACCATGCCCTGCCCTCTGGCGGGGGATACAGCAACTGACCAGCCCTCTAGACTTGTGCTCTGGTCAGACCGAAAAGGCTCTGTTCATACTGAAACAGCCCAGGACCATGGATGGAATGTGAATCCATAAAGGAAATGATAGTGGCCTTGCCCAATGGAGCAGTGGGGTCATTTTATTTTGCACATGACGTATATTATATGATATCGTGCTACACAACCGGCCATGACAAGGAGCAGGCCTGCCCTGAGAAGGACACTCCTGGTATTTTAGCAACGCCATGCCTGCCTGATGGCATGAGAAGTACATAGAGAGGGGTGGGAGGGGCATGCTATCGTTCATGCTGGTGCCGAGAATGGAATATATATATATACAAAGTCATATGGGCACTCGTTAACATTAACACGGTGCTAGTACGGCGGACGCGCGGCTCCGGGAGCGCTACGGCCAGGGCAATGAGCGCAGCGTCGTTTTCGGGAGCTGTGCTGCAATGTCCGATTCCTTAGCTACGTCCCAGATTTTGCGTATTTCAAATCAGACAAATATCAAGGTCTACAGAGGCGGGCGAACACGGCAGTTTGAAATCAGGGATGGGACATTTGTGTGTGCTGCATCGACGTGCCCGGGAACGGGGTTCGAGAGCGAGAGGTGGCTTCTTTTTACTTTGGTTTAGATGTCGGGGGATAGCTCGGACGCTGCGCTCCCGAGTCATCCACATTTGGGATTCGCAAGCGTCAACCCAACCGTAGTGCAATGGAGGGGCCTCGCCCTGGGAGAACTGCCGCATAGATCACGGTGTCTGCTGTGCCAGGTAGGTATCAGCTGCCGAGCTCAGTGCTAGGCTATGTACAACGTTTTTCACCAGGGATGTGGTGTCCAAGCCGTACAACGGGGAACATGTGTCCTTTGTGGGCCTCTGCTCCCACACGCATGGAGAACCTACATGGCTGATCTACCATGAGCCGCTTTAAGCAGACACTAATGCTGGGGCGACTACTTTATGCCTGCTTTAAGGCATCGAATTTGCCCGGCTGGCTTGGGAATTATCTCCAGACTGGAGTGAGCTGCCATCTGGCGAGAAAGAGTGGAACCAGCTTTGCTCCACTGCAGTGAGGAGTGTTGTCCAAAGCCATCCACTGCCACCATGCCCTGCCCTCTGGCGGGGGATACAGCAACTGACCAGCCCTCTAGACTTGTGCTCTGGTCAGACCGAAAAGGCTCTGTTCATACTGAAACAGCCCAGGACCATGGATGGAATGTGAATCCATAAAGGAAATGATAGTGGCCTTGCCCAATGGAGCAGTGGGGTCATTTTATTTTGCACATGACGTATATTATATGATATCGTGCTACACAACCGGCCATGACAAGGAGCAGGCCTGCCCTGAGAAGGACACTCCTGGTATTTTAGCAACGCCATGCCTGCCTGATGGCATGAGAAGTACATAGAGAGGGGTGGGAGGGGCATGCTATCGTTCATGCTGGTGCCGAGAATGGAATATATATATATACAAAGTCATATGGGCACTCGTTAACATTTACACGGTGCTAGTACGGCGGACGCGCGGCTCCGGGAGCGCTACGGCCAGGGCAATGAGCGCAGCGTCGTTTTCGGGAGCTGTGCTGCAATGTCCGATTCCTTAGCTACGTCCCAGATTTTGCGGATTTCAAATCAGACAAATATCAAGGTCTACAGAGGCGGGCGAACACGGCAGTTTGAAATCAGGGATTGGACATTTGTGCGTGCTGCATCGACGTGCCCGGGAACGGGGTTCGAGAGCGAGAGGTGGCTTCTTTTTACTTTGGTTTAGATGTCGGGGGATAGCTCGGACGCTGCGCACCCGAGTCATCCACATTTGGGATTCGCAAACGTCAACCCAACCGTAGTGCAATGGAGGGGCCTCGCCCTGGGAGAACTGCCGCATAGATCACGGTGTCTGCTGTACCAGGTAGGTATCAGCTGCCGAGCTCAGTGCTAGGCTATGTACAACGTTTTTCACCAGGGATGTGGTGTCCAAGCCGTACAACGGGGAACATGTGTCCTTTGTCGGCCTCTGCTCCCACACGCATGGAGAACCTACATGGCTGATCTACCATGAGCCGCTTTAAGCAGACACTTATGCTGGGGCGACTACTTTATGCCTGCTTTAAGGCGTCGAATTTGCCCGGCTGGCTTGGGAATTATCTCCAGACTGGAGTGAGCTGCCATCTGGCGAGAAAGAGTGGAACCAGCTTTGCTCCACTGCAGTGAGGAGTGTTGTCCAAAGCCATCCACTGCCACCATGCCCTGCCCTCTGGCGGGGGATACAGCAACTGACCAGCCCTCTAGACTTGTGCTCTGGTCAGACCGAAAAGGCTCTGTTCATACTGAAACAGCCCAGGACCATGGATGGAATGTGAATCCATAAAGGAAATGATAGTGGCCTTGCCCAATGGAGCAGTGGGGACATTTTATTTTGCACATGACGTATATTATATGATATCGTGCTACACAACCGGCCATGACAAGGAGCAGGCCTGCCCTGAGAAGGACACTCCTGGTATTTTAGCAACGCCATGCCTGCCTGATGGCATGAGAAGTACATAGAGAGGGGTGGGAGGGGCATGCTATCGTTCATGCTGGTGCCGAGAATGGAATATATATATATACAAAGTCATATGGGCACTCGTTAACATTTACACGGTGCTAGTACGGCAGACGCGCGGCTCCGGGAGCGCTACGGCCAGGGCAATGAGCGCAGCGTCGTTTTCGGGAGCTGTGCTGCAATGTCCGATTCCTTAGCTACGTCCCAGATTTTGCGGATTTCAAATCAGACAAATATCAAGGTCTACAGAGGCGGGCCAACACGGCAGTTTGAAATCAGGGATTGGACATTTGTGCGTGCTGCATCGACGTGCCCGGGAACGGGGTTCGAGAGCGAGAGGTGGCTTCTTTTTACTTTGGTTTAGATGTCGGGGGATAGCTCGGACGCTGCGCACCCGAGTCATCCACATTTGGGATTCGCAAGCGTCAACCCAACCGTAGTGCAATGGAGGGGCCTCGCCCTGGGAGAACTGCCGCATAGATCACGGTGTCTGCTGTGCCAGGTAGGTATCAGCTGCCGAGCTCAGTGCTAGGCTATGTACAACGTTTTTCACCAGGGATGTGGTGTCCAAGCCGTACAACGGGGAACATGTGTCCTTTGTCGGCCTCTGCTCCCACACGCATGGAGAACCTACATGGCTGATCTACCATGAGCCGCTTTAAGCAGACACTTATGCTGGGGCGACTACTTTATGCCTGCTTTAAGGCGTCGAATTTGCCCGGCTGGCTTGGGAATTATCTCCAGACTGGAGTGAGCTGCCATCTGGCGAGAAAGAGTGGAACCAGCTTTGCTCCACTGCAGTGAGGAGTGTTGTCCAAAGCCATCCACTGCCACCATGCCCTGCCCTCTGGCGGGGGATACAGCAACTGACCAGCCCTCTAGACTTGTGCTCTGGTCAGACCGAAAAGGCTCTGTTCATACTGAAACAGCCCAGGACCATGGATGGAATGTGAATCCATAAAGGAAATGATAGTGGCCTTGCCCAATGGAGCAGTGGGGTCATTTTATTTTGCACATGACGTATATTATATGATATCGTGCTACACAACCGGCCATGACAAGGAGCAGGCCTGCCCTGAGAAGGACACTCCTGGTATTTTAGCAACGCCATGCCTGCCTGATGGCATGAGAAGTACATAGAGAGGGGTGGGAGGGGCATGCTATCGTTCATGCTGGTGCCGAGAATGGAATATATATATATACAAAGTCATATGGGCACTCGTTAACATTTACACGGTGCTAGTACGGCGGACGCGCGGCTCCGGGAGCGCTACGGCCAGGGCAATGAGCGCAGCGTCGTTTTCGGGAGCTGTGCTGCAATGTCCGATTCCTTAGCTACGTCCCAGATTTTGCGGATTTCAAATCAGACAAATATCAAGGTCTACAGAGGCGGGCGAACACGGCAGTTTGAAATCAGGGATGGGACATTTGTGCGTGCTGCATCGACGTGCCCGGGAACGGGGTTCGAGAGCGAGAGGTGGCTTCTTTTTACTTTGGTTTAGATGTCGGGGGATAGCTCGGACGCTGCGCTCCCGAGTCATCCACATTTGGGATTCGCAAGCGTCAACCCAACCGTAGTGCAATGGAGGGGCCTCGCCCTGGGAGAACTGCCGCATAGATCACGGTGTCTGCTGTGCCAGGTAGGTATCAGCTGCCGAGCTCAGTGCTAGGCTATGTACAACGTTTTTCACCAGGGATGTGGTGTCCAAGCCGTACAACGGGGAACATGTGTCCTTTGTGGGCCTCTGCTCCCACACGCATGGAGAACCTACATGGCTGATCTACCATGAGCCGCTTTAAGCAGACACTAATGCTGGGGCGACTACTTTATGCCTGCTTTAAGGCATCGAATTTGCCCGGCTGGCTTGGGAATTATCTCCAGACTGGAGTGAGCTGCCATCTGGCGAGAAAGAGTGGAACCATCTTTGCTCCACTGCAGTGAGGAGTGTTGTCCAAAGCCATCCACTGCCACCATGCCCTGCCCTCTGGCGGGGGATACAGCAACTGACCAGCCCTCTAGACTTGTGCTCTGGTCAGACCGAAAAGGCTCTGTTCATACTGAAACAGCCCAGGACCATGGATGGAATGTGAATCCATAAAGGAAATGATAGTGGCCTTGCCCAATGGAGCAGTGGGGTCATTTTATTTTGCACATGACGTATATTATATGATATCGTGCTACACAACCGGCCATGACAAGGAGCAGGCCTGCCCTGAGAAGGACACTCCTGGTATTTTAGCAACGCCATGCCTGCCTGATGGCATGAGAAGTACATAGAGAGGGGTGGGAGGGGCATGCTATCGTTCATGCTGGTGCCGAGAATGGAATATATATATATACAAAGTCATATGGGCACTCGTTAACATTTACACGGTGCTAGTACGGCGGACGCGCGGCTCCGGGAGCGCTACGGCCAGGGCAATGAGCGCAGCGTCGTTTTCGGGAGCTGTGCTGCAATGTCCGATTCCTTAGCTACGTCCGAGATTTTGCGGATTTCAAATCAGACAAATATCAAGGTCTACAGAGGCGGGCGAACACGGCAGTTTGAAATCAGGGATTGGACATTTGTGCGTGCTGCATCGACGTGCCCGGGAACGGGGTTCGAGAGCGAGAGGTGGCTTCTTTTTACTTTGGTTTAGATGTCGGGGGATAGCTCGGACGCTGCGCACCCGAGTCATCCACATTTGGGATTCGCAAACGTCAACCCAACCGTAGTGCAATGGAGGGGCCTCGCCCTGGGAGAACTGCCGCATAGATCACGGTGTCTGCTGTACCAGGTAGGTATCAGCTGCCGAGCTCAGTGCTAGGCTATGTACAACGTTTTTCACCAGGGATGTGGTGTCCAAGCCGTACAACGGGGAACATGTGTCCTTTGTCGGCCTCTGCTCCCACACGCATGGAGAACCTACATGGCTGATCTACCATGAGCCGCTTTAAGCAGACACTTATGCTGGGGCGACTACTTTATGCCTGCTTTAAGGCGTCGAATTTGCCCGGCTGGCTTGGGAATTATCTCCAGACTGGAGTGAGCTGCCATCTGGCGAGAAAGAGTGGAACCAGCTTTGCTCCACTGCAGTGAGGAGTGTTGTCCAAAGCCATCCACTGCCACCATGCCCTGCCCTCTGGCGGGGGATACAGCAACTGACCAGCCCTCTAGACTTGTGCTCTGGTCAGACCGAAAAGGCTCTGTTCATACTGAAACAGCCCAGGACCATGGATGGAATGTGAATCCATAAAGGAAATGATAGTGGCCTTGCCCAATGGAGCAGTGGGGACATTTTATTTTGCACATGACGTATATTATATGATATCGTGCTACACAACCGGCCATGACAAGGAGCAGGCCTGCCCTGAGAAGGACACTCCTGGTATTTTAGCAACGCCATGCCTGCCTGATGGCATGAGAAGTACATAGAGAGGGGTGGGAGGGGCATGCTATCGTTCATGCTGGTGCCGAGAATGGAATATATATATATACAAAGTCATATGGGCACTCGTTAACATTTACACGGTGCTAGTACGGCAGACGCGCGGCTCCGGGAGCGCTACGGCCAGGGCAATGAGCGCAGCGTCGTTTTCGGGAGCTGTGCTGCAATGTCCGATTCCTTAGCTACGTCCCAGATTTTGCGGATTTCAAATCAGACAAATATCAAGGTCTACAGAGGCGGGCCAACACGGCAGTTTGAAATCAGGGATTGGACATTTGTGCGTGCTGCATCGACGTGCCCGGGAACGGGGTTCGAGAGCGAGAGGTGGCTTCTTTTTACTTTGGTTTAGATGTCGGGGGATAGCTCGGACGCTGCGCACCCGAGTCATCCACATTTGGGATTCGCAAGCGTCAACCCAACCGTAGTGCAATGGAGGGGCCTCGCCCTGGGAGAACTGCCGCATAGATCACGGTGTCTGCTGTGCCAGGTAGGTATCAGCTGCCGAGCTCAGTGCTAGGCTATGTACAACGTTTTTCACCAGGGATGTGGTGTCCAAGCCGTACAACGGGGAACATGTGTCCTTTGTCGGCCTCTGCTCCCACACGCATGGAGAACCTACATGGCTGATCTACCATGAGCCGCTTTAAGCAGACACTTATGCTGGGGCGACTACTTTATGCCTGCTTTAAGGCGTCGAATTTGCCCGGCTGGCTTGGGAATTATCTCCAGACTGGAGTGAGCTGCCATCTGGCGAGAAAGAGTGGAACCAGCTTTGCTCCACTGCAGTGAGGAGTGTTGTCCAAAGCCATCCACTGCCACCATGCCCTGCCCTCTGGCGGGGGATACAGCAACTGACCAGCCCTCTAGACTTGTGCTCTGGTCAGACCGAAAAGGCTCTGTTCATACTGAAACAGCCCAGGACCATGGATGGAATGTGAATCCATAAAGGAAATGATAGTGGCCTTGCCCAATGGAGCAGTGGGGTCATTTTATTTTGCACATGACGTATATTATATGATATCGTGCTACACAACCGGCCATGACAAGGAGCAGGCCTGCCCTGAGAAGGACACTCCTGGTATTTTAGCAACGCCATGCCTGCCTGATGGCATGAGAAGTACATAGAGAGGGGTGGGAGGGGCATGCTATCGTTCATGCTGGTGCCGAGAATGGAATATATATATATACAAAGTCATATGGGCACTCGTTAACATTTACACGGTGCTAGTACGGCGGACGCGCGGCTCCGGGAGCGCTACGGCCAGGGCAATGAGCGCAGCGTCGTTTTCGGGAGCTGTGCTGCAATGTCCGATTCCTTAGCTACGTCCCAGATTTTGCGGATTTCAAATCAGACAAATATCAAGGTCTACAGAGGCGGGCGAACACGGCAGTTTGAAATCAGGGATTGCACATTTGTGCGTGCTGCATCGACGTGCCCGGGAACGGGGTTCGAGAGCGAGAGGTGGCTTCTTTTTACTTTGGTTTAGATGTCGGGGGATAGCTCGGACGCTGCGCACCCGAGTCATCCACATTTGGGATTCGCAAGCGTCAACCCAACCGTAGTGCAATGGAGGGGCCTCGCCCTGGGAGAACTGCCGCATAGATCACGGTGTCTGCTGTGCCAGGTAGGTATCAGCTGCCGAGCTCAGTGCTAGGCTATGTACAACGTTTTTCACCAGGGATGTGGTGTCCAAGCCGTACAACGGGGAACATGTGTCCTTTGTCGGCCTCTGCTCCCACACGCATGGAGAACCTACATGGCTGATCTACCATGAGCCGCTTTAAGCAGACACTTATGCTGGGGCGACTACTTTATGCCTGCTTTAAGGCGTCGAATTTGCCCGGCTGGCTTGGGAATTATCTCCAGACTGGAGTGAGCTGCCATCTGGCGAGAAAGAGTGGAACCAGCTTTGCTCCACTGCAGTGAGGAGTGTTGTCCAAAGCCATCCACTGCCACCATGCCCTGCCCTCTGGCGGGGGATACAGCAACTGACCAGCCCTCTAGACTTGTGCTCTGGTCAGACCGAAAAGGCTCTGTTCATACTGAAACAGCCCAGGACCATGGATGGAATGTGAATCCATAAAGGAAATGATAGTGGCCTTGCCCAATGGAGCAGTGGGGTCATTTTATTTTGCACATGACGTATATTATATGATATCGTGCTACACAACCGGCCATGACAAGGAGCAGGCCTGCCCTGAGAAGGACACTCCTGGTATTTTAGCAACGCCATGCCTGCCTGATGGCATGAGAAGTACATAGAGAGGGGTGGGAGGGGCATGCTATCGTTCATGCTGGTGCCGAGAATGGAATATATATATATACAAAGTCATATGGGCACTCGTTAACATTAACACGGTGCTAGTACGGCGGACGCGCGGCTCCGGGAGCGCTACGGCCAGGGCAATGAGCGCAGCGTCGTTTTCGGGAGCTGTGCTGCAATGTCCGATTCCTTAGCTACGTCCCAGATTTTGCGTATTTCAAATCAGACAAATATCAAGGTCTACAGAGGCGGGCGAACACGGCAGTTTGAAATCAGGGATGGGACATTTGTGCGTGCTGCATCGACGTGCCCGGGAACGGGGTTCGAGAGCGAGAGGTGGCTTCTTTTTACTTTGGTTTAGATGTCGGGGGATAGCTCGGACGCTGCGCACCCGAGTCATCCACATTTGGGATTCGCAAGCGTCAACCCAACCGTAGTGCAATGGAGGGGCCTCGCCCTGGGAGAACTGCCGCATAGATCACGGTGTCTGCTGTGCCAGGTAGGTATCAGCTGCCGAGCTCAGTGCTAGGCTATGTACAACGTTTTTCACCAGGGATGTGGTGTCCAAGCCGTACAACGGGGAACATGTGTCCTTTGTGGGCCTCTGCTCCCACACGCATGGAGAACCTACATGGCTGATCTACCATGAGCCGCTTTAAGCAGACACTAATGCTGGGGCGACTACTTTATGCCTGCTTTAAGGCATCGAATTTGCCCGGCTGGCTTGGGAATTATCTCCAGACTGGAGTGAGCTGCCATCTGGCGAGAAAGAGTGGAACCAGCTTTGCTCCACTGCAGTGAGGAGTGTTGTCCAAAGCCATCCACTGCCACCATGCCCTGCCCTCTGGCGGGGGATACAGCAACTGACCAGCCCTCTAGACTTGTGCTCTGGTCAGACCGAAAAGGCTCTGTTCATACTGAAACAGCCCAGGACCATGGATGGAATGTGAATCCATAAAGGAAATGATAGTGGCCTTGCCCAATGGAGCAGTGGGGTCATTTTATTTTGCACATGACGTATATTATATGATATCGTGCTACACAACCGGCCATGACAAGGAGCAGGCCTGCCCTGAGAAGGACACTCCTGGTATTTTAGCAACGCCATGCCTGCCTGATGGCATGAGAAGTACATAGAGAGGGGTGGGAGGGGCATGCTATCGTTCATGCTGGTGCCGAGAATGGAATATATATATATACAAAGTCATATGGGCACTCGTTAACATTTACACGGTGCTAGTACGGCGGACGCGCGGCTCCGGGAGCGCTACGGCCAGGGCAATGAGCGCAGCGTCGTTTTCGGGAGTGAGCTGCCATCTGGCGAGAAAGAGTGGAACCAGCTTTGCTCCACTGCAGTGAGGAGTGTTGTCCAAAGCCATCCACTGCCACCATGCCCTGCCCTCTGGCGGGGGATACAGCAACTGACCAGCCCTCTAGACTTGTGCTCTGGTCAGACCGAAAAGGCTCTGTTCATACTGAAACAGCCCAGGACCATGGATGGAATGTGAATCCATAAAGGAAATGATAGTGGCCTTGCCCAATGGAGCAGTGGGGACATTTTATTTTGCACATGACGTATATTATATGATATCGTGCTACACAACCGGCCATGACAAGGAGCAGGCCTGCCCTGAGAAGGACACTCCTGGTATTTTAGCAACGCCATGCCTGCCTGATGGCATGAGAAGTACATAGAGAGGGGTGGGAGGGGCATGCTATCGTTCATGCTGGTGCCGAGAATGGAATATATATATATACAAAGTCATATGGGCACTCGTTAACATTTACACGGTGCTAGTACGGCGGACGCGCGGCTCCGGGAGCGCTACGGCCAGGGCAATGAGCGCAGCGTCGTTTTCGGGAGCTGTGCTGCAATGTCCGATTCCTTAGCTACGTCCCAGATTTTGCGGATTTCAAATCAGACAAATATCAAGGTCTACAGAGGCGGGCGAACACGGCAGTTTGAAATCAGGGATTGCACATTTGTGCGTGCTGCATCGACGTGCCCGGGAACGGGGTTCGAGAGCGAGAGGTGGCTTCTTTTTACTTTGGTTTAGATGTCGGGGGATAGCTCGGACGCTGCGCACCCGAGTCATCCACATTTGGGATTCGCAAGCGTCAACCCAACCGTAGTGCAATGGAGGGGCCTCGCCCTGGGAGAACTGCCGCATAGATCACGGTGTCTGCTGTGCCAGGTAGGTATCAGCTGCCGAGCTCAGTGCTAGGCTATGTACAACGTTTTTCACCAGGGATGTGGTGTCCAAGCCGTACAACGGGGAACATGTGTCCTTTGTCGGCCTCTGCTCCCACACGCATGGAGAACCTACATGGCTGATCTACCATGAGCCGCTTTAAGCAGACACTTATGCTGGGGCGACTACTTTATGCCTGCTTTAAGGCGTCGAATTTGCCCGGCTGGCTTGGGAATTATCTCCAGACTGGAGTGAGCTGCCATCTGGCGAGAAAGAGTGGAACCAGCTTTGATCCACTGCAGTGAGGAGTGTTGTCCAAAGCCATCCACTGCCACCATGCCCTGCCCTCTGGCGGGGGATACAGCAACTGACCAGCCCTCTAGACTTGTGCTCTGGTCAGACCGAAAAGGCTCTGTTCATACTGAAACAGCCCAGGACCATGGATGGAATGTGAATCCATAAAGGAAATGATAGTGGCCTTGCCCAATGGAGCAGTGGGGACATTTTATTTTGCACATGACGTATATTATATGATATCGTGCTACACAACCGGCCATGACAAGGAGCAGGCCTGCCCTGAGAAGGACACTCCTGGTATTTTAGCAACGCCATGCCTGCCTGATGGCATGAGAAGTACATAGAGAGGGGTGGGAGGGGCATGCTATCGTTCATGCTGGTGCCGAGAATGGAATATATATATATACAAAGTCATATGGGCACTCGTTAACATTTACACGGTGCTAGTACGGCGGACGCGCGGCTCCGGGAGCGCTACGGCCAGGGCAATGAGCGCAGCGTCGTTTTCGGGAGTGAGCTGCCATCTGGCGAGAAAGAGTGGAACCAGCTTTGCTCCACTGCAGTGAGGAGTGTTGTCCAAAGCCATCCACTGCCACCATGCCCTGCCCTCTGGCGGGGGATACAGCAACTGACCAGCCCTCTAGACTTGTGCTCTGGTCAGACCGAAAAGGCTCTGTTCATACTGAAACAGCCCAGGACCATGGATGGAATGTGAATCCATAAAGGAAATGATAGTGGCCTTGCCCAATGGAGCAGTGGGGTCATTTTATTTTGCACATGACGTATATTATATGATATCGTGCTACACAACCGGCCATGACAAGGAGCAGGCCTGCCCTGAGAAGGACACTCCTGGTATTTTAGCAACGCCATGCCTGCCTGATGGCATGAGAAGTACATAGAGAGGGGTGGGAGGGGCATGCTATCGTTCATGCTGGTGCCGAGAATGGAATATATATATATACAAAGTCATATGGGCACTCGTTAACATTTACACGGTGCTAGTACGGCGGACGCGCGGCTCCGGGAGCGCTACGGCCAGGGCAATGAGCGCAGCGTCGTTTTCGGGAGCTGTGCTGCAATGTCCGATTCCTTAGCTACGTCCCAGATTTTGCGGATTTCAAATCAGACAAATATCAAGGTCTACAGAGGCGGGCGAACACGGCAGTTTGAAATCAGGGATTGCACATTTGTGCGTGCTGCATCGACGTGCCCGGGAACGGGGTTCGAGAGCGAGAGGTGGCTTCTTTTTACTTTGGTTTAGATGTCGGGGGATAGCTCGGACGCTGCGCACCCGAGTCATCCACATTTGGGATTCGCAAGCGTCAACCCAACCGTAGTGCAATGGAGGGGCCTCGCCCTGGGAGAACTGCCGCATAGATCACGGTGTCTGCTGTGCCAGGTAGGTATCAGCTGCCGAGCTCAGTGCTAGGCTATGTACAACGTTTTTCACCAGGGATGTGGTGTCCAAGCCGTACAACGGGGAACATGTGTCCTTTGTCGGCCTCTGCTCCCACACGCATGGAGAACCTACATGGCTGATCTACCATGAGCCGCTTTAAGCAGACACTTATGCTGGGGCGACTACTTTATGCCTGCTTTAAGGCGTCGAATTTGCCCGGCTGGCTTGGGAATTATCTCCAGACTGGAGTGAGCTGCCATCTGGCGAGAAAGAGTGGAACCAGCTTTGCTCCACTGCAGTGAGGAGTGTTGTCCAAAGCCATCCACTGCCACCATGCCCTGCCCTCTGGCGGGGGATACAGCAACTGACCAGCCCTCTAGACTTGTGCTCTGGTCAGACCGAAAAGGCTCTGTTCATACTGAAACAGCCCAGGACCATGGATGGAATGTGAATCCATAAAGGAAATGATAGTGGCCTTGCCCAATGGAGCAGTGGGGACATTTTATTTTGCACATGACGTATATTATATGATATCGTGCTACACAACCGGCCATGACAAGGAGCAGGCCTGCCCTGAGAAGGACACTCCTGGTATTTTAGCAACGCCATGCCTGCCTGATGGCATGAGAAGTACATAGAGAGGGGTGGGAGGGGCATGCTATCGTTCATGCTGGTGCCGAGAATGGAATATATATATATACAAAGTCATATGGGCACTCGTTAACATTTACACGGTGCTAGTACGGCGGACGCGCGGCTCCGGGAGCGCTACGGCCAGGGCAATGAGCGCAGCGTCGTTTTCGGGAGTGAGCTGCCATCTGGCGAGAAAGAGTGGAACCAGCTTTGCTCCACTGCAGTGAGGAGTGTTGTCCAAAGCCATCCACTGCCACCATGCCCTGCCCTCTGGCGGGGGATACAGCAACTGACCAGCCCTCTAGACTTGTGCTCTGGTCAGACCGAAAAGGCTCTGTTCATACTGAAACAGCCCAGGACCATGGATGGAATGTGAATCCATAAAGGAAATGATAGTGGCCTTGCCCAATGGAGCAGTGGGGTCATTTTATTTTGCACATGACGTATATTATATGATATCGTGCTACACAACCGGCCATGACAAGGAGCAGGCCTGCCCTGAGAAGGACACTCCTGGTATTTTAGCAACGCCATGCCTGCCTGATGGCATGAGAAGTACATAGAGAGGGGTGGGAGGGGCATGCTATCGTTCATGCTGGTGCCGAGAATGGAATATATATATATACAAAGTCATATGGGCACTCGTTAACATTTACACGGTGCTAGTACGGCGGACGCGCGGCTCCGGGAGCGCTACGGCCAGGGCAATGAGCGCAGCGTCGTTTTCGGGAGCTGTGCTGCAATGTCCGATTCCTTAGCTACGTCCCAGATTTTGCGGATTTCAAATCAGACAAATATCAAGGTCTACAGAGGCGGGCGAACACGGCAGTTTGAAATCAGGGATTGCACATTTGTGCGTGCTGCATCGACGTGCCCGGGAACGGGGTTCGAGAGCGAGAGGTGGCTTCTTTTTACTTTGGTTTAGATGTCGGGGGATAGCTCGGACGCTGCGCACCCGAGTCATCCACATTTGGGATTCGCAAGCGTCAACCCAACCGTAGTGCAATGGAGGGGCCTCGCCCTGGGAGAACTGCCGCATAGATCACGGTGTCTGCTGTGCCAGGTAGGTATCAGCTGCCGAGCTCAGTGCTAGGCTATGTACAACGTTTTTCACCAGGGATGTGGTGTCCAAGCCGTACAACGGGGAACATGTGTCCTTTGTCGGCCTCTGCTCCCACACGCATGGAGAACCTACATGGCTGATCTACCATGAGCCGCTTTAAGCAGACACTTATGCTGGGGCGACTACTTTATGCCTGCTTTAAGGCGTCGAATTTGCCCGGCTGGCTTGGGAATTATCTCCAGACTGGAGTGAGCTGCCATCTGGCGAGAAAGAGTGGAACCAGCTTTGCTCCACTGCAGTGAGGAGTGTTGTCCAAAGCCATCCACTGCCACCATGCCCTGCCCTCTGGCGGGGGATACAGCAACTGACCAGCCCTCTAGACTTGTGCTCTGGTCAGACCGAAAAGGCTCTGTTCATACTGAAACAGCCCAGGACCATGGATGGAATGTGAATCCATAAAGGAAATGATAGTGGCCTTGCCCAATGGAGCAGTGGGGACATTTTATTTTGCACATGACGTATATTATATGATATCGTGCTACACAACCGGCCATGACAAGGAGCAGGCCTGCCCTGAGAAGGACACTCCTGGTATTTTAGCAACGCCATGCCTGCCTGATGGCATGAGAAGTACATAGAGAGGGGTGGGAGGGGCATGCTATCGTTCATGCTGGTGCCGAGAATGGAATATATATATATACAAAGTCATATGGGCACTCGTTAACATTTACACGGTGCTAGTACGGCAGACGCGCGGCTCCGGGAGCGCTACGGCCAGGGCAATGAGCGCAGCGTCGTTTTCGGGAGCTGTGCTGCAATGTCCGATTCCTTAGCTACGTCCCAGATTTTGCGGATTTCAAATCAGACAAATATCAAGGTCTACAGAGGCGGGCGAACACGGCAGTTTGAAATCAGGGATTGCACATTTGTGCGTGCTGCATCGACGTGCCCGGGAACGGGGTTCGAGAGCGAGAGGTGGCTTCTTTTTACTTTGGTTTAGATGTCGGGGGATAGCTCGGACGCTGCGCACCCGAGTCATCCACATTTGGGATTCGCAAGCGTCAACCCAACCGTAGTGCAATGGAGGGGCCTCGCCCTGGGAGAACTGCCGCATAGATCACGGTGTCTGCTGTGCCAGGTAGGTATCAGCTGCCGAGCTCAGTGCTAGGCTATGTACAACGTTTTTCACCAGGGATGTGGTGTCCAAGCCGTACAACGGGGAACATGTGTCCTTTGTCGGCCTCTGCTCCCACACGCATGGAGAACCTACATGGCTGATCTACCATGAGCCGCTTTAAGCAGACACTTATGCTGGGGCGACTACTTTATGCCTGCTTTAAGGCGTCGAATTTGCCCGGCTGGCTTGGGAATTATCTCCAGACTGGAGTGAGCTGCCATCTGGCGAGAAAGAGTGGAACCAGCTTTGCTCCACTGCAGTGAGGAGTGTTGTCCAAAGCCATCCACTGCCACCATGCCCTGCCCTCTGGCGGGGGATACAGCAACTGACCAGCCCTCTAGACTTGTGCTCTGGTCAGACCGAAAAGGCTCTGTTCATACTGAAACAGCCCAGGACCATGGATGGAATGTGAATCCATAAAGGAAATGATAGTGGCCTTGCCCAATGGAGCAGTGGGGACATTTTATTTTGCACATGACGTATATTATATGATATTGTGCTACACAACCGGCCATGACAAGGAGCAGGCCTGCCCTGAGAAGGACACTCCTGGTATTTTAGCAACGCCATGCCTGCCTGATGGCATGAGAAGTACATAGAGAGGGGTGGGAGGGGCATGCTATCGTTCATGCTGGTGCCGAGAATGGAATATATATATATACAAAGTCATATGGGCACTCGTTAACATTTACACGGTGCTAGTACGGCAGACGCGCGGCTCCGGGAGCGCTACGGCCAGGGCAATGAGCGCAGCGTCGTTTTTGGGAGCTGTGCTGCAATGTCCGATTCCTTAGCTACGTCCCAGATTTTGCGGATTTCAAATCAGACAAATATCAAGGTCTACAGAGGCGGGCGAACACGGCAGTTTGAAATCAGGGATTGGACATTTGTGCGTGCTGCATCGACGTGCCCGGGAACGGGGTTCGAGAGCGAGAGGTAGCTTCTTTTTACTTTGGTTTAGATGTCGGGGGATAGCTCGGACGCTGCGCACCCGAGTCATCCACATTTGGGATTCGCAAGCGTCAACCCAACCGTAGTGCAATGGAGGGGCCTCGCCCTGGGAGAACTGCCGCATAGATCACGGTGTCTGCTGTGCCAGGTAGGTATCAGCTGCCG
This sequence comes from Harmothoe impar, assembly GCA_947462335.1. Lineage (NCBI taxonomy): Eukaryota > Metazoa > Annelida > Polychaeta > Phyllodocida > Polynoidae > Harmothoe > Harmothoe impar. Next base: position 49,036,929 of record OX381721.1, read on the forward strand.
AGCTCAGTGCTAGGCTATGTACAACGTTTTTCACCAGGGATGTGGTGTCCAAGCCGTACAACGGGGAACATGTGTCCTTTGTCGGCCTCTGCTCCCACACGCATGGAGAACCTACATGGCTGATCTACCATGAGCCGCTTTAAGCAGACACTAATGCTGGGGCGACTACTTTATGCCTGCTTTAAGGCATCGAATTTGCCCGGCTGGCTTGGGAATTATCTCCAGACTGGAGTGAGCTGCCATCTGGCGAGAAAGAGTGGAACCAGCTTTGCTCCACTGCAGTGAGGAGTGTTGTCCAAAGCCATCCACTGCCACCATGCCCTGCCCTCTGGCGGGGGATACAGCAACTGACCAGCCCTCTAGACTTGTGCTCTGGTCAGACCGAAAAGGCTCTGTTCATACTGAAACAGCCCAGGACCATGGATGGAATGTGAATCCATAAAGGAAATGATAGTGGCCTTGCCCAATGGAGCAGTGGGGTCATTTTATTTTGCACATGACGTATATTATATGATATCGTGCTACACAACCGGCCATGACAAGGAGCAGGCCTGCCCTGAGAAGGACACTCCTGGTATTTTAGCAACGCCATGCCTGCCTGATGGCATGAGAAGTACATAGAGAGGGGTGGGAGGGGCATGCTATCGTTCATGCTGGTGCCGAGAATGGAATATATATATATACAAAGTCATATGGGCACTCGTTAACATTTACACGGTGCTAGTACGGCGGACGCGCGGCTCCGGGAGCGCTACGGCCAGGGCAATGAGCGCAGCGTCGTTTTCGGGAGCTGTGCTGCAATGTCCGATTCCTTAGCTACGTCCCAGATTTTGCGGATTTCAAATCAGACAAATATCAAGGTCTACAGAGGCGGGCGAACACGGCAGTTTGAAATCAGGGATTGGACATTTGTGCGTGCTGCATCGACGTGCCCGGGAACGGGGTTCGAGAGCGAGAGGTGGCTTCTTTTTACTTTGGTTTAGATGTCGGGGGATAGCTCGGACGCTGCGCACCCGAGTCATCCACATTTGGGATTCGCAAGCGTCAACCCAACCGTAGTGCAATGGAGGGGCCTCGCCCTGGGAGAACTGCCGCATAGATCACGGTGTCTGCTGTGCCAGGTAGGTATCAGCTGCCGAGCTCAGTGCTAGGCTATGTACAACGTTTTTCACCAGGGATGTGGTGTCCAAGCCGTACAACGGGGAACATGTGTCCTTTGTGGGCCTCTGCTCCCACACGCATGGAGAACCTACATGGCTGATCTACCATGAGCCGCTTTAAGCAGACACTAATGCCGGGGCGACTACTTTATGCCTGCTTTAAGGCATCGAATTTGCCCGGCTGGCTTGGGAATTATCTCCAGACTGGAGTGAGCTGCCATCTGGCGAGAAAGAGTGGAACCAGCTTTGCTCCACTGAAGTGAGGAGTGTTGTCCAAAGCCATCCACTGCCACCATGCCCTGCCCTCTGGCGGGGGATACAGCAACTGACCAGCCCTCTAGACTTGTGCTCTGGTCAGACCGAAAAGGCTCTGTTCATACTGAAACAGCCCAGGACCATGGATGGAATGTGAATCCATAAAGGAAATGATAGTGGAGTAGTATAGTATGTATCGGAACGGGACTATAGTTAAGTACTGTTTATTACTCAATCGACATGCAGCCAATCAGAGGCCTCCATTTGGTCACGTGACCCGTTGCCATGGTAACGTGACCTACTTAGGGCTCTCAGCCAATCAGAAGCCAGCATTCTGGGTGACCTACTGACCTACTTAGAAGCTCTCAGCCAATCAGAGGCCGGCATTCTGGTAACCATGGTAACGTGACCTAATTACGTCACGTGACCTACTTAGGCTCAGCCAATCAGAAGCCGGCATTCTGGTAACTAGGGTAACGTGACCTACTTAGGGTTTGTTTGTAAACAACACCACGTGGCTTTCTTGTTTGTAAACAACACCACGTGACACGTGACTGTTTGTAAACAAACAAACAAAAAAAAGTTATGTAACTTATATATAGAAATAAAAACACAACAAGATAATTTCTTTTCTTTTCATTTTATTCTTTATTTCTTCATTTTCAATCAGAAAAAACACACAAGTTTATGCTTTTTTAGCTCGCTTCTTCGATTTGCAGCAACTCAACAGGCCGCAAAGTCTCACGCCGCCGTCACTCGCACCACCACACCCCGGACGACTTTTCTCCAATAGACATTGCACGACTTTGGATAAATCCAACACCATTTCGGCAAGGCAGAGAATCTTTGTCTCCATGAAACGGCCGCCATCGCAACAACCCGTCACAACAGCATCATCGATAGCTTCTGACTCACGACCCGGTCGCTCAGCTTTGGGATTTTGCTCATGCGCCTGACGCACTTCTTGGGGTTTCTTGTTCGACATGCTTCAATTAGGAAATGAACGCAATGAGGTCCACAGGTGTCAGCAGAAGTGTCTTGTAGTTGAATGCGGTTTCTTTGCCACTTGAACGGAGCAGAGCGTTCCACGAAAGACAAGAACTCCGCACTCAGCGGCGGTAAGCCGAAGGAATCAAAGTAGTACACTTCACCCGTGCTCGACACGTAAAACGCCACCCAATGCTGACCTGGTAAATGTTGCGGATCTGTGTTGCTCACGAAACAAGTGTCTTTGATAGGGTGCTTCGGAATAGTGTCACAAGAGAAAACGCCCAGGAAACGATGTTTTGTGTGAACGTTTTCCTTCAACACTCTGCTTATTTCAAGCGTGTTCATACGATACGCCAAGTACCGCCGTCTTGTCTTCAGTTCATGTGGTAGTCGGTGACGGGGTGTCGATCTCGGGTCAGCTCGACGACGTTGTCGTACACCAAGTAGAGTAGCACCGTTGTTGTCGCTTGTAGCGCCGAGCGGAAACTGACTTCCACCCTCAGCTGACCCGCTCTTATAAGGTTCACGCGACACCCGTCGTGCGATCTGTCTGGGGTTAAGTCGAGGGGGAACACCGTGTAACCGTTCAGGAATTGTTCGTATGAAATACCGCAGGAGCGCGCGCCCTCGTACATCCCCGTTTCCGTGTGTAGCGCCAAGTACTCTCTCACGGCCGCTTTGGTCTTAAAGTCGGGCACGTAGGCGTCGTTCGGCACTTTCTGATCGTTCACTATCACTTGAAGCGAGCTGATGTCGTAATGCTTCATCTCGAACGGGTTCTTGGTGTAGCTACCGTTGAAGGCGTCGTGGTCAAGGAAGCAAATCATCATCGACTTGGGAAGCTGGCCTGTGTTGGAGTGCGTGTAGCTGTGATCTCTGTTACCTTGAGGGATGGCGTAGGTCGTCACCTCCACTCTGTTCACCGGGTAGTCGAAGGGCCCGTGTTCTATCACCGCTCTCTCGTGCGTTTCCGCTACAGCGTCCGCCACCAGCACGCGTCGCACGTAGAGCTTTGCTTTGTAGATCTTCAAGCTGTAGCCTCCGTCAGCGGCGCACATCAGATAGAAAGAGGGCGCCGCTTGTTTCAGAGTGAGATTGATTTCTGTCTCTCCAACGATGAGCTTCGGTTGATGAGCCAGGTCAAAGTGCAGTCGCGCCATCAGCGAAAAGCGCTTGTTGGAGATTAGCTTCTTGCGCGCTTTGTACCCCGCATTCGCGTCAGTCAACGTGTCAAACTGACCGGGCGTATCTTCATGCCACCCCTGGGCGCTCATGACGCCGTCCTTCACGTCTTTGTTGTAGTTGAGTAACCCTTCCAAGTAAGCTCGGTAAGGGTAGGTCTCGGTGTTGCCAGACACTTTGAAACCGCCGATGGAGACTTGGACGTCTTTGAAGAGCGAGTGAGCCAAGTTGTTCACCGGAGCTACCGCGTCGGTGGCCGCGATCGCCGCTCCGTCCTTTAGCACTTGACATTCCAGATGAAGGTAATTCTCGTTCAGGTCTGTGTACTCTTGCGACTTGTTGATGGTGAAATTTATGTTACCTCCATCCTCTAAAGAGTTTTTTGTTTCTATCCCCAGGAAAGACGACTTTAAGATAGTAGTCTGAGTCGGCGCTACGGTGTGCAGGTCGAGCTCAGAGAGCGCGCACTCGTTACTGCTCTCGTGTACGTAAGCCATTGTGTTCTCTCTTCACGCGGCCGACAGACTGACGCCGGCCCCCTCCAGTCTTTTTATTTATACCTGAACGCCTAGGCGCTTACCGGTCGAATACATCCCCTCTACGTCTCTTGCAAGAGCCACCGCCCGTCTGAGGGGAATGCCCACGACGACGTTTCGACCCTTTCTTAGACGCGACAGACGTCTTTCCTCCCGAGAACGCCGTACTCGCCAGTCTCTTCAGAGCGCCTGCGCCTCGGTCTTTCACGCTGCTCTTTAAAGTCCGACCCGCCAGCACATCTTTAGCTACGCCCACACCGGCGCGGAGCAGCGTTTTTCCCACCGACTTCAATAGCGGGGTAGCCGAGCGCATCAGACCTAACAGAGCGCCGCCCAAACCGTGCCCGCTCTGGAAAGAGCGCCCGCTGTACACGGTCACGCCGTTGCCCAGCTGCGCGTTGTAGTAATCGCTGTACCCTCTGCCGAAGTCGGTGCGCCTGGGTGGAAAGTACGGAACGCGTTGACGCATCATTTTTCTCTCTTTCAGCGCTCAATAGGTCTCAGATGAAGTGTCACGGTCACCTCGCCTCTACCGAATGGGATGGAATGACCGGATCGGTCTCTTAAATAGATGCCGACCTCGGTAAACCTCTTGGATTTCAAGGGGAAATAATCCAAATGGGGAAAACTGATAGCTTGCACGCCACCTCGACGCTTTCCGCCTCTGTCCACCGCCACGCAGCGCAACAGCGGCACTTGCATGTCGCCCACACGTCTCTCCTGGATCATGTCGGTGTATATGTACACAGAGTGCACGTCCCCGTAAACATCCATCGAGTAGGCGCCGGTAGTCGGCGACGCGAAACACGTCTTCTCTCCGAAGCCTAGAACGCATGCGAGATGCTGACTCAGCAGGACAGCACAGTGTCTCGGCGGTTTGATGGTGACGCGTTTCGTCTTGGCGTCGTACGATAAGATCCGCATCGGTTTGAGCAAGAAGCTGTCGCCCTCTAGTCTGTCATCTCGCAACGTCTCACTCAAGCGCTCGACTAGGGTGTGGTTGCTTCCGGTGAAAATAGGAGGTATCTCGAATATGTTTGGCATGAAACTGCGCACTCCCATGTCCTTCTCCATCTTTTCGATCATCTGTCTTGCTTGATGGCTGATCGTCTTCTTCTTCACCGCCGGGGACAAGAACTGCTTGTATACGGCATTCGTCTGTCTCAAGTCGACCTCTCTCTTGAACCTTTTTGTTTCCGGTTTCAATTGCTGCTCTTCCGACGTGTCTGATATCTCTTCCACCGTTACATAGCTCGCTTCCTTCCAGTTCAGCGGGAATTTTGAGCTGAACGTTAGCTTGCTCAGACCGTTCGCGTTTTTCATTCTCTTCCAGTCTACCTGTGGTTTTTTTCCTTCGGAGAAATTAGTTTCTTTTAAAACCTGGATCGCCTCCTCTAGCGAACCTTTGGTGCGCAGAGGAACAACGATGATCAAGTCGTCGTCGTGCACGTTAGTCCATTCTGTAGGGAGGATGATCTCAGTCAGAGCCGCTTCGTACGCTTCGGGCAGAAGGAGCGGCGAGTCGAAGTGAGTTCGGAAAGACGTCAAGCTGTTGTCAGGATAATACTCCATAGAGCTGTTGCTAGGTAGAGTGATGTTCATTTTGTTACGTTATTTTTTTGACGGGGATCCACTCGTTGAACTTGTCGTCGTAACCTAACCAACGTACGAAAGCTAACTCTTTACCGTCGACGGTCTTGCGGCGCAACACCTCGTCTATCAGGTAGTTCTTGTCGTAACGACTCTTGTACACCTTCTGAACCTCTTCCGGGTAGAAGACGCCTTTTATCTCCTCGCCCTTGTCGTCTTTCAGCTCGAACCCTCTGCTTCCCAACGTGTTAGCAACGTCCACCACTTCCTCGCGCCAGTTTCCCTCATACCCTTTGTCGAAGGCGCCTTTGGTTCTCAACATCCTCACTCTGTCACCCGGAGCGATGACGTCGACGGCGGACGTCTTTGTTTTTTTCTTCTTTTTCCATATTTCGTCGATTTGTTTGTTAGTTGGGAGATCTTGTCGGTAGAAAACTGTTTCGCTGTTTTCCGAGCTGACTTGAGCCGGCGCCATTTTCAACGTCTTGTGGTGAGTGCGATTGTAAGAAGACACTACATGGTGCAGCACGTCTACGTAGCGATACGTGCGCTTGTGTGTGAAATAACGCCACAGCTTCTCCTTCAGACTGCGGTTCAAGCGCTCCACTAGACTAGCTTTGATGTCGTCGTTCTCGCCAGTGAAGAACTCTATGCCCTCGCTCTTCAAGTGATCTTGAAAGATCTTGTTCAAAAACTCTTTCCCCTTGTCTGTCTGAACAGTGCGCGGTCGTCTCTCGCCAGGGCCTGTCATCTCTCGGAAGGCCTCGGTGACATCAGCGCCGCTCTTGGATTTAATGGGAACGGCCCACGCGTACCTAGAGAAAACGTCGATCGCCGTCACCACGTACCGGAAGCGGTCGTTGTGAGACGCCAAAGCTTGCATGTCCATCAGATCTATCTGCCACTGCTGATCGATTGCGCCGGTTATAGTCTTGTTCCTTGCGAATTTTCTCCGAATGGGTTTATGTTTAGTGTAGGCGTCCAGCGACACTAAAGCGTCTCGGATGACGGCCGGGTTCAGGTGGCGAAAATGCTGTTTCTGGAGTTTAGTCACGCTAGTGAAACTGGAGGGCGCTTTGACGTCGGTATATCTAGCTACTACGCGCTTCTTTTCTTTTTCCTTCTTGGTCAGTCTCTTCACTGGTTTGCCCATCGCGGGTCTCTTGAGGGCGTGAAAGACGAGCTCGCCGCTAGGCGGTTGCGCGCTTTCCTTTTCTTACTACGCGGCGCGCTCCTATAGGAAGTCGGAGTTTGGAAAAGTTCACGGTCGTCCTCCTCGTCGTCAGAGGATTGATCGTCCACCACCTGCAGAGAAGAGTCTGCTGCTGCTGCTACTGCTGCTGCTGCTGCTGCTGCTTCTCCTTCTTCCGATTCGAAGCTCGGTCGTTTCCGACCTCTGTCAGCAAGCCGTGTGTCCAAACTTTGGCCAGGTCCGCTCGCTTTATACAGATGGTTTCCGATCAAGGCGTCTGTGGTGGGAACCGCTTCGCGCAGCGCTTTCGTGAACGGCGAGTAGCCCGCCGGTCTGGGCGCCGTCTTCCTGAACCTGGCGGCGTCGTTCAGTAAGTCCACTATGTTGATGCGCTGCTCAGGTGGTATTCTCCGACCCGACATCTCGCGCACCGCCCCGTCCTCGTTCCACTTGATCACTCCGGATTTCTCCAATTGTTTGTACAGCTCCACGGTCCGGCGGCGACTCCTCTTGGGAACTTGGTTCGCCAACCGCTCGAGTAGGGACGCGCTGGCCTCTTCAGCAGACTGACGGAGGTGAGCCGGGGGCGAAGAAGAGTAGGACGAAGAGATGTTGCTGTTGTGGGGATTCGCGAGAAAAAATTGCAATCTATTCAACAACCTTCGGTATTTCAACATTTTCTCGCGCGATTCCAAAGTGGGGTCGTTCAACACTAAATCCAAGTCCCTGTAGATAAACTGTAGCACCTGGTGCAAGGCCGCGTCGGGATGAAGGGACTGCTCTGCCTGCTTGTGGTAATAGGCCATGTCGGCGGGTAGGCGGGCGGCGGTGGCAGGAGCGGAACTCTCGTTCTTTTCAGTGCGCTCATCAGGAAGAGGAGGAAGGTTTGGAGCAGTAGAAGTACTAGCAGCAGCGACTGCAGTAGTAGCAGCGCTAGTAGTAGCAGCAGCAGCGGGCACATGATGAAGTAGACCTGCTCGTGATGATTTGTAGAGCGTCTCAGGATCCACGAGCGCTAAACGTTTGTAGTGTTGTTGCTGCTCTGAGTCCGTCATGGGGACGCCGGTGGCAATGACGCTGGTGGTGGCGGTAGTGGTGGTGCTGTCGGCGAGTAGGTGTCGAATGACGTGTCTCATATACGGAGAATGCTCTTTATAAGCGGTAAGGCCATCCCTATGAGAGCCGGAATGAGGAAACCTCCCTCTTGTACCAAGACGCGTCTCTTTTTTTTGATGGGCGTAGATTTTTTGCCGACCTCCCTCAACACGTCAGCCGATTCTCGAAGCTTGTCCAGTTGTTTGTCGCTGAGCGGGATGTTCCCTACCAGTAAATTGTGACAGATCTCACTCAACGCTGCGATCAGCTCGTCGCTTCCAGAGTCTATTAGATGCGAGCAGTCCTTTGGCGAGCACTTAGCTAAGTGCTTGAGAGTACCAAAGTGTCTTTCGAGTAGATGAGAAGACATTTTTTTTTTGCTACTGCTTTCTGTTGTTCTTTTTTTTGTCTAGCGGTACGAACACTAGCTGAGAGTGTATGGCCGTCAAAGAGGAGCGTATTCTCAGATCGTCAGGTGTTGACTGCTTGAAGTCCAGGAGGAGGTATGAGTGAGGTCGCTTGAGTTCATGGGTAAATATACTAGAGAGGGCCGCCGCGTTGGACGGAAACACCTGGCGAGACAGACTAGCTATTTGCCCCATGTCGCGCGGGTTCTTGAAAACGATCATGTAGTGAGCGTTCAGACTCATAGTTCGAAAGTCGGGTGATTTCTGGAAGAGGTTCTGAGTGATGTATATGACGCTCACGTTCCAGTGATGCGAGTATTTAGTAAAGATGTCGGCTACCACTTGCTGATTGGAACTGCTCATCAGATCGTCCAATATCAGTAGAGTGTGGGGTCGTACAGCGTCTTCTGCTACTTCCACGTCTCCCGCTATAGACTCTTTGCTAGGAAGACCTTCTCTGAATTCCACACCGTACCGATTTGCCATTTTTTCAAACAGAGGTTGCCACTCGCCGTAATGGTAAAAAGTCTTTTCCACCGGCGGCGTGACCAAATTGTTCACGTCGCTCAGAAATTGATCCACCAAGCGCGATTTTCCACAACCCGACGGACCGCTAATGATACAACTAAAGGGTCCTTGTAGTCGAGCGTCGAAATGAATTTCTGTGAAGAGTTTGCTTTTACTACTGGACATTTTTTTTTTGTTTTTTTTTCAGGACGCGTCAGAGAGCGGTTGTGTGTCTGACTGTCTGCTGTGTTTCTCACTCGAACGGTCGGTGGTGAATGGTTGTGGAGAAAAGTCCGCCGACCTTTTTATTGATTCCGGCCGGTGTCACAGTAGCGGCGGCAGAAGTGCTTTTTTTTTTGCGATAAAATTCTATTTTCACTCAATAGTCATAAATGTTTGTATCAGACTCCAGAGGAGTCTGATACAAATATTTATTTTTTTTTTAAAAAAGAAGAAGAGGAGGAGGAGGAGGAGGAGGAGGAGGAGGAGGAGGAGGAGGAGATTTTTTTTTTTTTTTTTTTTTTTTTTTTTGATCATTTAGGCAAAGCTCGTCGCTTTGCCGTTTTTTTTTCTATTTCTGTGTTGTGACACGATCGTCTCGAAAAAGCAATAAGGCGTGTGAGCGCGGCGGTGACAAATACATATTGGAGCGTATGGTTTAAAATAGTGCGTCCCTATCTTCTTCAATTCGGCTGCGTTGCAATATGCGGGATAACAAGTGACGACGTCGAAACGTTTAGAGACCGTGTTCACGTCGGCCACAACGCGCGCCCACCGAGTGGGAGCTGCAGTCGCTCCCAAGAAACCGATCGGCTTGTCGAATCGTTTCATAGCACTTATTCTCACTTTATAAGAGGAGGCAGGGTGAGGAGAGTAGCGGCGCTCTTTCTTTTCATGAAAGCCCAACGAGTGGGGGCGCTGAGAGCAGCTGTTATGCAATAGTAGAGTAAATGCTGTTCTGAGAAGACGGCTCTCGGCCATGTCGCTACGTTTTCCTTTTCCGCTCTTGTATAACGACGATGGCGCTCAGCTTTGCATTTCTCGAGAATTCGGTACGCCTCAAGAGAAGCGTGAACCTCAACTACGTGACGCTCTCTCCTTTGAGATAAAAAAATAGCCGGGCAGTTGAGGAGAGCGCTTTGTTCGCGCGACCGTCTTTTAGAAACTCGCGCCCTCTGCAGCGCCATATTTCTTTCCTCCGAAACAAAAAAGCCTGAGTGAAAATACAAATTTAAGAAAACAAAAAAAGCTCAAAGAAAAAAAATAAGCAATAAGCAGACTCAGCTCGAAATTCCCTGCTGGCGTGATGGCGGTGACTGCAGGCGGTGGCGGCGGTCGGCTGGCCGGCCGGCGGTGGCGGTGTCGGCGGCGATGGTAGAAGGGTGTGTGGAAAGAGAGACGCATCTCAGTCTTTTATAGGAGCGGCGAGTCTGACATTTTCAGCTGTCGCATGCTGACCTGCTGCTAGCATAAGAGAAACAAAAGCCCTAATCACACTTTTCAGCTGGATCCTTCCACCCCGCCAGACATGGATCCCAGATGGGAAGGCGGTTTAAAATTAAATCCGTGTACCGACTGTCATACAATAGGGTAATTAGTTGAACGCGTGTTACCTGTATAAAGGATTAACGGGTCATGGGCTCAGCGTGTGTATAGAAAAACAACTACAGGTAGCGTGAACAAAGCGACCCCCTCCCTTTCTGTCACTCTGTCTGTGACTAGAGGGTGCGCGTGTGGTAAGCGGCTTATATCTAAAGAAAAAAACAAATCACCCTCGCCTGTCATCAGCAGACAGCCGGCTGGCGGCTGGAAAATGCGATTAGAGGGATGATGAGCCACGTAGTAAGCGACTTAAGGCTGATCTAAAGACCTGCCGTGAAGGGGCAGCTGGCCGGTGGCTTGAAAAAAGGCGGGGCGTAAGGGTATATAAGGGGAGTGAAACCACATTCAGCATCGTCATCATCGTTCACGCTACTACTACTACTACTACTACTACTACTACTACTACTACTACTACTACCACCAGCACCGCGCCTCAATTTGCAGATCCTCGTGATGGAAAGTTGCTACCGTGACATGAAGCGGAATGACGAAGCGGCGCGCGAATGTGAAGCTGATGCTGTAGCCTCTGCTGCTGCTGCTGCTAGTGCTGCTCAGCGTGCTACTGCTGCATTTACTGCGGCTGTTAGTGACGCGGGTCGTGATGACGTTGTTGTTGTTGCCGCTGCGGCTGTGACTGCTGCTGTTGCTGCCGCCGATGCAGCTACTCATGCCACCGATGCCGACGCTGCTGCTGCTGATGCTGTTGCGGCTGCCGATGACGCCGCTGATAACGCTACTAGTGCCCGCTCTGCCGCCCTTGCTACTGTCGCTGCTGCTGTTGTTGCTAATGCTCACGCTACTGCTGCTGCCGCTGCTGCTACTGCTGCTACCGCTGCTGCCGAGGCTGCTGCCGCTGCTGCCGATGCTGCTGCCGATGCTGCCGATGCTGCTGCCGATGCTGATGTTAGCAGTCGCGTCGACAAAGAATCGTCATTTGTCACTCTTAAAGCCGCTCCAGTGGAACGCGCGACGGGTAGTAGGGCTACCAACGCGACGGCCGGATGGTGCAAATGGTGTCGTCGCTTCTGCTCGTGCGCTTGCTTTTCTTCCGGTCCTACCTGCTGCTGCTACGGTATGATAGTGTTATAGTGTTTGAATGAGAACGCGCGTAGTTACAGATGTGCTTTTTTATTCGAAAATATAATTTTAACATAAGATGGAACTTGTTGTGTTTTTTTCTATATATACGTTGTTTGTTTACAAACAGGCACGTGTCACGTGGTGTTGTTTACAAACAAGAGAGCCACGTGGTGTTGTTTACAAACAAACCCTAAGTAGGTCACGTTACCCTAGTTACCAGAATGCCGGCTTCTGATTGGCTGAGCCTAAGTAGGTCACGTGACGTAAGCAGGTCACGTTACCATGGTTACCAGAATGCCGGCCTCTCATTGGCTGAGAGCTTCTAAGTAGGTCAGTAGGTCACCCAGAATGCTGGCTTCTGATTGGCTGAGAGCCCTAAGTAGGTCACGTTACCATGGCAACAGGTCACGTGACCAAATGGAGGCCTCTGATTGGCTGCATGTCGATTGAGTAATAAACAGTACTTAACTATAGTCCCGTTCCGATACATACTATACTACTTAGTGGCCTTGCCCAATGGAGCAGTGGGGTCATTTTATTTTGCACATGACGTATATTATATGATATCGTGCTACACAACCGGCCATGACAAGGAGCAGGCCTGCCCTGAGAAGGACACTGCTGGTATTTTAGCAACGCCATGCCTGCCTGATGGCATGAGAAGTACATAGAGAGGGGTGGGAGGGGCATGCTATCGTTCATGCTGGTGCCGAGAATGGAATATATATATATACAAAGTCATATGGGCACTCGTTAACATTTACACGGTGCTAGTACGGCGGACGCGCGGCTCCGGGAGCGCTACGGCCAGGGCAATGAGCGCAGCGTCGTTTTCGGGAGCTGTGCTGCAATGTCCGATTCCTTAGCTACGTCCCAGATTTTGCGGATTTCAAATCAGACAAATATCAAGGTCTACAGAGGCGGGCGAACACGGCAGTTTGAAATCAGGGATTGGACATTTGTGCGTGCTGCATCGACGTGCCCGGGAACGGGGTTCGAGAGCGAGAGGTGGCTTCTTTTTACTTTGGTTTAGATGTCGGGGGATAGCTCGGACGCTGCGCACCCGAGTCATCCACATTTGGGATTCGCAAACGTCAACCCAACCGTAGTGCAATGGAGGGGCCTCGCCCTGGGAGAACTGCCGCATAGATCACGGTGTCTGCTGTACCAGGTAGGTATCAGCTGCCGAGCTCAGTGCTAGGCTATGTACAACGTTTTTCACCAGGGATGTGGTGTCCAAGCCGTACAACGGGGAACATGTGTCCTTTGTGGGCCTCTGCTCCCACACGCATGGAGAACCTACATGGCTGATCTACCATGAGCCGCTTTAAGCAGACACTTATGCTGGGGCGACTACTTTATGCCTGCTTTAAGGCGTCGAATTTGCCCGGCTGGCTTGGGAATTATCTCCAGACTGGAGTGAGCTGCCATCTGGCGAGAAAGAGTGGAACCAGCTTTGCTCCACTGCAGTGAGGAGTGTTGTCCAAAGCCATCCACTGCCACCATGCCCTGCCCTCTGGCGGGGGATACAGCAACTGACCAGCCCTCTAGACTTGTGCTCTGGTCAGACCGAAAAGGCTCTGTTCATACTGAAACAGCCCAGGACCATGGATGGAATGTGAATCCATAAAGGAAATGATAGTGGCCTTGCCCAATGGAGCAGTGGGGACATTTTATTTTGCACATGACGTATATTATATGATATCGTGCTACACAACCGGCCATGACAAGGAGCAGGCCTGCCCTGAGAAGGACACTCCTGGTATTTTAGCAACGCCATGCCTGCCTGATGGCATGAGAAGTACATAGAGAGGGGTGGGAGGGGCATGCTATCGTTCATGCTGGTGCCGAGAATGGAATATATATATATACAAAGTCATATGGGCACTCGTTAACATTTACACGGTGCTAGTACGGCAGACGCGCGGCTCCGGGAGCGCTACGGCCAGGGCAATGAGCGCAGCGTCGTTTTCGGGAGCTGTGCTGCAATGTCCGATTCCTTAGCTACGTCCCAGATTTTGCGGATTTCAAATCAGACAAATATCAAGGTCTACAGAGGCGGGCGAACACGGCAGTTTGAAATCAGGGATTGGACATTTGTGCGTGCTGCATCGACGTGCCCGGGAACGGGGTTCGAGAGCGAGAGGTGGCTTCTTTTTACTTTGGTTTAGATGTCGGGGGATAGCTCGGACGCTGCGCACCCGAGTCATCCACATTTGGGATTCGCAAACGTCAACCCAACCGTAGTGCAATGGAGGGGCCTCGCCCTGGGAGAACTGCCGCATAGATCACGGTGTCTGCTGTACCAGGTAGGTATCAGCTGCCGAGCTCAGTGCTAGGCTATGTACAACGTTTTTCACCAGGGATGTGGTGTCCAAGCCGTACAACGGGGAACATGTGTCCTTTGTGGGCCTCTGCTCCCACACGCATGGAGAACCTACATGGCTGATCTACCATGAGCCGCTTTAAGCAGACACTTATGCTGGGGCGACTACTTTATGCCTGCTTTAAGGCGTCGAATTTGCCCGGCTGGCTTGGGAATTATCTCCAGACTGGAGTGAGCTGCCATCTGGCGAGAAAGAGTGGAACCAGCTTTGCTCCACTGCAGTGAGGAGTGTTGTCCAAAGCCATCCACTGCCACCATGCCCTGCCCTCTGGCGGGGGATACAGCAACTGACCAGCCCTCTAGACTTGTGCTCTGGTCAGACCGAAAAGGCTCTGTTCATACTGAAACAGCCCAGGACCATGGATGGAATGTGAATCCATAAAGGAAATGATAGTGGCCTTGCCCAATGGAGCAGTGGGGACATTTTATTTTGCACATGACGTATATTATATGATATCGTGCTACACAACCGGCCATGACAAGGAGCAGGCCTGCCCTGAGAAGGACACTCCTGGTATTTTAGCAACGCCATGCCTGCCTGATGGCATGAGAAGTACATAGAGAGGGGTGGGAGGGGCATGCTATCGTTCATGCTGGTGCCGAGAATGGAATATATATATATACAAAGTCATATGGGCACTCGTTAACATTTACACGGTGCTAGTACGGCAGACGCGCGGCTCCGGGAGCGCTACGGCCAGGGCAATGAGCGCAGCGTCGTTTTCGGGAGCTGTGCTGCAATGTCCGATTCCTTAGCTACGTCCCAGATTTTGCGGATTTCAAATCAGACAAATATCAAGGTCTACAGAGGCGGGCGAACACAGCAGTTTGAAATCAGGGATTGCACATTTGTGCGTGCTGCATCGACGTGCCCGGGAACGGGGTTCGAGAGCGAGAGGTGGCTTCTTTTTACTTTGGTTTAGATGTCGGGGGATAGCTCGGACGCTGCGCACCCGAGTCATCCACATTTGGGATTCGCAAGCGTCAACCCAACCGTAGTGCAATGGAGGGGCCTCGCCCTGGGAGAACTGCCGCATAGATCACGGTGTCTGCTGTGCCAGGTAGGTATCAGCTGCCGAGCTCAGTGCTAGGCTATGTACAACGTTTTTCACCAGGGATGTGGTGTCCAAGCCGTACAACGGGGAACATGTGTCCTTTGTGGGCCTCTGCTCCCACACGCATGGAGAACCTACATGGCTGATCTACCATGAGCCGCTTTAAGCAGACACTTATGCTGGGGCGACTACTTTATGCCTGCTTTAAGGCGTCGAATTTGCCCGGCTGGCTTGGGAATTATCTCCAGACTGGAGTGAGCTGCCATCTGGCGAGAAAGAGTGGAACCAGCTTTGCTCCACTGCAGTGAGGAGTGTTGTCCAAAGCCATCCACTGCCACCATGCCCTGCCCTCTGGCGGGGGATACAGCAACTGACCAGCCCTCTAGACTTGTGCTCTGGTCAGACCGAAAAGGCTCTGTTCATACTGAAACAGCCCAGGACCATGGATGGAATGTGAATCCATAAAGGAAATGATAGTGGCCTTGCCCAATGGAGCAGTGGGGACATTTTTTTTTGCACATGACGTATATTATATGATATCGTGCTACACAACCGGCCATGACAAGGAGCAGGCCTGCCCTGAGAAGGACACTCCTGGTATTTTAGCAACGCCATGCCTGCCTGATGGCATGAGAAGTACATAGAGAGGGGTGGGAGGGGCATGCTATCGTTCATGCTGGTGCCGAGAATGGAATATATATATATACAAAGTCATATGGGCACTCGTTAACATTTACACGGTGCTAGTACGGCAGACGCGCGGCTCCGGGAGCGCTACGGCCAGGGCAATGAGCGCAGCGTCGTTTTCGGGAGCTGTGCTGCAATGTCCGATTCCTTAGCTACGTCCCAGATTTTGCGTATTTCAAATCAGACAAATATCAAGGTCTACAGAGGCGGGCGAACACGGCAGTTTGAAATCAGGGATGGGACATTTGTGCGTGCTGCATCGACGTGCCCGGGAACGGGGTTCGAGAGCGAGAGGTGGCTTCTTTTTACTTTGGTTTAGATGTCGGGGGATAGCTCGGACGCTGCGCACCCGAGTCATCCACATTTGGGATTCGCAAGCGTCAACCCAACCGTAGTGCAATGGAGGGGCCTCGCCCTGGGAGAACTGCCGCATAGATCACGGTGTCTGCTGTGCCAGGTAGGTATCAGCTGCCGAGCTCAGTGCTAGGCTATGTACAACGTTTTTCACCAGGGATGTGGTGTCCAAGCCGTACAACGGGGAACATGTGTCCTTTGTGGGCCTCTGCTCCCACACGCATGGAGAACCTACATGGCTGATCTACCATGAGCCGCTTTAAGCAGACACTTATGCTGGGGCGACTACTTTATGCCTGCTTTAAGGCATCGAATTTGCCCGGCTGGCTTGGGAATTATCTCCAGACTGGAGTGAGCTGCCATCTGGCGAGAAAGAGTGGAACCAGCTTTGCTCCACTGCAGTGAGGAGTGTTGTCCAAAGCCATCCACTGCCACCATGCCCTGCCCTCTGGCGGGGGATACAGCAACTGACCAGCCCTCTAGACTTGTGCTCTGGTCAGACCGAAAAGGCTCTGTTCATACTGAAACAGCCCAGGACCATGGATGGAATGTGAATCCATAAAGGAAATGATAGTGGCCTTGCCCAATGGAGCAGTGGGGTCATTTTATTTTGCACATGACGTATATTATATGATATCGTGCTACACAACCGGCCATGACAAGGAGCAGGCCTGCCCTGAGAAGGACACTCCTGGTATTTTAGCAACGCCATGCCTGCCTGATGGCATGAGAAGTACATAGAGAGGGGTGGGAGGGGCATGCTATCGTTCATGCTGGTGCCGAGAATGGAATATATATATATACAAAGTCATATGGGCACTCGTTAACATTTACACGGTGCTAGTACGGCGGACGCGCGGCTCCGGGAGCGCTACGGCCAGGGCAATGAGCGCAGCGTCGTTTTCGGGAGCTGTGCTGCAATGTCCGATTCCTTAGCTACGTCCCAGATTTTGCGGATTTCAAATCAGACAAATATCAAGGTCTACAGAGGCGGGCGAACACGGCAGTTTGAAATCAGGGATTGGACATTTGTGCGTGCTGCATCGACGTGCCCGGGAACGGGGTTCGAGAGCGAGAGGTGGCTTCTTTTTACTTTGGTTTAGATGTCGGGGGATAGCTCGGACGCTGCGCACCTGAGTCATCCACATTTGGGATTCGCAAGCGTCAACCCAACCGTAGTGCAATGGAGGGGCCTCGCCCTGGGAGAACTGCCGCATAGATCACGGTGTCTGCTGTACCAGGTAGGTATCAGCTGCCGAGCTCAGTGCTAGGCTATGTACAACGTTTTTCACCAGGGATGTGGTGTCCAAGCCGTACAACGGGGAACATGTGTCCTTTGTCGGCCTCTGCTCCCACACGCATGGAGAACCTACATGGCTGATCTACCATGAGCCGCTTTAAGCAGACACTTATGCTGGGGCGACTACTTTATGCCTGCTTTAAGGCGTCGAATTTGCCCGGCTGGCTTGGGAATTATCTCCAGACTGGAGTGAGCTGCCATCTGGCGAGAAAGAGTGGAACCAGCTTTGCTCCACTGCAGTGAGGAGTGTTGTCCAAAGCCATCCACTGCCACCATGCCCTGCCCTCTGGCGGGGGATACAGCAACTGACCAGCCCTCTAGACTTGTGCTCTGGTCAGACCGAAAAGGCTCTGTTCATACTGAAACAGCCCAGGACCATGGATGGAATGTGAATCCATAAAGGAAATGATAGTGGCCTTGCCCAATGGAGCAGTGGGGACATTTTATTTTGCACATGACGTATATTATATGATATCGTGCTACACAACCGGCCATGACAAGGAGCAGGCCTGCCCTGAGAAGGACACTCCTGGTATTTTAGCAACGCCATGCCTGCCTGATGGCATGAGAAGTACATAGAGAGGGGTGGGAGGGGCATGCTATCGTTCATGCTGGTGCCGAGAATGGAATATATATATATACAAAGTCATATGGGCACTCGTTAACATTTACACGGTGCTAGTACGGCAGACGCGCGGCTCCGGGAGCGCTACGGCCAGGGCAATGAGCGCAGCGTCGTTTTCGGGAGCTGTGCTGCAATGTCCGATTCCTTAGCTACGTCCCAGATTTTGCGGATTTCAAATCAGACAAATATCAAGGTCTACAGAGGCGGGCGAACACGGCAGTTTGAAATCAGGGATTGGACATTTGTGCGTGCTGCATCGACGTGCCCGGGAACGGGGTTCGAGAGCGAGAGGTGGCTTCTTTTTACTTTGGTTTAGATGTCGGGGGATAGCTCGGACGCTGCGCACCCGAGTCATCCACATTTGGGATTCGCAAGCGTCAACCCAACCGTAGTGCAATGGAGGGGCCTCGCCCTGGGAGAACTGCCGCATAGATCACGGTGTCTGCTGTGCCAGGTAGGTATCAGCTGCCGAGCTCAGTGCTAGGCTATGTACAACGTTTTTCACCAGGGATGTGGTGTCCAAGCCGTACAACGGGGAACATGTGTCCTTTGTGGGCCTCTGCTCCCACACGCATGGAGAACCTACATGGCTCATCTACCATGAGCCGCTTTAAGCAGACACTTATGCTGGGGCGACTACTTTATGCCTGCTTTAAGGCGTCGAATTTGCCCGGCTGGCTTGGGAATTATCTCCAGACTGGAGTGAGCTGCCATCTGGCGAGAAAGAGTGGAACCAGCTTTGCTCCACTGCAGTGAGGAGTGTTGTCCAAAGCCATCCACTGCCACCATGCCCTGCCCTCTGGCGGGGGATACAGCAACTGACCAGCCCTCTAGACTTGTGCTCTGGTCAGACCGAAAAGGCTCTGTTCATACTGAAACAGCCCAGGACCATGGATGGAATGTGAATCCATAAAGGAAATGATAGTGGCCTTGCCCAATGGAGCAGTGGGGACATTTTATTTTGCACATGACGTATATTATATTATATCGTGCTACACAACCGGCCATGACAAGGAGCAGGCCTGCCCTGAGAAGGACACTCCTGGTATTTTAGCAACGCCATGCCTGCCTGATGGCATGAGAAGTACATAGAGAGGGGTGGGAGGGGCATGCTATCGTTCATGCTGGTGCCGAGAATGGAATATATATATATACAAAGTCATATGGGCACTCGTTAACATTTACACGGTGCTAGTACGGCAGACGCGCGGCTCCGGGAGCGCTACGGCCAGGGCAATGAGCGCAGCGTCGTTTTCGGGAGCTGTGCTGCAATGTCCGATTCCTTAGCTACGTCCCAGATTTTGCGGATTTCAAATCAGACAAATATCAAGGTCTACAGAGGCGGGCGAACACGGCAGTTTGAAATCAGGGATTGGACATTTGTGCGTGCTGCATCGACGTGCCCGGGAACGGGGTTCGAGAGCGAGAGGTGGCTTCTTTTTACTTTGGTTTAGATGTCGGGGGATAGCTCGGACGCTGCGCACCCGAGTCATCCACATTTGGGATTCGCAAGCGTCAACCCAACCGTAGTGCAATGGAGGGGCCTCGCCCTGGGAGAACTGCCGCATAGATCACGGTGTCTGCTGTGCCAGGTAGGTATCAGCTGCCGAGCTCAGTGCTAGGCTATGTACAACGTTTTTCACCAGGGATGTGGTGTCCAAGCCGTACAACGGGGAACATGTGTCCTTTGTGGGCCTCTGCTCCCACACGCATGGAGAACCTACATGGCTGATCTACCATGAGCCGCTTTAAGCAGACCCTTATGCTGGGGCGACTACTTTATGCCTGCTTTAAGGCGTCGAATTTGCCCGGCTGGCTTGGGAATTATCTCCAGACTGGAGTGAGCTGCCATCTGGCGAGAAAGAGTGGAACCAGCTTTGCTCCACTGCAGTGAGGAGTGTTGTCCAAAGCCATCCACTGCCACCATGCCCTGCCCTCTGGCGGGGGATACAGCAACTGACCAGCCCTCTAGACTTGTGCTCTGGTCAGACCGAAAAGGCTCTGTTCATACTGAAACAGCCCAGGACCATGGATGGAATGTGAATCCATAAAGGAAATGATAGTGGCCTTGCCCAATGGAGCAGTGGGGACATTTTATTTTGCACATGACGTATATTATATGATATCGTGCTACACAACCGGCCATGACAAGGAGCAGGCCTGCCCTGAGAAGGACACTCCTGGTATTTTAGCAACGCCATGCCTGCCTGATGGCATGAGAAGTACATAGAGAGGGGTGGGAGGGGCATGCTATCGTTCATGCTGGTGCCGAGAATGGAATATATATATATACAAAGTCATATGGGCACTCGTTAACATTTACACGGTGCTAGTACGGCAGACGCGCGGCTCCGGGAGCGCTACGGCCAGGGCAATGAGCGCAGCGTCGTTTTCGGGAGCTGTGCTGCAATGTCCGATTCCTTAGCTACGTCCCAGATTTTGCGGATTTCAAATCAGACAAATATCAAGGTCTACAGAGGCGGGCGAACACGGCAGTTTGAAATCAAGGATTGGACATTTGTGCGTGCTGCATCGACGTGCCCGGGAACGGGGTTCGAGAGCGAGAGGTAGCTTCTTTTTACTTTGGTTTAGATGTCGGGGGATAGCTCGGACGCTGCGCACCCGAGTCATCCACATTTGGGATTCGCAAGCGTCAACCCAACCGTAGTGCAATGGAGGGGCCTCGCCCTGGGAGAACTGCCGCATAGATCACGGTGTCTGCTGTGCCAGGTAGGTATCAGCTGCCGAGCTCAGTGCTAGGCTATGTACAACGTTTTTCACCAGGGATGTGGTGTCCAAGCCGTACAACGGGGCATGTGTCCTTTGTGGGCCTCTGCTCCCACACGCATGGAGAACCTACATGGCTGATCTACCATGAGCCGCTTTAAGCAGACACTAATGCTGGGGCGACTACTTTATGCCTGCTTTAAGGCATCGAATTTGCCCGGCTGGCTTGGGAATTATCTCCAGACTGGAGTGAGCTGCCATCTGGCGAGAAAGAGTGGAACCAGCTTTGCTCCACTGCAGTGAGGAGTGTTGTCCAAAGCCATCCACTGCCACCATGCCCTGCCCTCTGGCGGGGGATACAGCAACTGACCAGCCCTCTAGACTTGTGCTCTGGTCAGACCGAAAAGGCTCTGTTCATACTGAAACAGCCCAGGACCATGGATGGAATGTGAATCCATAAAGGAAATGATAGTGGCCTTGCCCAATGGAGCAGTGGGGTCATTTTATTTTGCACATGACGTATATTATATGATATCGTGCTACACAACCGGCCATGACAAGGAGCAGGCCTGCCCTGAGAAGGACACTCCTGGTATTTTAGCAACGCCATGCCTGCCTGATGGCATGAGAAGTACATAGAGAGGGGTGGGAGGGGCATGCTATCGTTCATGCTGGTGCCGAGAATGGAATATATATATATACAAAGTCATATGGGCACTCGTTAACATTTACACGGTGCTAGTACGGCGGACGCGCGGCTCCGGGAGCGCTACGGCCAGGGCAATGAGCGCAGCGTCGTTTTCGGGAGCTGTGCTGCAATGTCCGATTCCTTAGCTACGTCCCAGATTTTGCGGATTTCAAATCAGACAAATATCAAGGTCTACAGAGGCGGGCGAACACGGCAGTTTGAAATCAGGGATTGGACATTTGTGCGTGCTGCATCGACGT
The DNA here is from genome assembly GCA_947462335.1 of Harmothoe impar. Classification (NCBI taxonomy): domain Eukaryota; kingdom Metazoa; phylum Annelida; class Polychaeta; order Phyllodocida; family Polynoidae; genus Harmothoe; species Harmothoe impar. Next base: position 49,058,607 of record OX381721.1, read on the forward strand.
GCCCGGGAACGGGGTTCGAGAGCGAGAGGTGGCTTCTTTTTACTTTGGTTTAGATGTCGGGGGATAGCTCGGACGCTGCGCACCCGAGTCATCCACATTTGGGATTCGCAAGCGTCAACCCAACCGTAGTGCAATGGAGGGGCCTCGCCCTGGGAGAACTGCCGCATAGATCACGGTGTCTGCTGTGCCAGGTAGGTATCAGCTGCCGAGCTCAGTGCTAGGCTATGTACAACGTTTTTCACCAGGGATGTGGTGTCCAAGCCGTACAACGGGGAACATGTGTCCTTTGTGGGCCTCTGCTCCCACACGCATGGAGAACCTACATGGCTGATCTACCATGAGCCGCTTTAAGCAGACACTAATGCCGGGGCGACTACTTTATGCCTGCTTTAAGGCATCGAATTTGCCCGGCTGGCTTGGGAATTATCTCCAGACTGGAGTGAGCTGCCATCTGGCGAGAAAGAGTGGAACCAGCTTTGCTCCACTGCAGTGAGGAGTGTTGTCCAAAGCCATCCACTGCCACCATGCCCTGCCCTCTGGCGGGGGATACAGCAACTGACCAGCCCTCTAGACTTGTGCTCTGGTCAGACCGAAAAGGCTCTGTTCATACTGAAACAGCCCAGGACCATGGATGGAATGTGAATCCATAAAGGAAATGATAGTGGCCTTGCCCAATGGAGCAGTGGGGTCATTTTATTTTGCACATGACGTATATTATATGATATCGTGCTACACAACCGGCCATGACAAGGAGCAGGCCTGCCCTGAGAAGGACACTCCTGGTATTTTAGCAACGCCATGCCTGCCTGATGGCATGAGAAGTACATAGAGAGGGGTGGGAGGGGCATGCTATCGTTCATGCTGGTGCCGAGAATGGAATATATATATATACAAAGTCATATGGGCACTCGTTAACATTTACACGGTGCTAGTACGGCGGACGCGCGGCTCCGGGAGCGCTACGGCCAGGGCAATGAGCGCAGCGTCGTTTTCGGGAGCTGTGCTGCAATGTCCGATTCCTTAGCTACGTCCCAGATTTTGCGGATTTCAAATCAGACAAATATCAAGGTCTACAGAGGCGGGCGAACACGGCAGTTTGAAATCAGGGATTGGACATTTGTGCGTGCTGCATCGACGTGCCCGGGAACGGGGTTCGAGAGCGAGAGGTGGCTTCTTTTTACTTTGGTTTAGATGTCGGGGGATAGCTCGGACGCTGCGCACCCGAGTCATCCACATTTGGGATTCGCAAGCGTCAACCCAACCGTAGTGCAATGGAGGGGCCTCGCCCTGGGAGAACTGCCGCATAGATCACGGTGTCTGCTGTACCAGGTAGGTATCAGCTGCCGAGCTCAGTGCTAGGCTATGTACAACGTTTTTCACCAGGGATGTGGTGTCCAAGCCGTACAACGGGGAACATGTGTCCTTTGTCGGCCTCTGCTCCCACACGCATGGAGAACCTACATGGCTGATCTACCATGAGCCGCTTTAAGCAGACACTTATGCTGGGGCGACTACTTTATGCCTGCTTTAAGGCGTCGAATTTGCCCGGCTGGCTTGGGAATTATCTCCAGACTGGAGTGAGCTGCCATCTGGCGAGAAAGAGTGGAACCAGCTTTGCTCCACTGCAGTGAGGAGTGTTGTCCAAAGCCATCCACTGCCACCATGCCCTGCCCTCTGGCGGGGGATACAGCAACTGACCAGCCCTCTAGACTTGTGCTCTGGTCAGACCGAAAAGGCTCTGTTCATACTGAAACAGCCCAGGACCATGGATGGAATGTGAATCCATAAAGGAAATGATAGTGGCCTTGCCCAATGGAGCAGTGGGGACATTTTATTTTGCACATGACGTATATTATATGATATCGTGCTACACAACCGGCCATGACAAGGAGCAGGCCTGCCCTGAGAAGGACACTCCTGGTATTTTAGCAACGCCATGCCTGCCTGATGGCATGAGAAGTACATAGAGAGGGGTGGGAGGGGCATGCTATCGTTCATGCTGGTGCCGAGAATGGAATATATATATATACAAAGTCATATGGGCACTCGTTAACATTTACACGGTGCTAGTACGGCAGACGCGCGGCTCCGGGAGCGCTACGGCCAGGGCAATGAGCGCAGCGTCGTTTTCGGGAGCTGTGCTGCAATGTCCGATTCCTTAGCTACGTCCCAGATTTTGCGGATTTCAAATCAGACAAATATCAAGGTCTACAGAGGCGGGCGAACACGGCAGTTTGAAATCAGGGATTGGACATTTGTGCGTGCTGCATCGACGTGCCCGGGAACGGGGTTCGAGAGCGAGAGGTGGCTTCTTTTTACTTTGGTTTAGATGTCGGGGGATAGCTCGGACGCTGCGCACCCGAGTCATCCACATTTGGGATTCGCAAGCGTCAACCCAACCGTAGTGCAATGGAGGGGCCTCGCCCTGGGAGAACTGCCGCAGAGATCACGGTGTCTGCTGTGCCAGGTAGGTATCAGCTGCCGAGCTCAGTGCTAGGCTATGTACAACGTTTTTCACCAGGGATGTGGTGTCCAAGCCGTACAACGGGGAACATGTGTCCTTTGTGGGCCTCTGCTCCCACACGCATGGAGAACCTACATGGCTCATCTACCATGAGCCGCTTTAAGCAGACACTTATGCTGGGGCGACTACTTTATGCCTGCTTTAAGGCGTCGAATTTGCCCGGCTGGCTTGGGAATTATCTCCAGACTGGAGTGAGCTGCCATCTGGCGAGAAAGAGTGGAACCAGCTTTGCTCCACTGCAGTGAGGAGTGTTGTCCAAAGCCATCCACTGCCACCATGCCCTGCCCTCTGGCGGGGGATACAGCAACTGACCAGCCCTCTAGACTTGTGCTCTGGTCAGACCGAAAAGGCTCTGTTCATACTGAAACAGCCCAGGACCATGGATGGAATGTGAATCCATAAAGGAAATGATAGTGGCCTTGCCCAATGGAGCAGTGGAGACATTTTATTTTGCACATGACGTATATTATATTATATCGTGCTACACAACCGGCCATGACAAGGAGCAGGCCTGCCCTGAGAAGGACACTCCTGGTATTTTAGCAACGCCATGCCTGCCTGATGGCATGAGAAGTACATAGAGAGGGGTGGGAGGGGCATGCTATCGTTCATGCTGGTGCCGAGAATGGAATATATATATATACAAAGTCATATGGGCACTCGTTAACATTTACACGGTGCTAGTACGGCAGACGCGCGGCTCCGGGAGCGCTACGGCCAGGGCAATGAGCGCAGCGTCGTTTTCGGGAGCTGTGCTGCAATGTCCGATTCCTTAGCTACGTCCCAGATTTTGCGGATTTCAAATCAGACAAATATCAAGGTCTACAGAGGCGGGCGAACACGGCAGTTTGAAATCAGGGATTGGACATTTGTGCGTGCTGCATCGACGTGCCCGGGAACGGGGTTCGAGAGCGAGAGGTGGCTTCTTTTTACTTTGGTTTAGATGTCGGGGGATAGCTCGGACGCTGCGCACCCGAGTCATCCACATTTGGGATTCGCAAGCGTCAACCCAACCGTAGTGCAATGGAGGGGCCTCGCCCTGGGAGAACTGCCGCATAGATCACGGTGTCTGCTGTGCCAGGTAGGTATCAGCTGCCGAGCTCAGTGCTAGGCTATGTACAACGTTTTTCACCAGGGATGTGGTGTCCAAGCCGTACAACGGGGAACATGTGTCCTTTGTGGGCCTCTGCTCCCACACGCATGGAGAACCTACATGGCTGATCTACCATGAGCCGCTTTAAGCAGACACTTATGCTGGGGCGACTACTTTATGCCTGCTTTAAGGCGTCGAATTTGCCCGGCTGGCTTGGGAATTATCTCCAGACTGGAGTGAGCTGCCATCTGGCGAGAAAGAGTGGAACCAGCTTTGCTCCACTGCAGTGAGGAGTGTTGTCCAAAGCCATCCACTGCCACCATGCCCTGCCCTCTGGCGGGGGATACAGCAACTGACCAGCCCTCTAGACTTGTGCTCTGGTCAGACCGAAAAGGCTCTGTTCATACTGAAACAGCCCAGGACCATGGATGGAATGTGAATCCATAAAGGAAATGATAGTGGCCTTGCCCAATGGAGCAGTGGGGACATTTTATTTTGCACATGACGTATATTATATGATATCGTGCTACACAACCGGCCATGACAAGGAGCAGGCCTGCCCTGAGAAGGACACTCCTGGTATTTTAGCAACGCCATGCCTGCCTGATGGCATGAGAAGTACATAGAGAGGGGTGGGAGGGGCATGCTATCGTTCATGCTGGTGCCGAGAATGGAATATATATATATACAAAGTCATATGGGCACTCGTTAACATTTACACGGTGCTAGTACGGCAGACGCGCGGCTCCGGGAGCGCTACGGCCAGGGCAATGAGCGCAGCGTCGTTTTCGGGAGCTGTGCTGCAATGTCCGATTCCTTAGCTACGTCCCAGATTTTGCGGATTTCAAATCAGACAAATATCAAGGTCTACAGAGGCGGGCGAACACGGCAGTTTGAAATCAAGGATTGGACATTTGTGCGTGCTGCATCGACGTGCCCGGGAACGGGGTTCGAGAGCGAGAGGTAGCTTCTTTTTACTTTGGTTTAGATGTCGGGGGATAGCTCGGACGCTGCGCACCCGAGTCATCCACATTTGGGATTCGCAAGCGTCAACCCAACCGTAGTGCAATGGAGGGGCCTCGCCCTGGGAGAACTGCCGCATAGATCACGGTGTCTGCTGTGCCAGGTAGGTATCAGCTGCCGAGCTCAGTGCTAGGCTATGTACAACGTTTTTCACCAGGGATGTGGTGTCCAAGCCGTACAACGGGGCATGTGTCCTTTGTGGGCCTCTGCTCCCACACGCATGGAGAACCTACATGGCTGATCTACCATGAGCCGCTTTAAGCAGACACTAATGCTGGGGCGACTACTTTATGCCTGCTTTAAGGCATCGAATTTGCCCGGCTGGCTTGGGAATTATCTCCAGACTGGAGTGAGCTGCCATCTGGCGAGAAAGAGTGGAACCAGCTTTGCTCCACTGCAGTGAGGAGTGTTGTCCAAAGCCATCCACTGCCACCATGCCCTGCCCTCTGGCGGGGGATACAGCAACTGACCAGCCCTCTAGACTTGTGCTCTGGTCAGACCGAAAAGGCTCTGTTCATACTGAAACAGCCCAGGACCATGGATGGAATGTGAATCCATAAAGGAAATGATAGTGGCCTTGCCCAATGGAGCAGTGGGGTCATTTTATTTTGCACATGACGTATATTATATGATATCGTGCTACACAACCGGCCATGACAAGGAGCAGGCCTGCCCTGAGAAGGACACTCCTGGTATTTTAGCAACGCCATGCCTGCCTGATGGCATGAGAAGTACATAGAGAGGGGTGGGAGGGGCATGCTATCGTTCATGCTGGTGCCGAGAATGGAATATATATATATACAAAGTCATATGGGCACTCGTTAACATTTACACGGTGCTAGTACGGCGGACGCGCGGCTCCGGGAGCGCTACGGCCAGGGCAATGAGCGCAGCGTCGTTTTCGGGAGCTGTGCTGCAATGTCCGATTCCTTAGCTACGTCCCAGATTTTGCGGATTTCAAATCAGACAAATATCAAGGTCTACAGAGGCGGGCGAACACGGCAGTTTGAAATCAGGGATTGGACATTTGTGCGTGCTGCATCGACGTGCCCGGGAACGGGGTTCGAGAGCGAGAGGTGGCTTCTTTTTACTTTGGTTTAGATGTCGGGGGATAGCTCGGACGCTGCGCACCCGAGTCATCCACATTTGGGATTCGCAAGCGTCAACCCAACCGTAGTGCAATGGAGGGGCCTCGCCCTGGGAGAACTGCCGCATAGATCACGGTGTCTGCTGTGCCAGGTAGGTATCAGCTGCCGAGCTCAGTGCTAGGCTATGTACAACGTTTTTCACCAGGGATGTGGTGTCCAAGCCGTACAACGGGGAACATGTGTCCTTTGTGGGCCTCTGCTCCCACACGCATGGAGAACCTACATGGCTGATCTACCATGAGCCGCTTTAAGCAGACACTAATGCCGGGGCGACTACTTTATGCCTGCTTTAAGGCATCGAATTTGCCCGGCTGGCTTGGGAATTATCTCCAGACTGGAGTGAGCTGCCATCTGGCGAGAAAGAGTGGAACCAGCTTTGCTCCACTGCAGTGAGGAGTGTTGTCCAAAGCCATCCACTGCCACCATGCCCTGCCCTCTGGCGGGGGATACAGCAACTGACCAGCCCTCTAGACTTGTGCTCTGGTCAGACCGAAAAGGCTCTGTTCATACTGAAACAGCCCAGGACCATGGATGGAATGTGAATCCATAAAGGAAATGATAGTGGCCTTGCCCAATGGAGCAGTGGGGTCATTTTATTTTGCACATGACGTATATTATATGATATCGTGCTACACAACCGGCCATGACAAGGAGCAGGCCTGCCCTGAGAAGGACACTCCTGGTATTTTAGCAACGCCATGCCTGCCTGATGGCATGAGAAGTACATAGAGAGGGGTGGGAGGGGCATGCTATCGTTCATGCTGGTGCCGAGAATGGAATATATATATATACAAAGTCATATGGGCACTCGTTAACATTTACACGGTGCTAGTACGGCGGACGCGCGGCTCCGGGAGCGCTACGGCCAGGGCAATGAGCGCAGCGTCGTTTTCGGGAGCTGTGCTGCAATGTCCGATTCCTTAGCTACGTCCCAGATTTTGCGGATTTCAAATCAGACAAATATCAAGGTCTACAGAGGCGGGCGAACACGGCAGTTTGAAATCAGGGATTGGACATTTGTGCGTGCTGCATCGACGTGCCCGGGAACGGGGTTCGAGAGCGAGAGGTGGCTTCTTTTTACTTTGGTTTAGATGTCGGGGGATAGCTCGGACGCTGCGCACCCGAGTCATCCACATTTGGGATTCGCAAGCGTCAACCCAACCGTAGTGCAATGGAGGGGCCTCGCCCTGGGAGAACTGCCGCATAGATCACGGTGTCTGCTGTACCAGGTAGGTATCAGCTGCCGAGCTCAGTGCTAGGCTATGTACAACGTTTTTCACCAGGGATGTGGTGTCCAAGCCGTACAACGGGGAACATGTGTCCTTTGTCGGCCTCTGCTCCCACACGCATGGAGAACCTACATGGCTGATCTACCATGAGCCGCTTTAAGCAGACACTTATGCTGGGGCGACTACTTTATGCCTGCTTTAAGGCGTCGAATTTGCCCGGCTGGCTTGGGAATTATCTCCAGACTGGAGTGAGCTGCCATCTGGCGAGAAAGAGTGGAACCAGCTTTGCTCCACTGCAGTGAGGAGTGTTGTCCAAAGCCATCCACTGCCACCATGCCCTGCCCTCTGGCGGGGGATACAGCAACTGACCAGCCCTCTAGACTTGTGCTCTGGTCAGACCGAAAAGGCTCTGTTCATACTGAAACAGCCCAGGACCATGGATGGAATGTGAATCCATAAAGGAAATGATAGTGGCCTTGCCCAATGGAGCAGTGGGGACATTTTATTTTGCACATGACGTATATTATATGATATCGTGCTACACAACCGGCCATGACAAGGAGCAGGCCTGCCCTGAGAAGGACACTCCTGGTATTTTAGCAACGCCATGCCTGCCTGATGGCATGAGAAGTACATAGAGAGGGGTGGGAGGGGCATGCTATCGTTCATGCTGGTGCCGAGAATGGAATATATATATATACAAAGTCATATGGGCACTCGTTAACATTTACACGGTGCTAGTACGGCAGACGCGCGGCTCCGGGAGCGCTACGGCCAGGGCAATGAGCGCAGCGTCGTTTTCGGGAGCTGTGCTGCAATGTCCGATTCCTTAGCTACGTCCCAGATTTTGCGGATTTCAAATCAGACAAATATCAAGGTCTACAGAGGCGGGCGAACACGGCAGTTTGAAATCAGGGATTGGACATTTGTGCGTGCTGCATCGACGTGCCCGGGAACGGGGTTCGAGAGCGAGAGGTGGCTTCTTTTTACTTTGGTTTAGATGTCGGGGGATAGCTCGGACGCTGCGCACCCGAGTCATCCACATTTGGGATTCGCAAGCGTCAACCCAACCGTAGTGCAATGGAGGGGCCTCGCCCTGGGAGAACTGCCGCATAGATCACGGTGTCTGCTGTGCCAGGTAGGTATCAGCTGCCGAGCTCAGTGCTAGGCTATGTACAACGTTTTTCACCAGGGATGTGGTGTCCAAGCCGTACAACGGGGAACATGTGTCCTTTGTGGGCCTCTGCTCCCACACGCATGGAGAACCTACATGGCTGATCTACCATGAGCCGCTTTAAGCAGACACTTATGCTGGGGCGACTACTTTATGCCTGCTTTAAGGCGTCGAATTTGCCCGGCTGGCTTGGGAATTATCTCCAGACTGGAGTGAGCTGCCATCTGGCGAGAAAGAGTGGAACCAGCTTTGCTCCACTGCAGTGAGGAGTGTTGTCCAAAGCCATCCACTGCCACCATGCCCTGCCCTCTGGCGGGGGATACAGCAACTGACCAGCCCTCTAGACTTGTGCTCTGGTCAGACCGAAAAGGCTCTGTTCATACTGAAACAGCCCAGGACCATGGATGGAATGTGAATCCATAAAGGAAATGATAGTGGCCTTGCCCAATGGAGCAGTGGGGACATTTTATTTTGCACATGACGTATATTATATGATATCGTGCTACACAACCGGCCATGACAAGGAGCAGGCCTGCCCTGAGAAGGACACTCCTGGTATTTTAGCAACGCCATGCCTGCCTGATGGCATGAGAAGTACATAGAGAGGGGTGGGAGGGGCATGCTATCGTTCATGCTGGTGCCGAGAATGGAATATATATATATACAAAGTCATATGGGCACTCGTTAACATTTACATGGTGCTAGTACGGCAGACGCGCGGCTCCGGGAGCGCTACGGCCAGGGCAATGAGCGCAGCGTCGTTTTCGGGAGCTGTGCTGCAATGTCCGATTCCTTAGCTACGTCCCAGATTTTGCGGATTTCAAATCAGACAAATATCAAGGTCTACAGAGGCGGGCGAACACGGCAGTTTGAAATCAGGGATTGGACATTTGTGCGTGCTGCATCGACGTGCCCGGGAACGGGGTTCGAGAGCGAGAGGTGGCTTCTTTTTACTTTGGTTTAGATGTCGGGGGATAGCTCGGACGCTGCGCACCCGAGTCATCCACATTTGGGATTCGCAAGCGTCAACCCAACCGTAGTGCAATGGAGGGGCCTCGCCCTGGGAGAACTGCCGCATAGATCACGGTGTCTGCTGTGCCAGGTAGGTATCAGCTGCCGAGCTCAGTGCTAGGCTATGTACAACGTTTTTCACCAGGGATGTGGTGTCCAAGCCGTACAACGGGGAACATGTGTCCTTTGTGGGCCTCTGCTCCCACACGCATGGAGAACCTACATGGCTGATCTACCATGAGCCGCTTTAAGCAGACACTTATGCTGGGGCGACTACTTTATGCCTGCTTTAAGGCGTCGAATTTGCCCGGCTGGCTTGGGAATTATCTCCAGACTGGAGTGAGCTGCCATCTGGCGAGAAAGAGTGGAACCAGCTTTGCTCCACTGCAGTGAGGAGTGTTGTCCAAAGCCATCCACTGCCACCATGCCCTGCCCTCTGGCGGGGGATACAGCAACTGACCAGCCCTCTAGACTTGTGCTCTGGTCAGACCGAAAAGGCTCTGTTCATACTGAAACAGCCCAGGACCATGGATGGAATGTGAATCCATAAAGGAAATGATAGTGGCCTTGCCCAATGGAGCAGTGGGGACATTTTATTTTGCACATGACGTATATTATATGATATCGTGCTACACAACCGGCCATGACAAGGAGCAGGCCTGCCCTGAGAAGGACACTCCTGGTATTTTAGCAACGCCATGCCTGCCTGATGGCATGAGAAGTACATAGAGAGGGGTGGGAGGGGCATGCTATCGTTCATGCTGGTGCCGAGAATGGAATATATATATATACAAAGTCATATGGGCACTCGTTAACATTTACACGGTGCTAGTACGGCAGACGCGCGGCTCCGGGAGCGCTACGGCCAGGGCAATGAGCGCAGCGTCGTTTTCGGGAGCTGTGCTGCAATGTCCGATTCCTTAGCTACGTCCCAGATTTTGCGGATTTCAAATCAGACAAATATCAAGGTCTACAGAGGGGGGCGAACACGGCAGTTTGAAATCAGGGATTGGACATTTGTGCGTGCTGCATCGACGTGCCCGGGAACGGGGTTCGAGAGCGAGAGGTGGCTTCTTTTTACTTTGGTTTAGATGTCGGGGGATAGCTCGGACGCTGCGCACCCGAGTCATCCACATTTGGGATTCGCAAGCGTCAACCCAACCGTAGTGCAATGGAGGGGCCTCGCCCTGGGAGAACTGCCGCATAGATCACGGTGTCTGCTGTGCCAGGTAGGTATCAGCTGCCGAGCTCAGTGCTAGGCTATGTACAACGTTTTTCACCAGGGATGTGGTGTCCAAGCCGTACAACGGGGAACATGTGTCCTTTGTGGGCCTCTGCTCCCACACGCATGGAGAACCTACATGGCTGATCTACCATGAGCCGCTTTAAGCAGACACTTATGCTGGGGCGACTACTTTATGCCTGCTTTAAGGCGTCGAATTTGCCCGGCTGGCTTGGGAATTATCTCCAGACTGGAGTGAGCTGCCATCTGGCGAGAAAGAGTGGAACCAGCTTTGCTCCACTGCAGTGAGGAGTGTTGTCCAAAGCCATCCACTGCCACCATGCCCTGCCCTCTGGCGGGGGATACAGCAACTGACCAGCCCTCTAGACTTGTGCTCTGGTCAGACCGAAAAGGCTCTGTTCATACTGAAACAGCCCAGGACCATGGATGGAATGTGAATCCATAAAGGAAATGATAGTGGCCTTGCCCAATGGAGCAGTGGGGACATTTTATTTTGCACATGACGTATATTATATGATATCGTGCTACACAACCGGCCATGACAAGGAGCAGGCCTGCCCTGAGAAGGACACTCCTGGTATTTTAGCAACGCCATGCCTGCCTGATGGCATGAGAAGTACATAGAGAGGGGTGGGAGGGGCATGCTATCGTTCATGCTGGTGCCGAGAATGGAATATATATATATACAAAGTCATATGGGCACTCGTTAACATTTACACGGTGCTAGTACGGCAGACGCGCGGCTCCGGGAGCGCTACGGCCAGGGCAATGAGCGCAGCGTCGTTTTCGGGAGCTGTGCTGCAATGTCCGATTCCTTAGCTACGTCCCAGATTTTGCGGATTTCAAATCAGACAAATATCAAGGTCTACAGAGGCGGGCGAACACGGCAGTTTGAAATCAGGGATTGGACATTTGTGCGTGCTGCATCGACGTGCCCGGGAACGGGGTTCGAGAGCGAGAGGTGGCTTCTTTTTACTTTGGTTTAGATGTCGGGGGATAGCTCGGACGCTGCGCACCCGAGTCATCCACATTTGGGATTCGCAAGCGTCAACCCAACCGTAGTGCAATGGAGGGGCCTCGCCCTGGGAGAACTGCCGCATAGATCACGGTGTCTGCTGTGCCAGGTAGGTATCAGCTGCCGAGCTCAGTGCTAGGCTATGTACAACGTTTTTCACCAGGGATGTGGTGTCCAAGCCGTACAACGGGGAACATGTGTCCTTTGTGGGCCTCTGCTCCCACACGCATGGAGAACCTACATGGCTGATCTACCATGAGCCGCTTTAAGCAGACACTTATGCTGGGGCGACTACTTTATGCCTGCTTTAAGGCGTCGAATTTGCCCGGCTGGCTTGGGAATTATCTCCAGACTGGAGTGAGCTGCCATCTGGCGAGAAAGAGTGGAACCAGCTTTGCTCCACTGCAGTGAGGAGTGTTGTCCAAAGCCATCCACTGCCACCATGCCCTGCCCTCTGGCGGGGGATACAGCAACTGACCAGCCCTCTAGACTTGTGCTCTGGTCAGACCGAAAAGGCTCTGTTCATACTGAAACAGCCCAGGACCATGGATGGAATGTGAATCCATAAAGGAAATGATAGTGGCCTTGCCCAATGGAGCAGTGGGGTCATTTTATTTTGCACATGACGTATATTATATGATATCGTGCTACACAACCGGCCATGACAAGGAGCAGGCCTGCCCTGAGAAGGACACTCCTGGTATTTTAGCAACGCCATGCCTGCCTGATGGCATGAGAAGTACATAGAGAGGGGTGGGAGGGGCATGCTATCGTTCATGCTGGTGCCGAGAATGGAATATATATATATACAAAGTCATATGGGCACTCGTTAACATTTACACGGTGCTAGTACGGCGGACGCGCGGCTCCGGGAGCGCTACGGCCAGGGCAATGAGCGCAGCGTCGTTTTCGGGAGCTGTGCTGCAATGTCCGATTCCTTAGCTACGTCCCAGATTTTGCGGATTTCAAATCAGACAAATATCAAGGTCTACAGAGGCGGGCGAACACGGCAGTTTGAAATCAGGGATTGGACATTTGTGCGTGCTGCATCGACGTGCCCGGGAACGGGGTTCGAGAGCGAGAGGTGGCTTCTTTTTACTTTGGTTTAGATGTCGGGGGATAGCTCGGACGCTGCGCACCCGAGTCATCCACATTTGGGATTCGCAAGCGTCAACCCAACCGTAGTGCAATGGAGGGGCCTCGCCCTGGGAGAACTGCCGCATAGATCACGGTGTCTGCTGTGCCAGGTAGGTATCAGCTGCCGAGCTCAGTGCTAGGCTATGTACAACGTTTTTCACCAGGGATGTGGTGTCCAAGCCGTACAACGGGGAACATGTGTCCTTTGTGGGCCTCTGCTCCCACACGCATGGAGAACCTACATGGCTGATCTACCATGAGCCGCTTTAAGCAGACACTTATGCTGGGGCGACTACTTTATGCCTGCTTTAAGGCGTCGAATTTGCCCGGCTGGCTTGGGAATTATCTCCAGACTGGAGTGAGCTGCCATCTGGCGAGAAAGAGTGGAACCAGCTTTGCTCCACTGCAGTGAGGAGTGTTGTCCAAAGCCATCCACTGCCACCATGCCCTGCCCTCTGGCGGGGGATACAGCAACTGACCAGCCCTCTAGACTTGTGCTCTGGTCAGACCGAAAAGGCTCTGTTCATACTGAAACAGCCCAGGACCATGGATGGAATGTGAATCCATAAAGGAAATGATAGTGGCCTTGCCCAATGGAGCAGTGGGGACATTTTATTTTGCACATGACGTATATTATATGATATCGTGCTACACAACCGGCCATGACAAGGAGCAGGCCTGCCCTGAGAAGGACACTCCTGGTATTTTAGCAACGCCATGCCTGCCTGATGGCATGAGAAGTACATAGAGAGGGGTGGGAGGGGCATGCTATCGTTCATGCTGGTGCCGAGAATGGAATATATATATATACAAAGTCATATGGGCACTCGTTAACATTTACACGGTGCTAGTACGGCAGACGCGCGGCTCCGGGAGCGCTACAGCCAGGGCAATGAGCGCAGCGTCGTTTTCGGGAGCTGTGCTGCAATGTCCGATTCCTTAGCTACGTCCCAGATTTTGCGGATTTCAAATCAGACAAATATCAAGGTCTACAGAGGCGGGCGAACACGGCAGTTTGAAATCAGGGATTGGACATTTGTGCGTGCTGCATCGACGTGCCCGGGAACGGGGTTCGAGAGCGAGAGGTGGCTTTTTTTTACTTTGGTTTAGATGTCGGGGGATAGCTCGGACGCTGCGCACCCGAGTCATCCACATTTGGGATTCGCAAGCGTCAACCCAACCGTAGTGCAATGGAGGGGCCTCGCCCTGGGAGAACTGCCGCATAGATCACGGTGTCTGCTGTGCCAGGTAGGTATCAGCTGCCGAGCTCAGTGCTAGGCTATGTACAACGTTTTTCACCAGGGATGTGGTGTCCAAGCCGTACAACGGGGAACATGTGTCCTTTGTGGGCCTCTGCTCCCACACGCATGGAGAACCTACATGGCTGATCTACCATGAGCCGCTTTAAGCAGACACTTATGCTGGGGCGACTACTTTATGCCTGCTTTAAGGCGTCGAATTTGCCCGGCTGGCTTGGGAATTATCTCCAGACTGGAGTGAGCTGCCATCTGGCGAGAAAGAGTGGAACCAGCTTTGCTCCACTGCAGTGAGGAGTGTTGTCCAAAGCCATCCACTGCCACCATGCCCTGCCCTCTGGCGGGGGATACAGCAACTGACCAGCCCTCTAGACTTGTGCTCTGGTCAGACCGAAAAGGCTCTGTTCATACTGAAACAGCCCAGGACCATGGATGGAATGTGAATCCATAAAGGAAATGATAGTGGCCTTGCCCAATGGAGCAGTGGGGTCATTTTATTTTGCACATGACGTATATTATATGATATTGTGCTACACAACCGGCCATGACAAGGAGCAGGCCTGCCCTGAGAAGGACACTCCTGGTATTTTAGCAACGCCATGCCTGCCTGATGGCATGAGAAGTACATAGAGAGGGGTGGGAGGGGCATGCTATCGTTCATGCTGGTGCCGAGAATGGAATATATATATATACAAAGTCATATGGGCACTCGTTAACATTTACACGGTGCTAGTACGGCGGATGCGCGGCTCCGGGAGCGCTACGGCCAGGGCAATGAGCGCAGCGTCGTTTTCGGGAGCTGTGCTGCAATGTCCGATTCCTTAGCTACGTCCCAGATTTTGCGGATTTCAAATCAGACAAATATCAAGGTCTACAGAGGCGGGCGAACACGGCAGTTTGAAATCAGGGATTGCACATTTGTGCGTGCTGCATCGACGTGCCCGGGAACGGGGTTCGAGAGCGAGAGGTGGCTTCTTTTTACTTTGGTTTAGATGTCGGGGGATAGCTCGGACGCTGCGCACCCGAGTCATCCACATTTGGGATTCGCAAGCGTCAACCCAACCGTAGTGCAATGGAGGGGCCTCGCCCTGGGAGAACTGCCGCATAGATCACGGTGTCTGCTGTGCCAGGTAGGTATCAGCTGCCGAGCTCAGTGCTAGGCTATGTACAACGTTTTTCACCAGGGATGTGGTGTCCAAGCCGTACAACGGGGAACATGTGTCCTTTGTGGGCCTCTGCTCCCACACGCATGGAGAACCTACATGGCTGATCTACCATGAGCCGCTTTAAGCAGACACTTATGCTGGGGCGACTACTTTATGCCTGCTTTAAGGCGTCGAATTTGCCCGGCTGGCTTGGGAATTATCTCCAGACTGGAGTGAGCTGCCATCTGGCGAGAAAGAGTGGAACCAGCTTTGCTCCACTGCAGTGAGGAGTGTTGTCCAAAGCCATCCACTGCCACCATGCCCTGCCCTCTGGCGGGGGATACAGCAACTGACCAGCCCTCTAGACTTGTGCTCTGGTCAGACCGAAAAGGCTCTGTTCATACTGAAACAGCCCAGGACCATGGATGGAATGTGAATCCATAAAGGAAATGATAGTGGCCTTGCCCAATGGAGCAGTGGGGTCATTTTATTTTGCACATGACGTATATTATATGATATCGTGCTACACAACCGGCCATGACAAGGAGCAGGCCTGCCCTGAGAAGGACACTCCTGGTATTTTAGCAACGCCATGCCTGCCTGATGGCATGAGAAGTACATAGAGAGGGGTGGGAGGGGCATGCTATCGTTCATGCTGGTGCCGAGAATGGAATATATATATATACAAAGTCATATGGGCACTCGTTAACATTTACACGGTGCTAGTACGGCGGATGCGCGGCTCCGGGAGCGCTACGGCCAGGGCAATGAGCGCAGCGTCGTTTTCGGGAGCTGTGCTGCAATGTCCGATTCCTTAGCTACGTCCCAGATTTTGCGGATTTCAAATCAGACAAATATCAAGGTCTACAGAGGCGGGCGAACACGGCAGTTTGAAATCAGGGATTGGACATTTGTGCGTGCTGCATCGACGTGCCCGGGAACGGGGTTCGAGAGCGAGAGGTGGCTTCTTTTTACTTTGGTTTAGATGTCGGGGGATAGCTCGGACGCTGCGCACCCGAGTCATCCACATTTGGAATTCGCAAGCGTCAACCCAACCGTAGTGCAATGGAGGGGCCTCGCCCTGGGAGAACTGCCGCATAGATCACGGTGTCTGCTGTGCCAGGTAGGTATCAGCTGCCGAGCTCAGTGCTAGGCTATGTACAACGTTTTTCACCAGGGATGTGGTGTCCAAGCCGTACAACGGGGAACATGTGTCCTTTGTGGGCCTCTGCTCCCACACGCATGGAGAACCTACATGGCTGATCTACCATGAGCCGCTTTAAGCAGACACTTATGCTGGGGCGACTACTTTATGCCTGCTTTAAGGCGTCGAATTTGCCCGGCTGGCTTGGGAATTATCTCCAGACTGGAGTGAGCTGCCATCTGGCGAGAAAGAGTGGAACCAGCTTTGCTCCACTGCAGTGAGGAGTGTTGTCCAAAGCCATCCACTGCCACCATGCCCTGCCCTCTGGCGGGGGATACAGCAACTGACCAGCCCTCTAGACTTGTGCTCTGGTCAGACCGAAAAGGCTCTGTTCATACTGAAACAGCCCAGGACCATGGATGGAATGTGAATCCATAAAGGAAATGATAGTGGCCTTGCCCAATGGAGCAGTGGGGTCATTTTATTTTGCACATGACGTATATTATATGATATCGTGCTACACAACCGGCCATGACAAGGAGCAGGCCTGCCCTGAGAAGGACACTCCTGGTATTTTAGCAACGCCATGCCTGCCTGATGGCATGAGAAGTACATAGAGAGGGGTGGGAGGGGCATGCTATCGTTCATGCTGGTGCCGAGAATGGAATATATATATATACAAAGTCATATGGGCACTCGTTAACATTTACACGGTGCTAGTACGGCGGACGCGCGGCTCCGGGAGCGCTACGGCCAGGGCAATGAGCGCAGCGTCGTTTTCGGGAGCTGTGCTGCAATGTCCGATTCCTTAGCTACGTCCCAGATTTTGCGGATTTCAAATCAGACAAATATAAAGGTCTACAGAGGCGGGCGAACACGGCAGTTTGAAATCAGGGATTGGACATTTGTGCGTGCTGCATCGACGTGCCCGGGAACGGGGTTCGAGAGCGAGAGGTGGCTTCTTTTTACTTTGGTTTAGATGTCGGGGGATAGCTCGGACGCTGCGCACCCGAGTCATCCACATTTGGGATTCGCAAGCGTCAACCCAACCGTAGTGCAATGGAGGGGCCTCGCCCTGGGAGAACTGCCGCATAGATCACGGTGTCTGCTGTACCAGGTAGGTATCAGCTGCCGAGCTCAGTGCTAGGCTATGTACAACGTTTTTCACCAGGGATGTGGTGTCCAAGCCGTACAACGGGGAACATGTGTCCTTTGTGGGCCTCTGCTCCCACACGCATGGAGAACCTACATGGCTGATCTACCATGAGCCGCTTTAAGCAGACACTTATGCTGGGGCGACTACTTTATGCCTGCTTTAAGGCGTCGAATTTGCCCGGCTGGCTTGGGAATTATCTCCAGACTGGAGTGAGCTGCCATCTGGCGAGAAAGAGTGGAACCAGCTTTGCTCCACTGCAGTGAGGAGTGTTGTCCAAAGCCATCCACTGCCACCATGCCCTGCCCTCTGGCGGGGGATACAGCAACTGACCAGCCCTCTAGACTTGTGCTCTGGTCAGACCGAAAAGGCTCTGTTCATACTGAAACAGCCCAGGACCATGGATGGAATGTGAATCCATAAAGGAAATGATAGTGGCCTTGCCCAATGGAGCAGTGGGGTCATTTTATTTTGCACATGACGTATATTATATGATATCGTGCTACACAACCGGCCATGACAAGGAGCAGGCCTGCCCTGAGAAGGACACTCCTGGTATTTTAGCAACGCCATGCCTGCCTGATGGCATGAGAAGTACATAGAGAGGGGTGGGAGGGGCATGCTATCGTTCATGCTGGTGCCGAGAATGGAATATATATATATACAAAGTCATATGGGCACTCGTTAACATTTACACGGTGCTAGTACGGCGGACGCGCGGCTCCGGGAGCGCTACGGCCAGGGCAATGAGCGCAGCGTCGTTTTCGGGAGCTGTGCTGCAATGTCCGATTCCTTAGCTACGTCCCAGATTTTGCGGATTTCAAATCAGACAAATATCAAGGTCTACAGAGGCGGGCGAACACGGCAGTTTGAAATCAGGGATTGGACATTTGTGCGTGCTGCATCGACGTGCCCAGGACGGGGTTCGAGAGCGAGAGGTGGCTTCTTTTTACTTTGGTTTAGATGTCGGGGGATAGCTCGGACGCTGCGCACCCGAGTCATCCACATTTGGGATTCGCAAGCGTCAACCCAACCGTAGTGCAATGGAGGGGCCTCGCCCTGGGAGAACTGCCGCATAGATCACGGTGTCTGCTGTGCCAGGTAGGTATCAGCTGCCGAGCTCAGTGCTAGGCTATGTACAACGTTTTTCACCAGGGATGTGGTGTCCAAGCCGTACAACGGGGAACATGTGTCCTTTGTGGGCCTCTGCTCCCACACGCATGGAGAACCTACATGGCTGATCTACCATGAGCCGCTTTAAGCAGACACTTATGCTGGGGCGACTACTTTATGCCTGCTTCAAGGCGTCGAATTTGCCCGGCTGGCTTGGGAATTATCTCCAGACTGGAGTGAGCTGCCATCTGGCGAGAAAGAGTGGAACCAGCTTTGCTCCACTGCAGTGAGGAGTGTTGTCCAAAGCCATCCACTGCCACCATGCCCTGCCCTCTGGCGGGGGATACAGCAACTGACCAGCCCTCTAGACTTGTGCTCTGGTCAGACCGAAAAGGCTCTGTTCATACTGAAACAGCCCAGGACCATGGATGGAATGTGAATCCATAAAGGAAATGATAGTGGCCTTGCCCAATGGAGCAGTGGGGTCATTTTATTTTGCACATGACGTATATTATATGATATCGTGCTACACAACCGGCCATGACAAGGAGCAGGCCTGCCCTGAGAAGGACACTCCTGGTATTTTAGCAACGCCATGCCTGCCTGATGGCATGAGAAGTACATAGAGAGGGGTGGGAGGGGCATGCTATCGTTCATGCTGGTGCCGAGAATGGAATATATATATATACAAAGTCATATGGGCACTCGTTAACATTTACACGGTGCTAGTACGGCGGACGCGCGGCTCCGGGAGCGCTACGGCCAGGGCAATGAGCGCAGCGTCGTTTTCGGGAGCTGTGCTGCAATGTCCGATTCCTTAGCTACGTCCCAGATTTTGCGGATTTCAAATCAGACAAATATCAAGGTCTACAGAGGCGGGCGAACACGGCAGTTTGAAATCAGGGATTGGACATTTGTGCGTGCAGCATCGACGTGCCCGGGAACGGGGTTCGAGAGCGAGAGGTGGCTTCTTTTTACTTTGGTTTAGATGTCGGGGGATAGCTCGGACGCTGCGCACCCGAGTCATCCACATTGGGATTCGCAAGCGTCAACCCAACCGTAGTGCAATGGAGGGGCCTCGCCCTGGGAGAACTGCCGCATAGATCACGGTGTCTGCTGTACCAGGTAGGTATCAGCTGCCGAGCTCAGTGCTAGGCTATGTACAACGTTTTTCACCAGGGATGTGGTGTCCAAGCCGTACAACGGGGAACATGTGTCCTTTGTCGGCCTCTGCTCCCACACGCATGGAGAACCTACATGGCTGATCTACCATGAGCCGCTTTAAGCAGACACTTATGCTGGGGCGACTACTTTATGCCTGCTTTAAGGCGTCGAATTTGCCCGGCTTGCTTGGGAATTATCTCCAGACTGGAGTGAGCTGCCATCTGGCGAGAAAGAGTGGAACCAGCTTTGCTCCACTGCAGTGAGGAGTGTTGTCCAAAGCCATCCACTGCCACCATGCCCTGCCCTCTGGCGGGGGATACAGCAACTGACCAGCCCTCTAGACTTGTGCTCTGGTCAGACCGAAAAGGCTCTGTTCATACTGAAACAGCCCAGGACCATGGATGGAATGTGAATCCATAAAGGAAATGATAGTGGCCTTGCCCAATGGAGCAGTGGGGACATTTTATTTTGCACATGACGTATATTATATGATATCGTGCTACACAACCGGCCATGACAAGGAGCAGGCCTGCCCTGAGAAGGACACTCCTGGTATTTTAGCAACGCCATGCCTGCCTGATGGCATGAGAAGTACATAGAGAGGGGTGGGAGGGGCATGCTATCGTTCATGCTGGTGCCGAGAATGGAATATATATATATACAAAGTCATATGGGCACTCGTTAACATTTACACGGTGCTAGTACGGCAGACGCGCGGCTCCGGGAGCGCTACGGCCAGGGCAATGAGCGCAGCGTCGTTTTCGGGAGCTGTGCTGCAATGTCCGATTCCTTAGCTACGTCCCAGATTTTGCGGATTTCAAATCAGACAAATATCAAGGTCTACAGAGGCGGGCGAACACGGCAGTTTGAAATCAGGGATTGGACATTTGTGCGTGCTGCATCGACGTGCCCGGGAACGGGGTTCGAGAGCGAGAGGTGGCTTCTTTTTACTTTGGTTTAGATGTTGGGGGATAGCTCGGACGCTGCGCACCCGAGTCATCCACATTTGGGATTCGCAAGCGTCAACCCAACCGTAGTGCAATGGAGGGGCCTCGCCCTGGGAGAACTGCCGCATAGATCACGGTGTCTGCTGTGCCAGGTAGGTATCAGCTGCCGAGCTCAGTGCTAGGCTATGTACAACGTTTTTCACCAGGGATGTGGTGTCCAAGCCGTACAACGGGGAACATGTGTCCTTTGTGGGCCTCTGCTCCCACACGCATGGAGAACCTACATGGCTGATCTACCATGAGCCGCTTTAAGCAGACACTTATGCTGGGGCGACTACTTTATGCCTGCTTTAAGGCGTCGAATTTGCCCGGCTGGCTTGGGAATTATCTCCAGACTGGAGTGAGCTGCCATCTGGCGAGAAAGAGTGGAACCAGCTTTGCTCCACTGCAGTGAGGAGTGTTGTCCAAAGCCATCCACTGCCACCATGCCCTGCCCTCTGGCGGGGGATACAGCAACTGACCAGCCCTCTAGACTTGTGCTCTGGTCCGACCGAAAAGGCTCTGTTCATACTGAAACAGCCCAGGACCATGGATGGAATGTGAATCCATAAAGGAAATGATAGTGGCCTTGCCCAATGGAGCAGTGGGGTCATTTTATTTTGCACATGACGTATATTATATGATATCGTGCTACACAACCGGCCATGACAAGGAGCAGGCCTGCCCTGAGAAGGACACTCCTGGTATTTTAGCAACGCCATGCCTGCCTGATGGCATGAGAAGTACATAGAGAGGGGTGGGAGGGGCATGCTATCGTTCATGCTGGTGCCGAGAATGGAATATATATATATACAAAGTCATATGGGCACTCGTTAACATTTACACGGTGCTAGTACGGCGGATGCGCGGCTCCGGGAGCGCTACGGCCAGGGCAATGAGCGCAGCGTCGTTTTCGGGAGCTGTGCTGCAATGTCCGATTCCTTAGCTACGTCCCAGATTTTGCGGATTTCAAATCAGACAAATATCAAGGTCTACAGAGGCGGGCGAACACGGCAGTTTGAAATCAGGGATTGGACATTTGTGCGTGCTGCATCGACGTGCCCGGGAACGGGGTTCGAGAGCGAGAGGTGGCTTCTTTTTACTTTGGTTTAGATGTCGGGGGATAGCTCGGACGCTGCGCACCCGAGTCATCCACATTTGGAATTCGCAAGCGTCAACCCAACCGTAGTGCAATGGAGGGGCCTCGCCCTGGGAGAACTGCCGCATAGATCACGGTGTCTGCTGTGCCAGGTAGGTATCAGCTGCCGAGCTCAGTGCTAGGCTATGTACAACGTTTTTCACCAGGGATGTGGTGTCCAAGCCGTACAACGGGGAACATGTGTCCTTTGTGGGCCTCTGCTCCCACACGCATGGAGAACCTACATGGCTGATCTACCATGAGCCGCTTTAAGCAGACACTTATGCTGGGGCGACTACTTTATGCCTGCTTTAAGGCGTCGAATTTGCCCGGCTGGCTTGGGAATTATCTCCAGACTGGAGTGAGCTGCCATCTGGCGAGAAAGAGTGGAACCAGCTTTGCTCCACTGCAGTGAGGAGTGTTGTCCAAAGCCATCCACTGCCACCATGCCCTGCCCTCTGGCGGGGGATACAGCAACTGACCAGCCCTCTAGACTTGTGCTCTGGTCAGACCGAAAAGGCTCTGTTCATACTGAAACAGCCCAGGACCATGGATGGAATGTGAATCCATAAAGGAAATGATAGTGGCCTTGCCCAATGGAGCAGTGGGGTCATTTTATTTTGCACATGACGTATATTATATGATATCGTGCTACACAACCGGCCATGACAAGGAGCAGGCCTGCCCTGAGAAGGACACTCCTGGTATTTTAGCAACGCCATGCCTGCCTGATGGCATGAGAAGTACATAGAGAGGGGTGGGAGGGGCATGCTATCGTTCATGCTGGTGCCGAGAATGGAATATATATATATACAAAGTCATATGGGCACTCGTTAACATTTACACGGTGCTAGTACGGCGGACGCGCGGCTCCGGGAGCGCTACGGCCAGGGCAATGAGCGCAGCGTCGTTTTCGGGAGCTGTGCTGCAATGTCCGATTCCTTAGCTACGTCCCAGATTTTGCGGATTTCAAATCAGACAAATATCAAGGTCTACAGAGGCGGGCGAACACGGCAGTTTGAAATCAGGGATTGGACATTTGTGCGTGCTGCATCGACGTGCCCGGGAACGGGGTTCGAGAGCGAGAGGTGGCTTCTTTTTACTGTGGTTTAGATGTCGGGGGATAGCTCGGACGCTGCGCACCCGAGTCATCCACATTTGGGATTCGCAAGCGTCAACCCAACCGTAGTGCAATGGAGGGGCCTCGCCCTGGGAGAACTGCCGCATAGATCACGGTGTCTGCTGTACCAGGTAGGTATCAGCTGCCGAGCTCAGTGCTAGGCTATGTACAACGTTTTTCACCAGGGATGTGGTGTCCAAGCCGTACAACGGGGAACATGTGTCCTTTGTGGGCCTCTGCTCCCACACGCATGGAGAACCTACATGGCTGATCTACCATGAGCCGCTTTAAGCAGACACTTATGCTGGGGCGACTACTTTATGCCTGCTTTAAGGCGTCGAATTTGCCCGGCTGGCTTGGGAATTATCTCCAGACTGGAGTGAGCTGCCATCTGGCGAGAAAGAGTGGAACCAGCTTTGCTCCACTGCAGTGAGGAGTGTTGTCCAAAGCCATCCACTGCCACCATGCCCTGCCCTCTGGCGGGGGATACAGCAACTGACCAGCCCTCTAGACTTGTGCTCTGGTCAGACCGAAAAGGCTCTGTTCATACTGAAACAGCCCAGGACCATGGATGGAATGTGAATCCATAAAGGAAATGATAGTGGCCTTGCCCAATGGAGCAGTGGGGTCATTTTATTTTGCACATGACGTATATTATATGATATCGTGCTACACAACCGGCCATGACAAGGAGCAGGCCTGCCCTGAGAAGGACACTCCTGGTATTTTAGCAACGCCATGCCTGCCTGATGGCATGAGAAGTACATAGAGAGGGGTGGGAGGGGCATGCTATCGTTCATGCTGGTGCCGAGAATGGAATATATATATATACAAAGTCATATGGGCACTCGTTAACATTTACACGGTGCTAGTACGGCGGACGCGCGGCTCCGGGAGCGCTACGGCCAGGGCAATGAGCGCAGCGTCGTTTTCGGGAGCTGTGCTGCAATGTCCGATTCCTTAGCTACGTCCCAGATTTTGCGGATTTCAAATCAGACAAATATCAAGGTCTACAGAGGCGGGCGAACACGGCAGTTTGAAATCAGGGATTGGACATTTGTGCGTGCTGCATCGACGTGCCCGGGACGGGGTTCGAGAGCGAGAGGTGGCTTCTTTTTACTTTGGTTTAGATGTCGGGGGATAGCTCGGACGCTGCGCACCCGAGTCATCCACATTTGGGATTCGCAAGCGTCAACCCAACCGTAGTGCAATGGAGGGGCCTCGCCCTGGGAGAACTGCCGCATAGATCACGGTGTCTGCTGTGCCAGGTAGGTATCAGCTGCCGAGCTCAGTGCTAGGCTATGTACAACGTTTTTCACCAGGGATGTGGTGTCCAAGCCGTACAACGGGGAACATGTGTCCTTTGTGGGCCTCTGCTCCCACACGCATGGAGAACCTACATGGCTGATCTACCATGAGCCGCTTTAAGCAGACACTTATGCTGGGGCGACTACTTTATGCCTGCTTTAAGGCGTCGAATTTGCCCGGCTGGCTTGGGAATTATCTCCAGACTGGAGTGAGCTGCCATCTGGCGAGAAAGAGTGGAACCAGCTTTGCTCCACTGCAGTGAGGAGTGTTGTCCAAAGCCATCCACTGCCACCATGCCCTGCCCTCTGGCGGGGGATACAGCAACTGACCAGCCCTCTAGACTTGTGCTCTGGTCAGACCGAAAAGGCTCTGTTCATACTGAAACAGCCCAGGACCATGGATGGAATGTGAATCCATAAAGGAAATGATAGTGGCCTTGCCCAATGGAGCAGTGGGGTCATTTTATTTTGCACATGACGTATATTATATGATATCGTGCTACACAACCGGCCATGACAAGGAGCAGGCCTGCCCTGAGAAGGACACTCCTGGTATTTTAGCAACGCCATGCCTGCCTGATGGCATGAGAAGTACATAGAGAGGGGTGGGAGGGGCATGCTATCGTTCATGCTGGTGCCGAGAATGGAATATATATATATACAAAGTCATATGGGCACTCGTTAACATTTACACGGTGCTAGTACGGCGGACGCGCGGCTCCGGGAGCGCTACGGCCAGGGCAATGAGCGCAGCGTCGTTTTCGGGAGCTGTGCTGCAATGTCCGATTCCTTAGCTACGTCCCAGATTTTGCGGATTTCAAATCAGACAAATATCAAGGTCTACAGAGGCGGGCGAACACGGCAGTTTGAAATCAGGGATTGGACATTTGTGCGTGCTGCATCGACGTGCCCGGGAACGGGGTTCGAGAGCGAGAGGTGGCTTCTTTTTACTTTGGTTTAGATGTCGGGGGATAGCTCGGACGCTGCGCACCCGAGTCATCCACATTTGGGATTCGCAAGCGTCAACCCAACCGTAGTGCAATGGAGGGGCCTCGCCCTGGGAGAACTGCCGCATAGATCACGGTGTCTGCTGTACCAGGTAGGTATCAGCTGCCGAGCTCAGTGCTAGGCTATGTACAACGTTTTTCACCAGGGATGTGGTGTCCAAGCCGTACAACGGGGAACATGTGTCCTTTGTCGGCCTCTGCTCCCACACGCATGGAGAACCTACATGGCTGATCTACCATGAGCCGCTTTAAGCAGACACTTATGCTGGGGCGACTACTTTATGCCTGCTTTAAGGCGTCGAATTTGCCCGGCTGGCTTGGGAATTATCTCCAGACTGGAGTGAGCTGCCATCTGGCGAGAAAGAGTGGAACCAGCTTTGCTCCACTGCAGTGAGGAGTGTTGTCCAAAGCCATCCACTGCCACCATGCCCTGCCCTCTGGCGGGGGATACAGCAACTGACCAGCCCTCTAGACTTGTGCTCTGGTCAGACCGAAAAGGCTCTGTTCATACTGAAACAGCCCAGGACCATGGATGGAATGTGAATCCATAAAGGAAATGATAGTGGCCTTGCCCAATGGAGCAGTGGGGACATTTTATTTTGCACATGACGTATATTATATGATATCGTGCTACACAACCGGCCATGACAAGGAGCAGGCCTGCCCTGAGAAGGACACTCCTGGTATTTTAGCAACGCCATGCCTGCCTGATGGCATGAGAAGTACATAGAGAGGGGTGGGAGGGGCATGCTATCGTTCATGCTGGTGCCGAGAATGGAATATATATATATACAAAGTCATATGGGCACTCGTTAACATTTACACGGTGCTAGTACGGCAGACGCGCGGCTCCGGGAGCGCTACGGCCAGGGCAATGAGCGCAGCGTCGTTTTCGGGAGTTGTGCTGCAATGTCCGATTCCTTAGCTACGTCCCAGATTTTGCGGATTTCAAATCAGACAAATATCAAGGTCTACAGAGGCGGGCGAACACGGCAGTTTGAAATCAGGGATTGGACATTTGTGCGTGCTGCATCGACGTGCCCGGGAACGGGGTTCGAGAGCGAGAGGTGGCTTCTTTTTACTTTGGTTTAGATGTTGGGGGATAGCTCGGACGCTGCGCACCCGAGTCATCCACATTTGGGATTCGCAAGCGTCAACCCAACCGTAGTGCAATGGAGGGGCCTCGCCCTGGGAGAACTGCCGCATAGATCACGGTGTCTGCTGTGCCAGGTAGGTATCAGCTGCCGAGCTCAGTGCTAGGCTATGTACAACGTTTTTCACCAGGGATGTGGTGTCCAAGCCGTACAACGGGGAACATGTGTCCTTTGTGGGCCTCTGCTCCCACACGCATGGAGAACCTACATGGCTGATCTACCATGAGCCGCTTTAAGCAGACACTTATGCTGGGGCGACTACTTTATGCCTGCTTTAAGGCGTCGAATTTGCCCGGCTGGCTTGGGAATTATCTCCAGACTGGAGTGAGCTGCCATCTGGCGAGAAAGAGTGGAACCAGCTTTGCTCCACTGCAGTGAGGAGTGTTGTCCAAAGCCATCCACTGCCACCATGCCCTGCCCTCTGGCGGGGGATACAGCAACTGACCAGCCCTCTAGACTTGTGCTCTGGTCAGACCGAAAAGGCTCTGTTCATACTGAAACAGCCCAGGACCATGGATGGAATGTGAATCCATAAAGGAAATGATAGTGGCCTTGCCCAATGGAGCAGTGGGGTCATTTTATTTTGCACATGACGTATATTATATGATATCGTGCTACACAACCGGCCATGACAAGGAGCAGGCCTGCCCTGAGAAGGACACTCCTGGTATTTTAGCAACGCCATGCCTGCCTGATGGCATGAGAAGTACATAGAGAGGGGTGGGAGGGGCATGCTATCGTTCATGCTGGTGCCGAGAATGGAATATATATATATACAAAGTCATATGGGCACTCGTTAACATTTACACGGTGCTAGTACGGCGGACGCGCGGCTCCGGGAGCGCTACGGCCAGGGCAATGAACGCAGCGTCGTTTTCGGGAGCTGTGCTGCAATGTCCGATTCCTTAGCTACGTCCCAGATTTTGCGGATTTCAAATCAGACAAATATCAAGGTCTACAGAGGCGGGCGAACACGGCAGTTTGAAATCAGGGATTGGACATTTGTGCGTGCTGCATCGACGTGCCCGGGAACGGGGTTCGAGAGCGAGAGGTGGCTTCTTTTTACTTTGGTTTAGATGTTGGGGGATAGCTCGGACGCTGCGCACCCGAGTCATCCACATTTGGGATTCGCAAGCGTCAACCCAACCGTAGTGCAATGGAGGGGCCTCGCCCTGGGAGAACTGCCGCATAGATCACGGTGTCTGCTGTGCCAGGTAGGTATCAGCTGCCGAGCTCAGTGCTAGGCTATGTACAACGTTTTTCACCAGGGATGTGGTGTCCAAGCCGTACAACGGGGAACATGTGTCCTTTGTGGGCCTCTGCTCCCACACGCATGGAGAACCTACATGGCTGATCTACCATGAGCCGCTTTAAGCAGACACTTATGCTGGGGCGACTACTTTATGCCTGCTTTAAGGCGTCGAATTTGCCCGGCTGGCTTGGGAATTATCTCCAGACTGGAGTGAGCTGCCATCTGGCGAGAAAGAGTGGAACCAGCTTTGCTCCACTGCAGTGAGGAGTGTTGTCCAAAGCCATCCACTGCCACCATGCCCTGCCCTCTGGCGGGGGATACAGCAACTGACCAGCCCTCTAGACTTGTGCTCTGGTCAGACCGAAAAGGCTCTGTTCATACTGAAACAGCCCAGGACCATGGATGGAATGTGAATCCATAAAGGAAATGATAGTGGCCTTGCCCAATGGAGCAGTGGGGTCATTTTATTTTGCACATGACGTATATTATATGATATCGTGCTACACAACCGGCCATGACAAGGAGCAGGCCTGCCCTGAGAAGGACACTCCTGGTATTTTAGCAACGCCATGCCTGCCTGATGGCATGAGAAGTACATAGAGAGGGGTGGGAGGGGCATGCTATCGTTCATGCTGGTGCCGAGAATGGAATATATATATATACAAAGTCATATGGGCACTCGTTAACATTTACACGGTGCTAGTACGGCAGACGCGCGGCTCCGGGAGCGCTACGGCCAGGGCAATGAGCGCAGCGTCGTTTTCGGGAGCTGTGCTGCAATGTCCGATTCCTTAGCTACGTCCCAGATTTTGCGGATTTCAAATCAGACAAATATCAAGGTCTACAGAGGCGGGCGAACACGGCAGTTTGAAATCAGGGATTGGACATTTGTGCGTGCTGCATCGACGTGCCCAGGAACGGGGTTCGAGAGCGAGAGGTGGCTTCTTTTTACTTTGGTTTAGATGTCGGGGGATAGCTCGGACGCTGCGCACCCGAGTCATCCACATTTGGGATTCGCAAGCGTCAACCCAACCGTAGTGCAATGGAGGGGCCTTGCCCTGGGAGAACTGCCGCATAGATCACGGTGTCTGCTGTGCCAGGTAGGTATCAGCTGCCGAGCTCAGTGCTAGGCTATGTACAACGTTTTTCACCAGGGATGTGGTGTCCAAGCCGTACAACGGGGAACATGTGTCCTTTGTGGGCCTCTGCTCCCACACGCATGGAGAACCTACATGGCTGATCTACCATGAGCCGCTTTAAGCAGACACTTATGCTGGGGCGACTACTTTATGCCTGCTTTAAGGCGTCGAATTTGCCCGGCTGGCTTGGGAATTATCTCCAGACTGGAGTGAGCTGCCATCTGGCGAGAAAGAGTGGAACCAGCTTTGCTCCACTGCAGTGAGGAGTGTTGTCCAAAGCCATCCACTGCCACCATGCCCTGCCCTCTGGCGGGGGATACAGCAACTGACCAGCCCTCTAGACTTGTGCTCTGGTCAGACCGAAAAGGCTCTGTTCATACTGAAACAGCCCAGGACCATGGATGGAATGTGAATCCATAAAGGAAATGATAGTGGCCTTGCCCAATGGAGCAGTGGGGTCATTTTATTTTGCACATGACGTATATTATATGATATCGTGCTACACAACCGGCCATGACAAGGAGCAGGCCTGCCCTGAGAAGGACACTCCTGGTATTTTAGCAACGCCATGCCTGCCTGATGGCATGAGAAGTACATAGAGAGGGGTGGGAGGGGCATGCTATCGTTCATGCTGGTGCCGAGAATGGAATATATATATATACAAAGTCATATGGGCACTCGTTAACATTTACACGGTGCTAGTACGGCGGACGCGCAGCTCCGGGAGCGCTACGGCCAGGGCAATGAACGCAGCGTCGTTTTCGGGAGCTGTGCTGCAATGTCCGATTCCTTAGCTACGTCCCAGATTTTGCGGATTTCAAATCAGACAAATATCAAGGTCTACAGAGGCGGGCGAACACGGCAGTTTGAAATCAGGGATTGGACATTTGTGCGTGCTGCATCGACGTGCCCGGGAACGGGGCTCGAGAGCGAGAGGTGGCTTCTTTTTACTTTGGTTTAGATGTCGGGGGATAGCTCGGACGCTGCGCACCCGAGTCATCCACATTTGGGATTCGCAAGCGTCAACCCAACCGTAGTGCAATGGAGGGGCCTCGCCCTGGGAGAACTGCCGCATAGATCACGGTGTCTGCTGTACCAGGTAGGTATCAGCTGCCGAGCTCAGTGCTAGGCTATGTACAACGTTTTTCACCAGGGATGTGGTGTCCAAGCCGTACAACGGGGAACATGTGTCCTTTGTCGGCCTCTGCTCCCACACGCATGGAGAACCTACATGGCTGATCTACCATGAGCCGCTTTAAGCAGACACTTATGCTGGGGCGACTACTTTATGCCTGCTTTAAGGCGTCGAATTTGCCCGGCTGGCTTGGGAATTATCTCCAGACTGGAGTGAGCTGCCATCTGGCGAGAAAGAGTGGAACCAGCTTTGCTCCACTGCAGTGAGGAGTGTTGTCCAAAGCCATCCACTGCCACCATGCCCTGCCCTCTGGCGGGGGATACAGCAACTGACCAGCCCTCTAGACTTGTGCTCTGGTCAGACCGAAAAGGCTCTGTTCATACTGAAACAGCCCAGGACCATGGATGGAATGTGAATCCATAAAGGAAATGATAGTGGCCTTGCCCAATGGAGCAGTGGGGTCATTTTATTTTGCACATGACGTATATTATATGATATCGTGCTACACAACCGGCCATGACAAGGAGCAGGCCTGCCCTGAGAAGGACACTCCTGGTATTTTAGCAACGCCATGCCTGCCTGATGGCATGAGAAGTACATAGAGAGGGGTGGGAGGGGCATGCTATCGTTCATGCTGGTGCCGAGAATGGAATATATATATATACAAAGTCATATGAGCACTCGTTAACATTTACACGGTGCTAGTACGGCAGACGCGCGGCTCCGGGAGCGCTACGGCCAGGGCAATGAGCGCAGCGTCGTTTTCGGGAGCTGTGCTGCAATGTCCGATTCCTTAGCTACGTCCCAGATTTTGCGGATTTCAAATCAGACAAATATCAAGGTCTACAGAGGCGGGCGAACACGGCAGTTTGAAATCAGGGATTGGACATTTGTGCGTGCTGCATCGACGTGCCCGGGAACGGGGTTCGAGAGCGAGAGGTGGCTTCTTTTTACTTTGGTTTAGATGTCGGGGGATAGCTCGGACGCTGCGCACCCGAGTCATCCACATTTGGGATTCGCAAGCGTCAACCCAACCGTAGTGCAATGGAGGGGCCTCGCCCTGGGAGAACTGCCGCATAGATCACGGTGTCTGCTGTGCCAGGTAGGTATCAGCTGCCGAGCTCAGTGCTAGGCTATGTACAACGTTTTTCACCAGGGATGTGGTGTCCAAGCTGTACAACGGGGAACATGTGTCCTTTGTGGGCCTCTGCTCCCACACGCATGGAGAACCTACATGGCTGATCTACCATGAGCCGCTTTAAGCAGACACTTATGCTGGGGCGACTACTTTATGCCTGCTTTAAGGCGTCGAATTTGCCCGGCTGGCTTGGGAATTATCTCCAGACTGGAGTGAGCTGCCATCTGGCGAGAAAGAGTGGAACCAGCTTTGCTCCACTGCAGTGAGGAGTGTTGTCCAAAGCCATCCACTGCCACCATGCCCTGCCCTCTGGCGGGGGATACAGCAACTGACCAGCCCTCTAGACTTGTGCTCTGGTCAGACCGAAAAGGCTCTGTTCATACTGAAACAGCCCAGGACCATGGATGGAATGTGAATCCATAAAGGAAATGATAGTGGCCTTGCCCAATGGAGCAGTGGGGTCATTTTATTTTGCACATGACGTATATTATATGATATCGTGCTACACAACCGGCCATGACAAGGAGCAGGCCTGCCCTGAGAAGGACACTCCTGGTATTTTAGCAACGCCATGCCTGCCTGATGGCATGAGAAGTACATAGAGAGGGGTGGGAGGGGCATGCTATCGTTCATGCTGGTGCCGAGAATGGAATATATATATATACAAAGTCATATGAGCACTCGTTAACATTTACACGGTGCTAGTACGGCAGACGCGCGGCTCCGGGAGTGCTACGGCCAGGGCAATGAGCGCAGCGTCGTTTTCGGGAGCTGTGCTGCAATGTCCGATTCCTTAGCTACGTCCCAGATTTTGCGGATTTCAAATCAGACAAATATCAAGGTCTACAGAGGCGGGCGAACACGGCAGTTTGAAATCAGGGATTGGACATTTGTGCGTGCTGCATCGACGTGCCCGGGAACGGGGTTCGAGAGCGAGAGGTGGCTTCTTTTTACTTTGGTTTAGATGTCGGGGGATAGCTCGGACGCTGCGCACCCGAGTCATCCACATTTGGGATTCGCAAGCGTCAACCCAACCGTAGTGCAATGGAGGGGCCTCGCCCTGGGAGAACTGCCGCATAGATCACGGTGTCTGCTGTGCCAGGTAGGTATCAGCTGCCGAGCTCAGTGCTAGGCTATGTACAACGTTTTTCACCAGGGATGTGGTGTCCAAGCCGTACAACGGGGAACATGTGTCCTTTGTGGGCCTCTGCTCCCACACGCATGGAGAACCTACATGGCTGATCTACCATGAGCCGCTTTAAGCAGACACTTATGCTGGGGCGACTACTTTATGCCTGCTTTAAGGCGTCGAATTTGCCCGGCTGGCTTGGGAATTATCTCCAGACTGGAGTGAGCTGCCATCTGGCGAGAAAGAGTGGAACCAGCTTTGCTCCACTGCAGTGAGGAGTGTTGTCCAAAGCCATCCACTGCCACCATGCCCTGCCCTCTGGCGGGGGATACAGCAACTGACCAGCCCTCTAGACTTGTGCTCTGGTCAGACCGAAAAGGCTCTGTTCATACTGAAACAGCCCAGGACCATGGATGGAATGTGAATCCATAAAGGAAATGATAGTGGCCTTGCCCAATGGAGCAGTGGGGTCATTTTATTTTGCACATGACGTATATTATATGATATCGTGCTACACAACCGGCCATGACAAGGAGCAGGCCTGCCCTGAGAAGGACACTCCTGGTATTTTAGCAACGCCATGCCTGCCTGATGGCATGAGAAGTACATAGAGAGGGGTGGGAGGGGCATGCTATCGTTCATGCTGGTGCCGAGAATGGAATATATATATATACAAAGTCATATGGGCACTCGTTAACATTTACACGGTGCTAGTACGGCAGACGCGCGGCTCCGGGAGCGCTACGGCCAGGGCAATGAGCGCAGCGTCGTTTTCGGGAGCTGTGCTGCAATGTCCGATTCCTTAGCTACGTCCCAGATTTTGCGGATTTCAAATCAGACAAATATCAAGGTCTACAGAGGCGGGCGAACACGGCAGTTTGAAATCAGGGATTGGACATTTGTGCGTGCTGCATCGACGTGCCCGGGAACGGGGTTCGAGAGCGAGAGGTGGCTTCTTTTTACTTTGGTTTAGATGTCGGGGGATAGCTCGGACGCTGCGCACCCGAGTCATCCACATTTGGGATTCGCAAGCGTCAACCCAACCGTAGTGCAATGGAGGGGCCTCGCCCTGGGAGAACTGCCGCATAGATCACGGTGTCTGCTGTGCCAGGTAGGTATCAGCTGCCGAGCTCAGTGCTAGGCTATGTACAACGTTTTTCACCAGGGATGTGGTGTCCAAGCCGTACAACGGGGAACATGTGTCCTTTGTGGGCCTCTGCTCCCACACGCATGGAGAACCTACATGGCTGATCTACCATGAGCCGCTTTAAGCAGACACTTATGCTGGGGCGACTACTTTATGCCTGCTTTAAGGCGTCGAATTTGCCCGGCTGGCTTGGGAATTATCTCCAGACTGGAGTGAGCTGCCATCTGGCGAGAAAGAGTGGAACCAGCTTTGCTCCACTGCAGTGAGGAGTGTTGTCCAAAGCCATCCACTGCCACCATGCCCTGCCCTCTGGCGGGGGATACAGCAACTGACCAGCCCTCTAGACTTGTGCTCTGGTCAGACCGAAAAGGCTCTGTTCATACTGAAACAGCCCAGGACCATGGATGGAATGTGAATCCATAAAGGAAATGATAGTGGCCTTGCCCAATGGAGCAGTGGGGACATTTTATTTTGCACATGACGTATATTATATGATATCGTGCTACACAACCGGCCATGACAAGGAGCAGGCCTGCCCTGAGAAGGACACTCCTGGTATTTTAGCAACGCCATGCCTGCCTGATGGCATGAGAAGTACATAGAGAGGGGTGGGAGGGGCATGCTATCGTTCATGCTGGTGCCGAGAATGGAATATATATATATACAAAGTCATATGGGCACTCGTTAACATTTACACGGTGCTAGTACGGCAGACGCGCGGCTCCGGGAGCGCTACGGCCAGGGCAATGAGCGCAGCGTCGTTTTCGGGAGCTGTGCTGCAATGTCTGATTCCTTAGCTACGTCCCAGATTTTGCGGATTTCAAATCAGACAAATATCAAGGTCTACAGAGGCGGGCGAACACGGCAGTTTGAAATCAGGGATTGGACATTTGTGCGTGCTGCATCGACGTGCCCGGGAACGGGGTTCGAGAGCGAGAGGTGGCTTCTTTTTACTTTGGTTTAGATGTCGGGGGATAGCTCGGACGCTGCGCACCCGAGTCATCCACATTTGGGATTCGCAAGCGTCAACCCAACCGTAGTGCAATGGAGGGGCCTCGCCCTGGGAGAACTGCCGCAAAGATCACGGTGTCTGCTGTGCCAGGTAGGTATCAGCTGCCGAGCTCAGTGCTAGGCTATGTACAACGTTTTTCACCAGGGATGTGGTGTCCAAGCTGTACAACGGGGAACATGTGTCCTTTGTGGGCCTCTGCTCCCACACGCATGGAGAACCTACATGGCTGATCTACCATGAGCCGCTTTAAGCAGACACTTATGCTGGGGCGACTACTTTATGCCTGCTTTAAGGCGTCGAATTTGCCCGGCTGGCTTGGGAATTATCTCCAGACTGGAGTGAGCTGCCATCTGGCGAGAAAGAGTGGAACCAGCTTTGCTCCACTGCAGTGAGGAGTGTTGTCCAAAGCCATCCACTGCCACCATGCCCTGCCCTCTGGCGGGGGATACAGCAACTGACCAGCCCTCTAGACTTGTGCTCTGGTCAGACCGAAAAGGCTCTGTTCATACTGAAACAGCCCAGGACCATGGATGGAATGTGAATCCATAAAGGAAATGATAGTGGCCTTGCCCAATGGAGCAGTGGGGTCATTTTATTTTGCACATGACGTATATTATATGATATCGTGCTACACAACCGGCCATGACAAGGAGCAGGCCTGCCCTGAGAAGGACACTCCTGGTATTTTAGCAACGCCATGCCTGCCTGATGGCATGAGAAGTACATAGAGAGGGGTGGGAGGGGCATGCTATCGTTCATGCTGGTGCCGAGAATGGAATATATATATATACAAAGTCATATGAGCACTCGTTAACATTTACACGGTGCTAGTACGGCAGACGCGCGGCTCCGGGAGTGCTACGGCCAGGGCAATGAGCGCAGCGTCGTTTTCGGGAGCTGTGCTGCAATGTCCGATTCCTTAGCTACGTCCCAGATTTTGCGGATTTCAAATCAGACAAATATCAAGGTCTACAGAGGCGGGCGAACACGGCAGTTTGAAATCAGGGATTGGACATTTGTGCGTGCTGCATCGACGTGCCCGGGAACGGGGTTCGAGAGCGAGAGGTGGCTTCTTTTTACTTTGGTTTAGATGTCGGGGGATAGCTCGGACGCTGCGCACCCGAGTCATCCACATTTGGGATTCGCAAGCGTCAACCCAACCGTAGTGCAATGGAGGGGCCTCGCCCTGGGAGAACTGCCGCATAGATCACGGTGTCTGCTGTGCCAGGTAGGTATCAGCTGCCGAGCTCAGTGCTAGGCTATGTACAACGTTTTTCACCAGGGATGTGGTGTCCAAGCCGTACAACGGGGAACATGTGTCCTTTGTGGGCCTCTGCTCCCACACGCATGGAGAACCTACATGGCTGATCTACCATGAGCCGCTTTAAGCAGACACTTATGCTGGGGCGACTACTTTATGCCTGCTTTAAGGCGTCGAATTTGCCCGGCTGGCTTGGGAATTATCTCCAGACTGGAGTGAGCTGCCATCTGGCGAGAAAGAGTGGAACCAGCTTTGCTCCACTGCAGTGAGGAGTGTTGTCCAAAGCCATCCACTGCCACCATGCCCTGCCCTCTGGCGGGGGATACAGCAACTGACCAGCCCTCTAGACTTGTGCTCTGGTCAGACCGAAAAGGCTCTGTTCATACTGAAACAGCCCAGGACCATGGATGGAATGTGAATCCATAAAGGAAATGATAGTGGCCTTGCCCAATGGAGCAGTGGGGTCATTTTATTTTGCACATGACGTATATTATATGATATCGTGCTACACAACCGGCCATGACAAGGAGCAGGCCTGCCCTGAGAAGGACACTCCTGGTATTTTAGCAACGCCATGCCTGCCTGATGGCATGAGAAGTACATAGAGAGGGGTGGGAGGGGCATGCTATCGTTCATGCTGGTGCCGAGAATGGAATATATATATATACAAAGTCATATGGGCACTCGTTAACATTTACACGGTGCTAGTACGGCAGACGCGCGGCTCCGGGAGCGCTACGGCCAGGGCAATGAGCGCAGCGTCGTTTTCGGGAGCTGTGCTGCAATGTCCGATTCCTTAGCTACGTCCCAGATTTTGCGGATTTCAAATCAGACAAATATCAAGGTCTACAGAGGCGGGCGAACACGGCAGTTTGAAATCAGGGATTGGACATTTGTGCGTGCTGCATCGACGTGCCCGGGAACGGGGTTCGAGAGCGAGAGGTGGCTTCTTTTTACTTTGGTTTAGATGTCGGGGGATAGCTCGGACGCTGCGCACCCGAGTCATCCACATTTGGGATTCGCAAGCGTCAACCCAACCGTAGTGCAATGGAGGGGCCTCGCCCTGGGAGAACTGCCGCATAGATCACGGTGTCTGCTGTGCCAGGTAGGTATCAGCTGCCGAGCTCAGTGCTAGGCTATGTACAACGTTTTTCACCAGGGATGTGGTGTCCAAGCCGTACAACGGGGAACATGTGTCCTTTGTGGGCCTCTGCTCCCACACGCATGGAGAACCTACATGGCTGATCTACCATGAGCCGCTTTAAGCAGACACTTATGCTGGGGCGACTACTTTATGCCTGCTTTAAGGCGTCGAATTTGCCCGGCTGGCTTGGGAATTATCTCCAGACTGGAGTGAGCTGCCATCTGGCGAGAAAGAGTGGAACCAGCTTTGCTCCACTGCAGTGAGGAGTGTTGTCCAAAGCCATCCACTGCCACCATGCCCTGCCCTCTGGCGGGGGATACAGCAACTGACCAGCCCTCTAGACTTGTGCTCTGGTCAGACCGAAAAGGCTCTGTTCATACTGAAACAGCCCAGGACCATGGATGGAATGTGAATCCATAAAGGAAATGATAGTGGCCTTGCCCAATGGAGCAGTGGGGACATTTTATTTTGCACATGACGTATATTATATGATATCGTGCTACACAACCGGCCATGACAAGGAGCAGGCCTGCCCTGAGAAGGACACTCCTGGTATTTTAGCAACGCCATGCCTGCCTGATGGCATGAGAAGTACATAGAGAGGGGTGGGAGGGGCATGCTATCGTTCATGCTGGTGCCGAGAATGGAATATATATATATACAAAGTCATATGGGCACTCGTTAACATTTACACGGTGCTAGTACGGCAGACGCGCGGCTCCGGGAGCGCTACGGCCAGGGCAATGAGCGCAGCGTCGTTTTCGGGAGCTGTGCTGCAATGTCTGATTCCTTAGCTACGTCCCAGATTTTGCGGATTTCAAATCAGACAAATATCAAGGTCTACAGAGGCGGGCGAACACGGCAGTTTGAAATCAGGGATTGGACATTTGTGCGTGCTGCATCGACGTGCCCGGGAACGGGGTTCGAGAGCGAGAGGTGGCTTCTTTTTACTTTGGTTTAGATGTCGGGGGATAGCTCGGACGCTGCGCACCCGAGTCATCCACATTTGGGATTCGCAAGCGTCAACCCAACCGTAGTGCAATGGAGGGGCCTCGCCCTGGGAGAACTGCCGCAAAGATCACGGTGTCTGCTGTGCCAGGTAGGTATCAGCTGCCGAGCTCAGTGCTAGGCTATGTACAACGTTTTTCACCAGGGATGTGGTGTCCAAGCCGTACAACGGGGAACATGTGTCCTTTGTGGGCCTCTGCTCCCACACGCATGGAGAACCTACATGGCTGATCTACCATGAGCCGCTTTAAGCAGACACTTATGCTGGGGCGACTACTTTATGCCTGCTTTAAGGCGTCGAATTTGCCCGGCTGGCTTGGGAATTATCTCCAGACTGGAGTGAGCTGCCATCTGGCGAGAAAGAGTGGAACCAGCTTTGCTCCACTGCAGTGAGGAGTGTTGTCCAAAGCCATCCACTGCCACCATGCCCTGCCCTCTGGCGGGGGATACAGCAACTGACCAGCCCTCTAGACTTGTGCTCTGGTCAGACCGAAAAGGCTCTGTTCATACTGAAACAGCCCAGGACCATGGATGGAATGTGAATCCATAAAGGAAATGATAGTGGCCTTGCCCAATGGAGCAGTGGGGACATTTTATTTTGCACATGACGTATATTATATGATATCGTGCTACACAACCGGCCATGACAAGGAGCAGGCCTGCCCTGAGAAGGACACTCCTGGTATTTTAGCAACGCCATGCCTGCCTGATGGCATGAGAAGTACATAGAGAGGGGTGGGAGGGGCATGCTATCGTTCATGCTGGTGCCGAGAATGGAATATATATATATACAAAGTCTTATGGGCACTCGTTAACATTTACACGGTGCTAGTACGGCGGACGCGCGGCTCCGGGAGCGCTACGGCCAGGGCAATGAGCGCAGCGTCGTTTTCGGGAGCTGTGCTGCAATGTCCGATTCCTTAGCTACGTCCCAGATTTTGCGGATTTCAAATCAGACAAATATCAAGGTCTACAGAGGCGGGCGAACACGGCAGTTTGAAATCAGGGATTGGACATTTGTGCGTGCTGCATCGACGTGCCCGGGAACGGGGTTCGAGAGCGAGAGGTGGCTTCTTTTTACTTTGGTTTAGATGTCGGGGGATAGCTCGGACGCTGCGCACCCGAGTCATCCACATTTGGGATTCGCAAGCGTCAACCCAACCGTAGTGCAATGGAGGGGCCTCGCCCTGGGAGAACTGCCGCATAGATCACGGTGTCTGCTGTGCCAGGTAGGTATCAGCTGCCGAGCTCAGTGCTAGGCTATGTACAACGTTTTTCACCAGGGATGTGGTGTCCAAGCCGTACAACGGGGAACATGTGTCCTTTGTGGGCCTCTGCTCCCACACGCATGGAGAACCTACATGGCTGATCTACCATGAGCCGCTTTAAGCAGACACTTATGCTGGGGCGACTACTTTATGCCTGCTTTAAGGCGTCGAATTTGCCCGGCTGGCTTGGGAATTATCTCCAGACTGGAGTGAGCTGCCATCTGGCGAGAAAGAGTGGAACCAGCTTTGCTCCACTGCAGTGAGGAGTGTTGTCCAAAGCCATCCACTGCCACCATGCCCTGCCCTCTGGCGGGGGATACAGCAACTGACCAGCCCTCTAGACTTGTGCTCTGGTCAGACCGAAAAGGCTCTGTTCATACTGAAACAGCCCAGGACCATGGATGGAATGTGAATCCATAAAGGAAATGATAGTGGCCTTGCCCAATGGAGCAGTGGGGTCATTTTATTTTGCACATGACGTATATTATATGATATCGTGCTACACAACCGGCCATGACAAGGAGCAGGCCTGCCCTGAGAAGGACACTCCTGGTATTTTAGCAACGCCATGCCTGCCTGATGGCATGAGAAGTACATAGAGAGGGGTGGGAGGGGCATGCTATCGTTCATGCTGGTGCCGAGAATGGAATATATATATATACAAAGTCATATGGGAGTCATCCACATTTGGGATTTGCAAGCGTCAACCCAACCGTAGTGCAATGGAGGGGCCTCGCCCTGGGAGAACTGCCGCATAGATCACGGTGTCTGCTGTGCCAGGTAGGTATCAGCTGCCGAGCTCAGTGCTAGGCTATGTACAACGTTTTTCACCAGGGATGTGGTGTCCAAGCCGTACAACGGGGAACATGTGTCCTTTGTGGGCCTCTGCTCCCACACGCATGGAGAACCTACATGGCTGATCTACCATGAGCCGCTTTAAGCAGACACTTATGCTGGGGCGACTACTTTATGCCTGCTTTAAGGCGTCGAATTTGCCCGGCTGGCTTGGGAATTATCTCCAGACTGGAGTGAGCTGCCATCTGGCGAGAAAGAGTGGAACCAGCTTTGCTCCACTGCAGTGAGGAGTGTTGTCCAAAGCCATCCACTGCCACCATGCCCTGCCCTCTGGCGGGGGATACAGCAACTGACCAGCCCTCTAGACTTGTGCTCTGGTCAGACCGAAAAGGCTCTGTTCATACTGAAACAGCCCAGGACCATGGATGGAATGTGAATCCATAAAGGAAATGATAGTGGCCTTGCCCAATGGAGCAGTGGGGACATTTTATTTTGCACATGACGTATATTATATGATATCGTGCTACACAACCGGCCATGACAAGGAGCAGGCCTGCCCTCAGAAGGACACTCCTGGTATTTTAGCAACGCCATGCCTGCCTGATGGCATGAGAAGTACATAGAGAGGGGTGGGAGGGGCATGCTATCGTTCATGCTGGTGCCGAGAATGGAATATATATATATACAAAGTCATATGGGCACTCGTTAACATTTACACGGTGCTAGTACGGCAGACGCGCGGCTCCGGGAGCGCTACGGCCAGGGCAATGAGCGCAGCGTCGTTTTCGGGAGCTGTGCTGCAATGTCCGATTCCTTAGCTACGTCCCAGATTTTGCGGATTTCAAATCAGACAAATATCAAGGTCTACAGAGGCGGGCGAACACGGCAGTTTGAAATCAGGGATTGGACATTTGTGCGTGCTGCATCGACGTGCCCGGGAACGGGGTTCGAGAGCGAGAGGTGGCTTCTTTTTACTTTGGTTTAGATGTCGGGGGATAGCTCGGACGCTGCGCACCCGAGTCATCCACATTTGGGATTTGCAAGCGTCAACCCAACCGTAGTGCAATGGAGGGGCCTCGCCCTGGGAGAACTGCCGCATAGATCACGGTGTCTGCTGTGCCAGGTAGGTATCAGCTGCCGAGCTCAGTGCTAGGCTATGTACAACGTTTTTCACCAGGGATGTGGTGTCCAAGCCGTACAACGGGGAACATGTGTCCTTTGTGGGCCTCTGCTCCCACACGCATGGAGAACCTACATGGCTGATCTACCATGAGCCGCTTTAAGCAGACACTTATGCTGGGGCGACTACTTTATGCCTGCTTTAAGGCGTCGAATTTGCCCGGCTGGCTTGGGAATTATCTCCAGACTGGAGTGAGCTGCCATCTGGCGAGAAAGAGTGGAACCAGCTTTGCTCCACTGCAGTGAGGAGTGTTGTCCAAAGCCATCCACTGCCACCATGCCCTGCCCTCTGGCGGGGGATACAGCAACTGACCAGCCCTCTAGACTTGTGCTCTGGTCAGACCGAAAAGGCTCTGTTCATACTGAAACAGCCCAGGACCATGGATGGAATGTGAATCCATAAAGGAAATGATAGTGGCCTTGCCCAATGGAGCAGTGGGGTCATTTTATTTTGCACATGACGTATATTATATGATATCGTGCTACACAACCGGCCATGACAAGGAGCAGGCCTGCCCTGAGAAGGACACTCCTGGTATTTTAGCAACGCCATGCCTGCCTGATGGCATGAGAAGTACATAGAGAGGGGTGGGAGGGGCATGCTATCGTTCATGCTGGTGCCGAGAATGGAATATATATATATACAAAGTCATATGGGCACTCGTTAACATTTACACGGTGCTAGTACGGCGGACGCGCGGCTCCGGGAGCGCTACGGCCAGGGCAATGAGCGCAGCGTCGTTTTCGGGAGCTGTGCTGCAATGTCCGATTCCTTAGCTACGTCCCAGATTTTGCGGATTTCAAATCAGACAAATATCAAGGTCTACAGAGGCGGGCGAACACGGCAGTTTGAAATCAGGGATTGGACATTTGTGCGTGCTGCATCGACGTGCCCGGGAACGGGGTTCGAGAGCGAGAGGTGGCTTCTTTTTACTTTGGTTTAGATGTCGGGGGATAGCTCGGACGCTGCGCACCCGAGTCATCCACATTTGGGATTCGCAAGCGTCAACCCAACCGTAGTGCAATGGAGGGGCCTCGCCCTGGGAGAACTGCCGCATAGATCACGGTGTCTGCTGTGCCAGGTAGGTATCAGCTGCCGAGCTCAGTGCTAGGCTATGTACAACGTTTTTCACCAGGGATGTGGTGTCCAAGCCGTACAACGGGGAACATATGTCCTTTGTGGGCCTCTGCTCCCACACGCATGGAGAACCTACATGGCTGATCTACCATGAGCCGCTATAAGCAGACACTTATGCTGGGGCGACTACTTTATGCCTGCTTTAAGGCGTCGAATTTGCCCGGCTGGCTTGGGAATTATCTCCAGACTGGAGTGAGCTGCCATCTGGCGAGAAAGAGTGGAACCAGCTTTGCTCCACTGCAGTGAGGAGTGTTGTCCAAAGCCATCCACTGCCACCATGCCCTGCCCTCTGGCGGGGGATACAGCAACTGACCAGCCCTCTAGACTTGTGCTCTGGTCAGACCGAAAAGGCTCTGTTCATACTGAAACAGCCCAGGACCATGGATGGAATGTGAATCCATAAAGGAAATGATAGTGGCCTTGCCCAATGGAGCAGTGGGGTCATTTTATTTTGCACATGACGTATATTATATGATATCGTGCTACACAACCGGCCATGACAAGGAGCAGGCCTGCCCTGAGAAGGACACTCCTGGTATTTTAGCAACGCCATGCCTGCCTGATGGCATGAGAAGTACATAGAGAGGGGTGGGAGGGGCATGCTATCGTTCATGCTGGTGCCGAGAATGGAATATATATATATACAAAGTCATATGGGCACTCGTTAACATTTACACGGTGCTAGTACGGCGGACGCGCGGCTCCGGGAGCGCTACGGCCAGGGCAATGAGCGCAGCGTCGTTTTCGGGAGCTGTGCTGCAATGTCCGATTCCTTAGCTACGTCCCAGATTTTGCGGATTTCAAATCAGACAAATATCAAGGTCTACAGAGGCGGGCGAACACGGCAGTTTGAAATCAGGGATTGGACATTTGTGCGTGCTGCATCGACGTGCCCGGGAACGGGGTTCGAGAGCGAGAGGTGGCTTCTTTTTACTTTGGTTTAGATGTCGGGGGATAGCTCGGACGCTGCGCACCCGAGTCATCCACATTTGGGATTCGCAAGCGTCAACCCAACCGTAGTGCAATGGAGGGGCCTCGCCCTGGGAGAACTGCCGCATAGATCACGGTGTCTGCTGTGCCAGGTAGGTATCAGCTGCCGAGCTCAGTGCTAGGCTATGTACAACGTTTTTCACCAGGGATGTGGTGTCCAAGCCGTACAACGGGGAACATGTGTCCTTTGTGGGCCTCTGCTCCCACACGCATGGAGAACCTACATGGCTGATCTACCATGAGCCGCTTTAAGCAGACACTTATGCTGGGGCGACTACTTTATGCCTGCTTTAAGGCGTCGAATTTGCCCGGCTGGCTTGGGAATTATCTCCAGACTGGAGTGAGCTGCCATCTGGCGAGAAAGAGTGGAACCAGCTTTGCTCCACTGCAGTGAGGAGTGTTGTCCAAAGCCATCCACTGCCACCATGCCCTGCCCTCTGGCGGGGGATACAGCAACTGACCAGCCCTCTAGACTTGTGCTCTGGTCAGACCGAAAAGGCTCTGTTCATACTGAAACAGCCCAGGACCATGGATGGAATGTGAATCCATAAAGGAAATGATAGTGGCCTTGCCCAATGGAGCAGTGGGGTCATTTTATTTTGCACATGACGTATATTATATGATATCGTGCTACACAACCGGCCATGACAAGGAGCAGGCCTGCCCTGAGAAGGACACTCCTGGTATTTTAGCAACGCCATGCCTGCCTGATGGCATGAGAAGTACATAGAGAGGGGTGGGAGGGGCATGCTATCGTTCATGCTGGTGCCGAGAATGGAATATATATATATACAAAGTCATATGGGCACTCGTTAACATTTACACGGTGCTAGTACGGCGGACGCGCGGCTCCGGGAGCGCTACGGCCAGGGAAATGAGCGCAGCGTCGTTT
The DNA here is from genome assembly GCA_947462335.1 of Harmothoe impar. Classification (NCBI taxonomy): domain Eukaryota; kingdom Metazoa; phylum Annelida; class Polychaeta; order Phyllodocida; family Polynoidae; genus Harmothoe; species Harmothoe impar. The sequence goes on from OX381721.1 coordinate 49,102,518, forward strand.
GCGGGAGCTGTGCTGCAATGTCCGATTCCTTAGCTACGTCCCAGATTTTGCGGATTTCAAATCAGACAAATATCAAGGTCTACAGAGGCGGGCGAACACGGCAGTTTGAAATCAGGGATTGGACATTTGTGCGTGCTGCATCGACGTGCCCGGGAACGGGGTTCGAGAGCGAGAGGTGGCTTCTTTTTACTTTGGTTTAGATGTCGGGGGATAGCTCGGACGCTGCGCACCCGAGTCATCCACATTTGGGATTCGCAAGCGTCAACCCAACCGTAGTGCAATGGAGGGGCCTCGCCCTGGGAGAACTGCCGCATAGATCACGGTGTCTGCTGTGCCAGGTAGGTATCAGCTGCCGAGCTCAGTGCTAGGCTATGTACAACGTTTTTCACCAGGGATGTGGTGTCCAAGCCGTACAACGGGGAACATGTGTCCTTTGTGGGCCTCTGCTCCCACACGCATGGAGAACCTACATGGCTGATCTACCATGAGCCGCTTTAAGCAGACACTTATGCTGGGGCGACTACTTTATGCCTGCTTTAAGGCGTCGAATTTGCCCGGCTGGCTTGGGAATTATCTCCAGACTGGAGTGAGCTGCCATCTGGCGAGAAAGAGTGGAACCAGCTTTGCTCCACTGCAGTGAGGAGTGTTGTCCAAAGCCATCCACTGCCACCATGCCCTGCCCTCTGGCGGGGGATACAGCAACTGACCAGCCCTCTAGACTTGTGCTCTGGTCAGACCGAAAAGGCTCTGTTCATACTGAAACAGCCCAGGACCATGGATGGAATGTGAATCCATAAAGGAAATGATAGTGGCCTTGCCCAATGGAGCAGTGGGGTCATTTTATTTTGCACATGACGTATATTATATGATATCGTGCTACACAACCGGCCATGACAAGGAGCAGGCCTGCCCTGAGAAGGACACTCCTGGTATTTTAGCAACGCCATGCCTGCCTGATGGCATGAGAAGTACATAGAGAGGGGTGGGAGGGGCATGCTATCGTTCATGCTGGTGCCGAGAATGGAATATATATATATACAAAGTCATATGGGCACTCGTTAACATTTACACGGTGCTAGTACGGCAGACGCGCGGCTCCGGGAGCGCTACGGCCAGGGCAATGAGCGCAGCGTCGTTTTCGGGAGCTGTGCTGCAATGTCCGATTCCTTAGCTACGTCCCAGATTTTGCGGATTTCAAATCAGACAAATATCAAGGTCTACAGAGGCGGGCGAACACGGCAGTTTGAAATCAGGGATTGGACATTTGTGCGTGCTGCATCGACGTGCCCGGGAACGGGGTTCGAGAGCGAGAGGTGGCTTCTTTTTACTTTGGTTTAGATGTCGGGGGATAGCTCGGACGCTGCGCACCCGAGTCATCCACATTTGGGATTCGCAAGCGTCAACCCAACCGTAGTGCAATGGAGGGGCCTCGCCCTGGGAGAACTGCCGCATAGATCACGGTGTCTGCTGTGCCAGGTAGGTATCAGCTGCCGAGCTCAGTGCTAGGCTATGTACAACGTTTTTCACCAGGGATGTGGTGTCCAAGCCGTACAACGGGGAACATGTGTCCTTTGTGGGCCTCTGCTCCCACACGCATGGAGAACCTACATGGCTGATCTACCATGAGCCGCTTTAAGCAGACACTTATGCTGGGGCGACTACTTTATGCCTGCTTTAAGGCGTCGAATTTGCCCGGCTGGCTTGGGAATTATCTCCAGACTGGAGTGAGCTGCCATCTGGCGAGAAAGAGTGGAACCAGCTTTGCTCCACTGCAGTGAGGAGTGTTGTCCAAAGCCATCCACTGCCACCATGCCCTGCCCTCTGGCGGGGGATACAGCAACTGACCAGCCCTCTAGACTTGTGCTCTGGTCAGACCGAAAAGGCTCTGTTCATACTGAAACAGCCCAGGACCATGGATGGAATGTGAATCCATAAAGGAAATGATAGTGGCCTTGCCCAATGGAGCAGTGGGGTCATTTTATTTTGCACATGACGTATATTATATGATATCGTGCTACACAACCGGCCATGACAAGGAGCAGGCCTGCCCTGAGAAGGACACTCCTGGTATTTTAGCAACGCCATGCCTGCCTGATGGCATGAGAAGTACATAGAGAGGGGTGGGAGGGGCATGCTATCGTTCATGCTGGTGCCGAGAATGGAATATATATATATACAAAGTCATATGGGCACTCGTTAACATTTACACGGTGCTAGTACGGCGGACGCGCGGCTCCGGGAGCGCTACGGCCAGGGCAATGAGCGCAGCGTCGTTTTCGGGAGCTGTGCTGCAATGTCCGATTCCTTAGCTACGTCCCAGATTTTGCGGATTTCAAATCAGACAAATATCAAGGTCTACAGAGGCGGGCGAACACGGCAGTTTGAAATCAGGGATTGGACATTTGTGCGTGCTGCATCGACGTGCCCGGGAACGGGGTTCGAGAGCGAGAGGTGGCTTCTTTTTACTTTGGTTTAGATGTCGGGGGATAGCTCGGACGCTGCGCACCCGAGTCATCCACATTTGGGATTCGCAAGCGTCAACCCAACCGTAGTGCAATGGAGGGGCCTCGCCCTGGGAGAACTGCCGCATAGATCACGGTGTCTGCTGTGCCAGGTAGGTATCAGCTGCCGAGCTCAGTGCTAGGCTATGTACAACGTTTTTCACCAGGGATGTGGTGTCCAAGCCGTACAACGGGGAACATGTGTCCTTTGTGGGCCTCTGCTCCCACACGCATGGAGAACCTACATGGCTGATCTACCATGAGCCGCTTTAAGCAAACACTTATGCTGGGGCGACTACTTTATGCCTGCTTTAAGGCGTCGAATTTGCCCGGCTGGCTTGGGAATTATCTCCAGACTGGAGTGAGCTGCCATCTGGCGAGAAAGAGTGGAACCAGCTTTGCTCCACTGCAGTGAGGAGTGTTGTCCAAAGCCATCCACTGCCACCATGCCCTGCCCTCTGGCGGGGGATACAGCAACTGACCAGCCCTCTAGACTTGTGCTCTGGTCAGACCGAAAAGGCTCTGTTCATACTGAAACAGCCCAGGACCATGGATGGAATGTGAATCCATAAAGGAAATGATAGTGGCCTTGCCCAATGGAGCAGTGGGGACATTTTATTTTGCACATGACGTATATTATATGATATCGTGCTACACAACCGGCCATGACAAGGAGCAGGCCTGCCCTGAGAAGGACACTCCTGGTATTTTAGCAACGCCATGCCTGCCTGATGGCATGAGAAGTACATAGAGAGGGGTGGGAGGGGCATGCTATCGTTCATGCTGGTGCCGAGAATGGAATATATATATATACAAAGTCATATGGGCACTCGTTAACATTTACACGGTGCTAGTACGGCAGACGCGCGGCTCCGGGAGCGCTACGGCCAGGGCAATGAGCGCAGCGTCGTTTTCGGGAGCTGTGCTGCAATGTCCGATTCCTTAGCTACGTCCCAGATTTTGCGGATTTCAAATCAGACAAATATCAAGGTCTACAGAGGCGGGCGAACACGGCAGTTTGAAATCAGGGATTGGACATTTGTGCGTGCTGCATCGACGTGCCCGGGAACGGGGTTCGAGAGCGAGAGGTGGCTTCTTTTTACTTTGGTTTAGATGTCGGGGGATAGCTCGGACGCTGCGCACCCGAGTCATCCACATTTGGGATTCGCAAGCGTCAACCCAACCGTAGTGCAATGGAGGGGCCTCGCCCTGGGAGAACTGCCGCATAGATCACGGTGTCTGCTGTGCCAGGTAGGTATCAGCTGCCGAGCTCAGTGCTAGGCTATGTACAACGTTTTTCACCAGGGATGTGGTGTCCAAGCCGTACAACGGGGAACATGTGTCCTTTGTGGGCCTCTGCTCCCACACGCATGGAGAACCTACATGGCTGATCTACCATGAGCCGCTTTAAGCAGACACTTATGCTGGGGCGACTACTTTATGCCTGCTTTAAGGCGTCGAATTTGCCCGGCTGGCTTGGGAATTATCTCCAGACTGGAGTGAGCTGCCATCTGGCGAGAAAGAGTGGAACCAGCTTTGCTCCACTGCAGTGAGGAGTGTTGTCCAAAGCCATCCACTGCCACCATGCCCTGCCCTCTGGCGGGGGATACAGCAACTGACCAGCCCTCTAGACTTGTGCTCTGGTCAGACCGAAAAGGCTCTGTTCATACTGAAACAGCCCAGGACCATGGATGGAATGTGAATCCATAAAGGAAATGATAGTGGCCTTGCCCAATGGAGCAGTGGGGTCATTTTATTTTGCACATGACGTATATTATATGATATCGTGCTACACAACCGGCCATGACAAGGAGCAGGCCTGCCCTGAGAAGGACACTCCTGGTATTTTAGCAACGCCATGCCTGCCTGATGGCATGAGAAGTACATAGAGAGGGGTGGGAGGGGCATGCTATCGTTCATGCTGGTGCCGAGAATGGAATATATATATATACAAAGTCATATGGGCACTCGTTAACATTTACACGGTGCTAGTACGGCGGACGCGCGGCTCCGGGAGCGCTACGGCCAGGGCAATGAGCGCAGCGTCGTTTTCGGGAGCTGTGCTGCAATGTCCGATTCCTTAGCTACGTCCCAGATTTTGCGGATTTCAAATCAGACAAATATCAAGGTCTACAGAGGCGGGCGAACACGGCAGTTTGAAATCAGGGATTGGACATTTGTGCGTGCTGCATCGACGTGCCCGGGAACGGGGTTCGAGAGCGAGAGGTGGCTTCTTTTTACTTTGGTTTAGATGTCGGGGGATAGCTCGGACGCTGCGCACCCGAGTCATCCACATTTGGGATTCGCAAGCGTCAACCCAACCGTAGTGCAATGGAGGGGCCTCGCCCTGGGAGAACTGCCGCATAGATCACGGTGTCTGCTGTGCCAGGTAGGTATCAGCTGCCGAGCTCAGTGCTAGGCTATGTACAACGTTTTTCACCAGGGATGTGGTGTCCAAGCCGTACAACGGGGAACATGTGTCCTTTGTGGGCCTCTGCTCCCACACGCATGGAGAACCTACATGGCTGATCTACCATGAGCCGCTTTAAGCAGACACTTATGCTGGGGCGACTACTTTATGCCTGCTTTAAGGCATCGAATTTGCCCGGCTGGCTTGGGAATTATCTCCAGACTGGAGTGAGCTGCCATCTGGCGAGAAAGAGTGGAACCAGCTTTGCTCCACTGCAGTGAGGAGTGTTGTCCAAAGCCATCCACTGCCACCATGCCCTGCCCTCTGGCGGGGGATACAGCAACTGACCAGCCCTCTAGACTTGTGCTCTGGTCAGACCGAAAAGGCTCTGTTCATACTGAAACAGCCCAGGACCATGGATGGAATGTGAATCCATAAAGGAAATGATAGTGGCCTTGCCCAATGGAGCAGTGGGGACATTTTATTTTGCACATGACGTATATTATATGATATCGTGCTACACAACCGGCCATGACAAGGAGCAGGCCTGCCCTGAGAAGGACACTCCTGGTATTTTAGCAACGCCATGCCTGCCTGATGGCATGAGAAGTACATAGAGAGGGGTGGGAGGGGCATGCTATCGTTCATGCTGGTGCCGAGAATGGAATATATATATATACAAAGTCATATGGGCACTCGTTAACATTTACACGGTGCTAGTACGGCAGACGCGCGGCTCCGGGAGCGCTACGGCCAGGGCAATGAGCGCAGCGTCGTTTTCGGGAGCTGTGCTGCAATGTCCGATTCCTTAGCTACGTCCCAGATTTTGCGGATTTCAAATCAGACAAATATCAAGGTCTACAGAGGCGGGCGAACACGGCAGTTTGAAATCAGGGATTGGACATTTGTGCGTGCTGCATCGACGTGCCCGGGAACGGGGTTCGAGAGCGAGAGGTGGCTTCTTTTTACTTTGGTTTAGATGTCGGGGGATAGCTCGGACGCTGCGCACCCGAGTCATCCACATTTGGGATTCGCAAGCGTCAACCCAACCGTAGTGCAATGGAGGGGCCTCGCCCTGGGAGAACTGCCGCATAGATCACGGTGTCTGCTGTGCCAGGTAGGTATCAGCTGCCGAGCTCAGTGCTAGGCTATGTACAACGTTTTTCACCAGGGATGTGGTGTCCAAGCCGTACAACGGGGAACATGTGTCCTTTGTGGGCCTCTGCTCCCACACGCATGGAGAACCTACATGGCTGATCTACCATGAGCCGCTTTAAGCAGACACTTATGCTGGGGCGACTACTTTATGCCTGCTTTAAGGCGTCGAATTTGCCCGGCTGGCTTGGGAATTATCTCCAGACTGGAGTGAGCTGCCATCTGGCGAGAAAGAGTGGAACCAGCTTTGCTCCACTGCAGTGAGGAGTGTTGTCCAAAGCCATCCACTGCCACCATGCCCTGCCCTCTGGCGGGGGATACAGCAACTGACCAGCCCTCTAGACTTGTGCTCTGGTCAGACCGAAAAGGCTCTGTTCATACTGAAACAGCCCAGGACCATGGATGGAATGTGAATCCATAAAGGAAATGATAGTGGCCTTGCCCAATGGAGCAGTGGGGTCATTTTATTTTGCACATGACGTATATTATATGATATCGTGCTACACAACCGGCCATGACAAGGAGCAGGCCTGCCCTGAGAAGGACACTCCTGGTATTTTAGCAACGCCATGCCTGCCTGATGGCATGAGAAGTACATAGAAAGGGGTGGGAGGGGCATGCTATCGTTCATGCTGGTGCCGAGAATGGAATATATATATATACAAAGTCATATGGGCACTCGTTAACATTTACACGGTGCTAGTACGGCGGACGCGCGGCTCCGGGAGCGCTACGGCCAGGGCAATGAGCGCAGCGTCGTTTTCGGGAGCTGTGCTGCAATGTCCGATTCCTTAGCTACGTCCCAGATTTTGCGGATTTCAAATCAGACAAATATCAAGGTCTACAGAGGCGGGCGAACACGGCAGTTTGAAATCAGGGATTGGACATTTGTGCGTGCTGCATCGACGTGCCCGGGAACGGGGTTCGAGAGCGAGAGGTGGCTTCTTTTTACTTTGGTTTAGATGTCGGGGGATAGCTCGGACGCTGCGCACCCGAGTCATCCACATTTGGGATTCGCAAGCGTCAACCCAACCGTAGTGCAATGGAGGGGCCTCGCCCTGGGAGAACTGCCGCATAGATCACGGTGTCTGCTGTGCCAGGTAGGTATCAGCTGCCGAGCTCAGTGCTAGGCTATGTACAACGTTTTTCACCAGGGATGTGGTGTCCAAGCCGTACAACGGAGAACATTTGTCCTTTGTGGGCCTCTGCTCCCACACGCATGGAGAACCTACATGGCTGATCTACCATGAGCCGCTTTAAGCAGACACTTATGCTGGGGCGACTACTTTATGCCTGCTTTAAGGCGTCGAATTTGCCCGGCTGGCTTGGGAATTATCTCCAGACTGGAGTGAGCTGCCATCTGGCGAGAAAGAGTGGAACCAGCTTTGCTCCACTGCAGTGAGGAGTGTTGTCCAAAGCCATCCACTGCCACCATGCCCTGCCCTCTGGCGGGGGATACAGCAACTGACCAGCCCTCTAGACTTGTGCTCTGGTCAGACCGAAAAGGCTCTGTTCATACTGAAACAGCCCAGGACCATGGATGGAATGTGAATCCATAAAGGAAATGATAGTGGCCTTGCCCAATGGAGCAGTGGGGTCATTTTATTTTGCACATGACGTATATTATATGATATCGTGCTACACAACCGGCCATGACAAGGAGCAGGCCTGCCCTGAGAAGGACACTCCTGGTATTTTAGCAACGCCATGCCTGCCTGATGGCATGAGAAGTACATAGAGAGGGGTGGGAGGGGCATGCTATCGTTCATGCTGGTGCCGAGAATGGAATATATATATATACAAAGTCATATGGGCACTCGTTAACATTTACACGGTGCTAGTACGGCAGACGCGCGGCTCCGGGAGCGCTACGGCCAGGGCAATGAGCGCAGCGTCGTTTTCGGGAGCTGTGCTGCAATGTCCGATTCCTTAGCTACGTCCCAGATTTTGCGGATTTCAAATCAGACAAATATCAAGGTCTACAGAGGCGGGCGAACACGGCAGTTTGAAATCAGGGATTGGACATTTGTGCGTGCTGCATCGACGTGCCCGGGAACGGGGTTCGAGAGCGAGAGGTGGCTTCTTTTTACTTTGGTTTAGATGTCGGGGGATAGCTCGGACGCTGCGCACCCGAGTCATCCACATTTGGGATTCGCAAGCGTCAACCCAACCGTAGTGCAATGGAGGGGCCTCGCCCTGGGAGAACTGCCGCATAGATCACGGTGTCTGCTGTGCCAGGTAGGTATCAGCTGCCGAGCTCAGTGCTAGGCTATGTACAACGTTTTTCACCAGGGATGTGGTGTCCAAGCCGTACAACGGGGAACATGTGTCCTTTGTGGGCCTCTGCTCCCACACGCATGGAGAACCTTCATGGCTGATCTACCATGAGCCGCTTTAAGCAGACACTTATGCTGGGGCGACTACTTTATGCCTGCTTTAAGGCGTCGAATTTGCCCGGCTGGCTTGGGAATTATCTCCAGACTGGAGTGAGCTGCCATCTGGCGAGAAAGAGTGGAACCAGCTTTGCTCCACTGCAGTGAGGAGTGTTGTCCAAAGCCATCCACTGCCACCATGCCCTGCCCTCTGGCGGGGGATACAGCAACTGACCAGCCCTCTAGACTTGTGCTCTGGTCAGACCGAAAAGGCTCTGTTCATACTGAAACAGCCCAGGACCATGGATGGAATGTGAATCCATAAAGGAAATGATAGTGGCCTTGCCCAATGGAGCAGTGGGGTCATTTTATTTTGCACATGACGTATATTATATGATATCGTGCTACACAACCGGCCATGACAAGGAGCAGGCCTGCCCTGAGAAGGACACTCCTGGTATTTTAGCAACGCCATGCCTGCCTGATGGCATGAGAAGTACATAGAAAGGGGTGGGAGGGGCATGCTATCGTTCATGCTGGTGCCGAGAATGGAATATATATATATACAAAGTCATATGGGCACTCGTTAACATTTACACGGTGCTAGTACGGCGGACGCGCGGCTCCGGGAGCGCTACGGCCAGGGCAATGAGCGCAGCGTCGTTTTCGGGAGCTGTGCTGCAATGTCCGATTCCTTAGCTACGTCCCAGATTTTGCGGATTTCAAATCAGACAAATATCAAGGTCTACAGAGGCGGGCGAACACGGCAGTTTGAAATCAGGGATTGGACATTTGTGCGTGCTGCATCGACGTGCCCGGGAACGGGGTTCGAGAGCGAGAGGTGGCTTCTTTTTACTTTGGTTTAGATGTCGGGGGATAGCTCGGACGCTGCGCACCCGAGTCATCCACATTTGGGATTCGCAAGCGTCAACCCAACCGTAGTGCAATGGAGGGGCCTCGCCCTGGGAGAACTGCCGCATAGATCACGGTGTCTGCTGTGCCAGGTAGGTATCAGCTGCCGAGCTCAGTGCTAGGCTATGTACAACGTTTTTCACCAGGGATGTGGTGTCCAAGCCGTACAACGGAGAACATTTGTCCTTTGTGGGCCTCTGCTCCCACACGCATGGAGAACCTACATGGCTGATCTACCATGAGCCGCTTTAAGCAGACACTTATGCTGGGGCGACTACTTTATGCCTGCTTTAAGGCGTCGAATTTGCCCGGCTGGCTTGGGAATTATCTCCAGACTGGAGTGAGCTGCCATCTGGCGAGAAAGAGTGGAACCAGCTTTGCTCCACTGCAGTGAGGAGTGTTGTCCAAAGCCATCCACTGCCACCATGCCCTGCCCTCTGGCGGGGGATACAGCAACTGACCAGCCCTCTAGACTTGTGCTCTGGTCAGACCGAAAAGGCTCTGTTCATACTGAAACAGCCCAGGACCATGGATGGAATGTGAATCCATAAAGGAAATGATAGTGGCCTTGCCCAATGGAGCAGTGGGGTCATTTTATTTTGCACATGACGTATATTATATGATATCGTGCTACACAACCGGCCATGACAAGGAGCAGGCCTGCCCTGAGAAGGACACTCCTGGTATTTTAGCAACGCCATGCCTGCCTGATGGCATGAGAAGTACATAGAGAGGGGTGGGAGGGGCATGCTATCGTTCATGCTGGTGCCGAGAATGGAATATATATATATACAAAGTCATATGGGCACTCGTTAACATTTACACGGTGCTAGTACGGCAGACGCGCGGCTCCGGGAGCGCTACGGCCAGGGCAATGAGCGCAGCGTCGTTTTCGGGAGCTGTGCTGCAATGTCCGATTCCTTAGCTACGTCCCAGATTTTGCGGATTTCAAATCAGACAAATATCAAGGTCTACAGAGGCGGGCGAACACGGCAGTTTGAAATCAGGGATTGGACATTTGTGCGTGCTGCATCGACGTGCCCGGGAACGGGGTTCGAGAGCGAGAGGTGGCTTCTTTTTACTTTGGTTTAGATGTCGGGGGATAGCTCGGACGCTGCGCACCCGAGTCATCCACATTTGGGATTCGCAAGCGTCAACCCAACCGTAGTGCAATGGAGGGGCCTCGCCCTGGGAGAACTGCCGCATAGATCACGGTGTCTGCTGTGCCAGGTAGGTATCAGCTGCCGAGCTCAGTGCTAGGCTATGTACAACGTTTTTCACCAGGGATGTGGTGTCCAAGCCGTACAACGGGGAACATGTGTCCTTTGTGGGCCTCTGCTCCCACACGCATGGAGAACCTTCATGGCTGATCTACCATGAGCCGCTTTAAGCAGACACTTATGCTGGGGCGACTACTTTATGCCTGCTTTAAGGCGTCGAATTTGCCCGGCTGGCTTGGGAATTATCTCCAGACTGGAGTGAGCTGCCATCTGGCGAGAAAGAGTGGAACCAGCTTTGCTCCACTGCAGTGAGGAGTGTTGTCCAAAGCCATCCACTGCCACCATGCCCTGCCCTCTGGCGGGGGATACAGCAACTGACCAGCCCTCTAGACTTGTGCTCTGGTCAGACCGAAAAGGCTCTGTTCATACTGAAACAGCCCAGGACCATGGATGGAATGTGAATCCATAAAGGAAATGATAGTGGCCTTGCCCAATGGAGCAGTGGGGACATTTTATTTTGCACATGACGTATATTATATGATATCGTGCTACACAACCGGCCATGACAAGGAGCAGGCCTGCCCTGAGAAGGACACTCCTGGTATTTTAGCAACGCCATGCCTGCCTGATGGCATGAGAAGTACATAGAGAGGGGTGGGAGGGGCATGCTATCGTTCATGCTGGTGCCGAGAATGGAATATATATATATACAAAGTCATATGGGCACTCGTTAACATTTACACGGTGCTAGTACGGCAGACGCGCGGCTCCGGGAGCGCTACGGCCAGGGCAATGAGCGCAGCGTCGTTTTCGGGAGCTGTGCTGCAATGTCCGATTCCTTAGCTACGTCCCAGATTTTGCGGATTTCAAATCAGACAAATATCAAGGTCTACAGAGGCGGGCGAACACGGCAGTTTGAAATCAGGGATTGGACATTTGTGCGTGCTGCATCGACGTGCCCGGGAACGGGGTTCGAGAGCGAGAGGTGGCTTCTTTTTACTTTGGTTTAGATGTCGGGGGATAGCTCGGACGCTGCGCACCCGAGTCATCCACATTTGGGATTCGCAAGTGTCAACCCAACCGTAGTGCAATGGAGGGGCCTCGCCCTGGGAGAACTGCCGCATAGATCACGGTGTCTGCTGTGCCAGGTAGGTATCAGCTGCCGAGCTCAGTGCTAGGCTATGTACAACGTTTTTCACCAGGGATGTGGTGTCCAAGCCGTACAACGGGGAACATGTGTCCTTTGTGGGCCTCTGCTCCCACACGCATGGAGAACCTACATGGCTGATCTACCATGAGCCGCTTTAAGCAGACACTTATGCTGGGGCGACTACTTTATGCCTGCTTTAAGGCGTCGAATTTGCCCGGCTGGCTTGGGAATTATCTCCAGACTGGAGTGAGCTGCCATCTGGCGAGAAAGAGTGGAACCAGCTTTGCTCCACTGCAGTGAGGAGTGTTGTCCAAAGCCATCCACTGCCACCATGCCCTGCCCTCTGGCGGGGGATACAGCAACTGACCAGCCCTCTAGACTTGTGCTCTGGTCAGACCGAAAAGGCTCTGTTCATACTGAAACAGCCCAGGACCATGGATGGAATGTGAATCAATAAAGGAAATGATAGTGGCCTTGCCCAATGGAGCAGTGGGGACATTTTATTTTGCACATGACGTATATTATATGATATCGTGCTACACAACCGGCCATGACAAGGAGCAGGCCTGCCCTGAGAAGGACACTCCTGGTATTTTAGCAACGCCATGCCTGCCTGATGGCATGAGAAGTACATAGAGAGGGGTGGGAGGGGCATGCTATCGTTCATGCTGGTGCCGAGAATGGAATATATATATATACAAAGTCATATGGGCACTCGTTAACATTTACACGGTGCTAGTACGGCAGACGCGCGGCTCCGGGAGCGCTACGGCCAGGGCAATGAGCGCAGCGTCGTTTTTCGGGAGCTGTGCTGCAATGTCCGATTCCTTAGCTACGTCCCAGATTTTGCGGATTTCAAATCAGACAAATATCAAGGTCTACAGAGGCGGGCGAACACGGCAGTTTGAAATCAGGGATTGGACATTTGTGCGTGCTGCATCGACGTGCCCGGGAACGGGGTTCGAGAGCGAGAGGTGGCTTCTTTTTACTTTGGTTTAGATGTCGGGGGATAGCTCGGACGCTGCGCACCCGAGTCATCCACATTTGGGATTCGCAAGCGTCAACCCAACCGTAGTGCAATGGAGGGGCCTCGCCCTGGGAGAACTGCCGCATAGATCACGGTGTCTGCTGTGCCAGGTAGGTATCAGCTGCCGAGCTCAGTGCTAGGCTATGTACAACGTTTTTCACCAGGGATGTGGTGTCCAAGCCGTACAACGGGGAACATGTGTCCTTTGTGGGCCTCTGCTCCCACACGCATGGAGAACCTACATGGCTGATCTACCATGAGCCGCTTTAAGCAGACACTTATGCTGGGGCGACTACTTTATGCCTGCTTTAAGGCGTCGAATTTGCCCGGCTGGCTTGGGAATTATCTCCAGACTGGAGTGAGCTGCCATCTGGCGAGAAAGAGTGGAACCAGCTTTGCTCCACTGCAGTGAGGAGTGTTGTCCAAAGCCATCCACTGCCACCATGCCCTGCCCTCTGGCGGGGGATACAGCAACTGACCAGCCCTCTAGACTTGTGCTCTGGTCAGACCGAAAAGGCTCTGTTCATACTGAAACAGCCCAGGACCATGGATGGAATGTGAATCCATAAAGGAAATGATAGTGGCCTTGCCCAATGGAGCAGTGGGGTCATTTTATTTTGCACATGACGTATATTATATGATATCGTGCTACACAACCGGCCATGACAAGGAGCAGGCCTGCCCTGAGAAGGACACTCCTGGTATTTTAGCAACGCCATGCCTGCCTGATGGCATGAGAAGTACATAGAGAGGGGTGGGAGGGGCATGCTATCGTTCATGCTGGTGCCGAGAATGGAATATATATATATACAAAGTCATATGGGCACTCGTTAACATTTACACGGTGCTAGTACGGCGGACGCGCGGCTCCGGGAGCGCTACGGCCAGGGAAATGAGCGCAGCGTCGTTTGCGGGAGCTGTGCTGCAATGTCAGATTCCTTAGCTACGTCCCAGATTTTGCGGATTTCAAATCAGACAAATATCAAGGTCTACAGAGGCGGGCGAACACGGCAGTTTGAAATCAGGGATTGGACATTTGTGCGTGCTGCATCGACGTGCCCGGGAACGGGGTTCGAGAGCGAGAGGTGGCTTCTTTTTACTTTGGTTTAGATGTCGGGGGATAGCTCGGACGCTGCGCACCCGAGTCATCCACATTTGGGATTCGCAAGCGTCAACCCAACCGTAGTGCAATGGAGGGGCCTCGCCCTGGGAGAACTGCCGCATAGATCACGGTGTCTGCTGTGCCAGGTAGGTATCAGCTGCCGAGCTCAGTGCTAGGCTATGTACAACGTTTTTCACCAGGGATGTGGTGTCCAAGCCGTACAACGGGGAACATGTGTCCTTTGTGGGCCTCTGCTCCCACACGCATGGAGAACCTACATGGCTGATCTACCATGAGCCGCTTTAAGCAGACACTTATGCTGGGGCGACTACTTTATGCCTGCTTTAAGGCGTCGAATTTGCCCGGCTGGCTTGGGAATTATCTCCAGACTGGAGTGAGCTGCCATCTGGCGAGAAAGAGTGGAACCAGCTTTGCTCCACTGCAGTGAGGAGTGTTGTCCAAAGCCATCCACTGCCACCATGCCCTGCCCTCTGGCGGGGGATACAGCAACTGACCAGCCCTCTAGACTTGTGCTCTGGTCAGACCGAAAAGGCTCTGTTCATACTGAAACAGCCCAGGACCATGGATGGAATGTGAATCCATAAAGGAAATGATAGTGGCCTTGCCCAATGGAGCAGTGGGGTCATTTTATTTTGCACATGACGTATATTATATGATATCGTGCTACACAACCGGCCATGACAAGGAGCAGGCCTGCCCTGAGAAGGACACTCCTGGTATTTTAGCAACGCCATGCCTGCCTGATGGCATGAGAAGTACATAGAGAGGGGTGGGAGGGGCATGCTATCGTTCATGCTGGTGCCGAGAATGGAATATATATATATACAAAGTCATATGGGCACTCGTTAACATTTACACGGTGCTAGTACGGCAGACGCGCGGCTCCGGGAGCGCTACGGCCAGGGCAATGAGCGCAGCGTCGTTTTTCGGGAGCTGTGCTGCAATGTCCGATTCCTTAGCTACGTCCCAGATTTTGCGGATTTCAAATCAGACAAATATCAAGGTCTACAGAGGCGGGCGAACACGGCAGTTTGAAATCAGGGATTGGACATTTGTGCGTGCTGCATCGACGTGCCCGGGAACGGGGTTCGAGAGCGAGAGGTGGCTTCTTTTTACTTTGGTTTAGATGTCGGGGGATAGCTCGGACGCTGCGCACCCGAGTCATCCACATTTGGGATTCGCAAGCGTCAACCCAACCGTAGTGCAATGGAGGGGCCTCGCCCAGGGAGAACTGCCGCATAGATCACGGTGTCTGCTGTGCCAGGTAGGTATCAGCTGCCGAGCTCAGTGCTAGGCTATGTACAACGTTTTTCACCAGGGATGTGGTGTCCAAGCCGTACAACGGGGAACATGTGTCCTTTGTGGGCCTCTGCTCCCACACGCATGGAGAACCTACATGGCTGATCTACCATGAGCCGCTTTAAGCAGACACTTATGCTGGGGCGACTACTTTATGCCTGCTTTAAGGCGTCGAATTTGCCCGGCTGGCTTGGGAATTATCTCCAGACTGGAGTGAGCTGCCATCTGGCGAGAAAGAGTGGAACCAGCTTTGCTCCACTGCAGTGAGGAGTGTTGTCCAAAGCCATCCACTGCCACCATGCCCTGCCCTCTGGCGGGGGATACAGCAACTGACCAGCCCTCTAGACTTGTGCTCTGGTCAGACCGAAAAGGCTCTGTTCATACTGAAACAGCCCAGGACCATGGATGGAATGTGAATCCATAAAGGAAATGATAGTGGCCTTGCCCAATGGAGCAGTGGGGTCATTTTATTTTGCACATGACGTATATTATATGATATCGTGCTACACAACCGGCCATGACAAGGAGCAGGCCTGCCCTGAGAAGGACACTCCTGGTATTTTAGCAACGCCATGCCTGCCTGATGGCATGAGAAGTACATAGAGAGGGGTGGGAGGGGCATGCTATCGTTCATGCTGGTGCCGAGAATGGAATATATATATATACAAAGTCATATGGGCACTCGTTAACATTTACACGGTGCTAGTACGGCGGACGCGCGGCTCCGGGAGCGCTACGGCCAGGGCAATGAGCGCAGCGTCGTTTTCGGGAGCTGTGCTGCAATGTCCGATTCCTTAGCTACGTCCCAGATTTTGCGGATTTCAAATCAGACAAATATCAAGGTCTACAGAGGCGGGCGAACACGGCAGTTTGAAATCAGGGATTGGACATTTGTGCGTGCTGCATCGACGTGCCCGGGAACGGGGTTCGAGAGCGAGAGGTGGCTTCTTTTTACTTTGGTTTAGATGTCGGGGGATAGCTCGGACGCTGCGCACCCGAGTCATCCACATTTGGGATTCGCAAGCGTAAACCCAACCGTAGTGCAATGGAGGGGCCTCGCCCTGGGAGAACTGCCGCATAGATCACGGTGTCTGCTGTACCAGGTAGGTATCAGCTGCCGAGCTCAGTGCTAGGCTATGTACAACGTTTTTCACCAGGGATGTGGTGTCCAAGCCGTACAACGGGGAACATGTGTCCTTTGTGGGCCTCTGCTCCCACACGCATGGAGAACCTACATGGCTGATCTACCATGAGCCGCTTTAAGCAGACACTTATGCTGGGGCGACTACTTTATGCCTGCTTTAAGGCGTCGAATTTGCCCGGCTGGCTTGGGAATTATCTCCAGACTGGAGTGAGCTGCCATCTGGCGAGAAAGAGTGGAACCAGCTTTGCTCCACTGCAGTGAGGAGTGTTGTCCAAAGCCATCCACTGCCACCATGCCCTGCCCTCTGGCGGGGGATACAGCAACTGACCAGCCCTCTAGACTTGTGCTCTGGTCAGACCGAAAAGGCTCTGTTCATACTGAAACAGCCCAGGACCATGGATGGAATGTGAATCCATAAAGGAAATGATAGTGGCCTTGCCCAATGGAGCAGTGGGGACATTTTATTTTGCACATGACGTATATTATATGATATCGTGCTACACAACCGGCCATGACAAGGAGCAGGCCTGCCCTGAGAAGGACACTCCTGGTATTTTAGCAACGCCATGCCTGCCTGATGGCATGAGAAGTACATAGAGAGGGGTGGGAGGGGCATGCTATCGTTCATGCTGGTGCCGAGAATGGAATATATATATATACAAAGTCATATGGGCACTCGTTAACATTTACACGGTGCTAGTACGGCGGACGCGCGGCTCCGGGAGCGCTACGGCCAGGGCAATGAGCGCAGCGTCGTTTTCGGGAGCTGTGCTGCAATGTCCGATTCCTTAGCTACGTCCCAGATTTTGCGGATTTCAAATCAGACAAATATCAAGGTCTACAGAGGCGGGCGAACACGGCAGTTTGAAATCAGGGATTGGACATTTGTGCGTGCTGCATCGACGTGCCCGGGAACGGGGTTCGAGAGCGAGAGGTGGCTTCTTTTTACTTTGGTTTAGATGTCGGGGGATAGCTCGGACGCTGCGCACCCGAGTCATCCACATTTGGGATTCGCAAGCGTCAACCCAACCGTAGTGCAATGGAGGGGCCTCGCCCTGGGAGAACTGCCGCATAGATCACGGTGTCTGCTGTGCCAGGTAGGTATCAGCTGCCGAGCTCAGTGCTAGGCTATGTACAACGTTTTTCACCAGGGATGTGGTGTCCAAGCCGTACAACGGGGAACATGTGTCCTTTGTGGGCCTCTGCTCCCACACGCATGGAGAACCTACATGGCTGATCTACCATGAGCCGCTTTAAGCAGACACTTATGCTGGGGCGACTACTTTATGCCTGCTTTAAGGCGTCGAATTTGCCCGGCTGGCTTGGGAATTATCTCCAGACTGGAGTGAGCTGCCATCTGGCGAGAAAGAGTGGAACCAGCTTTGCTCCACTGCAGTGAGGAGTGTTGTCCAAAGCCATCCACTGCCACCATGCCCTGCCCTCTGGCGGGGGATACAGCAACTGACCAGCCCTCTAGACTTGTGCTCTGGTCAGACCGAAAAGGCTCTGTTCATACTGAAACAGCCCAGGACCATGGATGGAATGTGAATCCATAAAGGAAATGATAGTGGCCTTGCCCAATGGAGCAGTGGGGTCATTTTATTTTGCACATGACGTATATTATATGATATCGTGCTACACAACCGGCCATGACAAGGAGCAGGCCTGCCCTGAGAAGGACACTCCTGGTATTTTAGCAACGCCATGCCTGCCTGATGGCATGAGAAGTACATAGAGAGGGGTGGGAGGGGCATGCTATCGTTCATGCTGGTGCCGAGAATGGAATATATATATATACAAAGTCATATGGGCACTCGTTAACATTTACACGGTGCTAGTACGGCGGACGCGCGGCTCCGGGAGCGCTACGGCCAGGGCAATGAGCGCAGCGTCGTTTTCGGGAGCTGTGCTGCAATGTCCGATTCCTTAGCTACGTCCCAGATTTTGCGGATTTCAAATCAGACAAATATCAAGGTCTACAGAGGCGGGCGAACACGGCAGTTTGAAATCAGGGATTGGACATTTGTGCGTGCTGCATCGACGTGCCCGGGAACGGGGTTCGAGAGCGAGAGGTGGCTTCTTTTTACTTTGGTTTAGATGTCGGGGGATAGCTCGGACGCTGCGCACCCGAGTCATCCACATTTGGGATTCGCAAGCGTCAACCCAACCGTAGTGCAATGGAGGGGCCTCGCCCTGGGAGAACTGCCGCATAGATCACGGTGTCTGCTGTACCAGGTAGGTATCAGCTGCCGAGCTCAGTGCTAGGCTATGTACAACGTTTTTCACCAGGGATGTGGTGTCCAAGCCGTACAACGGGGAACATGTGTCCTTTGTGGGCCTCTGCTCCCACACGCATGGAGAACCTACATGGCTGATCTACCATGAGCCGCTTTAAGCAGACACTTATGCTGGGGCGACTACTTTATGCCTGCTTTAAGGCGTCGAATTTGCCCGGCTGGCTTGGGAATTATCTCCAGACTGGAGTGAGCTGCCATCTGGCGAGAAAGAGTGGAACCAGCTTTGCTCCACTGCAGTGAGGAGTGTTGTCCAAAGCCATCCACTGCCACCATGCCCTGCCCTCTGGCGGGGGATACAGCAACTGACCAGCCCTCTAGACTTGTGCTCTGGTCAGACCGAAAAGGCTCTGTTCATACTGAAACAGCCCAGGACCATGGATGGAATGTGAATCCATAAAGGAAATGATAGTGGCCTTGCCCAATGGAGCAGTGGGGACATTTTATTTTGCACATGACGTATATTATATGATATCGTGCTACACAACCGGCCATGACAAGGAGCAGGCCTGCCCTGAGAAGGACACTCCTGGTATTTTAGCAACGCCATGCCTGCCTGATGGCATGAGAAGTACATAGAGAGGGGTGGGAGGGGCATGCTATCGTTCATGCTGGTGCCGAGAATGGAATATATATATATACAAAGTCATATGGGCACTCGTTAACATTTACACGGTGCTAGTACGGCGGACGCGCGGCTCCGGGAGCGCTACGGCCAGGGCAATGAGCGCAGCGTCGTTTTCGGGAGCTGTGCTGCAATGTCCGATTCCTTAGCTACGTCCCAGATTTTGCGGATTTCAAATCAGACAAATATCAAGGTCTACAGAGGCGGGCGAACACGGCAGTTTGAAATCAGGGATTGGACATTTGTGCGTGCTGCATCGACGTGCCCGGGAACGGGGTTCGAGAGCGAGAGGTGGCTTCTTTTTACTTTGGTTTAGATGTCGGGGGATAGTTCGGACGCTGCGCACCCGAGTCATCCACATTTGGGATTCGCAAGCGTCAACCCAACCGTAGTGCAATGGAGGGGCCTCGCCCTGGGAGAACTGCCGCATAGATCACGGTGTCTGCTGTGCCAGGTAGGTATCAGCTGCCGAGCTCAGTGCTAGGCTATGTACAACGTTTTTCACCAGGGATGTGGTGTCCAAGCCGTACAACGGGGAACATGTGTCCTTTGTGGGCCTCTGCTCCCACACGCATGGAGAACCTACATGGCTGATCTACCATGAGCCGCTTTAAGCAGACACTTATGCTGGGGCGACTACTTTATGCCTGCTTTAAGGCGTCGAATTTGCCCGGCTGGCTTGGGAATTATCTCCAGACTGGAGTGAGCTGCCATCTGGCGAGAAAGAGTGGAACCAGCTTTGCTCCACTGCAGTGAGGAGTGTTGTCCAAAGCCATCCACTGCCACCATGCCCTGCCCTCTGGCGGGGGATACAGCAACTGACCAGCCCTCTAGACTTGTGCTCTGGTCAGACCGAAAAGGCTCTGTTCATACTGAAACAGCCCAGGACCATGGATGGAATGTGAATCCATAAAGGAAATGATAGTGGCCTTGCCCAATGGAGCAGTGGGGTCATTTTATTTTGCACATGACGTATATTATATGATATCGTGCTACACAACCGGCCATGACAAGGAGCAGGCCTGCCCTGAGAAGGACACTCCTGGTATTTTAGCAACGCCATGCCTGCCTGATGGCATGAGAAGTACATAGAGAGGGATGGGAGGGGCATGCTATCGTTCATGCTGGTGCCGAGAATGGAATATATATATATACAAAGTCATATGGGCACTCGTTAACATTTACACGGTGCTAGTACGGCGGACGCGCGGCTCCGGGAGCGCTACGGCCAGGGCAATGAGCGCAGCGTCGTTTTCGGGAGCTGTGCTGCAATGTCCGATTCCTTAGCTACGTCCCAGATTTTGCGGATTTCAAATCAGACAAATATCAAGGTCTACAGAGGCAGGCGAACACGGCAGTTTGAAATCAGGGATTGGACATTTGTGCGTGCTGCATCGACGTGCCCGGGAACGGGGTTCGAGAGCGAGAGGTGGCTTCTTTTTACTTTGGTTTAGATGTCGGGGGATAGCTCGGACGCTGCGCACCCGAGTCATCCACATTTGGGATTCGCAAGCGTCAACCCAACCGTAGTGCAATGGAGGGGCCTCGCCCTGGGAGAACTGCCGCATAGATCACGGTGTCTGCTGTACCAGGTAGGTATCAGCTGCCGAGCTCAGTGCTAGGCTATGTACAACGTTTTTCACCAGGGATGTGGTGTCCAAGCCGTACAACGGGGAACATGTGTCCTTTGTGGGCCTCTGCTCCCACACGCATGGAGAACCTACATGGCTGATCTACCATGAGCCGCTTTAAGCAGACACTTATGCTGGGGCGACTACTTTATGCCTGCTTTAAGGCGTCGAATTTGCCCGGCTGGCTTGGGAATTATCTCCAGACTGGAGTGAGCTGCCATCTGGCGAGAAAGAGTGGAACCAGCTTTGCTCCACTGCAGTGAGGAGTGTTGTCCAAAGCCATCCACTGCCACCATGCCCTGCCCTCTGGCGGGGGATACAGCAACTGACCAGCCCTCTAGACTTGTGCTCTGTCAGACCGAAAAGGCTCTGTTCATACTGAAACAGCCCAGGACCATGGATGGAATGTGAATCCATAAAGGAAATGATAGTGGCCTTGCCCAATGGAGCAGTGGGGACATTTTATTTTGCACATGACGTATATTATATGATATCGTGCTACACAACCGGCCATGACAAGGAGCAGGCCTGCCCTGAGAAGGACACTCCTGGTATTTTAGCAACGCCATGCCTGCCTGATGGCATGAGAAGTACATAGAGAGGGGTGGGAGGGGCATGCTATCGTTCATGCTGGTGCCGAGAATGGAATATATATATATACAAAGTCATATGGGCACTCGTTAACATTTACACGGTGCTAGTACGGCAGACGCGCGGCTCCGGGAGCGCTACGGCCAGGGCAATGAGCGCAGCGTCGTTTTCGGGAGCTGTGCTGCAATGTCCGATTCCTTAGCTACGTCCCAGATTTTGCGGATTTCAAATCAGACAAATATCAAGGTCTACAGAGGCGGGCGAACACGGCAGTTTGAAATCAGGGATTGGACATTTGTGCGTGCTGCATCGACGTGCCCGGGAACGGGGTTCGAGAGCGAGAGGTGGCTTCTTTTTACTTTGGTTTAGATGTCGGGGGATAGCTCGGACGCTGCTAGTACGGCGGACGCGCGGCTCCGGGAGCGCTACGGCCAGGGCAATGAGCGCAGCGTCGTTTTCGGGAGCTGTGCTGCAATGTCCGATTCCTGAGCTACGTCCCAGATTTTGCGGATTTCAAATCAGACAAATATCAAGGTCTACAGAGGCGGGCGAACACGGCAGTTTGAAATCAGGGATTGCACATTTGTGCGTGCTGCATCGACGTGCCCGGGAACGGGGTTCGAGAGCGAGAGGTGGCTTCTTTTTACTTTGGTTTAGATGTCGGGGGATTGCTCGGACGCTGCGCACCCGAGTCATCCACATTTGGGATTCGCAAGCGTCAACCCAACCGTAGTGCAATGGAGGGGCCTCGCCCTGGGAGAACTGCCGCATAGATCACGGTGTCTGCTGTGCCAGGTAGGTATCAGCTGCCGAGCTCAGTGCTAGGCTATGTACAACGTTTTTCACCAGGGATGTGGTGTCCAAGCCGTACAACGGGGAACATGTGTCCTTTGTCGGCCTCTGCTCCCACACGCATGGAGAACCTACATGGCTGATCTACCATGAGCCGCTTTAAGCAGACACTTATGCTGGGGCGACTACTTTATGCCTGCTTTAAGGCGTCGAATTTGCCCGGCTGGCTTGGGAATTATCTCCAGACTGGAGTGAGCTGCCATCTGGCGAGAAAGAGTGGAACCAGCTTTGCTCCACTGCAGTGAGGAGTGTTGTCCAAAGCCATCCACTGCCACCATGCCCTGCCCTCTGGCGGGGGATACAGCAACTGACCAGCCCTCTAGACTTGTGCTCTGGTCAGACCGAAAAGGCTCTGTTCATACTGAAACAGCCCAGGACCATGGATGGAATGTGAATCCATAAAGGAAATGATAGTTGCCTTGCCCAATGGAGCAGTGGGGACATTTCATTTTGCACATGACGTATATTATATGATATCGTGCTACACAACCGGCCATGACAAGGAGCAGGCCTGCCCTGAGAAGGACACTCCTGGTATTTTAGCAACGCCATGCCTGCCTGATGGCATGAGAAGTACATAGAGAGGGGTGGGAGGGGCATGCTATCGTTCATGCTGGTGCCGAGAATGGAATATATATATATACAAAGTCATATGGGCACTCGTTAACATTTACACGGTGCTAGTACGGCAGACGCGCGGCTCCGGGAGCGCTACGGCCAGGGCAATGAGCGCAGCGTCGTTTTCGGGAGCTGTGCTGCAATGTCCGATTCCTTAGCTACGTCCCAGATTTTGCGGATTTCAAATCAGACAAATATCAAGGTCTACAGAGGCGGGCGAACACGGCAGTTTGAAATCAGGGATTGGACATTTGTGCGTGCTGCATCGACGTGCCCGGGAACGGGGTTCGAGAGCGAGAGGTGGCTTCTTTTTACTTTGGTTTAGATGTCGGGGGATAGCTCGGACGCTGCGCACCCGAGTCATCCACATTTGGGATTCGCAAGCGTCAACCCAACCGTAGTGCAATGGAGGGGCCTCGCCCTGGGAGAACTGCCGCATAGATCACGGTGTCTGCTGTACCAGGTAGGTATCAGCTGCCGAGCTCAGTGCTAGGCTATGTACAACGTTTTTCACCAGGGATGTGGTGTCCAAGCCGTACAACGGGGAACATGTGTCCTTTGTGGGCCTCTGCTCCCACACGCATGGAGAACCTACATGGCTGATCTACCATGAGCCGCTTTAAGCAGACACTTATGCTGGGGCGACTACTTTATGCCTGCTTTAAGGCGTCGAATTTGCCCGGCTGGCTTGGGAATTACCTCCAGACTGGAGTGAGCTGCCATCTGGCGAGAAAGAGTGGAACCAGCTTTGCTCCACTGCAGTGAGGAGTGTTGTCCAAAGCCATCCACTGCCACCATGCCCTGCCCTCTGGCGGGGGATACAGCAACTGACCAGCCCTCTAGACTTGTGCTCTGGTCAGACCGAAAAGGCTCTGTTCATACTGAAACAGCCCAGGACCATGGATGGAATGTGAATCCATAAAGGAAATGATAGTGGCCTTGCCCAATGGAGCAGTGGGGACATTTCATTTTGCACATGACGTATATTATATGATATCGTGCTACACAACCGGCCATGACAAGGAGCAGGCCTGCCCTGAGAAGGACACTCCTGGTATTTTAGCAACGCCATGCCTGCCTGATGGCATGAGAAGTACATAGAGAGGGGTGGGAGGGGCATGCTATCGTTCATGCTGGTGCCGAGAATGGAATATATATATATACAAAGTCATATGGGCACTCGTTAACATTTACACGGTGCTAGTACGGCAGACGCGCGGCTCCGGGAGCGCTACGGCCAGGGCAATGAGCGCAGCGTCGTTTTCGGGAGCTGTGCTGCAATGTCCGATTCCTTAGCTACGTCCCAGATTTTGCGGATTTCAAATCAGACAAATATCAAGGTCTACAGAGGCGGGCGAACACGGCAGTTTGAAATCAGGGATTGCACATTTGTGCGTGCTGCATCGACGTGCCCGGGAACGGGGTTCGAGAGCGAGAGGTGGCTTCTTTTTACTTTGGTTTAGATGTCGGGGGATAGCTCGGACGCTGCGCACCCGAGTCATCCACATTTGGGATTCGCAAGCGTCAACCCAACCGTAGTGCAATGGAGGGGCCTCGCCCTGGGAGAACTGCCGCATAGATCACGGTGTCTGCTGTACCAGGTAGGTATCAGCTGCCGAGCTCAGTGCTAGGCTATGTACAACGTTTTTCACCAGGGATGTGGTGTCCAAGCCGTACAACGGGGAACATGTGTCCTTTGTGGGCCTCTGCTCCCACACGCATGGAGAACCTACATGGCTGATCTACCATGAGCCGCTTTAAGCAGACACTTATGCTGGGGCGACTACTTTATGCCTGCTTTAAGGCGTCGAATTTGCCCGGCTGGCTTGGGAATTATCTCCAGACTGGAGTGAGCTGCCATCTGGCGAGAAAGAGTGGAACCAGCTTTGCTCCACTGCAGTGAGGAGTGTTGTCCAAAGCCATCCACTGCCACCATGCCCTGCCCTCTGGCGGGGGATACAGCAACTGACCAGCCCTCTAGACTTGTGCTCTGGTCAGACCGAAAAGGCTCTGTTCATACTGAAACAGCCCAGGACCATGGATGGAATGTGAATCCATAAAGGAAATGATAGTGGCCTTGCCCAATGGAGCAGTGGGGTCATTTTATTTTGCACATGACGTATATTATATGATATCGTGCTACACAACCGGCCATGACAAGGAGCAGGCCTGCCCTGAGAAGGACACTCCTGGTATTTTAGCAACGCCATGCCTGCCTGATGGCATGAGAAGTACATAGAGAGGGGTGGGAGGGGCATGCTATCGTTCATGCTGGTGCCGAGAATGGAATATATATATATACAAAGTCATATGGGCACTCGTTAACATTTACACGGTGCTAGTACGGCGGACGCGCGGCTCCGGGAGCGCTACGGCCAGGGCAATGAGCGCAGCGTCGTTTTCGGGAGCTGTGCTGCAATGTCCGATTCCTTAGCTACGTCCCAGATTTTGCGGATTTCAAATCAGACAAATATCAAGGTCTACAGAGGCGGGCGAACACGGCAGTTTGAAATCAGGGATTGGACATTTGTGCGTGCTGCATCGACGTGCCCGGGAACGGGGTTCGAGAGCGAGAGGTGGCTTCTTTTTACTTTGGTTTAGATGTCGGGGGATAGCTCGGACGCTGCGCACCCGAGTCATCCACATTTGGGATTCGCAAGCGTCAACCCAACCGTAGTGCAATGGAGGGGCCTCGCCCTGGGAGAACTGCCGCATAGATCACGGTGTCTGCTGTACCAGGTAGGTATCAGCTGCCGAGCTCAGTGCTAGGCTATGTACAACGTTTTTCACCAGGGATGTGGTGTCCAAGCCGTACAACGGGGAACATGTGTCCTTTGTGGGCCTCTGCTCCCACACGCATGGAGAACCTACATGGCTGATCTACCATGAGCCGCTTTAAGCAGACACTTATGCTGGGGCGACTACTTTATGCCTGCTTTAAGGCGTCGAATTTGCCCGGCTGGCTTGGGAATTATCTCCAGACTGGAGTGAGCTGCCATCTGGCGAGAAAGAGTGGAACCAGCTTTGCTCCACTGCAGTGAGGAGTGTTGTCCAAAGCCATCCACTGCCACCATGCCCTGCCCTCTGGCGGGGGATACAGCAACTGACCAGCCCTCTAGACTTGTGCTCTGGTCAGACCGAAAAGGCTCTGTTCATACTGAAACAGCCCAGGACCATGGATGGAATGTGAATCCATAAAGGAAATGATAGTGGCCTTGCCCAATGGAGCAGTGGGGACATTTTATTTTGCACATGACGTATATTATATGATATCGTGCTACACAACCGGCCATGACAAGGAGCAGGCCTGCCCTGAGAAGGACACTCCTGGTATTTTAGCAACGCCATGCCTGCCTGATGGCATGAGAAGTACATAGAGAGGGGTGGGAGGGGCATGCTATCGTTCATGCTGGTGCCGAGAATGGAATATATATATATACAAAGTCATATGGGCACTCGTTAACATTTACACGGTGCTAGTACGGCAGACGCGCGGCTGCGGGAGCGCTACGGCCAGGGCAATGAGCGCAGCGTCGTTTTCGGGAGCTGTGCTGCAATGTCCGATTCCTTAGCTACGTCCCAGATTTTGCGGATTTCAAATCAGACAAATATCAAGGTCTACAGAGGCGGGCGAACACGGCAGTTTGAAATCAGGGATTGCACATTTGTGCGTGCTGCATCGACGTGCCCGGGAACGGGGTTCGAGAGCGAGAGGTGGCTTCTTTTTACTTTGGTTTAGATGTCGGGGGATAGCTCGGACGCTGCTAGTACGGCGGACGCGCGGCTCCGGGAGCGCTACGGCCAGGGCAATGAGCGCAGCGTCGTTTTCGGGAGCTGTGCTGCAATGTCCGATTCCTGAGCTACGTCCCAGATTTTGCGGATTTCAAATCAGACAAATATCAAGGTCTACAGAGGCGGGCGAACACGGCAGTTTGAAATCAGGGATTGCACATTTGTGCGTGCTGCATCGACGTGCCCGGGAACGGGGTTCGAGAGCGAGAGGTGGCTTCTTTTTACTTTGGTTTAGATGTCGGGGGATAGCTCGGACGCTGCGCACCCGAGTCATCCACATTTGGGATTCGCAAGCGTCAACCCAACCGTAGTGCAATGGAGGGGCCTCGCCCTGGGAGAACTGCCGCATAGATCACGGTGTCTGCTGTGCCAGGTAGGTATCAGCTGCCGAGCTCAGTGCTAGGCTATGTACAACGTTTTTCACCAGGGATGTGGTGTCCAAGCCGTACAACGGGGAACATGTGTCCTTTGTCGGCCTCTGCTCCCACACGCATGGAGAACCTACATGGCTGATCTACCATGAGCCGCTTTAAGCAGACACTTATGCTGGGGCGACTACTTTATGCCTGCTTTAAGGCGTCGAATTTGCCCGGCTGGCTTGGGAATTATCTCCAGACTGGAGTGAGCTGCCATCTGGCGAGAAAGAGTGGAACCAGCTTTGCTCCACTGCAGTGAGGAGTGTTGTCCAAAGCCATCCACTGCCACCATGCCCTGCCCTCTGGCGGGGGATACAGCAACTGACCAGCCCTCTAGACTTGTGCTCTGGTCAGACCGAAAAGGCTCTGTTCATACTGAAACAGCCCAGGACCATGGATGGAATGTGAATCCATAAAGGAAATGATAGTGGCCTTGCCCAATGGAGCAGTGGGGACATTTTATTTTGCACATGACGTATATTATATGATATCGTGCTACACAACCGGCCATGACAAGGAGCAGGCCTGCCCTGAGAAGGACACTCCTGGTATTTTAGCAACGCCATGCCTGCCTGATGGCATGAGAAGTACATAGAGAGGGGTGGGAGGGGCATGCTATCGTTCATGCTGGTGCCGAGAATGGAATATATATATATACAAAGTCATATGGGCACTCGTTAACATTTACACGGTGCTAGTACGGCAGACGCGCGGCTGCGGGAGCGCTACGGCCAGGGCAATGAGCGCAGCGTCGTTTTCGGGAGCTGTGCTGCAATGTCCGATTCCTTAGCTACGTCCCAGATTTTGCGGATTTCAAATCAGACAAATATCAAGGTCTACAGAGGCGGGCGAACACGGCAGTTTGAAATCAGGGATTGCACATTTGTGCGTGCTGCATCGACGTGCCCGGGAACGGGGTTCGAGAGCGAGAGGTGGCTTCTTTTTACTTTGGTTTAGATGTCGGGGGATAGCTCGGACGCTGCTAGTACGGCGGACGCGCGGCTCCGGGAGCGCTACGGCCAGGGCAATGAGCGCAGCGTCGTTTTCGGGAGCTGTGCTGCAATGTCCGATTCCTGAGCTACGTCCCAGATTTTGCGGATTTCAAATCAGACAAATATCAAGGTCTACAGAGGCGGGCGAACACGGCAGTTTGAAATCAGGGATTGCACATTTGTGCGTGCTGCATCGACGTGCCCGGGAACGGGGTTCGAGAGCGAGAGGTGGCTTCTTTTTACTTTGGTTTAGATGTCGGGGGATAGCTCGGACGCTGCGCACCCGAGTCATCCACATTTGGGATTCGCAAGCGTCAACCCAACCGTAGTGCAATGGAGGGGCCTCGCCCTGGGAGAACTGCCGCATAGATCACGGTGTCTGCTGTGCCAGGTAGGTATCAGCTGCCGAGCTCAGTGCTAGGCTATGTACAACGTTTTTCACCAGGGATGTGGTGTCCAAGCCGTACAACGGGGAACATGTGTCCTTTGTCGGCCTCTGCTCCCACACGCATGGAGAACCTACATGGCTGATCTACCATGAGCCGCTTTAAGCAGACACTTATGCTGGGGCGACTACTTTATGCCTGCTTTAAGGCGTCGAATTTGCCCGGCTGGCTTGGGAATTATCTCCAGACTGGAGTGAGCTGCCATCTGGCGAGAAAGAGTGGAACCAGCTTTGCTCCACTGCAGTGAGGAGTGTTGTCCAAAGCCATCCACTGCCACCATGCCCTGCCCTCTGGCGGGGGATACAGCAACTGACCAGCCCTCTAGACTTGTGCTCTGGTCAGACCGAAAAGGCTCTGTTCATACTGAAACAGCCCAGGACCATGGATGGAATGTGAATCCATAAAGGAAATGATAGTGGCCTTGCCCAATGGAGCAGTGGGGACATTTTATTTTGCACATGACGTATATTATATGATATCGTGCTACACAACCGGCCATGACAAGGAGCAGGCCTGCCCTGAGAAGGACACTCCTGGTATTTTAGCAACGCCATGCCTGCCTGATGGCATGAGAAGTACATAGAGAGGGGTGGGAGGGGCATGCTATCGTTCATGCTGGTGCCGAGAATGGAATATATATATATACAAAGTCATATGGGCACTCGTTAACATTTACACGGTGCTAGTACGGCAGACGCGCGGCTCCGGGAGCGCTACGGCCAGGGCAATGAGCGCAGCGTCGTTTTCGGGAGCTGTGCTGCAATGTCCGATTCCTTAGCTACGTCCCAGATTTTGCGGATTTCAAATCAGACAAATATCAAGGTCTACAGAGGCGGGCGAACACGGCAGTTTGAAATCAGGGATTGGACATTTGTGCGTGCTGCATCGACGTGCCCGGGAACGGGGTTCGAGAGCGAGAGGTGGCTTCTTTTTACTTTGGTTTAGATGTCGGGGGATAGCTCGGACGCTGCGCACCCGAGTCATCCACATTTGGGATTCGCAAGCGTCAACCCAACCGTAGTGCAATGGAGGGGCCTCGCCCTGGGAGAACTGCCGCATAGATCACGGTGTCTGCTGTGCCAGGTAGGTATCAGCTGCCGAGCTCAGTGCTAGGCTATGTACAACGTTTTTCACCAGGGATGTGGTGTCCAAGCCGTACAACGGGGAACATGTGTCCTTTGTGGGCCTCTGCTCCCACACGCATGGAGAACCTACATGGCTGATCTACCATGAGCCGCTTTAAGCAGACACTTATGCTGGGGCGACTACTTTATGCCTGCTTTAAGGCGTCGAATTTGCCCGGCTGGCTTGGGAATTATCTCCAGACTGGAGTGAGCTGCCATCTGGCGAGAAAGAGTGGAACCAGCTTTGCTCCACTGCAGTGAGGAGTGTTGTCCAAAGCCATCCACTGCCACCATGCCCTGCCCTCTGGCGGGGGATACAGCAACTGACCAGCCCTCTAGACTTGTGCTCTGGTCAGACCGAAAAGGCTCTGTTCATACTGAAACAGCCCAGGACCATGGATGGAATGTGAATCCATAAAGGAAATGATAGTGGCCTTGCCCAATGGAGCAGTGGGGTCATTTTATTTTGCACATGACGTATATTATATGATATCGTGCTACACAACCGGCCATGACAAGGAGCAGGCCTGCCCTGAGAAGGACACTCCTGGTATTTTAGCAACGCCATGCCTGCCTGATGGCATGAGAAGTACATAGAGAGGGGTGGGAGGGGCATGCTATCGTTCATGCTGGTGCCGAGAATGGAATATATATATATACAAAGTCATATGGGCACTCGTTAACATTTACACGGTGCTAGTACGGCGGACGCGCGGCTCCGGGAGCGCTACGGCCAGGGCAATGAGCGCAGCGTCGTTTTCGGGAGCTGTGCTGCAATGTCCGATTCCTTAGCTACGTCCCAGATTTTGCGGATTTCAAATCAGACAAATATCAAGGTCTACAGAGGCGGGCGAACACGGCAGTTTGAAATCAGGGATTGGACATTTGTGCGTGCTGCATCGACGTGCCCGGGAACGGGGTTCGAGAGCGAGAGGTGGCTTCTTTTTACTTTGGTTTAGATGTCGGGGGATAGCTCGGACGCTGCGCACCCGAGTCATCCACATTTGGGATTCGCAAGCGTCAACCCAACCGTAGTGCAATGGAGGGGCCTCGCCCTGGGAGAACTGCCGCATAGATCACGGTGTCTGCTGTACCAGGTAGGTATCAGCTGCCGAGCTCAGTGCTAGGCTATGTACAACGTTTTTCACCAGGGATGTGGTGTCCAAGCCGTACAACGGGGAACATGTGTCCTTTGTGGGCCTCTGCTCCCACACGCATGGAGAACCTACATGGCTGATCTACCATGAGCCGCTTTAAGCAGACACTTATGCTGGGGCGACTACTTTATGCCTGCTTTAAGGCGTCGAATTTGCCCGGCTGGCTTGGGAATTATCTCCAGACTGGAGTGAGCTGCCATCTGGCGAGAAAGAGTGGAACCAGCTTTGCTCCACTGCAGTGAGGAGTGTTGTCCAAAGCCATCCACTGCCACCATGCCCTGCCCTCTGGCGGGGGATACAGCAACTGACCAGCCCTCTAGACTTGTGCTCTGGTCAGACCGAAAAGGCTCTGTTCATACTGAAACAGCCCAGGACCATGGATGGAATGTGAATCCATAAAGGAAATGATAGTGGCCTTGCCCAATGGAGCAGTGGGGACATTTTATTTTGCACATGACGTATATTATATGATATCGTGCTACACAACCGGCCATGACAAGGAGCAGGCCTGCCCTGAGAAGGACACTCCTGGTATTTTAGCAACGCCATGCCTGCCTGATGGCATGAGAAGTACATAGAGAGGGGTGGGAGGGGCATGCTATCGTTCATGCTGGTGCCGAGAATGGAATATATATATATACAAAGTCATATGGGCACTCGTTAACATTTACACGGTGCTAGTACGGCAGACGCGCGGCTGCGGGAGCGCTACGGCCAGGGCAATGAGCGCAGCGTCGTTTTCGGGAGCTGTGCTGCAATGTCCGATTCCTTAGCTACGTCCCAGATTTTGCGGATTTCAAATCAGACAAATATCAAGGTCTACAGAGGCGGGCGAACACGGCAGTTTGAAATCAGGGATTGCACATTTGTGCGTGCTGCATCGACGTGCCCGGGAACGGGGTTCGAGAGCGAGAGGTGGCTTCTTTTTACTTTGGTTTAGATGTCGGGGGATAGCTCGGACGCTGCTAGTACGGCGGACGCGCGGCTCCGGGAGCGCTACGGCCAGGGCAATGAGCGCAGCGTCGTTTTCGGGAGCTGTGCTGCAATGTCCGATTCCTGAGCTACGTCCCAGATTTTGCGGATTTCAAATCAGACAAATATCAAGGTCTACAGAGGCGGGCGAACACGGCAGTTTGAAATCAGGGATTGCACATTTGTGCGTGCTGCATCGACGTGCCCGGGAACGGGGTTCGAGAGCGAGAGGTGGCTTCTTTTTACTTTGGTTTAGATGTCGGGGGATAGCTCGGACGCTGCGCACCCGAGTCATCCACATTTGGGATTCGCAAGCGTCAACCCAACCGTAGTGCAATGGAGGGGCCTCGCCCTGGGAGAACTGCCGCATAGATCACGGTGTCTGCTGTGCCAGGTAGGTATCAGCTGCCGAGCTCAGTGCTAGGCTATGTACAACGTTTTTCACCAGGGATGTGGTGTCCAAGCCGTACAACGGGGAACATGTGTCCTTTGTCGGCCTCTGCTCCCACACGCATGGAGAACCTACATGGCTGATCTACCATGAGCCGCTTTAAGCAGACACTTATGCTGGGGCGACTACTTTATGCCTGCTTTAAGGCGTCGAATTTGCCCGGCTGGCTTGGGAATTATCTCCAGACTGGAGTGAGCTGCCATCTGGCGAGAAAGAGTGGAACCAGCTTTGCTCCACTGCAGTGAGGAGTGTTGTCCAAAGCCATCCACTGCCACCATGCCCTGCCCTCTGGCGGGGGATACAGCAACTGACCAGCCCTCTAGACTTGTGCTCTGGTCAGACCGAAAAGGCTCTGTTCATACTGAAACAGCCCAGGACCATGGATGGAATGTGAATCCATAAAGGAAATGATAGTGGCCTTGCCCAATGGAGCAGTGGGGACATTTTATTTTGCACATGACGTATATTATATGATATCGTGCTACACAACCGGCCATGACAAGGAGCAGGCCTGCCCTGAGAAGGACACTCCTGGTATTTTAGCAACGCCATGCCTGCCTGATGGCATGAGAAGTACATAGAGAGGGGTGGGAGGGGCATGCTATCGTTCATGCTGGTGCCGAGAATGGAATATATATATATACAAAGTCATATGGGCACTCGTTAACATTTACACGGTGCTAGTACGGCAGACGCGCGGCTCCGGGAGCGCTACGGCCAGGGCAATGAGCGCAGCGTCGTTTTCGGGAGCTGTGCTGCAATGTCCGATTCCTTAGCTACGTCCCAGATTTTGCGGATTTCAAATCAGACAAATATCAAGGTCTACAGAGGCGGGCGAACACGGCAGTTTGAAATCAGGGATTGGACATTTGTGCGTGCTGCATCGACGTGCCCGGGAACGGGGTTCGAGAGCGAGAGGTGGCTTCTTTTTACTTTGGTTTAGATGTCGGGGGATAGCTCGGACGCTGCGCACCCGAGTCATCCACATTTGGGATTCGCAAGCGTCAACCCAACCGTAGTGCAATGGAGGGGCCTCGCCCTGGGAGAACTGCCGCATAGATCACGGTGTCTGCTGTGCCAGGTAGGTATCAGCTGCCGAGCTCAGTGCTAGGCTATGTACAACGTTTTTCACCAGGGATGTGGTGTCCAAGCCGTACAACGGGGAACATGTGTCCTTTGTGGGCCTCTGCTCCCACACGCATGGAGAACCTACATGGCTGATCTACCATGAGCCGCTTTAAGCAGACACTTATGCTGGGGCGACTACTTTATGCCTGCTTTAAGGCGTCGAATTTGCCCGGCTGGCTTGGGAATTATCTCCAGACTGGAGTGAGCTGCCATCTGGCGAGAAAGAGTGGAACCAGCTTTGCTCCACTGCAGTGAGGAGTGTTGTCCAAAGCCATCCACTGCCACCATGCCCTGCCCTCTGGCGGGGGATACAGCAACTGACCAGCCCTCTAGACTTGTGCTCTGGTCAGACCGAAAAGGCTCTGTTCATACTGAAACAGCCCAGGACCATGGATGGAATGTGAATCCATAAAGGAAATGATAGTGGCCTTGCCCAATGGAGCAGTGGGGTCATTTTATTTTGCACATGACGTATATTATATGATATCGTGCTACACAACCGGCCATGACAAGGAGCAGGCCTGCCCTGAGAAGGACACTCCTGGTATTTTAGCAACGCCATGCCTGCCTGATGGCATGAGAAGTACATAGAGAGGGGTGGGAGGGGCATGCTATCGTTCATGCTGGTGCCGAGAATGGAATATATATATATACAAAGTCATATGGGCACTCGTTAACATTTACACGGTGCTAGTACGGCGGACGCGCGGCTCCGGGAGCGCTACGGCCAGGGCAATGAGCGCAGCGTCGTTTTCGGGAGCTGTGCTGCAATGTCCGATTCCTTAGCTACGTCCCAGATTTTGCGGATTTCAAATCAGACAAATATCAAGGTCTACAGAGGCGGGCGAACACGGCAGTTTGAAATCAGGGATTGGACATTTGTGCGTGCTGCATCGACGTGCCCGGGAACGGGGTTCGAGAGCGAGAGGTGGCTTCTTTTTACTTTGGTTTAGATGTCGGGGGATAGCTCGGACGCTGCGCACCCGAGTCATCCACATTTGGGATTCGCAAGCGTCAACCCAACCGTAGTGCAATGGAGGGGCCTCGCCCTGGGAGAACTGCCGCATAGATCACGGTGTCTGCTGTGCCAGGTAGGTATCAGCTGCCGAGCTCAGTGCTAGGCTATGTACAACGTTTTTCACCAGGGATGTGGTGTCCAAGCCGTACAAAGGGGAACATGTGTCCTTTGTGGGCCTCTGCTCCCACACGCATGGAGAACCTACATGGCTGATCTACCATGAGCCGCTTTAAGCAGACACTTATGCTGGGGAGACTACTTTATGCCTGCTTTAAGGCGTCGAATTTGCCCGGCTGGCTTGGGAATTATCTCCAGACTGGAGTGAGCTGCCATCTGGCGAGAAAGAGTGGAACCAGCTTTGCTCCACTGCAGTGAGGAGTGTTGTCCAAAGCCATCCACTGCCACCATGCCCTGCCCTCTGGCGGGGGATACAGCAACTGACCAGCCCTCTAGACTTGTGCTCTGGTCAGACCGAAAAGGCTCTGTTCATACTGAAACAGCCCAGGACCATGGATGGAATGTGAATCCATAAAGGAAATGATAGTGGCCTTGCCCAATGGAGCAGTGGGGTCATTTTATTTTGCACATGACGTATATTATATGATATCGTGCTACACAACCGGCCATGACAAGGAGCAGGCCTGCCCTGAGAAGGACACTCCTGGTATTTTAGCAACGCCATGCCTGCCTGATGGCATGAGAAGTACATAGAGAGGGGTGGGAGGGGCATGCTATCGTTCATGCTGGTGCCGAGAATGGAATATATATATATACAAAGTCATATGGGCACTCGTTAACATTTACACGGTGCTAGTACGGCGGACGCGCGGCTCCGGGAGCGCTACGGCCAGGGCAATGAGCGCAGCGTCGTTTTCGGGAGCTGTGCTGCAATGTCCGATTCCTTAGCTACGTCCCAGATTTTGCGGATTTCAAATCAGACAAATATCAAGGTCTACAGAGGCGGGCGAACACGGCAGTTTGAAATCAGGGATTGGACATTTGTGCGTGCTGCATCGACGTGCCCGGGAACGGGGTTCGAGAGCGAGAGGTGGCTTCTTTTTACTTTGGTTTAGATGTCGGGGGATAGCTCGGACGCTGCGCACCCGAGTCATCCACATTTGGGATTCGCAAGCGTCAACCCAACCGTAGTGCAATGGAGGGGCCTCGCCCTGGGAGAACTGCCGCATAGATCACGGTGTCTGCTGTGCCAGGTAGGTATCAGCTGCCGAGCTCAGTGCTAGGCTATGTACAACGTTTTTCACCAGGGATGTGGTGTCCAAGCCGTACAAAGGGGAACATGTGTCCTTTGTGGGCCTCTGCTCCCACACGCATGGAGAACCTACATGGCTGATCTACCATGAGCCGCTTTAAGCAGACACTTATGCTGGGGAGACTACTTTATGCCTGCTTTAAGGCGTCGAATTTGCCCGGCTGGCTTGGGAATTATCTCCAGACTGGAGTGAGCTGCCATCTGGCGAGAAAGAGTGGAACCAGCTTTGCTCCACTGCAGTGAGGAGTGTTGTCCAAAGCCATCCACTGCCACCATGCCCTGCCCTCTGGCGGGGGATACAGCAACTGACCAGCCCTCTAGACTTGTGCTCTGGTCAGACCGAAAAGGCTCTGTTCATACTGAAACAGCCCAGGACCATGGATGGAATGTGAATCCATAAAGGAAATGATAGTGGCCTTGCCCAATGGAGCAGTGGGGTCATTTTATTTTGCACATGACGTATATTATATGATATCGTGCTACACAACCGGCCATGACAAGGAGCAGGCCTGCCCTGAGAAGGACACTCCTGGTATTTTAGCAACGCCATGCCTGCCTGATGGCATGAGAAGTACATAGAGAGGGGTGGGAGGGGCATGCTATCGTTCATGCTGGTGCCGAGAATGGAATATATATATATACAAAGTCATATGGGCACTCGTTAACATTTACACGGTGCTAGTACGGCGGACGCGCGGCTCCGGGAGCGCTACGGCCAGGGCAATGAGCGCAGCGTCGTTTTCGGGAGCTGTGCTGCAATGTCCGATTCCTTAGCTACGTCCCAGATTTTGCGGATTTCAAATCAGACAAATATCAAGGTCTACAGAGGCGGGCGAACACGGCAGTTTGAAATCAGGGATTGGACATTTGTGCGTGCTGCATCGACGTGCCCGGGAACGGGGTTCGAGAGCGAGAGGTGGCTTCTTTTTACTTTGGTTTAGATGTCGGGGGATAGCTCGGACGCTGCGCACCCGAGTCATCCACATTTGGGATTCGCAAGCGTCAACCCAACCGTAGTGCAATGGAGGGGCCTCGCCCTGGGAGAACTGCCGCATAGATCACGGTGTCTGCTGTGCCAGGTAGGTATCAGCTGCCGAGCTCAGTGCTAGGCTATGTACAACGTTTTTCACCAGGGATGTGGTGTCCAAGCCGTACAAAGGGGAACATGTGTCCTTTGTGGGCCTCTGCTCCCACACGCATGGAGAACCTACATGGCTGATCTACCATGAGCCGCTTTAAGCAGACACTTATGCTGGGGAGACTACTTTATGCCTGCTTTAAGGCGTCGAATTTGCCCGGCTGGCTTGGGAATTATCTCCAGACTGGAGTGAGCTGCCATCTGGCGAGAAAGAGTGGAACCAGCTTTGCTCCACTGCAGTGAGGAGTGTTGTCCAAAGCCATCCACTGCCACCATGCCCTGCCCTCTGGCGGGGGATACAGCAACTGACCAGCCCTCTAGACTTGTGCTCTGGTCAGACCGAAAAGGCTCTGTTCATACTGAAACAGCCCAGGACCATGGATGGAATGTGAATCCATAAAGGAAATGATAGTGGCCTTGCCCAATGGAGCAGTGGGGTCATTTTATTTTGCACATGACGTATATTATATGATATCGTGCTACACAACCGGCCATGACAAGGAGCAGGCCTGCCCTGAGAAGGACACTCCTGGTATTTTAGCAACGCCATGCCTGCCTGATGGCATGAGAAGTACATAGAGAGGGGTGGGAGGGGCATGCTATCGTTCATGCTGGTGCCGAGAATGGAATATATATATATACAAAGTCATATGGGCACTCGTTAACATTTACACGGTGCTAGTACGGCGGACGCGCGGCTCCGGGAGCGCTACGGCCAGGGCAATGAGCGCAGCGTCGTTTTCGGGAGCTGTGCTGCAATGTCCGATTCCTTAGCTACGTCCCAGATTTTGCGGATTTCAAATCAGACAAATATCAAGGTCTACAGAGGCGGGCGAACACGGCAGTTTGAAATCAGGGATTGGACATTTGTGCGTGCTGCATCGACGTGCCCGGGAACGGGGTTCGAGAGCGAGAGGTGGCTTCTTTTTACTTTGGTTTAGATGTCGGGGGATAGCTCGGACGCTGCGCACCCGAGTCATCCACATTTGGGATTCGCAAGCGTCAACCCAACCGTAGTGCAATGGAGGGGCCTCGCCCTGGGAGAACTGCCGCATAGATCACGGTGTCTGCTGTGCCAGGTAGGTATCAGCTGCCGAGCTCAGTGCTAGGCTATGTACAACGTTTTTCACCAGGGATGTGGTGTCCAAGCCGTACAAAGGGGAACATGTGTCCTTTGTGGGCCTCTGCTCCCACACGCATGGAGAACCTACATGGCTGATCTACCATGAGCCGCTTTAAGCAGACACTTATGCTGGGGAGACTACTTTATGCCTGCTTTAAGGCGTCGAATTTGCCCGGCTGGCTTGGGAATTATCTCCAGACTGGAGTGAGCTGCCATCTGGCGAGAAAGAGTGGAACCAGCTTTGCTCCACTGCAGTGAGGAGTGTTGTCCAAAGCCATCCACTGCCACCATGCCCTGCCCTCTGGCGGGGGATACAGCAACTGACCAGCCCTCTAGACTTGTGCTCTGGTCAGACCGAAAAGGCTCTGTTCATACTGAAACAGCCCAGGACCATGGATGGAATGTGAATCCATAAAGGAAATGATAGTGGCCTTGCCCAATGGAGCAGTGGGGTCATTTTATTTTGCACATGACGTATATTATATGATATCGTGCTACACAACCGGCCATGACAAGGAGCAGGCCTGCCCTGAGAAGGACACTCCTGGTATTTTAGCAACGCCATGCCTGCCTGATGGCATGAGAAGTACATAGAGAGGGGTGGGAGGGGCATGCTATCGTTCATGCTGGTGCCGAGAATGGAATATATATATATACAAAGTCATATGGGCACTCCTTAACATTTACACGGTGCTAGTACGGCGGATGCGCGGCTCCGGGAGCGCTACGGCCAGGGCAATGAGCGCAGCGTCGTTTTCGGGAGCTGTGCTGCAATGTCCGATTCCTTAGCTACGTCCCAGATTTTGCGGATTTCAAATCAGACAAATATCAAGGTCTACAGAGGCGGGCGAACACGGCAGTTTGAAATCAGGGATTGCACATTTGTGCGTGCTGCATCGACGTGCCCGGGAACGGGGTTCGAGAGCGAGAGGTGGCTTCTTTTTACTTTGGTTTAGATGTCGGGGGATAGCTCGGACGCTGCGCACCCGAGTCATCCACATTTGGGATTCGCAAGCGTCAACCCAACCGTAGTGCAATGGAGGGGCCTCGCCCTGGGAGAACTGCCGCATAGATCACGGTGTCTGCTGTGCCAGGTAGGTATCAGCTGCCGAGCTCAGTGCTAGGCTATGTACAACGTTTTTCACCAGGGATGTGGTGTCCAAGCCGTACAACGGGGAACATGTGTCCTTTGTCGGCCTCTGCTCCCACACGCATGGAGAACCTACATGGCTGATCTACCATGAGCCGCTTTAAGCAGACACTTATGCTGGGGCGACTACTTTATGCCTGCTTTAAGGCGTCGAATTTGCCCGGCTGGCTTGGGAATTATCTCCAGACTGGAGTGAGCTGCCATCTGGCGAGAAAGAGTGGAACCAGCTTTGCTCCACTGCAGTGAGGAGTGTTGTCCAAAGCCATCCACTGCCACCATGCCCTGCCCTCTGGCGGGGGATACAGCAACTGACCAGCCCTCTAGACTTGTGCTCTGGTCAGACCGAAAAGGCTCTGTTCATACTGAAACAGCCCAGGACCATGGATGGAATGTGAATCCATAAAGGAAATGATAGTGGCCTTGCCCAATGGAGCAGTGGGGTCATTTTATTTTGCACATGACGTATATTATATGATATCGTGCTACACAACCGGCCATGACAAGGAGCAGGCCTGCCCTGAGAAGGACACTCCTGGTATTTTAGCAACGCCATGCCTGCCTGATGGCATGAGAAGTACATAGAGAGGGGTGGGAGGGGCATGCTATCGTTCATGCTGGTGCCGAGAATGGAATATATATATATACAAAGTCATATGGGCACTCCTTAACATTTACACGGTGCTAGTACGGCGTATGCGCGGCTCCGGGAGCGCTACGGCCAGGGCAATGAGCGCAGCGTCGTTTTCGGGAGCTGTGCTGCAATGTCCGATTCCTTAGCTACGTCCCAGATTTTGCGGATTTCAAATCAGACAAATATCAAGGTCTACAGAGGCGGGCGAACACGGCAGTTTGAAATCAGGGATTGGACATTTGTGCGTGCTGCATCGACGTGCCCGGGAACGGGGTTCGAGAGCGAGAGGTGGCTTCTTTTTACTTTGGTTTAGATGTCGGGGGATAGCTCGGACGCTGCGCACCCGAGTCATCCACATTTGGGATTCGCAAGCGTCAACCCAACCGTAGTGCAATGGAGGGGCCTCGCCCTGGGAGAACTGCCGCATAGATCACGGTGTCTGCTGTGCCAGGTAGGTATCAGCTGCCGAGCTCAGTGCTAGGCTATGTACAACGTTTTTCACCAGGGATGTGGTGTCCAAGCCGTACAACGGGGAACATGTGTCCTTTGTCGGCCTCTGCTCCCACACGCATGGAGAACCTACATGGCTGATCTACCATGAGCCGCTTTAAGCAGACACTTATGCTGGGGCGACTACTTTATGCCTGCTTTAAGGCGTCGAATTTGCCCGGCTGGCTTGGGAATTATCTCCAGACTGGAGTGAGCTGCCATCTGGCGAGAAAGAGTGGAACCAGCTTTGCTCCACTGCAGTGAGGAGTGTTGTCCAAAGCCATCCACTGCCACCATGCCCTGCCCTCTGGCGGGGGATACAGCAACTGACCAGCCCTCTAGACTTGTGCTCTGGTCAGACCGAAAAGGCTCTGTTCATACTGAAACAGCCCAGGACCATGGATGGAATGTGAATCCATAAAGGAAATGATAGTGGCCTTGCCCAATGGAGCAGTGGGGTCATTTTATTTTGCACATGACGTATATTATATGATATCGTGCTACACAACCGGCCATGACAAGGAGCAGGCCTGCCCTGAGAAGGACACTCCTGGTATTTTAGCAACGCCATGCCTGCCTGATGGCATGAGAAGTACATAGAGAGGGGTGGGAGGGGCATGCTATCGTTCATGCTGGTGCCGAGAATGGAATATATATATATACAAAGTCATATGGGCACTCGTTAACATTTACACGGTGCTAGTACGGCGGACGCGCGGCTCCGGGAGCGCTACGGCCAGGGCAATGAGCGCAGCATCGTTTTCGGCAGCTGTGCTGCAATGTCCGATTCCTTAGCTACGTCCCAGATTTTGCGGATTTCAAATCAGACAAATATCAAGGTCTACAGAGGCGGGCGAACACGGCAGTTTGAAATCAGGGATTGGACATTTGTGCGTGCTGCATCGACGTGCCCGGGAACGGGGTTCGAGAGCGAGAGGTGGCTTCTTTTTACTTTGGTTTAGATGTCGGGGGATAGCTCGGACGCTGCGCACCCGAGTCATCCACATTTGGGATTCGCAAGCGTCAACCCAACCGTAGTGCAATGGAGGGGCCTCGCCCTGGGAGAACTGCCGCATAGATCACGGTGTCTGCTGTGCCAGGTAGGTATCAGCTGCCGAGCTCAGTGCTAGGCTATGTACAACGTTTTTCACCAGGGATGTGGTGTCCAAGCCGTACAACGGGGAACATGTGTCCTTTGTCGGCCTCTGCTCCCACACGCATGGAGAACCTACATGGCTGATCTACCATGAGCCGCTTTAAGCAGACACTTATGCTGGGGCGACTACTTTATGCCTGCTTTAAGGCGTCGAATTTGCCCGGCTGGCTTGGGAATTATCTCCAGACTGGAGTGAGCTGCCATCTGGCGAGAAAGAGTGGAACCAGCTTTGCTCCACTGCAGTGAGGAGTGTTGTCCAAAGCCATCCACTGCCACCATGCCCTGCCCTCTGGCGGGGGATACAGCAACTGACCAGCCCTCTAGACTTGTGCTCTGGTCAGACCGAAAAGGCTCTGTTCATACTGAAACAG
This sequence comes from Harmothoe impar, assembly GCA_947462335.1. NCBI lineage: Eukaryota > Metazoa > Annelida > Polychaeta > Phyllodocida > Polynoidae > Harmothoe > Harmothoe impar. Next base: position 49,144,266 of record OX381721.1, read on the forward strand.
CCCAGGACCATGGATGGAATGTGAATCCATAAAGGAAATGATAGTGGCCTTGCCCAATGGAGCAGTGGGGTCATTTTATTTTGCACATGACGTATATTATATGATATCGTGCTACACAACCGGCCATGACAAGGAGCAGGCCTGCCCTGAGAAGGACACTCCTGGTATTTTAGCAACGCCATGCCTGCCTGATGGCATGAGAAGTACATAGAGAGGGGTGGGAGGGGCATGCTATCGTTCATGCTGGTGCCGAGAATGGAATATATATATATACAAAGTCATATGGGCACTCGTTAACATTTACACGGTGCTAGTACGGCAGACGCGCGGCTCCGGGAGCGCTACGGCCAGGGCAATGAGCGCAGCATCGTTTTCGGCAGCTGTGCTGCAATGTCCGATTCCTTAGCTACGTCCCAGATTTTGCGGATTTCAAATCAGACAAATATCAAGGTCTACAGAGGCGGGCGAACACGGCAGTTTGAAATCAGGGATTGCACATTTGTGCGTGCTGCATCGACGTGCCCGGGAACGGGGTTCGAGAGCGAGAGGTGGCTTCTTTTTACTTTGGTTTAGATGTCGGGGGATAGCTCGGACGCTGCGCACCCGAGTCATCCACATTTGGGATTCGCAAGCGTCAACCCAACCGTAGTGCAATGGAGGGGCCTCGCCCTGGGAGAACTGCCGCATAGATCACGGTGTCTGCTGTGCCAGGTAGGTATCAGCTGCCGAGCTCAGTGCTAGGCTATGTACAACGTTTTTCACCAGGGATGTGGTGTCCAAGCCGTACAACGGGGAACATGTGTCCTTTGTGGGCCTCTGCTCCCACACGCATGGAGAACCTACATGGCTGATCTACCATGAGCCGCTTTAAGCAGACACTTATGCTGGGGCGACTACTTTATGCCTGCTTTAAGGCGTCGAATTTGCCCGGCTGGCTTGGGAATTATCTCCAGACTGGAGTGAGCTGCCATCTGGCGAGAAAGAGTGGAACCAGCTTTGCTCCACTGCAGTGAGGAGTGTTGTCCAAAGCCATCCACTGCCACCATGCCCTGCCCTCTGGCGGGGGATACAGCAACTGACCAGCCCTCTAGACTTGTGCTCTGGTCAGACCGAAAAGGCTCTGTTCATACTGAAACAGCCCAGGACCATGGATGGAATGTGAATCCATAAAGGAAATGATAGTGGCCTTGCCCAATGGAGCAGTGGGGTCATTTTATTTTGCACATGACGTATATTATATGATATCGTGCTACACAACCGGCCATGACAAGGAGCAGGCCTGCCCTGAGAAGGACACTCCTGGTATTTTAGCAACGCCATGCCTGCCTGATGGCATGAGAAGTACATAGAGAGGGGTGGGAGGGGCATGCTATCGTTCATGCTGGTGCCGAGAATGGAATATATATATATACAAAGTCATATGGGCACTCGTTAACATTTACACGGTGCTAGTACGGCGGACGCGCGGCTCCGGGAGCGCTACGGCCAGGGCAATGAGCGCAGCGTCGTTTTCGGGAGCTGTGCTGCAATGTCCGATTCCTTAGCTACGTCCCAGATTTTGCGGATTTCAAATCAGACAAATATCAAGGTCTACAGAGGCGGGCGAACACGGCAGTTTGAAATCAGGGATTGGACATTTGTGCGTGCTGCATCGACGTGCCCGGGAACGGGGTTCGAGAGCGAGAGGTGGCTTCTTTTTACTTTGGTTTAGATGTCGGGGGATAGCTCGGACGCTGCGCACCCGAGTCATCCACATTTGGGATTCGCAAGCGTCAACCCAACCGTAGTGCAATGGAGGGGCCTCGCCCTGGGAGAACTGCCGCATAGATCACGGTGTCTGCTGTGCCAGGTAGGTATCAGCTGCCGAGCTCAGTGCTAGGCTATGTACAACGTTTTTCACCAGGGATGTGGTGTCCAAGCCGTACAACGGGGAACATGTGTCCTTTGTGGGCCTCTGCTCCCACACGCATGGAGAACCTACATGGCTGATCTACCATGAGCCGCTTTAAGCAGACACTTATGCTGGGGCGACTACTTTATGCCTGCTTTAAGGCGTCGAATTTGCCCGGCTGGCTTGGGAATTATCTCCAGACTGGAGTGAGCTGCCATCTGGCGAGAAAGAGTGGAACCAGCTTTGCTCCACTGCAGTGAGGAGTGTTGTCCAAAGCCATCCACTGCCACCATGCCCTGCCCTCTGGCGGGGGATACAGCAACTGACCAGCCCTCTAGACTTGTGCTCTGGTCAGACCGAAAAGGCTCTGTTCATACTGAAACAGCCCAGGACCATGGATGGAATGTGAATCCATAAAGGAAATGATAGTGGCCTTGCCCAATGGAGCAGTGGGGTCATTTTATTTTGCACATGACGTATATTATATGATATCGTGCTACACAACCGGCCATGACAAGGAGCAGGCCTGCCCTGAGAAGGACACTCCTGGTATTTTAGCAACGCCATGCCTGCCTGATGGCATGAGAAGTACATAGAGAGGGGTGGGAGGGGCATGCTATCGTTCATGCTGGTGCCGAGAATGGAATATATATATATACAAAGTCATATGGGCACTCGTTAACATTTACACGGTGCTAGTACGGCAGACGCGCGGCTCTGGGAGCGCTACGGCCAGGGCAATGAGCGCAGCGTCGTTTTCGGGAGCTGTGCTGCAATGTCCGATTCCTTAGCTACGTCCCAGATTTTGCGGATTTCAAATCAGACAAATATCAAGGTCTACAGAGGCGGGCGAACACGGCAGTTTGAAATCAGGGATTGGACATTTGTGCGTGCTGCATCGACGTGCCCGGGAACGGGGTTCGAGAGCGAGAGGTGGCTTCTTTTTACTTTGGTTTAGATGTCGGGGGATAGCTCGGACGCTGCGCACCCGAGTCATCCACATTTGGGATTCGCAAGCGTCAACCCAACCGTAGTGCAATGGAGGGGCCTCGCCCTGGGAGAACTGCCGCATAGATCACGGTGTCTGCTGTGCCAGGTAGGTATCAGCTGCCGAGCTCAGTGCTAGGCTATGTACAACGTTTTTCACCAGGGATGTGGTGTCCAAGCCGTACAATGGGGAACATGTGTCCTTTGTCGGCCTCTGCTCCCACACGCATGGAGAACCTACATGGCTGATCTACCATGAGGCGCTTTAAGCAGACACTTATGCTGGGGCGACTACTTTATGCCTGCTTTAAGGCGTCGAATTTGCCCGGCTGGCTTGGGAATTATCTCCAGACTGGAGTGAGCTGCCATCTGGCGAGAAAGAGTGGAACCAGCTTTGCTCCACTGCAGTGAGGAGTGTTGTCCAAAGCCATCCACTGCCACCATGCCCTGCCCTCTGGCGGGGGATACAGCAACTGACCAGCCCTCTAGACTTGTGCTCTGGTCAGACCGAAAAGGCTCTGTTCATACTGAAACAGCCCAGGACCATGGATGGAATGTGAATCCATAAAGGAAATGATAGTGGCCTTGCCCAATGGAGCAGTGGGGTCATTTTATTTTGCACATGACGTATATTATATGATATCGTGCTACACAACCGGCCATGACAAGGAGCAGGCCTGCCCTGAGAAGGACACTCCTGGTATTTTAGCAACGCCATGCCTGCCTGATGGCATGAGAAGTACATAGAGAGGGGTGGGAGGGGCATGCTATCGTTCATGCTGGTGCCGAGAATGGAATATATATATATACAAAGTCATATGGGCACTCGTTAACATTTACACGGTGCTAGTACGGCAGACGCGCGGCTCTGGGAGCGCTACGGCCAGGGCAATGAGCGCAGCGTCGTTTTCGGGAGCTGTGCTGCAATGTCCGATTCCTTAGCTACGTCCCAGATTTTGCGGATTTCAAATCAGACAAATATCAAGGTCTACAGAGGCGGGCGAACACGGCAGTTTGAAATCAGGGATTGGACATTTGTGCGTGCTGCATCGACGTGCCCGGGAACGGGGTTCGAGAGCGAGAGGTGGCTTCTTTTTACTTTGGTTTAGATGTCGGGGGATAGCTCGGACACTGCGCACCCGAGTCATCCACATTTGGGATTCGCAAGCGTCAACCCAACCGTAGTGCAATGGAGGGGCCTCGCCCTGGGAGAACTGCCGCATAGATCACGATGTCTGCTGTGCCAGGTAGGTATCAGCTGCCGAGCTCAGTGCTAGGCTATGTACAACGTTTTTCACCAGGGATGTGGTGTCCAAGCCGTACAACGGGGAACATGTGTCCTTTGTGGGCCTCTGCTCCCACACGCATGGAGAACCTACATGGCTGATCTACCATGAGCCGCTTTAAGCAGACACTTATGCTGGGGCGACTACTTTATGCCTGCTTTAAGGCGTCGAATTTGCCCGGCTGGCTTGGGAATTATCTCCAGACTGGAGTGAGCTGCCATCTGGCGAGAAAGAGTGGAACCAGCTTTGCTCCACTGCAGTGAGGAGTGTTGTCCAAAGCCATCCACTGCCACCATGCCCTGCCCTCTGGCGGGGGATACAGCAACTGACCAGCCCTCTAGACTTGTGCTCTGGTCAGACCGAAAAGGCTCTGTTCATACTGAAACAGCCCAGGACCATGGATGGAATGTGAATCCATAAAGGAAATGATAGTGGCCTTGCCCAATGGAGCAGTGGGGTCATTTTATTTTGCACATGACGTATATTATATGATATCGTGCTACACAACCGGCCATGACAAGGAGCAGGCCTGCCCTGAGAAGGACACTCCTGGTATTTTAGCAACGCCATGCCTGCCTGATGGCATGAGAAGTACATAGAGAGGGGTGGGAGGGGCATGCTATCGTTCATGCTGGTGCCGAGAATGGAATATATATATATACAAAGTCATATGGGCACTCGTTAACATTTACACGGTGCTAGTACGGCAGACGCGCGGCTCTGGGAGCGCTACGGCCAGGGCAATGAGCGCAGCGTCGTTTTCGGGAGCTGTGCTGCAATGTCCGATTCCTTAGCTACGTCCCAGATTTTGCGGATTTCAAATCAGACAAATATCAAGGTCTACAGAGGCGGGCGAACACGGCAGTTTGAAATCAGGGATTGGACATTTGTGCGTGCTGCATCGACGTGCCCGGGAACGGGGTTCGAGAGCGAGAGGTGGCTTCTTTTTACTTTGGTTTAGATGTCGGGGGATAGCTCGGACGCTGCGCACCCGAGTCATCCACATTTGGGATTCGCAAGCGTCAACCCAACCGTAGTGCAATGGAGGGGCCTCGCCCTGGGAGAACTGCCGCATAGATCACGGTGTCTGCTGTGCCAGGTAGGTATCAGCTGCCGAGCTCAGTGCTAGGCTATGTACAACGTTTTTCACCAGGGATGTGGTGTCCAAGCCGTACAATGGGGAACATGTGTCCTTTGTCGGCCTCTGCTCCCACACGCATGGAGAACCTACATGGCTGATCTACCATGAGGCGCTTTAAGCAGACACTTATGCTGGGGCGACTACTTTATGCCTGCTTTAAGGCGTCGAATTTGCCCGGCTGGCTTGGGAATTATCTCCAGACTGGAGTGAGCTGCCATCTGGCGAGAAAGAGTGGAACCAGCTTTGCTCCACTGCAGTGAGGAGTGTTGTCCAAAGCCATCCACTGCCACCATGCCCTGCCCTCTGGCGGGGGATACAGCAACTGACCAGCCCTCTAGACTTGTGCTCTGGTCAGACCGAAAAGGCTCTGTTCATACTGAAACAGCCCAGTACCATGGATGGAATGTGAATCCATAAAGGAAATGATAGTGGCCTTGCCCAATGGAGCAGTGGGGTCATTTTATTTTGCACATGACGTATATTATATGATATCGTGCTACACAACCGGCCATGACAAGGAGCAGGCCTGCCCTGAGAAGGACAGTCCTGGTATTTTAGCAACGCCATGCCTGCCTGATGGCATGAGAAGTACATAGAGAGGGGTGGGAGGGGCATGCTATCGTTCATGCTGGTGCCGAGAATGGAATATATATATATACAAAGTCATATGGGCACTCGTTAACATTTACACGGTGCTAGTACGGCAGACGCGCGGCTCCGGGAGCGCTACGGCCAGGGCAATGAGCGCAGCGTCGTTTTCGGGAGCTGTGCTGCAATGTCCGATTCCTTAGCTACGTCCCAGATTTTGCGGATTTCAAATCAGACAAATATCAAGGTCTACAGAGGCGGGCGAACACGGCAGTTTGAAATCAGGGATTGGACATTTGTGCGTGCTGCATCGACGTGCCCGGGAACGGGGTTCGAGAGCGAGAGGTGGCTTCTTTTTACTTTGGTTTAGATGTCGGGGGATAGCTCGGACGCTGCGCACCCGAGTCATCCACATTTGGGATTCGCAAGCGTCAACCCAACCGTAGTGCAATGGAGGGGCCTCGCCCTGGGAGAACTGCCGCATAGATCACGATGTCTGCTGTGCCAGGTAGGTATCAGCTGCCGAGCTCAGTGCTAGGCTATGTACAACGTTTTTCACCAGGGATGTGGTGTCCAAGCCGTACAACGGGGAACATGTGTCCTTTGTGGGCCTCTGCTCCCACACGCATGGAGAACCTACATGGCTGATCTACCATGAGCCGCTTTAAGCAGACACTTATGCTGGGGCGACTACTTTATGCCTGCTTTAAGGCGTCGAATTTGCCCGGCTGGCTTGGGAATTATCTCCAGACTGGAGTGAGCTGCCATCTGGCGAGAAAGAGTGGAACCAGCTTTGCTCCACTGCAGTGAGGAGTGTTGTCCAAAGCCATCCACTGCCACCATGCCCTGCCCTCTGGCGGGGGATACAGCAACTGACCAGCCCTCTAGACTTGTGCTCTGGTCAGACCGAAAAGGCTCTGTTCATACTGAAACAGCCCAGGACCATGGATGGAATGTGAATCCATAAAGGAAATGATAGTGGCCTTGCCCAATGGAGCAGTGGGGTCATTTTATTTTGCACATGACGTATATTATATGATATCGTGCTACACAACCGGCCATGACAAGGAGCAGGCCTGCCCTGAGAAGGACACTCCTGGTATTTTAGCAACGCCATGCCTGCCTGATGGCATGAGAAGTACATAGAGAGGGGTGGGAGGGGCATGCTATCGTTCATGCTGGTGCCGAGAATGGAATATATATATATACAAAGTCATATGGGCACTCGTTAACATTTACACGGTGCTAGTACGGCAGACGCGCGGCTCTGGGAGCGCTACGGCCAGGGCAATGAGCGCAGCGTCGTTTTCGGGAGCTGTGCTGCAATGTCCGATTCCTTAGCTACGTCCCAGATTTTGCGGATTTCAAATCAGACAAATATCAAGGTCTACAGAGGCGGGCGAACACGGCAGTTTGAAATCAGGGATTGGACATTTGTGCGTGCTGCATCGACGTGCCCGGGAACGGGGTTCGAGAGCGAGAGGTGGCTTCTTTTTACTTTGGTTTAGATGTCGGGGGATAGCTCGGACGCTGCGCACCCGAGTCATCCACATTTGGGATTCGCAAGCGTCAACCCAACCGTAGTGCAATGGAGGGGCCTCGCCCTGGGAGAACTGCCGCATAGATCACGGTGTCTGCTGTGCCAGGTAGGTATCAGCTGCCGAGCTCAGTGCTAGGCTATGTACAACGTTTTTCACCAGGGATGTGGTGTCCAAGCCGTACAACGGGGAACATGTGTCCTTTGTCGGCCTCTGCTCCCACACGCATGGAGAACCTACATGGCTGATCTACCATGAGCCGCTTTAAGCAGACACTTATGCTGGGGCGACTACTTTATGCCTGCTTTAAGGCGTCGAATTTGCCCGGCTGGCTTGGGAATTATCTCCAGACTGGAGTGAGCTGCCATCTGGCGAGAAAGAGTGGAACCAGCTTTGCTCCACTGCAGTGAGGAGTGTTGTCCAAAGCCATCCACTGCCACCATGCCCTGCCCTCTGGCGGGGGATACAGCAACTGACCAGCCCTCTAGACTTGTGCTCTGGTCAGACCGAAAAGGCTCTGTTCATACTGAAACAGCCCAGGACCATGGATGGAATGTGAATCCATAAAGGAAATGATAGTGGCCTTGCCCAATGGAGCAGTGGGGTCATTTTATTTTGCACATGACGTATATTATATGATATCGTGCTACACAACCGGCCATGACAAGGAGCAGGCCTGCCCTGAGAAGGACACTCCTGGTATTTTAGCAACGCCATGCCTGCCTGATGGCATGAGAAGTACATAGAGAGGGGTGGGAGGGGCATGCTATCGTTCATGCTGGTGCCGAGAATGGAATATATATATATACAAAGTCATATGGGCACTCGTTAACATTTACACGGTGCTAGTACGGCAGACGCGCGGCTCCGGGAGCGCTACGGCCAGGGCAATGAGCGCAGCGTCGTTTTCGGGAGCTGTGCTGCAATGTCCGATTCCTTAGCTACGTCCCAGATTTTGCGGATTTCGAATCAGACAAATATCAAGGTCCACAGAGGCGGGCGAACACGGCAGTTTGAAATCAGGGATTGCACATTTGTGCGTGCTGCATCGACGTGCCCGGGAACGGGGTTCGAGAGCAAGAGGTGGCTTCTTTTTACTTTGGTTTAGATGTCGGGGGATAGCTCGGACGCTGCGCACCCGAGTCATCCACATTTGGGATTCGCAAGCGTCAACCCAACCGTAGTGCAATGGAGGGGCCTCGCCCTGGGAGAACTGCCGCATAGATCACGGTGTCTGCTGTGCCAGGTAGGTATCAGCTGCCGAGCTCAGTGCTAGGCTATGTACAACGTTTTTCACCAGGGATGTGGTGTCCAAGCCGTACAACGGGGAACATGTGTCCTTTGTGGGCCTCTGCTCCCACACGCATGGAGAACCTACATGGCTGATCTACCATGAGCCGCTTTAAGCAGACACTTATGCTGGGGCGACTACTTTATGCCTGCTTTAAGGCGTCGAATTTGCCCGGCTGGCTTGGGAATTATCTCCAGACTGGAGTGAGCTGCCATCTGGCGAGAAAGAGTGGAACCAGCTTTGCTCCACTGCAGTGAGGAGTGTTGTCCAAAGCCATCCACTGCCACCATGCCCTGCCCTCTGGCGGGGGATACAGCAACTGACCAGCCCTCTAGACTTGTGCTCTGGTCAGACCGAAAAGGCTCTGTTCATACTGAAACAGCCCAGGACCATGGATGGAATGTGAATCCATAAAGGAAATGATAGTGGCCTTGCCCAATGGAGCAGTGGGGTCATTTTATTTTGCACATGACGTATATTATATGATATCGTGCTACACAACCGGCCATGACAAGGAGCAGGCCTGCCCTGAGAAGGACACTCCTGGTATTTTAGCAACGCCATGCCTGCCTGATGGCATGAGAAGTACATAGAGAGGGGTGGGAGGGGCATGCTATCGTTCATGCTGGTGCCGAGAATGGAATATATATATATACAAAGTCATATGGGCACTCGTTAACATTTACACGGTGCTAGTACGGCGGACACGCGGCTCCGGGAGCGCTACGGCCAGGGCAATGAACGCAGCGTCGTTTTCGGGAGCTGTGCTGCAATGTCCGATTCCTTAGCTACGTCCCAGATTTTGCGGATTTCAAATCAGACAAATATCAAGGTCTACAGAGGCGGGCGAACACGGCAGTTTGAAATCAGGGATTGGACATTTGTGCGTGCTGCATCGACGTGCCCGGGAACGGGGTTCGAGAGCGAGAGGTGGCTTCTTTTTACTTTGGTTTAGATGTCGGGGGATAGCTCGGACGCTGCGCACCCGAGTCATCCACATTTGGGATTCGCAAGCGTCAACCCAACCGTAGTGCAATGGAGGGGCCTTGCCCTGGGAGAACTGCCGCATAGATCACGGTGTCTGCTGTGCCAGGTAGGTATCAGCTGCCGAGCTCAGTGCTAGGCTATGTACAACGTTTTTCACCAGGGATGTGGTGTCCAAGCCGTACAACGGGGAACATGTGTCCTTTGTCGGCCTCTGCTCCCACACGCATGGAGAACCTACATGGCTGATCTACCATGAGCCGCTTTAAGCAGACACTTATGCTGGGGTGACTACTTTATGCCTGCTTTAAGGCGTCGAATTTGCCCGGCTGGCTTGGGAATTATCTCCAGACTGGAGTGAGCTGCCATCTGGCGAGAAAGAGTGGAACCAGCTTTGCTCCACTGCAGTGAGGAGTGTTGTCCAAAGCCATCCACTGCCACCATGCCCTGCCCTCTGGCGGGGGATACAGCAACTGACCAGCCCTCTAGACTTGTGCTCTGGTCAGACCGAAAAGGCTCTGTTCATACTGAAACAGCCCAGGACCATGGATGGAATGTGAATCCATAAAGGAAATGATAGTGGCGTGGCCCAATGGAGCAGTGGGGTCATTTTATTTTGCACATGACGTATATTATATGATATCGTGCTACACAACCGGCCATGACAAGGAGCAGGCCTGCCCTGAGAAGGACACTCCTGGTATTTTAGCAACGCCATGCCTGCCTGATGGCATGAGAAGTACATAGAGAGGGGTGGGAGGGGCATGCTATCGTTCATGCTGGTGCCGAGAATGGAATATATATATATACAAAGTCATAGTGGCACTCGTTAACATTTACACGGTGCTAGTACGGTGGACGCGCGGCTCCGGGAGCGCTACGGCCAGGGCAATGAGCGCAGCGTCGTTTTCGGGAGCTGTGCTGCAATGTCCGATTCCTTAGCTACGTCCCAGATTTTGCGGATTTCAAATCAGACAAATATCAAGGTCTACAGAGGCGGGCGAACACGGCAGTTTGAAATCAGGGATTGGACATTTGTGCGTGCTGCATCGACGTGCCCGGGAACGGGGTTCGAGAGCGAGAGGTGGCTTCTTTTTACTTTGGTTTAGATGTCGGGGGATAGCTCGGACGCTGCGCACCCGAGTCATCCACATTTGGGATTCGCAGGCGTCAACCCAACCGTAGTGCAATGGAGGGGCCTCGCCCTGGGAGAACTGCCGCATAGATCACGGTGTCTGCTGTGCCAGGTAGGTATCAGCTGCCGAGCTCAGTGCTAGGCTATGTACAACGTTTTTCACCAGGGATGTGGTGTCCAAGCCGTACAACGGGGAACATGTGTCCTTTGTGGGCCTCTGCTCCCACACGCATGGAGAACCTACATGGCTGATCTACCATGAGCCGCTTTAAGCAGACACTTATGCTGGGGCGACTACTTTATGCCTGCTTTAAGGCGTCGAATTTGCCCGGCTGGCTTGGGAATTATCTCCAGACTGGAGTGAGCTGCCATCTGGCGAGAAAGAGTGGAACCAGCTTTGCTCCACTGCAGTGAGGAGTGTTGTCCAAAGCCATCCACTGCCACCATGCCCTGCCCTCTGGCGGGGGATACAGCAACTGACCAGCCCTCTAGACTTGTGCTCTGGTCAGACCGAAAAGGCTCTGTTCATACTGAAACAGCCCAGGACCATGGATGGAATGTGAATCCATAAAGGAAATGATAGTGGCCTTGCCCAATGGAGCAGTGGGGTCATTTTATTTTGCACATGACGTATATTATATGATATCGTGCTACACAGCCGGCCATGACAAGGAGCAGGCCTGCCCTGAGAAGGACACTCCTGGTATTTTAGCAACGCCATGCCTGCCTGATTGCATGAGAAGTACATAGAGAGGGGTGGGAGGGGCATGCTATCGTTCATGCTGGGGCCGAGAATGGAATATATATATATACAAAGTCATATGGGCACTCGTTAACATTTACACGGTGCTAGTACGGCAGACGCGCGGCTCCGGGAGCGCTACGGCCAGGGCAATGAGCGCAGCGTCGTTTTCGGGAGCTGTGCTGCAATGTCCGATTCCTTAGCTACGTCCCAGATTTTGCGGATTTCAAATCAGACAAATATCAAGGTCTACAGAGGCGGGCGAACACGGCAGTTTGAAATCAGGGATTGGACATTTGTGCGTGCTGCATCGACGTGCCCGGGAACGGGGTTCGAGAGCGAGAGGTGGCTTCTTTTTACTTTGGTTTAGATGTCGGGGGATAGCTCGGACGCTGCGCACCCGAGTCATCCACATTTGGGATTCGCAAGCGTCAACCCAACCGTAGTGCAATGGAGGGGCCTCGCCCTGGGAGAACTGCCACATAGATCACGGTGTCTGCTGTACCAGGTAGGTATCAGCTGCCGAGCTCAGTGCTAGGCTATGTACAACGTTTTTCACCAGGGATGTGGTGTCCAAGCCGTACAACGGGGAACATGTGTCCTTTGTCGGCCTCTGCTCCCACACGCATGGAGAACCTACATGGCTGATCTACCATGAGCCGCTTTAAGCAGACACTTATGCTGGGGCGACTACTTTATGCCTGCTTTAAGGCGTCGAATTTGCCCGGCTGGCTTGGGAATTATCTCCAGACTGGAGTGAGCTGCCATCTGGCGAGAAAGAGTGGAACCAGCTTTGCTCCACTGCAGTGAGGAGTGTTGTCCAAAGCCATCCACTGCCACCATGCCCTGCCCTCTGGCGGGGGATACAGCAACTGACCAGCCCTCTAGACTTGTGCTCTGGTCAGACCGAAAAGGCTCTGTTCATGCTGAAACAGCCCAGGACCATGGATGGAATGTGAATCCATAAAGGAAATGATAGTGGCCTTGCCCAATGGAGCAGTGGGGACATTTTATTTTGCACATGACGTATATTATATGATATCGAGCTACACAACCGGCCATGACAAGGAGCAGGCCTGCCCTGAGAAGGACACTCCTGGTATTTTAGCAACGCCATGCCTGCCTGATGGCATGAGAAGTACATAGAGAGGGGTGGGAGGGGCATGCTATCGTTCATGCTGGTGCCGAGAATGGAATATATATATATACAAAGTCATATGGGCACTCGTTAACATTTACACGGTGCTAGTACGGCAGACGCGCGGCTCCGGGAGCGCTACGGCCAGGGCAATGAGCGCAGCGTCGTTTTCGGGAGCTGTGCTGCAATGTCCGATTCCTTAGCTACGTCCCAGATTTTGCGGATTTCAAATCAGACAAATATCAAGGTCTACAGAGGCGGGCGAACACGGCAGTTTGAAATCAGGGATTGGACATTTGTGCGTGCTGCATCGACGTGCCCGGGAACGGGGTTCGAGAGCGAGAGGTGGCTTCTTTTTACTTTGGTTTAGATGTCGGGGGATAGCTCGGACGCTGCGCACCCGAGTCATCCACATTTGGGATTCGCAAGCGTCAACCCAACCGTAGTGCAATGGAGGGGCCTCGCCCTGGGAGAACTGCCGCATAGATCACGGTGTCTGCTGTGCCAGGTAGGTATCAGCTGCCGAGCTCAGTGCTAGGCTATGTACAACGTTTTTCACCAGGGATGTGGTGTCCAAGCCGTACAACGGGGAACATGTGTCCTTTGTCGGCCTCTGCTCCCACACGCATGGAGAACCTACATGGCTGATCTACCATGAGCCGCTTTAAGCAGACACTTATGCTGGGGCGACTACTTTATGCCTGCTTTAAGGCGTCGAATTTGCCCGGCTGGCTTGGGAATTATCTCCAGACTGGAGTGAGCTGCCATCTGGCGAGAAAGAGTGGAACCAGCTTTGCTCCACTGCAGTGAGGAGTGTTGTCCAAAGCCATCCACTGCCACCATGCCCTGCCCTCTGGCGGGGGATACAGCAACTGACCAGCCCTCTAGACTTGTGCTCTGGTCAGACCGAAAAGGCTCTGTTCATACTGAAACAGCCCAGGACCATGGATGGAATGTGAATCCATAAAGGAAATGATAGTGGCCTTGCCCAATGGAGCAGTGGGGTCATTTTATTTTGCACATGACGTATATTATATGATATCGTGCTACACAACCGGCCATGACAAGGAGCAGGCCTGCCCTGAGAAGGACACTCCTGGTATTTTAGCAACGCCATGCCTGCCTGATGGCATGAGAAGTACATAGAGAGGGGTGGGAGGGGCATGCTATCGTTCATGCTGGTGCCGAGAATGGAATATATATATATACAAAGTCATATGGGCACTCGTTAACATTTACACGGTGCTAGTACGGCAGACGCGCGGCTCCGGGAGCGCTACGGCCAGGGCAATGAGCGCAGCGTCGTTTTCGGGAGCTGTGCTGCAATGTCCGATTCCTTAGCTACGTCCCAGATTTTGCGGATTTCAAATCAGACAAATATCAAGGTCTACAGAGGCGGGCGAACACGGCAGTTTGAAATCAGGGATTGGACATTTGTGCGTGCTGCATCGACGTGCCCGGGAACGGGGTTCGAGAGCGAGAGGTGGCTTCTTTTTACTTTGGTTTAGATGTCGGGGGATAGCTCGGACGCTGCGCACCCGAGTCATCCACATTTGGGATTCGCAAGCGTCAACCCAACCGTAGTGCAATGGAGGGGCCTCGCCCTGGGAGAACTGCCGCATAGATCACGGTGTCTGCTGTGCCAGGTAGGTATCAGCTGCCGAGCTCAGTGCTAGGCTATGTACAACGTTTTTCACCAGGGATGTGGTGTCCAAGCCGTACAACGGGGAACATGTGTCCTTTGTCGGCCTCTGCTCCCACACGCATGGAGAACCTACATGGCTGATCTACCATGAGCCGCTTTAAGCAGACACTTATGCTGGGGCGACTACTTTATGCCTGCTTTAAGGCGTCGAATTTGCCCGGCTGGCTTGGGAATTATCTCCAGACTGGAGTGAGCTGCCATCTGGCGAGAAAGAGTGGAACCAGCTTTGCTCCACTGCAGTGAGGAGTGTTGTCCAAAGCCATCCACTGCCACCATGCCCTGCCCTCTGGCGGGGGATACAGCAACTGACCAGCCCTCTAGACTTGTGCTCTGGTCAGACCGAAAAGGCTCTGTTCATGCTGAAACAGCCCAGGACCATGGATGGAATGTGAATCCATAAAGGAAATGATAGTGGCCTTGCCCAATGGAGCAGTGGGGACATTTTATTTTGCACATGACGTATATTATATGATATCGTGCTACACAACCGGCCATGACAAGGAGCAGGCCTGCCCTGAGAAGGACACTCCTGGTATTTTAGCAACGCCATGCCTGCCTGATGGCATGAGAAGTACATAGAGAGGGGTGGGAGGGGCATGCTATCGTTCATGCTGGTGCCGAGAATGGAATATATATATATACAAAGTCATATGGGCACTCGTTAACATTTACACGGTGCTAGTACGGCAGACGCGCGGCTCCGGGAGCGCTACGGCCAGGGCAATGAGCGCAGCGTCGTTTTCGGGAGCTGTGCTGCAATGTCCGATTCCTTAGCTACGTCCCAGATTTTGCGGATTTCAAATCAGACAAATATCAAGGTCTACAGAGGCGGGCGAACACGGCAGTTTGAAATCAGGGATTGGACATTTGTGCGTGCTGCATCGACGTGCCCGGGAACGGGGTTCGAGAGCGAGAGGTGGCTTCTTTTTACTTTGGTTTAGATGTCGGGGGATAGCTCGGACGCTGCGCACCCGAGTCATCCACATTTGGGATTCGCAAACGTCAACCCAACCGTAGTGCAATGGAGGGGCCTCGCCCTGGGAGAACTGCCGCATAGATCACGGTGTCTGCTGTGCCAGGTAGGTATCAGCTGCCGAGCTCAGTGCTAGGCTATGTACAACGTTTTTCACCAGGGATGTGGTGTCCAAGCCGTACAACGGGGAACATGTGTCCTTTGTCGGCCTCTGCTCCCACACGCATGGAGAACCTACATGGCTGATCTACCATGAGCCGCTTTAAGCAGACACTTATGCTGGGGCGACTACTTTATGCCTGCTTTAAGGCGTCGAATTTGCCCGGCTGGCTTGGGAATTATCTCCAGACTGGAGTGAGCTGCCATCTGGCGAGAAAGAGTGGAACCAGCTTTGCTCCACTGCAGTGAGGAGTGTTGTCCAAAGCCATCCACTGCCACCATGCCCTGCCCTCTGGCGGGGGATACAGCAACTGACCAGCCCTCTAGACTTGTGCTCTGGTCAGACCGAAAAGGCTCTGTTCATACTGAAACAGCCCAGTACCATGGATGGAATGTGAATCCATAAAGGAAATGATAGTGGCCTTGCCCAATGGAGCAGTGGGGTCATTTTATTTTGCACATGACGTATATTATATGATATCGTGCTACACAACCGGCCATGACAAGGAGCAGGCCTGCCCTGAGAAGGACAGTCCTGGTATTTTAGCAACGCCATGCCTGCCTGATGGCATGAGAAGTACATAGAGAGGGGTGGGAGGGGCATGCTATCGTTCATGCTGGTGCCGAGAATGGAATATATATATATACAAAGTCATATGGGCACTCGTTAACATTTACACGGTGCTAGTACGGCAGACGCGCGGCTCCGGGAGCGCTACGGCCAGGGCAATGAGCGCAGCGTCGTTTTCGGGAGCTGTGCTGCAATGTCCGATTCCTTAGCTACGTCCCAGATTTTGCGGATTTCAAATCAGACAAATATCAAGGTCTACAGAGGCGGGCGAACACGGCAGTTTGAAATCAGGGATTGGACATTTGTGCGTGCTGCATCGACGTGCCCGGGAACGGGGTTCGAGAGCGAGAGGTGGCTTCTTTTTACTTTGGTTTAGATGTCGGGGGATAGCTCGGACGCTGCGCACCCGAGTCATCCACATTTGGGATTCGCAAGCGTCAACCCAACCGTAGTGCAATGGAGGGGCCTCGCCCTGGGAGAACTGCCGCATAGATCACGATGTCTGCTGTGCCAGGTAGGTATCAGCTGCCGAGCTCAGTGCTAGGCTATGTACAACGTTTTTCACCAGGGATGTGGTGTCCAAGCCGTACAACGGGGAACATGTGTCCTTTGTGGGCCTCTGCTCCCACACGCATGGAGAACCTACATGGCTGATCTACCATGAGCCGCTTTAAGCAGACACTTATGCTGGGGCGACTACTTTATGCCTGCTTTAAGGCGTCGAATTTGCCCGGCTGGCTTGGGAATTATCTCCAGACTGGAGTGAGCTGCCATCTGGCGAGAAAGAGTGGAACCAGCTTTGCTCCACTGCAGTGAGGAGTGTTGTCCAAAGCCATCCACTGCCACCATGCCCTGCCCTCTGGCGGGGGATACAGCAACTGACCAGCCCTCTAGACTTGTGCTCTGGTCAGACCGAAAAGGCTCTGTTCATACTGAAACAGCCCAGGACCATGGATGGAATGTGAATCCATAAAGGAAATGATAGTGGCCTTGCCCAATGGAGCAGTGGGGTCATTTTATTTTGCACATGACGTATATTATATGATATCGTGCTACACAACCGGCCATGACAAGGAGCAGGCCTGCCCTGAGAAGGACACTCCTGGTATTTTAGCAACGCCATGCCTGCCTGATGGCATGAGAAGTACATAGAGAGGGGTGGGAGGGGCATGCTATCGTTCATGCTGGTGCCGAGAATGGAATATATATATATACAAAGTCATATGGGCACTCGTTAACATTTACACGGTGCTAGTACGGCAGACGCGCGGCTCTGGGAGCGCTACGGCCAGGGCAATGAGCGCAGCGTCGTTTTCGGGAGCTGTGCTGCAATGTCCGATTCCTTAGCTACGTCCCAGATTTTGCGGATTTCAAATCAGACAAATATCAAGGTCTACAGAGGCGGGCGAACACGGCAGTTTGAAATCAGGGATTGGACATTTGTGCGTGCTGCATCGACGTGCCCGGGAACGGGGTTCGAGAGCGAGAGGTGGCTTCTTTTTACTTTGGTTTAGATGTCGGGGGATAGCTCGGACGCTGCGCACCCGAGTCATCCACATTTGGGATTCGCAAGCGTCAACCCAACCGTAGTGCAATGGAGGGGCCTCGCCCTGGGAGAACTGCCGCATAGATCACGGTGTCTGCTGTGCCAGGTAGGTATCAGCTGCCGAGCTCAGTGCTAGGCTATGTACAACGTTTTTCACCAGGGATGTGGTGTCCAAGCCGTACAACGGGGAACATGTGTCCTTTGTCGGCCTCTGCTCCCACACGCATGGAGAACCTACATGGCTGATCTACCATGAGCCGCTTTAAGCAGACACTTATGCTGGGGCGACTACTTTATGCCTGCTTTAAGGCGTCGAATTTGCCCGGCTGGCTTGGGAATTATCTCCAGACTGGAGTGAGCTGCCATCTGGCGAGAAAGAGTGGAACCAGCTTTGCTCCACTGCAGTGAGGAGTGTTGTCCAAAGCCATCCACTGCCACCATGCCCTGCCCTCTGGCGGGGGATACAGCAACTGACCAGCCCTCTAGACTTGTGCTCTGGTCAGACCGAAAAGGCTCTGTTCATACTGAAACAGCCCAGGACCATGGATGGAATGTGAATCCATAAAGGAAATGATAGTGGCCTTGCCCAATGGAGCAGTGGGGTCATTTTATTTTGCACATGACGTATATTATATGATATCGTGCTACACAACCGGCCATGACAAGGAGCAGGCCTGCCCTGAGAAGGACACTCCTGGTATTTTAGCAACGCCATGCCTGCCTGATGGCATGAGAAGTACATAGAGAGGGGTGGGAGGGGCATGCTATCGTTCATGCTGGTGCCGAGAATGGAATATATATATATACAAAGTCATATGGGCACTCGTTAACATTTACACGGTGCTAGTACGGCAGACGCGCGGCTCCGGGAGCGCTACGGCCAGGGCAATGAGCGCAGCGTCGTTTTCGGGAGCTGTGCTGCAATGTCCGATTCCTTAGCTACGTCCCAGATTTTGCGGATTTCGAATCAGACAAATATCAAGGTCCACAGAGGCGGGCGAACACGGCAGTTTGAAATCAGGGATTGCACATTTGTGCGTGCTGCATCGACGTGCCCGGGAACGGGGTTCGAGAGCAAGAGGTGGCTTCTTTTTACTTTGGTTTAGATGTCGGGGGATAGCTCGGACGCTGCGCACCCGAGTCATCCACATTTGGGATTCGCAAGCGTCAACCCAACCGTAGTGCAATGGAGGGGCCTCGCCCTGGGAGAACTGCCGCATAGATCACGGTGTCTGCTGTGCCAGGTAGGTATCAGCTGCCGAGCTCAGTGCTAGGCTATGTACAACGTTTTTCACCAGGGATGTGGTGTCCAAGCCGTACAACGGGGAACATGTGTCCTTTGTGGGCCTCTGCTCCCACACGCATGGAGAACCTACATGGCTGATCTACCATGAGCCGCTTTAAGCAGACACTTATGCTGGGGCGACTACTTTATGCCTGCTTTAAGGCGTCGAATTTGCCCGGCTGGCTTGGGAATTATCTCCAGACTGGAGTGAGCTGCCATCTGGCGAGAAAGAGTGGAACCAGCTTTGCTCCACTGCAGTGAGGAGTGTTGTCCAAAGCCATCCACTGCCACCATGCCCTGCCCTCTGGCGGGGGATACAGCAACTGACCAGCCCTCTAGACTTGTGCTCTGGTCAGACCGAAAAGGCTCTGTTCATACTGAAACAGCCCAGGACCATGGATGGAATGTGAATCCATAAAGGAAATGATAGTGGCCTTGCCCAATGGAGCAGTGGGGTCATTTTATTTTGCACATGACGTATATTATATGATATCGTGCTACACAACCGGCCATGACAAGGAGCAGGCCTGCCCTGAGAAGGACACTCCTGGTATTTTAGCAACGCCATGCCTGCCTGATGGCATGAGAAGTACATAGAGAGGGGTGGGAGGGGCATGCTATCGTTCATGCTGGTGCCGAGAATGGAATATATATATATACAAAGTCATATGGGCACTCGTTAACATTTACACGGTGCTAGTACGGCGGACACGCGGCTCCGGGAGCGCTACGGCCAGGGCAATGAACGCAGCGTCGTTTTCGGGAGCTGTGCTGCAATGTCCGATTCCTTAGCTACGTCCCAGATTTTGCGGATTTCAAATCAGACAAATATCAAGGTCTACAGAGGCGGGCGAACACGGCAGTTTGAAATCAGGGATTGGACATTTGTGCGTGCTGCATCGACGTGCCCGGGAACGGGGTTCGAGAGCGAGAGGTGGCTTCTTTTTACTTTGGTTTAGATGTCGGGGGATAGCTCGGACGCTGCGCACCCGAGTCATCCACATTTGGGATTCGCAAGCGTCAACCCAACCGTAGTGCAATGGAGGGGCCTTGCCCTGGGAGAACTGCCGCATAGATCACGGTGTCTGCTGTGCCAGGTAGGTATCAGCTGCCGAGCTCAGTGCTAGGCTATGTACAACGTTTTTCACCAGGGATGTGGTGTCCAAGCCGTACAACGGGGAACATGTGTCCTTTGTCGGCCTCTGCTCCCACACGCATGGAGAACCTACATGGCTGATCTACCATGAGCCGCTTTAAGCAGACACTTATGCTGGGGTGACTACTTTATGCCTGCTTTAAGGCGTCGAATTTGCCCGGCTGGCTTGGGAATTATCTCCAGACTGGAGTGAGCTGCCATCTGGCGAGAAAGAGTGGAACCAGCTTTGCTCCACTGCAGTGAGGAGTGTTGTCCAAAGCCATCCACTGCCACCATGCCCTGCCCTCTGGCGGGGGATACAGCAACTGACCAGCCCTCTAGACTTGTGCTCTGGTCAGACCGAAAAGGCTCTGTTCATACTGAAACAGCCCAGGACCATGGATGGAATGTGAATCCATAAAGGAAATG
Source organism: Harmothoe impar (assembly GCA_947462335.1). Taxonomy (NCBI): domain Eukaryota; kingdom Metazoa; phylum Annelida; class Polychaeta; order Phyllodocida; family Polynoidae; genus Harmothoe; species Harmothoe impar. The sequence continues at coordinate 49,164,790 of OX381721.1, forward strand.
ATAGTGGCGTGGCCCAATGGAGCAGTGGGGTCATTTTATTTTGCACATGACGTATATTATATGATATCGTGCTACACAACCGGCCATGACAAGGAGCAGGCCTGCCCTGAGAAGGACACTCCTGGTATTTTAGCAACGCCATGCCTGCCTGATGGCATGAGAAGTACATAGAGAGGGGTGGGAGGGGCATGCTATCGTTCATGCTGGTGCCGAGAATGGAATATATATATATACAAAGTCATAGTGGCACTCGTTAACATTTACACGGTGCTAGTACGGTGGACGCGCGGCTCCGGGAGCGCTACGGCCAGGGCAATGAGCGCAGCGTCGTTTTCGGGAGCTGTGCTGCAATGTCCGATTCCTTAGCTACGTCCCAGATTTTGCGGATTTCAAATCAGACAAATATCAAGGTCTACAGAGGCGGGCGAACACGGCAGTTTGAAATCAGGGATTGGACATTTGTGCGTGCTGCATCGACGTGCCCGGGAACGGGGTTCGAGAGCGAGAGGTGGCTTCTTTTTACTTTGGTTTAGATGTCGGGGGATAGCTCGGACGCTGCGCACCCGAGTCATCCACATTTGGGATTCGCAGGCGTCAACCCAACCGTAGTGCAATGGAGGGGCCTCGCCCTGGGAGAACTGCCGCATAGATCACGGTGTCTGCTGTGCCAGGTAGGTATCAGCTGCCGAGCTCAGTGCTAGGCTATGTACAACGTTTTTCACCAGGGATGTGGTGTCCAAGCCGTACAACGGGGAACATGTGTCCTTTGTGGGCCTCTGCTCCCACACGCATGGAGAACCTACATGGCTGATCTACCATGAGCCGCTTTAAGCAGACACTTATGCTGGGGCGACTACTTTATGCCTGCTTTAAGGCGTCGAATTTGCCCGGCTGGCTTGGGAATTATCTCCAGACTGGAGTGAGCTGCCATCTGGCGAGAAAGAGTGGAACCAGCTTTGCTCCACTGCAGTGAGGAGTGTTGTCCAAAGCCATCCACTGCCACCATGCCCTGCCCTCTGGCGGGGGATACAGCAACTGACCAGCCCTCTAGACTTGTGCTCTGGTCAGACCGAAAAGGCTCTGTTCATACTGAAACAGCCCAGGACCATGGATGGAATGTGAATCCATAAAGGAAATGATAGTGGCCTTGCCCAATGGAGCAGTGGGGTCATTTTATTTTGCACATGACGTATATTATATGATATCGTGCTACACAGCCGGCCATGACAAGGAGCAGGCCTGCCCTGAGAAGGACACTCCTGGTATTTTAGCAACGCCATGCCTGCCTGATTGCATGAGAAGTACATAGAGAGGGGTGGGAGGGGCATGCTATCGTTCATGCTGGTGCCGAGAATGGAATATATATATATACAAAGTCATATGGGCACTCGTTAACATTTACACGGTGCTAGTACGGCAGACGCGCGGCTCCGGGAGCGCTACGGCCAGGGCAATGAGCGCAGCGTCGTTTTCGGGAGCTGTGCTGCAATGTCCGATTCCTTAGCTACGTCCCAGATTTTGCGGATTTCAAATCAGACAAATATCAAGGTCTACAGAGGCGGGCGAACACGGCAGTTTGAAATCAGGGATTGGACATTTGTGCGTGCTGCATCGACGTGCCCGGGAACGGGGTTCGAGAGCGAGAGGTGGCTTCTTTTTACTTTGGTTTAGATGTCGGGGGATAGCTCGGACGCTGCGCACCCGAGTCATCCACATTTGGGATTCGCAAGCGTCAACCCAACCGTAGTGCAATGGAGGGGCCTCGCCCTGGGAGAACTGCCACATAGATCACGGTGTCTGCTGTACCAGGTAGGTATCAGCTGCCGAGCTCAGTGCTAGGCTATGTACAACGTTTTTCACCAGGGATGTGGTGTCCAAGCCGTACAACGGGGAACATGTGTCCTTTGTCGGCCTCTGCTCCCACACGCATGGAGAACCTACATGGCTGATCTACCATGAGCCGCTTTAAGCAGACACTTATGCTGGGGCGACTACTTTATGCCTGCTTTAAGGCGTCGAATTTGCCCGGCTGGCTTGGGAATTATCTCCAGACTGGAGTGAGCTGCCATCTGGCGAGAAAGAGTGGAACCAGCTTTGCTCCACTGCAGTGAGGAGTGTTGTCCAAAGCCATCCACTGCCACCATGCCCTGCCCTCTGGCGGGGGATACAGCAACTGACCAGCCCTCTAGACTTGTGCTCTGGTCAGACCGAAAAGGCTCTGTTCATGCTGAAACAGCCCAGGACCATGGATGGAATGTGAATCCATAAAGGAAATGATAGTGGCCTTGCCCAATGGAGCAGTGGGGACATTTTATTTTGCACATGACGTATATTATATGATATCGAGCTACACAACCGGCCATGACAAGGAGCAGGCCTGCCCTGAGAAGGACACTCCTGGTATTTTAGCAACGCCATGCCTGCCTGATGGCATGAGAAGTACATAGAGAGGGGTGGGAGGGGCATGCTATCGTTCATGCTGGTGCCGAGAATGGAATATATATATATACAAAGTCATATGGGCACTCGTTAACATTTACACGGTGCTAGTACGGCAGACGCGCGGCTCCGGGAGCGCTACGGCCAGGGCAATGAGCGCAGCGTCGTTTTCGGGAGCTGTGCTGCAATGTCCGATTCCTTAGCTACGTCCCAGATTTTGCGGATTTCAAATCAGACAAATATCAAGGTCTACAGAGGCGGGCGAACACGGCAGTTTGAAATCAGGGATTGGACATTTGTGCGTGCTGCATCGACGTGCCCGGGAACGGGGTTCGAGAGCGAGAGGTGGCTTCTTTTTACTTTGGTTTAGATGTCGGGGGATAGCTCGGACGCTGCGCACCCGAGTCATCCACATTTGGGATTCGCAAGCGTCAACCCAACCGTAGTGCAATGGAGGGGCCTCGCCCTGGGAGAACTGCCGCATAGATCACGGTGTCTGCTGTGCCAGGTAGGTATCAGCTGCCGAGCTCAGTGCTAGGCTATGTACAACGTTTTTCACCAGGGATGTGGTGTCCAAGCCGTACAACGGGGAACATGTGTCCTTTGTCGGCCTCTGCTCCCACACGCATGGAGAACCTACATGGCTGATCTACCATGAGCCGCTTTAAGCAGACACTTATGCTGGGGCGACTACTTTATGCCTGCTTTAAGGCGTCGAATTTGCCCGGCTGGCTTGGGAATTATCTCCAGACTGGAGTGAGCTGCCATCTGGCGAGAAAGAGTGGAACCAGCTTTGCTCCACTGCAGTGAGGAGTGTTGTCCAAAGCCATCCACTGCCACCATGCCCTGCCCTCTGGCGGGGGATACAGCAACTGACCAGCCCTCTAGACTTGTGCTCTGGTCAGACCGAAAAGGCTCTGTTCATACTGAAACAGCCCAGGACCATGGATGGAATGTGAATCCATAAAGGAAATGATAGTGGCCTTGCCCAATGGAGCAGTGGGGTCATTTTATTTTGCACATGACGTATATTATATGATATCGTGCTACACAACCGGCCATGACAAGGAGCAGGCCTGCCCTGAGAAGGACACTCCTGGTATTTTAGCAACGCCATGCCTGCCTGATGGCATGAGAAGTACATAGAGAGGGGTGGGAGGGGCATGCTATCGTTCATGCTGGTGCCGAGAATGGAATATATATATATACAAAGTCATATGGGCACTCGTTAACATTTACACGGTGCTAGTACGGCAGACGCGCGGCTCCGGGAGCGCTACGGCCAGGGCAATGAGCGCAGCGTCGTTTTCGGGAGCTGTGCTGCAATGTCCGATTCCTTAGCTACGTCCCAGATTTTGCGGATTTCAAATCAGACAAATATCAAGGTCTACAGAGGCGGGCGAACACGGCAGTTTGAAATCAGGGATTGGACATTTGTGCGTGCTGCATCGACGTGCCCGGGAACGGGGTTCGAGAGCGAGAGGTGGCTTCTTTTTACTTTGGTTTAGATGTCGGGGGATAGCTCGGACGCTGCGCACCCGAGTCATCCACATTTGGGATTCGCAAGCGTCAACCCAACCGTAGTGCAATGGAGGGGCCTCGCCCTGGGAGAACTGCCGCATAGATCACGGTGTCTGCTGTGCCAGGTAGGTATCAGCTGCCGAGCTCAGTGCTAGGCTATGTACAACGTTTTTCACCAGGGATGTGGTGTCCAAGCCGTACAACGGGGAACATGTGTCCTTTGTCGGCCTCTGCTCCCACACGCATGGAGAACCTACATGGCTGATCTACCATGAGCCGCTTTAAGCAGACACTTATGCTGGGGCGACTACTTTATGCCTGCTTTAAGGCGTCGAATTTGCCCGGCTGGCTTGGGAATTATCTCCAGACTGGAGTGAGCTGCCATCTGGCGAGAAAGAGTGGAACCAGCTTTGCTCCACTGCAGTGAGGAGTGTTGTCCAAAGCCATCCACTGCCACCATGCCCTGCCCTCTGGCGGGGGATACAGCAACTGACCAGCCCTCTAGACTTGTGCTCTGGTCAGACCGAAAAGGCTCTGTTCATGCTGAAACAGCCCAGGACCATGGATGGAATGTGAATCCATAAAGGAAATGATAGTGGCCTTGCCCAATGGAGCAGTGGGGACATTTTATTTTGCACATGACGTATATTATATGATATCGTGCTACACAACCGGCCATGACAAGGAGCAGGCCTGCCCTGAGAAGGACACTCCTGGTATTTTAGCAACGCCATGCCTGCCTGATGGCATGAGAAGTACATAGAGAGGGGTGGGAGGGGCATGCTATCGTTCATGCTGGTGCCGAGAATGGAATATATATATATACAAAGTCATATGGGCACTCGTTAACATTTACACGGTGCTAGTACGGCAGACGCGCGGCTCCGGGAGCGCTACGGCCAGGGCAATGAGCGCAGCGTCGTTTTCGGGAGCTGTGCTGCAATGTCCGATTCCTTAGCTACGTCCCAGATTTTGCGGATTTCAAATCAGACAAATATCAAGGTCTACAGAGGCGGGCGAACACGGCAGTTTGAAATCAGGGATTGGACATTTGTGCGTGCTGCATCGACGTGCCCGGGAACGGGGTTCGAGAGCGAGAGGTGGCTTCTTTTTACTTTGGTTTAGATGTCGGGGGATAGCTCGGACGCTGCGCACCCGAGTCATCCACATTTGGGATTCGCAAACGTCAACCCAACCGTAGTGCAATGGAGGGGCCTCGCCCTGGGAGAACTGCCGCATAGATCACGGTGTCTGCTGTGCCAGGTAGGTATCAGCTGCCGAGCTCAGTGCTAGGCTATGTACAACGTTTTTCACCAGGGATGTGGTGTCCAAGCCGTACAACGGGGAACATGTGTCCTTTGTCGGCCTCTGCTCCCACACGCATGGAGAACCTACATGGCTGATCTACCATGAGCCGCTTTAAGCAGACACTTATGCTGGGGCGACTACTTTATGCCTGCTTTAAGGCGTCGAATTTGCCCGGCTGGCTTGGGAATTATCTCCAGACTGGAGTGAGCTGCCATCTGGCGAGAAAGAGTGGAACCAGCTTTGCTCCACTGCAGTGAGGAGTGTTGTCCAAAGCCATCCACTGCCACCATGCCCTGCCCTCTGGCGGGGGATACAGCAACTGACCAGCCCTCTAGACTTGTGCTCTGGTCAGACCGAAAAGGCTCTGTTCATGCTGAAACAGCCCAGGACCATGGATGGAATGTGAATCCATAAAGGAAATGATAGTGGCCTTGCCCAATGGAGCAGTGGGGACATTTTATTTTGCACATGACGTATATTATATGATATCGAGCTACACAACCGGCCATGACAAGGAGCAGGCCTGCCCTGAGAAGGACACTCCTGGTATTTTAGCAACGCCATGCCTGCCTGATGGCATGAGAAGTACATAGAGAGGGGTGGGAGGGGCATGCTATCGTTCATGCTGGTGCCGAGAATGGAATATATATATATACAAAGTCATATGGGCACTCGTTAACATTTACACAGTGCTAGTACGGCAGACGCGCGGCTCCGGGAGCGCTACGGCCAGGGCAATGAGCGCAGCGTCGTTTTCGGGAGCTGTGCTGCAATGTCCGATTCCTTAGCTACGTCCCAGATTTTGCGGATTTCAAATCAGACAAATATCAAGGTCTACAGAGGCGGGCGAACACGGCAGTTTGAAATCAGGGATTGGACATTTGTGCGTGCTGCATCGACGTGCCCGGGAACGGGGTTCGAGAGCGAGAGGTGGCTTCTTTTTACTTTGGTTTAGATGTCGGGGGATAGCTCGGACGCTGCGCACCCGAGTCATCCACATTTGGGATTCGCAAGCGTCAACCCAACCGTAGTGCAATGGAGGGGCCTCGCCCTGGGAGAACTGCCGCATAGATCACGGTGTCTGCTGTGCCAGGTAGGTATCAGCTGCCGAGCTCAGTGCTAGGCTATGTACAACGTTTTTCACCAGGGATGTGGTGTCCAAGCCGTACAACGGGGAACATGTGTCCTTTGTGGGCCTCTGCTCCCACACGCATGGAGAACCTACATGGCTGATCTACCATGAGCCGCTTTAAGCAGACACTTATGCTGGGGCGACTACTTTATGCCTGCTTTAAGGCGTCGAATTTGCCCGGCTGGCTTGGGAATTATCTCCAGACTGGAGTGAGCTGCCATCTGGCGAGAAAGAGTGGAACCAGCTTTGCTCCACTGCAGTGAGGAGTGTTGTCCAAAGCCATCCACTGCCACCATGCCCTGCCCTCTGGCGGGGGATACAGCAACTGACCAGCCCTCTAGACTTGTGCTCTGGTCAGACCGAAAAGGCTCTGTTCATACTGAAACAGCCCAGGACCATGGATGGAATGTGAATCCATAAAGGAAATGATAGTGGCGTGGCCCAATGGAGCAGTGGGGTCATTTTATTTTGCACATGACGTATATTATATGATATCGTGCTACACAACCGGCCATGACAAGGAGCAGGCCTGCCCTGAGAAGGACACTCCTGGTATTTTAGCAACGCCATGCCTGCCTGATGGCATGAGAAGTACATAGAGAGGGGTGGGAGGGGCATGCTATCGTTCATGCTGGTGCCGAGAATGGAATATATATATATACAAAGTCATATGGGCACTCGTTAACATTTACACGGTGCTAGTACGGCAGACGCGCGGCTCCGGGAGCGCTACGGCCAGGGCAATGAGCGCAGCGTCGTTTTCGGGAGCTGTGCTGCAATGTCCGATTCCTTAGCTACGTCCCAGATTTTGCGGATTTCAAATCAGACAAATATCAAGGTCTACAGAGGCGGGCGAACACGGCAGTTTGAAATCAGGGATTGGACATTTGTGCGTGCTGCATCGACGTGCCCGGGAACGGGGTTCGAGAGCGAGAGGTGGCTTCTTTTTACTTTGGTTTAGATGTCGGGGGATAGCTCGGACGCTGCGCACCCGAGTCATCCACATTTGGGATTCGCAAGCGTCAACCCAACCGTAGTGCAATGGAGGGGCCTCGCCCTGGGAGAACTTTTTTTTTTCTTTTTTTTTTTCCCTTCCTTTCCCACTTTTCCCAGGATAACTTTATTTTCAACATATAACATCATTTTCATCATTTCATCATTTCATTGGGTTCAGAGCCTCTCAATGAGGACTTCTGCCACTCTACTGCCCTTCCCGTATCTTTTCATTGGTTTCCGGGTTCCAGCCCCCTTCCGGGGAACCGGACCTTTGCTGTAATTGAAAAACAGGGTACATTAAAATATACAAGACTTTTATTACAAATGTAAAAAAAACCGAGACTATGTCCCCTTATAGGGACACTAACAATTAGAGAAATCTATCTACTTCTATTCTGTTATATTTGTTGAACCAAAACCAAAAGGCCTCAAACTTTGCGGTTCTAAGCCTAATTTTGTCTACCTTGTACTTGTAATTGAAATACATGTCTATACTACTCCATATGGTTTGGGCTGTTACATCTACATCATCTAATGCCTTCTGGCATCTTTTGTGCCATATGGCCCTTTTGACTACGTTGACTATAAAGAGGCATATATCTAGTTTCCTTCCTTTCACAGTTGGGAGTAATGAGAAAACAATAGCATTGCTATCTAGAACTACATTTACATTCAATGTACTTGTGAAGATTTCATTGACTATTTTCCACAAAGGAGAAATGACGGGGCAACAGAACAAAATATGGTTGACATCTTCATCGTTCGGGCAGAAGACGCAGGACCTCCTGCCTCGGCCACCGTATCTCACGAACCAGAGTAAACTGGTTGGCAGAATCTCGTGTGCTGTTCTATATGCAACGGTCTTCAGTTCTGTAGGAAGATATTTATTATTGACATTTTTCCACACATCTTTGAAAGGTACTAATGGGCGTTTTGCCTGTATGGAAGCCTTCTCCATCTTTTGTTCAACCAGAACCGAATAGACCACACGAACAGGAGGGACACTGTTCTCTGTTGGCCCCTCTGTAACATGGGAATTGTACTCGTTAAAAGCAGTCATACATTTCCTATAGAACAACGGGGTGTAGATAGGGGGCATAACTGCCCTGTTACCCAAATGATAACGAAGAGGGTATTTTAACCACACAAATGCAAAGCATTTCCACTTGTGATTAAAGTCCTCTGAAAGTAACTTGTAAATATGAGCTACATTGAAAGCTTTTAGCTTACATTCAACATCTACAAATCCCATTCCCCCCTCAAGCAAAGGAGCAATGAGAGTCTTTCTCTTGATGTATTCTACCCCTCCTCCCCAAAAGAAAGAGTACACACATTTCTCAACAGACTTCAAAAAAACAGGTGGGAGGTTCAGAACCTGTCCCACATACCATAACTTACTGAGACCAATCAGAGAGATAACTTTGACTTTGCCATGATAGCTTAAACTCTTTGTACTCCATAATTTGAGCACACTCTCTAGTTTGTCTATTATTACAGTCCAATTGGCTTTATGCCTGTTATACACTACACCTTGTTTACGGTTAAACAACTCTGTTTCCAGAAGGGATGCTAAGTGAACACCTAGTAGTCTCAAAGGTTCGGCAGAGAAAGAGACTCCAACCATTTCGGTCAGCGCTCTATACTTCCACCGACCCAGAAACAAACCTTTACACTTTTCTCGGTTGATTTTGCTACCTGAAGCCCTCGAGTAACGTTCCGAGACCATCATGACTCTGGCCACCGAATCTTCCGTAGTGATGACTACAGTAGTGTCGTCGGCGTACTGCACGACCTTCACCGTGTCGGTCGAACCCGGGCACTGCAGTCCTATTACCTGAGGATCCGCCCTTAATGCAATAGCAAAAGGCTCGATGCATAAAACATACAATAATGGTGATAGGGAGCAACCTTGTCTCACAGACCTCTCTACGTCAAAAGACTCAGTCTGGAAACCGTTAACTAGGACTTTGCTTTTGGCATTATTATATAGCAGCTTGATCCAACCAATAAAGTATGGACCAAAACCATAAGCTTCCAATAGAGAAAACATATAGTCGTGTGAAACTCTGTCGAACGCCTTCTCCTGATCAAGTGATAAGAAGGCGCACTCCATGTTCCTGCTGTCTACATAATCAACAACATTACGATACAAATGACAGTTATCGATGATGGATCTACCGGGGACTCCACACGTCTGGTCAGGGGATATGACCTCCCCTATTACCCGCTTCAACCTGTTACATAATGCCTTAGATACAATCTTGTAGTCAACATTTAACAAACTTATAGGTCTCCAGGCCTTCAGATTCTTTTTCCTGTTCTTATCTTTGCAGATCAAAGTTATTATGCCCAGTCGTTGGGACTCTGGGAGTTCTCCCAGAACATAACACCAGTTCACCATCTCTACAAAGCAAGTCCCAAAAAGGGGGAAAAATTTCATGTAAAACTCTTTTGGCAAACCGTCCAGGCCAGGGCTCTTATTATTCGCCATGCCTTTTATAGCTTCCCAGTACTCATCATAAGTAATGAAACCTTCACATAAATTAACACATTCATCAGGCAGTTTAGGAACGGAGTCCAGAAAAGGTCTGGCCTGCTCCACATCTATGTCTTCTCTGGAATACAGATCTTTATAGAAATCATGGCAGACTCTCTTTATACCATTTACATCTGAGACCTCCCCATCCTTGTCTTCCAACACCTGTATGAATTTGTCTCGGGCTCTGATCTGTTCTGCTCTTACATATATACCAGAAGGGTTCTCATTTTCTTCATAATATTGAACCCTCGATCTTACCCTGCTGCCTTCCGCACTCCTCTGCAAAAGGTCATTTATATTTTGTTCTAACATCTGAATATTTAGTTTATACATGCCAGGGTTATCTCTTTCTTTTGCATGAACGTTGCGGAGAGAAGTCTGTAATCTATTCAATTGTTTCCGGTGACCGGCAGAAAGGCGCTTGGAGTGCTCAATGATGAGTTCTTTGAACTTCACCTTGCAGCCCTCCCACCAATCACCATCATACAAATCATCATATTTCAACTCATTCTCCCACAGTCTGGTAAGAGCTTTCTGGAAAACAACATCTTCTAGAACTGAGACATTGCACTTCCAGTACCCTCTGCCTTTGGCCTCTGCAAGGTTCTGAAAACATCCTTTTAGTGTTATACAGGAGTGATCAGAAAATGAAACAGGTATATAGTCAGTCCCCACAATGTGTGGAACTAAGGATTGAGAAATGTAAAAACGATCAAGCCTAGTATAGACATTGTGTTGTGAATCATAATAGGAAAACTCCTTGATGGTCGGCTTCAGTTGTCTGAAAACATCTGTCAAATCATAAGTCTTACTCAGGTCCAGCATTTCATATTTACCTGTGGCACCTTGTGCAGGATTACCACCTGCTTTATCTAGCACCACATCCTCCACGAAGTTGAAATCACCACCCATGATGACGTCTCTTTTACCTCCTAGAAAAGATTTTACTTCCTTTTCCAAGAAAGATCTTCTTTCCTTGGTTCTGTTTGGGGCATACAAGGAGATCAGGCGAAACTCTTTCTCCCCCAAAACCACATCAACAGATACAATTCTCCCTTGGGTGTCATATCTATGGGAGATATATTCAATGTCACTATCTTCTCTTATTATTATTCCAACACCACAACTATTGTTTTGACCGAAACTGAAATAAATTTTGGCTTTAAATAATTTCTCTATTTCTTTAACTTGTTTTGTATCAGTAAAGTGTGTCTCTTGAAGAAAAAGAACATCATATCTATTCAACCTCATGAATTCTGCACATAAATTCTGCTGGTCCCCAGACAGGAAACCGTTAATATTTAGTGATGCTATTGTCAGAGCCATTATGACTGAGACAACCACCCTTACGTAAAGTGTTGTGATACCCATGGTTTCTTACGAAGAGTGGTGGTCCCCACTCGTTTTAACCTTCTTCACGATAGGACTACGCGAACGCGTAGGTGACGGCATCACAGCCGCATGGCAATGCTTTCGACCGGGAGTGTCCGGCCGCGATGGACGGTTGGCCCCCGAGCCTCGATCCCTCAGGTCCAAGCCATCCGCCACGGCCTCCCCAGCGACTGCATCTCTCGGCACTGTAAAATTGGAAAAGTCAGAAGTATGTTTGATCACTTTGTCCACTTTGTTAGCTGTTTTTTTTAAGGCACTTTGTATGAAGTCTGATATAGTAAGACCAACAGTTGGACCCCGCACTTGCTTCGCCTTCTCCTCTACCACCTTGTTAGACCGACCAGACCCCTGATGTTTCGAGCCCTCAGCGGCCGACTGTAACTTTTTACTTTCAACAGAAACATTCGGCCTACCGGCACCCAAAACCGGACCTTTCGCCGGACCTCCGTGATGTCTGGCGGGGGGGCCAGGTGAACTGGGAAGTTTCTGGGGGGCCGCTTCTACCTCAGCCTCCTCAGTCACCTCCCAACCCACATCCCTTGCACCATCCCCATCACCTTTTAGTCTAGCCGCAAAGCTCTTGGCATATGGCCGATTCTTACAGTCCCTCCGCACGTGCCCAGACTGCTTACATCTTAAACAAATTGGATCTGTTCCCGGGGCCGTCACTAACGCGGTTACCTTCTTCCCCTTATACCAGACGCTGGCGGTGTGAGGTATTTCCGCCCCATCCATCAACTCCACCTTTACCTTCTTGATGCCGGTTTTCAGTGTTTCCACATGAGTGACCTTCTCCTTCTCAACCTCAATGACCCTGATGTCCCGGCCCAACATAATGACAATTTTTTCGACGGGGAAGACATTGGGAAGCCAATGCAATCGCAGCCAGATGAAGGGTTTCACCCAGCGCCACTCCCCCTCATCATCCAGCTCTGCCACTCGTCTCACCTGGCACAGAGCATCTTTAACTCTTACAAAACCCAAATCGATGAAATCTTCACACCCCTTCTGCGTCTTGAAGGTTATCTCCCACGAGGCCCTCTGGCGTACCACTGCATCTACTAAAGCCATGGAAGTATTTTCAGATAAACAAAGCATAATTTCTGCCCTGGTGTAAACAGCCTGACCCATATAGATCTCAGCAGTGTGCAGGAGGTCCGCCAACTCATCGTCATCCAGCATGTCGGAGTGGTCGAAAACGGGAGCGGCTGATTTGTAATAACTCTGGACCCCCTGCCTATGCTGCTGTGTTACCTTCCTACGGTGCTGACTCGGTTCTTGCCGCCTCTGCTGCTGCTGCTGCTGCTGCTGCTGCTGCTGCTGCTGCTGCTGCTGCCGACGGCCAGCATCACGTTGTTTGCCGTCTGGGCCAACCGTGTTCCACGCATCCTGGGAGATGTCCTCCAGCTGCTGGGACAGGTCATCTCCGGTCGTGGAGACACCCTGCCCACCCACTGCGCCACCTGGCGGCTGGGTGGTCTCCCCTCCCGTCGTGGGAGAGGTAGCCAAGAGCTCAGCGCCACCTGGCGGGAGGTGGGCCTCCACCTGCTGCGTCAGCCCCTCCGGGCTCTCGTTGCTACCCCGGTCGTCGGGTGGGGTCCCCTGGCCAGGGGTGATGAGGCTGTCGTCCATGTTGCTACGACAGTGCCCCTAGCTACCGCAAAAGGGACCTGCGAACAGGTTACTCCCTAGAGGTATAGCCTCGGGACGGTCCTTATCCACCGCAAATGGGAACTCCGCAGAGTTGGCTCCCAAGAGGAATGGACTCAGGACAGGGGCAGATACTTACTGACAGACAGGGGGAACCGCCGCATAGATCACGGTGTCTGCTGTACCAGGTAGGTATCAGCTGCCGAGCTCAGTGCTAGGCTATGTACAACGTTTTTCACCAGGGATGTGGTGTCCAAGCCGTACAACGGGGAACATGTGTCCTTTGTGGGCCTCTGCTCCCACACGCATGGAGAACCTACATGGCTGATCTACCATGAGCCGCTTTAAGCAGACACTTATGCTGGGGCGACTACTTTATGCCTGCTTTAAGGCGTCGAATTTGCCCGGCTGGCTTGGGAATTATCTCCAGACTGGAGTGAGCTGCCATCTGGCGAGAAAGAGTGGAACCAGCTTTGCTCCACTGCAGTGAGGAGTGTTGTCCAAAGCCATCCACTGCCACCATGCCCTGCCCTCTGGCGGGGGATACAGCAACTGACCAGCCCTCTAGACTTGTGCTCTGGTCAGACCGAAAAGGCTCTGTTCATGCTGAAACAGCCCAGGACCATGGATGGAATGTGAATCCATAAAGGAAATGATAGTGGCCTTGCCCAATGGAGCAGTGGGGACATTTTATTTTGCACATGACGTATATTATATGATATCGTGCTACACAACCGGCCATGACAAGGAGCAGGCCTGCCCTGAGAAGGACACTCCTGGTATTTTAGCAACGCCATGCCTGCCTGATGGCATGAGAAGTACATAGAGAGGGGTGGGAGGGGCATGCTATCGTTCATGCTGGTGCCGAGAATGGAATATATATATATACAAAGTCATATGGGCACTCGTTAACATTTACACGGTGCTAGTACGGCAGACGCGCGGCTCCGGGAGCGCTACGGCCAGGGCAATGAGCGCAGCGTCGTTTTCGGGAGCTGTGCTGCAATGTCCGATTCCTTAGCTACGTCCCAGATTTTGCGGATTTCAAATCAGACAAATATCAAGGTCTACAGAGGCGGGCGAACACGGCAGTTTGAAATCAGGGATTGGACATTTGTGCGTGCTGCATCGACGTGCCCGGGAACGGGGTTCAAGAGCGAGAGGTGGCTTCTTTTTACTTTGGTTTAGATGTCGGGGGATAGCTCGGACGCTGCGCACCCGAGTCATCCACATTTGGGATTCGCAAGCGTCAACCCAACCGTAGTGCAATGGAGGGGCCTCGCCCTGGGAGAACTGCCGCATAGATCACGGTGTCTGCTGTGCCAGGTAGGTATCAGCTGCCGAGCTCAGTGCTAGGCTATGTACAACGTTTTTCACCAGGGATGTGGTGTCCAAGCCGTACAACGGGGAACATGTGTCCTTTGTCGGCCTCTGCTCCCACACGCATGGAGAACCTACATGGCTGATCTACCATGAGCCGCTTTAAGCAGACACTTATGCTGGGGCGACTACTTTATGCCTGCTTTAAGGCGTCGAATTTGCCCGGCTGGCTTGGGAATTATCTCCAGACTGGAGTGAGCTGCCATCTGGCGAGAAAGAGTGGAACCAGCTTTGCTCCACTGCAGTGAGGAGTGTTGTCCAAAGCCATCCACTGCCACCATGCCCTGCCCTCTGGCGGGGGATACAGCAACTGACCAGCCCTCTAGACTTGTGCTCTGGTCAGACCGAAAAGGCTCTGTTCATGCTGAAACAGCCCAGGACCATGGATGGAATGTGAATCCATAAAGGAAATGATAGTGGCCTTGCCCAATGGAGCAGTGGGGACATTTTATTTTGCACATGACGTATATTATATGATATCGAGCTACACAACCGGCCATGACAAGGAGCAGGCCTGCCCTGAGAAGGACACTCCTGGTATTTTAGCAACGCCATGCCTGCCTGATGGCATGAGAAGTACATAGAGAGGGGTGGGAGGGGCATGCTATCGTTCATGCTGGTGCCGAGAATGGAATATATATATATACAAAGTCATATGGGCACTCGTTAACATTTACACAGTGCTAGTACGGCAGACGCGCGGCTCCGGGAGCGCTACGGCCAGGGCAATGAGCGCAGCGTCGTTTTCGGGAGCTGTGCTGCAATGTCCGATTCCTTAGCTACGTCCCAGATTTTGCGGATTTCAAATCAGACAAATATCAAGGTCTACAGAGGCGGGCGAACACGGCAGTTTGAAATCAGGGATTGGACATTTGTGCGTGCTGCATCGACGTGCCCGGGAACGGGGTTCGAGAGCGAGAGGTGGCTTCTTTTTACTTTGGTTTAGATGTCGGGGGATAGCTCGGACGCTGCGCACCCGAGTCATCCACATTTGGGATTCGCAAGCGTCAACCCAACCGTAGTGCAATGGAGGGGCCTCGCCCTGGGAGAACTGCCGCATAGATCACGGTGTCTGCTGTGCCAGGTAGGTATCAGCTGCCGAGCTCAGTGCTAGGCTATGTACAACGTTTTTCACCAGGGATGTGGTGTCCAAGCCGTACAACGGGGAACATGTGTCCTTTGTGGGCCTCTGCTCCCACACGCATGGAGAACCTACATGGCTGATCTACCATGAGCCGCTTTAAGCAGACACTTATGCTGGGGCGACTACTTTATGCCTGCTTTAAGGCGTCGAATTTGCCCGGCTGGCTTGGGAATTATCTCCAGACTGGAGTGAGCTGCCATCTGGCGAGAAAGAGTGGAACCAGCTTTGCTCCACTGCAGTGAGGAGTGTTGTCCAAAGCCATCCACTGCCACCATGCCCTGCCCTCTGGCGGGGGATACAGCAACTGACCAGCCCTCTAGACTTGTGCTCTGGTCAGACCGAAAAGGCTCTGTTCATACTGAAACAGCCCAGGACCATGGATGGAATGTGAATCCATAAAGGAAATGATAGTGGCCTTGCCCAATGGAGCAGTGGGGTCATTTTATTTTGCACATGACGTATATTATATGATATCGTGCTACACAACCGGCCATGACAAGGAGCAGGCCTGCCCTGAGAAGGACACTCCTGGTATTTTAGCAACGCCATGCCTGCCTGATGGCATGAGAAGTACATAGAGAGGGGTGGGAGGGGCATGCTATCGTTCATGCTGGTGCCGAGAATGGAATATATATATATACAAAGTCATATGGGCACTCGTTAACATTTACACGGTGCTAGTACGGCGGACGCGCGGCTCCGGGAGCGCTACGGCCAGGGCAATGAGCGCAGCGTCGTTTTCGGGAGCTGTGCTGCAATGTCCGATTCCTTAGCTACGTCCCAGATTTTGCGGATTTCAAATCAGACAAATATCAAGGTCTACAGAGGCGGGCGAACACGGCAGTTTGAAATCAGGGATTGGACATTTGTGCGTGCTGCATCGACGTGCCCGGGAACGGGGTTCGAGAGCGAGAGGTGGCTTCTTTTTACTTTGGTTTAGATGTCGGGGGATAGCTCGGACGCTGCGCACCCGAGTCATCCACATTTGGGATTCGCAAGCGTCAACCCAACCGTAGTGCAATGGAGGGGCCTCGCCCTGGGAGAACTGCCGCATAGATCACGGTGTCTGCTGTGCCAGGTAGGTATCAGCTGCCGAGCTCAGTGCTAGGCTATGTACAACGTTTTTCACCAGGGATGTGGTGTCCAAGCCGTACAACGGGGAACATGTGTCCTTTGTGGGCCTCTGCTCCCACACGCATGGAGAACCTACATGGCTGATCTACCATGAGCCGCTTTAAGCAAACACTTATGCTGGGGCGACTACTTTATGCCTGCTTTAAGGCGTCGAATTTGCCCGGCTGGCTTGGGAATTATCTCCAGACTGGAGTGAGCTGCCATCTGGCGAGAAAGAGTGGAACCAGCTTTGCTCCACTGCAGTGAGGAGTGTTGTCCAAAGCCATCCACTGCCACCATGCCCTGCCCTCTGGCGGGGGATACAGCAACTGACCAGCCCTCTAGACTTGTGCTCTGGTCAGACCGAAAAGGCTCTGTTCATACTGAAACAGCCCAGGACCATGGATGGAATGTGAATCCATAAAGGAAATGATAGTGGCCTTGCCCAATGGAGCAGTGGGGACATTTTATTTTGCACATGACGTATATTATATGATATCGTGCTACACAACCGGCCATGACAAGGAGCAGGCCTGCCCTGAGAAGGACACTCCTGGTATTTTAGCAACGCCATGCCTGCCTGATGGCATGAGAAGTACATAGAGAGGGGTGGGAGGGGCATGCTATCGTTCATGCTGGTGCCGAGAATGGAATATATATATATACAAAGTCATATGGGCACTCGTTAACATTTACACGGTGCTAGTACGGCAGACGCGCGGCTCCGGGAGCGCTACGGCCAGGGCAATGAGCGCAGTGTGGCTAGGGAAAACCCCTCCACATCAATGAGGGCGTAAAGATGAGGTGAGACGTCAGTTTCAATACTTGGTATCTTTTATTAATAATAATATTAATATCAGAGTACCAGTCACTAGGGCTCAGTATATAAGTTACTGATGGTTGCAAGATGATAAGTGATTTCCTCCTCCATCTGACCGGGGTATAAGTACAGGTGCCCGGCAGGTGGAGGGGGTGCCCATGTGACCGGAAGTAGATGTAACAGTGTTTTTCATTGGATAATATACATTTGACATTTGATTGGATAATTATATATTCATGGCTTTAACATGCGGTGTGCGCTGGACCGCGGGTGGGGAGCCTGGGTCCAGTGCATTATGGGTAATGGATTACATAATAAGTAGCATGCACACATGGGGGCTTTGTCGCCCACCTTCCAGGTGGCCTCCAGCCGGCTCAAGTGGCTTTGGCGGTGCCACACTGATTAAGGGTGTCCAGCTTTATAGCATTGTTTTATGTGTTGACAGTTAATCCTTGAGGTCAACATATAGTTCATTTGTTTTGTGTATAGGTGACCGGTCAGTGCCTTGTCGTCTGGAGGGGCTGACCGTTACCTATTGTCCCTGGGATAAGGGTCTGCTTGTGATCTATGGATTAGTTATGCATGGGGGTTAGTTTGGCTTGGCTTAGTGAGTAATATGTATGTCTGACGTCTAGGTGTACTTTGATGGACATATGGATTGAAAATATGTATAAAGTATTGTGCGTATTACAAATAATAATAAATATGAATATTAATAATCATAAATCATAATTATGACGTAATATGACGTAATATGACGTAATACCATTGATGAAGGTATAATAAGGGGTTTTGTGGCGTGACAGCACCCCCCAATACAACTCCTGCACGCCCTCGTGCAGGCCGAGAAGTAGTAGAGGAAGAGTTATGTCACGCTTCAAAAGTATTTGTATGAACACATTTTTTTTGTATTTTATGATTTTTGTATCTATCTATCTTATACATTTGACTATGACTAGGTTCTTAATCACATTTTCTAGGTAGTACAGTGTTTTATACATACATGTTATGCAGTGGTAATAATAATATTTCTATGGTAACGTACTGGTACTATATGTCTCGCTTCCGTTCTATTTATATGATTATACTTTTTTGAAGCTTTTAACCTTACCAATTATTTACATGACACGAGTCGTGGTACAGTGGTAAGTGTAATTTTGACGTACTGATTCTATATGTCGCGCTTCCGTCCTAGTCTATAATACAATCAATTCATACGATAGGAAGCTGTAAGAAATTCATTTCAATAATAATATAGATGTACTAAGCGTTTACATAGGCCATGTGTAATACTTAGTATGGTATGATAGTACATGTATAGCAATAGGTTTTGAGCAGTTTGTTTTGTTTATGCAATGATCTTTGGCAATACTTGATCTTTTTGATATTCATTCTCAATGTCGAGGGGCAATGGAGGAAGTTCGTTCTGAGTTACCACCTTCTATACTAAATTTTTATGTTTCATTTCCTGTCTCACTCTTTTTCATAACAATGGCTGTCAATAGTTCGGTAGTGGTCATGTCTTTTGGGTTTTTGATAAGTGACGTAGTGTTGTCACCGTCGGGGTCAATGTCAATGTTGTCTTGGGTTTCAGTCGGATGTAGGGATGTAGTCATTTCAATAGTCTTAAGGGTTAATCCTGTGGTGGTGGTGTCGTCTTTCAAGGCCGGTATGATGGAAAACCGTGCCGCTAGGGGTAGTATGATGTGGTTGGGTAGATAGTATGACTTCTGTTTTCCGTTGATGTTGAATGATATGGGGCTGTTCCATGTCATGTTTATGCGTGGGTATGGGCATGACAGGGCGGAGATGGCCGTCAGGGTTGGTATAAATTCATTAACAATAGAGTCACGTTCGTAGGGTAGGGATAGTAGTGGGATGGTGTGATTGATGTGTCCTTGGTAAATTTTGAGCGTAATAGTAGGATTGGTTTTGTGTCCCGAGTTTGTCATTCCAAAGTGACGTGTAATCTTGTTTTTACACTTGAATATGGTTTTGATAACAGCGTATACGATTAACGCTACAAATATTAGGGTAAAAATGTTATGGGCATCAACGTATTGATCTAGATTGATAGTGTGATTTTCTTTGGTTTCACTCTGGGGGATGGGGTTAATAAATTTCCAAGAGATGTTGTTGGGTCGAGCACTAACGGTTGGGATGGTTGCGAATAGTGCTTTTCCTTTGGATACATATAATAAGTAGAAGAATCCTACGGCGTTTAGAATGCAAGTGACTGGTACTATATAGTTCCATACAGGGCTAGCGAAGAAGCTAGCTATGTTCTCTCGTATGGGTGTGTCCTGGATGGGTCGGTCTAAGATGTCTGCTGCGTTGGTGGCTTCTATTAGGATATTCCTGGTGAAGGGTTCCAGGTCCAATGCAATGTCTGATGACAACTTGCTGATGTTTGTCATCGATTTGATGATAGCTTGTGTATGTAGATGTGGTATGTGTATTGGATCGTGGTGTAGTGATGATGCTGTGATGTTGAGATTGTTTGTGAGTGCAAGTAGTATGGGTGTATTGGCCGCGTGCATTAGGAAATGTGTTGAAGAAGATTTGTTACAAGGAATTTTGGTGTTTGGGAGGTACAATGAGTCAAACTGTAAGTGGCACATACATGGGACACCAATAACTGCGTAGGCCGAGGCTTTCTTAGTAGTTGGTGTCATGTGCTGACAGATGACGTGGTAGTACTCCCTGTTAGTAGTTACTAAATATTTGTCTTTACCAATAGCTATAGCACGGGTTTGTATGGGTCTCAGAGGGTGTACTTGAAATGTGCAGAGTCTGGCTATGTCTGCCTGGTTACCTTTAAAGGCCGCCATGAGGCAGGTTGGCTGGTCACTGCGTATTCTAGGCATGGTCCTAGCGCATACTTTCAGTATCGAGCCTTGGCACGTAAGTAGATCTGCGTTTGTCATCTCTAAGTACAATGTCTCTGCCTCGTTGACAGCGAGGAAGTTTTTGTCAGTGTGTAATAGGGTAGATCCAGAACTTGTCGTATTTTCGGTGTTAATGGGGACATGAGTTGTAATTACTTGATATAAGTTAAATGCTGCGTCTGTGGCAGAAATGATAACATTAATATGAATGTATAAGTGAGTTTTGGAATAGGTGTATAGTGCAACTGGTTGTGAGTAGTAATATGCGGTGTCAATAATGGTTACCTCGGATCCTGGGTTCCTAATTTTGAGTTGTGTGTCTAAGGTGGCTAGCTTGAGGGCTAGTTCTGTGGGTTGGATCATATCCGGTGCTAATATTCCAGTGGACAATAATCTGAGAGAATTTTCCACCTTGTATAACCCTTGTTGGTAGGCGATCCTGGTCATTAGAACAATTACCTGAGCCGATATGATGGCTGACTGGGTAATCCTACGATCCTGGTCGGCTTGGATGGAGGTTAGGGTTGTGGAGAAATCATCAGACCACGAGTCTATGGATTCGGTAATATTGAGTAGGGATTCCTGTACAACGTCCTGTTGCTTTATATAAGTGTCTAGAAACTGCTGGTGTTGCTGGGTGACGTCATGTAATCCTTGTGCAGTTTTAACATTGACGTCGGCCAGTGTACCAATTCTAGCATCTAGGTGATGTATGACGTTGATAATAGAATCCATGTCTCTAGTGGTTGCCAGGCCGAAGATGGATTTAAAGAGCTCCCCTAAGAATCCTAGGATAGCTCTCTTTGGCCTGTTAGTAATAGGATCCGAGAGGAAGTGTGCAATGTTCTTTAAAGTTTTAATAATGTTAATATCTACGTTTTGTAGTAGTCGGTCGAGGTCAGCAGCTTGTTGTAACATCTTGGCGTCATGGCTGTCATGGGGTCCTAGTGAAGTCAGTTGAAGAGTCCTGATGGTGTTGTATATGAGTGGCTTCGGACGAGGAGCCATTGGGATGTTGTAGGGGATGGCCAGTATGACCTCGTGTAGGTCATGACCGGTGATGATTTGTCCCGGCAGCTGTTCATAGATGAGGCCGATATTTTGCCTCACTATTGGTTGTGCTGCCGTGTAAATGATGTGTGTGATGATTAATAGGAGGTAGAGTGTATACCTCATGATTCCCGAGTTGTTGGGATTTGATAGTAATAATAGTAGTAGTCGATCGTTTGTAGTGGTAATAGTCGATAGTCGATAGTTGGTGAAGGATGAGTGTAAGTGCGCAGTACTGGCGGGGATCTACCAAATTAACTGTGGGCTGCTCCTGACTGAATTGATGTGTGTAGGGGTGTGGTCACTGGGTGACTGTGGAAAGATGGGGGGATGTGTGGGAACTTATACCCTTTGGTCTGGGTACAGGGTGGTGGCTATGTCACCCTGCCATGTTGGTCGTTATCACACTCCCATAAGTGGAGCTTTTGTTTGCGCGCTCCAGTGGTGGCGCCATCCAGGGCTCAGATTGCGGTCATCCTCCTGGTGTTGTTGACACCTGCGATGCATGCGGGCGGCCGCCTGCATACACCGCTTTTCCACTGGTCTATGGGGGGGGGGGTTAATAAGAGTGCGCAAACTGTCCTTTCATGTCGGATTTTGACATGTTGATAATAGTCCATTTGAAGTGTCAGTTTGTTAAAGGAGCAGCAATAATATGGAGTCGCCCTGCCACTTACTTGTGTGGTGAAATGTGTATAGATGGATTATAAGATATAATAATAATAGTTGATGAAGCTTGTGCGCTTTTTGATGATAAATACTGTATTTTCAGTATATATATATTTTTTTATTTTTTTATGATGATCAGTGTGTCAGTCGTGATTCTTTTGTGAATCATTATAATAGTAGTAGTGATAATAGTAGTCGTAGTAGTCAGTGTTGATCCTTTTGATGTTAAAGTTGATAATATATGACAGTTGATGTCTCTTTGTAATAGTAGCGATGATATAGTGAGCTTTTTGTTGTTCATGTAATATAGGTGATAACTCTTTTCCTCTTATATATTCTATAGTTTATATTATGGTTTTAGTCCTACCGGTGTCCTCCTCTTGACCTTGGAGTGGGCCGGCTTTGCTTTATATATATTTTTGGTTTGTAGAAGCGCTGGTCTCGCTTTATATGAATCTCCGTCTTTCTTCCATAGTTTGGTTATGAGGTCCTCGTTCGGGTCAATGAGTCTGTGTATGAAGTCGTTATTTCTAACGTGTCGTACTAGTTTCAGTCTGTCTACATGGACTGGGTTTTTCATTGTTTTCATTGTGATGACAGATTTGAGGAGGGCAGATGTTTTTGAGACGAATTTGCACACTATGTATGGACCAGAGTACACCTTCTGAAGTTTCAAACATTTTGTTCTGTCCATCAGTCGGGGTACCTTGACATACACTAGTGATTCTTTCTGCACTTTTGAAGGTTTTGCCTTTTTGTCGTGTTGTTGTCTCATTTGTTCTGTCCTCTTTTCGATGTTCTCAATGACCTGATTGTAAGTGTAGTCTATTTTCTTTAATTTGTCAATGATGTGGAGATTTAGACTTTTCTCTTCTTCCTGATTGAGTTTGTTGTCTATTATGGTGTTTGGATTCCTTCCTTTCATAATGAAGAACGGTGTGAAGGCAGTGGTGGCGGACTCTGTGTTGTTGATGGAGAACACGAGGTGTGGTAGGAATACATCCCATGTGTCCTGGTGTTCCTCACAGTAGGCCCGTATGCCTTCAGACAGCGTCTTCACATATCTTTCAGCCTGGCCGTTCGATTTTGGTCTATAGGCCGAGCTGAAGACATGTTTTATGTTGAGGGAAGATGTCATGTTTCTGAATTTTGAGTTTTTATATGACGTTCCATTGTCTGACTGGAGGTATGTTGGTATACCCTCGGCCAGAACAACCTTCTCTATGAATTCTGCGGTAGTTGTTTCCGCGTCCAATGATGTAGTAGGGTAAGCTATGCAGAATTTAGAGAACCTGTCGACCACTACCTGAATGTATACATTCTTTCCTGGTGTTGGTGGTAGTGGGCCTATGGCATCTATGTGGACAAACTGGAATGGGTAAGAAGGGGTACTATGGGCCGTCATTGGCAGGTTGTTGGTTAGGTTCATCTTTTTGGCTTTTAAACAGACGTGGCAGGTCGCTGTGAATTTCTGGACGTCGGCTGCCATGCTCTTCCAATATACTTTGGGAAGCATGGTCGACAGCATTCTTTGTGCGCCAGCGTGGCCTGCCATTGGTAGGTCGTGAAAAAGCTTCAAGATGGGAAGTCTTATGTCATCTGGGATGACGGGTTGGAATGAGAATTCCTTGTGTTTCTTCCATAGTACCGTGTTGATATGGACCAAAATATCATTTAGCATGATGTGGTCATCAGCTATTTTGATAAATTGCTCTGTTTCCTTCTTGTTTTTGTCGTTGGGTACCTGTCCGTTCTCTAAATACGTGATGATAGCTTTCGTATGTAAATTATATCTCTGTTCTCTTTTGAGGTTGAGTATGGAGATCTGTGGGTCAGAGAGGCTCTCTATCATTTCAATCAGATGATTAGTCTGATTGGCCAAGTGTTTTGCCATGTCTGTGGCGTCTCTTCTAGGCTTCTCATTTTTCTTCTTTGTTTTTGGTTTATCTGTGGTTTTCTTAGGTTGCGGTGCCGGGGTGTGGCCTGGGACCGGTCGGGTCGCCGCAACCTGCTCTATTTGTTCTGTTTGAGTTTCTTCTATGAATGTTGGTAGGGCTTCTAGGGATGTCGAGGGTACTGTCAGCTGCTTTGGGGCGTGGCCTGGGACCGGTCGTGCAGCTGAATCCACTTCCTGTTGTACCGAGGCCACTATGGCTGCCAAAAGTCCTTTGTATTCTGTTTGTGGAAGCCCAAAATGATGTAATTTGGTACTTGGGATGTCAGGATTTGCTCTCAGGTTGGGGGTTAATCGTTTTACTTCTTCTATATCTTCTGTGCTTTCTTCCATACATTCACAATAGAAGTGATGGGTGGAGTTTCTCTTCAGGATTGATTTGGGTAGACGTTTTGGTAGCGTCAATGGTGGTTCGTCTTCTTTGAATTTCTGTGTGTGTATGTCATCCTCAAACATAATTCTATGTTGTACCCTTATGGCTTTGGGTTTTGGTGGAGGATCTGTCATTGGTGTCTTGTCTAGTGGGTAGTCTCGTCTTGACATAACGTCTGATGGTATATTTAATTTGCCTTTTATGTGTCGGATATTGAATTGAAATTGTTGAATTTTGAGTGCCCACCTTGCCCACATGTTTTTGTTATCTGATTTTGTCAACATGTGGATGAGGGCTTGGTGGTCAGTGTATAACTCGAATGGTCTTCCTTCTAGGTAGTGTCTGAAGTACTCTATTGCAAATACTACTCCCAATAGTTCTCTTTGAGTGGCACCATAATTCCTTTCGTGGTCATGGAGTGCTCTGCCCGTAAAGGCTACTGGTCGTAGAACGCCGTCTTTCTCCTGGGAAAGAGTAGCTCCCAGGGCTGTACCAGATGCATCTGTTGTAAGATGAAACTGTTTGTTGTAGTCTGGGTACAGCAAGATGACGTCGTTGCATATAGAGTCCTTCAGGGTTTGAAATGCAGTCTCACATTCTTTGGTCCAGACAAATTTGTTCCCATTTTTGAGTAGGTTGAATAGAGGTCGACCAATTTCACTGAACCCTTTGATGAATTTTCTATAGAATTGGGCGAGTCCAGTGAATGACCGCACCTCTTTTGTGGTCTTCGGTGTGGGGAATGTCTGGATCTTGTGGACTTTGTCTGGGGATGGTTTGATACCGTCAGTGGTGACTTTCATTCCTAGGAAGTCTAGTTCCTCTAGGAAGAATTCGCACTTGGTTTTCTTCAACTTTAGTTTGCCATTTCTTAGTGCTTCGAATATGTTTCTTAAATCAATGAAATGCTGATCTATGGTAGGTGATAAACACAAGATGTCGTCTAAGTATGGGATTGCACATTTGTACTGCAGGTTCTGTAGGATCAAGTTGACTACAGCTTGGAAAGCCTGAGCACTGCTGGCGAGTCCCATGGGCATGGTCTTGTATCTATACTTTTTGGTCCTAGTGAGAAAGGCTGTGATGTCCCTATCGTCCTCTCTAATTGGTATCTGGAAGTACCCTTGTTGGGCATCCATTTTAGAGAACACGGCAGGTCGCATCTCACCAATCATTTCTAGGCTGTCGTCTGCTCGTGGTGATGTAAGTGCTTGGTTGATAGATTGGGAATTCACGTATCTTAAATCTGTCACTAATCTGTAACCCTGCCCGTTCTTTTTCTCTACAAGAAAACTTCTGGATGACCAGGGACCCGTTTTGGTTTCCTCCAGAATGTCCTGCTTTACCAGCTTCTGACATTCAATTTCAAGTCGTTCAGCTTTGTGCGGGGCCATTCTGAATGGGTAGAACTGTAAGGGTTTGGCGTCTGGGATCAGGTTGATTTTATGGGTGTACAGATGGGTTCTTCCAATCATATTATCTTTTCCCACGAATATGTCGTCGTATTCTTCTATTAATTGACAAAAAGTTGTGAATTGATCTTCTGTGAGGCATTCTGGTTTTTGGAAGACATGTGATTTTTCTTTTTCTGGTTCTATGTCTATGTCCTTCCCTATGTACATGTCTTTGTCTATGTCTTGTTCGTCGTGACCTGTCGTTTCTTGTACCATATTTATATGATCTTCGTCGTCTGACATGGATTGATCCATGTCAGAGTCAGAATACTCTGAGTATGTTGGTGTTGGTACGTAGAATGTTTTATCTGACCCTGTTGATGAAGCACTGTCACTGATAGTAGAGTTGTTGTCTATGTCCATGTCTATGTCTGTCTCCTCGGGTTGTGTCTCGTCGTAGCCTGTCGATAATATATTATTTTCTTTGTCTATGTCTGTTTTTGTATATAAGGCTACGATTTCACCCTTCTGGATTTTGCAGATTCTAGATGTGATATTCAATAATATCAGTGGGTGCCTGTCTCTTTGGTCAGGTGTCACGACTGAACGTTGTACGATGTAGTTTGGAAGTTTGTCTGATCTGTCAAAATTGTCTGTTATACCATTGATTTGACTGACTGAGTGGTAGCATGTGACTTGGCCTGTTATGGCCATTTCGGAAAATGGAGGTATCGAAATGGCTCTCACTGCCCTGATTGGTTGAGATTTTGGAGTTGGGTCAGTGGAGTAATTGATTTTGCTTTTAGTCTTTGATAGAAAATCTGTTCCCAATATGATTGGTGATGAACAATTTGGAAGAATTGCAAATTGATGACTGAATGTTTTGCCTTGAATTTTGAATTTGATTTTGATAGCTCTTTTGATGTGACACAATGCTCCATCGGCAAGATAAACTTTGGACCTGATTCGTGAAAACTCATGAGGAACTAGTTTCAATAGAGTGGAGGCTAGACCTTCTCTCATGCAAGAGACGGTGGCTCCTGTGTCTACTAGACTGGGGATGTTGGTATCTTTGAATTGTAGATCTATATTGCCATTGACCATGTTGATAAACAAAACACTCTGCTCACCTTCTTCCATGTGTAGGTCGGGGAGTGGTGGGGGGACGACTTCCAGAGTAGCTTGGACGTCGGCAGGTTTCCCGCGCACTGGTGCAGCGTTGTGGATTGTCTGTGGGTCATGTGGCGTGATGTCGATGGGCGATGCTGTGTCTTCGGTGTTGGGGACTGTTTTGTCATCCTGATGAGGCCTATCCATAGGATGACAATCTAGTTTCCCGTCGTCTTAGTGAGGTCGTTCATCATGCTGACGAGCTGTGCCATGGTGTACTGTGGAGTGGGGTTTTGTGGCGTTGGTTGAAGTTGAAGTTGTTGTTGTTGTTGTGGCCATTGTTGTTGTTGTTGTTGTTGTTGTGGCCATTGTTGTTGTTGTTGTGGTGGCTGCCATGATTGCTGTTGTGGCTGCCACCTTTGTTGTTGTTGTTGGCTCTGGATGAGTTTGAAGTGATGTGGAGGTAGGGAACCCGTTTGAAGAAGGGTTATGATGTCTTTGGGTCCCCCTTTAAATCGATGGGTGGGAGGGATGAGGCCCATTGAGCGTGCCTTCCTGATGTTGTCGACATAGTTGATGTCGAAGTCCTCTCTCCTTCCCCTATAGTTAGGTGGTAACGCGAAGTCAGTTGGTGGAGACTGATGTGTAGGTGCAGCTGCTTGTTTGTGGTAGGTGGGTTTTGGTTTACCACCCCCCATAGCAGCTACGGTATGTTCGGTCTCCATAACTTCCTGTTGCTTCTGTAGAAGGTCTCTCAGTTTTTCGTTTTCCCTATCCTTCTCCCTTAGCTGAGCCGCTATGACTGGGTCTAGGGTGTTGTTGGATAGGGATGATACCTTATGTGTGGAGGTCTTCTTATAAAGGTACGCACACCTGAGCGCTCTACAGAGGGAAGCCCATGTAGTAGGACTTTCCGCTCTGATCGCCTCTCGGTAGTCCTCGTTTAATACTGTGGCTACCTGGATGATGGCAGCTTCTATGTCCACCCCCTTGTTTTGGAAGTGGGTGTTGGCGTCCTTTAGCCATTCTTCCATGGTGTGTAGGGTGGGGTCAAATTGGGACAGTGTCAATAGCTTGATGTCATTTTCGACATCCTTGAAGTGATGAATAAGTCCCTTCTTTATGAGATCGTAATCATCCTGTATGCTAGTGGGCTGCATACTGTACCACTCGTACGCTGGTCCAGTTAAATAGACTGCGCAAGTGACGTGGATGGGGTGATCTTCTTGGGGATATTTTAGTCTAACAAATCGTTCTAGGTCTGTGAACCACTTGCTGGTGCTCATTTTAATGTCCGGTTTCGAAAATCTAATTGGTTCCCGGATGGTGTATTTGCTTGCTTTTGATATGGCGCTAGCCAGGTCGCTAATGGACTTGTTGTTCCTATATTCTGCGATATCAGATTTCAGTCTTTCTAGCTCTGCCTTATGGGCCGCTAGTTGCTCATCTAATTTTCTTGATATCCTATCGTCTAGTTCTCGTTGTCTTTCTACCTCTACCTGATCGTCTCCGGCCATGTTGACAGTGGGTTCAACACGAATGGGAGAGGTGGGTGGGGTAGCTATGTCTATAGGTATAATAGGTACAGTGTCTATAAGTGTTGTTTTAGAATGTCTTACTGTGTCCTTGTAGATGCAGGAGGTGGACTTGGTGATGTGCTTGTTGTTGCTTGGTCCTTTCCTCCTGGTGGATTGTAGACCTGATGTTGGTGCTGGTCCCTGGCTCCTAGTGTGCCTCCGTGATGATAGGTCACTGAGGGACTGGTGTCTCTGCATTAAAAAATTTCTTCATGGTCGCAGGTAGCTGAAGGTTGCCCGGTTCTCTACCACTCTGTGGCTAGGGAAAACCCCTCCACATCAATGAGGGCGTAAAGATGAGGTGAGACGTCAGTTTCAATACTTGGTATCTTTTATTAATAATAATATTAATATCAGAGTACCAGTCACTAGGGCTCAGTATATAAGTTACTGATGGTTGCAAGATGATAAGTGATTTCCTCCTCCATCTGACCGGGGTATAAGTACAGGTGCCCGGCAGGTGGAGGGGGTGCCCATGTGACCGGAAGTAGATGTAACAGTGTTTTTCATTGGATAATATACATTTGACATTTGATTGGATAATTATATATTCATGGCTTTAACATGCGGTGTGCGCTGGACCGCGGGTGGGGAGCCTGGGTCCAGTGCATTATGGGTAATGGATTACATAATAAGTAGCATGCACACATGGGGGCTTTGTCGCCCACCTTCCAGGTGGCCTCCAGCCGGCTCAAGTGGCTTTGGCGGTGCCACACTGATTAAGGGTGTCCAGCTTTATAGCATTGTTTTATGTGTTGACAGTTAATCCTTGAGGTCAACATATAGTTCATTTGTTTTGTGTATAGGTGACCGGTCAGTGCCTTGTCGTCTGGAGGGGCTGACCGTTACCTATTGTCCCTGGGATAAGGGTCTGCTTGTGATCTATGGATTAGTTATGCATGGGGGTTAGTTTGGCTTGGCTTAGTGAGTAATATGTATGTCTGACGTCTAGGTGTACTTTGATGGACATATGGATTGAAAATATGTATAAAGTATTGTGCGTATTACAAATAATAATAAATATGAATATTAATAATCATAAATCATAATTATGACGTAATATGACGTAATATGACGTAATACCATTGATGAAGGTATAATAAGGGGTTTTGTGGCGTGACAGCAGCGTCGTTTTCGGGAGCTGTGCTGCAATGTCCGATTCCTTAGCTACGTCCCAGATTTTGCGGATTTCAAATCAGACAAATATCAAGGTCTACAGAGGCGGGCGAACACGGCAGTTTGAAATCAGGGATTGGACATTTGTGCGTGCTGCATCGACGTGCCCGGGAACGGGGTTCGAGAGCGAGAGGTGGCTTCTTTTTACTTTGGTTTAGATGTCGGGGGATAGCTCGGACGCTGCGCACCCGAGTCATCCACATTTGGGATTCGCAAGCGTCAACCCAACCGTAGTGCAATGGAGGGGCCTCGCCCTGGGAGAACTGCCGCATAGATCACGGTGTTTGCTGTGCCAGGTAGGTATCAGCTGCCGAGCTCAGTGCTAGGCTATGTACAACGTTTTTCACCAGGGATGTGGTGTCCAAGCCGTACAACGGGGAACATGTGTCCTTTGTGGGCCTCTGCTCCCACACGCATGGAGAACCTACATGGCTGATCTACCATGAGCCGCTTTAAGCAGACACTTATGCTGGGGCGACTACTTTATGCCTGCTTTAAGGCGTCGAATTTGCCCGGCTGGCTTGGGAATTATCTCCAGACTGGAGTGAGCTGCCATCTGGCGAGAAAGAGTGGAACCAGCTTTGCTCCACTGCAGTGAGGAGTGTTGTCCAAAGCCATCCACTGCCACCATGCCCTGCCCTCTGGCGGGGGATACAGCAACTGACCAGCCCTCTAGACTTGTGCTCTGGTCAGACCGAAAAGGCTCTGTTCATACTGAAACAGCCCAGGACCATGGATGGAATGTGAATCCATAAAGGAAATGATAGTGGCCTTGCCCAATGGAGCAGTGGGGTCATTTTATTTTGCACATGACGTATATTATATGATATCGTGCTACACAACCGGCCATGACAAGGAGCAGGCCTGCCCTGAGAAGGACACTCCTGGTATTTTAGCAACGCCATGCCTGCCTGATGGCATGAGAAGTACATAGAGAGGGGTGGGAGGGGCATGCTATCGTTCATGCTGGTGCCGAGAATGGAATATATATATATACAAAGTCATATGGGCACTCGTTAACATTTACACGGTGCTAGTACGGCAGACGCGCGGCTCCGGGAGCGCTACGGCCAGGGCAATGAGCGCAGCGTCGTTTTCGGGAGCTGTGCTGCAATGTCCGATTCCTTAGCTACGTCCCAGATTTTGCGGATTTCAAATCAGACAAATATCAAGGTCTACAGAGGCGGGCGAACACGGCAGTTTGAAATCAGGGATTGGACATTTGTGCGTGCTGCATCGACGTGCCCGGGAACGGGGTTCGAGAGCGAGAGGTGGCTTCTTTTTACTTTGGTTTAGATGTCGGGGGATAGCTCGGACGCTGCGCACCCGAGTCATCCACATTTGGGATTCGCAAGCGTCAACCCAACCGTAGTGCAATGGAGGGGCCTCGCCCTGGGAGAACTGCCGCATAGATCACGGTGTCTGCTGTGCCAGGTAGGTATCAGCTGCCGAGCTCAGTGCTAGGCTATGTACAACGTTTTTCACCAGGGATGTGGTGTCCAAGCCGTACAACGGGGAACATGTGTCCTTTGTGGGCCTCTGCTCCCACACGCATGGAGAACCTACATGGCTGATCTACCATGAGCCGCTTTAAGCAGACACTTATGCTGGGGCGACTACTTTATGCCTGCTTTAAGGCGTCGAATTTGCCCGGCTGGCTTGGGAATTATCTCCAGACTGGAGTGAGCTGCCATCTGGCGAGAAAGAGTGGAACCAGCTTTGCTCCACTGCAGTGAGGAGTGTTGTCCAAAGCCATCCACTGCCACCATGCCCTGCCCTCTGGCGGGGGATACAGCAACTGACCAGCCCTCTAGACTTGTGCTCTGGTCAGACCGAAAAGGCTCTGTTCATACTGAAACAGCCCAGGACCATGGATGGAATGTGAATCCATAAAGGAAATGATAGTGGCCTTGCCCAATGGAGCAGTGGGGACATTTTATTTTGCACATGACGTATATTATATGATATCGTGCTACACAACCGGCCATGACAAGGAGCAGGCCTGCCCTGAGAAGGACACTCCTGGTATTTTAGCAACGCCATGCCTGCCTGATGGCATGAGAAGTACATAGAGAGGGGTGGGAGGGGCATGCTATCGTTCATGCTGGTGCCGAGAATGGAATATATATATATACAAAGTCATATGGGCACTCGTTAACATTTACACGGTGCTAGTACGGCAGACGCGCGGCTCCGGGAGCGCTACGGCCAGGGCAATGAGCGCAGCGTCGTTTTCGGGAGCTGTGCTGCAATGTCCGATTCCTTAGCTACGTCCCAGATTTTGCGGATTTCAAATCAGACAAATATCAAGGTCTACAGAGGCGGGCGAACACGGCAGTTTGAAATCAGGGATTGGACATTTGTGCGTGCTGCATCGACGTGCCCGGGAACGGGGTTCGAGAGCGAGAGGTGGCTTCTTTTTACTTTGGTTTAGATGTCGGGGGATAGCTCGGACGCTGCGCACCCGAGTCATCCACATTTGGGATTCGCAAGCGTCAACCCAACCGTAGTGCAATGGAGGGGCCTCGCCCTGGGAGAACTGCCGCATAGATCACGGTGTCTGCTGTGCCAGGTAGGTATCAGCTGCCGAGCTCAGTGCTAGGCTATGTACAACGTTTTTCACCAGGGATGTGGTGTCCAAGCCGTACAACGGGGAACATGTGTCCTTTGTGGGCCTCTGCTCCCACACGCATGGAGAACCTACATGGCTGATCTACCATGAGACGCTTTAAGCAGACACTTATGCTGGGGCCACTACTTTATGCCTGCTTTAAGGCGTCGAATTTGCCCGGCTGGCTTGGGAATTATCTCCAGACTGGAGTGAGCTGCCATCTGGCGAGAAAGAGTGGAACCAGCTTTGCTCCACTGCAGTGAGGAGTGTTGTCCAAAGCCATCCACTGCCACCATGCCCTGCCCTCTGGCGGGGGATACAGCAACTGACCAGCCCTCTAGACTTGTGCTCTGGTCAGACCGAAAAGGCTCTGTTCATACTGAAACAGCCCAGGACCATGGATGGAATGTGAATCCATAAAGGAAATGATAGTGGCCTTGCCCAATGGAGCAGTGGGGTCATTTTATTTTGCACATGACGTATATTATATGATATCGTGCTACACAACCGGCCATGACAAGGAGCAGGCCTGCCCTGAGAAGGACACTCCTGGTATTTTAGCAACGCCATGCCTGCCTGATGGCATGAGAAGTACATAGAGAGGGGTGGGAGGGGCATGCTATCGTTCATGCTGGTGCCGAGAATGGAATATATATATATACAAAGTCATATGGGCACTCGTTAACATTTACACGGTGCTAGTACTGCGGACGCGCGGCTCCGGGAGCGCTACGGCCAGGGCAATGAGCGCAGCGTCGTTTTCGGGAGCTGTGCTGCAATGTCCGATTCCTTAGCTACGTCCCAGATTTTGCGGATTTCAAATCAGACAAATATCAAGGTCTACAGAGGCGGGCGAACACGGCAGTTTGAAATCAGGGATTGGACATTTGTGCGTGCTGCATCGACGTGCCCGGGAACGGGGTTCGAGAGCGAGAGGTGGCTTCTTTTTACTTTGGTTTAGATGTCGGGGGATAGCTCGGACGCTGCGCACCCGAGTCATCCACATTTGGGATTCGCAAGCGTCAACCCAACCGTAGTGCAATGGAGGGGCCTCGCCCTGGGAGAACTGCCGCATAGATCACGGTGTCTGCTGTGCCAGGTAGGTATCAGCTGCCGAGCTCAGTGCTAGGCTATGTACAACGTTTTTCACCAGGGATGTGGTGTCCAAGCCGTACAACGGGGAACATGTGTCCTTTGTGGGCCTCTGCTCCCACACGCATGGAGAACCTACATGGCTGATCTACCATGAGCCGCTTTAAGCAAACACTTATGCTGGGGCGACTACTTTATGCCTGCTTTAAGGCGTCGAATTTGCCCGGCTGGCTTGGGAATTATCTCCAGACTGGAGTGAGCTGCCATCTGGCGAGAAAGAGTGGAACCAGCTTTGCTCCACTGCAGTGAGGAGTGTTGTCCAAAGCCATCCACTGCCACCATGCCCTGCCCTCTGGCGGGGGATACAGCAACTGACCAGCCCTCTAGACTTGTGCTCTGGTCAGACCGAAAAGGCTCTGTTCATACTGAAACAGCCCAGGACCATGGATGGAATGTGAATCCATAAAGGAAATGATAGTGGCCTTGCCCAATGGAGCAGTGGGGACATTTTATTTTGCACATGACGTATATTATATGATATCGTGCTACACAACCGGCCATGACAAGGAGCAGGCCTGCCCTGAGAAGGACACTCCTGGTATTTTAGCAACGCCATGCCTGCCTGATGGCATGAGAAGTACATAGAGAGGGGTGGGAGGGGCATGCTATCGTTCATGCTGGTGCCGAGAATGGAATATATATATATACAAAGTCATATGGGCACTCGTTAACATTTACACGGTGCTAGTACGGCAGACGCGCGGCTCCGGGAGCGCTACGGCCAGGGCAATGAGCGCAGCGTCGTTTTCGGGAGCTGTGCTGCAATGTCCGATTCCTTAGCTACGTCCCAGATTTTGCGGATTTCAAATCAGACAAATATCAAGGTCTACAGAGGCGGGCGAACACGGCAGTTTGAAATCAGGGATTGGACATTTGTGCGTGCTGCATCGACGTGCCCGGGAACGGGGTTCGAGAGCGAGAGGTGGCTTCTTTTTACTTTGGTTTAGATGTCGGGGGATAGCTCGGACGCTGCGCACCCGAGTCATCCACATTTGGGATTCGCAAGCGTCAACCCAACCGTAGTGCAATGGAGGGGCCTCGCCCTGGGAGAACTGCCGCATAGATCACGGTGTCTGCTGTGCCAGGTAGGTATCAGCTGCCGAGCTCAGTGCTAGGCTATGTACAACGTTTTTCACCAGGGATGTGGTGTCCAAGCCGTACAACGGGGAACATGTGTCCTTTGTGGGCCTCTGCTCCCACACGCATGGAGAACCTACATGGCTGATCTACCATGAGACGCTTTAAGCAGACACTTATGCTGGGGCCACTACTTTATGCCTGCTTTAAGGCGTCGAATTTGCCCGGCTGGCTTGGGAATTATCTCCAGACTGGAGTGAGCTGCCATCTGGCGAGAAAGAGTGGAACCAGCTTTGCTCCACTGCAGTGAGGAGTGTTGTCCAAAGCCATCCACTGCCACCATGCCCTGCCCTCTGGCGGGGGATACAGCAACTGACCAGCCCTCTAGACTTGTGCTCTGGTCAGACCGAAAAGGCTCTGTTCATACTGAAACAGCCCAGGACCATGGATGGAATGTGAATCCATAAAGGAAATGATAGTGGCCTTGCCCAATGGAGCAGTGGGGTCATTTTATTTTGCACATGACGTATATTATATGATATCGTGCTACACAACCGGCCATGACAAGGAGCAGGCCTGCCCTGAGAAGGACACTCCTGGTATTTTAGCAACGCCATGCCTGCCTGATGGCATGAGAAGTACATAGAGAGGGGTGGGAGGGGCATGCTATCGTTCATGCTGGTGCCGAGAATGGAATATATATATATACAAAGTCATATGGGCACTCGTTAACATTTACACGGTGCTAGTACTGCGGACGCGCGGCTCCGGGAGCGCTACGGCCAGGGCAATGAGCGCAGCGTCGTTTTCGGGAGCTGTGCTGCAATGTCCGATTCCTTAGCTACGTCCCAGATTTTGCGGATTTCAAATCAGACAAATATCAAGGTCTACAGAGGCGGGCGAACACGGCAGTTTGAAATCAGGGATTGGACATTTGTGCGTGCTGCATCGACGTGCCCGGGAACGGGGTTCGAGAGCGAGAGGTGGCTTCTTTTTACTTTGGTTTAGATGTCGGGGGATAGCTCGGACGCTGCGCACCCGAGTCATCCACATTTGGGATTCGCAAGCGTCAACCCAACCGTAGTGCAATGGAGGGGCCTCGCCCTGGGAGAACTGCCGCATAGATCACGGTGTCTGCTGTGCCAGGTAGGTATCAGCTGCCGAGCTCAGTGCTAGGCTATGTACAACGTTTTTCACCAGGGATGTGGTGTCCAAGCCGTACAACGGGGAACATGTGTCCTTTGTGGGCCTCTGCTCCCACACGCATGGAGAACCTACATGGCTGATCTACCATGAGCCGCTTTAAGCAAACACTTATGCTGGGGCGACTACTTTATGCCTGCTTTAAGGCGTCGAATTTGCCCGGCTGGCTTGGGAATTATCTCCAGACTGGAGTGAGCTGCCATCTGGCGAGAAAGAGTGGAACCAGCTTTGCTCCACTGCAGTGAGGAGTGTTGTCCAAAGCCATCCACTGCCACCATGCCCTGCCCTCTGGCGGGGGATACAGCAACTGACCAGCCCTCTAGACTTGTGCTCTGGTCAGACCGAAAAGGCTCTGTTCATACTGAAACAGCCCAGGACCATGGATGGAATGTGAATCCATAAAGGAAATGATAGTGGCCTTGCCCAATGGAGCAGTGGGGACATTTTATTTTGCACATGACGTATATTATATGATATCGTGCTACACAACCGGCCATGACAAGGAGCAGGCCTGCCCTGAGAAGGACACTCCTGGTATTTTAGCAACGCCATGCCTGCCTGATGGCATGAGAAGTACATAGAGAGGGGTGGGAGGGGCATGCTATCGTTCATGCTGGTGCCGAGAATGGAATATATATATATACAAAGTCATATGGGCACTCGTTAACATTTACACGGTGCTAGTACGGCAGACGCGCGGCTCCGGGAGCGCTACGGCCAGGGCAATGAGCGCAGCGTCGTTTTCGGGAGCTGTGCTGCAATGTCCGATTCCTTAGCTACGTCCCAGATTTTGCGGATTTCAAATCAGACAAATATCAAGGTCTACAGAGGCGGGCGAACACGGCAGTTTGAAATCAGGGATTGGACATTTGTGCGTGCTGCATCGACGTGCCCGGGAACGGGGTTCGAGAGCGAGAGGTGGCTTCTTTTTACTTTGGTTTAGATGTCGGGGGATAGCTCGGACGCTGCGCACCCGAGTCATCCACATTTGGGATTCGCAAGCGTCAACCCAACCGTAGTGCAATGGAGGGGCCTCGCCCTGGGAGAACTGCCGCATAGATCACGGTGTCTGCTGTGCCAGGTAGGTATCAGCTGCCGAGCTCAGTGCTAGGCTATGTACAACGTTTTTCACCAGGGATGTGGTGTCCAAGCCGTACAACGGGGAACATGTGTCCTTTGTGGGCCTCTGCTCCCACACGCATGGAGAACCTACATGGCTGATCTACCATGAGACGCTTTAAGCAGACACTTATGCTGGGGCGACTACTTTATGCCTGCTTTAAGGCGTCGAATTTGCCCGGCTGGCTTGGGAATTATCTCCAGACTGGAGTGAGCTGCCATCTGGCGAGAAAGAGTGGAACCAGCTTTGCTCCACTGCAGTGAGGAGTGTTGTCCAAAGCCATCCACTGCCACCATGCCCTGCCCTCTGGCGGGGGATACAGCAACTGACCAGCCCTCTAGACTTGTGCTCTGGTCAGACCGAAAAGGCTCTGTTCATACTGAAACAGCCCAGGACCATGGATGGAATGTGAATCCATAAAGGAAATGATAGTGGCCTTGCCCAATGGAGCAGTGGGGTCATTTTATTTTGCACATGACGTATATTATATGATATCGTGCTACACAACCGGCCATGACAAGGAGCAGGCCTGCCCTGAGAAGGACACTCCTGGTATTTTAGCAACGCCATGCCTGCCTGATGGCATGAGAAGTACATAGAGAGGGGTGGGAGGGGCATGCTATCGTTCATGCTGGTGCCGAGAATGGAATATATATATATACAAAGTCATATGGGCACTCGTTAACATTTACACGGTGCTAGTACGGCAGACGCGCGGCTCCGGGAGCGCTACGGCCAGGGCAATGAGCGCAGCGTCGTTTTCGGGAGCTGTGCTGCAATGTCCGATTCCTTAGCTACGTCCCAGATTTTGCGGATTTCAAATCAGACAAACATCAAGGTCTACAGAGGCGGGCGAACACGGCAGTTTGAAATCAGGGATTGGACATTTGTGCGTGCTGCATCGACGTGCCCGGGAACGGGGTTCGAGAGCGAGAGGTGGCTTCTTTTTACTTTGGTTTAGATGTCGGGGGATAGCTCGGACGCTGCGCACCCGAGTCATCCACATTTGGGATTCGCAAGCGTCAACCCAACCGTAGTGCAATGGAGGGGCCTCGCCCTGGGAGAACTGCCGCATAGATCACGGTGTCTGCTGTGCCAGGTAGGTATCAGCTGCCGAGCTCAGTGCTAGGCTATGTACAACGTTTTTCACCAGGGATGTGGTGTCCAAGCCGTACAACGGGGAACATGTGTCCTTTGTGGGCCTCTGCTCCCACACGCATGGAGAACCTACATGGCTGATCTACCATGAGCCGCTTTAAGCAAACACTTATGCTGGGGCGACTACTTTATGCCTGCTTTAAGGCGTCGAATTTGCCCGGCTGGCTTGGGAATTATCTCCAGACTGGAGTGAGCTGCCATCTGGCGAGAAAGAGTGGAACCAGCTTTGCTCCACTGCAGTGAGGAGTGTTGTCCAAAGCCATCCACTGCCACCATGCCCTGCCCTCTGGCGGGGGATACAGCAACTGACCAGCCCTCTAGACTTGTGCTCTGGTCAGACCGAAAAGGCTCTGTTCATACTGAAACAGCCCAGGACCATGGATGGAATGTGAATCCATAAAGGAAATGATAGTGGCCTTGCCCAATGGAGCAGTGGGGACATTTTATTTTGCACATGACGTATATTATATGATATCGTGCTACACAACCGGCCATGACAAGGAGCAGGCCTGCCCTGAGAAGGACACTCCTGGTATTTTAGCAACGCCATGCCTGCCTGATGGCATGAGAAGTACATAGAGAGGGGTGGGAGGGGCATGCTATCGTTCATGCTGGTGCCGAGAATGGAATATATATATATACAAAGTCATATGGGCACTCGTTAACATTTACACGGTGCTAGTACGGCAGACGCGCGGCTCCGGGAGCGCTACGGCCAGGGCAATGAGCGCAGCGTCGTTTTCGGGAGCTGTGCTGCAATGTCCGATTCCTTAGCTACGTCCCAGATTTTGCGGATTTCAAATCAGACAAATATCAAGGTCTACAGAGGCGGGCGAACACGGCAGTTTGAAATCAGGGATTGGACATTTGTGCGTGCTGCATCGACGTGCCCGGGAACGGGGTTCGAGAGCGAGAGGTGGCTTCTTTTTACTTTGGTTTAGATGTCGGGGGATAGCTCGGACGCTGCGCACCCGAGTCATCCACATTTGGGATTCGCAAGCGTCAACCCAACCGTAGTGCAATGGAGGGGCCTCGCCCTGGGAGAACTGCCGCATAGATCACGGTGTCTGCTGTGCCAGGTAGGTATCAGCTGCCGAGCTCAGTGCTAGGCTATGTACAACGTTTTTCACCAGGGATGTGGTGTCCAAGCCGTACAACGGGGAACATGTGTCCTTTGTGGGCCTCTGCTCCCACACGCATGGAGAACCTACATGGCTGATCTACCATGAGCCGCTTTAAGCAGACACTTATGCTGGGGCGACTACTTTATGCCTGCTTTAAGGCGTCGAATTTGCCCGGCTGGCTTGGGAATTATCTCCAGACTGGAGTGAGCTGCCATCTGGCGAGAAAGAGTGGAACCAGCTTTGCTCCACTGCAGTGAGGAGTGTTGTCCAAAGCCATCCACTGCCACCATGCCCTGCCCTCTGGCGGGGGATACAGCAACTGACCAGCCCTCTAGACTTGTGCTCTGGTCAGACCGAAAAGGCTCTGTTCATACTGAAACAGCCCAGGACCATGGATGGAATGTGAATCCATAAAGGAAATGATAGTGGCCTTGCCCAATGGAGCAGTGGGGTCATTTTATTTTGCACATGACGTATATTATATGATATCGTGCTACACAACCGGCCATGACAAGGAGCAGGCCTGCCCTGAGAAGGACACTCCTGGTATTTTAGCAACGCCATGCCTGCCTGATGGCATGAGAAGTACATAGAGAGGGGTGGGAGGGGCATGCTATCGTTCATGCTGGTGCCGAGAATGGAATATATATATATACAAAGTCATATGGGCACTCGTTAACATTTACACGGTGCTAGTACGGCGGACGCGCGGCTCCGGGAGCGCTACGGCCAGGGCAATGAGCGCAGCGTCGTTTTCGGGAGCTGTGCTGCAATGTCCGATTCCTTAGCTACGTCCCAGATTTTGCGGATTTCAAATCAGACAAATATCAAGGTCTACAGAGGCGGGCGAACACGGCAGTTTGAAATCAGGGATTGCACATTTGTGCGTGCTGCATCGACGTGCCCGGGAACGGGGTTCGAGAGCGAGAGGTGGCTTCTTTTTACTTTGGTTTAGATGTCGGGGGATAGCTCGGACGCTGCGCACCCGAGTCATCCACATTTGGGATTCGCAAGCGTCAACCCAACCGTAGTGCAATGGAGGGGCCTCGCCCTGGGAGAACTGCCGCATAGATCACGGTGTCTGCTGTGCCAGGTAGGTATCAGCTGCCGAGCTCAGTGCTAGGCTATGTACAACGTTTTTCACCAGGGATGTGGTGTCCAAGCCGTACAACGGGGAACATTTGTCCTTTGTGGGCCTCTGCTCCCACACGCATGGAGAACCTACATGGCTGATCTACCATGAGCCGCTTTAAGCAGACACTTATGCTGGGGCGACTACTTTATGCCTGCTTTAAGGCGTCGAATTTGCCCGGCTGGCTTGGGAATTATCTCCAGACTGGAGTGAGCTGCCATCTGGCGAGAAAGAGTGGAACCAGCTTTGCTCCACTGCAGTGAGGAGTGTTGTCCAAAGCCATCCACTGCCACCATGCCCTGCCCTCTGGCGGGGGATACAGCAACTGACCAGCCCTCTAGACTTGTGCTCTGGTCAGACCGAAAAGGCTCTGTTCATACTGAAACAGCCCAGGACCATGGATGGAATGTGAATCCATAAAGGAAATGATAGTGGCCTTGCCCAATGGAGCAGTGGGGTCATTTTATTTTGCACATGACGTATATTTAACCAATAATGAATGGCTGACGCCCTCACAAGGGGCTGTATCGCTGGATATCGGCACGAGTGCGTAGCACGAGTGACGATATCCAGCGATACAGCCCCGAGTGAGGGCGTTAGCCATTCAATATTAGGTTTATTATACGATTTTCCCATAAAAATGTAATAATTTACCTTAATATCGTCCTAATTTAGCCATTTTGAACGATTTACGCGAAGCGAAGCGATGTTGATGGGCGGCGCCATGTTGTTTTTTTGAGAGCCTCGCTTTGGGACAGGGCGCTTGGGGAGCATTCATTATTTGAAAGAGTATAATGTCGTTTGGCGCCCAAGAAATAAGATCTCCACACGCTATTGGTAACAACATAATGCATTTTATTATAAGAAATGAACATAATAGGCATAACATAGGATACTTTTACAGTCAAATGACTTCATGTTATGCATTTCTCACATATCAATCATTATTTGTATAGAACAGTTACCTTACAATTGTTGAAGGTGGCATTATGGAAAAGGCCTGGAGCATTGGCACTTTTCTGGACATTTACCACAGATACCGTTGACTCATGAGGAGTTGACGACTCTTTAGGAGCTGACTCTTTTGGAATGCCAGCCAGAGTGTGGCTCATAGACTTTCTGATGGTGTCTGGGGTCTTCGAATAGGATTCAATGCTCGCCTCACTTTTATGCCCTGTTACTGCTTTGATATCACTAGAAGACAAGCCAGCTTCTCTCAGAACAGTGACACATGTGGATCTGACGCAATGGTTGGTATATATTTGAGACAATTTGGCAATTTCAGAAATTGTGGGCATAAATTTGCCTATTGTATTAATCCCCACAACAGATCTAGTGTACCAGATAGAGCTTAATTTCCACCCTTTGGCCTTAGGGGTCTGAAAAAAAGCTGGATTCGAAGGGGTTAGTTTGGACAGGTAGAACTTGAGTGTGTTAAGTGGACAGTCAGGTTTTCCAGTGGCATACATTCGTTGCTCATGTTCACGACCATCCTGGGATAGACCTGTGTGGTTCTTCTCGGCAGGGTTAAACTTCAAAGTTCCATACTCTATACCCTCCGAATCGGTTCTGAATATGATGTCCTCTTGCTTGAGCTCATACAATCCCTCACGGGCGCGCCTGCCGAAATGTAGGGAGACTTCGTAGTATACCTTGTGCTGGAGGGTCTTGGGTGTGTTATGAGACAGAGTTCCAGAGGAATACATGAGAGCCTTATCTGCCTTGGTAATAGGGGTGTAATGTGTTGATACATCTAACCCTGCAGCCTTATTGACCTT
The DNA here is from genome assembly GCA_947462335.1 of Harmothoe impar. Lineage (NCBI taxonomy): Eukaryota > Metazoa > Annelida > Polychaeta > Phyllodocida > Polynoidae > Harmothoe > Harmothoe impar. The sequence continues at coordinate 49,206,770 of OX381721.1, forward strand.
TATGTGGCCTTTTAGGACATTATTTGCCGAAATAAAGGCCGGATCAGTAATTAAATTATAATTGACATTATGGGGAGGCTCATTAATGTGTCTCTGTATGGCAGCCCTGATACACACTAACGACTTCTTGCTGTACTCTGTCCCCTCTTGGGTTCGTACTTGAGCATAGAACTTTTTCAGCAGCTCGCACACATCCTTCTTAGGGAGTAATTCAAACTGCATAGGTTGGTCAGTCTCCAGGAGCCATTCTGTAACATAGAAAAAAATCATATTAAAATGCTATTGACTTAACAACAGAATTACATACGAAGAGTAGGCACACGTCAGTATCGTTTGAAATAATAACCGCTCCCTGAGAGCAGAATTTGCATATTCATGTTGGCGCGGCCCTCTGCCGCAGCCCGGTAGTATGGATATGAAATCACCAAATCTGACAGCGCGCTTTCGCCAAGAATACACATTACAAATTTAATGATAAGAAATTAAATATATACCTCGGAAGATCCTCATGCCCCATGCTGTCTGACGATGCGTGTTTTTAGCCTTAGCGGCCATTTCCAACTCGTTCAACTCATGGGAAGCAGTCTGTCCGAATCTTTTTTTCGGGGCCGTGACGGGTGCCGGCTCGTAGACTTCAGGTAGTGGAATGTCCTCCTCGTCTCCCATATCGAGGTGGCTTTCCCTCATGTTTTTAGCCTTATGCATGCTGATACGGCCATCAGTCATTGATTGAACGCTGTAAAACATATTTGGGTTGCTCGCTATACTTGTTATATACCCAAGCGACCATTCATTGTCCAGCAGGACCTCTACAAACTGACCGATTTTGAAGCGTGAAGAAGACGAAGCCATTTTGACATTTGTTGTGGAACTCTCCAGTGGAAGCGGTGCAAAAGGAAAGCGTCACTTCCGGCTTGCTCGACTTCACGCGATGAAAATTGAACATTTGCAAATAATTATTTTTGGCTCAAAATGGCGAATATATTAAGTTTCTATTGGTGGGAACGTCAAGACGGATGTCAAAACTATAATATGACCGTTTTACAGCGCTTGATTCTTCATATTAAGGCCATAACACGACTACATTGGTCATCGATTTATACCTAAGGTAAGTGAGGGTTTCACTCCGCTATTAGGTATGGCCGGATTGGCCAGGCGCGTAGAGGCTTCGGCTTCTAGTCTTGGTGTTGCGGGTTCGAATCGCCTTAAAATGTCGGATTTTAATGCGAACGAATTTGCTCAGAAACTCAGGACCACCGGAAACGGGATGATATCCCCCGGAAACGTGCTGATATCCACCGGAAACATGCCGATATCACTAGATATCAGCACGGGGATATCACCTAAAAAGCACGATGAGTCGTTCGATCGTATAATAATATATGATATCGTGCTACACAACCGGCCATGACAAGGAGCAGGCCTGCCCTGAGAAGGACACTCCTGGTATTTTAGCAACGCCATGCCTGCCTGATGGCATGAGAAGTACATAGAGAGGGGTGGAAGGGGCATGCTATCGTTCATGCTGGTGCCGAGAATGGAATATATATATATACAAAGTCATATGGGCACTCGTTAACATTTACACGGTGCTAGTACGGCGGACGCGCGGCTCCGGGAGTGCTACGGCCAGGGCAATGAGCGCAGCGTCGTTTTCGGGAGCTGTGCTGCAATGTCCGATTCCTTAGCTACGTCCCAGATTTTGCGGATTTCAAATCAGACAAATATCAAGGTCTACAGAGGCGGGCGAACACGGCAGTTTGAAATCAGGGATTGGACATTTGTGCGTGCTGCATCGACGTGCCCGGGAACGGGGTTCGAGAGCGAGAGGTGGCTTCTTTTTACTTTGGTTTAGATGTCGGGGGATAGCTCGGACGCTGCGCACCCGAGTCATCCACATTTGGGATTCGCAAGCGTCAACCCAACCGTAGTGCAATGGAGGGGCCTCGCCCTGGGAGAACTGCCGCATAGATCACGGTGTCTGCTGTGCCAGGTAGGTATCAGCTGCCGAGCTCAGTGCTAGGCTATGTACAACGTTTTTCACCAGGGATGTGGTGTCCAAGCCGTACAACGGGGAACATGTGTCCTTTGTGGGCCTCTGCTCCCACACGCATGGAGAACCTACATGGCTGATCTACCATGAGCCGCTTTAAGCAGACACTTATGCTGGGGCGACTACTTTATGCCTGCTTTAAGGCGTCGAATTTGCCCGGCTGGCTTGGGAATTATCTCCAGACTGGAGTGAGCTGCCATCTGGCGAGAAAGAGTGGAACCAGCTTTGCTCCACTGCAGTGAGGAGTGTTGTCCAAAGCCATCCACTGCCACCATGCCCTGCCCTCTGGCGGGGGATACAGCAACTGACCAGCCCTCTAGACTTGTGCTCTGGTCAGACCGAAAAGGCTCTGTTCATACTGAAACAGCCCAGGACCATGGATGGAATGTGAATCCATAAAGGAAATGATAGTGGCCTTGCCCAATGGAGCAGTGGGGACATTTTATTTTGCACATGACGTATATTATATGATATCGTGCTACACAACCGGCCATGACAAGGAGCAGGCCTGCCCTGAGAAGGACACTCCTGGTATTTTAGCAACGCCATGCCTGCCTGATGGCATGAGAAGTACATAGAGAGGGGTGGGAGGGGCATGCTATCGTTCATGCTGGTGCCGAGAATGGAATATATATATATACAAAGTCATATGGGCACTCGTTAACATTTACACGGTGCTAGTACGGCAGACGCGCGGCTCCGGGAGCGCTACGGCCAGGGCAATGAGCGCAGCGTCGTTTTCGGGAGCTGTGCTGCAATGTCCGATTCCTTAGCTACGTCCCAGATTTTGCGGATTTCAAATCAGACAAATATCAAGGTCTACAGAGGCGGGCGAACACGGCAGTTTGAAATCAGGGATTGGACATTTGTGCGTGCTGCATCGACGTGCCCGGGAACGGGGTTCGAGAGCGAGAGGTGGCTTCTTTTTACTTTGGTTTAGATGTCGGGGGATAGCTCGGACGCTGCGCACCCGAGTCATCCACATTTGGGATTCGCAAGCGTCAACCCAACCGTAGTGCAATGGAGGGGCCTCGCCCTGGGAGAACTGCCGCATAGATCACGGTGTCTGCTGTGCCAGGTAGGTATCAGCTGCCGAGCTCAGTGCTAGGCTATGTACAACGTTTTTCACCAGGGATGTGGTGTCCAAGCCGTACAACGGGGAACATGTGTCCTTTGTCGGCCTCTGCTCCCACACGCATGGAGAACCTACATGGCTGATCTACCATGAGCCGCTTTAAGCAGACACTTATGCTGGGGCGACTACTTTATGCCTGCTTTAAGGCGTCGAATTTGCCCGGCTGGCTTGGGAATTATCTCCAGACTGGAGTGAGCTGCCATCTGGCGAGAAAGAGTGGAACCAGCTTTGCTCCACTGCAGTGAGGAGTGTTGTCCAAAGCCATCCACTGCCACCATGCCCTGCCCTCTGGCGGGGGATACAGCAACTGACCAGCCCTCTAGACTTGTGCTCTGGTCAGACCGAAAAGGCTCTGTTCATACTGAAACAGCCCAGGACCATGGAGGGAATGTGAATCCATAAAGGAAATGATAGTGGCCTTGCCCAATGGAGCAGTGGGGTCATTTTATTTTGCACATGACGTATATTATATGATATCGTGCTACACAACCGGCCATGACAAGGAGCAGGCCTGCCCTGAGAAGGACACTCCTGGTATTTTAGCAACGCCATGCCTGCCTGATGGCATGAGAAGTACATAGAGAGGGGTGGGAGGGGCATGCTATCGTTCATGCTGGTGCCGAGAATGGAATATATATATATACAAAGTCATATGGGCACTCGTTAACATTTACACGGTGCTAGTACGGCGGACGCGCGGCTCCGGGAGCGCTACGGCCAGGGAAATGAGAGCAGCGTCGTTTGCGGGAGCTGTGCTGCAATGTCAGATTCCTTAGCTACGTCCCAGATTTTGCGGATTTCAAATCAGACAAATATCAAGGTCTACAGAGGCGGGCGAACACGGCAGTTTGAAATCAGGGATTGGACATTTGTGCGTGCTGCATCGACGTGCCCGGGAACGGGGTTCGAGAGCGAGAGGTGGCTTCTTTTTACTTTGGTTTAGATGTCGGGGGATAGCTCGGACGCTGCGCACCCGAGTCATCCACATTTGGGATTCGCAAGCGTCAACCCAACCGTAGTGCAATGGAGGGGCCTCGCCCTGGGAGAACTGCCGCATAGATCACGGTGTCTGCTGTGCCAGGTAGGTATCAGCTGCCGAGCTCAGTGCTAGGCTATGTACAACGTTTTTCACCAGGGATGTGGTGTCCAAGCCGTACAACGGGGAACATGTGTCCTTTGTCGGCCTCTGCTCCCACACGCATGGAGAACCTACATGGCTGATCTACCATGAGCCGCTTTAAGCAGACACTTATGCTGGGGCGACTACTTTATGCCTGCTTTAAGGCGTCGAATTTGCCCGGCTGGCTTGGGAATTATCTCCAGACTGGAGTGAGCTGCCATCTGGCGAGAAAGAGTGGAACCAGCTTTGCTCCACTGCAGTGAGGAGTGTTGTCCAAAGCCATCCACTGCCACCATGCCCTGCCCTCTGGCGGGGGATACAGCAACTGACCAGCCCTCTAGACTTGTGCTCTGGTCAGACCGAAAAGGCTCTGTTCATACTGAAACAGCCCAGGACCATGGATGGAATGTGAATCCATAAAGGAAATGATAGTGGCCTTGCCCAATGGAGCAGTGGGGACATTTTATTTTGCACATGACGTATATTATATGATATCGTGCTACACAACCGGCCATGACAAGGAGCAGGCCTGCCCTGAGAAGGACACTCCTGGTATTTTAGCAACGCCATGCCTGCCTGATGGCATGAGAAGTACATAGAGAGGGGTGGGAGGGGCATGCTATCGTTCATGCTGGTGCCGAGAATGGAATATATATATATACAAAGTCATATGGGCACTCGTTAACATTTACACGGTGCTAGTACGGCAGACGCGCGGCTCCGGGAGCGCTACGGCCAGGGCAATGAGCGCAGCGTCGTTTTCGGGAGCTGTGCTGCAATGTCCGATTCCTTAGCTACGTCCCAGATTTTGCGGATTTCAAATCAGACAAATATCAAGGTCTACAGAGGCGGGCGAACACGGCAGTTTGAAATCAGGGATTGGACATTTGTGCGTGCTGCATCGACGTGCCCGGGAACGGGGTTCGAGAGCGAGAGGTGGCTTCTTTTTACTTTGGTTTAGATGTCGGGGGATAGCTCGGACGCTGCGCACCCGAGTCATCCACATTTGGGATTCGCAAGCGTCAACCCAACCGTAGTGCAATGGAGGGGCCTCGCCCTGGGAGAACTGCCGCATAGATCACGGTGTCTGCTGTGCCAGGTAGGTATCAGCTGCCGAGCTCAGTGCTAGGCTATGTACAACGTTTTTCACCAGGGATGTGGTGTCCAAGCCGTACAACGGGGAACATGTGTCCTTTGTGGGCCTCTGCTCCCACACGCATGGAGAACCTACATGGCTGATCTACCATGAGCCGCTTTAAGCAGACACTTATGCTGGGGCGACTACTTTATGCCTGCTTTAAGGCGTCGAATTTGCCCGGCTGGCTTGGGAATTATCTCCAGACTGGAGTGAGCTGCCATCTGGCGAGAAAGAGTGGAACCAGCTTTGCTCCACTGCAGTGAGGAGTGTTGTCCAAAGCCATCCACTGCCACCATGCCCTGCCCTCTGGCGGGGGATACAGCAACTGACCAGCCCTCTAGACTTGTGCTCTGGTCAGACCGAAAAGGCTCTGTTCATACTGAAACAGCCCAGGACCATGGATGGAATGTGAATCCATAAAGGAAATGATAGTGGCCTTGCCCAATGGAGCAGTGGGGACATTTTATTTTGCACATGACGTATATTATATGATATCGTGCTACACAACCGGCCATGACAAGGAGCAGGCCTGCCCTGAGAAGGACACTCCTGGTATTTTAGCAACGCCATGCCTGCCTGATGGCATGAGAAGTACATAGAGAGGGGTGGGAGGGGCATGCTATCGTTCATGCTGGTGCCGAGAATGGAATATATATATATACAAAGTCATATGGGCACTCGTTAACATTTACACGGTGCTAGTACGGCAGACGCGCGGCTCCGGGAGCGCTACGGCCAGGGCAATGAGCGCAGCGTCGTTTTTCGGGAGCTGTGCTGCAATGTCCGATTCCTTAGCTACGTCCCAGATTTTGCGGATTTCAAATCAGACAAATATCAAGGTCTACAGAGGCGGGCGAACACGGCAGTTTGAAATCAGGGATTGGACATTTGTGCGTGCTGCATCGACGTGCCCGGGAACGGGGTTCGAGAGCGAGAGGTGGCTTCTTTTTACTTTGGTTTAGATGTCGGGGGATAGCTCGGACGCTGCGCACCCGAGTCATCCACATTTGGGATTCGCAAGCGTCAACCCAACCGTAGTGCAATGGAGGGGCCTCGCCCTGGGAGAACTGCCGCATAGATCACGGTGTCTGCTGTGCCAGGTAGGTATCAGCTGCCGAGCTCAGTGCTAGGCTATGTACAACGTTTTTCACCAGGGATGTGGTGTCCAAGCCGTACAACGGGGAACATGTGTCCTTTGTGGGCCTCTGCTCCCACACGCATGGAGAACCTACATGGCTGATCTACCATGAGCCGCTTTAAGCAGACACTTATGCTGGGGCGACTACTTTATGCCTGCTTTAAGGCGTCGAATTTGCCCGGCTGGCTTGGGAATTATCTCCAGACTGGAGTGAGCTGCCATCTGGCGAGAAAGAGTGGAACCAGCTTTGCTCCACTGCAGTGAGGAGTGTTGTCCAAAGCCATCCACTGCCACCATGCCCTGCCCTCTGGCGGGGGATACAGCAACTGACCAGCCCTCTAGACTTGTGCTCTGGTCAGACCGAAAAGGCTCTGTTCATACTGAAACAGCCCAGGACCATGGAGGGAATGTGAATCCATAAAGGAAATGATAGTGGCCTTGCCCAATGGAGCAGTGGGGTCATTTTATTTTGCACATGACGTATATTATATGATATCGTGCTACACAACCGGCCATGACAAGGAGCAGGCCTGCCCTGAGAAGGACACTCCTGGTATTTTAGCAACGCCATGCCTGCCTGATGGCATGAGAAGTACATAGAGAGGGGTGGGAGGGGCATGCTATCGTTCATGCTGGTGCCGAGAATGGAATATATATATATACAAAGTCATATGGGCACTCGTTAACATTTACACGGTGCTAGTACGGCGGACGCGCGGCTCCGGGAGCGCTACGGCCAGGGCAATGAGCGCAGCGTCGTTTGCGGGAGCTGTGCTGCAATGTCAGATTCCTTAGCTACGTCCCAGATTTTGCGGATTTCAAATCAGACAAATATCAAGGTCTACAGAGGCGGGCGAACACGGCAGTTTGAAATCAGGGATTGGACATTTGTGCGTGCTGCATCGACGTGCCCGGGAACGGGGTTCGAGAGCGAGAGGTGGCTTCTTTTTACTTTGGTTTAGATGTCGGGGGATAGCTCGGACACTGCGCACCCGAGTCATCCACATTTGGGATTCGCAAGCGTCAACCCAACCGTAGTGCAATGGAGGGGCCTCGCCCTGGGAGAACTGCCGCATAGATCACGGTGTCTGCTGTGCCAGGTAGGTATCAGCTGCCGAGCTCAGTGCTAGGCTATGTACAACGTTTTTCACCAGGGATGTGGTGTCCAAGCCGTACAACGGGGAACATGTGTCCTTTGTGGGCCTCTGCTCCCACACGCATGGAGAACCTACATGGCTGATCTACCATGAGCCGCTTTAAGCAGACACTTATGCTGGGGCGACTACTTTATGCCTGCTTTAAGGCGTCGAATTTGCCCGGCTGGCTTGGGAATTATCTCCAGACTGGAGTGAGCTGCCATCTGGCGAGAAAGAGTGGAACCAGCTTTGCTCCACTGCAGTGAGGAGTGTTGTCCAAAGCCATCCACTGCCACCATGCCCTGCCCTCTGGCGGGGGATACAGCAACTGACCAGCCCTCTAGACTTGTGCTCTGGTCAGACCGAAAAGGCTCTGTTCATACTGAAACAGCCCAGGACCATGGATGGAATGTGAATCCATAAAGGAAATGATAGTGGCCTTGCCCAATGGAGCAGTGGGGACATTTTATTTTGCACATGACGTATATTATATGATATCGTGCTACACAACCGGCCATGACAAGGAGCAGGCCTGCCCTGAGAAGGACACTCCTGGTATTTTAGCAACGCCATGCCTGCCTGATGGCATGAGAAGTACATAGAGAGGGGTGGGAGGGGCATGCTATCGTTCATGCTGGTGCCGAGAATGGAATATATATATATACAAAGTCATATGGGCACTCGTTAACATTTACACGGTGCTAGTACGGCAGACGCGCGGCTCCGGGAGCGCTACGGCCAGGGCAATGAGCGCAGCGTCGTTTTTCGGGAGCTGTGCTGCAATGTCCGATTCCTTAGCTACGTCCCAGATTTTGCGGATTTCAAATCAGACAAATATCAAGGTCTACAGAGGCGGGCGAACACGGCAGTTTGAAATCAGGGATTGGACATTTGTGCGTGCTGCATCGACGTGCCCGGGAACGGGGTTCGAGAGCGAGAGGTGGCTTCTTTTTACTTTGGTTTAGATGTCGGGGGATAGCTCGGACGCTGCGCACCCGAGTCATCCACATTTGGGATTCGCAAGCGTCAACCCAACCGTAGTGCAATGGAGGGGCCTCGCCCTCGGAGAACTGCCGCATAGATCACGGTGTCTGCTGTGCCAGGTAGGTATCAGCTGCCGAGCTCAGTGCTAGGCTATGTACAACGTTTTTCACCAGGGATGTGGTGTCCAAGCCGTACAACGGGGAACATGTGTCCTTTGTGGGCCTCTGCTCCCACACGCATGGAGAACCTACATGGCTGATCTACCATGAGCCGCTTTAAGCAGACACTTATGCTGGGGCGACTACTTTATGCCTGCTTTAAGGCGTCGAATTTGCCCGGCTGGCTTGGGAATTATCTCCAGACTGGAGTGAGCTGCCATCTGGCGAGAAAGAGTGGAACCAGCTTTGCTCCACTGCAGTGAGGAGTGTTGTCCAAAGCCATCCACTGCCACCATGCCCTGCCCTCTGGCGGGGGATACAGCAACTGACCAGCCCTCTAGACTTGTGCTCTGGTCAGACCGAAAAGGCTCTGTTCATACTGAAACAGCCCAGGACCATGGATGGAATGTGAATCCATAAAGGAAATGATAGTGGCCTTGCCCAATGGAGCAGTGGGGACATTTTATTTTGCACATGACGTATATTATATGATATCGTGCTACACAACCGGCCATGACAAGGAGCAGGCCTGCCCTGAGAAGGACACTCCTGGTATTTTAGCAACGCCATGCCTGCCTGATGGCATGAGAAGTACATAGAGAGGGGTGGGAGGGGCATGCTATCGTTCATGCTGGTGCCGAGAATGGAATATATATATATACAAAGTCATATGGGCACTCGTTAACATTTACACGGTGCTAGTACGGCAGACGCGCGGCTCCGGGAGCGCTACGGCCAGGGCAATGAGCGCAGCGTCGTTTGCGGGAGCTGTGCTGCAATGTCCGATTCCTTAGCTACGTCCCAGATTTTGCGGATTTCAAATCAGACAAATATCAAGGTCTACAGAGGCGGGCGAACACGGCAGTTTGAAATCAGGGATTGGACATTTGTGCGTGCTGCATCGACGTGCCCGGGAACGGGGTTCGAGAGCGAGAGGTGGCTTCTTTTTACTTTGGTTTAGATGTCGGGGGATAGCTCGGACGCTGCGCACCCGAGTCATCCACATTTGGGATTCGCAAGCGTCAACCCAACCGTAGTGCAATGGAGGGGCCTCGCCCTCGGAGAACTGCCGCATAGATCACGGTGTCTGCTGTGCCAGGTAGGTATCAGCTGCCGAGCTCAGTGCTAGGCTATGTACAACGTTTTTCACCAGGGATGTGGTGTCCAAGCCGTACAACGGGGAACATGTGTCCTTTGTGGGCCTCTGCTCCCACACGCATGGAGAACCTACATGGCTGATCTACCATGAGCCGCTTTAAGCAGACACTTATGCTGGGGCGACTACTTTATGCCTGCTTTAAGGCGTCGAATTTGCCCGGCTGGCTTGGGAATTATCTCCAGACTGGAGTGAGCTGCCATCTGGCGAGAAAGAGTGGAACCAGCTTTGCTCCACTGCAGTGAGGAGTGTTGTCCAAAGCCATCCACTGCCACCATGCCCTGCCCTCTGGCGGGGGATACAGCAACTGACCAGCCCTCTAGACTTGTGCTCTGGTCAGACCGAAAAGGCTCTGTTCATACTGAAACAGCCCAGGACCATGGATGGAATGTGAATCCATAAAGGAAATGATAGTGGCCTTGCCCAATGGAGCAGTGGGGACATTTTATTTTGCACATGACGTATATTATATGATATCGTGCTACACAACCGGCCATGACAAGGAGCAGGCCTGCCCTGAGAAGGACACTCCTGGTATTTTAGCAACGCCATGCCTGCCTGATGGCATGAGAAGTACATAGAGAGGGGTGGGAGGGGCATGCTATCGTTCATGCTGGTGCCGAGAATGGAATATATATATATACAAAGTCATATGGGCACTCGTTAACATTTACACGGTGCTAGTACGGCAGACGCGCGGCTCCGGGAGCGCTACGGCCAGGGCAATGAGCGCAGCGTCGTTTGCGGGAGCTGTGCTGCAATGTCAGATTCCTTAGCTACGTCCCAGATTTTGCGGATTTCAAATCAGACAAATATCAAGGTCTACAGAGGCGGGCGAACACGGCAGTTTGAAATCAGGGATTGGACATTTGTGCGTGCTGCATCGACGTGCCCGGGAACGGGGTTCGAGAGCGAGAGGTGGCTTCTTTTTACTTTGGTTTAGATGGCGGGGGATAGCTCGGACGCTGCGCACCCGAGTCATCCACATTTGGGATTCGCAAGCGTCAACCCAACCGTAGTGCAATGGAGGGGCCTCGCCCTGGGAGAACTGCCGCATAGATCACGGTGTCTGCTGTGCCAGGTAGGTATCAGCTGCCGAGCTCAGTGCTAGGCTATGTACAACGTTTTTCACCAGGGATGTGGTGTCCAAGCCGTACAACGGGGAACATGTGTCCTTTGTGGGCCTCTGCTCCCACACGCATGGAGAACCTACATGGCTGATCTACCATGAGCCGCTTTAAGCAGACACTTATGCTGGGGCGACTACTTTATGCCTGCTTTAAGGCGTCGAATTTGCCCGGCTGGCTTGGGAATTATCTCCAGACTGGAGTGAGCTGCCATCTGGCGAGAAAGAGTGGAACCAGCTTTGCTCCACTGCAGTGAGGAGTGTTGTCCAAAGCCATCCACTGCCACCATGCCCTGCCCTCTGGCGGGGGATACAGCAACTGACCAGCCCTCTAGACTTGTGCTCTGGTCAGACCGAAAAGGCTCTGTTCATACTGAAACAGCCCAGGACCATGGATGGAATGTGAATCCATAAAGGAAATGATAGTGGCCTTGCCCAATGGAGCAGTGGGGACATTTTATTTTGCACATGACGTATATTATATGATATCGTGCTACACAACCGGCCATGACAAGGAGCAGGCCTGCCCTGAGAAGGACACTCCTGGTATTTTAGCAACGCCATGCCTGCCTGATGGCATGAGAAGTACATAGAGAGGGGTGGGAGGGGCATGCTATCGTTCATGCTGGTGCCGAGAATGGAATATATATATATACAAAGTCATATGGGCACTCGTTAACATTTACACGGTGCTAGTACGGCGGACGCGCGGCTCCGGGAGCGCTACGGCCAGGGCAATGAGCGCAGCGTCGTTTGCGGGAGCTGTGCTGCAATGTCAGATTCCTTAGCTACGTCCCAGATTTTGCGGATTTCAAATCAGACAAATATCAAGGTCTACAGAGGCGGGCGAACACGGCAGTTTGAAATCAGGGATTGGACATTTGTGCGTGCTGCATCGACGTGCCCGGGAACGGGGTTCGAGAGCGAGAGGTGGCTTCTTTTTACTTTGGTTTAGATGGCGGGGGATAGCTCGGACGCTGCGCACCCGAGTCATCCACATTTGGGATTCGCAAGCGTCAACCCAACCGTAGTGCAATGGAGGGGCCTCGCCCTGGGAGAACTGCCGCATAGATCACGGTGTCTGCTGTGCCAGGTAGGTATCAGCTGCCGAGCTCAGTGCTAGGCTATGTACAACGTTTTTCACCAGGGATGTGGTGTCCAAGCCGTACAACGGGGAACATGTGTCCTTTGTGGGCCTCTGCTCCCACACGCATGGAGAACCTACATGGCTGATCTACCATGAGCCGCTTTAAGCAGACACTTATGCTGGGGCGACTACTTTATGCCTGCTTTAAGGCGTCGAATTTGCCCGGCTGGCTTGGGAATTATCTCCAGACTGGAGTGAGCTGCCATCTGGCGAGAAAGAGTGGAACCAGCTTTGCTCCACTGCAGTGAGGAGTGTTGTCCAAAGCCATCCACTGCCACCATGCCCTGCCCTCTGGCGGGGGATACAGCAACTGACCAGCCCTGTAGACTTGTGCTCTGGTCAGACCGAAAAGGCTCTGTTCATACTGAAACAGCCCAGGACCATGGATGGAATGTGAATCCATAAAGGAAATGATAGTGGCCTTGCCCAATGGAGCAGTGGGGACATTTTATTTTGCACATGACGTATATTATATGATATCGTGCTACACAACCGGCCATGACAAGGAGCAGGCCTGCCCTGAGAAGGACACTCCTGGTATTTTAGCAACGCCATGCCTGCCTGATGGCATGAGAAGTACATAGAGAGGGGTGGGAGGGGCATGCTATCGTTCATGCTGGTGCCGAGAATGGAATATATATATATACAAAGTCATATGGGCACTCGTTAACATTTACACGGTGCTAGTACGGCAGACGCGCGGCTCCGGGAGCGCTACGGCCAGGGCAATGAGCGCAGCGTCGTTTTCGGGAGCTGTGCTGCAATGTCCGATTCCTTAGCTACGTCCCAGATTTTGCGGATTTCAAATCAGACAAATATCAAGGTCTACAGAGGCGGGCGAACACGGCAGTTTGAAATCAGGGATTGGACATTTGTGCGTGCTGCATCGACGTGCCCGGGAACGGGGTTCGAGAGCGAGAGGTGGCTTCTTTTTACTTTGGTTTAGATGTCGGGGGATAGCTCGGACGCTGCGCACCCGAGTCATCCACATTTGGGATTCGCAAGCGTCAACCCAACCGTAGTGCAATGGAGGGGCCTCGCCCTGGGAGAACTGCCGCATAGATCACGGTGTCTGCTGTGCCAGGTAAGTATCAGCTGCCGAGCTCAGTGCTAGGCTATGTACAACGTTTTTCACCAGGGATGTGGTGTCCAAGCCGTACAACGGGGAACATGTGTCCTTTGTGGGCCTCTGCTCCCACACGCATGGAGAACCTACATGGCTGATCTACCATGAACCGCTTTAAGCAGACACTTATGCTGGGGCGACTACTTTATGCCTGCTTTAAGGCGTCGAATTTGCCCGGCTGGCTTGGGAATTATCTCCAGACTGGAGTGAGCTGCCATCTGGCGAGAAAGAGTGGAACCAGCTTTGCTCCACTGCAGTGAGGAGTGTTGTCCAAAGCCATCCACTGCCACCATGCCCTGCCCTCTGGCGGGGGATACAGCAACTGACCAGCCCTGTAGACTTGTGCTCTGGTCAGACCGAAAAGGCTCTGTTCATACTGAAACAGCCCAGGACCATGGATGGAATGTGAATCCATAAAGGAAATGATAGTGGCCTTGCCCAATGGAGCAGTGGGGACATTTTATTTTGCACATGACGTATATTATATGATATCGTGCTACACAACCGGCCATGACAAGGAGCAGGCCTGCCCTGAGAAGGACACTCCTGGTATTTTAGCAACGCCATGCCTGCCTGATGGCATGAGAAGTACATAGAGAGGGGTGGGAGGGGCATGCTATCGTTCATGCTGGTGCCGAGAATGGAATATATATATATACAAAGTCATATGGGCACTCGTTAACATTTACACGGTGCTAGTACGGCAGACGCGCGGCTCCGGGAGCGCTACGGCCAGGGCAATGAGCGCAGCGTCGTTTTCGGGAGCTGTGCTGCAATGTCCGATTCCTTAGCTACGTCCCAGATTTTGCGGATTTCAAATCAGACAAATATCAAGGTCTACAGAGGCGGGCGAACACGGCAGTTTGAAATCAGGGATTGGACATTTGTGCGTGCTGCATCGACGTGCCCGGGAACGGGGTTCGAGAGCGAGAGGTGGCTTCTTTTTACTTTGGTTTAGATGTCGGGGGATAGCTCGGACGCTGCGCACCCGAGTCATCCACATTTGGGATTCGCAAGCGTCAACCCAACCGTAGTGCAATGGAGGGGCCTCGCCCTGGGAGAACTGCCGCATAGATCACGGTGTCTGCTGTGCCAGGTAAGTATCAGCTGCCGAGCTCAGTGCTAGGCTATGTACAACGTTTTTCACCAGGGATGTGGTGTCCAAGCCGTACAACGGGGAACATGTGTCCTTTGTGGGCCTCTGCTCCCACACGCATGGAGAACCTACATGGCTGATCTACCATGAGCCGCTTTAAGCAGACACTTATGCTGGGGCGACTACTTTATGCCTGCTTTAAGGCGTCGAATTTGCCCGGCTGGCTTGGGAATTATCTCCAGACTGGAGTGAGCTGCCATCTGGCGAGAAAGAGTGGAACCAGCTTTGCTCCACTGCAGTGAGGAGTGTTGTCCAAAGCCATCCACTGCCACCATGCCCTGCCCTCTGGCGGGGGATACAGCAACTGACCAGCCCTCTAGACTTGTGCTCTGGTCAGACCGAAAAGGCTCTGTTCATACTGAAACAGCCCAGGACCATGGATGGAATGTGAATCCATAAAGGAAATGATAGTGGCCTTGCCCAATGGAGCAGTGGGGTCATTTTATTTTGCACATGACGTATATTATATGATATCGTGCTACACAACCGGCCATGACAAGGAGCAGGCCTGCCCTGAGAAGGACACTCCTGGTATTTTAGCAACGCCATGCCTGCCTGATGGCATGAGAAGTACATAGAGAAGGGTGGGAGGGGCATGCTATCGTTCATGCTGGTGCCGAGAATGGAATATATATATATACAAAGTCATATGGGCACTCGTTAACATTTACACGGTGCTAGTACGGCAGACGCGCGGCTCCGGGAGCGCTACGGCCAGGGCAATGAGCGCAGCGTCGTTTTTCGGGAGCTGTGCTGCAATGTCCGATTCCTTAGCTACGTCCCAGATTTTGCGGATTTCAAATCAGACAAATATCAAGGTCTACAGAGGCGGGCGAACACGGCAGTTTGAAATCAGGGATTGGACATTTGTGCGTGCTGCATCGACGTGCCCGGGAACGGGGTTCGAGAGCGAGAGGTGGCTTCTTTTTACTTTGGTTTAGATGTCGGGGGATAGCTCGGACGCTGCGCACCCGAGTCATCCACATTTGGGATTCGCAAGCGTCAACCCAACCGTAGTGCAATGGAGGGGCCTCGCCCTGGGAGAACTGCCGCATAGATCACGGTGTCTGCTGTGCCAGGTAGGTATCAGCTGCCGAGCTCAGTGCTAGGCTATGTACAACGTTTTTCACCAGGGATGTGGTGTCCAAGCCGTACAACGGGGAACATGTGTCCTTTGTGGGCCTCTGCTCCCACACGCATGGAGAACCTACATGGCTGATCTACCATGAGCCGCTTTAAGCAGACACTTATGCTGGGGCGACTACTTTATGCCTGCTTTAAGGCGTCGAATTTGCCCGGCTGGCTTGGGAATTATCTCCAGACTGGAGTGAGCTGCCATCTGGCGAGAAAGAGTGGAACCAGCTTTGCTCCACTGCAGTGAGGAGTGTTGTCCAAAGCCATCCACTGCCACCATGCCCTGCCCTCTGGCGGGGGATACAGCAACTGACCAGCCCTCTAGACTTGTGCTCTGGTCAGACCGAAAAGGCTCTGTTCATACTGAAACAGCCCAGGACCATGGATGGAATGTGAATCCATAAAGGAAATGATAGTGGCCTTGCCCAATGGAGCAGTGGGGTCATTTTATTTTGCACATGACGTATATTATATGATATAGTGCTACACAACCGGCCATGACAAGGAGCAGGCCTGCCCTGAGAAGGACACTCCTGGTATTTTAGCAACGCCATGCCTGCCTGATGGCATGAGAAGTACATAGAGAGGGGTGGGAGGGGCATGCTATCGTTCATGCTGGTGCCGAGAATGGAATATATATATATACAAAGTCATATGGGCACTCGTTAACATTTACACGGTGCTAGTACGGCGGACGCGCGGCTCCGGGAGCGCTACGGCCAGGGCAATGAGCGCAGCGTCGTTTTCGGGAGCTGTGCTGCAATGTCCGATTCCTTAGCTACGTCCCAGATTTTGCGGATTTCAAATCAGACAAATATCAAGGTCTACAGAGGCGGGCGAACACGGCAGTTTGAAATCAGGGATTGGACATTTGTGCGTGCTGCATCGACGTGCCCGGGAACGGGGTTCGAGAGCGAGAGGTGGCTTCTTTTTACTTTGGTTTAGATGTCGGGGGATAGCTCGGACGCTGCGCACCCGAGTCATCCACATTTGGGATTCGCAAGCGTCAACCCAACCGTAGTGCAATGGAGGGGCCTCGCCCTGGGAGAACTGCCGCATAGATCACGGTGTCTGCTGTACCAGGTAGGTATCAGCTGCCGAGCTCAGTGCTAGGCTATGTACAACGTTTTTCACCAGGGATGTGGTGTCCAAGCCGTACAACGGGGAACATGTGTCCTTTGTGGGCCTCTGCTCCCACACGCATGGAGAACCTACATGGCTGATCTACCATGAGCCGCTTTAAGCAGACACTTATGCTGGGGCGACTACTTTATGCCTGCTTTAAGGCGTCGAATTTGCCCGGCTGGCTTGGGAATTATCTCCAGACTGGAGTGAGCTGCCATCTGGCGAGAAAGAGTGGAACCAGCTTTGCTCCACTGCAGTGAGGAGTGTTGTCCAAAGCCATCCACTGCCACCATGCCCTGCCCTCTGGCGGGGGATACAGCAACTGACCAGCCCTCTAGACTTGTGCTCTGGTCAGACCGAAAAGGCTCTGTTCATACTGAAACAGCCCAGGACCATGGATGGAATGTGAATCCATAAAGGAAATGATAGTGGCCTTGCCCAATGGAGCAGTGGGGACATTTTATTTTGCACATGACGTATATTATATGATATCGTGCTACACAACCGGCCATGACAAGGAGCAGGCCTGCCCTGAGAAGGACACTCCTGGTATTTTAGCAACGCCATGCCTGCCTGATGGCATGAGAAGTACATAGAGAGGGGTGGGAGGGGCATGCTATCGTTCATGCTGGTGCCGAGAATGGAATATATATATATACAAAGTCATATGGGCACTCGTTAACATTTACACGGTGCTAGTACGGCAGACGCGCGGCTCCGGGAGCGCTACGGCCAGGGCAATGAGCGCAGCGTCGTTTTCGGGAGCTGTGCTGCAATGTCCGATTCCTTAGCTACGTCCCAGATTTTGCGGATTTCAAATCAGACAAATATCAAGGTCTACAGAGGCGGGCGAACACGGCAGTTTGAAATCAGGGATTGCACATTTGTGCGTGCTGCATCGACGTGCCCGGGAACGGGGTTCGAGAGCGAGAGGTGGCTTCTTTTTACTTTGGTTTAGATGTCGGGGGATAGCTCGGACGCTGCGCACCCGAGTCATCCACATTTGGGATTCGCAAGCGTCAACCCAACCGTAGTGCAATGGAGGGGCCTCGCCCTGGGAGAACTGCCGCATAGATCACGGTGTCTGCTGTGCCAGGTAGGTATCAGCTGCCGAGCTCAGTGCTAGGCTATGTACAACGTTTTTCACCAGGGATGTGGTGTCCAAGCCGTACAACGGGGAACATGTGTCCTTTGTGGGCCTCTGCTCCCACACGCATGGAGAACCTACATGGCTGATCTACCATGAGCCGCTTTAAGCAGACACTTATGCTGGGGCGACTACTTTATGCCTGCTTTAAGGCGTCGAATTTGCCCGGCTGGCTTGGGAATTATCTCCAGACTGGAGTGAGCTGCCATCTGGCGAGAAAGAGTGGAACCAGCTTTGCTCCACTGCAGTGAGGAGTGTTGTCCAAAGCCATCCACTGCCACCATGCCCTGCCCTCTGGCGGGGGATACAGCAACTGACCAGCCCTCTAGACTTGTGCTCTGGTCAGACCGAAAAGGCTCTGTTCATACTGAAACAGCCCAGGACCATGGATGGAATGTGAATCCATAAAGGAAATGATAGTGGCCTTGCCCAATGGAGCAGTGGGGTCATTTTATTTTGCACATGACGTATATTATATGATATCGTGCTACACAACCGGCCATGACAAGGAGCAGGCCTGCCCTGAGAAGGACACTCCTGGTATTTTAGCAACGCCATGCCTGCCTGATGGCATGAGAAGTACATAGAGAGGGGTGGGAGGGGCATGCTATCGTTCATGCTGGTGCCGAGAATGGAATATATATATATACAAAGTCATATGGGCACTCGTTAACATTTACACGGTGCTAGTACGGCAGACGCGCGGCTCCGGGAGCGCTACGGCCAGGGCAATGAGCGCAGCGTCGTTTTCGGGAGCTGTGCTGCAATGTCCGATTCCTTAGCTACGTCCCAGATTTTGCGGATTTCAAATCAGACAAATATCAAGGTCTACAGAGGCGGGCGAACACGGCAGTTTGAAATCAGGGATTGGACATTTGTGCGTGCTGCATCGACGTGCCCGGGAACGGGGTTCGAGAGCGAGAGGTGGCTTCTTTTTACTTTGGTTTAGATGTCGGGGGATAGCTCGGACGCTGCGCACCCGAGTCATCCACATTTGGGATTCGCAAGCGTCAACCCAACCGTAGTGCAATGGAGGGGCCTCGCCCTGGGAGAACTGCCGCATAGATCACGGTGTCTGCTGTACCAGGTAGGTATCAGCTGCCGAGCTCAGTGCTAGGCTATGTACAACGTTTTTCACCAGGGATGTGGTGTCCAAGCCGTACAACGGGGAACATGTGTCCTTTGTGGGCCTCTGCTCCCACACGCATGGAGAACCTACATGGCTGATCTACCATGAGCCGCTTTAAGCAGACACTTATGCTGGGGCGACTACTTTATGCCTGCTTTAAGGCGTCGAATTTGCCCGGCTGGCTTGGGAATTATCTCCAGACTGGAGTGAGCTGCCATCTGGCGAGAAAGAGTGGAACCAGCTTTGCTCCACTGCAGTGAGGAGTGTTGTCCAAAGCCATCCACTGCCACCATGCCCTGCCCTCTGGCGGGGGATACAGCAACTGACCAGCCCTCTAGACTTGTGCTCTGGTCAGACCGAAAAGGCTCTGTTCATACTGAAACAGCCCAGGACCATGGATGGAATGTGAATCCATAAAGGAAATGATAGTGGCCTTGCCCAATGGAGCAGTGGGGACATTTTATTTTGCACATGACGTATATTATATGATATCGTGCTACACAACCGGCCATGACAAGGAGCAGGCCTGCCCTGAGAAGGACACTCCTGGTATTTTAGCAACGCCATGCCTGCCTGATGGCATGAGAAGTACATAGAGAGGGGTGGGAGGGGCATGCTATCGTTCATGCTGGTGCCGAGAATGGAATATATATATATACAAAGTCATATGGGCACTCGTTAACATTTACACGGTGCTAGTACGGCAGACGCGCGGCTCCGGGAGCGCTACGGCCAGGGCAATGAGCGCAGCGTCGTTTTCGGGAGCTGTGCTGCAATGTCCGATTCCTTAGCTACGTCCCAGATTTTGCGGATTTCAAATCAGACAAATATCAAGGTCTACAGAGGCGGGCGAACACGGCAGTTTGAAATCAGGGATTGGACATTTGTGCGTGCTGCATCGACGTGCCCGGGAACGGGGTTCGAGAGCGAGAGGTGGCTTCTTTTTACTTTGGTTTAGATGTCGGGGGATAGCTCGGACGCTGCTAGTACGGCGGACGCGCGGCTCCGGGAGCGCTACGGCCAGGGCAATGAGCGCAGCGTCGTTTTCGGGAGCTGTGCTGCAATGTCCGATTCCTGAGCTACGTCCCAGATTTTGCGGATTTCAAATCAGACAAATATCAAGGTCTACAGAGGCGGGCGAACACGGCAGTTTGAAATCAGGGATTGCACATTTGTGCGTGCTGCATCGACGTGCCCGGGAACGGGGTTCGAGAGCGAGAGGTGGCTTCTTTTTACTTTGGTTTAGATGTCGGGGGATTGCTCGGACGCTGCGCACCCGAGTCATCCACATTTGGGATTCGCAAGCGTCAACCCAACCGTAGTGCAATGGAGGGGCCTCGCCCTGGGAGAACTGCCGCATAGATCACGGTGTCTGCTGTGCCAGGTAGGTATCAGCTGCCGAGCTCAGTGCTAGGCTATGTACAACGTTTTTCACCAGGGATGTGGTGTCCAAGCCGTACAACGGGGAACATGTGTCCTTTGTCGGCCTCTGCTCCCACACGCATGGAGAACCTACATGGCTGATCTACCATGAGCCGCTTTAAGCAGACACTTATGCTGGGGCGACTACTTTATGCCTGCTTTAAGGCGTCGAATTTGCCCGGCTGGCTTGGGAATTATCTCCAGACTGGAGTGAGCTGCCATCTGGCGAGAAAGAGTGGAACCAGCTTTGCTCCACTGCAGTGAGGAGTGTTGTCCAAAGCCATCCACTGCCACCATGCCCTGCCCTCTGGCGGGGGATACAGCAACTGACCAGCCCTCTAGACTTGTGCTCTGGTCAGACCGAAAAGGCTCTGTTCATACTGAAACAGCCCAGGACCATGGATGGAATGTGAATCCATAAAGGAAATGATAGTGGCCTTGCCCAATGGAGCAGTGGGGACATTTTATTTTGCACATGACGTATATTATATGATATCGTGCTACACAACCGGCCATGACAAGGAGCAGGCCTGCCCTGAGAAGGACACTCCTGGTATTTTAGCAACGCCATGCCTGCCTGATGGCATGAGAAGTACATAGAGAGGGGTGGGAGGGGCATGCTATCGTTCATGCTGGTGCCGAGAATGGAATATATATATATACAAAGTCATATGGGCACTCGTTAACATTTACACGGTGCTAGTACGGCAGACGCGCGGCTCCGGGAGCGCTACGGCCAGGGCAATGAGCGCAGCGTCGTTTTCGGGAGCTGTGCTGCAATGTCCGATTCCTTAGCTACGTCCCAGATTTTGCGGATTTCAAATCAGACAAATATCAAGGTCTACAGAGGCGGGCGAACACGGCAGTTTGAAATCAGGGATTGGACATTTGTGCGTGCTGCATCGACGTGCCCGGGAACGGGGTTCGAGAGCGAGAGGTGGCTTCTTTTTACTTTGGTTTAGATGTCGGGGGATAGCTCGGACGCTGCGCACCCGAGTCATCCACATTTGGGATTCGCAAGCGTCAACCCAACCGTAGTGCAATGGAGGGGCCTCGCCCTGGGAGAACTGCCGCATAGATCACGGTGTCTGCTGTGCCAGGTAGGTATCAGCTGCCGAGCTCAGTGCTAGGCTATGTACAACGTTTTTCACCAGGGATGTGGTGTCCAAGCCGTACAACGGGGAACATGTGTCCTTTGTGGGCCTCTGCTCCCACACGCATGGAGAACCTACATGGCTGATCTACCATGAGCCGCTTTAAGCAGACACTTATGCTGGGGCGACTACTTTATGCCTGCTTTAAGGCGTCGAATTTGCCCGGCTGGCTTGGGAATTATCTCCAGACTGGAGTGAGCTGCCATCTGGCGAGAAAGAGTGGAACCAGCTTTGCTCCACTGCAGTGAGGAGTGTTGTCCAAAGCCATCCACTGCCACCATGCCCTGCCCTCTGGCGGGGGATACAGCAACTGACCAGCCCTCTAGACTTGTGCTCTGGTCAGACCGAAAAGGCTCTGTTCATACTGAAACAGCCCAGGACCATGGATGGAATGTGAATCCATAAAGGAAATGATAGTGGCCTTGCCCAATGGAGCAGTGGGGTCATTTTATTTTGCACATGACGTATATTATATGATATCGTGCTACACAACCGGCCATGACAAGGAGCAGGCCTGCCCTGAGAAGGACACTCCTGGTATTTTAGCAACGCCATGCCTGCCTGATGGCATGAGAAGTACATAGAGAGGGGTGGGAGGGGCATGCTATCGTTCATGCTGGTGCCGAGAATGGAATATATATATATACAAAGTCATATGGGCACTCGTTAACATTTACACGGTGCTAGTACGGCGGACGCGCGGCTCCGGGAGCGCTACGGCCAGGGCAATGAGCGCAGCGTCGTTTTCGGGAGCTGTGCTGCAATGTCCGATTCCTTAGCTACGTCCCAGATTTTGCGGATTTCAAATCAGACAAATATCAAGGTCTACAGAGGCGGGCGAACACGGCAGTTTGAAATCAGGGATTGGACATTTGTGCGTGCTGCATCGACGTGCCCGGGAACGGGGTTCGAGAGCGAGAGGTGGCTTCTTTTTACTTTGGTTTAGATGTCGGGGGATAGCTCGGACGCTGCGCACCCGAGTCATCCACATTTGGGATTCGCAAGCGTCAACCCAACCGTAGTGCAATGGAGGGGCCTCGCCCTGGGAGAACTGCCGCATAGATCACGGTGTCTGCTGTACCAGGTAGGTATCAGCTGCCGAGCTCAGTGCTAGGCTATGTACAACGTTTTTCACCAGGGATGTGGTGTCCAAGCCGTACAACGGGGAACATGTGTCCTTTGTCGGCCTCTGCTCCCACACGCATGGAGAACCTACATGGCTGATCTACCATGAGCCGCTTTAAGCAGACACTTATGCTGGGGCGACTACTTTATGCCTGCTTTAAGGCGTCGAATTTGCCCGGCTGGCTTGGGAATTATCTCCAGACTGGAGTGAGCTGCCATCTGGCGAGAAAGAGTGGAACCAGCTTTGCTCCACTGCAGTGAGGAGTGTTGTCCAAAGCCATCCACTGCCACCATGCCCTGCCCTCTGGCGGGGGATACAGCAACTGACCAGCCCTCTAGACTTGTGCTCTGGTCAGACCGAAAAGGCTCTGTTCATACTGAAACAGCCCAGGACCATGGATGGAATGTGAATCCATAAAGGAAATGATAGTGGCCTTGCCCAATGGAGCAGTGGGGACATTTTATTTTGCACATGACGTATATTATATGATATCGTGCTACACAACCGGCCATGACAAGGAGCAGGCCTGCCCTGAGAAGGACACTCCTGGTATTTTAGCAACGCCATGCCTGCCTGATGGCATGAGAAGTACATAGAGAGGGGTGGGAGGGGCATGCTATCGTTCATGCTGGTGCCGAGAATGGAATATATATATATACAAAGTCATATGGGCACTCGTTAACATTTACACGGTGCTAGTACGGCAGACGCGCGGCTCCGGGAGCGCTACGGCCAGGGCAATGAGCGCAGCGTCGTTTTCGGGAGCTGTGCTGCAATGTCCGATTCCTTAGCTACGTCCCAGATTTTGCGGATTTCAAATCAGACAAATATCAAGGTCTACAGAGGCGGGCGAACACGGCAGTTTGAAATCAGGGATTGCACATTTGTGCGTGCTGCATCGACGTGCCCGGGAACGGGGTTCGAGAGCGAGAGGTGGCTTCTTTTTACTTTGGTTTAGATGTCGGGGGATAGCTCGGACGCTGCGCACCCGAGTCATCCACATTTGGGATTCGCAAGCGTCAACCCAACCGTAGTGCAATGGAGGGGCCTCGCCCTGGGAGAACTGCCGCATAGATCACGGTGTCTGCTGTGCCAGGTAGGTATCAGCTGCCGAGCTCAGTGCTAGGCTATGTACAACGTTTTTCACCAGGGATGTGGTGTCCAAGCCGTACAATGGGGAACATGTGTCCTTTGTGGGCCTCTGCTCCCACACGCATGGAGAACCTACATGGCTGATCTACCATGAGCCGCTTTAAGCAGACACTTATGCTGGGGCGACTACTTTATGCCTGCTTTAAGGCGTCGAATTTGCCCGGCTGGCTTGGGAATTATCTCCAGACTGGAGTGAGCTGCCATCTGGCGAGAAAGAGTGGAACCAGCTTTGCTCCACTGCAGTGAGGAGTGTTGTCCAAAGCCATCCACTGCCACCATGCCCTGCCCTCTGGCGGGGGATACAGCAACTGACCAGCCCTCTAGACTTGTGCTCTGGTCAGACCGAAAAGGCTCTGTTCATACTGAAACAGCCCAGGACCATGGATGGAATGTGAATCCATAAAGGAAATGATAGTGGCCTTGCCCAATGGAGCAGTGGGGTCATTTTATTTTGCACATGACGTATATTATATGATATCGTGCTACACAACCGGCCATGACAAGGAGCAGGCCTGCCCTGAGAAGGACAGTCCTGGTATTTTAGCAACGCCATGCCTGCCTGATGGCATGAGAAGTACATAGAGAGGGGTGGGAGGGGCATGCTATCGTTCATGCTGGTGCCGAGAATGGAATATATATATATACAAAGTCATATGGGCACTCGTTAACATTTACACGGTGCTAGTACGGCAGACGCGCGGCTCCGGGAGCGCTACGGCCAGGGCAATGAGCGCAGCGTCGTTTTCGGGAGCTGTGCTGCAATGTCCGATTCCTTAGCTACGTCCCAGATTTTGCGGATTTCAAATCAGACAAATATCAAGGTCTACAGAGGCGGGCGAACACGGCAGTTTGAAATCAGGGATTGGACATTTGTGCGTGCTGCATCGACGTGCCCGGGAACGGGGTTCGAGAGCGAGAGGTGGCTTCTTTTTACTTTGGTTTAGATGTCGGGGGATAGCTCGGACGCTGCGCACCCGAGTCATCCACATTTGGGATTCGCAAGCGTCAACCCAACCGTAGTGCAATGGAGGGGCCTCGCCCTGGGAGAACTGCCGCATAGATCACGATGTCTGCTGTGCCAGGTAGGTATCAGCTGCCGAGCTCAGTGCTAGGCTATGTACAACGTTTTTCACCAGGGATGTGGTGTCCAAGCCGTACAACGGGGAGCATGTGTCCTTTGTGGGCCTCTGCTCCCACACGCATGGAGAACCTACATGGCTGATCTACCATGAGCCGCTTTAAGCAGACACTTATGCTGGGGCGACTACTTTATGCCTGCTTTAAGGCGTCGAATTTGCCCGGCTGGCTTGGGAATTATCTCCAGACTGGAGTGAGCTGCCATCTGGCGAGAAAGAGTGGAACCAGCTTTGCTCCACTGCAGTGAGGAGTGTTGTCCAAAGCCATCCACTGCCACCATGCCCTGCCCTCTGGCGGGGGATACAGCAACTGACCAGCCCTCTAGACTTGTGCTCTGGTCAGACCGAAAAGGCTCTGTTCATACTGAAACAGCCCAGGACCATGGATGGAATGTGAATCCATAAAGGAAATGATAGTGGCCTTGCCCAATGGAGCAGTGGAGTCATTTTATTTTGCACATGACGTATATTATATGATATCGTGCTACACAACCGGCCATGACAAGGAGCAGGCCTGCCCTGAGAAGGACACTCCTGGTATTTTAGCAACGCCATGCCTGCCTGATGGCATGAGAAGTACATAGAGAGGGGTGGGAGGGGCATGCTATCGTTCATGCTGGTGCCGAGAATGGAATATATATATATACAAAGTCATATGGGCACTCGTTAACATTTACACGGTGCTAGTACGGCAGACGCGCGGCTCTGGGAGCGCTACGGCCAGGGCAATGAGCGCAGCGTCGTTTTCGGGAGCTGTGCTGCAATGTCCGATTCCTTAGCTACGTCCCAGATTTTGCGGATTTCAAATCAGACAAATATCAAGGTCTACAGAGGCGGGCGAACACGGCAGTTTGAAATCAGGGATTGGACATTTGTGCGTGCTGCATCGACGTGCCCGGGAACGGGGTTCGAGAGCGAGAGGTGGCTTCTTTTTACTTTGGTTTAGATGTCGGGGGATAGCTCGGACGCTGCGCACCCGAGTCATCCACATTTGGGATTCGCAAGCGTCAACCCAACCGTAGTGCAATGGAGGGGCCTCGCCCTGGGAGAACTGCCGCATAGATCACGGTGTCTGCTGTGCCAGGTAGGTATCAGCTGCCGAGCTCAGTGCTAGGCTATGTACAACGTTTTTCACCAGGGATGTGGTGTCCAAGCCGTACAACGGGGAACATGTGTCCTTTGTCGGCCTCTGCTCCCACACGCATGGAGAACCTACATGGCTGATCTACCATGAGCCGCTTTAAGCAGACACTTATGCTGGGGCGACTACTTTATGCCTGCTTTAAGGCGTCGAATTTGCCCGGCTGGCTTGGGAATTATCTCCAGACTGGAGTGAGCTGCCATCTGGCGAGAAAGAGTGGAACCAGCTTTGCTCCACTGCAGTGAGGAGTGTTGTCCAAAGCCATCCACTGCCACCATGCCCTGCCCTCTGGCGGGGGATACAGCAACTGACCAGCCCTCTAGACTTGTGCTCTGGTCAGACCGAAAAGGCTCTGTTCATACTGAAACAGCCCAGGACCATGGATGGAATGTGAATCCATAAAGGAAATGATAGTGGCCTTGCCCAATGGAGCAGTGGGGTCATTTTATTTTGCACATGACGTATATTATATGATATCGTGCTACACAACCGGCCATGACAAGGAGCAGGCCTGCCCTGAGAAGGACACTCCTGGTATTTTAGCAACGCCATGCCTGCCTGATGGCATGAGAAGTACATAGAGAGGGGTGGGAGGGGCATGCTATCGTTCATGCTGGTGCCGAGAATGGAATATATATATATACAAAGTCATATGGGCACTCGTTAACATTTACACGGTGCTAGTACGGCAGACGCGCGGCTCCGGGAGCGCTACGGCCAGGGCAATGAGCGCAGCATCGTTTTCGGGAGCTGTGCTGCAATGTCCGATTCCTTAGCTACGTCCCAGATTTTGCGGATTTCAAATCAGACAAATATCAAGGTCTACAGAGGCGGGCGAACACGGCAGTTTGAAATCAGGGATTGGACATTTGTGCGTGCTGCATCGACGTGCCCGGGAACGGGGTTCGAGAGCGAGAGGTGGCTTCTTTTTACTTTGGTTTAGATGTCGGGGGATAGCTCGGACGCTGCGCACCCGAGTCATCCACATTTGGGATTCGCAAGCGTCAACCCAACCGTAGTGCAATGGAGGGGCCTCGCCCTGGGAGAACTGCCGCATAGATCACGGTGTCTGCTGTGCCAGGTAGGTATCAGCTGCCGAGCTCAGTGCTAGGCTATGTACAACGTTTTTCACCAGGGATGTGGTGTCCAAGCCGTACAACGGGGAACATGTGTCCTTTGTCGGCCTCTGCTCCCACACGCATGGAGAACCTACATGGCTGATCTACCATGAGCCGCTTTAAGCAGACACTTATGCTGGGGCGACTACTTTATGCCTGCTTTAAGGCGTCGAATTTGCCCGGCTGGCTTGGGAATTATCTCCAGACTGGAGTGAGCTGCCATCTGGCGAGAAAGAGTGGAACCAGCTTTGCTCCACTGCAGTGAGGAGTGTTGTCCAAAGCCATCCACTGCCACCATGCCCTGCCCTCTGGCGGGGGATACAGCAACTGACCAGCCCTCTAGACTTGTGCTCTGGTCAGACCGAAAAGGCTCTGTTCATACTGAAACAGCCCAGGACCATGGATGGAATGTGAATCCATAAAGGAAATGATAGTGGCCTTGCCCAATGGAGCAGTGGGGTCATTTTATTTTGCACATGACGTATATTATATGATATCGTGCTACACAACCGGCCATGACAAGGAGCAGGCCTGCCCTGAGAAGGACACTCCTGGTATTTTAGCAACGCCATGCCTGCCTGATGGCATGAGAAGTACATAGAGAGGGGTGGGAGGGGCATGCTATCGTTCATGCTGGTGCCGAGAATGGAATATATATATATACAAAGTCATATGGGCACTCGTTAACATTTACACGGTGCTAGTACGGCAGACGCGCGGCTCCGGGAGCGCTACGGCCAGGGCAATGAGCGCAGCGTCGTTTTCGGGAGCTGTGCTGCAATGTCCGATTCCTTAGCTACGTCCCAGATTTTGCGGATTTCAAATCAGACAAATATCAAGGTCCACAGAGGCGGGCGAACACGGCAGTTTGAAATCAGGGATTGCACATTTGTGCGTGCTGCATCGACGTGCCCGGGAACGGGGTTCGAGAGCGAGAGGTGGCTTCTTTTTACTTTGGTTTAGATGTCGGGGGATAGCTCGGACGCTGCGCACCCGAGTCATCCACATTTGGGATTCGCAAGCGTCAACCCAACCGTAGTGCAATGGAGGGGCCTCGCCCTGGGAGAACTGCCGCATAGATCACGGTGTCTGCTGTGCCAGGTAGGTATCAGCTGCCGAGCTCAGTGCTAGGCTATGTACAACGTTTTTCACCAGGGATGTGGTGTCCAAGCCGTACAACGGGGAACATGTGTCCTTTGTCGGCCTCTGCTCCCACACGCATGGAGAACCTACATGGCTGATCTACCATGAGCCGCTTTAAGCAGACACTTATGCTGGGGCGACTACTTTATGCCTGCTTTAAGGCGTCGAATTTGCCCGGCTGGCTTGGGAATTATCTCCAGACTGGAGTGAGCTGCCATCTGGCGAGAAAGAGTGGAACCAGCTTTGCTCCACTGCAGTGAGGAGTGTTGTCCAAAGCCATCCACTGCCACCATGCCCTGCCCTCTGGCGGGGGATACAGCAACTGACCAGCCCTCTAGACTTGTGCTCTGGTCAGACCGAAAAGGCTCTGTTCATACTGAAACAGCCCAGGACCATGGATGGAATGTGAATCCATAAAGGAAATGATAGTGGCGTGGCCCAATGGAGCAGTGGGGTCATTTTATTTTGCACATGACGTATATTATATGATATCGTGCTACACAACCGGCCATGACAAGGAGCAGGCCTGCCCTGAGAAGGACACTCCTGGTATTTTAGCAACGCCATGCCTGCCTGATGGCATGAGAAGTACATAGAGAGGGGTGGGAGGGGCATGCTATCGTTCATGCTGGTGCCGAGAATGGAATATATATATATACAAAGTCATATGGGCACTCGTTAACATTTACACGGTGCTAGTACGGCGGACACGCGGCTCCGGGAGCGCTACGGCCAGGGCAATGAACGCAGCGTCGTTTTCGGGAGCTGTGCTGCAATGTCCGATTCCTTAGCTACGTCCCAGATTTTGCGGATTTCAAATCAGACAAATATCAAGGTCTACAGAGGCGGGCGAACACGGCAGTTTGAAATCAGGGATTGGACATTTGTGCGTGCTGCATCGACGTGCCCGGGAACGGGGTTCGAGAGCGAGAGGTGGCTTCTTTTTACTTTGGTTTAGATGTCGGGGGATAGCTTGGACGCTGCGCACCCGAGTCATCCACATTTGGGATTCGCAAGCGTCAACCCAACCGTAGTGCAATGGAGGGGCCTTGCCCTGGGAGAACTGCCGCATAGATCACGGTGTCTGCTGTGCCAGGTAGGTATCAGCTGCCGAGCTCAGTGCTAGGCTATGTACAACGTTTTTCACCAGGGATGTGGTGTCCAAGCCGTACAACGGGGAACATGTGTCCTTTGTCGGCCTCTGCTCCCACACGCATGGAGAACCTACATGGCTGATCTACCATGAGCCGCTTTAAGCAGACACTTATGCTGGGGTGACTACTTTATGCCTGCTTTAAGGCGTCGAATTTGCCCGGCTGGCTTGGGAATTATCTCCAGACTGGAGTGAGCTGCCATCTGGCGAGAAAGAGTGGAACCAGCTTTGCTCCACTGCAGTGAGGAGTGTTGTCCAAAGCCATCCACTGCCACCATGCCCTGCCCTCTGGCGGGGGATACAGCAACTGACCAGCCCTCTAGACTTGTGCTCTGGTCAGACCGAAAAGGCTCTGTTCATACTGAAACAGCCCAGGACCATGGATGGAATGTGAATCCATAAAGGAAATGATAGTGGCGTGGCCCAATGGAGCAGTGGGGTCATTTTATTTTGCACATGACGTATATTATATGATATCGTGCTACACAACCGGCCATGACAAGGAGCAGGCCTGCCCTGAGAAGGACACTCCTGGTATTTTAGCAACGCCATGCCTGCCTGATGGCATGAGAAGTACATAGAGAGGGGTGGGAGGGGCATGCTATCGTTCATGCTGGTGCCGAGAATGGAATATATATATATACAAAGTCATAGTGGCACTCGTTAACATTTACACGGTGCTAGTACGGTGGACGCGCGGCTCCGGGAGCGCTACGGCCAGGGCAATGAGCGCAGCGTCGTTTTCGGGAGCTGTGCTGCAATGTCCGATTCCTTAGCTACGTCCCAGATTTTGC
Organism: Harmothoe impar; assembly: GCA_947462335.1. NCBI lineage: Eukaryota > Metazoa > Annelida > Polychaeta > Phyllodocida > Polynoidae > Harmothoe > Harmothoe impar. The sequence goes on from OX381721.1 coordinate 49,237,217, forward strand.
GGATTTCAAATCAGACAAATATCAAGGTCTACAGAGGCGGGCGAACACGGCAGTTTGAAATCAGGGATTGGACATTTGTGCGTGCTGCATCGACGTGCCCGGGAACGGGGTTCGAGAGCGAGAGGTGGCTTCTTTTTACTTTGGTTTAGATGTCGGGGGATAGCTCGGACGCTGCGCACCCGAGTCATCCACATTTGGGATTCGCAGGCGTCAACCCAACCGTAGTGCAATGGAGGGGCCTCGCCCTGGGAGAACTGCCGCATAGATCACGGTGTCTGCTGTGCCAGGTAGGTATCAGCTGCCGAGCTCAGTGCTAGGCTATGTACAACGTTTTTCACCAGGGATGTGGTGTCCAAGCCGTACAACGGGGAACATGTGTCCTTTGTGGGCCTCTGCTCCCACACGCATGGAGAACCTACATGGCTGATCTACCATGAGCCGCTTTAAGCAGACACTTATGCTGGGGCGACTACTTTATGCCTGCTTTAAGGCGTCGAATTTGCCCGGCTGGCTTGGGAATTATCTCCAGACTGGAGTGAGCTGCCATCTGGCGAGAAAGAGTGGAACCAGCTTTGCTCCACTGCAGTGAGGAGTGTTGTCCAAAGCCATCCACTGCCACCATGCCCTGCCCTCTGGCGGGGGATACAGCAACTGACCAGCCCTCTAGACTTGTGCTCTGGTCAGACCGAAAAGGCTCTGTTCATACTGAAACAGCCCAGGACCATGGATGGAATGTGAATCCATAAAGGAAATGATAGTGGCCTTGCCCAATGGAGCAGTGGGGTCATTTTATTTTGCACATGACGTATATTATATGATATCGTGCTACACAACCGGCCATGACAAGGAGCAGGCCTGCCCTGAGAAGGACACTCCTGGTATTTTAGCAACGCCATGCCTGCCTGATGGCATGAGAAGTACATAGAGAGGGGTGGGAGGGGCATGCTATCGTTCATGCTGGTGCCGAGAATGGAATATATATATATACAAAGTCATATGGGCACTCGTTAACATTTACACGGTGCTAGTACGGCAGACGCGCGGCTCCGGGAGCGCTACGGCCAGGGCAATGAGCGCAGCGTCGTTTTCGGGAGCTGTGCTGCAATGTCCGATTCCTTAGCTACGTCCCAGATTTTGCGGATTTCAAATCAGACAAATATCAAGGTCTACAGAGGCGGGCGAACACGGCAGTTTGAAATCAGGGATTGGACATTTGTGCGTGCTGCATCGACGTGCCCGGGAACGGGGTTCGAGAGCGAGAGGTGGCTTCTTTTTACTTTGGTTTAGATGTCGGGGGATAGCTCGGACGCTGCGCACCCGAGTCATCCACATTTGGGATTCGCAAGCGTCAACCCAACCGTAGTGCAATGGAGGGGCCTCGCCCTGGGAGAACTGCCGCATAGATCACGGTGTCTGCTGTACCAGGTAGGTATCAGCTGCCGAGCTCAGTGCTAGGCTATGTACAACGTTTTTCACCAGGGATGTGGTGTCCAAGCCGTACAACGGGGAACATGTGTCCTTTGTGGGCCTCTGCTCCCACACGCATGGAGAACCTACATGGCTGATCTACCATGAGCCGCTTTAAGCAGACACTTATGCTGGGGCGACTACTTTATGCCTGCTTTAAGGCGTCGAATTTGCCCGGCTGGCTTGGGAATTATCTCCAGACTGGAGTGAGCTGCCATCTGGCGAGAAAGAGTGGAACCAGCTTTGCTCCACTGCAGTGAGGAGTGTTGTCCAAAGCCATCCACTGCCACCATGCCCTGCCCTCTGGCGGGGGATACAGCAACTGACCAGCCCTCTAGACTTGTGCTCTGGTCAGACCGAAAAGGCTCTGTTCATACTGAAACAGCCCAGGACCATGGATGGAATGTGAATCCATAAAGGAAATGATAGTGGCCTTGCCCAATGGAGCAGTGGGGTCATTTTATTTTGCACATGACGTATATTATATGATATCGTGCTACACAACCGGCCATGACAAGGAGCAGGCCTGCCCTGAGAAGGACACTCCTGGTATTTTAGCAACGCCATGCCTGCCTGATGGCATGAGAAGTACATAGAGAGGGGTGGGAGGGGCATGCTATCGTTCATGCTGGTGCCGAGAATGGAATATATATATATACAAAGTCATATGGGCACTCGTTAACATTTACACGGTGCTAGTACGGCGGACGCGCGGCTCCGGGAGCGCTACGGCCAGGGCAATGAGCGCAGCGTCGTTTTCGGGAGCTGTGCTGCAATGTCCGATTCCTTAGCTACGTCCCAGATTTTGCGGATTTCAAATCAGACAAATATCAAGGTCTACAGAGGCGGGCGAACACGGCAGTTTGAAATCAGGGATTGGACATTTGTGCGTGCTGCATCGACGTGCCCGGGAACGGGGTTCGAGAGCGAGAGGTGGCTTCTTTTTACTTTGGTTTAGATGTCGGGGGATAGCTCGGACGCTGCGCACCCGAGTCATCCACATTTGGGATTCGCAAGCGTCAACCCAACCGTAGTGCAATGGAGGGGCCTCGCCCTGGGAGAACTGCCGCATAGATCACGGTGTCTGCTGTGCCAGGTAGGTATCAGCTGCCGAGCTCAGTGCTAGGCTATGTACAACGTTTTTCACCAGGGATGTGGTGTCCAAGCCGTACAACGGGGAACATGTGTCCTTTGTCGGCCTCTGCTCCCACACGCATGGAGAACCTACATGGCTGATCTACCATGAGCCGCTTTAAGCAGACACTTATGCTGGGGCGACTACTTTATGCCTGCTTTAAGGCGTCGAATTTGCCCGGCTGGCTTGGGAATTATCTCCAGACTGGAGTGAGCTGCCATCTGGCGAGAAAGAGTGGAACCAGCTTTGCTCCACTGCAGTGAGGAGTGTTGTCCAAAGCCATCCACTGCCACCATGCCCTGCCCTCTGGCGGGGGATACAGCAACTGACCAGCCCTCTAGACTTGTGCTCTGGTCAGACCGAAAAGGCTCTGTTCATACTGAAACAGCCCAGGACCATGGATGGAATGTGAATCCATAAAGGAAATGATAGTGGCCTTGCCCAATGGAGCAGTGGGGTCATTTTATTTTGCACATGACGTATATTATATGATATCGTGCTACACAACCGGCCATGACAAGGAGCAGGCCTGCCCTGAGAAGGACAGTCCTGGTATTTTAGCAACGCCATGCCTGCCTGATGGCATGAGAAGTACATAGAGAGGGGTGGGAGGGGCATGCTATCGTTCATGCTGGTGCCGAGAATGGAATATATATATATACAAAGTCATATGGGCACTCGTTAACATTTACACGGTGCTAGTACGGCAGACGCGCGGCTCCGGGAGCGCTACGGCCAGGGCAATGAGCGCAGCGTCGTTTTCGGGAGCTGTGCTGCAATGTCCGATTCCTTAGCTACGTCCCAGATTTTGCGGATTTCAAATCAGACAAATATCAAGGTCTACAGAGGCGGGCGAACACGGCAGTTTGAAATCAGGGATTGGACATTTGTGCGTGCTGCATCGACGTGCCCGGGAACGGGGTTCGAGAGCGAGAGGTGGCTTCTTTTTACTTTGGTTTAGATGTCGGGGGATAGCTCGGACGCTGCGCACCCGAGTCATCCACATTTGGGATTCGCAAGCGTCAACCCAACCGTAGTGCAATGGAGGGGCCTCGCCCTGGGAGAACTGCCGCATAGATCACGGTGTCTGCTGTACCAGGTAGGTATCAGCTGCCGAGCTCAGTGCTAGGCTATGTACAACGTTTTTCACCAGGGATGTGGTGTCCAAGCCGTACAACGGGGAACATGTGTCCTTTGTGGGCCTCTGCTCCCACACGCATGGAGAACCTACATGGCTGATCTACCATGAGCCGCTTTAAGCAGACACTTATGCTGGGGCGACTACTTTATGCCTGCTTTAAGGCGTCGAATTTGCCCGGCTGGCTTGGGAATTATCTCCAGACTGGAGTGAGCTGCCATCTGGCGAGAAAGAGTGGAACCAGCTTTGCTCCACTGCAGTGAGGAGTGTTGTCCAAAGCCATCCACTGCCACCATGCCCTGCCCTCTGGCGGGGGATACAGCAACTGACCAGCCCTCTAGACTTGTGCTCTGGTCAGACCGAAAAGGCTCTGTTCATGCTGAAACAGCCCAGGACCATGGATGGAATGTGAATCCATAAAGGAAATGATAGTGGCCTTGCCCAATGGAGCAGTGGGGACATTTTATTTTGCACATGACGTATATTATATGATATCGTGCTACACAACCGGCCATGACAAGGAGCAGGCCTGCCCTGAGAAGGACACTCCTGGTATTTTAGCAACGCCATGCCTGCCTGATGGCATGAGAAGTACATAGAGAGGGGTGGGAGGGGCATGCTATCGTTCATGCTGGTGCCGAGAATGGAATATATATATATACAAAGTCATATGGGCACTCGTTAACATTTACACGGTGCTAGTACGGCAGACGCGCGGCTCCGGGAGCGCTACGGCCAGGGCAATGAGCGCAGCGTCGTTTTCGGGAGCTGTGCTGCAATGTCCGATTCCTTAGCTACGTCCCAGATTTTGCGGATTTCAAATCAGACAAATATCAAGGTCTACAGAGGCGGGCGAACACGGCAGTTTGAAATCAGGGATTGGACATTTGTGCGTGCTGCATCGACGTGCCCGGGAACGGGGTTCGAGAGCGAGAGGTGGCTTCTTTTTACTTTGGTTTAGATGTCGGGGGATAGCTCGGACGCTGCGCACCCGAGTCATCCACATTTGGGATTCGCAAGCGTCAACCCAACCGTAGTGCAATGGAGGGGCCTCGCCCTGGGAGAACTGCCGCATAGATCACGGTGTCTGCTGTGCCAGGTAGGTATCAGCTGCCGAGCTCAGTGCTAGGCTATGTACAACGTTTTTCACCAGGGATGTGGTGTCCAAGCCGTACAACGGGGAACATGTGTCCTTTGTCGGCCTCTGCTCCCACACGCATGGAGAACCTACATGGCTGATCTACCATGAGCCGCTTTAAGCAGACACTTATGCTGGGGCGACTACTTTATGCCTGCTTTAAGGCGTCGAATTTGCCCGGCTGGCTTGGGAATTATCTCCAGACTGGAGTGAGCTGCCATCTGGCGAGAAAGAGTGGAACCAGCTTTGCTCCACTGCAGTGAGGAGTGTTGTCCAAAGCCATCCACTGCCACCATGCCCTGCCCTCTGGCGGGGGATACAGCAACTGACCAGCCCTCTAGACTTGTGCTCTGGTCAGACCGAAAAGGCTCTGTTCATGCTGAAACAGCCCAGGACCATGGATGGAATGTGAATCCATAAAGGAAATGATAGTGGCCTTGCCCAATGGAGCAGTGGGGTCATTTTATTTTGCACATGACGTATATTATATGATATCGTGCTACACAACCGGCCATGACAAGGAGCAGGCCTGCCCTCAGAAGGGCACTCCTGGTATTTTAGCAACGTCATGCCTGCCTGATGCCATCAGAAGTACATAGAGAGGGGTGGGAGGGGCATGCTAGGGTGGTCCCATCACTCATGCTGGTGCCGAAAATGGAATATGTATATATATATACAAAGTCATGTGGGCCCGCGTTAACATTTACACGGTGCTAGTACCGCGGACGCGCGGCTCGGGGAGCGCTACGGCCAGGGCAATGAGCGCAGCGTCGTCTACGGGAGCTGGGCTGCAATGTGCGATTCCTTAGCTTCGTGCCCGTTTTCGCGGATTTCAAATCGGACAAATATCAAGGTCTACAGAGGCGGGCGAACACGGCAGTTTGGAATCAGGGAGTGGACATTTGTGCGTGCTGCATCGACGTGCGCGGGGAACGGGGTTCGAGAGCGAGAGGTGGCTTCTTTTTACGTTGGTTTAGATGTCAGGGGATAGCGCGGACGCAGTTCCCCCCTAACAAAACTAGCGCACCCCAGTCATCCACATTTGGGATGATCGCAAGGGTCAACCCAACCGTAGTGCAATGGAGGGGCCTCGCCCTGGGAGAAGTGCCGCATAGATCACGGTGTCTGCTGTGCCAGGTAAGGATGAGTTGCCGAGCTCAGTGCCAGGCTATGTACAACGTTTTTCACCACGGATGTGGTGTCCAAGAAGTTCAACGGGGAACGCGTGTCCTTTGTCGGCCTCTCTTCCCACACGCATGGAGAACCTACATGGCTGATCGACCGGGAGCCGCTTTGAGCAGAGACTTATGCTGGGGCGACTACTTTATGCCTGTTTTAAGGCGTCCAATTTGCCCGGCTGGCTTGGGAATTATCTCCAGACTGGACTGTGCTGCCATCTGGCGAGAAAGAGCGAAACCAGCTTTGCTCCACTGCAGTGAGGGGTCTTGTCCAAGAATGATTGGCCTAAATTCAATCAGGACTATTTACTCAATGCATCAGAGTACCCCTTAGGGTCAATGCAAATTGATCCCAATGGGTATTTAATGTTAGATTGAGCTTCCTGTGGCGAAATTGAAGCAGGGAAGTTGTTCAAAGCCATCCACTGCCACCATGCCCTGCCCTCTGGTGAGGGATTCAGCAACTAACCAGCCCTCTAGACTTGTGCTCTGGTCAGACCGAAAAGGCTCTGTACATACTGAACCAGCCCAGGACCATGGATGGAATGTGAATCCATAAAGGAAATGATAGTGGCAATGCTCAATGGAACAGTGGGGACATTTTCATTTTGCACATGACGTATATTATATGATATCGTGCTACACAACCGTCCGTGGCAAGGAGCAGGCCTGCCCTCAGAAGGGCACTCCTGGTATTTTAGCAAGGTCATGCCTGCCTGATGCCATCAGAAGTACATAGAGAGGGGTGGGAGGGGCATGCTAGGGTGGTCCCATCACTCATGCTGGTGCCGAAAATGGAATATGTATATATATATATACAAAGTCATGTGGGCCCGCGTTATCATTTACACGGTGCTAGTACCGCGGACGCGCGGCTCGGGGAGCGCTACGGCCAGGGCAATGAGCGCAGCGTCGTCTACGGGAGCTGGGCTGCAATGTGCGATTCCTTAGCTTCGTGCCCGTTTTCGCAGATTTCAAATCGGACAAATATCAAGGTCTACAGAGGCGGGCGAACATGGCAGTTTGGAATCAGGGAGTGGACATTTGTGCGTGCTGCATCGACGTGCGAGGGGAACGCGGTTCGAGAGCGAGAGGTGGCTTCTTTTTACGTTGGTTTAGATGTCAGGGGATAGAGCGGACGCAGTTCCCCCCTAACAAAACTAGCGCACCGTAGTCATCCACATTTGGGATGATCGCAAGGGTCAACCCAACCGTAGTGCAATGGAGGGGCCTCGCCCTGGGAGAAGTGCCGCATAGACCACGGTGTCTGCTGTGCCAGGTAAGGATGAGTTGCCGAGCTCAGTGCCAGGCTATGTACAACGTTTTTCACCACGGATGTGGTGTCCAAGAAGTACAACGGGGAACGCGTGTCCTTTGTCGGCCTCTCTTCCCACACGCATGGAGAACCTACATGGCTGATCGACCGGGAGCCGCTTTGAGCAGAGACTTATGCTGGGGCGACTACTTTATGCCTGTCTTAAGGCGTCAAATTTGCCCGGCTCGCTCGGGAATTATCTCCAAACTGGACTCTGCTGCCATCTGGCGAGAAAGAGCCAAACCAGCTTTGCTCCACTGCAGTGAGGGGTCTTGTCCAAGAATGATTGGCCTAAATTCAATCAGGACTATTTACTCAATGCATCAGAGTACCCCTTAGGGTCAATGCAAATTGATCCCAATGGGTATTTAATGTTAGATTGAGCTTCCTGTGGCGAAATTGAAGCAGGGAAGTTGTTCAAAGCCATCCACTGCCACCATGCCCTGCCCTCTGGTGAGGGATTCAGCAACTAACCAGCCCTCTAGACTTGTGCTCTGGTCAGACCGAAAAGGCTCTGTACATACTGAACCAGCCCAGGACCATGGATGGAATGTGAATCCATAAAGGAAATGATAGTGGCAATGCTCAATGGAACAGTGGGGACATTTTCATTTTGCACATGACGTATGTTATATGATATCGTGCTACACAACCGTCCGTGGCAAGGAGCAGGCCTGCCCTCAGAAGGGCACTCCTGGTATTTTAGCAACGTCATGCCTGCCTGATGCCATCAGAAGTACATAGAGAGGGGTGGGAGGGGCATGCTAGGGTGGTCCCATCACTCATGCTGGTGCCGAAAATGGAATATGTATATATATATACAAAGTCATGTGGGCCCGCGTTAACATTTACACGGTGCTAGTACCGCGGACGCGCGGCTCGGGGAGCGCTACGGCCAGGGCAATGAGCGCAGCGTCGTCTACGGGAGCTGGGCTGCAATGTGCGATTCCTTAGCTTCGTGCCCGTTTTCGCGGATTTCAAATCGGACAAATATCAAGGTCTACAGAGGCGGGCGAACACGGCAGTTTGGAATCAGGGAGTGGACATTTGTGCGTGCTGCATCGACGTGCGCGGGGAACGGGGTTCGAGAGCGAGAGGTGGCTTCTTTTTACGTTGGTTTAGATGTCAGGGGATAGCGCGGACGCAGTTCCCCCCTAACAAAACTAGCGCACCCCAGTCATCCACATTTGGGATGATCGCAAGGGTCAACCCAACCGTAGTGCAATGGAGGGGCCTCGCCCTGGGAGAAGTGCCGCATAGATCACGGTGTCTGCTGTGCCAGGTAAGGATGAGTTGCCGAGCTCAGTGCCAGGCTATGTACAACGTTTTTCACCACGGATGTGGTGTCCAAGAAGTTCAACGGGGAACGCGTGTCCTTTGTCGGCCTCTCTTCCCACACGCATGGAGAACCTACATGGCTGATCGACCGGGAGCCGCTTTGAGCAGAGACTTATGCTGGGGCGACTACTTTATGCCTGTTTTAAGGCGTCCAATTTGCCCGGCTGGCTTGGGAATTATCTCCAGACTGGACTGTGCTGCCATCTGGCGAGAAAGAGCGAAACCAGCTTTGCTCCACTGCAGTGAGGGGTCTTGTCCAAGAATGATTGGCCTAAATTCAATCAGGACTATTTACTCAATGCATCAGAGTACCCCTTAGGGTCAATGCAAATTGATCCCAATGGGTATTTAATGTTAGATTGAGCTTCCTGTGGCGAAATTGAAGCAGGGAAGTTGTTCAAAGCCATCCACTGCCACCATGCCCTGCCCTCTGGTGAGGGATTCAGCAACTAACCAGCCCTCTAGACTTGTGCTCTGGTCAGACCGAAAAGGCTCTGTACATACTGAACCAGCCCAGGACCATGGATGGAATGTGAATCCATAAAGGAAATGATAGTGGCAATGCTCAATGGAACAGTGGGGACATTTTCATTTTGCACATGACGTATATTATATGATATCGTGCTACACAACCGTCCGTGGCAAGGAGCAGGCCTGCCCTCAGAAGGGCACTCCTGGTATTTTAGCAAGGTCATGCCTGCCTGATGCCATCAGAAGTACATAGAGAGGGGTGGGAGGGGCATGCTAGGGTGGTCCCATCACTCATGCTGGTGCCGAAAATGGAATATGTATATATATATATACAAAGTCATGTGGGCCCGCGTTATCATTTACACGGTGCTAGTACCGCGGACGCGCGGCTCGGGGAGCGCTACGGCCAGGGCAATGAGCGCAGCGTCGTCTACGGGAGCTGGGCTGCAATGTGCGATTCCTTAGCTTCGTGCCCGTTTTCGCAGATTTCAAATCGGACAAATATCAAGGTCTACAGAGGCGGGCGAACATGGCAGTTTGGAATCAGGGAGTGGACATTTGTGCGTGCTGCATCGACGTGCGAGGGGAACGCGGTTCGAGAGCGAGAGGTGGCTTCTTTTTACGTTGGTTTAGATGTCAGGGGATAGAGCGGACGCAGTTCCCCCCTAACAAAACTAGCGCACCCTAGTCATCCACATTTGGGATGATCGCAAGGGTCAACCCAACCGTAGTGCAATGGAGGGGCCTCGCCCTGGGAGAAGTGCCGCATAGACCACGGTGTCTGCTGTGCCAGGTAAGGATGAGTTGCCGAGCTCAGTGCCAGGCTATGTACAACGTTTTTCACCACGGATGTGGTGTCCAAGAAGTACAACGGGGAACGCGTGTCCTTTGTCGGCCTCTCTTCCCACACGCATGGAGAACCTACATGGCTGATCGACCGGGAGCCGCTTTGAGCAGAGACTTATGCTGGGGCGACTACTTTATGCCTGTCTTAAGGCGTCAAATTTGCCCGGCTCGCTCGGGAATTATCTCCAAACTGGACTCTGCTGCCATCTGGCGAGAAAGAGCCAAACCAGCTTTGCTCCACTGCAGTGAGGGGTCTTGTCCAAGAATGATTGGCCTAAATTCAATCAGGACTATTTACTCAATGCATCAGAGTACCCCTTAGGGTCAATGCAAATTGATCCCAATGGGTATTTAATGTTAGATTGAGCTTCCTGTGGCGAAATTGAAGCAGGGAAGTTGTTCAAAGCCATCCACTGCCACCATGCCCTGCCCTCTGGTGAGGGATTCAGCAACTAACCAGCCCTCTAGACTTGTGCTCTGGTCAGACCGAAAAGGCTCTGTACATACTGAACCAGCCCAGGACCATGGATGGAATGTGAATCCATAAAGGAAATGATAGTGGCAATGCTCAATGGAACAGTGGGGACATTTTCATTTTGCACATGACGTATATTATATGATATCGTGCTACACAACCGTCCGTGGCAAGGAGCAGGCCTGCCCTCGAAGGTCACTCCTGGTATTTTAGCAACGTCATGCCTGCCTGATGGCATCAGAAGTACATAGAGAGGGGTGGGAGGGGCATGCTAGGGTGGTCCCATCACTCATGCTGGTGCCGAAAATGGAATATGTATATATATATACAAAGTCATATGGGCCCGCGTTAACATTTACACGGTGCTAGTACGGCGGACGCGCGGCTCGGGGAGCGCTACGGCCAGGGCAATGAGCGCAGCGTCGTCTACCGGAGCTGGGCTGCGATGTGCGATTCCTTAGCTTCGTGCCCGTTTTCGCGGATTTCAAATCGGACAAATATCAAGGTCTACAGAGGTGGGCGAACACGGCAGTTTGGAATCAGGGAGTGGATATTTGTGCGTGCTGCATCGACGTGCGCGGGGAACGCGGTTCGAGAGCGAGAGATGGCTTCTTTTTACGTTGGTTTAGATGTCAGGGGATAGAGCGGACGCAGTTCCCCCCTAACAAAACTAGCGCACCCCAGTCATCCACATTTGGGATGATCGCAAGGGTCAACCCAACCGTAGTGCAATGGAGGGGCCTCGCCCTGGGAGAAGTGCCGCATAGACCACGGTGTCTGCTGTGCCAGGTAAGGATGAGTTGCCAGCTCAGTGCCAGGCTATGTACAACGTTTTTCACCACGGATGTGGTGTCCAAGAAGTACAACGGGGAACGCGTGTCCTTTGTCGGCCTCTCTTCCCACACGCATGGAGAACCTACATGGCTGATCGACCGGGAGCCGCTTTGAGCAGAGACTTATGCTGGGGCGACTACTTTATGCCTGTTTTAAGGCGTCCAATTTGCCCGGCTGGCTTGGGAATTATCTCCAGACTGGACTGTGCTGCCATCTGGCGAGAAAGAGCGAAACCAGCTTTGCTCCACTGCAGTGAGGGGTCTTGTCCAAGAATGATTGGCCTAAATTCAATCAGGACTATTTACTCAATGCATCAGAGTACCCCTTAGGGTCGATGCAAATTGATCCCAATGGGTATTTAATGTTAGATTGAGCTTCCTGTGGCGAAATTGAAGCAGGGAAGTTGTTCAAAGCCATCCACTGCCACCATGCCCTGCCCTCTGGTGAGGGATTCAGCAACTAACCAGCCCTCTAGACTTGTGCTCTGGTCAGACCGAAAAGGCTCTGTACATACTGAACCAGCCCAGGACCATGGATGGAATGTGAATCCATAAAGGAAATGATAGTGGCAATGCTCAATGGAACAGTGGGGACATTTTCATTTTGCACATGACGTATATTATATGATATCGTGCTACACAACCGTCCGTGGCAAGGAGCAGGCCTGCCCTCAGAAGGGCACTCCTGGTATTTTAGCAACGTCATGCCTGCCTGATGCCATCAGAAGTACATAGAGAGGGGTGGGAGGGGCATGCTAGGGTGGTCCCATCACTCATGCTGGTGCCGAAAATGGAATATGTATATATATATACAAAGTCATATGGGCCCGCGTTAACATTTACAAGGTGCTAGTACGGCGGACGCGCGGCTCGGGGAGCGCTACGGCCAGGGCAATGAGCGCAGCGTCGTCTACCGGAGCTGGGCTGCGATGTGCGATTCCTTAGCTTCGTGCCCGTTTTCGCGGATTTCAAATCGGACAAATATCAAGGTCTACAGAGGCGGGCGAACACGGCAGTTTGGAATCAGGGAGTGGACATTTGTGCGTGCTGCATCGACGTGCGAGGGGAACGGGGTTCGAGAGCGAGAGATGGCTTCTTTTTACGTTGGTTTAGATGTCAGGGGATAGCGCGGACGCAGTTCCCCCCTAACAAAACTAGCGCACCCTAGTCATCCACATTTGGGATGATCGCAAGGGTCAACCCAACCGTAGTGCAATGGAGGGGCCTCGCCCTGGGAGAAGTGCCGCATAGACCACGGTGTCTGCTGTGCCAGGTAAGGATGAGTTGCCGAGCTCAGTGCCAGGCTATGTACAACGTTTTTCACCACGGATGTGGTGTCCAAGAAGTACAACGGGGAACGCGTGTCCTTTGTCGGCCTCTCTTCCCACACGCATGGAGAACCTACATGGCTGATCGACCGGGAGCCGCTTTGAGCAGAGACTTATGCTGGGGCGACTACTTTATGCCTGTCTTAAGGCGTCAAATTTGCCCGGCTCGCTCGGGAATTATCTCCAAACTGGACTCTGCTGCCATCTGGCGAGAAAGAGCCAAACCAGCTTTGCTCCACTGCAGTGAGGGGTCTTGTCCAAGAATGATTGGCCTAAATTCAATCAGGACTATTTACTCAATGCATCAGAGTACCCCTTAGGGTCAATGCAAATTGATCCCAATGGGTATTTAATGTTAGATTGAGCTTCCTGTGGCGAAATTGAAGCAGGGAAGTTGTTCAAAGCCATCCACTGCCACCATGCCCTGCCCTCTGGTGAGGGATTCAGCAACTAACCAGCCCTCTAGACTTGTGCTCTGGTCAGACCGAAAAGGCTCTGTACATACTGAACCAGCCCAGGACCATGGATGGAATGTGAATCCATAAAGGAAATGATAGTGGCAATGCTCAATGGAACAGTGGGGACATTTTCATTTTGCACATGACGTATATTATATGATATCGTGCTACACAACCGTCCGTGGCAAGGAGCAGGCCTGCCCTCGAAGGTCACTCCTGGTATTTTAGCAACGTCATGCCTGCCTGATGGCATCAGAAGTACATAGAGAGGGGTGGGAGGGGCATGCTAGGGTGGTCCCATCACTCATGCTGGTGCCGAAAATGGAATATGTATATATATATACAAAGTCATATGGGCCCGCGTTAACATTTACACGGTGCTAGTACGGCGGACGCGCGGCTCGGGGAGCGCTACGGCCAGGGCAATGAGCGCAGCGTCGTCTACCGGAGCTGGGCTGCGATGTGCGATTCCTTAGCTTCGTGCCCGTTTTCGCGGATTTCAAATCGGACAAATATCAAGGTCTACAGAGGTGGGCGAACACGGCAGTTTGGAATCAGGGAGTGGATATTTGTGCGTGCTGCATCGACGTGCGCGGGGAACGCGGTTCGAGAGCGAGAGATGGCTTCTTTTTACGTTGGTTTAGATGTCAGGGGATAGAGCGGACGCAGTTCCCCCCTAACAAAACTAGCGCACCCCAGTCATCCACATTTGGGATGATCGCAAGGGTCAACCCAACCGTAGTGCAATGGAGGGGCCTCGCCCTGGGAGAAGTGCCGCATAGACCACGGTGTCTGCTGTGCCAGGTAAGGATGAGTTGCCAGCTCAGTGCCAGGCTATGTACAACGTTTTTCACCACGGATGTGGTGTCCAAGAAGTACAACGGGGAACGCGTGTCCTTTGTCGGCCTCTCTTCCCACACGCATGGAGAACCTACATGGCTGATCGACCGGGAGCCGCTTTGAGCAGAGACTTATGCTGGGGCGACTACTTTATGCCTGTTTTAAGGCGTCCAATTTGCCCGGCTGGCTTGGGAATTATCTCCAGACTGGACTGTGCTGCCATCTGGCGAGAAAGAGCGAAACCAGCTTTGCTCCACTGCAGTGAGGGGTCTTGTCCAAGAATGATTGGCCTAAATTCAATCAGGACTATTTACTCAATGCATCAGAGTACCCCTTAGGGTCGATGCAAATTGATCCCAATGGGTATTTAATGTTAGATTGAGCTTCCTGTGGCGAAATTGAAGCAGGGAAGTTGTTCAAAGCCATCCACTGCCACCATGCCCTGCCCTCTGGTGAGGGATTCAGCAACTAACCAGCCCTCTAGACTTGTGCTCTGGTCAGACCGAAAAGGCTCTGTACATACTGAACCAGCCCAGGACCATGGATGGAATGTGAATCCATAAAGGAAATGATAGTGGCAATGCTCAATGGAACAGTGGGGACATTTTCATTTTGCACATGACGTATATTATATGATATCGTGCTACACAACCGTCCGTGGCAAGGAGCAGGCCTGCCCTCAGAAGGGCACTCCTGGTATTTTAGCAACGTCATGCCTGCCTGATGGCATCAGAAGTACATAGAGAGGGGTGGGAGGGGCATGCTAGGGTGGTCCCATCACTCATGCTGGTGCCGAAAATGGAATATGTATATATATATACAAAGTCATATGGGCCCGCGTTAACATTTACAAGGTGCTAGTACGGCGGACGCGCGGCTCGGGGAGCGCTACGGCCAGGGCAATGAGCGCAGCGTCGTCTACGGGAGCTGGGCTGCGATGTGCGATTCCTTAGCTTCGTGCCCGTTTTCGCGGATTTCAAATCGGACAAATATCAAGGTCTACAGAGGCGGGCGAACACGGCAGTTTGGAATCAGGGAGTGGACATTTGTGCGTGCTGCATCGACGTGCGAGGGGAACGGGGTTCGAGAGCGAGAGATGGCTTCTTTTTACGTTGGTTTAGATGTCAGGGGATAGCGCGGACGCAGTTCCCCCCTAACAAAACTAGCGCACCCCAGTCATCCACATTTGGGATGATCGCAAGGGTCAACCTAACCGTAGTGCAATGGAGGGGCCTCACCCTGGGAGAAGTGCCGCATAGACCACGGTGTCTGCTGTGCCAGGTAAGGATGAGTTGCCCAGCTCAGTGCCAGGCTATGTACAACGTTTTTCACCACGGATGTGGTGTCCAAGAAGTACAACGGGGAACGCGTGTCCTTTGTCAGCCTCTCTTCCCACACGCATGGAGAACCTACATGGCTGATCGACCGGGAGCCGCTTTGAGCAGAGACTTATGCTGGGGCAACTACTTTATGCCTGTTTTAAGGCGTCCAATTTGCCCGGCTGGCTTGGGAATTATCTCCAGACTGGACTGTGCTGCCATCTGGCGAGAAAGAGCCAAACCAGCTTTGCTCCACTGCAGTGAGGGGTCTTGTCCAAGAATGATTGGCCTAAATTCAATCAGGACTATTTACTCAATGCATCAGAGTACCCCTTAGGGTCAATGCAAATTGATCCCAATGGGTATTTAATGTTAGATTGAGCTTCCTGTGGCGAAATTGAAGCAGGGAAGTTGTTCAAAGCCATCCACTGCCACCATGCCCTGCCCTCTGGTGAGGGATTCAGCAACTAACCAGCCCTCTAGACTTGTGCTCTGGTCAGACCGAAAAGGCTCTGTACATACTGAACCAGCACAGGACCATGGATGGAATGTGAATCCATAAGGGAAATGATAGTGGCAATGCTCAATGGAACAGAGGGGACATTTCCATTTTGCACATGACGTATATTATATGATATCGTGCTACACAACCGTCCGTGGCAAGGAGCAGGCCTGCCCTCAGAAGGGCACTCCTGGTATTTTAGCAACGTCATGCCTGCCTGATGGCATCAGAAGTACATAGAGAGGGGTGGGAGGGGCATGCTAGGGTGGTCCCATCACTCATGCTGGTGCCGAAAATGGAATATGTATATATATATACAAAGTCATGTGGGCCCGCGTTATCATTTACACGGTGCTAGTACGGCGGACGCGCGGCTCGGGGAGCGCTACGGCCAGGGCAATGAGTGCAGCGTCGTCTACGGGAGCTGGGCTGCAATGTGCGATTCCTTAGCTTCGTGCCCGTTTTAGCGGATTTCAAATCGGACAAATATCAAGGTCTACAGAGGCGGGCGAACACGGCAGTTTGGAATCAGGGAGTGGACATTTGTGCGTGCTGCATCGACGTGCCCGGGGAACGGGGTTCGAGAGCGAGAGGTGGCTTCTTTTTACGTTGGTTTAGATGTCAGGGGATAGCGCGGACGCAGTTCCCCCCTAACAAAACTAGCGCACCCCAGTCATCCACATTTGGGATGATCGCAAGGGTCAACCCAACCGTAGTGCAATGGAGGGGCCTCGCCCTGGGAGAAGTGCCGCATAGACCACGGTGTCTGCTGTGCCAGGTAAGGATGAGTTGCCGAGCTCAGTGCCAGGCTATGTACAACGTTTTTCACCACGGATGTGGTGTCCAAGAAGTACAACGGGGAACGTGTGTCCTTTGTCGGCCTCTCTTCCCACACGCATGGAGAACCTACATGGCTGATCGACCGGGAGCCGCTTTGAGCAGAGACTTATGCTGGGGCGACTGCTTTATGCCTGTTTTAAGGCGTCCAATTTGCCCGGCTGGCTTGGGAATTATCTCCAGACTGGACTGTGCTGCCATCTGGCGAGAAAGAGCCAAACCAGCTTTGCTCCACTGCAGTGAGGGGTCTTGTCCAAGAATGATTGGCCTAAATTCAATCAGGACTATTTACTCAATGCATCAGAGTACCCCTTAGGGTCGATGCAAATTGATCCCAATGGGTATTTAATGTTAGATTGAGCTTCCTGTGGCGAAATTGAAGCAGGGAAGTTGTTCAAAGCCATCCACTGCCACCATGCCCTGCCCTCTGGTGAGGGATTCAGCAACTAACCAGCCCTCTAGACTTGTGCTCTGGTCAGACCGAAAAGGCTCTGTACATACTGAACCAGCCCAGGACCATGGATGGAATGTGAATCCATAAAGGAAATGATAGTGGCAATGCTCAATGGAACAGTGGGGACATTTTCATTTTGCACATGACATATATTATATGATATCGTGCTACACAACCGTCCGTGGCAAGGAGCAGGCCTGCCCTCAGAAGGGCACTCCTGGTATTTTAGCAACGTCATGCCTGCCTGATGGCATCAGAAGTACATAGAGAGGGGTGGGAGGGGCATGCTAGGGTGGTCCCATCACTCATGCTGGTGCCGAAAATGGAATATGTATATATATATACAAAGTCATATGGGCCCGCATTAACATTTACACGGTGCTAGTACCGCGGACGCGCTGCTCGGGGAGGGCTACGGCCAGGGCAATGAGCGCAGCGTCGTCTACCGGAGCTGGGCTGCAATGTGCGATTCCTTAGCTTCGTGCCCGTTTTCGCGGATTTCAAATCGGACAAATATCAAGGTCTACAGAGGCGGGCGAACACGGCAGTTTGGAATCAGGGAGTGGACATTTGTGCGTGCTGCATCGACATGCGCGGGGAACGGGGTTCGAGAGCGAGAGGTGGCTTCTTTTTACGTTGGTTTAGATGTCAGGGGATAGCGCGGACGCAGTTCCCCCCTAACAAAACTAGCGCACCCCAGTCATCCACATTTGGGATGATCGTAAGGGTCAACCCAACCGTAGTGCAATGGAGGGGCCTCGCCCTGGGAGAAGTGCCGCATAGACCACGGTGTCTGCTGTGCCAGGTAAGGATGAGTTGCTGAGCTCAGTGCCAGGCTATGTACAACGTTTTTCACCATTGATGTGGTGTCCAAGAAGTACAACGGGGAACGCGTGTCCTTTGTCGGCCTCTCTTCCCACACGCATGGAGAACCTACATGGCTGATCGACCGGGAGCCGCTTTGAGCAGAGACTTATGCTGGGGCGACTACTTTATGCCTGTTTTAAGGCGTCCAATTTGCCCGGCTGGCTTGGGAATTATCTCCAGACTGGACTGTGCTGCCATCTGGCGAGAAAGAGCGAAACCAGCTTTGCTCCACTGCAGTGAGGGGTCTTGTCCAAGAATGATTGGCCTAAATTCAATCAGGACTATTTACTCAATGCATCAGAGTACCCCTTAGGGTCGATGCAAATTGATCCCAATGGGTATTTAATGTTAGATTGAGCTTCCTGTGGCGAAATTGAAGCAGGGAAGTTGTTCAAAGCCATCCACTGCCACCATGCCCTGCCCTCTGGTGAGGGATTCAGCAACTAACCAGCCCTCTAGACTTGTGCTCTGGTCAGACCGAAAAGGCTCTGTACATACTGAACCAGCCCAGGACCATGGATGGAATGTGAATCCATAAAGGAAATGATAGTGGCAATGCTCAATGGAACAGTGGGGACATTTTCATTTTGCACATGACGTATATTATATGATATCGTGCTACACAACCGTCCGTGGCAAGGAGCAGGCCTGCCCTCAGAAGGGCACTCCTGGTATTTTAGCAACGTCATGCCTGCCTGATGGCATCAGAAGTACATAGAGAGGGGTGGGAGGGGCATGCTAGGGTGGTCCCATCACTCATGCTGGTGCCGAAAATGGAATATGTATATATATATACAAAGTCATATGGGCCCGCGTTAACATTTACAAGGTGCTAGTACGGCGGACGCGCGGCTCGGGGAGCGCTACGGCCAGGGCAATGAGCGCAGCGTCGTCTACGGGAGCTGGGCTGCGATGTGCGATTCCTTAGCTTCGTGCCCGTTTTCGCGGATTTCAAATCGGACAAATATCAAGGTCTACAGAGGCGGGCGAACACGGCAGTTTGGAATCAGGGAGTGGACATTTGTGCGTGCTGCATCGACGTGCGAGGGGAACGGGGTTCGAGAGCGAGAGATGGCTTCTTTTTACGTTGGTTTAGATGTCAGGGGATAGCGCGGACGCAGTTCCCCCCTAACAAAACTAGCGCACCCCAGTCATCCACATTTGGGATGATCGCAAGGGTCAACCCAACCGTAGTGCAATGGAGGGGCCTCACCCTGGGAGAAGTGCCGCATAGACCACGGTGTCTGCTGTGCCAGGTAAGGATGAGTTGCCCAGCTCAGTGCCAGGCTATGTACAACGTTTTTCACCACGGATGTGGTGTCCAAGAAGTACAACGGGGAACGCGTGTCCTTTGTCGGCCTCTCTTCCCACACGCATGGAGAACCTACATGGCTGATCGACCGGGAGCCGCTTTGAGCAGAGACTTATGCTGGGGCGACTACTTTATGCCTGTTTTAAGGCGTCCAATTTGCCCGGCTGGCTTGGGAATTATCTCCAGACTGGACTGTGCTGCCATCTGGCGAGAAAGAGCGAAACCAGCTTTGCTCCACTGCAGTGAGGGGTCTTGTCCAAGAATGATTGGCCTAAATTCAATCAGGACTATTTACTCAATGCATCAGAGTACCCCTTAGGGTCGATGCAAATTGATCCCAATGGGTATTTAATGTTAGATTGAGCTTCCTGTGGCGAAATTGAAGCAGGGAAGTTGTTCAAAGCCATCCACTGCCACCATGCCCTGCCCTCTGGTGAGGGATTCAGCAACTAACCAGCCCTCTAGACTTGTGCTCTGGTCAGACCGAAAAGGCTCTGTACATACTGAACCGGCCCAGGACCATGGATGGAATGTGAATCCATAAAGGAAATGATAGTGGCAATGCTCAATGGAACAGTGGGGACATTTTCATTTTGCACATGACATATATTATATGATATCGTGCTACACAACCGTCCGTGGCAAGGAGCAGGCCTGCCCTCAGAAGGGCACTCCTGGTATTTTAGCAACGTCATGCCTGCCTGATGGCATCAGAAGTACATAGAGAGGGGTGGGAGGGGCATGCTAGGGTGGTCCCATCACTCATGCTGGTGCCGAAAATGGAATATGTATATATATACAAAGTCATATGGGCCCGCGTTAACATTTACACGGTGCTAGTACGGCGGACGCGCGGCTCGGGGAGCGCTACGGCCAGGGCAATGAGCGCAGCGTCGTCTACGGGAGCTGGGCTGCGATGTGCGATTCCTTAGCTTCGTGCCCGTTTTCGCGGATTTCAAATCGGACAAATATCAAGGTCTACAGAGGCGGGCGAACACGGCAGTTTGGAATCAGGGAGTGGACATTTGTGCGTGCTGCATCGACGTGCATGGGGAACGGGTTTCGAGAGCGAGAGGTGGCTTCTTTTTACTTTGGTTTAGATGTCAGGGGATAGCGCGGACGCAGTTCCCCCCTAACAAAACTAGCGCACCCCAGTCATCCACATTTGGGATGATCGCAAGGGTCAACCCAACCGTAGTGCAATGGAGGGGCCTCGCCCTGGGAGAAGTGCCGCATAGACCACGGTGTCTGCTGTGCCAGGTAAGGATGAGTTGCCGAGCTCAGTGCCAGGCTATGTACAACGTTTTTCACCACGGATGTGGTGTCCAAGAAGTACAACGGGGAACGCGTGTCCTTTGTCTGCCTCTCTTCCCAAACGCATGGAGAACCTACATGGCTGATCGACCGGGAGCCGCTTTGAGCAGAGACTTATGCTGGGGCGACTACTTTATGCCTGTTTTAAGGCGTCCAATTTGCCCGGCTGGCTTGGGAATTATCTCCAGACTGGACTGTGCTGCCATCTGGCGAGAAAGAGCGAAACCAGCTTTGCTCCACTGCAGTGAGGGGTCTTGTCCAAGGATGGTTGGCCTAAATTCAATCAGGACTATTTACTCAATGCATCAGAGTACCCCTTAGGGTCGATGCAAATTGATCCCAATGGGTATTAAATGTTAGATTGAGCTTCCTGTGGCGAAATTGAAGCAGGGAAGTTGTTCAAAGCCATCCACTGCCACCATGCCCTGCCCTCTGGTGAGGGATTCAGCAACTAACCAGCCCTCTAGACTTGTGCTCTGGTCAGACCGAAAAGGCCCTGTACATACTGAACCAGCCCAGGACCATGGATGGAATGTGAATCCATAAAGGAAATGATAGTGGCAATGCTCAATGGAACAGTGGGGACATTTTTTTTGCACATGACGTATATTATATGATATCGTGCTACACAACCGTCCGTGGCAAGGAGCAGGCCTGCCCTCAGAAGGGCACTCCTGGTATTTTAGCAACGTCATGCCTGCCTGATGGCATCAGAAGTACATAGAGAGGGGTGGGAGGGGCATGCTAGGGTGGTCCCATCACTCATGCTGGTGCCGAAAATGGAATATGTATATATATACAAAGTCATATGGGCCCGCGTTAACATTTACACGGTGCTAGTACGGCGGACGCGCGGCTCGGGGAGCGCTACGGCCAGGGCAATGAGCGCAGCGTCGTCTACGGGAGCTGGGCTGCGATGTGCGATTCCTTAGCTTCGTGCCCGTTTTCGCGGATTTCAAATCGGACAAATATCAAGGTCTACAGAGGCGGGCGAACACGGCAGTTTGGAATCAGGGAGTGGACATTTGTGCGTGCTGCATCGACGTGCATGGGGAACGGGTTTCGAGAGCTAGAGGTGGCTTCTTTTTACTTTGGTTTAGATGTCAGGGGATAGCGCGGACGCAGTTCCCCCCTAACAAAACTAGCGCACCCCAGTCATCCACATTTGGGATGATCGCAAGGGTCAACCCAACCGTAGTGCAATGGAGGGGCCTCGCCCTGGGAGAAGTGCCTCATAGACCACGGTGTCTGCTGTGCCAGGTAAGGATGAGTTGCCGAGCTCAGTGCCAGGCTATGTACAACGTTTTTCACCACGGATGTGGTGTCCAAGAAGTACAACGGGGAACGTGTGTCCTTTGTCGGCCTCTCTTCCCACACGCATGGAGAACCTACATGGCTGATCGACCAGGAGCCGCTTTGAGCAGAGACTTATGCTGGGGCGACTACTTTATGCCTGTTTTAAGGCGTCCAATTTGCCCGGCTGGCTTGGGAATTATCTCCAGACTGGACTGTGCTGCCATCTGGCGAGAAAGAGCGGAACCAGCTTTGCTCCACTGCAGTGAGGGGTCTTGTCCAAGGATGATTGGCCTTAATTCAATCAGGACTATTTACCCAATGCATCAGAGTACCCCTTAGGGTCGATGCTAATTGTTCCCGATGGGTATTTAATGTTCGATTGAGCTTCCTGTGGCGAAATTGAAGCAGGGAAGTTGTTCAAAGCCATCCACTGCCACCATACCCTGCCCTCTGGCGGGGGATTCAGCAACTGACCAGCCCTCTAGACTTGTGCTCTGGTCAGACTGAAAAGGCTCTGTACATACTGAACCAGCCCAGGACCATGGATGGAATGTGAATCCATAAAGGAAATGATAGTGGCAATGCTCAATGGAACAGTGGGGACTTTTTATTTTGCACATGATATATTATATGATATCGTGCTACACAACCGTCCGTGGCAAGGAGCAGGCCTGCCCTCAGAAGGGCACTCCTGGTATTTTAGCAACGTCATGCCTGCCTGATGGCATCAGAAGTACAAAGAGAGGGGTGGGAGGGGCATGCTAGGGTGGTCCTATCGTTCATGCTGGTGCCGAAAATGGAACATATATATATACAAAGTCATATGGGCCCGCGTTAACATTTACAGTTATGTACGCGGTGATGAGAAAAAATGATATTATTTGGAATGGCCTCATGGTGTTTAATAAACAACATCATATATATATATATATGTATACATAGGAATGCTACATCTATATTTATTACGTACAGAAAATGGTAGTTCTACAACTGTGATTTTAAATCATACAATTACAAGTTAGCTATCATGAACCGATCGTTGTATAGCCATAAAGTCCTACATACTGTAAACTGATATGAAGATACATACAGATTTGCTAAAGAGTACAACTTTGCACAGATATAAATTCGCTGATTTCGAAAAATAGTATACCTACAACTATATTGGACAGATATTCACTCTTTACATATTTTCGCGATAAATCGAGAAACATAATACGTTTAAACAGTAATAATATTATTCAAATGTTGTTCATAAATATTTGTAGCTGGAATACACATGCACGATTAGTCTTCAGATCAAATTTTTAATGTTGTTTTTACATATGTGACATGAACTGGGAAAAGGGACATTAGTGCACTAAGGTCCTATTCGCTATACGTTTGGGTAAAATTATCTCCAGATTTCCTCACAACAATGTCATAAAGTTGACTTTTCTTGGATCCAACAGCTATCAACAGTGATCAAGGATGATTAACTGAAATACAGTCTACTGGTTATGAAAGACTAAGTACTAGTTTACACATTAATATAACACTGATACAGCCAAGCCTAATCAAGCACTGTGACAACACCAGGGAATTCGGTAGAACTAGATATAACCACACTGTATATGTATACATAAGTATGTCATGTTTCAGAAATAAACCATTAGAAGCATTATAATATGGTAACCCTAATTTGTAAAACCTCACCTCTCAGATGACCCCCTAGTTTGAGAAGGAAAATCCTCTTATATATTTTTTAAAAGCCATCCATAGGTTGTGATCTTACTGGTAGAATTTATAGTAATCTAGGTTCGATTTCTTTTTGCTTTACAATCCTCGGCCTCAAACGTAGCTACGAATTGAGTTCCAGGTCATGACGTCGACTTGCGAATTGCAGTGTTGACTAACAGATGGCAAGTTTGACTAAAATATAGAATGTTAAAAATATAGACAACGCCTTTTAAAAAAGATCTAGCTCTTTATTATAAGCATCTGGTCATACCCAACGTCAGAGATAAAGCAACACCTAACTAGATGTATGATAACATGTCTGGGTACTCCTGCCCCAAAAGGCGGTAGTCCATTTTAATAGTCATAGGGTTATGGCTGTTCTGTACCCTTTTCATGTTCTATATATGCTACTGGGCCAATTTTTAAGACCTAGTTCTTGAAGCAGTTCTTGAGGCCCTAAGGTGTTTGGTAACCTGAGGGAAAGCAAAGGAGAAGAAGAAGAGGACTCCTTGCAGGGTATTAAGTACTATAAAAGCATACCATATTGCCTCCAATTTGGTGTGGGAAGCCACGAGACCCAGCAGCCAAGACAGACCCATTAGTGTGGATAATCGGTTGTTAATCTGATAGATACTTCGCTCCTGAGATGCCATATGACTCTGGCTGGCACTTATTTTGATTCTAATGATGGTGAAAAGAATTAATAGGGTATTGAAACCAACAATGGTGGAGAAAGGTATGACAAAGAAATAGAGCAGAGTTCTCTGGTTATTCAGCCAGCATCCATACTCCATACCATATCGTGGGCTAAGATCAAGGTTGTACATGACATCTAGGACCACACTGGGTATCACTAAAAAGAGAGGAGCCATCCAACCATACACAAGAAGCCAAGTAAGGCGACCTCTGTGTGATGTTTGATTTCTAGCCATCACCATACCTCTCAGACTTCTGAAGCTCCATGCCATTTCCAGAGCAGTGGCATTCATCAGGAAGAAATATGCAAGCCAGGAATAATGTTGAAAGATAGCCACAACACGGCAGACCCGTGTTCTTGTTTCAAAGACTTCTGCTAGTAGGAAGGTCAACTGTGAGATGAAGAGAGCAACTATGAGATTGATCAGGAGAAAGCGAAATATTCCTTTACATTGCGGAACAACAAAGAAGCTGATAAAAGTAAAGAGTAGTGCAACCAGAGAAACTGCATTGCCAGTTAGTGTCAGGATCCCTTTGATATTGCTGTTGATAGAATTGCCATTCTTATCTTTCCAATCTTCAATACAGACCTTCACTAAGACCTTGGATGAGGAAGCTTTAATTGAAAAATTATCACTGTCCTGAAAGACCATTACAGGTACCTGGATCCTAGGCCATGTATAGCCAACATTTCTCACAAAAACGTTCTGTTCAAGTGCAATTGGTGTGTACATGACAACATCATCAGTATATATTCCCCTCCCTTCTCTACAATCTAGCTTATCAGAAATGTCATAGTTGAAGACAAACATCTTCAATGGCTGATATTCATCACCAAATATAGGACTTACTGCTTCAAAAGTGGATGGGTCGAATGCCAAGGGCTTATGAAGGGCTACTTTGATAATGTAACACCCATATTCTGCAGATTCTACTAACACTTCTGGCAGAAAGAAGAAAGCTTTGAGAGGGAGTGTTGTGCATTTAGAATTCTGATCCAAGAAAATCACTCTCACTATCATGGGGGAGGACTGGGCTCTATCAATGAGGTCAAACATGTCCAATTGAGAGTGCCCTGTATATAGGGATACAATGGTGTAAACCTCTACACTCCTGTCAAAAATCTGAGACAATTCTGCATAAGCCCTAAAGCAGCCGGTTTCATTTTTCACAAAACCCAGGGAACAATTGATTGCCTCACATTCTTGTTTAAGGTCATTATAGATAAGCCCTTTAGGACAAGTGTTATCACCAATATAAGAAATGCTAACCCTTTCGCCTTCTTCAGATGTAATATCAACCAATATTTCAAAAGATCTGACAACACCTGGTATTCTGCCGGAGTCGTCACATGTATCTAAACCACAAATCTTCTTGCTGGTGACATTTTGGAGGGAAACACCATTACATAATGCACAGTGCAGGTTATTAAATACTTTGACAGAACCTAAATTGAATTGGGTAAATACGGTCACTGATTGATATAATGGACACACATCTTCTAATTGAGTTTCTGCCTTCTGAGAGGGGCACCGATTTATGTAAGGGTCATTTGAAGAGAAAAGAAATCGCCTGGCTTCAGTTGGGAAGTCCTGAAGTTCATATCTCATACGACAATTTTGCCCTGCTATGTCAAGAGCCCTATCCAGTTCATTAAACTCTAGAGCTATTACTAATTTGATCTGTATCTCATAGTCATGGCACTCCATAGCAAAACTGATGGTGGAAAATGAATGCAACACCCCATGGCACATTGCACAATATCTGTTTCTGAATATGAAACCTTCATAAACCACAGGTACATGTTGAACATGGTTTGCAGCTGAGAACGGGGCAGGCCTCTCACATAATTCAATAGAAACATTGTCTTCCCATTCTGGACATTTTCCTATCCACCAGATACTTTTAATGGTTGTCTGCCTGATTACGTTGTGTTTCATATACGACATGCGATGAGAATGCCTAATAATGTATGCTTCATCAAGGTGTTCCATCGCTTCCACCGGACAAACTTCTTCAAAATCTGGACAGCAGTCATCAAATAAGCGACAGCGCATATCACAGTTGCATGTCTGATGCAAACAGTCGTTTTCTGGGTTGTTGGATCCACAGCGATCTTTACAGGTGTTGTCTGGACATATATCAAGTGCCCATTGCAGCTGTTGAGATAGGTTAGTACTACCTGTAAACTTGCCTCCACCTGTAATTGTCTCATGGCCCACAACAGGTGTCTTCTTGGTGGAGACTGCATTAAAAGATAAATGAA
Source organism: Harmothoe impar (assembly GCA_947462335.1). NCBI lineage: Eukaryota > Metazoa > Annelida > Polychaeta > Phyllodocida > Polynoidae > Harmothoe > Harmothoe impar. The sequence goes on from OX381721.1 coordinate 49,263,759, forward strand.
TGATATCATTTTTCAAAATATTCTTAAAGATGGCATTACTCTTAAAGCAGAAGAATGCCTATTTATATGAAAAACCCTTCACTCAAAGCAAGCTCATGGCCACAGTCAAATAATGTTTCCCTCATCACCAAAAGGCAAATGGCCAGGGGGATAAGTGTGAAATGACAAAAAGTAAGTGGTATATCTAAGGGAGTGCTCATTTTTTAACAACAGGGGGGGTGGTGAGATTTTGCGCGGAGCACGTGAAATTTGTTCACCCCCCCCTAGAGGAGTTGAAATTTTTTACCCCCCGCCCGGCAGGCCAAAAATCACGCATTTACGCCCCTTTATAGCATAGTAATGCACAGGTTTTTTCCCTCAAAACAAGTTGAATTTTTTTGACCCCCCCCCCCCCCCAAAGAGGGGTCTGAATTTTTTAACCCCCCCCGGGTCAAGGGATCCAAACTTTTTACCCCCCCCCCCCCCTGTTGTTAAAAAATGAGCACTCCCTTAAACTGAGGAATGTGTGTGTGTATGTGTGCATATACCGGGGTTGTGGTGGCAAGACAGTTTGCTAGTTCAATCACATCAATGAGCTCGATGTCCCCCCCCCCCCCCGGCTATATGGAGGACATATATTGAATTATACTTATTCCAACCAATGAAACAATTCATGAGATAAAATTTAGCAACCACTGGTCCGATTGACTTGATTTTTGAAGCGTTTGAAAGCTTGAGAGGAGCTCTTCCCTTTTATTTTGCTTCTGTCATCAAGGAGATCCATGTCTCCCCCCTAGCTATATGGAGGACATTCTTGCATTATATTCCAATCGACGAAACATTGAATAAATGCAGGTCATCCATGTGTGTGTATGTACTGTGGAAGTGTGTGTGTATTCAACTACTCTAGCTAAATATACAGCAGTCCAACATTATAGCACTCCAATGCACTATATGGGTATATATCTAAAACTGGACATCGACATCCATGTATCAAAGTCCTTCTAACAGAAAGCTATATTAAGTCTCATCAAAGTAGAAATCCATAGGTTGCTATATGAAGGAGAAGGCCATGTTCATGCCTATGTGTGTGTCTGTGTGGGTGTACATGAGTCTGTGTCCCTTAGTGTCTGCATTCATGCTACAGGTCAAAGGGTGTTTTTGGGCAAATTTCTCTTTTTTGAGATTTTGAACTTTTTCTCGCCAAATAGGGAGTTTTTAGACAAATTTTACTTTTCTGCGATTTTGAACTTTTTTCTCGCCAAATCAGGTGTTTTCAGGCGAATTTCACTTTTTTCTCGCCAACAGCTGCGGCATCTGCCTCCAACAGTGATGGACTCTGGATAGACCCATGCATAATGAAGACCTACATAGTGGACATGAGGTCAAGTTAAAAACTGCAAGTCACTTGTTTTGCAACTTGCACTGAACTGAACCTAATAGCCCTTAACTGGGTTGTCAACAATCAATTAAACTATGACAAAACTCCCTCTATTTCGGAGACCAAATACACTATCAAATGATTTTTTTTTCAAAATAACACCCTGTGTAGAATGACCCGATACTCAGGAATCCTACTGTGAATAAAAAAAATCAAATTCAAATTATTAATACCTGAAAATTGAGAAATGCTGACGTTCACGGTTTATGTAGGAAATGTACTAAAAAGAGCAAAAAAAGGCAACAAAACCCTAATTTTCTCAAAAACTGTTCAGTAGGATTTTTTCTAACTGAGGTTCAAGTGTTTTCTACCCTCATATTACACATTGGCATAGAGAATATATTTACACCTAGTCAGGATTTTGCGCTAGAAGCAATCTGTTATAAACAGCCAAAATGAGCCACTGGTCTGAAGTATAAAACTGGGCATCGATCACTATAGAGCTACAAAGAGACAGAGAATCGATGTCCAGTAATAATACACAATTATATATATATATATATATATATATATATATATATATATATATATATATATATATATGTATATATATATATATATATGTATATATATATATATATATATATTTATAATGATAACACCCAAATCGCTGAAGAACTTACCATGGCTAGGTTGTTTTTCAGCTCTTGCACATGGCTGTGTAGACAGAAGGAGCTGGGCCGACAAGAGGATGGAGACCAGGGTCCCACTGCCCATACCAGGTTGACCACGCTGGCCGACACGAGCCATCCTACCGACTGAACACCTAGCCACTGCTGGATTTATATATAAGCACAAATTATAGTCCTTGTCATATACGGAATTCAACTATAATGAGGTTTGCATAAAGTATAGCCTTTGCCACATTGAGCTCAGTTATAATGGGTTTTGCCAGCTGCTAGGGGATTTTAAATAGCCTAACTATATATGTTTTCGGTTGTGAGGATCACTAGTATCAACGTATAACCTCCTCCATTAGCTATGACACCACGGTGTTTAATATAGTAATGAGCTACACCCAGTTCCATTACTCGTATTACAAATGAGCATCTGGACAGAGAATCATTATGTGTAGTATACAATTTCATTATAATGATAATGATAGTATATGTATATAGATGCCATTGGTAGTCATGATGCGTGAATGCAGCCCCGGCCAGTAACCCGCCAGTGCTACATTTAAGCATCATGCTGGCCATAAGAGGTTGATACATCCCTGAAAGGTCGGCATGATGCACCAATGCAGCACTAGGTTACTCGCAAGAGCTACATTGGTACATTATGCCGACAAATCTCGCCTTTTACCAACATGCCGTCCTTAAAGAGTTAATTATGATGTGGAAAAGCTACCCGTGCTAGATGATAGATGACGACTGGTTGTTAATACTCCCCATCACTGTAGGAACACTGGGCCTGGAATCTGTAATTAGCTGATCAATCATGGCCCCCGATGGTTAGGCAATGCTAACAGATTTAGTCTATTTGGACTGTAAATACTTGATATTCTTACATGATAGTTGGTAGAATCTTAGTTTAAGTATATGTGGTCATATAGGTAACTGCTAGCCTCATTAAATCAATGGAATAAAAGAGAAATCAGCCAGAAATAAAAATTGAATACTAGGCTAACTATGTTGATGTGGGTCTGTTTTGAGAAGAAATGACTGGGCTAACTAAGTAAAAAGTACTAGGCTAACTAATCCTACATTTTGTCCCTTTACAGTCACAAGGGACAAGGTACCAATAATATCCTGTTGTGAGTTCTAGCCAGCCCAGGGTGGTCTCCTGGAGATATATAGATGTAGAAGCGCGCATTTTAAGAGTTCTAGGCACGAAAGGGTTAACTCCTTTGAAGGTACATTTATAAAACCTAAATCTGTCTAGTATATTTTAGTTTAGCTACTGGCCCCTCTCAGGTGGACTGTGAATGGTCACTCAGACATGACAGTCAACAGTAGAGTGCATAGTGTTTCATAACAAATGCTTATTCATTTGATTTCTCATAGATGTGTTTTCCAATCTATAAGCGTTCCATTACATATTCTAAAGAATTATGAGTCATAATGAAAGGCTTGTAGTTATTAAAGCCCTTCTATGAGAGATCACACTAATCAATAGTTTTGATGAAACACTATGCACCCCACTATTGACAAAAGTAGTTATTTTGATTTCCTTCAAAATCTTATGTGTCTATGTCTAATATTATGATGATACAATGTACCTTGCACATTGCCATTTATGAAAACCATAGGCCCTTTAATAATACCTACTTCTTCCCTGTAGAATTAGAGGACATAAATCTCTTTTCTTGCATAGAATCTCTCCTGCTTGTCCAATTTTAAGGGGCCTTGGTGCAAAATGACTGCAGGTCAATTTTGCTTGTTTCTATGGTCTAAATGGTTAGAAGCAGGAGTCATACGCCTGGTTCAGGTATTGGTTACTAGGGGGGCACCACCTTCCCTCTCCTCACCTGTGCCCAGGAATAACTAGGTCACAGCTGATCTCCCCTCTCAGGCAGGCAGACAGGGCAGCCAGGCAGCTGGCTTCATTATTTCTTTTTTCTTGGGAAATGGTGGTTTTTGTGGCCTGTAGTGGCACCTATAATGGTAACAGCAAAGTGTGCACCCATTGTGGGGTGCCCAACCCAGCCAGGGGCACACAACAGGGAGGAGACTCTGAACAGGCTGGGGGGACTCAGCAACCGGCAGCGGTCGGTGATGGCGGCCCGAGGGGGGGCAGGAGACAGGCCGAGACTCAGTCCTCCCGCCGGGCCAAGGCTCCGGGGAGGACCACCAACAATCCCCTGAGGACTTCTCGGGCCTCACAGACGCCGAGCTAGACGCGCGGATCAAGCAAGTTGAGGATCTCAAGTCGAGTGAGACAGCAGCAGAGGAGAGACGTGCAAAGGTCCGAAAACTCAAAGAGGTGGAATTTGAGCTAGCTGGCATTCGATCATCGGCCAAAAGACTTACCCCTGAGGCATCCATCGCGGAAGCAGCCATGTCTACAGCCATTCAAGGCATGGGAGGCATCAGAGACCCTTTGCTTAGGCCCGAGGATACCCGTGGAATAGCCTTATACTATGCGGACCGGGGCACCAGCGGCCGCACGCTGCTTGCTTTACCCGGGGAAGACGCGGACCGGAGCATTTCATCTCTGTCCGCGGGGCAGGGGCTCGGTGCGCATGCACCAACCAACATGGCCGCCCCTCACTTCCGCCCGGACAAAAACAATGCGGATCAGGTTAGTTTTTCGCGTTTTTGGGCGGAAAGACAAATAGAAAATAGGGTGGCATCTCATAGATTAAAGATGGCCACCATTCATTGAATGCCACAGTGCTTTAAGGGGGCACAATAGGGTAGATCCAGTAGAACAGGTGATCATGTATATTTCAGTAGAAATATGTTAAAGCTAGACATGTTATACATGTTATACATGGTTTGCTCAAAGGTCAGTCAGTCTTCACGCAACAAATCCTATATAGTGGTCTCAGGAACCGAAAGGGGCTTATAGATCAGTTAGTCCTTAGGCAACAGACCACCATATGGAGTTTGTTGCCTAAAGACTAACCAATTTTAAACCCAGTTTGGTACCTGAGACCACTATATAGGATTTGTTGCATAAAGACTGGCTGCTCTTTAAGCCCAGTTTGGTACCATAGACCACTATATAGGGTTTGTTGCGTAAAGACTGACCGATTTTTAAACCCAGTTTGGTACCATAGACCACTATATAGGGTTTGTTGCATAAAGACTGACCGATTTTTAAACCCAGTTTGGTACCATAGACCACTATATATAGGGTTTGTTGCCTAAAGACTGACTGATCTATAGGTCCATTTTAGTTCCTAAGACCACTATATAGGATTTTTTGTGTAAAGACTAACCAATTTTAGCCCAGTTTGGTACCTGAGACCACTATATAGGATTTGTTGTCTAAAGACTGGCCGATTTTTAAGCCCAGTTTGGTATCATAGAACACTATATAGGGTTTGTTGCCTAAAGACTGACTGATCTATAAGTCCATTTTAGACCACTATGTAGGATTTGTTGGGTAAATAATTGACTGATTTATAAGCCCCTTTTGGTTCCTGAGATCACTATATAGGATTCATTGCCTAAAGACCTTTGAGCATAGTATGGTACCATAGAACACGATATAGGACTTGTTGTGTAAAGACTGGCCGATCTATAAACACAGTTTGGTACCATAGCCCACTATATAGGGTTTGTTGCCTAAAGACTGACTGATCTATAAGTTCTTTTTAGTTCTTGAGACCACTATATAGGATTTACTGTATAAAGACTAACCAATTTTAAGCCCAGTTTGGTACCATAGACCACTATATAGGATTTGTTGTGTAAAGACTGGCTAATTTTTAAACCCAGTTTGGTATCATAGACCACTATATAGGGTTTGTTGTGTAAAGATTGACCAAGTTTTGTGCCCAGTTTGGTACTTAAGACCACTATATAGGATTTGTTGCCTGAGGACTGGCTGACCTTTGAGCCTTGTTTGGTACCGTAGAACACTATATATTACTCGAATGTAGTCATCAGGTGGAATGTAATATAGATGTAATAAATGATCTATAACCAAACAATAGTTAATGGGTGCTTATAGCGTATGGCTGGAAATACCTGCCCTTTTTATTCACATCTATATACAGTAAATTTTAAATCCAACTGTGGCGGGCTCAGTAGCGTCCCTAACAACCAGTACACATGCCCTCCTGGTGTGAGGAATAAGAACCACCACGACCCCAGAGCGCGGCGGCGTTCTAGAAAAGGGGGCGTGGCAATGAAACATAGCAATATACACATATAACCGCTAAGGCTCTTATGTAGACAATATTACTCGAATGTAGTCATCAGGTGGAATGTAATATAGATGTAATAAATGATCTATAACCAAACAATAGTTAATGGGTGCTTATAGCGTATGGCTGGAAATACCTGCCAAGAGGTGAGGCTATTACAAGTGATGGCCGAGGCATACAGCCAGACAAATTTATACTTTATAAGTAGAATGCATACGTAACTGACATACATCCAACAACTTAATCACTCCATATTAACAACACTAGACAGCATGTCTGCCACCCTATGGTCAAGAGAGATCCTATCCTGAATAGGTCTGCGAAGGTATACTAGGACTTGATCGCTTTTCCAATCCCCCCTACCCTTAATAACATCGAGATCCACTCCTAACCTAGCCAAATACGTGGCTCCTCCAGAACGGAATCCATGGCTTGAAACTCTCTCTGCTTCAATCCCCGCGCGCTTAGCTAATAACTTCAGAATGTTGGAAAACAGAGCATATGACAGAGGTGATACATCTTCACCGTCGGGTACCAAGAAGGCAGGGTGAGTTGGCCTACCCTTAACCTCATTGAAGTGCTTCTCGGCCCAGTAAACTGCACATAACGCCTTGTTTTGAACTCTGCAAATAGGAATTAATAATTTCCTTTCCTTAAACTGGATGGTTTTTGTACGTGACACCGTTACCATCATGCCCCAATCATAGAACACAAATGCACTCCTGCATAACATACTCTCACTGTAGGTGTAGTGACATTTTCTCATCAGCGACCTAAACGCGAACAGGGCAGCGGCCCAAAAACATGAGTGACCTAATGATACAGGCAAAACTTCAAACATAATCAATAAATGCTCAGGCAACAATGCCAATGCTTGAGTAGAATAATCTCCCAAGAACCTGCGGGCGCCCCTCAATGCTCTAATAATTAAAGGATCATCATATTGAATCCCTTTAGCACGATAAGAATGAAGATAATAATCAACACCAGAAATGTAGTTCTTAATAGAGACATATCTATGTGTGTTTGATAAGTGGGCAATGTAGAATGCCACGCCCTCACAACCCGGGGCTAGAGGTTCAATGCCATAAACAGCACAGAACTCAAGATAATTCTTCTGCTGGGTTGCCCTCGTCTTATCAGTATTATCAGATAAATCATTATCTAATAATAACTGAAGTCTTGCTGACAGTCTAGCACAGGGACCTGCAAATAATATCATAGATAATTGTAACAACAGAATGAGTAAGGGGAGGTCACACTCAGGAGTCTCCCCCTAGCGCTACTCTCACCCCAACGACTCAACGAATCACAAATAATATTATCTTTAGTAGGTATGTAAACTGACTTTACATGAAAGTTCAACTTTACAGATAACCAGAACATTTCTCTTATCCATTGCATACATATCTTATTTGTACTGCGACCGGTATTAAGCATATGCATTACTTGCGTATTATCGGTGACAAATACAAGCTCACAGTCAGTCCATAAATGACCCCATCTCTTAGCAGCTAATAAAACTGGCCAGAATTCTAATTCATTTATATTCTTATTATAAGAAATAGGAGATGGTACCCAATGGTGTTTAGCCATAGGGTGGAGGGGGCAGCGGCCCCCTGGATCCCAGACCCCCATCAACCAATCTCTACCGTGTTGTGCTGCAAAACCTGAGAATGATGAGTCACTATAGACTGACAAATGAGTATTAATGGGCCTAATTATTTTTTCCGACCCATTAAATTGCTTAGCAAATTCTAACCACCATCTTATGTCGGCTCTTGCCTCTCCGGACAACCTAATTTTATGATGAGGTTTATCTACGACATAACACAGGTCGTATATACGACGGGTGAAGCAGCGGCCTCCCCTCACCACCTTGCTAGCGTGAGCTAAACTCCCCGCTAACGATTGCACCTCTTGCTTTGTCAATTTCAATTTACCCTCAGCATGGGATAACTTAGCTAATAAATTAGCTAATTTGTCCTCAGGTAGTGTCAGCTTCATTAAGATACTATCAATCTCAATACCGAGGAACACCACTCTTTGAGAGACTGGGGAAATTTTCTTAAATGATAAAGAAAAACCCAAGTGTCTTATCACTCTGAACAGCTTTAGCTGTATTTCAACACATTTTTCCTTATCTATTTCCATGATAAGGAAATCATCAAGGTAATTGACAATGTTATCATACCCTTTACGATACATACATCTCACAATAAATTCGGAAATTGAGTTAAAAACATATGGGCCCGAGGCCATACCAAAGCACAGCCGTGCGTCAGTGTATACAACTTCACCCCGGCCATCCCCCAGATCCCATTTCAGACCTTGGAAACGCCTGTCTCCATAGTATATGTGAAGACCACGATAAGCGTCGCTGATATCAGTTGTACAAAGCCACATATTTTCTCTTAATAAGTCACAAACATCATCAAGTGATTTATATACGAACCTTTCACATATCTCATTACAGTATTTATTTACAGGGTTATCATCATTACCACTCCGAGAACAATCTGTGATAGGTCTGATGCTTATCTTATCATCATTGGGATCTTTTTTCTTGGTGATTGCACCAATAGCATGAATGCACTTTGGCTTATCTACAGCCTCCAATATCTGACCCCTCTCCACTTCTAACTTAAGTCTGTCTGACATGAATTCACGGTTACCATCTTTTAATATGGAATTATAATTATTGTTTTCATACTCGCACGGACATTCTGGGTTGACTATCCTGAAGCCAAATACAGTGCCTTCTAACAGATATTCCCAATTGCAATCCACTTCACCCCACATAAAACATTCTGTAAACATTCTACATGGTTTCAATGTTAAAGGAGAATTATCTAGTACAAATTTACATGCACACACTCCATCAAAACATCTTTTATACACCATAAATTCTGTCTCCCTAGGACCATTATTCTCTTTCAATTTGACACAAATGCCCTCAGTATTACATGGCAGCGGCCATCCATTACAATGTATATTCACAATGTCAATACCGGGGATAGAGGCTGACGCACCGATCAGCTGTTTAGTGTTTACATACAGGTCAATTGGGAACTCAGTCACTGGGTCAATACACTCACTCTCACCTAATCCAATAATACCTGAGGCAGCAGCCCCTTCAGAACTAATGCCAGGCACGTCAACATAATTAGTGCAATTAGGTATGCTGGCCAAACTGTCTCCCTCTGCAGCAGCGGTGGGAGTGTTGGTACCTGTTACAAAAGTCGGTATTATAGATATAGGTGAGTAGGGGTCCTATGCCTTATGCATACGGACATTCACACACTCTGAACTCTTATGAGTTGGATCATGACATTTTTGGCAAACATGAGCGAAGGCACAGGGTCTGGAGTCACAACCATTTGCATTGAACCTGTTACAGGGCATTACATCCCCCGTCTCATTGGTCCGCATACCCTGGTTAAATCTGCCTTGAGACTGAGGGGTGCTTTGACCATAAGCACCGCCCCTGCCCCTCCCAGAGTTGTTAGGGTTACCCCTACCCCTACCCCTGCCGGGCGCAGATTGCTTGCCTTCTTGATTCTTTGTCTTTTTTAGACCCTCAGTACCGAAATACCTTTTCTCCACAAACTCTAAGCCAAAAGAGAATTCATCTATGTCTTTGCCCCAAATACACTCTTCTCTTATGTCAGCATCGTACTCTGCAAAAGCACTCTCCTCATAAATGTCACTCGAGGCTTTAAATGAGATAAAACCTAAATGTCTCAAGAACTTCCTCATTTCCTCGAGATCACCAAATGTGTGGTCATCTATGCCCACACATGCCCAGTTCAAAGAAACATACATGAGCTCAGCATAAGAAAGGGACCTTGGCTCTCTGCCCCTGGTGAATCTCTTTAAATCAAATCTCTTTCTACTCTTAGTAACTCTCTCAGCGGAATTGTCTCTACCTTCATGTCTTATGTGGAACAATGGAGTACTTGTCCGGGGGTCCGGGGTAGATTCTCTCGATGCTGGCGGCGTCTTTGTCTTTGTCTTTGAGCGTCCCCGTGGCTGATGTCCGGTGATACGCGCCCGAATCTTCTCCTCCAGTGCCTCGACCCGTGCCTGCTCCTCCTGGTCCGCGTCCAGTGCCTCCAGGTACTCCAGGTACTCGGCCCGGCTCCCGAACTTCTCCTCACCGTGCAGCTCCGACAGGCTCTTGTTCACGGCCTCCTCGACCTCCTTCTGGACCTCCTTTTCTGGTAACTTTCCTTCTTTCAGTCTGGAGGATCTCCTGGCAGGTAAAGGTAAATGACCTGCCTCCGGTTCTGCTTTGCAGTTCTTACCCCGCGGGGCTGTGTGGTCCTTCCCACAAGCGTAACACCACGCTGACGACATGTTAAATGTCTATAATACTTCTAGAAAAAGTAAGGAACCTTCCAGGAATCCTTCTAGTGAACCTTCTAGATATAAGGCCACCTTCTATAATTTTTAAATATGCGTGACAGTTGGTTTGCGGCCTACCATGTAGAGCTCAACGAGGAAGCGTCCTCTCACTGCAAATTTTAAATCCAACTGTGGCGGGCTCAGTAGCGTCCCTAACAACCAGTACACATGCCCTCCTGGTGTGAGGAATAAGAACCACCACGACCCCAGAGCGCGGCGGCGTTCTAGAAAAGGGGGCGTGGCAATGAAACATAGCAATATACACATATAACCGCTAAGGCTCTTATATAGACAATAACATTTGTTGTGTAAAGACTGGCTGATCTTTAAGCACAGTTTGGTACCATAGACCACTATATAGGGTTTGTTGTGTAAAGACTGGCCGATCTATAAGCACAGTTTGGTACCATAGCCAACTATATAGGGTTTGTTGCCTAGAGACTGACTGATCTATAAGTCCATTTTAGTTCCTGAGACCATTATATAGGATTAGTTGCATAAAGACTAACCAAGTTTAAGCCCAGTTTGGTACCATAGACCACTATATAGGGTTTGTTGTGTTAAGACTAACCAATTTTTGTGCCTGGTTTGGTACTTAAGACCACTGTATAGGATTTGTTGCGTAGAGACTGACTGATTTATAAGCCCCTTTTGGTTCCTGAGACCACTATAAAGGATTTGTCACCTAAAGACTGGCTGACCTTTGAGCCTAGTTTGGTACCCTGGAACACTATATAGGATTTGTTGTGTAAAGACCGGCCGATCTTTAAGCACAGTTTGGTGCCTGAGACTACTATGAAGAATTTGTTGCATAAAGACTGGCTGATCTTTAAGTGCAGTTTAGTACCACAGCTCACTATATATAAGGTTTGTTGCGTAAAGACTGACCGATTTTTAAACCCAGTTTGGTACCATAGACCACTTTATAGGGTTTGTTGCCTACAGACTGACCGATCTATAAGCCCAGTTTGTACCTAAGACAACTATATAGCATTTGTTGCGTAAATACTTACCAATTTTAAGCCCAGTTTGGTACCATAGACCACTATATAGGGTTGTTCGTGTAAAAACTGGCTGATTTTTAAGCCCAGTTTGATACCATAGACCACTATATAGGGTTTGTTGCCTAAAGACTGACTGATCTATAAGTCCATTTTAGTTCCTGAGACCACTATATAGGATTTGTTGCGTAAAGACTAACCAATTTTAGCCCAGTTTGGTACCTGAGACCACTATATAGGATTTGTTGTCTAAAGACTGGCAGATTTGTAAGCCCAGTTTGGTATCATAGAACACTATATAGGGTTTGTTGCCTAAAGACTGACTGATCTATAAGTCCATTTTAGACCACTATGCAGGATTTGTTGCGTAAAGACTGACTAATTTATAAGCCCCTTTTGGTTCCTGAGATCACTATAAAGGATTAGTTGCCTAAAGACTGGCTGACCTTTGAGCATAGTATGGTACCATAGAACACAATATAGGATTTATTGTGTAAAGACAGGCCGATCTATAAGCAAAGTTTGGTACCATAGCCCACTATATAGGATTTTTTGCCTAAGACTGGCCGATTTTTAAGCGCAGTTTGGTACCATAGAACAATATACAGGATTTGTTGCCTAAAGACTGACTGATCTTTAAGTCTATTTTAGTTCCTGAGACCACTACATAGGATTTTTTGCATAAAGACTAACCAATTTTAAGCCCAGTTTTGTACCATAGACCACTATATCGGGTTTGTTGTGTAAAGACTGGCTGATTTATAAGCCCAGTTTGGTACCATAGACCACTATATAGGGTTTGTTGCATAAAGACTGACCGATTTTTAAACCCAGTTTGGTACCATAGACCACTATATATAGGGTTTGTTGCCTAAAGACTGACTGATCTATAGGTCCATTTTAGTTCCTAAGACCACTATATAGGATTTTTTGTGTAAAGACTAAGCAATTTTGCCCAGTTTGGTACCTGAGACCACTATATAGGATTTGTTGTCTAAAGACTGGCCGATTTTTAAGCCCAGTTTGGTATCATAGACCACTATATAGGGTTTGTTGCCTAAAGACTGACTGATCTATAAGTCCATTTTAGACCACTATGTAGGATTTGTTGCGTAAATACTGACTGATTTATAAGCCCCTTTTGGTTCCTGAGATCACTATATAGGATTCATTGCCTAAAGACCTTTGAGCATAGTATGGTACCATAGAACACGATATAGGACTTGTTTTGTAAAGACTGGCCGATCTATAAGCACAGTTTGGTACCATAGCCCACTATATAGGGTTTGTTGCCTAAAGACTGACTGATCTATAAGTTCTTTTTAGTTCCTGAGACCACTATATAGGATTTACTGTATAAAGACTAACCAATTTTAAGCCCAGTTTGGTACCATAGACCACTATATAGGATTTGTTGTGTAAAGACTGGCTGATTTTTAAGCCCAGTTTGGTATCATAGACCACTATATAGGGTTTGTTGTGTAAAGATTGACCAATTTTTGTGCCCAGTTTGGTACTTAAGACCACTATATAGGATTTGTTGCCTGAGGACTGGCTGACCTTTGAGCCTTGTTTGGTACCCTAGAACACTATATAAGATTTGTTGTGTAAAGACTTGCTGATCTTTAAGCACAGTTTGGTACCATAGACCACTATATAGGGTTTGTTGTGTAAAGACTGGCCGATCTATAAGCACAGTTTGGTACCATAGCCAACTATATAGGGTTTGTTGCCTAGAGACTGACTGATCTATAAGTCCATTTTAGTTCCTGAGACCATTATATAGGATTAGTTGCATAAAGACTAACCAAGTTTAAGCCCAGTTTGGTACCATAGACCACTATATAGGGTTTGTTGTGTAAAGACTAACCAATTTTTGTGCCTGGTTTGGTACTTAAGACCACTGTATAGGATTTGTTGCGTAAAGACTGACTGATTTATAAGCCCCTTTTGGTTCCTGAGACCACCATAAAGGATTTGTCACCTAAAGACTGGCTGACCTTTGAGCCTAGTTTGGTACCCTGGAACACTATATAGGATTTGTTGTGTAAAGACCGGCCGATCTTTAAGCACAGTTTGGTGCCTGAGACTACTATGAAGAATTTGTTGCATAAAGACTGTCTGATCTTTAAGTGCAGTTTAGTACCACAGCTCACTATATATAAGGTTTGTTGCGTAAAGACTGACCAATTTTTAAACCCAGTTTGGTACCATAGACCACTTTATAGGGTTTGTTGCCGACAGACTGACCGATCTATAAGCCCAGTTTGTACCTAAGACCACTATATAGCATTTGTTGCGTAAATACTTACCAATTTTAAGCCCAGTTTGGTACCATAGACCACTATATAGGGTTTGTCTTGTAAAAACTGGCTGATTTTTAAGCCCAGTTTGATACCATAGACCACTATATAGGGTTTGTTGCCTAAAGACTGACTGATCTATAAGTCCATTTTAGTTCCTGAGACCACTATATAGGATTTGTTGCGTAAAGACTAACCAATTTTAGCCCAGTTTGGTACCTGAGACCACTATATAGGATTTGTTGTCTAAAGACTGGCAGATTTGTAAGCCCAGTTTGGTATCATAGAACACTATATAGGGTTTGTTGCCTAAAGACTGACTGATCTATAAGTCCATTTTAGACCACTATGCAGGATTTGTTGCGTAAAGACTGACTAATTTATAAGCCCCTTTTGGTTCCTGAGATCACTATAAAGGATTAGTTGCCTAAAGACTGGCTGACCTTTGAGCATAGTATGGTACCATAGAACACAATATAGGATTTATTGTGAAAAGACAGGCCGATCTATAAGCAAAGTTTGGTACCATAGCCCACTATATAGGATTTTTTGCCTAAGACTGGCCGATTTTTAAGCGCAGTTTGGTACCATAGAACAATATACAGGATTTGTTGCCTAAAGACTGACTGATCTATAAGTCTATTTTAGTTCTTGAGACCACTACATAGGATTTTTTGCATAAAGACTAACCAATTTTAAGCCCAGTTTTGTACCATAGACCACTATATAGGGTTTGTTGTGTAAAGACTGGCTGATTTATAAGCCCAGTTTGGTACCATAGACCACTATATAGGGTTTGTTGCATAAAGACTGACCGATTTTTAAACCCAGTTTGGTACCATAGACCACTATATTAAGGGTTTGTTGCCTAAAGACTGACTGATCTATAGGTCCATTTTAGTTCCTAAGACCACTATATACGATTTTTTGTGTAAAGACTAAGCAATTTTGCCCAGTTTGGTACCTGAGACCACTATATAGGATTTGTTGTCTAAAGACTGGCCGATTTTTAAGCCCAGTTTGGTATCATAGACCACTATATAGGGTTTGTTGCCTAAAGACTGACTGATCTATAAGTCCATTTTAGACCACTATGTAGGATTTGTTGCTTAAATACTGACTGATTTAAAAGCCCCTTTTGGTTCCTGAGATCACTATATAGGATTCATTGCCTAAAGACCTTTGAGCATAGTATGGTACCATAGAACACGATATAGGACTTGTTTTGTAAAGACTGGCCGATCTATAAGCACAGTTTGGTACCATAGCCCACTATATAGGGTTTGTTGCCTAAAGACTGACTGATCTATAAGTTCTTTTTAGTTCCTGAGACCACTATATAGGATTTACTGTATAAAGACTAACCAATTTTAAGCCCAGTTTGGTACCATAGACCACTATATAGGATTTGTTGTGTAAAGACTAGCTGATTTGTAAGCCCAGTTTGGTATCATAGACCACTATATAGGGTTTGTTGTGTAAAGATTGACCAATTTTTGTGCCCAGTTTGGTACTTAAGACCACTATATAGGATTTGTTGCCTGAGGACTGGCTGACCTTTGAGCCTTGTTTGGTACCGTAGAACACTATATAAGATTTGTTGTGTAAAGACTTGCTGATCTTTAAGCACAGTTTGGTACCATAGACCACTATATAGGGTTTGTTGTGTAAAGACTGGCCGATCTATAAGCACAGTTTGGTACCATAGCCAACTATATAGGGTTTGTTGCCTAGAGACTGACTGATCTATAAGTCCATTTTAGTTCCTGAGACCATTATATAGGATTAGTTGCATAAAGACTAACCAAGTTTAAGCCCAGTTTGGTACCATAGACCACTATATAGGGTTTGTTGTGTAAAGACTAACCAATTTTTGTGCCTGGTTTGGTACTTAAGACCACTGTATAGGATTTGTTGCGTAAAGACTGACTGATTTATAAGCCCCTTTTGGTTCCTGAGACCACCATAAAGGATTTGTCACCTAAAGACTGGCTGACCTTTGAGCCTAGTTTGGTACCCTGGAACACTATATAGGATTTGTTGTGTAAAGACCGGCCGATCTTTAAGCACAGTTTGGTGCCTGAGACTACTATGAAGAATTTGTTGCATAAAGACTGGCTGATCTTTAAGTGCAGTTTAGTACCACAGCTCACTATATAAGGTTTGTTGCGTAAAGACTGACCAATTTTTAAACCCAGTTTGGTACCATAGACCACTTTATAGGGTTTGTTGCCTACAGACTGACCGATCTATAAGCCCAGTTTGTACCTAAGACAACTATATAGCATTTGTTGCGTAAATACTTACCAATTTTAAGCCCAGTTTGGTACCATAGACCACTATATAGGGTTTGTTGCATAAAGACTGACCGATTTTTAAACCCAGTTTGATACCATAGACCACTATATAGGGTTTGTTGCCTAAAGACTGACTGATCTATAAGTCCATTTTAGTTCCTGAGACCACTATATAGGATTTGTTGCGTAAAGACTAACCAATTTTAGCCCAGTTTGGTACCTGAGACCACTATATAGGATTTGTTGTCTAAAGACTGGCAGATTTGTAAGCCCAGTTTGGTATCATAGAACACTATATAGGGTTTGTTGCCTAAAGACTGACTGATCTATAAGTCCATTTTAGACCACTATGTAGGATTTGTTGCGTAAAGACTGACTAATTTATAAGCCCCTTTTGGTTCCTGAGATCACTATATAGGATTAGTTGCCTAAAGACTGGCTGACCTTTGAGCATAGTATGGTACCATAGAACACAATATAGGATTTATTGTGTAAAGACAGGCCGATCTATAAGCAAAGTTTGGTACCATAGCCCACTATATAGGATTTTTTGCCTAAGACTGGCCGATTTTTAAGCGCAGTTTGGTACCATAGAACAATATACAGGATTTGTTGGCTAAAGACTGACTGATCTATAAGTCTATTTTAGTTCCTGAGACCACTACATAGGATTTTTTGCATAAAGACTAACCAATTTTAAGCCCAGTTTTGTACCATAGACCACTATATCGGGTTTGTTGTGTAAAGACTGGCTGATTTATAAGCCCAGTTTGGTACCATAGACCACTATATAGGGTTTGTTGCCTAAGGACTGACTGATCTATAAGTCCATTCTCATCTCATTTCATTTTAAGCCCTAGAGATATCTTATCTGTGTAGTATTTGTATGTTATCTGTGTAGTATTAGTTGTTTTCCCAAGAAGCCCTGTATAGGTACAATCCTCGAAGGTCAAAAGTAGCATGTTTTACACATTTGATGTTGCAATGCTAACCACTGGGCATTATGTACCTGTTCAGCCCAACTGGTGAACAACGGAAACCAGCGTTTCTTTACCCAAAATGCTGTCTGTACCAGTTTAACTAACAAAATAAAATAAAATAAAATAAATACTCGGTGAGCATTTTTTCTTTAGGGGTAGGGGAAGATAATTTAGGTTTTTTTAATTTCAAGAAATTCCCAGATTGGCGTTGTTTGTATTGTGATCAGAGAGTCTGGGAGTTCATAATCGTTAAGTGCACGTTACCCTATCCAAGGTTCAATCAGTCACAGTGCAAGTAAATTACCCAATAGAACCAATGTTACACTCAAACACAAAGTTGCTGTCATGTATTTATTTGTAGTTATGTCCACATCACGTTGCCTTACAGAGGTGTGTATGTACAGAGGTGCAAGTTCTCACATAAACATCCTTTCTGAAGTTTTCCCAAACGTTGCTAATATTGTCTTAATATCAATATTATTGATATTGCCTCTGAGGGACTGGCAAGAAGACATTTATCAATTTAAAGTAGTCTACAGTAGACACTAATGAAAAATATCAGAAATGATATTAGATAAGGGTCCTCAAGGTCTTTGGGGTTTTCCAAAATGATCGTGTAACAAGGAGTAAAATCAGTGACGGTAGTATTAGCAACTGTTACATACTATGCAGTATGAATAGTTACGTACAATCTACACTGAAAAAGTAAACTTGTCTCCAGACTCGTCGAAGTAATTATCATAAAATAAACGAGTCAAAAGTTGTCTAACCTAACAGGTTACCATCCCACCAATAGAATCTGGAGCTGGCAAACATCAGGTTTTGGGCTGGCACATGCCAAGTGGGTCTTCCATCTCCAGCTAGAAGAGCCGCTTCCTTGTCACTTAGACACGTTTTTGACTCATTTATTTTATGACCGTCACTTGGAAGAGTCTAGAGACAAGTTTACTTTTTGAGTGTACAAGTGTGCAACTCACAGTGCAAGTCATGAGAATGAGTGTTCAAAATGTATTCTTCATTATAATTCAATGTCATGTGTGTATACATACGTAATTATCAATAACAAGAGAACTGTGGATCATCTATATAGGCCTACCACATCAATCATGTACACATGTCATACATCCTTGGAAACAAGATCTTGTGTTTAGTCTGTTTTAAACACGTGTTAACACAGATGGCCATGTGTGCCAACTCGTGTTTAATATAGGATTCTGTAATTGGTTGTTTAACATATGTTTTTCATGCAAGAACAAGTTAAACACAAGCTTAAAATATGTGTAGTACATGTCATGTAGCTTGTATAAAACATGTGTTCAACATGTTTAAACTTGTTCACGTGATGTAAAACAAGTCATGTGTGACGGACTCAGAAAAGTCTCTGGAGAAAGCAGGACTCGAACTCACGACCGCTGACATGCAATGCAAATGCTCTACCTCTGAGTTAATTCCCATGCTGACAACTAAACCACACCATACATCCCTTGACTGAACTGACATATGGGGAAGGCAGATTACAGTGGCTGTGCCTTCTTCAAGCTTACACCCCACCAGCACAGAAAGTCAATTCCCCCATATGTTTGATATGTGATGAACCGTGCTCAGAATCTTTGTTTAAACACAATGTCATGTTTAGGCACCAAATAACCTTGTCTCTTATTTTTTTATCAAATACGGCTGTGCCATTGAAGGCCGTATTTAACACCCCCCGTGAAATAACCCTCGCCCGCATTTCACGGTCCTGTGACGTCATCAAAATGGCGGTTTGTTTACATTTGAATGGTGTAGGAAAAACCTATTTTAAGCCCTCCACCCCCCTATTAGGCCCTAATAATTTTATTTGAATCGGAAAACATAAAAAATAAACGCAAAGGTTCACCAGTTTTAGTCTTTTGACTGGGTTATTTCACGAGTTGCATGTCAGGCCGTATTTCACGAGGCCATAGGCCGAGTGAAATGCGGCCTGACATGCAACTCGTAAAATAACCCAGTCAAAAGACTAAAACTTGTGAACCTTTGTCTATTTACTCCCATGCAGGGATGCAATACCAGTGGCTACCTCATGCATGTATTGCAGAAGTGTGTTTGGTTTGCTACTTTATTCCTAATATTCAAGAATAATATTTCTCAAGGATCGAGGTTTCTCCAAGTATCCAAAGGGATCTAAAGAGCTCCCTAGTGCTCCTAAAGGACACAATTATGGTTGAGATATAATCTATAACCATTACACATTAAACCATACGTTTATGATAATTCCCAAATCACATACTTCTCTCACTCTTTGGATGTCACTGTTGCTATTCAGTCAGATACCATTTCAATTAAGAGGCATTTAAGTGCCTCTACATGGGTAGAAATCGACACATGCGACATGGCAACACGGGGGGTTAGAAAATCCACATGGCGACACAGGGGTTTAAAAATCGACACACGCGACACGGGGGTTTAAAAATCGACGGACACAGACATTTTTATGAGGGCCTAATCTATTCTGTAAAAATGAAAATTGACGCAACGACACAGCTCTTGCTAAAAATCGACATGGCGACACGGTCGAAAATTTAGGCACCCATGTAGAGGCACATTTAAGGATAAATGTTGGGATCGGGATGGTTAAATATGTATAATATCTGTTTTTTATGTCCCTCACTGTATGCAACATTGATGACAACTTAGATACTTTCTTTACAGTAATGATAATACATTCTTTCAATGAATATGAATACCCAGTAAGCATCGTGCATTGTGATAACAGGTTTAAAGCAGGGATTCCACTGTTTCTGTTAACAAGAGTTTACTTTACAAGAAAGCAATAATCCTCATGCGCAAGGCTCAATTGATAGATGGCTGTGTCTAGAGCTTGAGACGATGTTTTTTCTCTGACCGGGTGCCGTCTCTGACCAGGTGCCATCTCTGACCGGGTGCCGTCTCTGACCGGCTTGGCTTGATAAGGTCAAAATACTAAAAGCAGGAGGCTAATTATAATTATAACTATGATTATATAACAACCGCCATATCGTTTTTCCAAATCCTTATATATATGAGTATAATTCTTTTTAAAACACCTTTTTCTGACACCTGGTCAGAGACGGCACCCGATCAGAGACAAAAACATTGTCCCAAGGTCGTGAGACACAGCCAGATATAGACTTATGTGAAAGAAGGACGTTTGGTTTCTATGTTTGTTCACAAAGAAATCGTGTTGTGGGAAACGATACAACATAGTCAGAATACCTCGGATTACCAAAATACATCAGCTAATGTGGATTTCAGGCTTAAGTATAACAAAATGGCACGCATTAGCTTACAACGCCTGCAAGCGATCGACCATGGGATGACACTGGTGGTATTATAGCTCTATATATGTTCATGCATTCTTGGTGCATTCAACTCGACTACAAATACATACATTCAATGCCCTAGCCCCAAATCAGCAGGCCAGTCTTTGCGGTGAGGGTTGGAAAGGAGGCGGGAAAGTAGGATACAGAATGTGATAATGTGACAGACAGGCATGCAGTATATATATACAGTCACGCAGTCGAACCTAAATTACTGCCTACCAGTATAACTATAATAATCAACCCAATATAACGATGTACACATATTGTGCTATTCAATTTGTTTGTTTTTGTCATATTTTGGACATCAAATAAAGCTGATTTGGCTAGAGCATTGTATAACAGATATCAGGCGGTGAACTCCTGGGTGGTCTTCTCCACCTCTGGTATAAGGGAGTACATGTTACACTTTCTCAATGCAATAATCAAGGCGTCCACACTGGCATCCCTCCCCCTCTTCACCCTCCACTCAGTCAGGGACCTTAGGGCCTGGTCTGTGGCCGACCTGGGGGCCTGCTTCTCTATAGCTGCAATACGTTCATCCACCTTGCTAGGAGTCTCCTCCAGGGGAAGAACATGGACAAGTTTCCTCCAGTTGTTACCTAGCAACGGTGCGAGCCGCGTAAAGCTTTCAGTTAGTGCAGGGTTGCTGGAGTGTTGGGCTGTGAGGGTCAAGCATTGGCCTCCTATGAAGTGGGGCTCTTCGTCGATGGCAAATATATTGCCCTTGCTGGGGTTTCTAGGGGGTAGTGGGGGCCCTGGGATTTCTGAGAATGGAGCCCCTGGGATATCTAGGATATCTGGGGTATCAGGGGCCTGGGGGAGGCTGGCCAAGGAGGCGTAGAGGTCTTCATAAGCAGGATCATCCCCATTCTTCACAGGAGTTGGGGTCGGGGGAGCCTGTTCCATGGGTGGCTGTATTTCCTGTTTGTACTTCTCAAATTCCTCCCTCATGAGCCCAGTGAGGGTCTTCACCCCAATGTCTTTGAGCTCAGCTTCCTCCCAGATTGTCGACTTGCTAGCGGCAACTGGTGTCTCATACTCAGAGCCGAAGGACAATTCCAGCTCCTTTCTAATGATCCTTCTTATGGTCTCCCTCTTCTCAGCATTAGGTGGAGGATTGTTTTTGTACTTGGACGGCAGGGTTTTGGACCTGGAGAGCACACTGTTGGAGCTTTTGACTGCCTTCTTAGTAGGTTTAGGTCCTGTTAGATAGCTCCCCGCCCCAGTCTCTTCCGAGACACTTCTGTTCAGGTTGCCAGGTGCACTGACAAACATATCATTCACGGGTTTAGCCTTCATATTGCCCCCATTGGCAGTACTCTCATTCCCCAATGCTGAGGACCCAGGCTTACCATCCTTGACATCAGTCTGCTGGGGTTTCTGCTGTGGGTTCTTGGGCTTGTTGACTTTGGAGTAGAGCTGTGCTATACGCTCTGCCTCTGTGGGAGCCCCAGACACGTCCTCTATGTTGAGTTGGTCGTCATCTGAGCCGTGCTGGAGGAGGTACTTGACCACGTGCTGGTGACCGTTAACATGGGCCCTGAAGGCCGGCGTGGTGCCGTCCTGGTCACGTGTGTTCACGTCCAGCTTTAAACCAATCAGAATCTCCACCACCTTCAGGTGACCCTCCGCGCAGGCGTAGTGCAAGGCCGACCAGCCATATCTGGAATAAGAAAACAGTTGAAATTAGATTTCAAATCATATTTTTTGTGAAGATATGTTCATTTGGGTAATGATGTCTTAGTTGCTGCTTTTAGCCAGTGAGATTTGTACAGTGTATCAGCCATAGAAAAGACATAAATCACATGTTTTCAATATAACTTGTAAATTATTTTGGAAGGCTGAGAAAAGTCGTTGGAAACCGGCTTCCTTGATATAGTATTCCACCTCTCTGCATGTTTAGTGCACCCTCATACCCTCATGCCAGGTTCAGACCTTGACTACACTGTCCATACACAGACATACATGCATAAGGCAAACAAATAGTGTGTTTCTGGTAGCATGGTTATGATAATCTTATATTCTTTAACCTTTTCCATATGAAATATGTGTGCAACATTTTCTTGGCAGCTCTTCATTTGAGACTGGTAACAAAACCGTCCTAAATCTTTACCCTTTGGAATTGCATAAAAACTAAGTGGGTACCTTCTACAGGGAAGGCAATCATATCCAGTACATACATGCGAGGAAATGTGTATGGTATACTTTATGATGACATTATAATGATGGAGGGTGGTCAGCTCGGTCGGGAGCAGTTTGCTTCTTGTGAATTAACTATGTGAACCGTGACAGGAGGTCAACTTCTTATTTAAACACACCGAGAGAGGCTGAGCTTCTCAGCTTGGTGGATTCCAATTATGGGCTATTCTATACGTGATACTGTGCTACATTTTCAGACGTTAGTGTAGCTGGACAGTATGATATACTGTAGATTTACAGTATATACTACGGTATTAGTGTACATGTGCATTAGAATATACTGTTGGTTCGCAGTATAAAAGGACGTATTTTTGGTTTCACTATTTACAGTGTAGGCTGTGGCTGACTTGGATCATGATACTTTAAGTACGAACTTGGCATCATGCCTTCCATTGTGTATTTCGCTATTTTTTCCCAATTTAGGGGATACGGGGCATATGAGAATGCAGCTAGCATGAGTGACCTTTCTATCCTCTTCTCAAGCGTAGTGGCACCTGCTAATGCTCTGATGTTTTCAATACCTATGTTTCTATCTAACTTGGAGCATTCTGTCAATTATATTCCGTCTCCTATCCAGACCTGCCTACCTGCACCGTATAGATCAGTTAGCAATAGTCAACTGTTGAAAATACCATTGTCTTGCTAATATCAAGTTTCCATGAATCTGCAGGGTCGTAGCCAGGGGGGATGCTTGGGGTGCTCAAGCACCCCCCCCCCCCCCCCCATGCAAGCACAGTGATGAGGAGTTCCATCCCCCCCCCCCCAAAAAAAAAAAGAGAAGAAATTTGCACTAAGCCATAGGCATTTTTTCAGAAATAGGAGTGGGACCACAGTTGGTGGAATTCTTAATGCGCGGAAATTGGATGGGTGGAACACTTTTAGTCACGGGAATGGTGTGGGCGGAACGCTTTTTATCGCGGGAATGGGCAGGATGGAACACTTTTAGTCGCGGGAATGGTGTGGGCGGAACTCTTTTAATCGCGGGAATGG
Source organism: Harmothoe impar (assembly GCA_947462335.1). NCBI lineage: Eukaryota > Metazoa > Annelida > Polychaeta > Phyllodocida > Polynoidae > Harmothoe > Harmothoe impar. Next base: position 49,287,516 of record OX381721.1, read on the forward strand.
GCAGAGTGAAACACTTTTAGGCGCTGGAGTGGTCTGGGTGAAACTCTTGAATGGGCAGGGTGGAACACTTTTAGGCGCAAGAATGGGTCGGGTGGAACTCTTTTAGTCACGGGAGTGGGTAGGGTGGAACTCTTTTTATCGTGGGAATGGGCAGTGTGGAACACTTTTAGGCGCTGGAGTGGTCTGGGTGAAACTCTTGAATGGGCAGGGTGGAACACTTTTAGGCGCAAGAATGGGTCGGGTGGAACTCTTTTAGTCGCGGGAGTGGGTAGGGTGGAACTCTTTTTATCATGGGAATGGGCAGGGTGGAACACTTTTAGGCGCTGGAGTGGTCTGGGTGAAACTCTTTATCGCATGAATGGGCAGGGTGGAACACTTTTAGTCTCAGCAATGGATTGGGTGGAATTCATATAGTCGCGGGAGTGGGTAGGGTGGAACTCTTTTAGTCGCGGGAGTGGGTAGGGTGGAACTCTTTTTGTGGTGGAACCTTTGTGGGTGGAACTCTATGCAGCAGGACTAAATGGAGGGACTTGGGTGGGTGGAACTCCAAGGGGTAAGACTTGGTTGGGTGGGACTTCAAATGGGAGAGCTTTTGTGGGTTAAACTCGAACTAGTGGGACTTGGGTGGGTGGAACTCAAGGGAGCAGGAATGAGGAGGGTGGAGCTCCAAACAACTTGGAAGTACCCAGGTGGGTGGAACTTCAAGGGGCAAGACACAGGTAGGTAGAACTGGAATTGGCAGGATTGGGGTGGGTGGAACTCCAAGGGGGGGGGGGGACAAAGGTGGGTGGACAATATAAGCTGCTCAATTCTAAATAAATCTAAACAAAGGAACTCTGAGGAGTAGGATGTGGGTGGATATCTGATTGGAGTAGGATGTTGGTGGATATCTGATTGTTGTAGGTGAAACTTCTGGGAAGGTGGAACTTTAGTGGTCAAGATCTGGTTGAGTGCAGAGGTCTTGATGTAGTTGGGAGCAATGCCATGAGGTAGGATGTAGGAGGTCTCGAGTTCGGGTCTCCGCTGGGCAAAATAGGTATTACTATCGGAATGCATCTCAATACACTAATGAACCTATTCAAAAATTGAAAGATGTAAATATAGGTAGATTTAAATTTGAAATAAATTTGAAAGTCTTGGTATCGGGCCCCAAAACTTGGTTTTTCATCCCGAGGACCAGGCTTTGAATCTCCCATACATTAGGCAAACTTTGATTCAATTAAAGTGTGTCTTATATATAGTGTCATAATTGTCTTTGGGATTATCTCTTCAAAATGCCCCAGATTGCACCATTTCACATGTATTTTTCAAAAATTTCCTGGGGGGGGCATGCCCCCAGACCCCCCCAGCTATTCGCGGCGCTGCGCTTGCGATACGCCCCGCTCTGCGGACCGGGTTTTCCCAAAATGAGCACCCCCCCACAGCCAAGGCTGGCTACGGCCCTGATGATTACCAAGTCTATACGTTGAGCCGTAAAGGGCTGACTTGTGTTTTAATGTTCAAAGAGAGCTTATTCTTTTTACACCATGGCCAGTTTGCAACGTTGGCTAGGTCTTGTTTTATTAGGTCAACTATGCCAGGTGCAGGACTGTTATTTCAAGTTCACCGTAATTTTAACGGTGAAAGTCCGGCACCCAGTGGTGCCAGTGAATCTCCGTTTTTCTAACAGAATATGGGACATCACTGTCATTTCAATACAGTGCCTAAACAAAAGTTATAATGGTATTTTGTGTAATTCAACTCATTTATCCCAGTATTTTTTCGTCTATTTATCCACTCTATGCTCAATATGGTTCCATGCCAAATTTGGTACCATGTCCAATCAGCAATAGCATCTTAGTGTCAAGACTTCAGGCCCAATCATTAGGAAATCAGTCTATAAGAGCCTTATAAAATGCTTCATGACACTTTTTAATGCCAGTCCATGAGAAGAAGTCACTCTAGGATGGCTACAGAGCGAACCTTACAGCTGTTTATCTATATATTTTTCTTATTACCACAAAAATGGTGTTCTTGGCATCTATGAAAATCTCCTCATGAACCAAACTGCCACCTGGTGTGATAAAACTAAACATCAATTAAATGATGCTTTACCGTAAAATAAATAAACTGTGTTTCACTGTAAAATAAACTGTGTTTCACTGTGCTGAATGACGGATATTCAAAGTAAAATTGATCGATTTTACATTGCCCCACCGATCCAACGATGATCCACCATAAAATTTTACATTGATTCTCTGTATATTCGACGGAATATTTTTACAAGACATAGCTTCACCGTAAATGAATGAGCTGTGATTCACCTTACTGGATTACAGATATTCACAGTAAAATTGGTTGACTTAACATTGCCTCACCGTTATCACATTTACGATGATCCACCGTAAAGTTTTGCAGTGATTCTCTGTATTATTCATCGGAATATTTTTACAGTGTATGTACATGTACAGAATAAGGCTGTGTCATCCAACAGACCTTTTAGTGTCCTAAAGTAAGGAGATCAGGTCGTTAATGAAGATAAAAAGAGGACCAACCATATATCCTTGGGGTACCCCACAGATTATAATACCAAGGTCTGATATCAATCTATTTGCTTTGGTAGTTTATTTCCTATTTCCAGTACCCAGATGCAACAAATGATAATTTAGTTTTGCTATATCTCAAGAAGTTATAATAAGTGAATTCAAATTTGTGTGCTTGTTATGGTTACTTGATATAGAAAGGTGGTAAAAACCCAAGTTATTTTAGAAAATTTGTCTACGTAATAGATAGACTATGGTTATGAGAGGCTAACTCAAAATAACCACAGTAAATTGGCTGGCTGCCTTATAGTTATATTTTGAGTTAGCCTCACATAACCATTGTCTATCTGTTTTAAACCACAGCTGTGAGGTTATGTGAGTCTAAGTGGAAATAACCAAGGTGTGAATTCCTTTGTCTTAGCCCTCCGCTGTGGTTTAACTATTTTAAACCATGCACAGCAGTAAGGTTATGTGAGTCTAAGTAGAAATAACCAAGGTGTGAATTCCTTTGTCTTAGCCCTCCATTGTGGTTTAATGTTTCCATGGCAACATTTATTCCATATACCGTGTTGTTTTATCTTTAATATGATGTATACATATCAAATTTATTTGAAGTAACCCAGAGAAACTAGAGGTTGTAAAAGAAATTGTAAAATATCGAAAATATCTGTTGCAATTTAGCTGCTGGATCTGGGTAGTTTACAGTGACTTCAAGTCCAATCTTCTGCATTTTTTGGCAGTGAGGGTGTGATTTATTATATCATAAGGACAAAATACCATACAACTCGAAGCATTATCCAGCCCTTAAAGTTAAATGGTTATTTAAAGGTGCAAGCCAGAACCTGTACGGCAAGCGTAGCCCTGGATGTGAGCGAGTGGTGAGACTAATTGTAACAATTATATTTATTTAGGAGGTATGATAAGGTAGTTTGGGCTACTTTGTTTTCCTTATTTTGCTAGCTGGTTATTTCGAATTCCCATGACCTTAACTGAGGGCAGGGGGTGGGAAGGGGTTGTGTGAGGAAGCGATGCAGACATGCGTAGCTATTATCATAATGTTTGGAGTCTATTTTACAGACATGTCCAGATAATGACAGTGGGAATAGCAAATAGTCCATGTATCCCTACCCACACACCACAATCCCACTGTTTCTCTTGATTAAAATTAGGTAGTTAATATTTAGATTTACATATACTACCATGATGTAGTATGTTGCCCTTACATACATAATTATGACACATATTTATAAGTGAGTTCAAATCAGCAGTTTCCCATGTTATAATGATAAACCCATTATTATAAGCAGCGGCGTGGCAACCGGGGGGGGGGGGGCATCCCCAACGACATTCTCCTACTTTAAGTCGCTAGTTGATCATTCAAGTCGTGAAAAGGGTTAGAATCTTAAGAAAAGTAGGGGTATAAGGAAAAAGTGGAATGTTATATGGAGGAACCGAAAAGGCAATCATTTTCAAGGTAGTACATTGTAGTGCATGTACATTAATTGGGAGTAAAGGGGTATATATCAAAAGGGAGGGGTATTATTAACGGAATAAGCCTCATCTTTGTCTTGCTAAATACTCAGAAGGAATGGTATTATTAACGGAATAAGCCTCATCTTTGTCTTGCTAAATAGTCAGAAGGAATGGTATTATTAACGGAATAAGCCTCATCTTTGTCCCTTTCAAATATGACTCTTATTCTGTTATCAAATAGCCCTTCTTCTGACTATTTACCAATACAAAGATGAGGCTTATTCCGTTAATAATACCATTCCTTCTGATTATTTACCAATACAAAGATGAGGCTTATTCCGTTAATAATACCATTCTTTCTGACTATTTACCAAGACAAAGATGAGGCTTATTCTGTTAATTTTACCCTTCACCCTGACTAGCGACCTAAACCTTTTCATCTACTAGCGACCTATTCATTCTAACCTTGTATAATATAATATTGTTTATTTTATCTATATTAGTATTCATCTGAATAATCCTGCGTCACCTACCTTCTTTTCCCCCCAAAAAAGCCATGCCCCATGTTTTTCTAATGGCTCCCCTTAAGGGAAACCCTTTCCCCCGGGGGTATATTCCCCTTGAATGTTTTTAGATTCTATTTCAACAATTACTCTATAGTAACTCCCACTTTAAGTCGCTAACAGATGGAGTCGCTATTGGTACTGATCACTGGTTACAAAACAAGGTTTTCCTTGTAGGCTTATCTATATTAGTATGAATAATCCTGCGTCACCTACCTTCTTTTCCCCCCCAAAAAGCCATGCCCCATGTTTCTCTAATAGCTCCCCTTAAGGGAAACCCTTTCCCCCGGGGGTATATTCCCCTTGAATGTTTTTAGATTCTATTTCAATAATTACTCTATAGTAACTCCCACTTTAAGTCGCTAACAGATGGAGTCGCTATTGGTACTGATCACCGGTTAGAAAACAAGGTTTTCCCCTTATAGTAACTCCCACTTTAAGTCGCTAACAGATGGAGTCGCTATTGGTACTGATCACTGGTTAGAAAACAAGGTTTTCCCCTTATAGTAACTCCCACTTTAAGTCGCTAACAGATGGAGTCGCTATTGGTACTGACCACTGGTTAGAAAACAAGGTTTTCCCTATAGTAACTCCCACTTTAAGTCGCTAACAGATGGAGTCGCTATTGGTACTGATCACTGGTTAGAAAACAAGGTTTTCCCTATAGTAACTCCCACTTTAAGTCGCTAACAGATGGAGTCGCTATTGGTACTGATCACTGGTTAGAAAACAAGGTTTCCCTATAGTAACTCCCACTTTAAGTCGCTAACAGATGGAGTCGCTAATGCTATTAATCATTGCATAGAATATTTCCGTTTAATAGGAACAGATTCCTTGTTTTACTTTTACCTAACTAGCGACCTAAAGTGGGATTATGCCGCAAGCGCTGGCCTTCACAGGAGGTCGGGAGGAAGCCTTTCTTTTCCTAGATTGGACAACGATAGAGCTGTAATAGTACAGACTGTTAGACTATCATTGTGTTACACTTTCTAAAAGTGTAGAAAACGAGGATGAGATCTGTGTCGTTAAACTTTCTAAAAGTGTGTGGGGGCGAATGGATCCCAAAATAGGTATGACTACGTTAGCAGCAATAATAACACTGGCCTAGTTTCTTCTTAACGTCTCCATTATTCTAGTACTTAGTACTCCGATAAGTTTCAGAACACCATCTCTTGCATGCAGTCAAAGCTATAGTACCACAGCATATTTAACTTACATATTATTATTTTCTACGTTATATTTTTGTCATGTGAAGCCATACACTGATATAGGCCAGTTGTACAGGGCTGGCCTGGCCTCCTGGATTCGTGATGGTATTATTTACTCAGGGGGCATCTCCCTACGTCCGCCCCTTTTTCCTTCATGACTATAACACTAGGTAGTTCGGCCAAAAATACAAATATCTCGATTAAATATGTAGAATTGGTATTGGTAACTAGGTATCATGCAGAAAATACATAGGCTGTAATATAATAATAATCAAATGATCATTTTGGGGTTTATGAGACATTATATTACGATTTTGCACCACACACTTTCTGCCAAATGCTCCTTTAAGACCCTTTAAGAGGAATGACCCCAGTAGAGGTAATCAACACAGCAGGGGTCCTAACTGACCACCCCCGGCCACAGGTAGCAGGGAGGGCCGTCACACAGGCTGCACAGGGCCTGGTCATGCATTCCCCCAGTCTGTTATTCTGTGGGGAGCATTTTTTATGCCCTTTGGAGGAAAATGGAGTAATAGATAGAGCTAAAGTATTAACTTTTATTATAAAAATAATTTATATAGAATATGTTGCCTCTCTTCCAGACTCTTCTAGCAATTATTTAAGGAACAGTGGTTGTTGGAAGTTGGGTGAATTCATGCTATATTCATGACTAAATGACTTAGAATTACATTATGAAAGTTACATGTATGGAAAGTATATTGTGTCTACTATATTCTCCCAAGAAATTGTGCATTTATATTGAAATTTGACCTTCTTTTCCCCTGAAGGCAAGGACCATGTCTGCCCTGTCGGTTGCATGGCCCAGCCCACAATGCCAATATTCTCAGCAGTATCAAAAAGTAAAATGTCTGAATTAGATTTTTAAAATGCTTATTAGACATATATCTTAACATTTTAGAAAGAAGAAGAATGTATGTTTCCAACAAGGTAAGACATTATAATGATAAACCTAGCTGAACAGGTAAATTAATACAATACAATATGCCCTTCTTTAGCACTGTGACAGATAGGGAGTAGCCAAACAGGCCAGTCGTCGAACTGCCTAATAACACCGTCAATGCCAAACCCATCATCAAGGACTAACAAGGACATTTCAGAGTGATGTATACAATATGTACGATGTCGTATCCACGGCGGTAAGGGGGGTTGAATCTATGACTTATGAGGGGAGCGTGGAACACTGGTACACTGACTATCGTAAATATTTAGTATGCTACATGCATATATAGGGGTGCAGAGGGGTCCCCCTCTGAGGTCGGAAAGTCGCTGAAATTAAGGAGTCTAGGTCGAAAAGTCGCTTTTTTGGTCCCTTTATGAGCCCTTTTTTGTCCAAAAGTCGCCAGGTCGCATTTATCATTGCCTTAGGTCAAAGTCGCCTTCAAAACGGCCCATGCAGGTCGCGTTTGACCCATATGCAGGCACATATATAGGCGTTTATTATACGATATGGGCTTACACCGTGCTTTTTAGGTGATATTCCCGTTCTGATATTCCTGCATAGCGCACACTTGGGGAGGTGAAATCGTTCTGATATTCTGGATATCAGAACGATTCTGAATTCCCCATTCAGAATCGTCCTGATATCCAGAATATCAGAACGATTCTGAATGGGAATCGTCAGCCATAAAATCCGAGGATTCATGGAGACTCGAACACGCTACATCAAGACTTGAAGTCCGACGTGCTAACCACCACGCCGTGGAGGCGCTGGTAGAGGGAGGTGGCGAAACAAGGAGTCTACAGGCGGATTTCCAGCCCTGTAGGACCATTATTTACCGAGTTACAGAAGAAAAGGCATTTTTTGGTATAATTTCTTTGAAAATCAATATTTTTTTCTAATTTCTTTTTTACTATAAAGGTAGAAGTTGGACTTTACTTAGCCTTTCGTTAAAATAATTCTAGGGATTTTTTTTCACATAGAAGTAGGCATTTTGAAAATGGTTCGTTTCCACCCAGGATCGATCCGGGGACCCTTGGTGTGTGAGGCGTAGACGCTAGCGCCCATGCCTATCCGGCTGTGGTGAACGTGGAGGGAAACGCTGGTTAGGTTATAACATCGCCCCAAGCTGGCCCCCTTACAAATTCTATGTTGGACTCAGTGTTGGAGATTGAGGGCATGACGTAGCCAGGCTCCACCAATCAGCGAGCAGGGTTGGTGGGATGTCAAAACAACATGGCACTACTGGTGTACGAGTGATATTCAGTCAATAATCCTTCAAAATGGCCAAATTAGGACTCATATAAGGTAAATAAGGACATATGAATCGAAATATCGTATAATAAACCTAATAATATATGAATATCGCCGACCTTGGGGTGTGTATAGATGAATAACAAACCTCGGTGCTACGCACCTCGGTTCGTTATTCATCGATACACACCCGCGGTCGGCGATATTCATATATTATTGGTTAAATACATGTAATATAGGATACCATAGTGGCTCTTTTGTGTGTATTCATGTGTGTACATGTACATTATATTCCAGAGCTGGGTCTCATAAATCATAATTAGCATGGTATTTTGGGAATTGGGAAAGTACATTTAACCCATGCAACTAACTGTGAACGTTAATAAATATGATATCAATATACCACTGTCCGACGATAACTCTGGCCAGTGGGAGGATAAAAATATTATAACTACATGTTTAACTATAATTATATACAACGCACGTTGAACCATGCTATTTATATTTACATCAGGTACCATGCTGTACCTTGATCTCTGTACAAAAAAACACGTCATTATGTTTGTTACTGTATAATTAATCTGGCCTCGGGTAATCTCTCAGTTTAGCGGAAGTGGGCGCGGCGCATGCGCATTAAGTAGTTCATTGGATATGGTTGGATCCCGATGTAGGCTAGTCTCGGCTAGAACATAGACCCACTGTAGACCCAACACATAGACACAGGGGGTCAGCCCTTTCTCCTCTATTTTCATCGCTCTAGTTGCCATCTTTGGCTTAGTTACTTATAGTGTTCAGTCATTCTCCTCCCACTTCTTCCCATGTGTCCAGCTCTAGTAAAAATAATAACTATAGTATAGTCTCCGGTGTCTTTACACTGGGAGCTACAATGAGGGTTATAATACCCATAATGGGGGTGCAGAGGGGTCCCCCCTGAGGTCGGAAAGTCGCCGAAATTAAGGGGTCCAGGTCGAAAATTCGCTTTTTTTGGACCATCTAATCTACTGTAAATTTTGTTCAAAGGTCGCCAGGTCGCTTAAATTATTGCCTTAGGTCGGAAGTCGCCTCCAAAACAGACCAGGTCGCCAGGTCGCTTTTGACCCATCTGGAGCCACAATAATAGCACTAAAGTGGAGATGATTTGGAGGGGGGGACTGCATACATGCACCTCCCCCCTCAACATTTGCCAATACCCTGTTGCGCATTACAGTATTGTAAATGGATGACATATATGGGGGGGGGGGGACTGCAGATCATCTTAAGGGTAGTTTAGGGGGAAAGAAATAGCCACAATAATAATATGTTCAAAGTCACCCACCCCCATGCACCCCCCGAAAGAAAAACGAAAATCAGCCAGTACAATACACAGAGGGGATTTGGAGTCAGAGGTCTGGGGGTAGAGTTGCACAAGTCATTGATTGGATAAGAGAATTGAAATATAAAGTACACAGCAGGAAAAACAGGTGAAATTCTCCCTCTACTGTAAGAAGTAGTAAGATAGGGGTGAGGGGCTCAGTGACGTGGGTAAGGCTCGTCTTATCTATAACAGAGGTCAGCGTTTCCTCTACTACTACATCACAGGGTGGTGATTGGGGGCAAACAAAGCTCTCCACGTGGTTAGGTAGTTGTACCATGATAGGATCATTAGACCAAACCTTATTATTTTTACTTACCTGGGTTGTAGTATAGTCTGCAGTTTTTACTATGGTTATGTAATAGATAGACTATGGTTATGAGAGGCTAACTCAAAATAACCACAGTAAACTGGCTGGCACCCTTATAGCCAGTCTTAGCCCTCTGCTGTGGTTTAAGTAATAGATATACTATGGTTATGAAAAGGTATACAGAATTAACCACAGCTTTCTGGTGGGGCCAGACGAGGGCGAAGCCCAAGTCGCCCTACCAGAAAGCTGTGGTTAATCCTACTTAACCCACGGTGGGCGGCTAAGACAAAGGCTTCACACGTTGGGTATATTGCATACCCGAGGGTTAAATCAGATAGACGACACCTGGCCAGGCTTCTCCCACATACCCACTGCCCACTGGTCAGCGACTCGGTGTATAACACCTCGTCTTGACCCTGTGGGGCAGTGGGTATATGGAAGAACCATGTCCAGGTGTCGTCTATCTAACACATACCTTTTCATAACCATTGTCTATCTGTTTTAAACCACGGTATGCAATATAACCAAGTTATGAAGTCTATTGCTCTACCCCACCACCGTGGTTTAAACATATGATATATATGAGAGTGCAGAAACATATATTTATCTTATAGTTATTTAAAATGTATTTATGTGACTGTTACTACCGTAAAACCTCGCGTATAATCCCCACTAGCGTATAAGCCGCAACTCGACTTTGGGCCGATCCTATAAGCCGCACCAGCGATTTGATTCTGGTGACTTATACTGTACTATAGGAGCAAAAACTCGCGTATAAGCCGCACCTTGACTCTATGCCGATCATATAAGCCGCACTAGCGATCTGATTCACGTACAAGCCCCGGCTTATATGCAAGGTTTTACGGTATGTGAGATATGGTTCATATACCCTATCAAGTATTACCCACATGGCGTTTGTTTGCCCCCTACAGTTCTATTATTGGGTGAAATCTACAACTCTAACCTCTACTATAGGGTACCCTTCTACAGTGCGGTGATTTAGAAAACACAACACGTTCCGGCCCATTTCCCCCCGGGTGGGATTTGGCCTTTACAGTTACACCCATGTGCAAATCCCAAGTACATGTATATAAATACTTGTACCATACAGCCGACTCAAATAGCACGTAGATAGCATTTGGCATGCCCTGGCAGAGTATTCTACTGTGTGTGTGTGTTCGGGTACCTATATATGTAGGCTACATTTTAAAGAATTTTAAAGAAGATATTGGACAGCGCTGGTATGCATACCTGCCAGCAATGGCTGTAAGCTATGTTCAATATTCTAATTTATACCGATAGTTTGATGTGAGTTAGACATTATTGTTCATTTATATTTATTATTATATAACTACTACCATAGGCACAGTCTTGGGCAACATAGAAAAAAAGTTTTATATAGGCAATCCAATATACCGGTACATGTATTGTTAAAGGCTAAAATAAAATCATCATCTTTTGGGAGTGGCTATTCTTTAGCACATGAGAGGGTGTCAATCCATCTTGTGGAGGGGTTGGCAAAATTATTTCACCGGTTTCAGCGGAAACAGAAGCACTTTTTTATTCACAAAGTTGCGCATGCAAACTATATCCGACCTCTTGCGTGCCCACTATATTCCACAAACACCCATGTTGGTAGGAAAAACTACCTTTCCCTTATGACGACATTACATTTTGCCTGTGGACACAAAAGGTGTTTAAAAGGGTAGGGAAATAGTATACAAGGAAGTGCGATACTTCAACCTCCGTTAAAGTAAGAAAATATGGGGTTTACCTGCTAGTCATCTATAAATATAGGAAGATACCAATGTCTTCTAAGTGACTAGGTTATGATATACAAAAGGTGACTACTGTATATTATAAGATAAGACTACAGGGCTGTCTGCTGACATGTTTAACATGGTTAAACTCAGCATTATGTAACCCTTTTACACTTGCCCCTTTTACATTTTTGTCTGTAATATTAATCCTCTTTTTCATATATACAAATATCAACCAATCGCGATGTGGCAGTGGATGTGCTACAATACAGATCTGCACCCAATGATAATTCACCTTGGGGAATAAATAGACCTGACCTAGGTCCTGAGACCTGAGCTGAACCTTTTGTCCAATCAATGTTTTATACGTGACTTAGTCCCAAAGTACCTACCGTACCTACCGTAAACTACCCGCGGGTTGTACGCGAATCAACCTCAGCTTTCATTTGATACCAAACATGCCTATTTAGGGTGCGGGTTATACGAGGGTTTTTATTACTGTAGTGGGTCGCCGCTGTACTATTTCTATGGAACCAGTTTGGGTTATATTTGGTATGTGTGTTGCCGTGTATCCAGGCCGCACTCCTGTCTAGTGCCGAGTATATGGTTATATAAGCCCACACCTGAGGATTGGTGGAGCGCGGCCTGGTTATGTGCATTGAGCCATGACCGCCACGTGTCACCCGACATATCTCGGGTACCGTGTCGGCCCGGATGCACCGGCGCGTGGTTACCCGGAGTTCCTCGGGAACTCAAGTGTTTACGAGTAATGAGAAGAGTTACATAACGACCAGTACATAAGACCTGGGGGTTCTGCTAATCGAGGACCCAGTCTTGCTGTGCACTTCGGCCAGCTCGACTGCTCCACAACAGAGCTTCCCCGAACTCTGTTGTACCTTTTAGGCCTAGTCCTGTCGCTGCTTCCAACTTGCGTCTTTCTCTGTTCCACCCTTTGGGGGAACTAGAGGAGATAGACGCATTGGTGCACAACTCCGGGTACAGAACTCCCTCTGGGGGAGTCTGATCCAAGTGGAGTTAATCAAGATGGAAGAGAGCCTTGGAACTCGGGAATTATGTACTAGACCGTGAGCATATACCTCCTGTATGTTCATATGACCACTGGTGTTCAGAAGCCTATTTGATTGTTACTATCCGTCTGTATGATTACGAGCCGTATGTCAGAATGAATAAAGTATAATTTCTGAACAACCCATTTTCGAATCTGGAGTTTTTCATAGCCGATGCCTATCTTAGAATAGCCAACAGCTACATTACTATAGAACAGTACTAACCCAGAAACGGGTTATATGATTCTCCTAAGTTGGGGGTGCGGGTTATACGCGACATGCGGGTTATAGGCGGGAATTTACGGTAATTTTAGAATCAATACTAGCAGTTAAGTCAGATGTCAGATGACAAGATTTGTTTCGTCAATTTTATGAAAACAAATAATTAAGAGGTGAGGGGACAGGACAGACCAACTAGGGGTTCTCATTTTACATCAGCAAAGGGTATACTGTATGCACAATGCTATTAGGGACTATTAGGGCACCAGTCACTCCGTCGTAGCTATGTATTAGATACCCTACACCTGGACAGGGTTATGCCATATAGCCAATGCCCCACAAGGTCGAGATGAGGTGTGATAACACTGAGTCGATGGCATAATCCTGTCCAGGTGTAGGCTATCTGACGTAACCTTCGGTTATGTGAGGGTATTCAATATACCATAGGTGTGGAGCCTTTGTCTCAGGCGTCCACCGTGGGTTATTTTTACATGCCCTCAGCTCCTTGTAGGTTAACCTTTACTCACCTATCTGCACTATGGACGTCTGCCTTGTACACCTGTATCAGCAGTTGTACAGTGTCACCCTTGCCAGCAAAGCAGGCCAGGTGTAAGGCCGTGGTACCCGACAGGATACTGATATCTACAGGGACATCCTTCTCCATCAGCGACATCAGGATGTCATCTGTTCCCATCAGAGCCGCCAGATGTAGGGAGGAGATGGTCTTGATGTCATAGGCGATCAGCTTGAGCATCAGAGGGTGGCTGAGCAGCTCGGGGTTGGTGAGCGAGTGGATGTTGAACTCATAGCGGATCAGCTCCCTCCAGAGGATCGAGTCGCCCAGGCTGAGGAATTCCTCCACTTTGCTGGCATCGTGGGACACGATCCTGTCAAAGAGGTTCTTGGCAGCTGCATGCTTGGCCATCTTGTGGTGGCTTCTGCTAGTGGTCCCAGAACTCAGGTGGTTGTAGACATGGCACAGTGGTCCTCACTCTGACTATTCTAGTGTATGGTATTATTGGGGTCGCTCCAATGAGGTCAGCACAGTGTAATACTGGGTATTGATGTGTGTCAACGCATGGTTGCAATCACTTTGCCATGAGAGATTTTTGATTTGGTCAAAACTATTTAATCAAATGATATATTAATAGTCTTGTTCTTGACATTTGCTATTGTAATCCCTAATTTTTAATCCTTGGTGACTTCCAAGACGATAGTCATAACCAGGGTATTATATACGGCTAGCTGAAATTCAGATTTCCTTAAACAATTAAGGTCAACGGTTATAGTTAAAGATACTTATGAATCTTCAAAAGATTTCCATGATATCACTTGTGGGATGATGTACATGTACATTGGGGTTACACTCCCCCCACAATAATAGTCAGTGAACTGCGAGGTTCTATCCGTTAGGTAATGTAGGTATTGTACGTCCACCGCCTATCCAATTCAGAGAATATAAATACAATGTACTATTTATACACCGTACGTTCCATGAAGTGTCGTCTCACATAGCCTTCGATATCTTACCAACACAGAAGACTACATATATGTATGTTCTGCTATCCCGTGCACTCTTCCAGCCTACTGAATTAACTCAATGATAATACAGCACTGGATATACATAGCAGAGTTGTTCCCGCCATGGCTGCTTCTCAAATGGTGTGTACTGGCGCCTGGTCTTTGGTGCAAGCCGAACCGGGTCACCCTCTACTAGAAACCCTCGTGACTAAAGCCTGGGCCGAGCCACCTTCATAGACCTCTTATAGCTTACTCCATACTGTGTACTGTTCCATTGGATGTTGGTAGTGGATCCCAATTGACCATAGCTCAGGTGCTGGAGATGGGTGGTGGTCAGTCACCTAGGTGGAGGTAGAGGTGTCCTGGTGGTTGGATGCAGGTGTGTAGAGGTGGGAGGAGGTGAAAGTGGCTGATGTGGCCCCTGATACGTGTGTATTACAGGCTCTACATGGGTGGATCTCGTCCCAGCGGGGCCATCTACTCGGGGTCCCCACTGGGCTTTGCTTGGATTTGCTATAAAGTCTACTTCATAATTATGAGCTTTAATGTGGGTCGAACAGATGCCATTTTCGTCTACTGCGCCATTTTCTGTCCAGATACATTCTCTAGTTTGACCATAGATCACCAAGATACCTTTGTTTGGTATATAGGCCTAAGTATTAAATAGCAAATGGTCATAAAATGGCAATAGATATTACCTGACTAAGGCGAGAACCATCAACCTTTGGATTTGAAGGCATGCATGCTACCACTGTGCTATGCAGGCTGTGGTGGTAATTCCCATTGGAAGTCATACCTGATCGTTTATTCAATATGTACATTAATGAGAAAGGAAACCCACCGATATGTTCACTGATTCACTCATTGAATTGATGGACCTATTTATTGCTTCTAATCTAATCAATTCATATACATTTTTGTACTTGAAAGCCGTTTGTAATAAAATAGTTTTCGTTCTTCAAATGCGATGTCATCTTAGCCTAAAAGTATACGAGGTTTATAGCAAAACATTCTCATTGGGCTTCTTCAGGAAATCCATATCTTATTGTTCTCATGTAGTTACAGTTTGGTTGTGTCAAGGATCTCCAAGTGATAATACTAACTTGGCCACTGTATTTGTAGTCTACAGTACACTGCACAGTCAGTGCAAACGACACCAATTTCTGCCTTTTATATATGCTGAAATATTCGCGGCTTTTGATATATAAGTAAATATCCGAGCCAAAGGTCTTATTTTAGAACATGTGTCTTATTCTAAAGTCATATTTCTCATTTTAAAAGAAAGCATAATATAAAATAGTTAGACCCTCAGTTGGGAACCCCAATTCCCTCTAGCCCAGTTGGGAGTGTCCCTGGTGGTAGCAGCCATGCGCACTGACCGTGACGAGGGCACTACCCAACCGTGGAGGAAAGACGTCTATAAGGGGCAGAAGGGTAGTGCGCGGGGGGGGGGGGGTATTTTTATACAGGCTCATTGGATATGCATTGCGACACGTGGTAAAATAAGATTAATAGCATTGCTACTATATAATATGTAATACAAACTGGGCATTGTGAGTTTCTTTATTTAGAACATACATTTCTGGTGTGTTGTATGTATTTGTCACATTACAAGTATGGGCATGTGTAGCTGTGGCCGGGTGTATACCTGCATGCACACTACTCTGCCCTGGATGACCCTGCATTAAGGTGACCTATGACTTGTGTAGGTCACACTATACTAGTAGCAGACAAGGTTCTATTCTACTTGAGCTGTATGTATGTCTATAGGCTATAAGAGGGATAGGCGTCATGTACCAGGCTGGGCCGCAAAGGCCAAAACAAGTATTTATTTTGGTGTGTTTCTGTGTAACGGCGTAAGATCACCTGAGACAGAAGATTGGCCAGCTACTTTTTTATAATGTAGATCTATATCGAATTGAGGACATGTTGTGGTGGTATAACTGACCTTCTCATTAACTGTGAAAATTGTGTAGACATATGAAAATAATCTAAATAGTATTACTACAATGAATTAGAGGACGGCCCTACTTATTTTTAGCAATGTCGGGTGGCCTGAAACATACAATGATAGTGTCCGTGCCAAATATCATCAAACATTATGCCAATATAGGGTGTATGGCTGCATACAGGCGCATCTACATATAGATAGCTGCTCTATTCTCTGTGTTTACCATTGGCAATAGTGGCACATAATTATTCTACCACTACTTCGTATTGCCTGGGTTAGGCTGCCTCTGGCCAAATGGAATCGTTCACAGAGAGGTGGTTCCGACCCCCTGCCCCAGTACTACGTAATGGGTGTGTACAGTGGGGTGACTTCCCATTATAGAAACTAACACACATAGCATAATCCATAGTAAACCCTCTGGAAATCTGAAAATACATATATAATATGCTAGTAGTGCCCATTCTATAACATTAATATAAATTGATGATTTGGCAAAATATAATGCATTTCTGACAATCAAATCTCCTCTTTTCCCAAAACGATAAGTCATGGCATAAATCTCCAGAAAAAGGTGTGATTTCCCATTATGTTCCCATTTTCCATGGAAATGAGGTTTAGCCAGACTTTGCATTGCCATTTCCCTGTCATTTCCCTTGGAGGCCCAACAGGACAGATGCAGGGGAGGTCTAACGCGGAACAGGCTAGAACAAAATCCCACCACTACAATGGAGTATTGCATCACTCTCGTCGTAGCATTTTATGTTGTAATAATAGGTTTTACATGTCAAGTGCAAGGTCAGTCTTTTGTTTTATATTTTCATGCTTTGGTCTACCGATTCATGGTCCAACAGAGGTACTTTCATGTTTATGGGTTATGAAAATTACAGCTGTATTTTTGTTAAGCATGATCTTTATTTTTGTTTCTAGCAATTTCTTTAGTATAGACAGAGCTGAAATACGGAAAAGAGGAGTTCAATTTTATCATTTCACAATAGTAGTATGATGCAACTTGTATTGCTTTCTGATTCAGATATAATAACACTAGAGAGCATTTTGAATTCACATAAGAAAAATATTTTAGTGATTTAAAAAATATATAAGCAACACAACTAGAGTCAAACATCGGTTTCAAGGTGGCTTTTATTTAACTGAATATTGAACCTATAGATTCGACTATAGACCCCATCGGGGTTCATATATTCTACCTCTATATCATAAATGACTACCATTCCTAGGTGATTACATCATTGGTAACATCAACTGTTACACGTGTAGGGAGGAGAAGGACAGTGCAGCATGTAACCGGTACACCACACCATGCCCATCTTACACACACGTAGGTAGAAGCTATTGTTCCTCCTTTTTATTATTTTGCCTTATTTCCTTTTCATAACATCCCCAGTGTCTTGTTTAAGAGAAAGGAAAGGGACAAGTATTCTTTCTATGCCTCCAAGTAACTCTAGATCTTTTTTCAAATTTTCTCTCTTTATTTCTGGCGTTTATTACTATAAACTACCTTATAAGCATTGTACAGAAAAATATAGTTTACCATTAAAGATCTGCTCAAACCGTTTTTTTTTCAAATCAGGCTCAAATCAGAAAGCTTACTAGTAAGAATGATGTATCCCCCAATTAGGACATAACATGGTAATATACATGTATTGTATAGCACTCTCATTCGTCCCTCATTGTCGTACACGTCCATAACGTTGTAGGCGTGTCGTTTGCACTCAACTATATCTTTATTGTAATTATTCGTTTCATCATTAAGGCGTGTGAGACCCAGGTGGACAGTCCCCCTGGCGGGGAGGTGGTTATCAACAAAAGGTGTGTCAACATAGACTACTGCTATGCCGAGGGTTCCACATACTGCCACCAGGATCGCTGCAGTTACTGCTGCTCTGAGGACCTCTGCAATGTCGATCTTAGCTATGGTAATGGGCAGTTGTGTATCGATACCTATGATAATGGGGTTTGAGTATCGTTGTGCCTCTACATGGGTAAAAATCGACATGCGCGATACGGCGACACGGGGGTTTTAAAAATCGACACGTGCGACACGGGGGTTTTAAAAATCGACGGACACAGAAAATTTAGGGATAAAAATCGACAGACACAATAAACCTTGGGATAAAAATCGACGGACACAGTAAACCTTGGGATAAAAAGTGACAGACTCATCGCAGGGGAGAGCAAGGGCGTTATTGTGAGGTGTGTGACCGCCACAAGGGGTGGTCTAGGCGGGGGGCACAGCCAAGAAAACTGGAGGGGGGGGGTGCTATATACTCTCACACCTCGTCCAAGCAGCATTCTCACACCTGCAGCCGGTGTAAGAATGCTGTGGCTGGGGGGGGGTAGGGGTAGGGTGTATTTGTCCCTCTATATTATGGGTAAAAATCGACGACACGGCCCTTTTCTTGCTAAAAATCGACACGGCGACACGGTCAAAAATACGGGTACCCATGTAGAGGCACATTGTTACCTATGATAATTGTGCCTCTACATGGGTAAAATCGACACGGGCGACACGGCGACACGGCCCTTTTAAAAATCGACACGCGCGACACGGCCGGGACACGGCCCTCTTGAAAATCGACGGACACAGAAATCTTTGAAATAAAAATCGACAGACACATATAACCTATGCATAAAAATCGACTGACATAGTGTGGGCAATGCACTATAGTGGGTGAGTTATGAAATGATGTATGCTGGTGGGCTCTCACACCTAGTCCGAGCACAGGTGTAACATAGTGTTTGTGCCTCTACATAGCTATTAAATAAGTAAAAATCGACACGGGTGAAATAGCCCTTTTAAAAATCGACGGACATGGACAGTGTATGGGATAAAAATCGACACGGCGACACGGCTCTTTTGTACTAAAAATCGACACGGCGACATGGTCAAAATTCTGGATACCCATGTAGAGGCACATAATTGGCAGTTGTGTATTGATAACTATGGTAATGGGGAGTTGTGTATTCTTACCTATTGTGATTGAGAATTGTGTATAGTGATGTAATGTGATAATCTTACCTATGGTAATGGGGGACTTGTGTAGTCTCACATAGTATAATTGGCTCCCTCCACACTTGAATGGAAAGACAAAAGAAACTGCCTGCTTCTATAAAACATACAAAACAATTAGAACTGATGTGGCAAACAAGTATCACTGTTGTGGCAAAAATTAACACTGGTATGGCATAAGTCAGTTAAACCACACCAGAGCCCTGTACTCAGGATATTGGCTAAGTCACGGCTGAGCACACTCGTCTGTGACTTGTGATCAGCCTTGATTGTTGCCAATATCCTGAGTACAGGGCGTTAGATGTAGTTTAAACTACATGCAATGTCAAACTTACCTATATATATGATAAAAGATTGTGATTGTAAATATATCATTGGCGTTCTTATCATCAATAATTATTAAGGAATAAACGGTACGGAGAAGGAATGCCGCTCAGAGAAGGGCAACCCTGGGGTACCTGGCCTGCCAGGGCTAAGGGGCGACCCAGGACCTCCTGGGGTGCCAGGTATGTACATAGGCCTACTGTAGATGATTTGTCATTCATAGCTGAAATGTATACAAATGGATATTGTAATGTAGCATTTAATTCTGCTATGTTTCGACATATAGCTCCTATATCAGGATCAACCCATTGTTACTTATATTTATCAGAGGACCAACAATGCCTCTCATAGATAAGCAATATAATATATGAACATACAAATTTATATTATTACATTATATTCATGTACATAACTTATATGTATGTCTGGAGATATATCTGCATATATAATTTTGTATAACTGTAACGATAACATGGCTTCCGTCATTAGGTCCACCTGGGATGAATGGTCGGCCAGGGTCTAAGGGTGCTCCTGGACCAAAAGGGGAGACGGGTCCCCCGGGGGCATCAGGACCTCCAGGACCTCCAGGGCCGGCCGGACCTCCAGGGACCCCCGGCAAACCTGGTACCATGCCTAAGGGGGAATCGGGTTCCAGAGGTGAGGAAATGTCAATGTAGGATTTATGTTAAACATTTCCTTTTTATCCTTCCCCATCCTCCACCCCAGTATATAACGTTTCTCTAAGGCTCCGTATCGTGGCAAAACGTTTTATAACGTTATAAGCGTTATTTTGACGTAAAATAACGTACTCCTTTTAGCTGGGACATGAATAAACCATTTTATAAATATGATAGCATTTCATTATATATCATTATTGTAGTAACAATTATGTATTCTTGGAGACGGTGCCATTGCATTGGGAAGTCAGTGACCCCCCCCCCCATACAAAATGGTCACTCCAAAAAACACAGGTGATCCCATCTGGCAACCCTTATGAGATTGATAAAAAAATGAGTTATGTGCCCCCCCCCCCCTGGTCAGTCCCTAAAATGAAGGTAGGCCCAATATCGACACTATTACCCTCAAACTATAACTGTTATATAATATATATTGATAAATGAAAAGTTCAATTCAGTACCCCACCCCCCCACATACAACAAATGGTCACTCCATTAAACAAAGGTAGGCACAATACGGATACTTTCAGGACAGGGGTACGACCTCTGGGGCCATACCATGCGTCCATCTGCACCTAGACCTACACCCCCGTGTACCTGCCCTGACTGCTGGACAGGGGTACGAGCTCTGGGGCCACACAGCCAAAAATAATTAAGTCAAGTAGGCTGTACCTCGTCACCCCTACTTGACCGCCGCCTGCCAGACTTGCTGACTCAGCGTTCTAGGTCAACAACCCTGAATTTGCACAACAACATCGCCCTAAATGAATGGTGACCTAAGGACCTAAATTTTGGATCAAAATAATTAAAATGTAAATTTCTTTTGAAAAGCATGTGCTTCCGGTGGATCTCATCTACATACTGTCTGAACAAATAGATGATATCTATTTGGAAAGTATGGATAAAATGCAAATCCAAAAGGTGTTATTTTAAAAAAAGAGACTTTAATTTGATCACATAGGTGACCAAACCACCTAGATCCAGGATCAGACCTCAGTGACTAGTAAAGAAGATTCTCTATAAAAATACAACACTATAAAGAATAATGGCACCGTCTAATGGTGCTACTTTCTCTATCAATTTGAATCTAGTTAGCCAAGAGCCTATGTTTTGCTACACTAGTCATTTGGTTCTCGTCATAAATGAATGGTTGGTGAAACGTGTATGTTTTAGTATCCTAGTGGTAGTGGGAACCTCTACTGAGTCAAACCCCTTTGTATTGAGTGTATGGTTCTTGTTGCTCGTCCTAGAGGGCAGCAGGGAGTGGAGCGCTTCCTCCTGGAGTAAACTAAGAAGTATACACAAAGTGCACCGGGTGTCGGGCACACAATCATTATACAATGCCCCCACCCCTTTTTCAAAATCCTGTACCCGCCCAGGTACATTCCGATCATCCCCCATTGTTTTTATGAGATGATAAATCCTAAATTCCCAGCTGGATTTATTCAGATAATAATCGGTTTGAATTTCACGTTGATTAATGGAAAATGGAATAATTGTCATGTGGGGAAGACTAATGTCAATGTCAGAACCGTGAGAAAAGTCTTTGGTCAGAAAGAAGATTGCCAGAGAGCATTATAACCTAAATGTAAACGTAGAATGAGCTCATTTTCTGTTATTATAGTGGGAAGACACAGAGAAGGTTCGTCACAGTGCTTTGATCAATGCACTACATGTATACCCTTTAGTCGGCATGATACATGAATCCAGCTCTGCCGAGTAACCCACTGGCCCTGCATTCATGCATGTATCATCGTGTGATGTATGCGTCCGTCACTAAGGCAGAGCTAATAGCGCAAGCTTTCTAGAATGTGCCATCATGAGTTATAGTTGTACAGGGTCAGTGGGGTGCACACTCTATTTGTGGAGCCCTTGTCAGGGTCTCTCACCTGCATGGTAAAGGACTGATAATCAGTGTTGTGGTACTATTCGTATAGGGCGAGTTAGCGTTGTAGATTGCACCTAATAATAGAACAGTGGGGGAAAAACAAACGCCACATGGTTGATACTTTATAGAGCATATGAACCATATCTCACACAGTAACAGTCGCTCAAATGCATTTTGAATAATTATAAAATAAATATAATGTTTCTGTACTCTCATATATATGATTTGTATAGTAAAAACTGTAGACTATAGTACGATCCATGTAAGTATATACTAGTACTAAGGTTTGGTTTAGTGATCCTATCATGGTACAACTACCTAACCACATGGAGGGCTTTGTTTGCCCCACCCCCCCCCCCCCCCCCAATCGTAGTAGTAGAGGAAACTCTAACCTCTGCCATACAGGCAATGCTATAAATAGCGTCAGTTGCGGCCCATGCTATGCGGATTGTGTGCAGCATGGATGCAACATGATGTCTATTACGTCATGGCTCAACAGAGCTGTTACCATGATAAAGATAAACCGCTGGATGCTATATTTTTGCTATGTATGTCTCTCCCCCCCCCCCCTCCCCCCCCCCCTCATTCATTGAATGGCTGCCAGGATGTTTATTCTCATTTGTTGACAGGGCTTCCTGGATTGATTGGTTTGGATGGATCTGAGGGAGATCCTGGTACTGTCGGTACACAAGGGTCTAAGGGGTATAAAGGAGAACAAGGTAGGTGTACGTCTAAGGGTCATACTGAATATTCCTTTTGTACTGAAAGTGCACACTTTAATATGCTCTACCAGAATAGATTCACCATAAGTAGGACATGTACCCTGAGACTACCGACAATGAGATTTGAGATTATTCATGTATAATTGCGAACCTTGATACTAGCTCGCCAAACTACTTTCATATAGGGAGCCATGTATACCTATCATGGACGGTTAAGCTATACCCGATCAATTCGATCACCTACACTTCTTACCAACCCAACCAATAGCATTAACTCACCTGGATACATTGGTCTTACCTTCCTTCTGGTTTGTTTCCGACAGCCCCTTGTGACTGCCCCGGTTTCCGCCCTCCACCACCTCTAGTGGCTTTCTCCGGATCGGCCTCGGACGTGAAGCGTTCCGGGGCGGATGAATACACTCCAGTCATACTCACCCGCCTATTCGTCAACACCGGAAACGGCTACAACAATGACTCAGCAACTTTTGTGGCACCACAAAATGGCGTCTACCTTTTCACATTCACCGCTAGCGCCAACGGGATCGGAGCGGCACCACTAGTCCTCTTCCGGAACGAAGTGCATCTTGGGCAAAGCGGAAGGAGTACTTCGGGGTCGACAGGGCCATATCCGCTTGGAGCCAACCAGTTGTATTCGACTTTGGATCGGGGCGACGAGGTCAAACTCAAGGTCAAACACAACAGCGTGCCGTTGTGGTCTGGTATCGTGCAGCAGTTCTCGTCTCCAAGTGACGTCATGTTTGCAGGCCACCTAGTGGGTGCTTTGTGAAGTATGTCCCCTCCCCTGGTCTAATTGCCTTTCTATAGATTTGCCCATATCAATCAAATTAGATCTATATACGATCTATTCCCTACTAAAGCCACTCCAAAGATGGGTTTTCATCACTGCACGCGCCCTAGAAACTAGGTTATGAGAATATGAATTCTTAATTTTCTTGATGCTGTGAGCTAGAAACAATTTGCATTTCCACAACATGTATATGCCATGTACCTACCACTAACTACTAAAACAAGAATATTTAGTCACGGTACACTGATCTCACAAACCCATTAAGACTGCGCTCTCGTCATGTTCTTCATGGCTTTGGTGAGTTGGTGACTTTTTGAGTTGTCTAAATGTAGGGCGTCCATTTTAAGGCAGCTTTAATTCAAACTCCACTGAATCTTTAATTTGAATATAATTATTATGCTAGTTCTCAATTGCGATAATGATTCATAATCATAGCAAGCCAGAAAATTAGCGTGAGCCTGAGACAATGATGAAGATGATAAATATGAACTTTTCGTCAAGAAAGTAGGGTAGATCCACGTGGAGTTGGACACATACCTTTAGGCTAACACTTGAATTTGTGTTTATTGAAGCTTTCTAATCTATCCATCTGTGAATAATGGTAAAGTTTAGGTGCAAGTTTGTCCAATAAATCACCAGTACAAGTCTTATCATCGAGGAGTAATTAGAAATATCAGTGCCCAACTCATGGTGAATCTACCCTAGTGGCAATTGACAGTTCCAGCCTTGGTAAGGCTAACACCTGCAGGCTTCATTTTAGACGCTATAAAACCTGATAGAATTCGTGGAATAATGTTTAGGAGCTCATCGCGCTATATTACTTGTATATTATATTTGAGAGTTTCCTGAACGATTCTCTTTATTTGTGAATGGGCGCTAATCCTATGAAATTAACGCAACGTGAAAATTGGGCTTAAAAGTGTCGCGTATTGAGTTTCTGACAGGGGGTAGCTGCTGCCGTTTTAGTAAATCGCAACACTGCTGCATACCTAGGTTTTCCAAATCCCACTGTAGGCGATTTAGACAAGGAAAGAGTTGTGTATTGGACTGTGTCATGGTTTTAGTTGGGGGGAGTTACTTCACTGCATGATTTGTCTTGATTATTTCCTCTAGATTAGCCTGAAGATATCTGGAGTGGCACCCCTTTACAAACCATACCTCTCACGTACTGTAATAAGCAACATTTTTCACCAGAGTCGGGAGAAAATATCAAAATGTTTTGATGTTAGCAACTTTGCAATACACAACACTCCCATGCCAATATTGGCCCCCTCGTATCTGATATACCCCTGCAATATCGGCTAACAGACCTTGGTTTCTTAATAAACTACATTTTTCTCTCGCATTGTGGATTTGACCTTTAGGGTGAACACCAAGTGCAAAGTGAGCATTGATTCAAAGAAGAGAAAAAACGTTAAGGTCAAATCCCACAACGCGAGAGAGGGTCAGAAAATGTTGTGAATTGGTCTCATTGCCGATTTTGGGCCTTATTTTGGCTAAGACAGGCCCAAATCGGTGAGAAAGGGTTGCCTTTGTCTTGTGATTTGGGAAATCACAAGGACCAATTGAGTTAGATATTTGCCCCCGGAGGGCCTAGAAAATGTTGCTTATTGGAATATGTCAATGATTTGACTTATATAGGGGGGACACTCCAGATATCTTTAGGCTAATTGAGAGGGAATAGTGAGGACAAATCATACTGTGAAGTAACTCCCCTCAAACAGATCCATTAACCAGTCCTGCACGCAACACTTTACTTGCCTATTATTGATCACTGTGGGATTTGGAGAGGCATAAGATCATGGGACAGTTGCCCCTTGTTTTTATGTCCATAATCAATACTTTCTGGCCCACTTTTCGCGTTGTGGGATTTGACCTTTACAGTATGTGGATAGAATTCGTGGAATAATGTTCAGGAACTCATCGCGCTATATTACTTGTACATTATATTTGAGAGTTTACTGAACGATTCTCTTCATTTGTGAATGGGCGCTAATCCTATGCAACTAACACCGCACTTAGGGAGAACACCAAGTGCAAAGTGGGCATCAATTCAAAGAAGTGAAAAACGTTACAGTATGTTTTTTTGTTGAGAGTTGAGGCCCCTAATACACTTGTGCAATAAATCGGTACGATATCCTTCCATTTGGAAAATTACGCATCAATTCTGCTAGTAGCGGATGAGCCCTTATTTTGATAAAAAGAGAGAAAAAATTGTTGTATGTAGTATGACGAATCACTGTGTGACCTGTCTTGAGGTGGGTGCAGTGTATGGTAGGAAGAATGGAATGCATGTAGTACTTGGCTTTCTGTGTTTTAGAATTTATCAAATCAAAAAAACTGATTGTATAGTTCGATCTGGACCCATAAATGTACCGTTCAGTGGTGTGTAAAGCTATTCAGAATAAACTGAATGGATTGGATTCGTACGCATCCAATTAAATTCCAATGTATTTGTTAAAATATAGTTTTAATACAAACAAGCCCTTGGTTGGAATGTTTTTTCTCTTGTACCTGGCATGTTGTTCGTTTTTATTCCTCCTCTCTCTATATATTTTAATACTCATATTGACATGGAAATATCGTCAGACACACCTAGAGTCAAAAATGAATGGTATCTGTGATATATATCACAGTAGAACCAGGGCAATTGTAGGTCAAATTATAATTTAAGGGGCATGTCCACACTAATGGGGCCGTGTCCACACTCACGGGGCCGTGTCCACACTTACGGGGCCATGTCCACACTCATGGGCCCATGTCCACACTCATGGGCCCATGGCTTGCTTGATTGATTGGGTTGTTTAACGTCCAAGTGTACTTTGATGCCTGGGACATATCTCAAGTTGGCAAGGAGTCAGCCACAAATAGTGGTAGTCTGCCTTGCAGTAGTAGGACCACTCATGGGTACGTGCCCTTGCAAACTCATTGTCAACTAGTACTTTACCTTCAATATTGCGTCCTCAGAGCGTCTCAAAAAGCGTCTCACCCCATTTTTACATAAGAACAAAGAGGATTCTGTGCAAAGTGACACTTTGCAAAGGTCTCTAGTTTACTTAGAACCCCATCCTTTAGCATTGAGCTGAAAAGGTTGGTTTTGTGCTGTTTAGGTGACTTTTCAATATCTATTTTGTATATAAAATATTGCTTTTTTTGTTTCAATCTTTGATGGCATGGATTGGCATTGATCAACACTTGTATGCTGCTGCATTTGAATATTTTATTTGCACATTTTTCACAGCAATATTAGAGACAGAATGGAACGGATTTTTTTTGGCAAAAATCACAAAAATACCTGTCATATAAGAACCTGGCACAGGGGTGGGTGCCCTGGTTCAATAGACATGGTCACATACAAGATACACTAAAATACTCAAAATGATATGACATATTCCTGAAAATTTATATATATTTGGCCTGATTATATCTGGACTGCCTCAATGAATTTCTATCTTTTCGGGATATTCTCCTAGTAATAAGTAAATAAAAGCACAACACAATTGATGTCATAGAATCAGTTTATTTTAGTCACATAGTTCCCTCTGTTCTCAGAGCCTCGTGGGAACACATAGTCATGGAGATCTTCGCGGCAGGTTGTACCAAAACTTTCCCATTCTACAATAAATTACAAACTGGCCGTGACCAGGTCGAGCAGTATCACACAAAAGCATCTCTCTATAACTACATAAAGGGTGCACACAAAACTACACTGGCCATCGCGGGATACAGGGTCCCCAGGAAACAAAAAAACAACACGTTCTACAACGTCATATAACGTTTCTCTATGGCTCCATAGTTTGACAAACGTTATATAACGTTGAAAACGTTATTTTGACGTAGAATAACGTATTTTTGTTAGATGGGTCACCATGGTAACTGGTACTATGGTGTATGTTTATACACTACAAGAGAAGTGACATTATAACATGTCTACGCGCTGTGACAAGCACTGGTAGTGTGTCGAATTGGCCTAAATCAGAGTGTTACCATGGTGAATTGTGCCTCACCATAGTACAATGTGCACAGGCCCGAGAAGGGACAACGACTTATCATGTATATGTGTACACGTTTAGGGGCACTACAGTGAAATAGGGGTCAAAGATCTTCCAGAGGAAAACTTATAAATGTAATGATGAAGAGAGAAGCACTAGGCAAGATTGAGGTTTCTCTAAAGATTGGAGGATTCTTAGCTTTCTTGTATGGGCAGAGGTCAAGATCTTCTACCTATCTACCTGACGGTGGACTTACAGGACACTGGTGGTCAGAGGAGGTAGTCAACGACAATGGATGAGTTTGGGGTAGACTTTCGTTTTTCTACATTAGCCTAATGGGCGCTGGGTGGTAGAAGACGCTTGCTACTACAAATGAATTTTACTACGAGGCAAACCTGTGCCATTGAAGAACAGGGGCCAAGTCACATGGAATGAATTAGTTCACCTGTTGACGTCATGACAGAGTGAGATCAAGTTTTAGAATCAACTTTAACAGGTTGACATGTCTGTCCCTTAGGATGGTTGACGATGGAGATCATCTTCAAGTCGAGATCATCTCTGAGACCTTACAGTATGAGTGGTTTAATATTCACAATAGCCAAGAACATTACTTACTATCCAGTTCTCAATACAATGTTCCACAGAGACAGTACTTGCAACTGGGGGGTGTTCCATAATTAACAGGTTCAAGACGCTAGGTAAGAATCCAGGTCAGTCTATAAAATGAGCTAGCGAGGTAATATGGCACACCTCTCTTGGTGGTTTCATTGGAGATTTTTCAGGTATAATCTCATTTTTTCAAATTTGTGAGTCGACAAATTGTTCAAATTTCTAAAATATATGTTGATCCTATTTACTGTGAAACACCCCCGGGTTGAATATAACACACCCACTGTGCACGGTGTATCGTGATGAACCACTCTTGGGTGTTTTTTGCACTGGGTTGAATTTATAAAAGAAAAGAAAACACCACCAGACAGCATTATTTCATTATTTGTTAGGAATTGAAGTATGCCTATCAGAACAGAAATATAAAAAGTGGGGGAAATTATTTGAAAATCTGTCGATAGTGCTGTGATGCACTTGTCTAGTTCTAGCGGCTATACAGCGTTTGACTAATACTATGGAATCACATTATCTAACATATCATATACATATATTATCTCATATTGAGCAATTGTCAGGCTTATTAGCTACCTCAATTAAGTCATAGACCATTGACACTTATCCCATGATGCTAAATGTAAGCATTACAGAAAGCCAGGATATTCCTGCTCATCACATTTCCTACAGAAGACATATTATTGTCTATTAATGCTAAACTATACCGATAGAACAGAGTATATCATCCTCATTAGAACATCTTATACATTAATAAGAGAGCCCCTTTAATGTGAATAACTTTCACCAGAGATGTACTGAAATTGTCCCCTATAGGACACCGGACTGGTATTACTTGTTGTACAGGTTACTGCAAACGTGGATATATTTACGCTGTACATATTTTCGCGCATTTTGCGGAAATGAAAAATCCGCGGAAATATGTACCGAGCGAATATTTTTCCAGAATAGTTAAAAAACTACAATACTCCAAAATTCGTGCATATAATACGTGAAATTTACCTTTTAGCAAATTCACGAAAATGTATACATGCGAAAATATCTACGTTTACAGTTCTCGAAATCGACCCTACATGAGACTTAATATTATAGGCAGTAAATTTCACTTCACACAGAAGCACCTACTATGTTATCATACATAGTTACATACTATATGGTCATCAAAAGTCCAAGATAATAATTATAGTGTCAGCTCAGAGTATTTTTCTAGATATATGTTTTTAATCAAACCCACACAACAAACCAAAACTAAATGTGCTGTGTCATTGTTGAAAGTAACTATCAATCATTGTGAAATCTTTTCTGCCATTCTATTACTAATATTAGTGTTATTTCTATTTTTGTGTCAACAAAATTAATCTAGTATAACATTCAGAACAGGAAACAAACTACTTCATGAAAGTGTAAGGCAATGAGCTGTTAATCTAGTTGAGGATATTAATTTTGGGGAAGGTCATATGGTTATAATGAGTATAATATACCGTACCAGTTCGAGTTAAATCACGAGCAATTTGAACAACGTTACATGCTGATATCGACAATTCCATTAGTTCATTCAAACTTTATGAATTTGAATTTCATGACTTCCTTCCGAAAAGGCTGATAAATACCCCCTTTGTTTTCCTGAGTGTCTTTTCTTAGGCCTGAGGCTATTTTTGCGAATTCCTCGAATACAAATGTCACTTCCCTTAACCGCTTTTTGATCAATTCAACTCAGTGTTATTTCCCGGTCTTGAACTGTATGCAATTTACACTTATTCGGTCAGGCCAGCATTTCTTAGCAGTGAACTTCCTATTTTTTAAAAATCTATTCGCTTGAAGAATCAAATTTAAGTTGTAAAATTCAGACTTTGGACTCAAATCCACAATCCAACCAGTTGGGGTATAGGTTAGAGAGGGCAGGCAGTGAGTAAGAACAACAAGCAAGGCAAGCTGTTATTTTGCAGAACTTTATACTCCTTTATTTTCTGAACACCAAATTAAATACAGAGTACAGTACATTTGACATCAGTTAACAGTCTAGTGAGAGGCATCAGTGTCGACAACAACACAAGAGGCCGGACTCCATTTTGTTTTATTTTTTTAAGTACGCTCCTCATCGTAGAGCTTGGACACAGGAAGCCTAACAGCGGGCCCCAGAGCGTAGTAGTAGTAGTAGTAGTAGTACAACTTCAACATTTGGATTAATACTGCCTTTGAATCTTGTTTCATCTGTTCACAATCTGATGACGTCAGAGACACCCATATGACGTCACAGACAAAACACGTGACACATTCCCTACAGCACAACCAACTGGCTCAGCAGAAGTTTTTTTTAACCTTTTTTTTCTGTATGGCATAGCCCAGAGTTAGCATTATATTATCTATATATATATATAATATACCTATATAAAGAACCATTCTTCTCTGTGTGTATTGTAATTAGTATCACCTTGTGATCTGGAAGAACAACAACCGTCAATTGAAATATAATTATCGGTAAAAACCAGCAATTGTCAGCGCGAGAGCGTCACACAGTTGTAACCATGGAACACTTGACTGGTTGGTATGGAAACGCGGGTCATTCAACAGGTCAAAGTTCAAAGGTCGTTGTCTTGAAACTGAGCTCCGCCAGACGTCACAACTATTCACTACTTTATGACATCATTTGACTACTGACGCCACTACAAAAGGTACTAGAATGCTGTAATCGAAGAAGATTTTTAGTTGTTGTCTATTTTGATGATTCAAGTTTACTGGACAGTCAATCAAAAATCATCTGGACTAAGAACACAGTATCACGACTGGCAGCCTTTAACACTTACTTAATTTCCATTTTTATTGGCAGGAGGGTCTCTTTCGGGTACATAGTGTTCGGAAACGGAAGACCGCCGATCGCGCTTTCTAAGCGAGGAACGACAATCTTCCGCTTAATAACACAATGCTCTATTCATACAACCACCATAAATTCATTGCCCTGGTTCACCCTGCATTTTTGTAGCTACCGATTCTCAGCATCTGCGAACAAGATCTCTTGTTTCAAATTAACATACTCTTTTGACAACACATCGCATCAGTCACCCTAGCTTTAAATAGTATGATCAGTATCATTCTGCTATAATTTAATGATAATAATAGTATCTGGTATTATTTGTCATCAATAACTAATTAATAATTAATAACCAGAACGTGCTCGGGCACCAGTCACATACACACATCACATAGTAAGTCAGCACACTGAGACCCGCGGACATGGAACCTAGAGTAAAATGATCAAGAGGACACTCAAGAAAACTACAGTAGGTATGCTCATATACCTAGCCCTAGACCAGACTATTAATCAAGTCAGTTTGATTCTGTTGTTCGCCAGTATCGCCCATTAATACAGTAGTGACACATGGCTTTAATAATATAGCTCCCCATTTCCTGTGACCCACTAACTACATCCATTGACCCCAAAATAGAAAGACATGCTGTTCATTTATTTTCGCCGCTCGTTGAAAGCGACTACCGGCTTTGACCGATCAAGTCGACGAATGTTAAAACCTAGTCGCGAGATCGGGTGACACATATATAACAACCCTTAATGATGCACACTACTCTGTGGGTTAACATCTGGGATTCCGCTGTCGTTGATCAGTATGTTACATGCCTATATGACAACATTGCACATTTCTAGGTAGGAGGTGGCGCTGGTAACAGTGTAGATTTAGCTTGCGTCCTCTGCTTTTGTGTCTATTGTCTTTCCCACCCAGCGATAAGGATACATTAAGTACATTGTGGCAGTGATCCAAATCGCATCCCCCACCCTCAAACACCCCCTCGCCCCATATGTATAACACACAGCATCATGTGCTCAAGCACTATTTCCAATCAGAAATAAAATACTAGACTAGGGTACATTCCCTATGATATCAGCTAGTCGGCTAACTAATACACACTGCATGCAAGCCCAAAAACATCACCACCCCAGTATAGCAGCTATGCGCTCATGGAGATTCGGGTTGTCGAAGGAAGATTTTGGCTTAGGATTTACTTTTATCTTATTATCTGTCACATATGGCGTAATTCGATGAAGCTGCCATTGTGTTTGGCTTCCTCCCCCCCACCAGACTGCAGTTACATTTTCTGGACTCCCTCCCTCTGGGCTGCCACAAGAAGGTCAACGTTAGCAGAGAAAAATAACTACATTATGTCACGCAACAACACACAACTTCCAGAAAAGTGTGTCCCAAAATACAGGCATCCTCTCTTCTCCATAGGTACTCTACTATAAAAGTCTATCTAATGATGATGCAATTAATAATATTGATATCATCATCACCAGTAACACTAGTAGCTTAACATCACTCCTCTCAAGTGACAAATTGACAATACCTCTGGCCATGATCAATAGTATTAATGAATACATTAAAATTGTCTAATGAAAAAGCTGGAAGCCATTCTGTCCATAATATGGAGTGTATCTGCACTGGTGCACCTGAGATGTGGGGGCTTCCTTAGCACGGAACATGTATATACAAACACAGGGGCTCCTCCCACCCCCTTCCCCCACCCCAAAAAGTTGGAACCCGCACAATCTACACCATTAAACAGCGACACCTCTATCATCCTGCGATATGGCAAAACACTGTTGACTATTTTCATTGTTAGTTCATCTTATTTAAAGGCTTCATTCAACATTGACAATAATGAAATCACTAATTTCATTAAGCCCTTAAACCCCAAAATTATTTTCCTACTATTATTTATGATTGGCTGCTCATTCGAAGAGGAACTTTTGACAACTGTGTTCATATGGAGTACTTAGTTGTATTAACTCATGGAAACTCAGGAATTGTCAAACACTTGACTAGAATCAACAATTTTGTGGTAATAATAGTTATTCGCACTCACCAGTCCATTCAATTATTGAGTAACACGTAAACATTGCACCTTGTCAGCAGACTATGTACATTGGATTCTATGCCTTTACTAATGATTAAGTAACAATGCCTTCAACAACATGACAACCTAATAGCGGCTGGCTGATGAGATAAGGAATTAAATATGCAAATACATGCATACATGGAAACATATGTAGACATATGTAAATGAGGATGCCTATGGTAACAAGAACAAGGCCCTGACCTGTGTTGACTGGTCTTATGAACAGTTAAGTATTTGTACTATATACCAGGAGATTGCACGTGAGGATAAAAATTTCCTTCTCCACATGATAGGAGTGAAAAATGAACAAGAACATAACAAAAACGAAAAAGAAATATCCCAAAACCTTAAGTATGTTCATTTCTTTTTCTCGCTCAGACAAATATCGTTCTTGTTAAAAACCTAAAAGGGGGTGTCGAAGGTACGGGTCGGCCTTTTCTACTAGCGAATTCCCAATCGACAAACCTCTGTTGTTATCCTACAAAGACAATAGGCAAGGCCACAGAATCAGTACTGTGGTGCCAACATGGGGCACCGAAGGGAGGTGAAATCAGTATTATTAATAATAAAATCATGATAAAATGCGGATCATTTCCAGAGGTCAATCTCAAGGTGATGAACAGGAGCATATAGTATACAGGCGCAATATCAAAAATGTCAATTCTACTGGATTAATTTTTATACACTCAAATAAATAAAACACAGCGAGAAGTGGTTATACAGAGAACCATCTAGCTGTGCCACATTGACTTTTTCATTAGAACACCATGTGACCTTAGGACTGACCCTAAAACTACCTAAGTATAATGATAACAATAAGAATAATCACACCGTCTGTTCAAGCAGGACGTGGGGGGAACTATACATAAAATATCACTAGTTTAAAATCACTGAGAAACATAGTACATACAAAAGTGTTAAGCAGTTTTATTATGTTTTTTTAAAGACTGGGGCGCCTTTGCCCCAACCATGGACATAGACTTCAGGAATGTCGTATTCTGGACAGGTGGCAATATTGCTTCTTTATATTAGTTATTTGTTTTCGTTTCTTCTTCTAAATTCTTAAGTTAGCATCATCTTTGGCAAAACTTAGCCGAGCACATACGACCTATGCAGTTTGTAAAATATATATATATATATTATACTATGAATAATATTTTTTCAGTTTCCTTTTTTTTCTACGATATTAGAATACAAATCACCTCCTGCTAAAACATGTTCCTGTTGATAACTTGATTCATCACCACTTATAGTAACATACTTGAACAGTACAACTGTACTCACGGAGATTTTTATATTAGTGTTTTTTTTTGGTTTACAGTAAAATAGTATATCAGCCACAGCAGTCGGAGTGTGACGCGACACTCCAAGCACGCTTCATAAAGGACACCACTATGACGTCACAAAAATGACGTCCTCGTTCACACTTAGACACTCAGCCTTCTGATCTCCATGGAAACCCATCAAAATAGAGTCTGTTTTGACTTTAAGCTCATTCGTCCACCAACAGCGGGTAAAGTGTACATATATATTATTATAATTATAATTATTCATATATATATATGTCACCATCGGTACTATTATATATAATATAATATGTGTACGTGAGAAGAAAATGGACAGACGGTAGTAATAACAGGTCGGCCGAATCTGATGTATTTTGTTCAATAAATCACGCTGCAAAACTGCAAACTCAAACAGCCAATCCTTTGATTTTTTTAAATATTCTGTTTCCAATTTCTGTCTTTGTTATACGCCTAATAGGGAGCAAACTTGACTCGGTCGAGCTTGTGCGTTGGCGTGAGGAGCGTAGGGCTGAGGCCTCCCTTTATTTTGGTAGTTAGCATTTTTCTATGAGCTGAGTCGAGAACACCCACATTGAGCCCGAGGAGTGGTAGAGGCTGTTTCATCATCTGACTCAGCGGAATACCCAGTGGGTTTGTTGGAGTGGAATTCAGGGGCGATGAGGTGGGGGTCGAGGATTCAAGGGTCAGATTCTTATGCATTTCCATGCTGCGGAAAAAAATGGGAGAGGGCACAAAATATTAGACAGTCACTCACACCGTAACAAATACGAGTGCTAATAGCATGCTCCCCGTCTTGTCTTATCGAATAAATGTATATATTCATGTTTGTTATGGTTGTAATCTATACGGTGTGACAAAACGTGGCAAAAAATGTAAGGGTATTCCATGTATAAAATGTGTGTATTCAAGGTACAAAATGGTTAATGTCAAAAAATATTCCAAGTTTCCAAAATTGGAGTGAGGGGCACTGTGAAAGCGAAGGTAAGTGTCTCTTAATTTTATAAATTTATTCATATTTACTGAACATAAAAGTAATAAACTAATTAGCTGTAAGATATTGTTTTGTGTAATGCTGTGCATTGACTTTGATTCTAAAATATTTATTTCCATCAGTTTTCGGTCTTATTGTAACAGTTAACACATATCATTGCTTTTTTTCTCTTGAATAGAAGGATGCAATAGCGTAATGGAGCAAAATTGGGAGAAGGTTTCTTTTGATGTGTCAAATTTGACCATATTCGAATGAAAAGTGCTTGGAACAAAATAAAAGGGATTTGCTCGCCTTTGCCTTGATATGTTTTCCCATCAGATGGCTTGAGAATTAAATATGGCCAATCTTGTGTAATGCTTTGCCCCGTTTTGTCACATGTTGTTGCTTATTTTTGTCTTCATCGTAAAACGTCGGATCTACCCGACTAGTTCCATGCTACATTGTACTGATGAGATGTACCCATTTTACCCTTTTTTTCAGAACTTGATCTAAAGTGTTGTCTAGTGTTGAAATAATGTGGGGTATGTAGGCACCAAGTACAATCCACTGTAGTATGCAAACTGTCGAGTATCTCCGAAACGGGGAGAGCTAGTAGCTTTTATGTCTTTTTTGGCTATGATATAATTCAGCCAAAAGATAATGTAGGCATAATGATAATGATAATCAGATAGCTTCAAAACTGCTTAAGCAACATGTACAAGTAAACGAAAATCAATAATTCCTAACAAATAAGTATGTTATGCCAAATTATAAATTCCAGTTATGAGCATTAAAATATGCCTCTTTGCAGTATCGTTTCCAGATCTCCAAAAAGGATCATGGCATGAAGGTACCCTAACACTTAAAGTAAAATATCTGGAGATATAATATATAACGTGTTCTGCAAAATTCAGTTTCAGATTACTCCTATCAAAAATATAGGTTGTACTGTATGCCATTTTCCTCTTTGCTGACTATCGACGAAAAGAGTAGTTTTGTTGTTTCCTTAATATTGTCATTTTCAAATTAGATTAACATTAAATATACCATATTCAATGTACAGAGATAAAGAGACTATCACAGTGAACAAGATTACCATACAGCAGCTCATCCTCAACTCATACATACCCGTTTTATATTCACGGGGAGTGTTTAGAAATTGCAGGATAATTAATAGTAAATATTCTATAAATCTCAGGCATATGCAATATTTCTCTTCTTTTCTTTACAAAATTATTTCAGAAAAAAACCTTTAAAAAAACGAATTAGTTCTGCTGTATGGATAACCTTGGAAAGTCCACAATGCGACAGATCTCTAGATCCTTCCCAGTCGGCCTTGATATAATTTTGGATTTTGAGCGCGGTACGAAAGAATCCCTGGAAGAAATGTGTCTAAATAGAAGCACCATTACAGGAAACGAATACTGATTCAACTTTTGAGGAAGTAATGTTGAAAGAATTATGTGAATGAGAATATCTGAGTAGATACGTTGCTACTGCGAGTGTACATTTTTTCTTTGTTTTGTTAATATTGAGTTAGAACACACTTTGCGTTAGTGAAGCGCTACCTAGTGTGCTAACAGTAAAGGCCAGTGGTACAAGGAGAACTAGAGAGCTGTCAGAACTTAATAAAAAGACAGTCATCACATGGTTTTTCTCCACTGCCATGGATTGGATTTCTTGTAGTATTATCACCACTCAAAAAAGGTAACAGTATACATTTGTATGAATATAGTTTCCGTCCCTTTGGCAACACATAGCGACAGACATATGGTCGAACATATCGTGAGAATTATATCAACTAGTTTGGTATACTTCTCTTTTTACCATAAAAAATTCAAATTTTTTTACTTCTGAAAAAAAAACGATTTGTCAAAAATGTGATTTCTGAAAAATATTGGTTTTGAATTTCATCTCCCATGTGTCATCGTTGTTGCCATAGTGACGTCTGGTTTATAACGAAACAAATTCACAGGTGTTTGGGGTTGTTAAAAACAAGATTTGGCGATTCTGGATTTGCGGCAAGGTTTCGTGGAGGCAATATCAAGCAAGGAGTACAGGTCATAAAAATCTTTACAACATCAACAGTGGGGAGTGGTAGAGGTGGTGCGGCGGTTAGTCAACGACAAAAGGTCATGAAGGTATTAGGGTATAGAGGGTTCATGTGTACACCAAAGGGTTTGAGGTTTGGTTTCTGGGGTTCTTGGACTACCACGGTTTTCGGAGCAATGATCATGCTTTGGCAAGTGCAGACAATCTGGTTATTTGTATTTAGACGTCGCGATGACAGACGTCGCTTTGGCGTCATCTGCTCGATGCCGACGTCGAGACGTGTGAGAGCGAAAGAGAGACAAAAACAGAGAGGAGAGAGAGGACCAGTAGAAAGCCAGTATATATGGGAGTTGCGGAAACAAACACACATACACTGTAGGGCAGCGGCTGCTTGCTTGCTAGATGCAGGGCAATATGTGAGGCATAGGTCTCTTAAGGTAAAGGGCTTGACTCATTAACAAATATGTATAATAGAGAATGAATCCATAGGAGGATAACACAGTCCCTAAATAAAAAGAATCTAATGAGAGAATGCTTCCTAATTTTGGGCATGTAGTTGGGGCCAAATTCCGCTTATCATACATCTTTATTTTCTGGATGAACAGATCCAACAATCCTGTCCGCTAACTTCAATTTACTCATTTCTTTAGTTATTCTTAAAAAGCCAGCCAACTAAGCGATTGTATACATGTAGTTTGCTTTCCATACTATTTGCATTGAAAGGTTTGACGGTAAAGGTATACACAACTGTATACACAACTCCTTTGTATGGGCAATAACAAATCTTTCGCTACTACTTAATTTGCAAATATAGTAGTTCCAAATATGTTTTACAGCAGGAAGGGAACTGGATAGAATAGGTAGGATGACTATATTTCGTATTGAAATGAGGTAAACAATAATAATACTCTCTCAAAAATAAATTCCACGATAAACGCACAAGAATATGAAGGGATACATTTATTGAAGTGTGCGCTTGCACCTTCACTATACTCTTACTAAAAACCATATTGCCAAAATGCAAAACAGCATCTTAGAGCGGGAACTTCAGACAAGGAGTCATAAATAGGGAAAGGAATATAACTGAAGCTACCATAACATAATCTAAGGGGCCTGCATGGAAACGCATAGATGGACTTGCTATGTTAATTTTAAAATCTAGAATCCTATCATTACATTTGGTTCTGGCTGTTACGTTTGCCTTGGAGTCAGATGAATGTAGGATTTCCTTTTTTGGTTTGTTTTTTACTCAGATCAAATGTAGTGGTTACTCTTAGCAATATTTCACCCCCATTATACTATGGGCGTGGTTACTGTATTTTCACTGAGTCCTATCAATGCGGAAGCACTGGGGCAGAAAATAAGGAGATTTCACATTCCCGGAATTAAAGGCAATACAAATAAAATTCACTTTCACTGAATTATGGAAGACTGGGACTATGTTCATTTTTCAACAGTTACTCAAACCTATGGGGTCCTTACAGCGAAACTGTATTAGATTAAAGGGAGGAAAAAGAAAGAAAATTATCAATCTCGTACCTCAGCTCTGTCACAGTTCTAACAATGAGTATGTGGGCAAGACAAAAACACTATAATTCTAAGTGTGGATCACTGGACCAGCAGATTGTCAGAGAAGTAGAAATGGGCCAGTTTAAACATCCCTCCCCTTCCACATTACTTTTATTAGAGGAATGGATGCAATTTTGAGTTTCTTTGAGTCTATATCAGGGCATAAAGAGGGGTGATGTGATGTAAACAACAAACATGGCCAAAAGGACATTATCATTATTCATATCACATTCTCCAATGGGATTCCAATGCTCTGCGCAGCCACAGTGGCGGCCTCTAGAGTGGAAATAAGCCTATGGGAATGAGAATAATTCTGAGGTTGGGAAGAAAAAGGAAAGCAGCACCTGGCATGATAAGTTAGTATTATGTTACCATGGTAACCAAGCCGGCTCAGACATAAGGGAGGCAAGGAAGGAATCATGGGATACGTGGCCAAGGAGGAGATCATGTGACCGGAAACGGGAAACATCATTGGAACAAACTCAGACAGGGGCATTGCGGGAGAGTCGTGCGACTCGGATAAAAAATATAAGAAGTTAAAAAAATTGAGACTTCCATCTTGAGGTGTCTTTTCGTCCTTGTAGGGACTTTGCTGGAAGGGGTTATGGCGGGTCAGGGGGAATGTTATGTAGTTATTGGAAAGGGAAAAAACAGAAATTGAGAATTATGGTTGCCAGATTGTCCCACCCCTCAAGTCCAATGTGCTTGATGTCTCTACCAGCTGCTATGGGTTCCATGATCATCTGGCTGGTCAGTTAATGTGAAGAGGTTGAGACAGTGGGCTCTCTCTATAACGGCTAACCGTTTTTGTAATTCTTCCTTTTCCTTACTGAATTTTTTGTTGCACTAGCCAATGTATGATCAGTGCAAGCACACCGCACCACACTCAAAACTGGCATGTTTCTCTCTCTCTCAGTCACTCTCTCAGTCATGGTGATGAACAGCATCGACACATCAGTATTTCTTGAATTACATAACGTTTGTTTTGAAATTTGTGTTATTAAAAACCCTGTTAAAAAATGTTGCAATACTTCATAGGTATCTAATCAAAAATATTAATCTTGTACCCCATAAGTTATGCCAATTTCCAAAGAATACAGTCGTGTACAAGATTATAAGTAGTGAGTCAGAAACTTAGTTTTGTGCGAGTTTTCAGGAAAGAAAACAGAAGTAATGATCGGAAAGTGTGAAAATGTAAAAAGAAGAACTCCTCAGGAGATTATCACTGATTGTCTGTGCTAAGTGGGAAGAGCTGCTTGTGGTGCTAATTATAGATTGAGCGGCCATTTTTCGAGAGCTGCCAGAACTGCCGGGTGGCAGGGTGATCGCATGAGCAGCTCACCGGGTGCGCCTCACCCTGCCAGTGAGCAATGGTGTGAGCCAGTGTGCAAGTTGAGGGTGGGTTGGTGGCCGCGTGCTAAGCCAACGGGGAAACGCAGGTCGGGGGCTAGAAGCCCGCAGTAACATCACACACCAAAAGTCGACCTTCCTCCTTTTAAAAAATGTCACCAACAATGTTCAGAAATAATATACCCAAACCAAATTGTTTTCCCTTTCCAATTTCCGTTTTTTCAGGTATGCTTAAGGAGAAAATCCAAACAAAGGCACCACAAAACTCCCATCATCCCTTCCGGTTGGGTCAAAACGAGAGACACCAAAACGTCTAGCCTACTTACTTACCACCGTCTAGACTGTCAAGAGGCTAAACAGAAGATTTGATGGCAATTAATTTAAAATCAGAAAAGAAGAATTTTTTTTTTAATCAAATTTTACTGCCATTGTTGATATAATAAAGGGGGAGTTATTCCTTTAGAAAACGGCTCTTTTCTTGGCACAATGTGGCAAGGAAACAGCCTTCAGAATAATATTGATTACCCTTTGAGGCATTATATCTTTGAATATTTTATTGATATGTCCAAAGGTTCTACTAATCTTTTTTTTTTTAATGATTGTTGGTTTTTCTCCCTGTACACTGTTGGCCAGGTTTATCTGGAGAAGGTTTGTGGCTTTGACGTGTGGCGTTGCTACGGGTTGCTAGGTAGAATAGTCGATGTAGTAATTACCTGGCGTTGATGAGGTACATGGCGGCGTGGATTGTTTCAGGCGTGCCTGTTACAGTGATCTTCCGCTCTGATGAACCCTCCTCTGCATTAGCTATCTTAATCTGTGCCCCTGACAATTGTCTGAAAAATATCAAAATCACCTTTGAAACAATAACTAATTTCAAAGTCTCCTATCGTCCCACTGACTGCTATGGAAGGTGATTAATATGGGTAAAATCTTGTCAATTAACATATAAAAATATTCTGATTCAGTTGCTTCTGGAGGTAAAACAGCAATGTGACTTTAACATTAAAGTTGAAAGATATTGTATACCTATTATTTATATTATTATCCTAGTAATGTGATATTTCTTAACATGTAATAGCAATCTTACCTGATTTCGTTAATTTTGTTTCCTGCCCGCCCAATGATGCAGCCAATGAGGTCATTAGCGACAGTCATCTCATGCGACTGAGCATTGTTGCCCGGTGCGGGCTGTACCGGGCGACCATATGGAGTTCCCCCGATTTGCGTCATTTGCGATGGCTGTTGCATACGCGCAGGGCCTGCAATACAAAAATAGTCATTATATATCGCTGTCTAGCTCCAGACATATATATGGAAACACTCTGCAATCGTCATTTAGAAAGTGTCACCTTGTAAACTGTTATGTCTCTCTTCAATTGAAATCCTTTGAGTATCTTAAATGACATTTTATTTACAGTGTTCCAAGTTCCTCTATGTCTGGAAGTACTAGGGGCATGTATTACATGTATATCTAGAATAAATGAGGGACTTGAAAGTAAGTCTAGGAAGAGTACTTTTGTTTATACATTTGTTTCATTTGCAAAAGTGTTACATTTGCCGATGGGTTGTAGTGTAAATCTATATGCACTCAAGTGGCGACCAAAGATTCAATGTCTTAACAATGATGTTTGATAATCAAAAATACAATATCCATACAAACAGGTGATTTAATAGCTTACACTGTCGAGTTAATTTATCCCTATGATGTAACAGGGTATGCCTTTT
Organism: Harmothoe impar; assembly: GCA_947462335.1. NCBI lineage: Eukaryota > Metazoa > Annelida > Polychaeta > Phyllodocida > Polynoidae > Harmothoe > Harmothoe impar. The sequence continues at coordinate 49,329,614 of OX381721.1, forward strand.
AAATTATTGTATTAATGCACTGGGTGAGGAAGTGGAGAAATGTATTTGCGATGCCAACCGATGTAGATTTTCATTGAAAACATTACGGACAGTTATGCAATGGCAGGCTAAAGTGTCTGTATAATACCGTGCATAGGGAGAGAAAAGATACATACACATGCATGCCTATCATCACTGATTACAAAAACTGAATAAAGGCAGCACAAAAAAGCCAACATTGGCTTCCAATTACGAGGCTTACTAAATCAATGTATCTTCTAAAATCTCGAAAGATTAGAGAGTAGATGACGAATACATGTTTTAAGATGAATAGTAATATGTAAACCAAGGTAATTTATTCTGACAATCCTTTCTCATACATTCGAGCATAATACCATCTAAAATAGGAAAGAGCGTGCCCTGTAATTTAGGTGAATGACAATCTACCAGTGACCATTGACCTCATCTGTACTCAATGTAGAGGAACAAGCCAGAAGCAACACTGGTTCTATTTTTCCTGAACTTATGATGAAAACATGTATTTTCTGAGAAATTGCTGTCATGTTGTGTAGATTTCTCTCAACTAAGGGTTTTATAGGATTATTACTTAGGTATTTGCCTAGATGTAATAAATTAATTAGAATGCACTGGGTGAGAACTTAACCAAGGTGGAGCAATAATAATTCAGAATTGTACAATGGCAACCAATACATCACAAAAGAGGAGGGGGGAGACTGTTGATCAACAGGGGTTGAATCCACTGACGACTGCGTTCAAATGAATGGGAGATGGGATCTACAAGTAAGTTTGAGAAAAGAGTTGTTTTTTTAAGTAGTAGTAGCAACCATTGCTGGTGAAAAGGATAGGCCTGGTGGTTGGATACAGGGCAGGATTTTATGTTTACATACCATTGTCATGTTGCTGAGAGATTTGTTGTGCGAGCCCAGCTGTCAGGTATGGAACCCGCGTGTCTATGGCTTGGATATCTGCTTGGAGAAATATCAGGGAGCCGGGTGACTATAAATTCAACCTAAACAATTCCGTAACCCACCTTCACCTCCTACCCAAATCCACAAGATGGGCACTTAATATAGGGGATAAGGGGTAGGGTATGGGATCGGGTATGGTCCTACTCAATACAGAGACTTGACTTCTTACTATCTATAAACTAGTTATGAAATTCAAATCTATCAATGACCCACCTAAAGATATCTATGCCAAGCTGTGATTGATCTCTTAATTTATCTTATCTACCGTCTCTAATACTATCTGTAATTTGTCAGCATGTTTTGATATTCATCTAGTAGAAGGGCATAGCGAAGATGGAATACTTTGATGGGGTTGTTGTGCATCACTTATGTCATTGGAATGGTTTCTAAAGTGATAAGATAGATATAAACCCTATCGCATAAGAAGGTGCTGTTACAGTAGAACCCATGAATAATCAAACCCATCTTAATTGACAATTCCCACAGACTATTGCTGTACACTGTCCTTACTTGAATGAAAGGTGCACACAAACACACAATGCAAAGCGTCAAATTCTGAAAGTGTTAATACAAAAATATCTTGGTACTCACTTGCAATATTTGGGAGTAAACCCTGTTGAGCACCGAGGAAGGAAAATCCTCCCTGTTGAAGAAGCCCTTGTTGGATGCCACCTAGCTTGGCCATCTGCTGCTGTTGTTGCTGTTGTTGGTATAGAAGGGATTGCTTTTTAAAATACTTGATCAGTAAGACTGATCAAGTTGTTGGCTAATTACCTTTGACACACATGAAACACCATACAAGTCAAATTTGCAGAGCGTATCATCTGGATACTCAAAAGTAAATATGTCTATGTTGTTTGATCAATTACATACTTGCATCTACAGTTATTTACATAATTATAGATATCAGAGGCTGGTTCAATAGACTAGAATTTTATACATTATTCCTCTTCTGGTGATAGCTAAGGTGAGGTGCAAAGGGTGATGTGACACTATTGCCAAATTGTGAAATGCGTACGTTAAAACAGACAGGCCGGTGGCTAACAGGCGAGTGCTGTTTAAATCTATGAAGAAGCTGAAGCCAAAACCACAGACAGTACAGACAATCGTCACATGACCGAACTGGCTGGTCATGTGACCATCACCATTACAACACAGCCCATGCATTATCAAAAGCCATACTTCCTTTGCTCTTTTATATACATAAGGGGGTGGTTTGTTTGTGTCTTTTTTAGTTTGTAAAATGTGTTTATCATCCGGAGACAATTTTGCATTAAGTTTTTGTCAACATATCGAAATATATAGAGAAGTGGTGGTATAGTTCATCATGGGAGCTACAGTTTTCACACAGGGTTGGTACAGCACATAGTATGCAGAGTAAAGGGGGCAAAGGGTGGGGAAGTTGGGGGCTCCCCAGGACTCTACCATAGGACAGTTGCATATAAGGTTTATCAGGACTAAAATGTATCCACTGAATATCACAAATTTCTGATTATTGTAAATCTAAGGGGGAACAAATTTTTTAAAAATCATTACAGGGATCTGGCCCAAATTATGAACAATGCTGGTAATGATAATGATTATAGTATTAAATAGCTATGGATACAATTTACTTTGCCAGTTCCGAACACTTCACCATCTTAAGAAATTTGATTATGTATCATGATTTCAAAAGGAAGGTTTAATTAGTTTCTGCCAATTTTTTCATTAGAAGAATGTTCAAATAGAAATGTTGAGGTAATTTAGTTTTTGGTGGTAGCCCCTTGAGTGAGTCCCGGTGGCACCCCCATTGTGAGAGAGGCACTCATACCTGATGGACCGGATACTGGTGCACCACACCAGGCCTGGCATAGGTTGGCTATGGAGACAAACAAACAGGCGACGATTAGACAAGCGTTCCGCGACACACTGCCACACAAACACGTGCGTACACGTGCAGCCCGGCACGTGCCCATCTCCCATGTGATAACACATGCGCTCACATGTCGGTCGCATCATTCACACGTGCACTTTCTCTCATTCAACTTCGCACACAATGATTTTTTTTTTAAATGAGGAAGAAGTAAACATATTCATTTTAACTCATCAACACACACTTGTAACTGTTCACATGTTCATAGTCACTCACTCTTGCTGTCATATATCTTTGTATACGCGATATAGAAAAGAATCCAAAACAACCTAAAAACATTTTCTGCAAGGTCTAGCTTCAAAAATATGTTTTGATATATATTTCTTTTTTTCTTTGATACAGGACCAAAAGGATAATGAATTGAAACCAAATACAGAAACGAAGCATGTAAAATTTGATTAACTTTCTAAAAATTTGATAATTTCGGATAATTTGTAATATAAGGTAGATTGAAAAAGACTAGACTGCTTCATCACATCTACCACTTCTAAAATACAAGGTTGAATTATCTCAATAGAATAACACATGATACATATCGCTTTCACACCAATTCAGACACACAGTGATTGCACCTTCATTCTCCAACGACAGAAAGCAGTAACTGGTAAGCGAGCTTCGACTCTACGTTAATTAATGCTGTGTCAGGTTCAAGCTTTAGCAAGAAGAGTAAATAGTCTAGAATATTGATAGCCATCTACAGGTTAAAGGTTTAGGGCTCAACAGAGGGTTGGCTCGACTTGTTTAATGTAAATATGGCACATCCGACACCGATATAGATCTAAAGTGTGCAAGTACTACTTTATTAGAGATTGGTCATTCACTAAATATTACATATTCATGAAAAGCCATACATAAACAGAATTTCCTCCTAGTTATTTGGAGGTACAAAAAATCACATGAATAGCGGCAATATTGAAAGAACGAAAATTGCTATACAGGATAGGGAGTATAAAGTAAAAATAGAAAAGACAACAAATTGGGAATGTAGCAGTGAAAAGATGGTAGAGAAAACAACAGAAGAGCATACAGGATGAAGGAGAATGCCTCTTTTCATGCCCCCACCCCACCTATATTTTCTTTTTGTGATTAGTTTCATGTAGCTTAGATATGCATAAAATATGTACAGCAAGAATCTCCCTCTATGCTTGTGTATGGTGCACAAAGGGTATCATGCAAATCAGGCAGCTGTTGATTGTGCATGCAGGAGAGAGCGACCGTTGGAATCAATGTTGGGGTTTGGATTCAGGATGCAGCTAGGAAGAATAAGACCCATGGCCCTAAATTGGACGAATAGCAAACTAAAGGGTCTGAACTACATCCTGGTATGAAATTGTTACAATGATCACCTCTGCTATACGGCAATAAAGAGTAATAATTAACATCCATAATCAAAAGAGCTATTCATTGAAAGCAGTTTTTATACTTTTGCTCTTTCCTTTTAGAGAGCAGATTAACATTTCTGATTTTAAAATCATCATTTTTAATCAAATCTTTCCTCATTTCTATGCTTTAAGTTTAATCCATAGGAATGAATTACAGGGTTTTCAATAAATACATTGAAGGGTTAAGGGCACTAAGTCAGATTTGGACTGAGGCTTTCTTCATAGTTATCACGTTAGCTGTTGGGGCTTGCTATCTACAGGTATGCTTGGTATATATTAGGATTTTTGTTGTTGGACTAAAACCTCCGCTCAGTAGGAACAAAGGGTATTTAACCAAGCAAGGTAATATCCATAATATCAAAGCTTGAGGTGGCTATTGGGATTTTACAACCTTGAAAGGTTAATTCCTTTTCAGAGAGTGTTATAATTGAACTCTCTATATATTTTTAATAAATCTTATCTATGTTAAACTGCCAGAAATCTTTTTATTTTATCTTATCAAAAGGAACAATAATTATTTCTTAATATAGCCTATACTGTTAAATGATCAGAAGAAAGGTTTCTCTATTTTGTCCGTACACTGTCTAATGTTGGTCTAACAATGTAGTAATACAAGGCGGCATATATTTATATATGTAAGAGAACATCCCGTACATACCTTCGGCCAATCAGAATGAGCCATGACTGCCACGTGACGTTCCGCCATGACGTCATCACTATTGTTGTCATGACAACCCGTAGCGTGCACGTGACTTACATAGACCTACTGCCTCCAGGTGGGCATCACCTCTAAGCTACGTCACTTCCAGTCGCCCCGTGACTGATGACGTCACAATGGCAGAGCACACGTCATACAGACAGACGGGAGATTTCGAGGGTCGGAGGTAAGGGGCAGGGGGGTACGGATGAACAAATACACGCCGGGTTTATATCAATCCAAAATCAATCAAACTTTCAGAAAGGACCAAATAGTGCATGTCTGGCATATTTCAACAGGAGGCTATGATCTTTCAATAGTTTTTGGTAATGGGTCCAAATACAATAAAAAGCATTTTTCACAATAAGTATATTGTATCCCAAAGACAGCCTAGAACCTTGATAGTCAGTCACCCTAGTTGAATCTAGAATTAAATTATCAGTGAAAAAAAAAGCAATGAATACTAAGTGCAGAGATCAAAGCCATCCTGAATATGATGTTTAAACTTTTGTGACCGTTATGTGTCAAAGTTGACCGCCGGGTGTTTGTTAATGCATCCATCCTAAGTGTTCACTGTCCTTCAAACTCGGGAGGAGGTTGGAAACATAGATGGAGGGGTATACTAAGGCTGTGTGTTGGGTTGGGTGAGACCATGATCGGTGACGTCACAGACCATGATCTCCCAGGTTAAGGATCACCAAGTGACGAAAGGCTCAGCGTTGTGAGTGCAGGTACAGGAGCAAAGCATTGGGGGCAGAGAGACCAACACACACACGCCTAGAACGCCAAGCATGGTTTGAAGAGTGGTGGTGGGGGAGGAAGCAGAAAGAGACTGAGCAAGAGAGAGAGAGAGAAGCAGAGTGCGGCTAACATAGGAACATACTGTGTATACTTACGTCGGGGGTGGGTACCGCGTACTGACCCTGCACTGAGAAAGCTTGGCCCCCAGCGAATATGACTGGGGGCATAGCGGGTTTTGGACGGTATGGTATGGTCGCTCCTTTGGGAGGGGACTGGATAAAAGGAAGGAATAAGGATTATAGAGGACGAATGAAGGTGCACAAGACAGGGGTTGATGTCGTTGAGATAAACACGTACGGTTCCGCCTGAAATCGCTAGAAAAAAAAGATAAGTAAAACCAGGTCAGTTCTGCCTCTTATCAGGCACAGGGTGGAGGTGGTGAATCTATGTATTGTTCTGGGGTATTATCATTTAGGGGGTAGGCAGAGTTGCGAAGGTACCATGGCTGCTCGGTGGTAGTGGATTTGTGGTGGCTGGGGGCTGAGGGGAAATAATGTAACCAAGATACTGACATCACAATGCAGTCACAAGTGGCGGACATGTAGAGGTATATATATTCAAGGGAAGGGTGCATGGGAGAAAGGAGGGAGGGGGTAGAGGAATGATAAGAAATATCAAATTAATGATTACAGAGAGAGAAGCCAGGCACATCGTCCGGTTGGAAGATACACCAGGCGGATGGGCCTCGCCCTACCTCACAATGAGTCTCTGTTGCTATGGTAACGAATATGGTCAGCAGGGCGACATATTGTTACTATGACAACAGTCTAGTTGCCGAGATATATGCGGAGACATCCAGGGTAGTGGCTAGGGTTGACTGTGCAGCTGATAGAATGACCAATAAATTATCTAGAACGAAGAAGCGGTGGGGGCCCTACAATAATCAAAAATGAGACAATTAGAAATAGAATTGAGCAAGAGGGCCAAGCGGATGGTTTCTATGCAAAAGACCCGTCCTTCAAGACATTGGAACTCACCATTGCATAAGTGTAAGGAAGGATCAAATTCGCCTTGTTTCCTAGAAATTTTGATCAAATGCAATTCAGAGCAGATTGTACAAGCTACTGAGCAACCATAGGAGCAGGGTAGGAGCTGAGAGCTAGAGGAGGGAGGCGGTTGCTACAGTAAGGTATATAACATATGCTCCGAGTTGCTCAAGACTATGCTAATCTGGTTCATTTCTCTGCTCGTGAGCCGAAAGGGAAAACATATACGTCAGTGTACAAGACGTAAACTGCAGGTGAGTTACTGTCCAGAGGGCGGGGACGTTCACCTGGTCGGTTGTGGTGACGTAGGGTGACGTAGGTCTGCGCTACTGTGACAGCGTTGTGACGTCACTAGGCTAACGATGGCAGGGGCAGCAGAGCACTAGAGTGTTCTGGGCAGGTGATGGTTCTCATGATGAGGTGGTGGCTCCTGGATTAGCTTAGCCAGCGGCGCGCCAGGCGGTGAAGTGGTGGAGCGGTGGTGGTGGTGCTGGTGGTGGTGGTAGTAGGGAGGTGGTCCTGTGAGGAGCCGTGGTGGAGCTTAAGGTGGTGGACCTGGACCTGAAAGGCCAGCAGCGGACGCTGCACTCCTCTGAGCGGCTCGTGAGCTGCTCCTTATAGCACGACACGCACTCACTGAGTCACTCACAGACCGGGGAGGTCAACTTACTGTATACAATAAACCTGCACTGATTGCTGCTCATACTGGCAATGTTAATTTCTCATACTGGCAATGCTATCTCTTAACAAGCAATATAACTGATCAAGGATGAACATTTGTATTTTAATCAATCAAAATTTGATTTGGAGAGATCAACATTTTTAAATTTGCAATTTCCCAGGTCTAATTCAAACTGTCAGATGTTTCCCTCACTGAGTAATAATTCCTACTGTGAACCTCCCTTTTAAGTTTGTCAGCACATTCATTGTATAATCTTAAGTTGACCGCTCGCCGATCCTTGTTACATTCTTGGACACACTTATACTAACTGTACCTACAGTAGGGGTTGGTGATAGTGGCGCCAAGCTGTGGACTGGGCATGCGCCAGGTCATGTGACACAGAGAGGGTCTAATGACTTCCGGGTACTAAAAGCATGTGTTGGTATATAGCTCGGTGTGGTGTAGAGACAGCCATGTCAGATCGTGTAGGGAGAGGGGCAAAGCAGATTTTTCTTTTCTATTCTATATATAGATTAACATTAGTAGTTTTTTTCATTAAATTTTTGTTCAAGAATTACAAGTATTATTTTCTAAAATATATAATCTTGTACGAATTGTTCTCATATTAACATTGTTTATACTTTCGCTTCTTCGAGCGTTAGCATAGAACTCGGGTGAAAATTCTGCTTTGCCTCAACCCCATGCCATGTGTTCCGGTAAGCAGATTGATAGTTCCTTAACGTAGGAAGAATGTATATGCAACAAATCACAGTGGGTAATTCTGGCACAGTTTTACACAAATAAGTCATCTTGCTGGTATTTGCAATGCATTCATTGTTTAAAATATGGGAAAGTATAAGTATTTGTATGCCTATAGTCTGAACGTTCTCAAAATTATTCTAATATGTATTTCCCTCCTTATGCCCTTCCACTGAAGTTGCTGCAAAGTCTGATTGAACAGATGGTGATTTCATTTGTTTATTTATTTATCAGTTTCATTGCTTTATTTACCTCTTTTGTATGAAACTCTCCCTCAAATTTGTTCTATCTTCGTACTTGATATTAAATTTGTTACTCCTACATTTTTGCCCCACTCTCCCTTTAGAATGACCTATCTCTCGGAATGGGCCCTGATTGGTCAATAATGAGTCCAATCACAGCATCACAGAGACCTTTTCCGCGGGCTAGGCAGGGACGAAGGGCTATGACCGACCTGAAGAGGGCCCCTGCTCATCGGGGCATGAAACCAGTGCTTAACAGACCCTACCGACCCTGGATAAAGGGAGGGGGGGGGGTGGCCTTTGTCTTTCCCCCCAACCCTCTCCCTTCTCCCCATTTATGGTTTGCCTGTGAAGCAGCTAACTCAGCAATTTCCAACATGCAAGGCCTGTCCTTAATTCCCAAAGTCCCTGTTCCAAATACCACATAACTACATTTCTTGGTTGTTGCTTGCTCTGCCTTTCCCAACTAAGGCCACCCCTAGCTAACGCCCCCCCCCCTCCCCACATTGCTGCCTCCTTTTAAGGCCTCAATTGCCTTTTTGTGCCCAAATGGCCGCTGTACATGGATAGTGGTAACCTTCTGGTGACCTTTAGGACAGTGTGGACTGTGAAATAGGGTAAGCAGTAACGAGAAGGGAGAGGCTGGGCCTGATTTCTATCCAGCACTGCACTGGGCTTACAGGGTCATTGGAAATACCAGCAATTACTGACCATACCATCACGGCAGATATATACTATAATTTATTCTTTCTTCAGTAAAATAACAAAAACTACTGTATTTACCCCTCATAACAGAAATTGTTACTTTTCTTTTGCCATATAGATATTTTAGCAGTCATCAATGTTTACTCGCGGTTGATTTCTTACAGTCCTTGGAGACAATTATCTTATTTAAATAATTTCCAAATATTTTATTTAAATAATTTGTTGGCTTACCTCTAACATCACACAACACACTTGGTAGATACATTGGGTGATGGCGTCGGCCGTGCCGGATATGGTGACCGTGCGTTCTGTGGAGTTAGGCAGCATCTCGCTGGCCACTTGGATGGACGCTAACGTCACCTGAAGGGGGTAGAAATAGGGATTTATGTAGACAAGTCCTAATGCTTCTATATCAATTCATTTAATACTATTCATTCAAGCCTTTAAATGTATACTGCAAAATCCTGAGATTATGAGTTTAATTTCTTTTTTCAAATATGTGTCTTATCTTACAGAGGGTTTTAGAAAAATAAAATAAAACAGTTACATTAAATAAGCTCGAGTTGAGTTGTAATTCATTTATCTAAACCAACGATCTCTTTTTTACAAATGACCGTTATAATGCAGAATTAATGATCCCAGGATGGTAGGTAGGTAACATCAAGATTCTTACGTGGGGAAATTATGATACACAGCCAGATTTAAGTATGATACTTTTATGGCAACTGAGATGATGTAGCATGACCTACCTCTCTGATTTCCTTGATTTTGGCGCCGCCCTTGCCAATGAGTGACCCACACTGACTGGCCGGTACGATGAGGCGGATGGTAACTGGGGCTACGGGCAGTGTGTTGGATTCGTTACCTTTACCAGAATTTTGCATGTCCTGGAAGTGAGCAAAAATACAGGCGATTGAAGTGAGGTTGGCAATACTCTTTTGTAGAAAATGATGCTCGAAAATATCACAGGGACTTGGGTGTTGAGGTTTTACACCTGCGGGCGACCTCTAGGAGGCATCAGCATTACTATGATTATGCTGCCACCTGGCGTGGATAGATGGAACAAAGGCTGGAAATACAACGCAGAGTACTGTACAGTACTACAATGTAGTATATACATACATTGTACAATTAGACAAGTGATCTAGAAAATGGAAGTTTATCATTGTCGTATGTTTGATTGGAAATGAGACTCGTTCTTACCATCTGCATACCATCTGAGTGGTCCATCTTTCCGTCGGCCACCCACTGGCGGGTAAGGAGGTTGTCCTACGGATAGAAAGATAACAACAGAGTTATAGATAAGGTCACTCAATCGTATCCTGAATAGGAAAGGTTACTATAGATGGGGTACAGGGCATTTTGATCAGCAGAATAGAATTTATTTTAAAGTAAAGTCAATAAATGATTGTAACAATTCACAATTTAACACCCTGCCATTACAATTTCGCGTGGACCTTCTCCAACCACACGAAATACAAGATACACAGAGAACGATTTGATGCAATGAATTAGACTTGAATGGTGGGTTACCCGGATACCGACCTCTTCAAACTTCTTGCAGATCATGGTGAATGCTTTGAAGATGCCGTCTGTCGTGCCGGTCACGGTCACAATCCGCTCCGGACATGAAGAGTCGGAGATATTGATTTTTGCCCCGCTCTGCAAGAAAAGAAATTATGATTCGAATCAAATATACCATACGAGCACTAACATATTCTTAGGCATGAGTAAAATGTACTAAAATGAATAAGGAAATTGATTGGAACTGAGGTCTCTTTCCGTTTCCCAATCTGTTTTAAGGGTTTCAGCAATGGGGTAGATCGGAGGGAGGGAATACAAATACAAATAGAGCATTGACTTTTATCATCCTGAACAACACACCTATCACAACTATGTATGGCAGGCTGAATCCACAGGTATAACTGTGATAGCCTATTCTGCACTTCATTAGTGTCCATACAGGTACCCCCCCCCCCCCGACCCCCACCCCCTATACAGGTGAGAAACCATGGAAGTGCTCTCACCTGTTCTTACCATGGAAACCTACTGAGAATGTCATTAACACCCTGTCAACACCTGTAGTCTACCGGTGCAGCTTCACCTGCTGGAGGAAGGCTGACAACCAGGTGTCTGATACCTGGGGGGGGGGGTGAATATTCTCAAAGAGGTGGAAATATTTATCAGTAATTGAAGTAGGTGAAATTGTCATAAATAGGTATTTGATTTAAAGCGACTGGTTAAATAGAACTTAGAAAAAGACAGAAGATACATCTCTTGATGAAGAGGTGGGTTGGGGTGTGATTGGCGGTAGAGGTAGGATGGAAGGAGTCTTGTTCATTATCCTAAATTAACCTGTAATTGGCATTTCTACTGATGGCAGACCAATGCAGCGTTCTGGGTACGCCATTCATTAGGTCTACCTGCGTCCGGGTTACCATGGTAACTAAATGGTCTTATACAAGAACGCCACCTGACAGTAGACCCCGTGCCACTTCCGGTTTTGTACCTGGTTGAGTCGGCCACCTGTTCTAACTCCTGGCCACTAGCTTTCACTGTAGATAGTAAGTGTAGGTACACAGTAGAATCTACTGTAGATGTACAGTAGGTTCTACACCTACAGAAATGGCAACCAACGTTTTACAGGGTATGAGGGCAAGGTAGCGCGCAGTATGAAGGGTGGAATTTAAGCGAAATATAAACCTGATTAAAGAAGCACCTTCCGCCACGTAAATCCCAGAAAGGTCCATGTTAATGTAATGACAATGTCATTTACTGTCCTGGCCTTTAAGTCAAGGTAAGTGTATATTTGCTTAGAAATTCCAGGCCTCATCCAAAGGCAATGCTGAATTGAATATCAGTCTAGGGGTAAGTCGTCCAAGCCAAAGAGTAGCAGTCTGAGTCTTGAGGAATAAATCCCGCATGATATATGAAAAAAACCACTGGGTAAATAAAAGTAATTTTCCTACTGTTTTATCATCAGTATTTTGCATGTTTCTGTTCCCCTTCAAGTGACTGGATAGCGACAAGGCGGTGCGCCTTCCGGTAAGTGTCACGTTTCTCTGGCTCTTCACACCTTCTTAATAAAGTTCTATGAATACCTGGTTTTGACACCACTTAGTCTCCTTCCAAGCTGCTCACCCCCTGACTTCACGCCGCCCCCATTACCATGTGACAATATGACATTTAGCTGACCTTTCACACCTGTCATCCTCTCCCCTGGGCCATGTATAAGTAGCAATTAGGTCCATGTATTGACAGGGTAGAGCTGTGCGTTTTCTTCATTCTTAGGCCAGACTAAAATAAAAATCGGTCAATAATGGATTTCGCGCACCTTATTTTCCGAAAGAATTCTTATTTCTAAAATATAAATTGTCCACGGATTTCCCTCGCCTCATCTTTAGGAAAAGTTCTACATTTAATCATCTACAAACTGGTAGCGTATTTTGTTATTTTTATATTAGATAACATCACTTTGGAGTATTCCTACGGATTGTACTTTTAGCCAGCATCACTTACCGGTATTCTAGCAGATACCTGCAGCCTTTCAATGTGCTTTGTGCAGCATTGGGCGATTTCTCACCAGGGCTGCAGACAAATAGCACAGTGGACTAAAGCACTATGCGATCATTAAAGAGCGTCATAACCAACGTATATTGCCTTATTTTGAAGATGTAATACTTCATCGACGCAATCCGAAATATGTTTGTCAATTAATTTTCTGAAGGAAAAATTCCAAAACTAACTGATGAAGAGGAATTCCTGGTTAAAACAAATAGGAAAAGTGGTGTCTGCACAATGCAGCAAGGTTGTTGTGGAGCAGTGTGTTAGCACTGTGAGCAGCACTGTCTGACCTGAGCTGCTCCCGTCTGACCTGAGCTACTCAGCAGGGCCTGGGGCTGGTGGTGAGGGGCCTGACATTTCAGCCATACACTAACAGCACAGTATCTGCTCACTCCTTCTCGACCCCCTCCTTAGCTTACCCTAGTGTACTTGCAGCTTATAATATTCAACTAATATTGAAATACTCAACTAAGATGTCTTGACTCTAACTCAAATGTAGAAGGATCCGCAACACAGTTGATAAGTTAGGATTAATGGCAGACTACACAAAGGTCTTCTCTATGGACTTTTCAGTAGAGCAGGGATACATGTAATGTACGACTCACCAACGATTCGGCATTGGAAAATCACTTCAGAAAGACTTAAACCCTATAACCGGTTGACTGGGTGATTGGGTTTACATAAGAGAGGTAGTGTATACTTGGATATATCACATGGTTATATATAACAGCAAATCTCCATAGATCAAGATAGCAAACTGGGAGTGTATCCACGAGTGAGTGGTGAGTATATTTGTGAACCGTTTGCCCTGGAGAAGGTCACAGGGGAAAGGTGAGGCAGGATACCAGAAGGAGAGCCTCTGCAGGGTCCCTGCTTGGGCTTGTACTTCCCCTACCCCCCTCCATTGCTGAATCCCCCCCCCCCCACCACCACCACAGGTAGGCAACAGGTGAAGCCTCCCCGACCCTCTCACCTTTCTGTTTGTACCTCACATTATCAAATCAGCGAGCTCTACCTGGGGCAAACACTCTTAAGGGGCAGAGGTAACCGGAAAGAGACCACCATTAACAATAGCAATTGTGATTTTAAGACTAGTGGTTTATATTATATCATTAACATACGTGGAATAGGTTCAGCTGATGATTAATTTTGATTATCATATTTATTTCAATGTTTACTTACCTCTTCTCTGAACTTCTTGACATTGTCTCCTTTCTGCAAGAGGCAGGGAAATAAGGGAAAGGTAAGCACAGTGTGTAAGCAATACGTGTCATATATATCTTATTTGGTATCTATCTGTACATGTACTGTGACTACAGTACACCCACATCCACACAACAAGTATGGTATATTTTTGTGATGGATAAATGCCACGTGCACTTTCAATCTAGTCGCTGCAGCCATACATCTGTTAATGATGCAAAATATGGGCTCAGAAATGTAATAGAAGGTATTTTACTAACAGGTTGACAAATCAATTGATTCAGTAAGTACATTTTTTAAGTGAGAATTCATATTACCGAATACATTATCTTCGCTTTATTACAGTGCAATGTCTAGCTAGGAAAACCACACAGCAATGATGCATAATGCTTTAGTGTGCTGTGCCCTTAATCCATCGCCATGAGGCACGAATATAGCCCTTGTGAGTTACTCGCTAGGGAAGCTCTCATACATCATGACGACAAAGTTTATAGTTGAGCATTAAAGCACTATGTAGCCCTTAAAGGGTTTAGCCCTGGACATCATAATCAACACTCCCTCAGTGCACTAAATGATGAGGTCAGGCATGATTGCATGGGCATGAGGCGGCAGGGGATTGGCTAATTCTGGTCACGTGGTCTGGGCTCCTCCTGCATTCTTATCCTTGGCTGCTGCAGTGACCTTTTGACCTTGGCAGCTGTGACAGGTCAGAGGTGGTGGCGCCATCTGGGGACATGTCCGGCACCATGTTATGACCTATTTACACGTCCCATCGTAGCCCCCACATTGCCCTACTCTGTCCCTCACACTTAGAGCCTGTTGGATCCGGCCAAGTCTGTCTGGGGATTGTTGTAAGTTAACTGTCACTCCATCATGATGAAAGCTAGCCCAGGGCCCTTAGAGGGCATAACATCATAACCGTGTATGACAAGAGTCCATGGAGATCTGCAGCTTAAAATTGATGATTTCTTATTTTGTTGACCCTGAGTTCTAACCTTTATAAAACAAAAAATGTTCATACTGAAACTTTTTTCTCTGATCCTCCATAATCATGATTGCCTCCATACCTTTTGCTGACACTCATACTGGCCTCTTCTGTATTTCCTTAAGGCTCTTCTCATACTGGTCGCTACCCCTATATATATATCCCCACTCTCATTACCCATATTGAGCTTTATCCTTTATCAGATCATATCTACTACTTCTTTATTTGTGATTACATCAAGCTCTCTAAACAATACATGTAGTCGTTGATTCCTTATTTTGGTACAGATCCCCATATCTACCTCTAAACTACTGGTCCCTAGCCTTGATATCTGTGATTCGTTACTTTGCTGATACAAATTTACATCATGGGTTCTATCCTCTGACTCCCTACTTCTGCTCACACCTAGTCCTAATATCTGCGCCGTTGACATAAAGAAGTCATGCAGCTGTAGGTATCAGAAAGTGGGAGGACGAACTTACCTTTCCGATGATGCTGCCAGCCTCCTGTAAATAGAGGAAAAGAAAAGGTATCAGTCAATGTTTCATTAAATACACTAGGGGTAACATCATTGCATGAAAATACGACGAATGTTATTAGATTGCTGATAATGCATAAAGCAGCTTATATTCAAGGGACTGTTTGTGGCTTCAGATAAAAACATAGTTGGTGCTCAGAAACACCTGTTCTCTCCTATGATGTCACAGATATAAGTAGTATTAGAAAACTGGAGAGAACGACGAGAGGGAGGGGCGGGGGGGGGGGCACTTAAAAGACCTAACTCTAGTTCTGGCCGTGTGGGGCGCCTCGAGCGCACGGCATACAGATCAGGAAGGGGTTTAATGCGCATGTCAGCCACAGTCTACCGGTTAAGTTACCATGGTAACAAGTGTCAGCTGCGTCTGACATACCAGCAAAAAGCCATCTTGTTCACGCTGTGGGCTAAAGGGCCTTTTTCTCCCCTAAAGACCCGCTAGTCAGATCCAACTGGGCCTAGCTCGTAATTGTTACAAAAATCACCTCAGCCTGAGTGAAAGGCGATTCCGGAAGTTCAATAAACGATTATAATAATCGATATTCTTATATTTAAGCCAGAAAGGATATAATCAAGTGCATTATTAAAATACAATTTATCAAATATCAAAGGATGGGACTAGAAAGAATCGAATTGCAGCTAAGGGTTGGTTCATATAAACCAGAACACATGAAATTACGTCAACCCAAGTCCTTAATTTCATTAATCTCTCAGACAGAGCGGCCTTAATCAACTCTGGACAAACCCCAATCAATTTAAGCCGATTATCAATTAATTAATCGCAGGTGGATTATCTGGTTTTATCAATAGGCTGGATTGGACCTCCTGACCCTTCTGGTTTTACTCCAACCTGATGAGCTGCTCATCCACAGCCATTCTGTGACGAGACATGGCACCATCTCAACGGAGCACCTCTCTGTACTGATACAGCCATGACTAGCGATCCGCGACTAGTGTATGATTATATTACTGCAACTAGGGTTGAGTCTAGATCAAGAATGTGTATGGAGAATGAGGCCTCTGATACCGATTTGAACCACTTAGAGAGGACTTCTAAGACCGCCTCCGACCCAGAATGATCCACAGCCCCACTTTCTGGCCGGTCTGCTTCTCCAGTAGTGGTTAACAAGGCAGGCGGCTGTTCAATTCATTTCCTGATTAATACATGCTATTGAAGGAGTAATAATCATACTTATTGTGATCAAGATGGACCCTCTGGGAACAGAATTATATGGATTTATGTCTTCCTGTAAATATAGGCCTTACAGTCGTCGGTATTGGTTGACATTATATAGAAGTTCAGTGGGCATTGCCTCTTTAAAATCTAAATGATTATAATAATAGAAAGGCAGGGCGGTTGATGCAGCCGGATGCCGGGCACTTTTTTTTCCTTTTTCTTAAAAGGCTAATTCCGGGGTATTCAACCCCCAGAGGTTGCAATTTCCCAGAAATCCCAGGCAATGATGGTATACTTGGAATAGTTATGATATTAGTTATAAGGGCATTGCATTTCCAATTTAACTCATGAGGTCCATCTAAGAGTCTGATATCCCCGTACTCGGCATGGTATTTTCACACATAAGCCACCTAATGATCACAATGATTTCTATAGATAATCAGTAACCAGGCTGTCATGGCGTTGGCCTGACATATGAAGGCATGTACATACAGTGTGGGACGGTGGTCAGGTAGACCCAGGTAGACCCAGCAGTGTTACAGGTCTCTAACAGTTGTTTCATTAGTCCTGTGGGTATTAGCACGCAGGCTTAGAGACCCATCAGACAGCTTTGTCTTAGCACACACGTATAGAGTAAGGGGATCAGAGCCTGCGTAATGAAGCCATTGTCTCGTGTGTAGTAAGGGTGTGCGTGCGTCCATGTACAGTGCATGTATTGGAAGCAGTGTGGGATGAGGGGTGTGGGATGCTAGATGTCCACATCTTTCTGGTATTGTGGGGTCCTATGCTGCTGTGTAAAATTTGATCATTAGTTTAGAGGTACATGTATTTTCATTGTCAAAGCTACTTGGTGTTTTATAAATTTATTAGACATAACTATTGAAGGATTGCAAATGTTTCCACGTTTTTGGCTCTTGCGAGACTTGCTAAATGTTTTGAAATATGTTGACTTCGTTCTATCACTATTTTTCAATTTTCACCCCCGTAACTATGATCTATTAGACAATATTTACCCCACCCATTTCTAATAGCAAACTGTTTTTCAAACATTTGAATGATATGTGTGTTGTCTAACACATGTTAACCTTGTTGAGGCCTCTGGGAGTGGGGGTGAGGGGAGCCAGGTGGCGGTCCATATGTTAACGGTCAATGCAGCAGTGGTCAGGGACGAGAACAACCCCCTCTTGTTATTATCGGCTATTGGCTACTGCCAGCAGCTGACCACTTGACCACACCGGCCACCTTGTTGACGACCACAGGAGAGTATGTCTGTGTGTGTGAGGAGCGGAGGGAGGGTGTGTGTGACCACACCCCTTCTCCACGTTACTAAAATATACGTGTATGTTAAACAACACACTCAGAAACTATATTTATGTATTTTATTTGTGTTAATTCTTTTTCCTTTTCAATTTACTCACCCGTCCTACCATCACATGTCGAATTTTATTATTGGTACAAAAGAATATTTCACGTTGAAAGATCATCTAAATTTAAAGCATGGCATTTTTTTAAATTATTATTGCACTCAATTTAGAAGTATTCATCGATTATACAAAATCCTCTGTTTTCCTCAATTTTTCACATAAAATAATATTCTCTGATGAACATAAAGTGAACCATGGATCGTTCAATTATAACCAACGCCAAACAAGTCTCACAGGTTATCCCTGTACACAGGTGCCTCGGCTGTGTGTTGCAGTATATGCTGGGGGAGTGTAGAGCTTCTCACTCTGAGCTGCTCATTAGGCGGGTCCCACTAATGGGGGTCGACGTGAGAGCAGCTCTCCGCCCCGGGCCCCGCCTCCAACCACTCTGTTGACGAGCAGCTCACTGCTATAGGGATGTAACAGGGCCGCTATAACGTCAAATATGGATGTTTGGGTGGGCACCAGTAACCAGCTGAGTTCTGAGCCATGTCATGGAAACTAGGGGACAAGATGGCCGACTGCAAAGGTTTATGACTTGATGATATATATAGATACTATGCTACTTGTATCAAGCGCCTTACACTTACTGTATAAACTAATAAAGAGAGAAAGTCAGTTCTAAATAACAGCATGTCAATGCATAAACTGCCCACAGTGGTAGGGAGAGTCACTCACTATCAATGCTCTCATCTGGACGACAATAGGCATGTCCTCATTATTATGGTCACTTGGTTAGGAAGCATATGATGTCCAATTATCATTGAACATGTATCATACTAGTAATCCAAACTGGCCTGATGATAGGGTGTGATCCATTTTTTTATTATAGATAGTGTGCCATTGTTAATTCCACGCAGCTGTTTCCTATGCAGTATCCTCATTTCTATTGTAACTGTGTTTAAGCCTCTTGTCAAAGCCTTTACACTATAATAGCTTCATGTGTCTCTCGATCAATATACAGTCTATGTTCATAGTAATGATACACCAGGTAGAAAACCCTGCATTAAGGGTAGGGGGAGTAAGTGGAAGGGCATGTGTGCTGGGGGTGTGGGGTGGTAAGGAGGCCCCCTTCTCCGGCTGGGACGGCGGTAGCAGCAGTAAGAGGATTGCTTCTGACAACCTAATCACAGCCCTTCCGTTGGTGGTACACCCCCTCGTCCTACCGTACCGTCGTGTTTAAGCGCCCCGGCGCTTATAACTTTGGAGGGGTGTTTACCCCCGGCCCTTATACAAGGCAGGCGCTTATTCAAGATCCAGTTTTAGTGCTTAAGAGTAATTTCAAGACCCCCATACCCCCGGCGCTTATACAAGACCGGCGCTTATTCAAAACCCGGCGCTTAATCGCGACGGTACGGTAAGTCCTAGTATAAATGTCAGGGAGGGCCTCCAGTAGGTAGCAAGGGGAGGGCCATGTTGGTGGGTGGTTTAATGACCCTTTAAGGGCCATAAAGTGCTTAAAATTAATATGATCTTTGCTGTCATAACATGCCGATCCTTCCAGCTTATTGCAATCATGTAGGGTTGTTACAATCATTTAGAATGCAGTTTTGGCGAGTTACTCACAGGGACTGCATTCATACATCATTGCGACAAAGGCGCATTCAAGCAGGCTGCCTTTTATACAGGGTTAACTCAGGTAGGTGGATTATCTTCATTATGATGTGGCCCTTTACTCCCAGCACTGATTGAGGCAACCTGCCACCCCTCTACTCCTCCAGTACCCACACGCCCTACCCTCCAGCAGCTACAAGCTCATGGCCTGGTTTTCATCAATTTAATCTCCTTATGTAGAGGGAATGGCTAAATCTCATTACTGCCTATGTTCAGACTGAATGGCTGACTGTAATGGAAACAGTGGTGGTGTACAACAAGATGCAGTAGGGGCTAGTTGTGGGTACCTAACATGTGAATACTAGCCTTAAAGGCAAGTACCTGTAGCCATTTTGTGTATCAGTCACAATACAACCTCTTACCTGCTTATGACAGATATACCATCCAGCTATCATGTAAAACGACTTTACACACTCACGCCGAAATATCGTTTTTAACGTTATATGACGTTTTGCCACCATTAGGAGCCATAGAGAAGCGTTCTATAACATGTTTTTGTTTACTGGGATGGCTAGATTACTAAAAGGCAGTTTCCAAAACGCCCCAGGTTTCTTATAAACATATGAAGTCAATTAGCAGAATGTTTAATCTGTCTGACCTATAATCCCTATTCTGCTTGTTGATAATCGTCTAGACTAATATCTTACTGTCTGGTGCATACCTGGCCACCTGGGCTGCTCTTAGAATGGAATGTAGGTGTGTCACCCAGAAACCAATCTGAGCATGGGAGACAGCCAGGGGTATTTTCCATTAGCTAATTTGGAGGTGCTGTCGACTGCTAAATCGTCCAAGCGGCAGGCAATTGGCAGGTAATCTGCAGGTAGAGCCACAACAAGCACACTACACAGTATGCACATACCAGTGGTTTGTTATGGCTCTAGCGGTCGACAGCACCTCCAAATCGCCTGATGGAAAAAGGGCCTAAGAGCGACTGGTCGCCGACAACTACAGCTCCCTCTACACGGCCATATCCCACACTAAAGGCCATCACACAGACACCAAGCAATCTCCCAGGGTCAAGGTCAGGGTCGGACAGGTCACATCCAGAGGTCAGCCAAAGCCCCGGTACAGAGAGGGCCACGTCTGATTTCACCTCCAATAGAGGAGAGTGTGATCCACTCTCCCTGCACAGGATAGGCTAGTAGTCGCCATACCATCAGGTCAGGGCTTCTGGGCGGAGAGTGATGTGAAGCCAGCCAAAGGGTAAATGCGGAGCAGGTAGAGAGAGGAAGCCACTGCGGGGTAGTGGAAGATGTGACTGTGTTAGAGGGGAAGCGGGTGGGAATAGGGGGGGGGGGATGAGAAACCACAGAAATGTGCAGGCATAGGTGTGTAGAATGCTCAAACTACCTCGTAAATATTTGATTCACTATATGTATGTATTCACTAAAATATGGCGGGGAGGAGAGGGCGCGGTATTATGAACGTCATGGAATGACCAACAGATCACGATGATCCAATATCAGCATTGATACTACCGGTAAGGGAACATGGAAGATTCATTTTCTTACTTGCCCCTACTGACAACTACAGAATGACCAGTAATGCTGAGGTTCTATGGGTCTGAACGTAAGAGCGTTGTACTAGCTGCTGCTTTCTAGGCGAGCATTGCCCTTCATGTTACCTACGGCAGTAGTACATGTATCTCACTTATACCACAGCAGCCTAGAGTAGGCACAGGACACACATACATCCCTAACCACCTCTTCAAGACAATCCATGGAACCCTAACCCATGGTGGACCACTCACATGCTGCAGTCGGTATCAATACGGCAGTATCTGTATTCCAGGAGCAGCCTGCTAGTCTTTGGGATTGAATGATCTCCCCACCTGTATGCATGCCAACCAATATGCAGTAGACCCCACCCTATCTGCTCGTGGTCCCTAACCCTTTCAGGGTTTCATAGCGCTTTAATGTATCATGGCGTTGGTCATCATAATGAATGGAACACCCTGGCGACCAACTCGCCAGTGCCACATCATTAATGCAGAACTGGCAAGTACTCTCCAAGCCTGCATTCGTGCATCATGATGACCATGGGTGCATTAGCACAATAACTCATAATGCTGCCCTTAAAGGGCTAAGCACACTGAAGATTGATTGAATATTTGATATCCATCCTCCATCTACCACCCCCCCCCCCACACACACACACATTTAGCACAGGTCTGTGTCCGTAATGGTTCTTTGATCTGATGACGTCACAGACGTCCAGCAATGAATTGTGGGCTTATTGAGCACACAATTGGCGTCCATTTTGTTTGGCGTGGAGGGTGAATACAATGTAATTAGACGTATATTTTCCCAATGCTATAGGGTACAAATGTCTTCATGTTAAGCGCTGGACACAATCCATACTGGCTTTCCATTCTGAGCAATGTCTGGTAAATATTCATGGGAGGATGCAGGGTTTGTGGTATTTCAATCCGCGGTGTGGGGCTTTTGGCAAATTCAAATTCCTGCGACCTCTGAATATCCAATATTGTCCTTTTTTTTAAATCATAGAGTAAAAATGAATCCTTACCTTTCCCTGCATTATCATGCGCAGGGTAAGTGTGGCCGAGGGCGTCTCCGAGGAGGAGTTATCTAAGTCTGTAGCCATGTTGTCCATTTCGTTTGACGAACTAAACTCGAATTCTTCCTGGGTCGACACGATTCAGCCTCTGAAAAATACAAAGAACGTCAATTATAGAGAGGTGGGTATCATCATAATCAGTGAAGCAATATATATTATATTCTCTTTTACAAGACCCACCATCCTCCAATGTACAATGGTTATTATGTCAGATAAGTTTCTGTATCTTGAAGAACTTCATCTGGCAACCTGCATTGTCAACGCTTTACCGATGTACTAGTCACCACTAACACAGTAACCCCTAAAGTTAAAGGTCGCAAACTGATTAGATGCATCATGTCGCTTATTGTCATGATGCAGGGAAGTAGCCAAAGACTCGCCAAACATATTGACGATCGACCTATATAGTTGATACACCCCGAAGGGTCGTCAACATATATGCTTGAATCTGCATCCATGCATCATGATAACCAAGGATTAAAGCGCATTATTTAAAGCACAATGCGGCCCTTAAAGTGTTAACCACCATGCAGTCTCCATAGGTGTACCCTTGTCACGTCCTTCATCATGTCAAACAGCTCATAAAGCTAGGCCCAGTGCCCAACTGGTGGGATTTTATCCTGTGAGAGACCGAGACAAATGCCTGTCTGAATTTCTAATGAGCACTCGGCGCCTGTGGGACCTGGTGTAAAACCGACATAAGGTGGTCATAAGCACAAAGAGCAGCGTCTGAAACTATACTCAACAGTTCAAGGCTCAATGCTTACTGCCCCTCCAGTAAGAGTCCGAGTGGGGCGAGGAATGGTTATCAACAGAACTTTACAGGGGAGGTGGTTGTTTACGGTGTGCACCTATAAGGCGCTATTTTCTCCTACCACCTACATATCGTGAATCCATGTTGCCTCTTTATCTATAGAGGTGCAGTTTAGGTATATATCCCTTCATGTGCTATTATTAGAATATTACTAAGAATTTTCATGTGATGTCACATTGATTCAATCCTTGACAATGTACCCAACCCTTGTTCTTTATGTCCGTATAAGAACAAAATGTAACGACTAGCCATGGACCATATACATGGACAATAATTGCTTCACATCTTTAACTGATACATTTAGGAATAAAATATATATTCATGAACTGCATCAAAGAAGGATACATTTGTATATACCTGTGGATTATATTATTAAATCCCCCTGCTACCCCTTTTACTACCCAACCGAAACTGCACTGGCCTTCCCATTGGCACAATGGTATATGAAGCTCAGATACAATATCCATAATACAGTTGTACCTACCCCAGTGCGGTGGTCAGTATGATGATATTACTGTCTAACAATGACACAGCCCCCTGCTGATCCTGCTCCTCCCCACTTGTCCCCAGTAGCCTCTACCCCCTGGAGGGGTTACGCATGCGCAGCTCTAACGACCAAAATGGCCAGAGGGGCATTGTCCGGCGTTGGGGACATGTAATTGGAAGCGTCCACTTGGTATCAGCTGTCAATAAGGCAGTGGTTTCAGTGAGCCTGGGTCTGGGTGTCCTCCTGCACCCCCCCCCCCACCCCTAAAGCCCCCCCCCGCCCCCCCCACCCCCCAACGCTCCTCCAGCACCATCCCCTCTTGTTGTCATCTGCGTCTACTTGTCATTCAGGGCTGTCAGCATTGACTGCCAGTTTTATGTCACTGATTGATTTTGCTGTTTTCAAGCATGTTCCTGACACAGGCCACTCCAGGCCTTATGCTGCCATGTGACGGGGGTAGGGGCTGCATGTGTGGGTGCGGTTAGGGCATGCCACGTGAGGGTACAGCAGCAGCAGCAGGATGCAGGGGGTGCAGGAGCACATGGTAAAGGGGTCTAATTGCAATTCCCATTGTTCTCAAAATGCAGCATGACCATCTTCAATTCAATCAAGCAATGTTGAAGCACACATACAATCATGTGCAAATGTTTTCCCTATATTATTTTAAAGCAAACCAAACACATCCTAACTAGGCTATTTGCTCAGCATCAACATCTGCTGTATGCCACGTATATGTACAGTGAGAGGTTAGTCTTACACAAAACTGTTAAATCATTTACCAATATTTATATTGCAGGCTATTGCCTACAGAAGCGGTCAGCGCACACTTGTATGGGGCAGTGTATCGATCCGACCACCCACACTCCACACAGGTCCAGGGCTCGGTGAGGTACCTGCCTGTGACTAATGGACAGTGGGGGTCAAACGCCATTGGATGGACACCTAACTGTGAATAATTTATCAGATACCGGTATTTATAATAGGTAACTGTGAGCCCCCCCCCCCCACACGGCCTGCACCAAATTTCCTGTTCCTCCTCAAACTGGACAGAATGGCAACTGTGTAGATCTGGTGGTGACGCGTGCCACTTACTGGGCTGTGGAGGGTGTGTGCGTGTGCGGGAGGGGGGCGTTGGAGGGGGAGACAATCAGTTTTAGGAGGGGCCTACAATGAACATGGCAGGCTACTATCACATGGAACTAAAACTCCTGTTGTGTCTGCACCCATGTCCACTCCTACAGGTGGTAGTGGGGGTAGGATTCAGAGACCGGAAATTGGGTCTATGCTACTTCCTGTCTGACTAAGAAGCATGGGGATATGTGATACATGCATCTGGCATTTCGATAATTACCACCAACGATGGACTGTTTTTATTTCCTGTTTGATAGTAACATAAAGCTAGTGGGATTGATTAATTCTTCTTGTCAACCCTTCCCTCCTATCTGACATGAATAATCTGAGGATATTATTTTCATTTGCACTAAGCAGGCTCTTCCAGTACCTATATATATATTAGATATAGCTGTGATCAGCCTCCTCCAGGTGACAATGGGTAGCACGTGGCAGCTCGGCCTCACCTGGTGTCTACAGTCTAACTGCTGTCCTCCAGCAGGGGGTGCAGGTACAACATGGACACCTGGAGGGGCTCTCAGGGGGTCCAGCAGGGGGGCGTTAAGGGCTAGGTGTGCACCGTGCTTCTCGTTAATAAGGTGTTAATTCAATAATATCTGTCACCGTAGGGGTTAGGTGATGTTAGCTGACACCCAACGTCCATTCTAGTATTGACTTTTCAGTGTGATATATATAATATAACAGGCATTTGAAATAGCATCTATGTTTCAATGATGATGAGATCTTACTACAATGTAGTAATATATGTATGTTATGTTATGCTATACCGGGTATTCATAGTTCATGCTATATTCATAGATGGTGCATGTAAACTGTACAGATATAAGCATTCCATGTACCTACCCCCCCCCCCCCCCATCCTATACATCTACTTTCGTCATTAGATAACACAGACAGCATCAGCCCACGACAAGCCACAAGCAGTAACGCAGCTTCACTGTATTGTGAACGAGCAGGACCTAATGTGGATGGGGTGAGCAGCAGAGATGGCAGCAAGGTGGGGCAGACACCCCAGTAGTGGCGGCAAGAAGTGCACAGAAACTGCAGGAACTAAATCTCAAGACCCACTGGGGGAAGGTTGGGGTGACTGCCCGGGTAACTGGCTAGGTCGTTGGTCTCTGCCCGGAGACTTGTAAATATCTCCAGTTCAAAAAACAGGGAGAAGCCTTACAACCCTGGAGGAGGAACGGCTCAGTCAGTGAAGGTGTTCTATGATACTCATAGTAATAAGATGCCTCCAATATGGCAGGTGAAAGGGAAGCTAGAATTAAATGCTATAGCGATATCTGTAATTGCATTATATGCATCTAGATCATACTAACCATCTTTGCAGATTGTTCCTACTTGCGCTTCATACTGTTACAGCCATTGTCACTATCTTATTACATGTATAAGGGATATTTAGGTTATGGTATACGACATGCACCAGCCCCTATACATTTTGTAATAAGCTATAATATAACAGTGCCACCCTCCTCTCCTTTGTTCACCTTAATGCACAACCCCTGGGAACTTCCTCCTGTCCATACCAGAATGGGCAGTGACCAGGGCACTAGGCCACCACCACTGACCAAGGTGAGTAAGGCTGGCATGCCACTATTGATCGTAATTACCATCCGGACAGCCAGGCCAGGTGGGCGGGGGATCAGACCGGTAACCCTATACACCACTGTAACAGCGCATCCCTGTAGGCCGCCATCTTGTCCCCCGACGGCCATCACTGGTTCCCACAGGCCAGCATCTTTAATACCATTATGAGTGAGTGCCTCGCGGAATTGGTCTCGGGTACCAGTGAATTCTTAGCTATACATGTACTAGTTCCGACGGTTGCCACTGCCATTGCCATGATGGCGCTGTAATCGATCTGTTAGGTCCCTATAGGGTTGTGAAGCAGACATGGGTAGAGGGTGGGAATGTGGGTGTGGCAGGTGTGGGAGGGTGTTCTGTGCTAATGATCATATTATGTCCAGTTATGAATGTCGCTACCTACTCTCAAGGCCACAATACTGACCAAGGCTGGCGTTCACCTTTAAGAGTAGTAACCCCTTAAGGACCGCATGATGCCTTACGGTACTTGACCATTTGTCGCTATAATGCATTAACGCAGCACCAACATGTAACTAGCCAGCGCATCATGCCGAGCCTTGGGGAATATACCAAGCCCTTATGATTGGCATCATGCATGAATACAGCCCTCGCGAGTTACTAAACAGACAAGAGTACATTAAAACACTGTGCAGTCCTTAAAGTGTTCACTACAGTACATGACATTACATGTAGAACGAGTATGTCCTTTGTTTGAGGTGAGGTAGTTGTGGTGGGTATTAAAATGCAGCAGCAATACACACAAAGGGTATCAAGAGTGTTCCTTTGTCCAATGCAAGATGAGCATGTATTGGGTCTATATACCACTAGTCCCCAGACAAACAGCATCCAGCTCACTAGACACTAGATAGTAAATGGTTGTAGGGTAGAATTTACACTACTATATCGGGACAAGTGACACTGGCATCGTGGTATTAGATAACGGTCAGGGGATTCAATACCATATTTGATCCATAAGCCTTGGTAGCCGCCACTGGACCTCATATACCTGAATCCCAAATAAGCTGTGCCGATATTGTATTGTAGATCTACCATGGGCTACTTGGGGGACAATATCCCAGTAAACAGAGAAAAAACGTTATACGAAGTTATGTAATGTTTATCTATGGCTCCCTATTGTGGTAAAACGTTATAATATAACGTTAAAAATGTTATTTCAACGTAAAATAATGTATTTTTTATAGCTGGGATATGTGCTGTCATTAGACCGCAAAATAGCAATGTCTGGTACCAGCTATAGGCGATGTTATAATATTGCCCAGACTGAGACATGTATGACAACCTACACAGCAGGATTACCTATCCTTGGGAGGAGCAGCTCGCCTTGAGCTGCTCACTGGATAAGCCAACATCTCCCAGCACGTTATTCGCTCACTCTCTGCCAACGAATATAAATTATCCCCATTACCAAGACAGCCTTGACTGGCTTTCATCCCTGGGAAATGTGATTATCTGGTGCAGGAGTCGATAGCTACCCTGTATGGGTCCCTGCTGAGCTGGTGGTTTGTAGTTCATATGGCTATATAGTGGGTTCAATGTTTGGTTTGGGATGAAAGGGTGGCCTGAGGAGAGGGCCTCAGGAAATACCTCATAATCAGACAAGTTAGGCCCATGTGAGTAGTTTGTTATAAAGACATGATAATACATTATATCCCTCATACCTCTCTCAATGTCTTGTATCTTCCTAGATATACATGATATACATGTGTACTTTGTATCCCTCACCTCAGTCATGGCTGTATACATGCTTACAACGCCAGAATAACTTAAACCCACAAAATGTCCACTGCACCCACATGGATCCCAACCACCTACACATGCCTTGCCTAACTATAGGTGACTTGTGAACTTTACTACTATATTAATCACTGATACGATTAGGGTAATCGCTTCAACTGGAGAGGTCTCAAGCCTCTGCAGAAAATCGGAATGCCTCAATAGTAGAAGGGGGTTAGTCTACTTGGCAGTGGTATGGCCATTCGGAGGGATCACAAACCCTCATTTAGCCAGACTTAGACTAGAGCTGCACTGAAAACAAATGCCAGGTCCCTACTTTGATGGAGGTCCTCCCAGTAGTAGGCTCAGGGTGTATGCCTCAATGCATAGCTGACTTTTCTTACTTCATAAAGACTTGAGGTGTATGTAACTGGTCACAGAAATAGTTGGAGGACATCTTAGTTCCCCCATAATGACATCGTCATCTATAGGAGCCAAATATATAAGCGATAATACAGCTAACAATTACACTTTCCTTAACATTTGAAATAACATATAGTTATACCAATAGGATTTCCTCAATACTTGATACTATTCAGGTGGAAATGCCCCACCAATGAGGTCATCACATTCAATTCTAGTTTTCCAATTTGGATAGGTTAATAACATGCTTTGATGTCCTAATTTCCAACTGCCACTAGATGAGAAGGCCACTTAATTTAACCAAGCCTACTAGAGCCTTGTAGTGCCATGCTGGTGGAGCTTTGCCAAGACCTAAGACATGCCTCTCCTCGGCGTGCTGTTTACATTGGGCTTTCATCTACTTTGCGGGTTTAGAATTAACACAGTAGGGTCCGGCAGGATATGGTTTAACTTTGCCAGTGGGAGCCCCCAGTCTTTTCTCCAGGCCCACTCAACACACAGCCAGTGTTGACCTTAAGACTTTGCCGCGGCTATTCAGTAGTTAATAGAATGACCATTAATATTTATCGAAGAGGTGGTTATGCTTTGGAATAAGCCGTGAAGCCACATGCTGTGGTAGGGGCTCCAGCACTGGAGGTGGCTAACTGTTTTAAGGGCCCTCCCTGTTCTGCCCTGGAGGAACATAAGGGGTCTTTGAGCCATGCCCTGGAGGCACTCCACAGTACACTTATTGACAATGTCCACTTCTCACCCTGATATTGAAATAAACCCACTGCCCCGACTTGTCTCAAAGAGATGACATTACTAGTACTTTTAGCGTATTAGGTGCCTTAGGCTTTTAGAGTTTACTTTGCTCTTAATATATTTAGCTAAACTATGAGCAATGTTTCCCCTGTGTGACCTAGACATCCTAGTAAATTAGGTTATCGGTAACGCATGGACTTGAAAAGCAAAAGGTCATACCGGTAAACAATAATAACAAAGAATATTGCAAGACAACTGTGACATATAGATCAAGCCATGGCCTAAATGTACTGAGGTAACAGAACGTCCCATATATCAAAGACTAACTTTTCACACTACTTCAATCTGCTCACAGATTCTTCAGTCCCAATATTGACCATCGATATTACCTGGCCCATATAGCCTTATCATATATGAGGACGTATCCTTTGCCCTGATAATAAAATATACATGTCACGTCCATTAGTGGAATCAACATTTAGAGTTATAAAATGTGAGAGAAGACAGAGTAAGACTGACCACCACACGGTGCTTAATAAAAAACATACCAGCTAACTGGGTCTCCCGTCTCCTTAAGAACATATCAATACAGCATGTAGTGACCATTAATTATAAGAACACAGCCTTATTATAAATGTGACTGTTCCCAAGGATGTACAGATATGTGTCCCTTATGAATGGGAAGGAAGGGGGGGGGGGGGTGACCCCAGGACCCCCTGCACCGTCTGCCGCCCCTCTACACGTGTCATCCGGCAGCTGGGGACGGTAGACAAGGCCTGTATTGTGTCCCACTGGGTCCATGACTTGTATACTATACACTAGGGGCCTGGCTAGGTACACTATTGTAGGGATGCTAATCAACCGTTCAGTCACGAGGGCTGAAGCCCTGTAAACCACCATGATGCACACATATAGTAATAGGCTTATTTATAAATGTAATGTAATACAGTTTAAATCATTCATGTTAGTGAATGGATCTTTTAGGCAAATATATCTTTGTTAGGTACTAACGTTCTTGTATAAACAAAATGAAATATACATGACTGTAATGCCACTCAACTCATTTAGTAGAACATTTATCCAACAGTTTTGGGTGTATAATTATAGACCCATGTTTGGTTCCCGGGGTCAACTTGGTCATTGCAATGAACACTGATACTGTTATATTGCAATGCCTATGGATTTGAACAAATAATGCTTAACAAGACATGGCAGCATGTGATTTATCAACACCCAGCATACTATGTAAAGGGTATTTTGTCATGTATGGTTACGCCATACCTTTTAACTGTCACATGTCATGGCACTATTAATGTGTATTGTCGATGTGTATTGTCAATGCGTATTGTCAATGAAAAACAACATTTTCTTCCAATACATGTACTCCCTAAATACAAAGCCGTGTCAACTGATAAGAATTAAGGTGAACCTTTGACACCTGAGACTAGAATAGGGTGTGACATGGATACTTGAAACTGACCACGGAGATAACAAAGAAAATATAATATTACATACTATAATCTAGGTAGGGATGTCCACCTGGAGGTCTGTGATGTCAGGGATATCACGTTAAATGTAATCTAGTGTAGCAGCTCCCTGGAGGAGGGTCAGCAGAGACCCTGGAGGGATGGAAGTACTGAGGGTGTCACACAGGGTGAGGTGTCACTGATAACCCTCCTGGGCGCCAGCAATAGTCAGTAGTAGTGTAGAGACAGGCATGAGGGTCCCTCCCAGAGTCACTCCTGTAGTGTGGGTGGGTGGTCAGTGGTAGTGACCAGTGGTCAGTAGTCTGTATTCAGATCGATATCCCCCTCCTCCTGTGCACGAGCCTGCCTGCCTTCATACACCACTACAGTGGTTAGTGAGTGGTCAGTTAGTTCTCACAATGAATGAGCCGTGGTCGATATTATAGGCCGTATGTGTGGTGTGTGTGGTGGATGGGTGGGTCGGGGGGGGGGGCACAGCTGACATCTGGTCGTCACACCAGGCCTCCTCCTCCTGCCTCCTCCTGCACCTATACCACGCCCTGTCACACCTTAATGCAGGGTATACACTTAGTATATAGGGACCTAGTGGGTTGGACTCCCCAGGCAGCCATTTTGACTTGTCCCCCAGGCAGTCATATTATGGTTATTGAGTTGTATGCCCCGCCGGGGGAAATGTCAGTTTCTGTTGCTACCTTGTGGCACTCTCCTCCTCCTCCCCCAAACGGTGGGTCCCAATCATGATTCTGACAGTAGAAGCTTATCAGTAGGGACCAGATATGGTATTATATTACTAAATACTGATACATGTACTCCCTACATACACCGACACCTACAGTCGGGGTACATCATTTTAAAACAATATCAACAATAAAATACTGGTAGAGATGTACGCGTATTTAATCGTTATAGGATGAATATACAAAGACTAACATAATGACTTCATACTGCAGGGAATAGTGGTGACGTCATGTAGCCAGTAATACGGCTGCCAGTTGCACTCTATAGTTAATTACATTCATTACATTACTAGTCATTAGTCAACCTCTGGGAGCAGCATCTATTGTCACACCGGGAGCATTTATGCCATACACTTATGGCATGTCAGATACATGAATATGTTGAATAATAAATTCACCGAACATACAATTTCACTCATTGAGTGAGATCCAAGGTTGATAGCAAGTCATCAGTTAAATCATCATTCTAGTGGATGTACTTTATTTTATGAATATAATGGTCAGTACTAGTCTGCCTTTTTATGACGCCTTCCAATATATTCTCTCTTAAACGGGGGATTTTGATACACGATGTAACATATCGATGTCACTCTTGGGTCTCAAATCTACTACAGAACCGTGATGCGCCCCTATTAAAATTGATATAGGATAAATTGCAACTCCTCTAGTTGACTACTAACCTGTGCTGGAGGACCTGGTAGGTGTCGGGAAGCTGGGGGTGGTGGTGATGGGGGAGTGTCTGTAGCCGGGGCTCCAGGGGGTGGAGAGACACTGGAGGTGAGGGAGAGCAGTAGTATCACAAAGCACTGGTCTCACTCACTCATACGAAGCACCAAAGTGTAGTATAGAACCCACAGAGGGTCATTTTCCAGGTGATGAAGGTTGTAGAATACACTCTATATTAATATAGAACGCTATATAGTGGAGCTATAATGTAGCTTAAGGGAGATTGCTCCAGGGCGTCCTAGGTGTGGCAGTAGTAGGTGTGTCCAGTCCACTGCCTCGGCTCTAACTGACCAGCCTGGAGCCTGGAGGTGGTAGAGTAGAGAGTGGGCAGCAGAGTAGCAGACTAGGCCACCGCGTCACCCCCCCCCCCCCACCCCGCCCTCCTCCCTCACCTCGCCGCCCCCAAATTAACATTACGCTAATTGTTACGTAATCGGAGCCTGGATACTCGTGCCATTAAGCACCGGCCGGTGTGGGGTGAGCTAGGGGGCGGCGGCATATGGGATGTCCAAGGGACGTACATTAAGAGGATACACACCTTTGATATATGCAAATGGTATTTACAATATTTTAATATCAATTAGATATATATTCTCATCATGCATATCTACATGTAGTTTTGTGGCGAATGGATATTAAATCCGAGGAAAACTATACTGGAGTGGAGTTGGCTACAACTACGAATTGACAGATAATTACGGTTGAAAATAAATAAGGTAAGAGCGAGGGGTAGGACACTCCCATTCTTGCCATAACGTATATGTCAGAGTCCATACAAAATAATATGTTTAATCCCCACTTACACATATGCTCCTTTTAGACACGATCTGAGTAGTTCATAATATATAAAGTACATGGAGGGCGGCACACCGGCCTGATTGTTCTCAGTGAGTCGGGCGGCACGTGGCAGGACTGTGGGTGTGGGTGTGTGTGTGTGTGGGGGGGGGGGGGGGGGGTTGTAGCTTGTAGGGGCAGGGGGGGGGGGGGTAGAGGGGTATTATTATACATGGGGAGGCTGAGGCGGCGCCCTTTGAAGTCCGAGTATATGGTGTGAAGTGGTGGGAGGCAGGATGTGAGTGGAGACTGCTGTACGCCTAGTGTAAGTGTAGGCTCCAGTGTTCTGCTGCATGCTCCCTATGTTACATGTATTACCCCCTCTCCTCCACCCCATCCCTCTCCCCCACCCCATCCCTACCCCCCCCCCTGGGTTTCTCCTTCAGAATCCTCACATACAGATGTACACATATGTGGAGAGAGCAATCAGAGTCCCCCTCCCCCATGCCCCGCCCCTCCAGGTGTGTTCTGTCATTAGGTGGGATGCTACATGCTACACATGTTACAGTCTGTTCCTGTTGGTTCTAGGGGATATTACTGTACATTGCCCCCCGCCTCCACCCCAACTTATTCTTCCATCCCTTTTATATTTCTAAGCCAACTTCCTGCCTTCCAGTCTGTTTGAATACACATAGGGCGTACACAATACATGTTGTGAGTACACATGCACAATACATGCTGTTCAAGTCGTTATACCAAAAGAAAGCCATGTGTCAAATGGACATCCTAAAACTGGACACAAACCCCAGGAGTAAAGGCCGCCTAAAATTAATAAACAATGGTCGGGCGCATCAGACGACCTGGCGGCAGAACTTATCAGCGATATTTTACCCCCTTAATTACCGATTGCTAATGGTTACGTTCTTCTTGTATGTATATATGTAACAAGTAACAACCGAACTGCGAACTCCTGATTAACAGTTGATAATGAGTTTCCCCATACATTGCTACCCCTTCAAGACCTCCCATAGTATACGCGCCCCAATAACATGTGGCCTACTTGTAGGGGCTTAGGTAATTAAAAGCCTTTAGTCTTATTAGTGTACCCATTGTCTGAGGGACTGAGGCGATTAGTGTCCCTCATCCCACGCTATAGGCTTCATGATGGAACAATAGCAGACCATCAGTGATTGAGTGAGTCAATGTAAAGGCGGTTTGCTGACTAAAACTCCTTAATAAAGCCTAACTTTTTGGTTAATAAAGCTTAGTTTTGAGGACTTGAAAGCTTGTCTGATGCTTAGAGTAAACATCGGGGATTTCAATCGTGATGAAAGGTTGTCAAGGGGTGGGGTGTGTGTGTATATGCAGGATGACGCGATTCACAGATTGGTACATCTGTACTACCCCCAGTGTGGCTCAGGATAGGTAAACTACTAAACATACGGGACAGCATGTTCTCTAATGCCGTGATATCACACCAGATGGCGTGTGTGCTCATCTTAATCCGGATATGTAGGGCATATGTTGTCAGAACAAGGCTCACATGATGTTGACAGACTGTTCACCAAACTAATCACATGAACATTTCAGCCGGGAATATTTCCACAAATGCACATGTATTTCTCAATGATAAAATTATTCAACATGTATACGGAAGATCAACATAGAAACCATTCTAAATTATGATTATATTCATGATACCTTACCGTTAATTAATACATTGTAGTTTATCCTGATGCCTGGTCCAGGCTCTGATCCAGGCACTGGCCAATAAACCTACTCCTTCACTATAACCGTAGTGACTTGAATAAGCGTAGGGGTCTCAAATAAGCACAGGTCTTGAAAAAGCGCAGGGTAAATGAAGGTAATGAAATGAAAATAAGCGCACATAGGAGATCCAGGCTGTGGGCCGCCATGACACCTCCGCCCCCGACGCTTACATAACACCAGGTGAGGAGCCTATGCTCATGTGGCAGTCCCATGTGGAGTGGAAATGTAAGAAGCCACTGTCAACTGGTCAAGGTTCCACCAAATACCCTGACCAAAATACTAATTCACTTTCAATAGTAATGGATGTATAAAATAATAGAATAGTAATGGGACCCGGGGGGGCCACTCCCTCAGCACTGGATACTATGTGTGAACACGATTCCAAGGGAAAGGGTCCTTTTTTGGGTCCTAGGCACGGACCCGCGAGGGCCCGTGCTAAGGGTTACATTTTAAGCAAATTTTGGGAGAAAGGGGTGTATTTTCAGACCATTATCACTCTTTGAAGGTTTATTAAACATAATTTTGCTATGATATTTTTGAGTCACCCTTGATTCGCGTATTTTTTTCAGGGTCACCCATGATTAGGGTCCATTTTTGAAGGGTTACTTGTGATTAGGGTGTGTCTTTTCGCCTACTTTGCCTTGAAAAGGGTGTGACTTGTGAAAATTTCGCCCCTTGATAAGGGTAGCAAATTTGGGGTGATGTTCGCACATAGAGACCATAGAAAAGATAGGGAGTGGCCCCCCCGGGTAATGGGACCTTTTAGTAACAGAATAGACAGACTTCAATTGTTACACTTAAGCATCTACACTTCTGACTGAAAGTGTGACAGGTGGGGTGACACAGTGGCTTCACTGTGAGCGAAAATAGGGAGCTGTCACACCTCTAACTCTTCACACCTATGTACATACAGCTTTTGGTGCATATATAAAGCCACCCAGGGCTTCATATTCATACAACTATGCTGTGTGATGAGTTAAGAATGTCCAAGGGGCAGTGGGATGAGTGTGATAATGAGCCAAAGTGTTATAGAACAAAGAGCCTGGTGCAGGGTTAGCCCCCGACAGGTCTAGCTCTACACATGCGCCATCTAGGGGGTAGCCTGCGTACCAGGGTATCCCATCCTCGGTATACATGATGATGGCGGGTTACGTAAGGCCTCTCCCCACCAGACCTCACCTGTGAGTATTGTCTACACGTCACCTGAGACTAAAGCAAACACTAACAGCGCCAACATCAACCCCGCCCTGTACTGTGCTACAGCCTCTTGTACAGCATCTCCGTCATGTAACTCAACAGCTGACTATAGTATTAAAGGCCTTATTTTGGAATTTCACTGAGTTGCTCAGAATGTTTTAACTCATCATAATAACCCCAGAAGAATTAAGGAAATAATGAGATAGGGCCTCATCGGATGGGACAACAGGTTTACATTTAATTACATTCTTGGTTTATTGACTTTCTTATGTAAATCAGGGGCAACCATGAATTCATACAATTTTTATGTTGTGATCTGAGATATACTAGTAAGTGATGTTCCTAATGTACCTATATCCCTCCCGATAGCTCTGACACAGAGAAGGAAATCAAACATGTAGGAGGTTTTCCCCCAGGCTCGTTTGCACAAGAGAAAAAAAACCTGTGCCACCTGACTAGGGTATATGTATACGTGAGTACATATTATATACTCTTATAAAAGATTGAGCACGCTTCTAAGATCAAAAGTAAATAGGACCTCTGTCTAGGGCTGATTATTTTATTTATCATTTCATTTGAGTTGAAGACAATGAAAACCCAACCTACTAATACCCTACTTCCGGTAAACCCCCCTCCCAATGTAGTTCCCCAGTTAGCCTTATACTAAACCCCGACAAGGATTATCCCCATGGCTAATCCCAAATGACAAGAGCTGGCTAGGCAGGGTCATGAGAGAGTGGTAGTAGGAGAAACAATAGTAAGTAGTAATTGGGTCATAGAGAGGGGCTCCATAACTCCATGCTTATTCCATTGCTCTGTGGCATTCATGAGTGGTGTCTTGGTTTAAAGGGTCTTAATTCCATTACAAATACAATAGGCCAAAGGTGCTTATCCTTCTAGTGCCAATACTTCAATCGGGTATTTAATCTCTTGAGAGGAAAAGTCGGTGTTGGGCTTGCAATTCACTGAGAAGAACATTGTGAATTTATCAATGTATAGTCTACTGTAACGTTCACAAATTGGATGATTCCATATAACATTTATGCCATACTGCTAAAGTAGGCCTGATGAATTAAGAATTATTTCATGTTACAGATATGCGTTTTAAATGCTATAAGATTTCAGTTGGCAGACCATTAAGCATATACATCTGTGTTGCTCTTTCATACCAATACTTTATAGTAATATTATGTAGTCCGATATTATCAAAGTAAGGTACCAGAACTATATTACCCCCCCCCCCCTTTCCTCCCCACCGGCAACTGCCAGGCGGGCTAACCGCGCCCTTTACACTCAACGTGAAGTGACGTCCATTCTGGGCAGCCACTAGTGGGATGAGGGGGGGGGGGGGGGGGGGTCAGTGGGCAAAATAGTCTAAAGTTAATGGTCAGCACCAGTCACGTGACCCACAGGCAAGGCTAAGCACTCAAGACCTCACAGTGACACCGAGCCTTAAATATTGGTGGCCAACTTATATTTGCAATCTAGAAGTATAAACTAGCCTTTACTGAATTAGTTATTGTAATATTTACTACCTGCCAACTATACAAACAACTAATTGTTTTCTTTTTGTTCCCAAATTATATATAAGACGCACATATGTATGGCTTCTATGGGAGGTTATACCGGCGATAACAAGATATAGGGAAATACTACAAGCCAATATCTGGTACATGTATAGGAAAGGCGTAGGTTGGGCCCACCCCCTATCGGGAGTCGGCCGAATCACGCCTCTCCATTTACAACGGTCATGTATCCCTCCGCGGCCGAATGAAACCCTCAGAGGGCGTGTCACGCCGTGTATCAGGCCGCCGCAAAAAGTAGTCCACGTTCGCGTGCCGACAGGTCCCCGGCATAGAGACCTATTAGGCAGCGCGGAGTCTAATTCCTGCTGCCTTTACTCTTTTACACATTCTAGGTGTCTCCTTTCTTGGTTTTGCTGAGATCTTGCTTGGTCACTGAAGCTATCTATCCTCCCTAGAATATCGCCTTTCCCATAGATATACCCCAAGGCTGTCTTTTCTTTTGTCCCTCGACTTCTTTTAATTGTTCTCATGATGCCCACGCCTGTCACATATCTTGCTTTATTTAACGCCGTCTTTAAGATTGAAATGATTAAGAGCCCACACCAGAGCCGGGCAGAGGAGCGGGCAACTCAAACCTATAGCATAGAAGTAGTATAAGGAAAGGGGGGATTTGGTCAGGCACCAACGACACTGAACAGACAGGACCCCATGCCACCCTAACACCCCAGCGCACCAGATGTGTGAGTAGTATACAGAAAGGGGCACGCGGCCCAGGCTATCTACAATCTTCATATTGGTTCGAGGCAAAGCGCAAGGGCGCTTCCAGGGAGGGCGAGGGGGCCCAGGAGGTCAACATTTAGTTTAGACACATTTCAGTACTTTAGTGGACCCCCCCCCCCCCCACTCCGCCTCAAATTCCTACCTCACCTGTTACCTCCTGGCATATACCTCAACTCGGTCCAGGATACATTGACAGCCCAATGTAAGATAAGACAGCACATCATGAATGCTGTCTTCTAAGACATAAAGAGATCCTTGCCATATCTCATGTCCACACTCTAGAAAAAGAGTCTCCGGCACCTCTCAACCTTTCAGCATGATAAGTATCATTACCGTATAAGTACATACAAGTGTAACTGTAGACTTGGTGGGCGGCTACAGGTAAGTCGTCTACACCTCCAACAGGTGTGGTGTAGGGGCTCCTCCTGTAGGTGGGGCGGACAGGTGGAAGCTGCTACTGCTCACCTGTGTCCGCCAACTGCCCTGATTAGCCTGCCCGGCCCCTTACCTGTGTACTGCTTCCGACAGGTGGGCGCTGGGGGCGGGGGCTGCACAATGGCCGTGCTCACAATGGGATGCTGCAGATTCGCTCAGTTCTATTTAGGGAGTGGTCATTTTTTAACAACAGCGGGGGGGGGGGGGGGGATTTGGTCCCTTCTTGAGGGGGGGGGACCAAAAAAATTAAACCCCTTTTTAGCGAAAAAGCCAGCGCTTTACTATAGCTAAAACGCACTCATTTTCAACCTGCCTAGGGGGGGGGGGACCGAAAAATGTATGACCCCTCCCGTGTGATTCCGTGTGTTGTGGCATGGTGAGGTGTGGAGTGAAATTGCGTGGGGGGGGGGGGGGGCTTTGGCTTTAGTGGTGTGAGATACTGTTGTATGATGCGGAATCTATTCAGGTGTTTTATATATTTCTGGTGACATGTAGAGGTCTATACATGTATTTGAGGTGGAGGGGGCGAGCAATTTGACCGAAGATGTCTTGTTATGGTTTGGCTATGGAGATTTATGTATACTTGATGTATAGCCTACACCCTAATGTATTACCTGCTATAATTCCCATGTGGCATGTGCATAATGGATCTACACAATTCCCAACTCACTCCATCACCTCACACTATACCCGCATTCTTCCCTCCACGTCTCCGCCCTCCTCCAGGGGCACACATCCCCCAACCCACACCTCCAGTGGCTATGTAGAGTCACTGGTTCTCAGTGCGCATGGCCAGGAAAACGGAAGTGCATAGCTTATTTCCGGTTTGGAACTCGTAGCATTAATATCATTATTGGAGGTCACGATGCAGCTACGTTATAACGAAATTCAAATGACATTACATTTTGTTTGGGTATCACAGTACTGCAATGTATGCTATGCAGTGTCAGTGGAACTGCCACAACTGCATTCCAGCTTTTCATGAGCAATGGCATATACCGGGGTAGTACTGTGTACCAGGCAGTGATTTCTCCCCACGCCATATAATTCACAA
Source organism: Harmothoe impar (assembly GCA_947462335.1). Classification (NCBI taxonomy): domain Eukaryota; kingdom Metazoa; phylum Annelida; class Polychaeta; order Phyllodocida; family Polynoidae; genus Harmothoe; species Harmothoe impar. The sequence continues at coordinate 49,369,212 of OX381721.1, forward strand.
AGCCCAAATGGTTCCTTAACCGATTGAGTCCGATCAGAAATTTTTATTTTTAGCCATGGTGAGCTTGTACAGATGCTGCCAATTATGGTACATCTGGTATGGTACATCTTGTAACAGTAGAATTTCAATAATTTTATTCCAGCTTTGCACGAGCAATGGCATATGTACAAGTGATTTCTCCAGATTCGCAAAGCCCAAATGGTTTGTTAAGCTGTATAGGGAGTGTATGCTGCGTCTTAATCTTGGGTCATACTGGAGCTGCATCTGTACAAACAGGTGTCTCAGTCAACAGGTGGGAGAGGAGGAGGTGCTGGGAGAAGGGTGTGTGCGGGGGGGGGGGGGGGGGGAGGGGGGAGGAACTGTACCACTGCACCAATCTGGGTCACGTGAATTAATGTGAATCTGAGTAGCTCCCTCCTCCCTGCTCACACCTGCTCCCCCAGTCAGCTGCCAAAACCCCCATTCAGAAGGTGGAGACCATGGGTTCTTACCCTCTCCCTATCACATATACCAGTCGGGATAATTGCTCCAGTAGCTCACAGATGTTCCCTGATAAGGAGCATCGGTGTCCTACACACGCAAGGGGCTTACACTGGAGCTGCTACACACGCGCGAGCACCCCCCCCCCCCCCCCCCACACACACACACACAATCACAGCAGAGCTTGCTTCCATATGGTGACACCTTGTTTTAGCCTCTGGGCACCGTTCTCACCCCTGCACCCCACCTGTACCCGACCCCAGAGTGTAGGGGCACACACACCCGCCCCTACCCACACAGGTGCTCCGCCTGGAGGCTGCTCAACACGCCAATTACACCCTGGAGGCACGGGCATACACCACCATATGTCAGCTCTACGGAGCATCCCACACCGTGGAGGAGGGACCGGGGAGCAGCTCCAGTAGTAGCCGACGCCGCTGCTGGTGGTGGTGGTTCTCCAGGGCTGGCTCCTCCAGTGTCAACACAGATGTATGATGTACCCCCTGTCCACGATCATGAGTGTCACCTACCTGCTGGTGTAGCTGCTGCTGGACGGACGGAGCTGGGGTACTGGAGGAGAGCACAGGGTACTGGAGGAGGGTGTGCGGAGGGTGTAAAGGTGGCGGGATGTGGAGGGGGATAGAGGGGTACAGGAGCAGGTAGGGTAGGGTGGGTGATGGGGTAGTGGGAGAGGCCTGGTGGTGGTGGGTGAGCTCCTTCCTCCTGGGTCTCCTCCTCCCTCCTCCTGCTGCTGGTGTGGTAGTGGTGCAGGGTTCAGTGCCTGATGGTGGCGGTGGGTGTCGGCCGGCTCCTCCGGGTGCTGGCGGGTGCAGGAGCGGTCTGGAGGACAGGTCTGTGAGCAGCTGTGAGTCGCTGGTGAGCAGGAGGTAATCACAGGCAGGGCAGTGAGCGGCTCCCCCTCACTGAGCAGCTCACGGTAATGCCGGTAGGAGCAGGGGAGGAGGCAGTGCAGGGGGAGGGGGCAGTGGTTATACTAGTAGCAGTAGTAGCACCAGAGACGGTGGTGGTCTGCAAGGTCCACATACCTGCTCTATGCTGCTGCCCATGCTGTGGGACAGAGAGAGTGGTAGGCAGGAGGAGGAGCAGGTATGTGGAGGAGGGGGTAGGGTAGGACCAGCGATAATGCCCAGAGGCAGCAGGTAGGTAGTGACTACTACACCCGCAGGCCGGCCAGGCAGCATCAGTGATGAACACAGCGCTGGTTTTAACGTGTCACCAATATCCTCCCCCCACCTCCCACCACCACCACCTCCTCCAGCGTCGTCACCAGCAGCAGCACCATGCAGTCCTGTGTGGCGGTCTTCTCTGGCACCACCACCAGCACCACCACCACCAGCAGCACCACCACCACCAGCAGCAGCAGTAGCAGCTCAGCACGGTGTGACTACCAGTAGGTCAACCAGCAGAGGTTCAAACTGCTCCAGAGCAGCTCCTAGTATGGGCCATCCACCACCATATGTCCATCGCATACATATGTCCGTACATGTACTACATTGTAGAAGTGTCCTAAGCATACAGCTACCAGCTTACGACCAACTGCCAGATGCCCTGCAACTTGCCTGCCAGGGTCAGTTAAACTAGAATATACCTGATGCTCTGGCCTCTCACCAGGGGGCGCATCGGTAGTCCCTCGGCAGTCTCAATATACTTTTATAATGATTGACTAGTAACATTCTGATATACCGGTATAACATTCATGATAACTGATATCACTGAAATCGCAGCGAAAAGGTATGCATTCCTGCAAAGATATTCATACGACTGAGCTGCCGCTCCAATTGTGCCATATGGTTAAATTAGCGTAGCTATACATAGCTGTTCATTCATGTTTATTAGTAAGCAACGAGAGCTTTCTCTTTTACATGGGTGTATGGATAGACTCTAGGTCAGTGAGCAGCTGCTGAATTGCTCTCAGGTGCTCATAGCTGCTCAGTATCAAAGACAGAGCAGCTCACATAGGTACAGAGAACGGGGTGGTCCACTTGGAGTTATACGTGGGTGGGCCTCGTTACAAGACTTGACAGACCACGAGTAAGGGCCGCATAGCGCTTTTATGCCATTTGTCGTAGCGGTAATGCATCTAATCACTGATCTGTATGATTGAAAAATAATGCGTTTGTTTTGTCTGCTATGTTCGTGTGACACAAGAGATGCCATTTGCAATACTGCTTCAAATGCATAAATTCATGTCATCTGCGATCATGAGCAGCCATATATTAATATATATTCCGACATGTCTATTGACGCCCCTTCTTGACAAGGCACTTGGGGGATTCCCCACTGATAGAACAATCAGACAGGCTGAGACAATGGATCATTGGATGGGTATTGTACGATTGAAGGTGACAACATAGGTTAATATAAAACTCTTGTATTTGTTTTACATGTAACTCCATGTTATCAAAAGCAGAAATCACAGATAACTTCTGTTGTGCAACGGACCAAGGTACATTGTCAGATGTTAGTGTAGCTGGACAGTATGATATACTGTAGATTTACAGTTTATACTAGGGTAATTGTGGTCATGGGTAGTAGGATACACTGTTAGTTTACAGTATAAAAGGCCGTATTTTTGGTTTTACTATTTACAGTGTATTGTATATGGTAGGTCTGATGTATACATGTATAACAAGCCTATGAGCCGCAGGGATATCAAAGATATAAGGGCATTATATACCAGCGATTCTCTCACTGTCTATAGACTACACAGTATACGTATCCCTAGGGACGGATATTCCTACACTAACACTGTCCCATCCCAGCCCAGCCTCCTGCCATGCGGCAAACTAATAGGCTCCAAGCTCCCCCCATCCAGGACCATTACCTGGGGGAACCCTGGTCTCCACTCCCGGCGCCCACCTGTGCCTCCAGGGCACTGGAAGAGGGCAGGGAGGGGGATTGGGTGCACAGGAGCAAACTGGGGACTGGCCCGCCCCAGGGTCCGAGACGAAATAAGCCAAGGCTCGCCCCATATCACCTACCGCGGACTCAATATGGGAGAGGATGAGATTGGGATGGAGTTGATTTTGGCATGCTCTGACCAGGTCTTGGAGGTTTTATATAGGGGACCCAGCGTGTCATTCTCAGACCAATGAGTATATTCGTGTGGATTCCAGATTAATAGATTATCAAATAACATATTGAAATGGTACATGTACTAGTATTTAGCTTTGTATCGCTTTTTAGAGACCAATGTCTAAATTCTTCGCCAAGGTATTATATCTATAATATACTTGTTTTTTTGCCCCCCTTAGAATAGCGCCTTGTCACTAACCATACATACCGGAGCAAAAAACTCGATGGTGAGCAGCTCGGTGTAAGGCCATGAAGCGCCGCGAGCTGCTCAGGTAGATTAGGAGTGAGTCGCCCTTTAAGGGCCACATAGTGACTTAATGCATTATGCCCGGTGTATAAATAAAGCATTGGTGAGTAACTCACCAGGAGTCCCTGATCCATGCATCATGCCGACCCACCAGGCGTGTATCAACCCCATAGGGTCGGCATGATGCTTGAATGCAGCGATGGCGAGTTACACATCATGACGACAGAGGGCATTAAAGCAGCATGTGACCCTAAAAGGGTTAGGGTGGCGAGAGACATGAGATGAGAGCCAGGTGTGTTATCTATGCACCCACGTGCTGCTGCCATGACACGAAGCCATGTGTCTCTACTTCCGGCATGCATTGTCCAAGACAAAGACAGATCTTTGTGCTGGTCATGGATCAACCATTTAACGATGGCACAGGGCGTCAATATACTAAAGTATATTAGAGCGCTATGCGACCCTTAAAGACTAGTGTTAATATAGAATGCAGTCAGGACCTTGTTTCTTACAGCCTTGGTGTTGGACGTCTGCATGTTGTGTGGCAGTACATATAGACTTAGGGTGGATATTTGGACCCACACGTATATTGGTCAAGATAGTCGTCCTGTATGTGCGTCCATTACTTAAGCTGGTACTGTAACGTAATATACCCAAATAATTCTGCAGTATAAATGGAGGGAATTATTTCATTAGCCTTAGCGGTATTCCGGTAGTGGCCTGTAGCACAATTGCAATGCTAGACAGAATAGACGATACGAAACGCCATTAGTGCATGCAGCTAAGCCTCAGCACAGGGTCGGCAGGTGCCGCACAACGCTGTTCCATCCCAGCGTGAGGATGAGCCTGAGCAGTGGCGCCGTTCTCATCATAGGGGGACCGCCTCTGATAACGGCATAACCACCCAGATATATAATATCGGTGGCGGGGGAGGGGGGCAAATGTTTTAATGCAAAATTTGGCCCAACGGTTGGGGAGGAAGAATTGTTCTAATAGCACGCCCCCCCCCCCCCCCACCTCAAAATCCTAGATCCGCCATTGCTCTTGAAAGCGGGCAAGGCCAGCTTGGATTTGGAATTCTCTTATTTTCCAAGATGGCGGCTATGTTACCGAACAGCCTGCATCCAACCAGAGCCTCCTATCAGCCTGACAGAGAACTAAAGCTGGCCATGGTTGTGCATTCATGGTGCATTACGTAAGGCGCGGCGTCTCCGGTAGGCGGCCATTACACGCCGTCCTCCCCTAATTAATCACCCGCACCCAGCTGTAATTGCTGTATTCCGTTATTAACCCTTTAAGGGCCGCAACGTGCTTTAATGTGCTATTCTATTTGTTGTCATGGCGCTTGATGAAAGGAGGTCTGGTGAGTTATACCAGGGTTGGATTCAGGTATCATGTCGATCCTCCGGCGGTGTATTAACTATGCCAGCAAGGCTGCATTGATGCATTAATTGCGCATTAAAGCAATGTGGTGCCCTTGAGGGGTTAGGCAGGTTGATAATGTGTGGTAGGCAGGTTGCTATGGTGGGGTAGGCAGGTTGCTATGGTGTGGTGGGCAGGTTGCTATGGTGCGGTGGGTGAGTGGGCACTAGGGTGGAGATGGGGAGGGTATAGGAGTGGCTTCACATCATGACATGGCTTCATCAGGAAGCCAACCAGGTCCCCATGGCAACCAGAACCACATCAGACCTCTTTCCGACTTCAATCCGATTCTCTTTTTTACTAGATGTCCAACCCGACGTTGGGTGGCAATATCGGCCCTGACTCCCATAAGCAACATTGGGATGGTGGTGGATTAATTCGCTTTATATACCACCATTCACTAATGTCCGATTTACAGATGATTTACAGGCCCATATCGTGATTTCCATTGCTTTGTCAGCACAATACCTAACATACAGAGTAGCTGATATAGGCGTGACCACCAGAGGTGAGAATGGGGACTTCCTGCATAGGCCATGATCATTATTAGCTATAAATACACTTAGCAGCCAATCCAGTATGGCCCCTACAGTATGTGCATGGACCCCACCCACCTGCTAACTACACAACACTGAGGTCCGCACAGCCTATAGCACCCCCCCCCCCCCACACACACACACCGATCTCTCCCCCAGTACCCCCCCCCCCACTCTACTCACAGCCGAGTGGACAGGGAGACACTTGTGGAGCGCAGGGAATTCTGGTTGCCATGGGAACCAGGTGCGATTGCTGGAGGCCGCCTTGACAACCGGATATGACTCAAGCAGCGTGCATTCTGGGACGGGTGCTAGTGATCAATCATTAGGTGGGGGACCAGCGGAGAGCTGGGTAACCAGCGCGGGGAGCTGGTTCTTGACGCGTCACCTAGAGCTAATTGTATCTAGAGCTGAGCCGAGGTGCTCGCCGCACCTAGTGGTCACCCCTAGAACCACAGGTAGAACCTTCAGCTACCATATGGCATAATATAATATCATAAATATGTATTTCATTAGTAGGCATTTCTGTGAGCTTCAATGAGTCGACGATACAGATACCTCACGGCAACACTTAAAGGGTAATTTCACTGATATCTAGTCAGATAACAGCTGAGGTATGAATAGACCACCATACTAAATAGATAACACGCAGGCGGCATGAATATCTAGATATATTGACAGAGAGCATAAGAAGAATCAGGAGTGCAGATTATCCCCGATTAGTTCTATACATGTATTATGAGATACACACAGAGTGCTCTTTGGTTGGTCTTTGTTTATCCCTGTCTAACAGGGTCAAGGAGAGATGCCTCCATTCCTACCACACCATACCTGATGGTGTTATCATCTCCATATTGACAGGGATAGCTCTTGATATTGCCCTTAGGGCATAAAGCCCTCACTGTGGGCCCTATCAGTCACATTCGGGCCCATCCCGCTGCCAATGGTCTTCATTATGGGAACCACTCACCTAATCCCTTAAGGACCGCATAATAAATTGTGCCCCTTTATGATGCATTCATGCATCCCTGGTCAGTGCTGCATTCATGTATCATGTTGACCCTATGGGTTCATTACACATCCATAGGGTCGCCAGGATGGTTCATTGGCGACCCGGCATAGCAGCATTCATGCAGCAGGATGACGTAGGGCATGACACATGGAAGCACCATGCGGCCCTTAAAGGGATATAGGCTTCAATCCGTTCCTTATCTAAGTGGCTGATTTATAGGTTGCTCTTATCTGATAGCTTCGTGTTTGACCAGTGCAGGCACTGCTGCATAGATTGCCCAGCGATTTCTCTAAGCTAGGATCGAAGCTCGCAGTCCTTCATTCGTGTTATCGGCGCTAAAAGCAAACACTAAGTGAGAGAGGTTGCTCGGACAGGTATCAAATTAGCACACCATTTTTCAAAGCATGTGGCTACATGAAAGAGATTACACCCACACTATACAAGTATGTGCAGAAAGCCTATACCCCTGTGTCTAGTGACTCTATGCTATAAATGTACCTCAGACCAAGGACAAGGTGTCCCCATACATATGCAGGTACTCAGCGAGGTCTGAGTATCAGGTAGCTGAATTAACACATGGCAAGGTGCATCATGCTGTTGGCTATGGGACGACAGTGATATGTGCCAGATTTAACTCGTTTTGAGCCAGGGGAGGTGTTCTGCATCATTGATTTCTTTACTCGAAAATCACAACATGCAATTGACATCAGAATTGAGTACACATACTAGATTGGAGGTAGTTTTCTATGTGACCTGACATATAAGGCGCGCAGGACAAAAGAAATGGCCTGACTTAATTTTACATACACGCCCTGCAAAGCGATATATGTGCCTGGGCATATATGCTACCTTCAGCGGTGGCCTTGAGTATATCACATCCCACTATAATCCGAAGTATAGTCATCATTTCAGAGTCTGCACAGGTTGTTTTTGTGCTGAGTATGTCTCTGTCGGCCGCCATCTTGGGTAGCTGCGCGCGCAGTGACGCATGCGCAGTCAAAAGAGCCTGATTTGACCTGTGACCCGGATGTAAGTGGCGGGTCGGCCTACAGGTGGCGTCACCGTCATTAGGCATGCTGGTCACCGGCGGGAGCCTCATTCCTGTAAAAGGACCAGCGAAACCCCACCCCTCAGTACACTCCAATGACGCCAGGAGAATTTGAAACAAAAAGGTCAGAAACGTTGGTGAAATAGACTGAGGTGCGCTACAAGAGGTGGCTTTTGTCTGTAAGAAAATGAAATCAAACTAATATTTTCTAAGTCAGACCAACTATCTTGAATAATATATCAAAATGGGCATATGAACATCGATCGGCCTTTTTTTTAAAGCCAAGAAGGCTTTCTAATAGCACTCCTGTTGTGTCAACCAGTGTCGGACATTGCCCTTTTCTGTCAACCTCTCTTCATCAAAACCTCGTTTCTGTCAACGCCCCTGACTTTTGTCATTCTTTTACAAGGTTCCACAATGGCAGACGACAAATCCGTCCAGTTTTCCGGTTTCCCGCGCATCGTACGTCACGGGCGTTGTCGTCTGCCCGACGTGGCCGTCCTGCAAACAGGGGATGTCCATTACCCGAGTGCCGGCTCCGCCTCTGTAACTTGTCGCCACTCGTGCACAAGTGATTATGGCGTCCTCCCTCTTGGCGCCGTCCCCATGGCAACCAGGGCACGTTGCTATGGTAACTGGGGGACGCTGGTCAGCACAAATTGCCTTCATTCTGCGCAAGTCGGGCGGCGCAGGCGCGGTGTGCTCTGGTACTGGCGGCAGAAACGTGACGCGGACATTCCGTGCCGTGCCGACATACAGAAACTGGTTCTGTACACCTAGTTACTTTGTGTCTTAGTGAACAGGTCTGGGTGAGTCGATATGGTCCTACACCCCCCCCCCCCCACCCGACCCCTTTCAGCTGAGGAATGCCTCACTAGCATTATATATGCCTATAAATACAACATATAGTCTCATTTGCCGGAGATATAATCTTGAATATGTATAAAGAATGCCTACCTTCATTTTTCGATACAATAATGCACAGTAGCGCGAATATTCACACAGATTCTACTATCTCATCGGTGGCTTCAAGTTGTAACAAAAATGGAGTGTGTGAGTGTCCTCACAGATGACTCAGGGTAATCTGTCAATTCTGGCATCAGAAATGAATTCGAATGAGTGATCTAATTTGAGCACAATACATTATTTCTTATTTCTGACGGCAGAATCGTAATCGCCAGAAAAAGCTACCCTAATTTCATATATTGGAAGTCATATATAATCAAATTCCAGGTGGTGGCTGTAGGTGAGCAGGTGGCTGTGGGAAAGCAGGTGGCTGGGGGCGAGCAGGTGGCTGTCGGCGTCAGCGCCCAGCAGCGCGTAACCGCTGTTTTACATCTCGGCCGTAAAGCGAGTCGATCGGAGCATCAGCAGCGACACCATCGCCGTTTCCGTTTCGCTGTGTCGGTCGGCTACAGGGCGGCGTGTGTTACGCGTCCATGCCTTTGCCGTGCATCCCCTGTCTTAACACATAGATATAGAGTGGATGTGACTTGTTGCATAGGTCCTGGCGGTAGAATGTGCCCAGATTTTGCCCGCTTTGGGGGTAGAAAGAGAGAAATACGGGCAAATTCGCTCAAAATGTCATTTCTATCTTGCACCCAAAAACTTAATGCCTTGCAGCCTATGGAGGCCCATGGCGGCGGTAGCTTTGTTTTCATACATTTACATAATAGCGAAAGAGAGAAATAAATTCGTAAAGATCGCAGTTCAATTTAGTCAAGAAAAATTTAGATTTTTAGAAAAATTTTTGCGCTAGATCCTGTCCCCCGACCTTGCCTGTCTCATGTTTTTGTCGACTTTTGTCTATGTCGGACGATAACCAAAATATAAAGATTCTCCTATGTCACAAAATTGTCTTAAAACGCAAAATTAGTAGGTGTATATTACTCAGGGTTAATACCCTGAGTCAATGATAGTAGGAGACGGGTACAGAATCCCTGATCCCAGATGATAAACAGATCTATGATTGTAGAATTAGAACCTGAATGCTCCATGGTGATGCATGACTAACTAGTTCACAAGCACAAACAAGGTACTAATCTATCTACCTTCAATATCAAAATGTTATTTTCTTCAAGCAAATAATGGTACATGTACTTACTCCAGAAGACTTAACCGGGAGGTTGAATAAAGAATGTGGCTCACCTGAAAAAACAAGGAACAGTCTGGTTAGATATGACAGGTACATGTGGATTAGCATATCACACATTATTATTTTACATAATTGTTGTTTTTTAATATCATAACAAGGCACCCTACAGTGCCGTCCATCATTAGGGAGTGCTCATTTTTTAACAACAGGGGGCGGGGGGCGGTGAGATATCGCGCGGAGCACGCGAAATTTTTCACCCCCCCCTAGAGGGATCGACATTTTTTACCCCTCCCCCCCCCCCCCCGCAGGCCGAAAATCGCGCTCGTTCACGCCTGCCCCTTTGTAACATAGTAACGCGCGGGCTTTTCCCCTCAAAACAGGTTGAATTTTTTTACCCCCCCAAGTGGGGTCTAAATTTTTTACCCCCCCGGTCAAGGGGTCCAAATTTTTTACCCCCCCCCCCCCTGTTGTTAAAAAATGAGCACTCCCTTAGCACCTTCACAACCACATTCATATTCAATTTCCGCTCCTCTCCAATCACATAGCCTACCCTCATTAGTGACAGTCTATTAAATACTGAGGCTATGCTAGGAGAGTGAGGTGGATGTGACCAGGTAGCTACGTACAGCTACCTGTAATTAAGGTGTGTTCATTAAATGGACAGGTGGGCAGCCAACAGGTGTGGTCACCCCCCCCCCCCCCGCCCCACTGCTACACAACCAGCAGTATGATAACTCACATGTAGCTAGGATACCAGGTACTGAGATTACAGAAGTCTAGTTATAACATGGACTACCACTAACCAGGTATCAATTAATTATATAAAGCGTGCCTAGATTTAACCAATTATTCCCGGTCTACGATCTACTTTAACATATGTCAGAATTATTATCTCTGTATTTGTAAATAAGAATAGTAGAACTACATAAATGGGATCTACACGGATTAAAAGATCTTTACGCCGTGGAATATAAATTTTCGATGACTAAATATAATATTATCATAAAATGAATTAACTAATTTTAACTACAATTGCTTTCCATCAATCAGAATCAATGGGGTGGGGTTTTGCTGTCATATCAAATTACATAAATTTAATTTTTTTTAAAAGTTGGTGAGTCCACAAATTGAAATATCCAAACCAAAACACAAAATTAAAATACGCTTTAGACCCGGGGCTTTAGACCAGTGAGGGTTGGGGGTGAGGCACCATGTGGCGTCGTCCACTGTCCACAGGCTCTGTGACCTTGTCTGTATATAGCTATAACCCACACAGTGCAGTCCCTCTTTAAATTAGCAAGACGCACACCTGACCAGCCAATCAGTACCTCGTACACACTGATAACAGCTCCCACCCTCTCACTATCAGTCCATATTGGACTTCAGATAACACACAACCAGACCCAACAATAGCCTGTCTTGTGACGTCACAGGCTAATGCATTGTAGGGATGAGGGTCGGTGAGATAAAGTCTCCATTTCAGAAATAAGTGGAATGTTTGTGTGAGATTGGTAGGTACATTTGTAACATAGGGACCGTTAACGGAAAAGTACAATTGTTATTTTTTCTATTCATTTTAATACAGAACGATCATTTGTATCATTACACGGTATATTTAGCAGTATAATAATATACAGCAGTCCAACATTATAGCACTCCAATGCACTATATGGATATATATCTAAAACTGGACATCGACATCCATGTAACAGAATCCTTCTAACAGAAAGCTATATTTAGTAGAAGTAGAAATCCATGAATATCTATAATGAAGGAGAACACCATGTTCATGCCTATGAATATGCCTGTTCATTTCAAAATTCAAGATTGCAACCATTCATTGAATGCCACCATGCGTTTAATGTAATCTCGAATTGCAGTTGCAGTAATTTGATACTAATAAAAAAAATGTATTCTATTTTTTTTCATGAACAGTTGGCATCCCATAGATTCAAGATGGCTATCACTCATTGAATGTCCCGATGCTTGAAATGCAATCTTGACTTGTACTTGCATTAATTTGATCAAAAAAACAAATCCTATTTGATTTTTCCTTCATTCAACCCATTCAAGATGGCTACCATTTACTAAATGCCACAATGCTTTCAGTGCAATGAAGAATTGTAGTTGCATTAATTTGATATCTATTATAAGAAAATGTCTATTTGATACCTTTTTTAAACACAGTTGGCACCCCATAGGTTTAGGATGGCCACCATTCCTTAAATGCCACAATGCTTTAAATGCAATTTTGAAATGTAGTTGCATTAATTTTATACTGTTAAAAAAATCCAATTTAGTTGTTTTTTTTCATGAAGAGTTGGCACCCCATAGGTTCAAGATGGCCACCAGTCAATGAATGCCATAATGCTTAAATGCAATCTTGAATTGCAGTTGAATTAATTTGATTCTAAAAAAAATATTTTCTTTTTTTTCTTTCATGAACAGTTGGCACCCCATACATTCAAGGTGGTTACCAGTCATTGCATGCCATAATGCTTTAAGTGCAATCACGAATTGTAGTTGCATTAATCTGATACTAATAAAAAAAACTAATTCTATTCTTTTTTTTTAAATTCATGAACAGTTGGCACCCCATATATTTAAGATGACTACCAATCATTGAATGCCCCGATGCTTGAAATGCAATCTTGAATTGTAGTTGCATCAATTTAATGCTAATAAAAAACAAATTCTTATCGATTTTTCTTTCATGAATAGTTGGCACCCCATAAGGTGCCTACCATTCATATTAATGCAAATACAATGCTTTAAGTGCTATCACAAATTGTAGTAACATTAATCTGATACTAAAAAAAAATAAACATTTGATTTTTCTTTCATGAACAGTTGGCACCCCATAAATTGAAAATGCACCCAGCAAGCAGGTCAACAGCTATATACGGACAAGTGTACCTCCCCTGCCTGTTCTCCTTCAATGCAGAGTGAAGAGGGTGGGAGGGGGTGACCATCAACAGTGCATAAACACTTTGATTGGATGACAATGCAGTTTTTATATTACAACCCTAAATTTGTGCAACAAAAATCATCAAGAAATACTAAGTATTTTTTCCAAAGAATAGCTTTTCTAGAATGGCTCGATACTCAGAAATCCTACTGCGAATAAAAAAAAGTCAAATTCTGATTCTAAACACCTGAAAAGTGAGAAATGCTGGCGTTCACGGTTTATGTAGGAAATGTACTAAAAACACTAAAATTATGCAACAAAACACTAATTTTCTCAAAAACTGTTCAGTAGGAATTTTTCTAACTGAGGTTCCAGTGTTTTCTACCCTCATATTACACATTGGCATAGAGAATATATTGGCACCTAGTCAGGATTTTGCCCTAGAAGCAATCTGTGAGGCAAAAAACAGCCAAAATGGGCCACTGGTCTGAAGTATAAAACTGGGCATCGATCACTATAGAGCTACAAAGAGAGAGAATCGATGTCCAGTAATTATGGAAAATACATGTACATCCAATTCCATGCATGTATTACGTCATCTCAGCAGGTGATTTAATCCAGTATTTGGTTGTACAAGATACAAGAAGGCAGCCCTGGTGAGTAGACTCGCCATGGCTACACCATGATACACCATGACGACAAAGGACATACCACATAGAAGCACTATTCAGGCCTTCAAGAGTCGAGGTCTCTAGTCCTAAGTACCCACGTCCAAAATAATGATAAATTGTCTTTAATGACGACGAGGAAGCTCCAGTGCCGACTGTGCCAATTTCGCTCATGAATTATGCATTTTAAAATATCATGTTAGTATGCGTGTCCTCGAGTGGTTATGCACAAATGGCTCCATATCCCCAGGGTCATATAGGTTTGTTCAAAATTGAGGAGGTGATGTTTAACTGCACCAGTATGTGCAGGTATCTGTGCTGGTATTCATATAATTTTAGATAAACAAATGGACATCTATTTTGTATAACAGCCATTATTGAATTAGGTAAATCTTTTTAGATTTACCAGCAATCGTCCATACACGACATAATTCGCAGTATCTCTGGATATATGAGGGAAAACAGTTCGAGGAAAACTATCCTTAGAACGTAGTAATCATATATAGGTGCTTGTTTCAGTAAAAGCGTATTATTCTATATCGTTATGTTTCCCCTCGAAGAAATGTATCAACATGACAGACACTGCATAGACCTTTCGAATGTGACTTTTCCTCCCCAAGTCTGCACTCTGTGACCTAGCGGCAGTATACATGTACATGTATGCGTTACTACATTGTATTACTTAGTAGTACATGGTCCCATGAGACGGTATATCAAATACTGTACACACAGCAGAAACCGTTTTAAATGGCACATCTCCCAAAACTGCTGAACTACCCCTGTAACCTGTACTGAAATATGAGTCTTCTGTAATGGCTATATACATTCATTACAGCGCTATCTAACTGCAGAATTTCCATTTGATCCTTATTTATTTGAAAGTAAGATTTCCTATAGCACTGATTTAGACCTGGTTGATCTAATCCTCTTCAAAGCTCCCAGCTACATTCCATGCAATATGAAACAGTGTTGCATCTGTACCTCCCCGGAAGAACTCTAATGGACAATGTCAGTTTAAATGAGCACAGAAAAAAAGGGCCACATGATGAATCCATATTTAATATTGGAATCCCCATGATAATACTGACACGGCATCCCCCCTGCTGGGCGGGCTGAGGGGTCGGCAGCCGGCCGCACATGCCCCGGGGGCCGGGAATACATTACCGTCACACCATGTGTCCGCGACTCGTTAATGCCACATAACTAACGACTAAAGCAGCACCAAGTTCTAGACCTAAATCCTGCTTCCATCATGTCTCCCCTCATCTGGTTTCATTAGATCTCTGACCAGCGCCATCATCTAGCGCCAGGGAGTATTGGCGCTAGTCAATGGGAACCGATACAGTAGCGGATTTAGAGGGGGCGCCCCCCCCTGGACAAAATTTATGTTGTTAATGTAATATTTGGGCAAAAGGTTGGAGAGGAAGATTTTTTCAAATAGCCCCCCCCCCTTTAAAAAATCCTGGATCCGCCACTGCACTCCAACTATATTTCAGTTCCCCTTTCTCTCGCTGCTACCACCAACCAAGCGCTACAGTCAGGACCCCACCGTACAGTGCCATTTAGGAGCCTGTCCCGTTGGGCTCCCTCTATCGGGACGCAGGTAAACGAGGAGGTAGTTATATATTCATATTTTTATAGTGACACCTCGTAAAGCCGCATGGAGATATCTCCACCACTCTCAGCACTGTCGGCAATTAGGGACCTTATAAACACCATATAATGTCCATAGAAACCCAATATATTACATACCTATAAGCTCTATAACATCTATGGTGACCTCTGAATGATCTGATCTTCCCTACTGCAGAATATAATACTAGTAACTACACTAATTATCACCGTTGAGACTACTTTTAAACAATGCTATTGTGGCAGATTTATTTATGCTATAAATAGAAATGTTCCATCAGTAAGCCTCTCGCTTTATGCAAAAAGTTGATTGGGGAATTTCCATACAAATCTGCGAGTTCATCAGAACTATGATGATTAAAGTGCAAACACCTCCTGATAAATGCCCCATCATCGACTGGGTGGGGTAAAAACATGTTTATATATATACGCCAAAAATAAACAACATCATGGCATTGACTATATGCGTAAAAAAGTCCTTTGGCAAACTGATTAATGGTAGGGCCTGAGTGCGCAGGTCGGGACGCTGGCGCTTAGCATGCTGGGAGACGCCAGGTAACACGTGACCACTGAGGCGTTACCACGTGGTCGCTTAGCCGGCCACGTGACCTGCATGTCGCTGGTGCTGGGCGAGCACTGCTCTAGTGGTGGTAGGTACCCATAGGAAGTATAAACACTGCCCCGGCAGGGGGAGAAGTTTTATAACATAAGTCATAAAAACGCCATGTCAAAGCTACAAGTCCAGCAGGGATCAGAGTGGCAGAGTGGAATATCATGACTTGTAAATAGCATCTGATATAGGACCTAGGGAGCGGTCATTCATGAATTTGAGCAAAAATGGGGGGTCAGGTCGGTGGATTTTCGTATGAGTGAGCTGAAATGTTTTTGGACAGGTGTCGGACCCCCCCCCCCCCCTCCCCCCATCGGCGCATGTTGATATTTAGCGCGCCGACCCCTTTGAGCTGGCGGGCCAAATATTGTTTGCCCCCCCCCCCCTCAAGTGCTCCAAATTGTGCCCCCCCCCCCTCCCGGTGTTCAAAAATAAACACTACCCTACATCATTAACAAATGGTATATTTTATTAAGATATTGAAGACGCTTACGTAAGGAAGTATGATACAAAATATACTAAAAATTGTATATACAGTCAATAAAGGCACAAAACGGATTGCAGGGAAAGGCCAAAGTGGAATAACCTGTCATTTCCTATTAAGACATCATGTGTACATAATTGAGCTCCTGCTCTCCAATATACATCTGAGTGTGCGGCACATAACCGGTGAGACAGTCACCCCAGTTCTCCACCCTTCTATAAATTCCCCACCCCTGGGGCGGGTGGACACATTATTTCTGCTGTCAAGTCACATAGCACATGTACTGAGCCCTCGTCAATTTGTGATGTGCACATGTGGGCTGGCTGTACTGACCTTTAAGCACTCAGCATCCATCCCTCCTGTACCGATGGGGACAGGATCCACCAGGCTCTACCTACTGGAGGAGGTGGTGGTGGGGTGTGTGTGTGGGGGGGGGGGGGTGTTATTTCTGTCACTGCCCTCCAGGCCTCCCACATGTGTGTAGCTATGTCCCGTCAACCGCACGCCGGATCACAGTGGAGGGCCAATGATAGATGTTGTCAGACCCACAGGTAAACTCCCAGGTAAAAAGACATTCACCCCTGGGGGAGCTCCGAGCTCCTCTCCCCCCACCCTCATAAAAAGGGTCAGTAAATCCCCACAACACCTATCTCTCACTCGTCACCAGTCGCCCATAACATTTTCTTGCCAACCCTAGCTGGCCCAGTAGTGTCAACAAGAACCATCTCTCTACTGTATGAGCTTTATACACTTGTCAGTGGTGCTCATAGCGCAACTCATAGAGCTGCTCATACAGTGAGCAACTCATGTCTCGTTACTAGAACAATCAAGAATGTTGGGATGGCTGTGTAAATTCAAATGATAGCAGTGGTTAAGTTGAACTTTAATTACCAAGTATATCAAGTATATGGGGCTATGTGGAGTCTGTGTGATTTGAAGATCTTGTATGGTGAAGCATTCAAGGTGATTCTATTCCCATGCAGAAATAAGCCAAGTCTGCTGGCACTGGGGAAACAACATCCATTAACACTTACCCCTGACATGACATGTAAACCACATTTATATCCATCTAAATCTATTCATAGATGCCACTTTCTAGTCAGGATGCAGGAAATCTAAGGATTTTGGTCACTCTTTTGCCTCAAATCAGCATTACCTAATAAAGCACTTTCTGCGAAACAGTTCTCTGGTCTTTTCCATTTCAATCGCTTCATTGATACCTAAAAGTGCTCCTTGATACGAATTTAATGTCAGAGAGATGTACTGTTCCTGAAAAATAGCATTTTCCAATAGAAGATGTAGTAATTCCAGAAATACCTGTCTATATTTCAAGTACCGTACCGTCGCGTTTAAGCGCCGGGTATTGAATAAGCACCGGTCTTGTATAAGCGCCGGGGGTATGAGGGTCTTGAAATTACTCTTAAGCATTAAAACTGGATCTCGAATAAGCGCCTGTCTTGTATAAGCGCCGGGGGTAAACATCCCGCCAAAGTTATAAGCGCCGGGGCGCTTAAACACGACGGTACGGTACTGAATGAGCCACAATCCATCACCTCATAAAAATGACTTGACATGACATACGTGTATATGCTGACCATAAAATATACTTTTTCGTAAATCCTACTGTTTTAATGTCTTTTCCCACTGAGTTTTACATAGGGCGTCATTGGCTTCCAACAGAGTGCTTTTGATATCGTTTTTGACGAGTACACGTATGAGGACCAACTAATTTTTTTTTCTAATATTAATGTGTGTATAACACCAGGGCTTTACAAAAAAGAAACAAGAGAAAATTGGGACCATAATTAGGCTTCACATATTGGGCTGCAGCCTGTGTCAGCCCTAGGGTCATCACCAGGAGGGGGTGGGGAGGATGACCCAGGAAATGTGATTAATATGCTAATCAGATGAATATGCTAATGAGTGTAACTTCTACTGTTTGGTTCTGGCCTACTGCTGGAGTGTAACTCGGGGGATATTGACACCATTGGAAAGCCACTGAATACCAATAGAGAAAAACATCTGTATACCAGTCAATTCATTCCTTCCCTATAAACATTACCTGCATGTATATGCTTAGTGCCTTGCAAAGGGAGAATTGAGATAGTTTAGATATCTAAGTGCATCACTATATAGGGTAGATTCACCATGAGTCGGACACAGTAATACCTTGAGATTTGTAGTTATAAATGTATAATGAGATTTCTAGTGCTTCTTCTTTTGCTTTGGAGAGAATGACAATTTTAGTGTACCATTATTAAACACAAAATCAAGTGTCCGTCTCAGGGTATACTATACATGTGTCCGACTCCAGTTGAATCTATCCTATTGTCTAAGTAGTGTCATCCCGAAGTAACAAACATGGGCATTGACCCAGTATGGATTCTGTTATCAGGGAGTGTTCCCCTACAACATCTGATCTGCAGGTCCAAAGGTTTCCAGGTCTCAGGTGTATGGATGTGTGCGCCACACACTGTCCTCTCTGTAAGCTGACCAGGGACAGTGTAGAGTAGGCCAAGTCTATAGACAAACACAAACCCTACTCTGGTCTAGTGTCAAATGCTTCTCCAGGCCCCACACAAGCATACTCAGGAGCTATCTCTCTGTATACTGTGAATACCTTACCACTGCATACCAACCAGCTTTTTACCTTGAGTTGCCCTTCGCTTTTATTCAACCTTTACTACATCTAACATAATTGACTATTCTATCTTGGTCTAGTGCTGTCAGAAGGTCCATATACAATATACAGTACTATAGCCTCTGCTGGCCATGTCAATTATCTTATCAAGCTTACCTAATCAACTGTTCTACACTACAGCCAGCCTTACTACTGGCACGCCCATGGCCCACGTACAACGTAGATTCACACACACCTGTGGATGTACAGTACTGAGGTTACCTTCATCTTCTACGTCTTATAGATGCTGTATGGTGACTTTTACCACCATACCGAAGTATCAAGATGCATTGGAACAACACATACAACATCCCTAATAAGAAATATAAGCTCACTACGATCTTTAACTCTCTAAAACCACACACCATATGACTCACCTTAAGTTTTTCCACAACAGCCTAAAAACTGTTGGTATTTTTAACACAGGTAGGAGAGACTCTCCCAGGAGGGGCTGAGTTGCTTGGTACTGTTAGAATTCACTTTTCCTGTTCCTCTAGATGAGTATGGTACGTGCCTGTTTGAGGTGTAAGAGCCTTTGCTCCACGTGTTTCTCTGGTAGACTGGTGGTGGAGTCCTCCGGTAGGTATATGCACGTGAGGGTTAGAGCTATGAAACACAGACCTCACTGTGCCCACACTGTATCACTGATAGCCGCTGATAGCGGTCAGGTCCCAACAGGTACACCACTATCCAACCCACACACAGGTAGGACGGCCTTATCAGTATACCAACCAGCCTAGGGGGTCCAAGGGTCAGCCACCCAGCCACAGCTCAGGTGGGTCCTGTACTGCTGGGAGTGAGGTGGAGGAGCAACAGGGGGAGATGTTTGATCCACAAGTGTGCTGCTAGATATGTTGATAGGTTGCTGCTGCTGTTTTGTTGCAGTGGCAGCCAGGCTATGTTGCAGTGGTAACCAAAACCAAACCAGCCTATGGTAGCGCTAGACAGGTGAGTTGTTGTCGGGGGAGAGCACAACGCAATTATAATGTCAGCCTCTCTGCTCCAGTGTCTAGGTGTAACTACTAAGTCCTGGGTGGTTGCTGGTGGTGAGCCCAGTCAGTGAGGAGCTGGTGGACTGGAGGTGGTGGTGCTGGAGGAGGTGGTGGTGGGGCACTGTTGGTGGTGCAGAGTCGTGGTAGGATGATGATGATGGTGGAGGGGCAGGTGGAGGTGGTGGGAGGTGGTGGTGGGGGCTAGCTGGTGGTTGCTGCGGAGGCATGTAGGGCAGGCTGACCCTTCGTTTTGGGACTCACCCATACCTATACCTCACTGCAGACCAGGGATGATGTAGGTACACCTGGAGAGGGCCTCCTCCTGTACCTGTATACTGGTACCTGGACCCAACCTACTCTGTCTCATCATTATAACACTCTAATATATCAGTAAGAGTAAGCTGCCATCTTGTCCCCTCCTCCCCAGGGGCTTGTCCCCCGAGTGGTAAGACCCCACTAGTTCTTGCAGACTATCACCTAGAATGTTATTTCATCCCAAAACAATGCTATACCAATTGCAATTAGTTACTCACACTATTATACTGCCACTATGGAATTGCATTCCTGTTAGGCCCCTATACTATACCCACCTGTCCCACACTGAGCGGCTGACCCCCCCCCCCCCCGCCTCCAGCATCCCTCATCCCACCAGTACACCACCGCCTCAGGTCACACGGCCCGATCCTACCGCCAGGTTCTACACCGTTTATTGTGGCTCCAGGCAGAGCAACCCACAATCATAAACCCATTATAACCAATATACGTTCGGGTGTTGGACTTGTTTTTAATTGAAAGACCAGCAGCTCCGCTGCCGGAGATATTGGCGCGGGAAAATAGTAGAGACAGCGTTCGTCTGACCTACTATACTGCATGGCGGGAATGCCTTAGCATATCACAAATAGGCTCTGTAGTGTCGTGAGAAATCATTCTCCTAGCAGATCTTTGGTTTCTTGTTTTCTACAGTTCAACACAAAGAGTAGGGTGGAGAGTGAGCAGACGAAATGCATTCTTGGGTACGCTCCCGATTTCCCTGTTGTTGTTTAAATATGATCCCCAAGTATGCACGTATCTGCATAACTTTTATATCTGGTCTCTTGTTGGACGTTGCATATGGTATAATGGCTCAGCTGCGAACACATGAACATTTTCTAATAATGTTTACATGTCCATAGCCGCATAGTGATTTAATGTATTACGTCTTTCGTCTTCGTGGTGCATATACTTAGCAACCTTAGCGAGTTTATTCGCCAGAGTTGCATTCATGCATCATGACGACTAGGGGTATGATGCATTAAATCATTATGCCGCACTAAAAGGCTTAATATTACGGTACCCAGCCCAACCGATTCCAAATGCAATTGACCACTGTAAGGACATGTGAACCAGTGGTGGACACTTTACCTGACTGCACTTGCACTACTTGTACTACATATGTTACCCTGTGAGTCCCAATGACTCTGGGTGTGCGTGTGGGAGCCCTATAAAAGGCCACTACAGGCGCCCCGTGCCGTCCACAAACGTCGTTATCAATATTCATAAGTACACACGGAAGTCACGCCGTCACCAGCCAAGACTTCCACCTGCTGAATTATGCAGCGTCATGCCGGCAACAAGCGAAACTCGCAATGCATGCTGGGAGGACTCATGTTCAGTTCTGTTGCTATGGTAACAGGTTGTCGCCAGGAAATGAAGGGGAGTCAAGTATGTTGGAGGGAAATATTGCTTTCATAGATGTATTGCCTTGTCTTGGATTCGAATCTGTGTCGATTGTAGATTGGCTACAAACCTCAATAGAAACATAATAATCATCAACAGTTCATGTTCTGCTATGGCAGCGTGATTATCTCCGTTGGGGGAATTGTTATCTACAATGTAGTAGGTCTATCCTTGTCATATTACTTATTTTGTACCCCACAATGCTCATAACATGTCTAAATTGTTAGCTACGGTTTATTCCCTAAGATTGTAAGATTCGGCCACTATATGTTAACAATTAAAATCAGACAAATTTGAGATACAAGTTCCCGACCCGCCCGCCTCCCGATCTGACAGGATATGGCGGCATGTTTGGAAGCTGGTTAGGCTCCACTAGGGGATCCAACATGCTCACCAGTGCGCATGCTCGAACCCATTCTGACCCAAGTGACCTTAGGCGTTTGGCCTCGTTCTGATGTGGCTGACCTAGGAGACGCCAAGCTGTCACCATGGCGACGGTAACCACGGCAGCAGCGTCCCACCTGGCCCCTCCTTAACCCTGTAAGGGCAGGGCAGTAGTCATGATGCATGAATGCATTCATACATCATGCAGGACCTTTGGGAGTGTATCAACCGCGTATGGGCGGCATAATGTATGAATACTGCCCTGGCGAATAGACTCGCCATGGCTGCATCCATGCATCATACTAACAAGGGTTAAGGCACATTCAAGTACTACATATGCTGCCTTTAAAGGGTTAAGGGGATATGCGTCCACCATGTGTCAGGACCACAGCTGCAGAGGCTATTTTTACACATTATATGACCGGATCTCTCATTGTGTTTTTGTGATTGTTGGACATGTATATTAATATTATATCCTACACTATTTAGAATTGCGGCGTCACATGCCTTTATTATTGACTACTCGCCCTGTGCGGCATTCAATCTGTGCCAATCAATTACAACGGCTCGTATACGGCCTTCCAAAACAGTGTCGCCATACTGGTCATATTGATTCTACATTCTCAACATTTCAGGAGGCTCTATGTTTAGCAATGGAAGCTAACATCATGAAATTTTCAGCTGCGCGGAAATGTATGAAACCGGTCACAACAATGAGAACCTGGTTGTCGTCTGCTTCTTCACTTGGGTGTCAAACACATCCCTCTAAGGTCATCGAACGCAGCTTCAACTAGTGCGCCTCTAGCGACAATCTCCGGAAGCCAGGGAGCGACCGACCGGAAGTGACTCATGGCAACAAGGGCGTTGCGTCTGCGCGATGGGAAGTACAAAAACACCATCGGCAAAGGTCGGCGGTGCCCGATTAGGGCTTCAAGTGAACCCTCGGACGACCGAAGTTGGCCGAAGTGTTCCCGAACAAGGGCGATCAGCGCCGGGTCGGCGGAGGTGCTTGTTAGGCGATCATGACATTTTGGCGCGAACTCGTCAAGCGGAAAAAGTGTCGTCTGCTCGCGCATGTTGGGAACGCCGCGTCGCCGGTGGTGTTTTCCCGCCTTTATTCCAATTAAGGCTGAGCTAGGATTACTGCAGGATCGTCTGCCCTCCCCTTCATACACCCGCCTAAAGAAGCCGTCTCGTTAATACAGGTCTGGGGGCGGTTAGCCCTTTAAGGGCCGCATGTGGCATTTAGGACGTTGTTAAAGGTGTGGTACAGGGGAGAGTCGTCCATAGGTGGTCCTTAGCGTTAGACGCTGTCGTCTAGGGCCGTGTGATGAGCAGTTTCTCTGTTGGGTAGTCCTCATCAACCAGTATTGTTCTGGTAATGCCCCAACTCCACTGGTGTTATTTCAAAGAATACTAGAGATAAGCTCCTTGGTATTTTATCAATGGCTTTACCATAATGATGTGGTTTATTTCTGTATAATCACATATCACTTATAATATCGCCTACACAATCCAACTGGTCCAGTGCAGTTTGGGCATTGGAGTATTTCAATGAGAGGACGCTATTATTACCCTGCACTCCAATTGAAGTAATACCAATTATTAAGTTCTCTCCTATGCCTCATGCAAGTAGAGGATATAAAAAGTCGTAATACTGTAGTATTGTTTGGTAGTATGCACCGGGACTATGCACCAATGCCATTATTAGCACACCCAACTGTCAAAATATAAATAGTATCCACCCTCTACGGGCAACATCCAATAAAATATAACCAATAACACCCATGCCCATCTATTATAGAAACAAGCTGCTTGTCCCCGGCGTCCACAATACCACACACCGATCTCCGCCCGGGAACCAGCGGCAGACGAGCAGCAGACGACATTTGGACGAGCAGCCTCGTTCTGGACGGGATTAGTTCGCGGCGTCCACGCGGGGTGGCGCCAGCAGGTGGGCAGTAAGCGGATCAGCACGGACAGGAAATTAAATGGACGAGCGGCATAAGGGGTCAATCTGGATTTGTTACCGACCATTGCTGTCATTTCAGACAAGAGCCGTTACGACCCTCCTCCTGTACACCCTCAACCTACCGACGCTAACTCATCCCTGTGGTACTGCTGGTAGACTGCTACTACGGCAGGAGTGCCTTAGCAGATGTGACGTCTTCTTAGCTTCCTCATCCCACCCGGGATTCTAGCCAACATTGTTGTCAATGTACCCAATTTATTTCTGGTTCCACAGTGCCTCCTATTTACGGCTGAGATTAGAGAGGTTATGTGACCCATGAAGACTTCTAGAAATAGTATCCTCCCTTTGACTATAGCAGTTAGATTTCTTTATGAAGAGAAACCTCATCCTGGTATTTTATTGTATCTGACAGCTAAACATAAATTAATAGACATATGATACACATGTGCATACATAATACGCTCCTTTCTAGATGGTAAAACACACGCATCTTTCGTTTCATTTATTTTGTTGTACAGATAGTGAATGGACCATGTCTCTCGATCGAATTCTAAACGCGCGACTTAATTTAATTAAGAAATCAATCACACACATCTCAGACACTTAAAACAGCATCTACATGTTGTAGATCCTTGCTCTGGACTCTATCCTATCCCATAACAGCAGATGTCCGCTGCCTACCACCTAATCCTCCAGTACCTAATCCACAGACCACTCAGAACAGCCCACACCCTCCCCGTTAATACCCAAGTCCCCTTCCACACGCTAACACTATCACTAACCCCCCGGATTATCCCCAATAACGCGTATACAAAGAACAAGATGTGTTCCTCCGGGCTGCCCCGCCATCTGGTGAGCGTTTAGATAAGTTAATCCCATCAGGCCATAATCCCCAGCTTCCGGGAGAATCGTGCGCATGCGCAGGGGTACTAGACAGTGGTTGCTATGGTGACATGAAGGTAGCGTCTGCCACAGGGTTGAGCATAGCCTACAGGCTATAGGAAAGGTGCATTGTTCCCCCACATGATCCAGGTGTATTAATCCTAATTAAAGGTTAGATGCAATATTATCAGGTATAGGAGGCTTGGATAGGTATTCGTACCCTAGGCTGGCCACATCCTAATTTTCTTGCAATAAGCCCGAGCAAGAGCGGATCCAGACGGGGAGGCGGGGGGGGGGGGGGGCTTTTTTAAACGATTTTTTTCCTAATGGTATTGCGATCCACCGTCCGACGTTTTTCGGTACTTTGGTGTTTGGCAGACGGTCCCCTTTCCAATTCCTGGGTGCGCTCCTGCCGAGGTATAATCTTACTACATTGTGTACTAGTATCCATAGCATCATCTACACCCTCCTGGACATCCCCCTCTCACGTATATGTGAAGTACACCCTCAGAAATGTGAGCGTCCCTTTCGCCGAAAGCACTCTCGCCCGGGACTCTCACCTGAAAGCCAGGCAGTGCCTGACTTTCAGGTGAGAGTGCTTTTGGCGACAGTGATGCTCATTTTTCTGAGGGTGTAAACTAAGGGTAACAGCAGTTTTAGAGTGAAGGGAAACTAAGACCATGTCTCCCCCCCCCCCGCGCCATCCCTAACCTGACACAACCTGCGGCACA
The DNA here is from genome assembly GCA_947462335.1 of Harmothoe impar. NCBI lineage: Eukaryota > Metazoa > Annelida > Polychaeta > Phyllodocida > Polynoidae > Harmothoe > Harmothoe impar. Next base: position 49,394,807 of record OX381721.1, read on the forward strand.
TGGCCGACACGTCAACGATGCGGCAGAAGCATGTATTAAAGCATGGACAGCCTCTTCAAGGACCCCCTCATCCATCTGACACATGTGACACCTCTACATGCTCCTATACTTGTATTGTGTTGTAATATAGAGGAGTGCCGCACTATGACGTAGAGGTCAGGTGGGGGTAAGAGGCATTAGAGGTATAGGCACGCGTACATGATGACTCATTAATCCGGCCACGTGTACACACACACTGGGAGCTACTCATGGGACTCGGTAATCCGGACTAACGAGGATTACCAGCCACGGCAGTCAACGCCATGGTTACCTCCGGGGTTAAATGAACATAGTACAACATACTGCTGTACTACTAAAGCTGTACGCTACTGCAACCATGGTAGTACATTATAGGATGGGAGATTAGGTACTAGTACCTATAACCAATGTGTCAATACAATTTATACCAATACAAGCTAATACAAGCTGCGTCTATCACTTTTCTCCCAAATTCTCTTCCCTGAATCTCCACGACCGACCTCCACCCACACCGTTGAGAAACTAAAAAAGAGACGACCACTCACTATGGCTTGGTATGATGAACGCACATACTACCAAGCAACAACAAACGTTAACTTAATTTACGTCAACATAATTTCGACGTAAATTAACGTATTTTTGTTAGTTGGGATAGCTATATAGGAGGCAATAGACTGGGCTTGTTACTGTGCCAAGTTGGCACTGAGAGTATGTTAGTACATGTGAAAACATGTGATGACACACCACGGTGTATGCTAGTGCAGTGACCACAACACACTAGGTACAAGCATGACCTTCAACTCAGTGACCTTGGGCAGTGACCTCTGTGTAATCAATACCAAATGGGTTTAGTCTGGAGTCATCCTTTAACACAGAGGTCCTTATAATATGGAAGGTTCACGTAGACCACAACTTCCCTTTTTGTTATTCATAATACATCCCCACACCCTTTATGAAATGTATATTGCAACCCTGGTCCTTCAAGACATGCCCCTTCAAACCCATATCAACATCGGCTGTGTGTTTGATTACGAGGCTGAGGACTTCCCATGTTGTTAGGCAACCACTTTAGTGCTCTTCATGTGCGCAACACACACTTCTACAGAATGTTTTTTTTGAGGTGTTCAACATCCAATTTTAAGCAATTCTTTGAGCTACTCAGTGCCAGTTGACAGTTTGAGATTCACTCCCGCCCTGTGCTACTATTAGATTTGTTAATTACATTTTCTTTTTCTTCACTCTCCCTCACTTCCCCTAATCATTTTCCTTTTCATGAATTTCCCCTCCCTCGGAAACCACGAGCAATAATTCAAAATGATATTTTGTGTTGAGGGTCAAAGTTGCGAAAAGCAAACAAGTGCGAAAAGCATAGGGATGTTATCATTTGTGACTCCGGTCCAACAGAAGGTTTAACTTCAGTGTACAATGTACTTTGAGGTGTGATCATTTACTAACACAACTCCAGGGGTTGGGTTCATCATCTAACCTCTGTATACTGCCTGGAGGAGCCCTGACCCAGGTACTGGAGGAAGGGGTTGAGGGGAGCCCTGGAGGGGAGGGGAGCTGGAGGGAGGGGTGATGGGTCAGAGTGGGTGTAAACTTCCCCATATCTCACGTTGACCATATCTTGCACTCAATATGAACTTTGAACCCTGGACCTTGACCTCTGCACTCATGACCTGACATATTCACACTCTACCACTTCGGCCCCCAAGACACGTTTACATAAAATGCAGTTGTATTTATTGAAAGCATTCTCTGAGGAACCAACTGAATAATCCAAAAAGCATGGTTAACATTGAGCAAAAATACCATCTTTGTTCCAGAATATAGGTCGGTAAAACCTCAATATCCACACACCCAACAGGGGATAATCTTACCATGGCCCTCTTTCCAAGGGACAAAAACTCATCTCTACAGTCCACACTGATCTGGGACACCCAAACAAAAGTCGCCTTTACAAACAAACAGCATGGCGGTGTATCTGCCCGTGGTGTGGGGGCCGCACGTTGTAAGGCGGACAGGTGACGGGTGATGGGGGAGCATGGCACGTGGCAGAAAGCGCCGCTGTCTGCGCCCACTGCGCATGCGCGCTTATTTTGACGAGGTGCTGGAGGAAGGTGATATCGTGCCCTACATCAACATGCACCATACCCTAGTTTTTTGTAAGCAGAAGATGCCGAGAAGTGCGATATCTCCCCCCATTTGTTGCACACAGGACTATGTCCCCCTATACCTCTCTTTGAATCAGAATGAGATTAAGATTTTACCTTTGTTGTACATTTGTATTTGTCGATAGTTAAGGAAATATGTATGTAGTTGTAGTTAGGTGGCAATAATGTTATACTAGTCTATTCAGATCGGGGTATAGTATATATAGTGCCGACATTAGAGCTCTACCCAGCCTGATCTGCTCTCCCCACCATGATCTGCTCTCACCGACTCACCCACAGTTAGAGGCTTGTGGTGAGCAGCTCACCCACGGCTCAGTGAGCAGCTCAGTGGTAGCAAGCCTAGCCTGCAGCAGGTTCTCAGGGACCTGGGTCAGCATGTGTCAGGGGGGTCTGTGCCTCTACTCTGCTGATCCAAGCCTCCTGACCGCACACCCACAAGCAGAAGGTGGTGAGGGGAGAGGGGGAGGGGGGGTACATGGTCAGTACTATGTGTTAATTAAACGTGTTAATTAAACTGAAATTTGCACCTGATTTCCAATACGTTTTCTTCTTGGAAAGAGGAGCAAGTTGGTGCATAACAGCTATGGTGAGAATGAGATTAAAAAAGTCAGCCTCTCTACCCTCTAAAGGTGTGCATCAATAGTCGACTTAATTGTTAAGCATGGTACAGGAAGTCGAATTCCTCTGGGGTCTCATAATGACATGGTTCCACAGCACCAACACTTCCCAGAATATAAATATGGCTCCTTTGTCTGCCCCCTAAGACGGCCCATACTAATAGCACAGGTACAGGCAATAGTTCATTGGTTATGGCAGGCCTATACTTCAGCCAAGGCGGCATGGCAACCGCCAATACTTGGAGGAGTGGGCCCTCATTGGTCATGCTGACCCACCCTCCCCTGTCAACACCTTTGGCTGTAGAAAACCAGTGTAATTGCATTCCTAGTTACCATGGTGACATCTGAGCGTCAGCCATGCCACTGACGCCATCAGGTTGTCATGACAACCAACACAAGCCAGGTACCAGTTATATGTAGACTTTCCCACATCCTTGCTAATATTTGGCCTTTTCTCTTTTATTCCAATGTACATTATCATGTTCAGAAAAGTTAGATTATTCGACAATATAGCCTCTATGGACAACCCTATTTCTTTAACAGTAGGACAAATGAGGGAATACGGGAGAGGAAGCTATGGAAAACTCCTCTTTGTAACCCCGCAAATCAGTGTGAGGTTGTGCCGGCCGTGGGCAAACCCAAGTCAATCCAATAGGTCTAGCCTGAGTATGCCCTATGCTTGCACAAGCTCACCCTAATTTGCTGGGGAACTATGGCGAACCTGAACGGATGAAACACATCCATAGACGCTTTGCAACCAATCTTGCTAAACATTGGGGCTAACAGGCCGATTAGCAAACTAATACGGGGACAGCGAGTCAATCTAGTGCCACTTTGTAAATATAATAGTCACAGAGCCTGAAACCAGTCTACGATACTCACTACACCTTCAGTTTTAGTTAGGGCGCGTCCCGCGGGCGGCGCGGTGGTGCTGCGGGCGGCGGTTACCGGCGGTTTACGCACGTGTTGCCGTAAATGAATGGCCGTGATTAAAACGTCGGCAATAGGCGCACCGTGCACGGCCGTCTAACTCTATTCTACAGCAGTAATTGCTCATTTTCGGACGTAAATTGAGTTGTGGCCGCGGCGCTGACGGCTCCGCCACGACATCTGGCGGGACCCAGGGGCAAGAGGCACATCGGGGGCCACTGTGTTGTTTATTGACTCATACTACATGTACTTCAATGTGTTACATACTTTTGTTCCTGTCTCTTTCATCCAGGTGGATATATCACATGATGATATATACAGAGAATATATAATTGGCTAATGACTGTTACCACGCCCGGTTATAGCACTATTTGGGTGTTGGATCTCATAGACACTTTACATAATAGCAATTATGTGATTCAAGATATTCATGTTTTGTGGCTACTTCCTTGCTAATCCCCTTATAGTAGTAATACATGACACAGGCCTACCTGAGTGAATAGTCATACACCTGACTGTACAACAGTATTAAGGTTACATACCTGTATATCAACTGGAGGAAAAGGTCCTGCTGGTGAGCAGATGGAGTCAGTGGTATGACTGTGAGTAGCTCGGACACTGGAGCACACACCTGTAAAAGGAGAGTAGACATGAGTTATAGACTTCAGCACAGCTTCAGTGATGTCAGAGTGCTCACGATTAATCCAATTCGATGTCAATGGTTTCTATTGCACACAAAATATACTCAGTTCGGTGGCAATGTGGCCGACCAACCTTCAGTGACATGTTCAAAAATGATGCACTAGTCTATTGTATTATTACCCAGTACAACTTGTGTTAGTAAATGTCCTTTATCAAAGCATTGAGCATGTGGATGGTACACTATTTCTATAAATTAATATACAAGGTCATAGCTAGTAAACTTATAAAACCAGTATAAGTCCATGAGTGGGTTTATAAGACCTGTACTTTTGAGTCAAATTGATACAGGGAAACATGTTGGATCTGACATTAACGGACAGCGTCCAATTACACACATTTGGGGTGAGGCCATTTAGGCTGTTGTTTTGCCTGACACTCTACACCCTTTCACTACAAAGTTTAATTAAGCCATGGTGAATGGATCCTTCCCCTGGGACTGGGCCTGTACCGGTGTTCCGGCGTGTGGCTTACACTCACAATTCATGACAGCTTTTCAAGTTGAAAACTCTGATGTATATTGTATCTATTTGCAATTCGGGATCACTATTATGTTTCATAGTATGGGCGATTTGAATAAGGCAAAGGTAGTATCATCATGTCATTTGAGGTGATAACGGTTGCTAACTGAAAAATCTAGCGTGTGATCCTAATCACAAAAGACTCAGGGTGTGTGTGTGTATGGTGTCCGTGTATGGTGTGTGTGTGTATGGTGTGTGTGTGTGTATGGTGTGTGTTAGGACTATCATCGATACCCCCCAAATCGATACACCGACATTTCCGATTATCGCATCGACAAAAGCCTCATATCGATACACCCATACATACACAGGTTGTCCATGCATGTATCTTTCCAAATGTGAAAAAATTGTGTGAAAATTCCAATTAAAACTAGCTCATTTATTAGGTTGAAAATGCTGCCCTTAAAATGCCTCATACTTTGGGAAATTAACTTCCAAATGTCGATCAAATTCATACAGAAGTTCTGAATATATCCCAAAAGTCTCCACACATTATATAGTATGGGGCTGTTACTTTAATAAGTAACTAAAAATATGTATATTCAAGCATTATTTTGACCATTAATCTAAGATCAAAATAAATCGATAGAATCGAAAAATCGAGACCAAAATAGTGATAATCGGAATCGAAATAAATTGGATACCAATGACAGTCATAGTGTGTGTGTATACATATCCTTGCCCCTGCTCCTAGCCCTGCACACCATCACACACAGACCCAATAATAGACAACAATTTCGTCCACACATCTCTTCCCATGTCATTTTGGTCTGACAAAAAGCGTCTCACCTTGCTAAAAATCAGATCCCCCATAGGTTTAACACTAAATGCCGAAATCGACGAAATGTCCACACTAGTACTGTTCATGTTTGTCTACAGTGAGGAAAAAATGATGTTTTTTGGATAGGTCTACTTTAATAAAAATTTTCAGGGGGTTCCAGTAGGGGTACAAGAATGTTTCTTGCATCACTGGGTAGGAAAACACTTCAATTATCCAATTATGTGTATTTCTGATCAATGGGCCTAATGTTTCTATGATAAATTTGGAAAATGAAAAAAAAAAGAATTCCCCTGAAAAACGTCTCACAGAGGCGTCGCATAAGACTCTGGGAGCCATGGCTCCCTGAGTCAATTATACAGTGGTAAGAACTGAGGGATTCACCTACTAAATCTAGTACATCTATGTCGGGAACACTCCTAGTTTGGAGCAAGTGAATGACATGTTGATATTTACTAATCTACTCATCGCCAATCTTTTAGCAGCCGGGCTACAGACAAAGCACTATCCCATGAACAATTCCAATGTCTTTTCACTTCTTCTGATTCCCATCTCACGACACTATGTCCAACGAATTCTCTCCCCTCTCCCCATCTTCAAAGATAGACTGCCACCTTCCCCCATGTCCAAGGACTCTGCCAGCTATTCTCATGTCTGTAAAGTTACTGTCATTTCTCACAATGTCTCAGAAATATATATTGCAGCCTCTCCTCATAGCAATGTCTCAGAAAACAACTACAGTGGGACCTCCATAATGCGACCACCCATGTCCCAGGAAAAGATCAGCCAGATCTTGAATCTGCCGGACTATTGAAGCATAATCATATGCCTATGTATAGAACTGTCCCTGACAAAACAGCCGGATTATCGGGGTCTCACTGTACTATAATACCACCTGTTCCCCCATCAGCATGTCCCACAAATCCAACCCCATCCTCCTGCCTCTCTCCATCCCATCTCAACCCTCCAGCCCCATCCAGCACCCCCCCCCCTGTAGTCCGTACCCTACCTCCACCCTGGAGGCGCTCCCAATCTGCTGCGGCAAACAGCGGCTTAACGAGCTGGTAATGAGCCGCTCATCTGGTTATGGCCTGTTAATGAAGCTGGGGCGTGAGCTGCTCGCCACCCCCGGGGTGGGCACACGTGTTTGTTGGTGCCGGGCGCAGACAGATTGGAGGAGCCGTGGATAAACTAGAGATCAAGTCGGGGATGCTCATCAAATGTAAGGATTCACATCTGTGAGTGGACAAATGATTGCCAGCCAAAGCCAATGTATACATTTGAAGGATTTATCGTGGATACTATTTTATGGCCGTCTCCTGTCAGAGCGTTGATTTCCATTTTGACGCTTATTGAAATCTTATTTTCCACTGAAATAATCTGGCAATTATTTAATATTTGGGTATTATCAATTATCTTATTCAATTATTCCTTAATTATCATGTAATACTGAATTGCTAGCAGAGGGTTCACATCTGATTTCGTTCTTCATTTTGATTGATTTACATTTGTATGGCCCAATTATCAGAAACATCTCAACCCTGGATTTTAGTTGTTTGACAAAATTGATAACCCTCTGGATTATTCTTCCTTCCACATACTCAAATAACATATTGTCACCCTCAATATGGAGAGGAAGTAGTAGTGTACCGGAGAAGACTGAATAGGGTGGGAGGACTGTGGAGAGATTCCATGGGGAGTTGGGAACAGTCATCCTCTAAAAAAACACCTGGGATCTCCCACTCATTAGCAAATTGATCCCCCTGTTGGCACTCTGATTACAATGGGCCAGGTAATTACCATTGCTGCTCAGGGCCAGATTTACTTGTACAGAAATAACACCTGGGTGGAGAATCCACCACCCCCTGGTTGTAGCTGGAGCCCTATCGGGGCCCTATAGGCTTTTGTTATAGAGTAAAAACGCCAGTATTAGATGCTTGGTATGGAATGAACCACTCTACCTGTGCGGGGATAATACGGACATAATACTCCCTGGGGTACTGGGGAAGATTGCTTATTGTTGGCATTACTTCTCCCATAGTTGGTGGTTACTTCGCTGATCTTCCGTTGTGGTATATACTGTATACAGTATTATAAAGCACTATGTACTAACTAAATTTTTTGATACTTAACCGTCCGGGTGGGGACATAGGGATGCTACCTGCATAGACAAAATGCAAGAAATTGTGATTTTGGACCCCCCCCCCCCCCCACAAATGGACCATCCCCTCTCCCCCTCCCCACAGAGGTATATAATAGGAGCCCCCACCCTCCACACGCACACACGCCCCCCCCCCCCTCCTGGAGCTCCCTGCCCCTCCCTATACAGAGGTGCATGTATATAATAGGAGCCCCCCCCCCACACGCCCCCCCTCCTGGAGCTCCCTGCCCCCTCCCCATACAGAGGTGCATGTATATAATAGGAGCCCCCACCACACACACACAGCCCCTCCCCCCCTCATGGAGCCCCCCCCCCCCCCCACACACACAGGTGTATGTATACACCAGGAGGGCGGCCCCGGTGCTTGTTTGCACACGGCGTGGGGCTCTGTGTTTATGAGTAGCTCGGAGCGGGTCGGAGGTGCTCGGCCGCCGACACCCTATCTGTGCTGCCGTCTGGCGGCAGAGGGCCGGGTAGAGGGGGAATGGGGGCAAGGTGAGGGGCTCTAGATGTAGGCCTTTGATAGCAACACAAGAGGAACAGTGCTATAATAGTTCCTCCGTTCAAATCTGGTCTCTAAAACTCACAGGAACAGGATATACCGGACAGTTTTGTGAGAGACGCCAGCCCTCATGTGCCTCTGAATCATGGCTGCAGAGCTGGCACATTTGCTACAGGGAGGATAATATTGGCTTTGGCAAGGCTTTCTGATGGTCTGAGATCTGGATGTTTTATACGGTGTATAAAGGGTTTACTCCTTCACCTGCAGAACACCGGGTGTTTACATTGGCACCTGCTGGCTTATAAGGGTATAGGATCCTCCAGGGTAGGAACCCAGATTAAGGTACATTATGTAGCCACTCTAGCTGTCAGTTGTTCCTCCTGTAGGTGGGTGGTGAGGTGTGGACCTGGGGTGTGGGTGTCTATACTCTCCTGTGGTTGCTTCTGCTACATGTTTCTGAGTAGGTTTGAGCAGCTCCTACATGTGTGAGCTGCTCCCTGAGCTGCTCTCAGACAATAATTACCGGTATGTATGGTACATGTAGTGTGTAGAGAGGGTAGGGTAGGGTACGCCTACCTTATCTTAAGACAGTCGGTGGGGTGGACTTTTTACTGAAATCCAACACGCCTAGCAGAACACACACGGTAATGTGCCACAGTCTATTGATATATTACCAAAAATAGAATTATATCACCAAAAATACACCATATGCTATGTTGATATATTACCAAACTTAGGATTTCTTGTCTTGAGCATCTCTTCCCTATGTCACCCCCCCCCCCCCACACACACACACACACACACGCGCGCACCTTCCTCCCGCCTACAGCGGGCACGACCCTCCCATTTTCTGTGTATTTCCTGCACCCCCATTTGGCCGGCAGGTACCATTAACTGTACCTAGCTCTTAGCAGAACCCACAGCCTTCCAACCCCCATTACCCACGGCACTAACACCCAGGTTATGAAGCCCACGTGCCCACCCACCTCCCTACCCAACCCCAGCCCGGCCTACAACATACTAGTGTACATACCCTAGGCATCTACTTATGCTCCATTTATGTGGCGTTGCATTGGATTTCCAATTATTTGGTACATTTGTAAATTAGGTTTTTACCTTTCTTTCTATATCTATATATCTATATCTACATATCTATATATCTTTTTTTTCTTGTGTGTGTGTATGGAGAGTGGCTTAATATTTGATTTAAGACCAGAATCATTTACGTGTCAAGTGTTTATTATATATTATATGATGGCGATATGATCATCAAAGGCTGAGTAAGACAAGGTTAACACCTCATCTCCAAAGAACTCTCAGATGACTACCATTCTCTTCCAATATCTTTTTTTAACATTTTTATTGAAGGTCATCATGCTGGCTTTGTAGAGCTGCTCCTCTGTAGATGGTGGGGAGCAGCTCAGTGCACGGGGTGAGCTGCTCTTGGCGCCCCTGGCGGCCGGGGGTGTAAACATGGCGTTAGTTGTTTACTACCAACCCTGGGGGAGCCACCAGTGGCCACACGTCCAGGGGTGGGGGCAGTTAGTTTGACATGACTTTGATGCCTCACCTAGGTTATGTCCAGCGAGTTGTACAGATGGGAAGCGTGCCTATATCTACTTTAGTTCGGGGCGGGGGTTAAGATTGGGGTTTGATGCTTTGACATATAAATTATGACAGATAAATCAGACCTTTAGACACCTTTATTTTACATGTACATTGATAGTTTCCTAATTACAGTAGAATCTCGTTATAAGGAGGACGGATATAAGGAGCAGACGGTTATAAGGAGCACATTTGCCCTGCCATTTTTTATTCCCTACTTTTCTATAGTGAAAAAACCCTGTTATAAGGAGCAATTCTCATGAAAAATCGTTTACAAGGAGCACTTTTTGACCGTGAACAGGGTATTTTTTTCCAAAAAACATGGATATAGTAAACAAATTGCTGTGCCCAAATCCCTTTCCATACATCCTATAGTAAGAAAAAATCCAGTTTTAACGTTTATAACGATTTCTTTTGGTCAGTTAATAAATCACCCTTTCATATCCACTCATCTTGGGTGGGGTACAGAGGAACTAAGGCCGGGTATAGGGGCACTAAGGTTGAGAACACAGGCAGAAAGGCCGGGTACAGAGGCAGTAGGGCCGGGTACAGAACCAACAGACTTATGGCTTTGATGTCCAGTCACCAGGGGCGTAGTACAAAGGCACTAGGGTCAGGTACAGGGGTGGTAGAGCCGTGTATAGAGCTAGCGGACTTCTTGGCTTGATGTCTATTCACCTGGGCGGGGTATAGAGGCACTAGGGCCGTGTATAGACCTAGCGGACTTCTTGGCTTGATGTCTATTCACCTGGGCGGGGTATAGAGGCACTAGGGCCGTGTATAGAGCTAGCAGACTTCTTGGCTTGATGTCTATTCACCTGGGCGGGGTATAGAGGCAGTAGGGCCGGGTACAGAGGCGCTAGGGCCGGGTATAGTATGGCCAGCGGATGAAAATCGGTTATAAGGAAGGTTGGTTATAAGGAGCAAATTTGCCTTGCCAAAAGGTGCTCCTTATAACGAGATTTTACTGTATATTGTGTATAAACAAGCACGTTGGTTGGCTTATACTCTTTCTAGACATTATTTCTGAACTCTAGATGTTATTGGGTAGACTGGCAGACATTGTCAGACATATATGATACAACATAATGACAGGTGATGAGACACCTGCGAGGGTACCTCACCTGTTTATTGAGTTCACATGGACCTTCAGCACTTCATTGTTTGTTGGTACCATGAATACACTATTACTCGTGTTATACCAGTTTATAAGTGCCAGAAACCATGTACATACTAGCGACAGGAAATGACAACAAAATGGCCCCCTGTCCGGCACCGTTACCTTGGTTACCAGCAATTTCCCCTCCTGAAGCTTTCCTTCCGGTTGGACCCACCTGCAGATGGCAGCACTAGTGTGTGGCTTCTCCACACTCTCTAAACACAGTCTAAGAGGGCCCAGGCTGTAGCTGTCAGCATGTCAGCACCAGGACTCGGGCGGGAGAGTGCAGAGAGAGGGAGCAGCTCTGGGAGCTGCTCTCCCATTTCAACACAGGCTCTAACATGTGGTGGGGGAGGTGGGTGGTAATGTTCCCGGGACGACGCCTGCTACAGGCTACTACTACAGCCGGGGGAGCTGCTCAGTGCTCACTGGGAGCAGCTCCGTTATCGATAAGGCTATCCGCATCCATCACAGAGCCCCCTGATCACAGAGCCCTGCAGCCACTCCAGTATCTCCCCTCCAGCAACTGGAGCTCTACCACTGCCTGCAGCCGTGACTGTGAAGTCACAGAGATGGGAATACTAACCCAATGTAAACCCTGCTTCTTCTCTAGAAGCTGGTTTAGTATCAATAATGATTTCCTGTTTTCACATCCCTTCATGTGATACTCAGCATTGCCTCCATATAGGTCTTTTCATCATATTCCTTACACCTATTGGAGTTGAGAAAACCATGTATTCAATTGTCCTCGCTGCCTATTTTTATACTCATCCCAAGTCTTCTAGACCGATCTACTCTTTATAATATGTGCTTTCCCATAATCATGAACATGCGGTACCTCAGTGCCCCTTGATTATATTCACTTTAAACATCTAGTATATGATGTTGGCTGCGCTAATTCGAATAAATATTTGTAAATTCATCAGGACTCGATCAAAGACATTAATGAGTACATCTGGTCTGGATGACAGGCTGCAGTCTAGAGAGCCACGGTGATGGGTGTAGACTTGCTGTAGCCCCTCATTATCCCTCCCTGACTGCCTAGAAATGCCTGGAAATACAACCTAGTAATACAAGGTATTCAGCAACCCGACCACATTTTTTTTTAAAGTGTTTTATTGGGTAAAAGATAACAAATACAAAAGTAGATGCATCAACCTAGCTTAGGCGCATTGCCTTACTTCCGCTAGGTCCCCTTATGTCTGACTTTACGAAGTGAGTGAGTTAGAGTCTCCGAGCTCTACTCCTGCTCCATCCTTAGCCTAGGTTAATCCGGTCGGAAAAACACAAAATGAGATATTTCTCCCCACTTTATCATAAAATCACATACAGATCACAAAATCAATGACCTATGCACGTCTAAGTGTACGTGTGGCCATTAGAGAGGCGGGGTGGGAGTAACGTGTTGTTGTTGTGTATACACGTGGACCCGTCCACACGTATCATGTATATTTACACACCTTATCCCCAAGACCAGGGACAGGCCTCTCCCCACCCCCAAACCCCACCTCCATGTGGCTGGATATTTTCCAGTCAGTAGGAACAACATGCACTGACAACACGCTGAACCCTGTACAAATATCTAACTAGGATAGGATGCACAGGGCTGTAGATAGACACATGGATATTTCTGCGGAGGGACCAGTTGACTTGTATCTTATAACAGAGGTTTGCTTAGTATAATTTATTTCGTCGCTTACGTGGTCTGTGAGCCTACATTGTAGGGTTATAGTTATGCTTGATGTGAGAGGATATTGGACATATTTAATTATTATCTGTTCATGACCACTGCAATATATGCTTCTCTGTTTACTACACTGATATACTAATATGCAAGGTCAATATTCATTATGGTATACATTCATTGTCTTATAATATAGTAGGGCCTTGTTCATCAATTAGGGATACAGGTATTTATCTTTTCACCCATGAAATTTAAATACTAAGGATCCTTTTGGATTTTTAAACGATTTTTCGAAAGATATTCGATCAACCGTGACTTGCGCGCGAGCCGCGACGCTTTACAGTACTGCAGTGGTGTTTGGTGGACTCTCCCCACACTCCCCCACACTCCCATTCATTTCCTTCAGTTCCTGGGTCCTCCCCTGCATCCATTGCATCCCCTTTTCGTTGTAGTATACCCATATAACTGCCCTATTGTTGTAGGGACTACCCCCCCCCCCCCCCTCACCCACTGTAGACAGAAGGTGAACCTGCTGACGTGGGCTTCCTTGGCACAGACTCCAACATGGTGGAGGGTAAATTCACTTTGTCAGCCACTGCCCGGCGCCCGGTGTCCTCCCCACTCCTCCAGAACCCGACGGACGAGCAGCTCGCGCCTCCAGGGTAGGATCTGAGGCCGCCGGTGGTGGTGGAGGTGGTGGTGGCTGGGAGGGCAGGTGGGGGGTGGAGCAAAGGGAAAGTGAGGAAGGTATGGACTGAAGTTGGGAGAGGATATGATAATACTATTTAGATACCCCACTTGCCCATGCGTTTATTTTGTGTTTGTGTTCTTTTTTGTGTGTGTGTGTTTTCTTTATTGTTGTTATTTTTTGTTTTCAGTCCCCGGTCAACCAGGAGGCTGTCTCATGAGGTCGAGAACCACCTCGGCCCCATTATGTAATTGAGATAACATAGTGTGGTGAGATAGTAATCTGAAACCCCTTGCCCTTGGTCCACCTCCAGATTCTAGCCCCCAGCCTCACTTACTCTTGTACACAATGAGTGATTCTTATTCATTTTTCCAGAGAATCAGAATCTGCTTGGACACTTCTGGCATTTGCATATTAAGACCCCTAATTAGCATAATATTTAATAAGGATAGGTAAATTACCATATTTTGCATGGCAATGATGGCAAAAAATACACCCACATAATTATAAGATTGAGCGCAGCATGTCTTGGAGAAAAGCAATTTTTTTTCTTGGGGGGGGGGGTGAAATTGCGACCTCAATCCAGGGCGACTTTAATTTTTTCTCTTAGAACAAAAATTAAATTGTGACTCAAGGTATATTGACAAATATCCCTAAGGGAGTGTTCATTATTTATGGCAGGGGGGGTGAGCGTTTGGCAAATCGAATACGTCAAAAATAATTGGCCCCCCCCTCGGAATAGGTTGGAAAAAAAAGGCCCCACCCCCTCGGAATAGGTTGAAAAAAAAGCGCCCCCCCCCCCCTCACTCTGGATCGTTTTCAACTTTATTACAAAAACTATGTTGGTGTCTACTAATTGTATGCATTTAATCATATGGGCACTTTTTTACCTACAATTTACTACCTTGCAACAAATACATCCATTCGTAAGGTGTTTTAGTGCAAACGTCACATGATACTCACTGGTGAGTGATAAAAGTCAAACCTCAGACACTTGACTCACATACCGTTGAGTTTAAGGGCCCCAGTGCTTATAAATTGGAAGCTCCCGTACCCTCAGTGCTTACATGAGGCCTGCACTTTTTTGAAGACTGACAAAACGGTGGGCTATTCTGAGTGTCAAAAGTGATGCAGTGAGAAATTTGCTGGGAGTTTGAGGAAAATTTTAGAAAATTTTGAAAATATTGACATAATTTGGTAAAATATAACACAGCCTGTTACCAAAATTCGCGACATTTCAACATACTAAATTCGCGACATTTTTAGGAATACCCCTAAAAAAAAGGCCCCCCCTAAGAATAGGGTAAAAAAAAAAGTCCCCCCCCCTTTGAATACCCCTAAAAAAAATTGCCCCCCCGCTCAAATGCTCACCCCCCCCCAGCCATAAATAATGAACCCTCCCTAAGGGAGGGTTCATTATTTATGGCCGGGGTGGGGGGCAATTTTTTTCAGGGGTATTCAGAGGGGGGGGCAAACAATGATCGAGTGTCTGAAGTATGGGGGTTGACTATTATCCCTCACCAGCCAGTATAACGAGACTTTACACTAAAACACCTTACAAATGTATGTATTTAGGCCTATTGCAAGTGAGTAAATTGTAGGTAAATTGTATGTAAAAAACGTGCCCAGGATTACATGCATACAATTAGTATACTTCAATGTTGTTTTTGCCATAAGGAGCCATCCATCAATTACATACGCATGAAGGGGGCGTGGGGGTCAGGCCGAATGCGTACAGATGCGTACAAGGGGGTGGGGGGTCAAGGCCCATTTTTGCATACGCATTGTGTGCACATAGGGCCGATTTTTTTGCTCATTTTAGACTAAAATTGGTACCTTTTTGGGTCTAAAATTTCCAACCAAATTTTGAAAAATTTCTTTTGGATTTTCGAAACATGCCAAATATTTTTTGACCCCCCCCTCTTTCCTACCAACTAGCCATAAGTAACCCCCTATTGAGAGGAGCATTGGATTTAGTTTGCTGTTCTATATAGGTTGGTGCATGTACATGTTTGTAATTATAACATGCAAATACTTTTGCCAATACTAGAACACAAAATCGATTAGAAAAGACACCAAAAGAGGTGTATTACTATTGAACTATTGAGAATCAAAGATGCTAAATTACTAAAACTTTTATTTTTGGAAAATTCATATAAAATAAACTACTGAACCGATTTTGACACACTTACCACCATTCTTCATCAATTTTAATCAGCTTCGTAAGCGAGATAACATTTTTTTCAGGGGAGGATATCTTCAAACTACCTGTGGTACCTACTGATAACCTAGACATGCATACAGACTTGGTTACAGACAGTTACATAACCCCAGCTGTTTATGTGCTACCTCCTGGTCACTCTGACCACCACGGGGGGTCGGGGGGAGGATCTCCTTTACCCACGCTGGGTAAATCTGGCCCTGGTTGGCAGGGGACTGTTTTGTTTTTTGGTGGGTTTTTTTTTTTTTGGGGGGGGGGGGTGTATTTACGGATTTATTATTTAACATCTCGCTTAGAAGTTGCAAAGGAGAGATTTCTCCAATAGTGCCCCTCCTCATTTTTTTCAGAATGTTGCACTCGCCACTCATGTTAGAGATAGGGGATGGTGAGATGTGGGGTGGGGGCAAAATGCAAGCAAGTGAGGGGATAGAAGAGAATAATGTACTTGAATTCTGAGATGAGAGCAGGAGGGCATTACTAGAGGGGATGCAGACACCAATGACGTGTTTTGCTGGCACGGGTTGGGGGGAGTAGGATATGATGGTGTAGGACCAGGAGGGGGGGGGGCAGACACGGTGCAGACACTAGGTGCAATGGCTGGTGGCCTGGGGGTGGGGGGGTGAGGGGAGGACCATCAGACCTATACTGCTGCCCTTTGGTTAAATATCACCCACCTCGGTGGCCAAAAGGTAGAGGGCAGCTAGGGGCCCAAATACCAGCCCTTCTCTCCCCTTACACCTGGATACCTGGGCACTGAGTGTGTTCTGACGTACATGTGATGACGTAGGGCTCTGACGGCACGTCTTCTGACGTTACTTTCAGTACTCTGACTTTCAGTTACCATTTAGGAAATATTGCCTTACGGAATCGTGGTTCGAGATTAAAGGATGCATATTTTATAGACCCCAGTTTACATACATCGTTTTCACTGATACAGGGGGGGGGGTAACTTATTTTCACGAAAATGCATAAAGCAGGTTTATCTAAGAAAGGTGCCTACTGATATGGCTTCATATACTTATTATGTTAATTGGTCAGCACCAAGAGCATTATCACATGTTGTGTACCGAGATTGCCCTGCCTACACCCACCGATCATGCCCTTACCCTCGGGTATAATACTATAGTGTATCTTACCCTCGGGCATGCTGTAGTGCACATACATAGTGGCTACATTTACTGTATTATAGACATGATCTCTGCCCCACCATGTGGACAGCCAGCGGCGTGCACCCCCTCAGGAGGCGTCCGTTACATGACATGTTTACCCTGCCTACACCCGCTGTTATCCCCCCCCCTAATTGAGCACAGGTCTGTGTACAGACCCGCTCCTCCATGGTCCCTTAATCCACCCTTACCCCCCTGGAGGAACTCGGCAGTAAGACCTAGTGAGGGGCAGACAAGTATGCACTTAGTTCCTCTTAACATCATACCTCCACATGTGTGTATTTTCCTTCACACCCCCGGCCTTAGCTGCTCCTACTAGACACGTGGGCTTGGTGGATATGATATAATGGATGGTCTACAACCATGCCTGTGTGTATTGGGATGTTTGGTAGCTTCATTATCTATATGGAACTGACATGTTCTCTTAGGTCCCACATCCTGGCCCCATATAAAAACCGCAGTGGTGGCTCTACCTGGGTCATGTCTTGGGATTTTTATATAGACATTGAGTTACTTTTGAAATATCCTTGATGAAACACATATACAAACTTGCTTTTTGTTGTATGATTATTACAAAGCTTTAAACATACAATGATAACTCATTTTGATGTATACTCAGTCCTGCTGCCTTTTACCATGTTATATCTATGCTCATGGCGTGTGCCGGGATCATATTAGAGGGTGGGCGATGCCCCCAGCATTAGACCAAAGAAGGAAAATATTGGTTTCCAGTGACATGGTCTGAAAAGGTAGATCGGTAAGTTCAGTTCTACTTCTACTTATTCTTAAAACATGGAAAGCATGGGTGAATTTCCTAGGCTACAGATAGTAAGAATGTGCAGAAATTAACCTCTTATTTTTCAAATTAGCAGCAGTAAAAGTAGGGTCGACCCTGTTTTACTAGACCCAGACAGATAGCTCGAAACGAACCTTTTTCTGGCTTAACTTTGACTCACCCTGGAGGAAGCTACGGTCGTATAGCACCCCTCCCTGCACTCAGTCATCAAACCCCACAGGAGGAAAAACGTGTCAGTCTTTGTTTGCTTTCTCTTTCACCACCCATGACAACACCCCCTGCCTCCCTAGCACTGCCTATCTGTCAGGCCCACTTCTAGGACTAGAGCCGAGTATAAGGTATAACATGCTACTCCCATTATACGCCTATACCACTATAGCACCCTTCTAGGGCCTACTTGTAGATACGATCATAACAACGTTATAAACCTAAGCAGACATAATAAGGTACTTAAATAGAGACACTTCATGCATGTATTTTATTTTTTCATTGAACTCAAGCCCCAATCCCTAGACGTTTAATGGATACTATGGGTCAACGTGATTCAGAGGATGGAAAGATATGGCCAGGCCATGTTGCATTCAGTCGACTGCTATACATGTTAGCTATGGATGTTATCACTACATTCAAGGTGGAGGACTTCGGCAGACATACATCATTGATCATACCGGTATCAGTATATATGTATTTATTTCTAAACATACTCCGCGTGTTGACACTGAACTTTGCGGTCTGTGCGGAGAGTCGTCATCCTTTATTGTCCCATCATCATTAAAGATGCACTGCATAACTACATTAGCCTGTAGTTTGGTTGGGTCTACCACATCACCATTTCATGCTAGCATTCGGGTTTCCACTTGATGCTTTTCGGTTTTAATTACTCCAGACTGACCGCCAGCATCCGGCCCATGGTTTATATTCTATTACACTTGGATGGATTTCACGCCAGGATGTTGTATGTATATGTTCTACGAGAGAACGACGGGGAAGTTCATTTCTGTACATTTCTCTTTTTAGCGATTTCATCATTTTTCTTTTAATAAATAGTCATATTATTCATTATTGTGCCTTCGGTGATCGGTAGTACGGGTAGACGCTCAGAATTTCTGCGGTAAAGGATCTATGTGGTCACTTTATTAAAAATGCGAGAACTTAATTAACGCCAGGTCGTTTGGTAGACAGCCCAGGTCGCCAGACCAGTTTTAACCCATCTGTAGTCATCTACGTAGACTGGCCTGCATCAGTGGGAGCTCTACTCCGCCACGCACTACCCCCCTCTCCTCCTCCCCTCCCCTGGTTGTTCCCACTGACTGGTAGGACTGGGAATTTGGCTGTCTAGAATTAGACAGTCGAGAAAAGTATAGTTGAGAAAAGTATATTTTTTGTCTTTATTCAAATTCTAGGACTTGAGCAAGTATATCATCTACGGTACAAGCCTATATAGGGCCGCCTTAGCCTTAGGTCGGCCATTCCACACAGATGGACAGATACTGAAGCCACAAGTGTGAGGGGCTGGGAGAGCTGAGCTGATGAGGTGTCGACCACTGCCCCCCCCCTCCCATGCAGCCGCCGCATCCTCCCTCCTAACCTACACTGTAAAAAGTTGATTGCTTATTTTGTAGGTGTACACTAGATTCCACTGTAGGTGTACAGTTTATTGTAGGTAAATAGTAGAATCTACTGTAAATATACAGTAGATTCTACTGTAAATCCATTCTGCAGTAGATTCTACTGTAGATTATATTGTGTACCTACACTACCTATTTGCAGTGTAGCCAGCAGGGAGGGGGATATGTCAGGGAGAGGATATGATACCCGGGGGGAAACCCCTGATGGGTGCTCCGACCCACGCAGCGTACAACGACAAGGTCGTGTTACATGTGCTGCCTCCAGTGTTACCTGCAAGGTCAGGCTCCTCCAGTACCCAATACTCCTCCTGTACCCCCCTCCCCGGCTGTACCCACGCTTAATATATGAACACATCCCAGTGTACCACTCCATTATGAGGTAGATGTAGAGTATAAAAGACCCCAGTTCTGTATCATTAACAAATCACACACACACCTTCTGTAGACTTTATTGTTCTGGTGAAGCATTACGCAGGGGCAGGAGAAAGAGGACTAATACAGGGGAGTAGGGGGGGGGGGGGGGGGGGTTACACCGCCTCGCGTATAATACAAGACACATGTATAGGTAAACCAGTGGTGAGGGGGTACGATGGGATATACTGGGAGGGGGGTACAGAAGCATGGGACCGGGGGTTCCTAGAGCGACTTGCACTAGGGAAGTATGGGATAAAACTTGAGATTCTGGGGATGGTGCCAGTACAGGCGACCCACAGGTGTGCCTGGGGCCCGGCGCTGAGCAACTCGGGAACGACTCACGAGCAACTCACAGGGTTAAAGTATGAGGGTGAGCTGTACGTGGGTAGGTGCAGGAGGAGGAGTGGAGGATGGGGAAGAGTTAGACGGGGTTACAGTTATTAGCAGGTACAAAGTTACACACACACTCTCACTGGTAGTTGGTATAAGTAAGAAAGGAACAGAGTAGAGTAAATACCAGCAACGACGGTGGTTGGTTGGTTGGTGATACTAGCCTCGCTGAAGGTGGTAGGTTGTGGTGGTGGTAGCAGGTAGTGGTGGCGACTGGTGGTGGTGGTAGTAGTCAGGTGTGGTTCAGGTGTTGGAGGAGGTAGTGGTGGTGGTAGTGGTGGTATAGAGGGAGGCTGGGGTGGTGTAGGTTGGTAGGTACTGGGTTTTAACACTGCTAGTAGTGGTCAAGTATCATGCCCACTTCTGTAGCACAGTTCTCTTATTGTCCTTGCCAACTGACAACACTCGATGCGTACTTTACTACTACAGTCCTTCCTCCAGTAGGTCAGCAGGGCACTCTGAGTGCTACTACCCAGCGGCTTCCTCCAGTCCAGAACAAAGACGTCCTGCCTCCTCCTGCTCCTGTGTGTTTATGTGGGTTGGAGCTGCAGTGTACTGGTAGTACAAGCCGGCCCCGTCTTCTCCTCCTGGGTCTCTGGTTACTGAACCAACAGCCGGCCTCCTCCTCCAGTACCTAGTACTAGCCCCCTCTGCTGCTGCTACTCGTGGACGTGCATGCACGTGGGGTCTGCCTGCTCCAGGAGGTGAGTGGTGGGGAGGTGGGTGTCTGCCCTCCTCCTGCTGCTACACACAGGTAGGTGGGAGCAGCTCAGTGTGTAGTAAGCGTGGATGGGAGTTGCTCTGTTGCTGGGCGGAGTTTCTCCGCTGTGAAGTGTGATGTGTGTATACAGCTGAATGTAGAGCTAGGTTGATATGAGCTGCTTTGAGTAGGAAACTGCTCAGAGTCTCTTGTTGTACGCCTACTGCTACTTCCTCAGTGTTGTGTGTCTAGGGTGGAGGTGTGGGATGAGCACCTTTGAGCAGATCGTCTCCTGCTCCTGTACAGCTGGTAAGTGAGCCCTTCACCACCCTGCTGCACCCTCACCAACCTGACCACGTGGTCCTCCCGGCCGCCGCATGGAGGAGCATCCTGCGCATGCGCCGTGACCCCTGACCCCTAAGGAGTCGGAGCATCTGGGGGGAGGGCGGTCGCTAGGTACGGGGCACAGTACCCGGGCAGTGGTGTAGGGGTGAAGGGAGGAGGACGTGGGGGGGGGGGGGGTTGGAAGTTCTTGGTTGTATGGGCACCCCCCCCCCCCCCACACACACACACACCCGCCACATTCACACAAACTCACATCGGGGTTCCTGGCCATGCACAGCCACACACCATTTGTGTGACTCTGTGAAACAAATATTTCTGATGTCTTATGGTCATTTCTTGTATTAGAAAGGGAGACCGGGTACATGATTGTTGTATCCGATTCCGTAGCAGTAGGCAAACTACAGAGCAATCTATATTCGATTTTTTATGCTAGAAGTACTGAAGAGGGAACAAAAAGTAACACTAGTGAAGATTTCCATTTTACTTTTAAAAGATCTCTTATTCACAAATAATCTCAACATTCACCCACGCTTCCTTGATGCAGGTGATGATGGTTCTGTTGCTGGCCCCCTCCCCCGTCCCACCCACCCCACCCACCCTCTAGGGTGCCAAACTGTGGAGCGAGCAGGTGGTGAGGAACCGCGAGCAGCTCACCAAATCCATCAGGGACCACTCACGGTACCGCACTCTCAGCCTTTACCCTCCCCGCACGACGTCTTGTGGGGGTGGGCTGTACTAGAGACTGGCGGTGCTCTTGGCAGACAGGGGCGGGTGGTGGCAGCAGTTGGCACCGGGAGGCACCGGGGGAGGAGCCCGTCAGGAGCTGCTCACTCTACCCCGAGCTGCTCAACCTGAGGCACTCACTCAGCCCTAGACCTACCCACAGCACCTCACCTACTGTAGGCTGGTGCCAGCTCACACAGGAGGAGTCTATGGTCGTGATCGTTATAGGATTCCCATTCTCCAAGACTGAAGCAGCCAAGGTGTATTGCTGGTTGTCGGGGTGACAGTCAGGGACGGCTGGGAACAGGAGGGCACCTGTGGTGTCACATTGCCGACAGGAGGACACTGGAGCGAAGGTATGATAAGCACTACCAGCCACTGCAGCAGCAGCTCACAGGTTCCCTCAGGGACGGACGGGGGTCTCCATCACAGCCCAGGAGTCCACAGGAGCATCTCACAGAGCAGCTCACAGAGTATCCCAAGAGCCATCGATAACGATGTGTTACATGAGCAAGAGATTGAGTGATACACAAGAGTATCCTACTGATTTGATGATCTGGGAGCTAGACCTCAACCAAAAGGGTAGAAAACCAGGTCATATTCTGATTTCCAACAACTGGTTGATAGAATTGAATAGAATTACTCATATACTCATGGATTTCTAAAGGGGTGTCACAAGGCCAATGTACTCTGTGGCAAGTTTGAGCAAGAGCGTATAGGAGGAAGAAGGGAGTGAAGGAGGGCAGGAGCCTGCCCACCCCCTCCCACCAGTCATAATGCTCGCAGCTCCCCTCCTCCAGGCTCCACCTCCAGGGTGGGTTATTTTTGTACGCAGGGGTCGCCTATGTGTTCACATATAGCGCGTGAAAGGTGATCTGAAGGCGACAGCGGCACGTGGTCATGTACCACCCTTACAGCACTGAGGCAGGAGACGTCCCACCACAAGCAGTACCACTCTCACATCCACTCTCTATTGAATCACAACACTGGATTATGTATACACCCACTGCAGGGGCTCTCTAAATGCATATAGAAGTATACAGTAAGGCTACGAAGTAAGTACTGTCTGAGTAGCCTGCCCCCTGTACTACTACTCTATCTACTCCACCCACCTGAGTATGAGTAGCTCCCAAACCACCCTGAGCTGCTCCCAAACCACCCTGAGCTGCTCCGACCGAGCTGCTCCCACAGTTTACAGACAGACACTTGCAGCTGTACCACTCCTCCCCACAATCTATGTTGGCCACCCCCTGGTACCTCATCCTCCACCACCTGATGCTTCAAACATCTTCGAATTAAACAATTTGTCCCTTTCCTCCTGTGTGCCGTGTGTTGTTTTATCTTTGTTTCCCTGATTCCAAATACAATGTACAGACCCAACCCCTGATGGAATAAAACTATCCCTCCTCCTCATGATTCACACGTTGACCAACAGTTTACACCAAGTTGTGATGAGGGTAAATGAATATCAGTGGCGGATTTAGAGGGGGGCGCGCCCCCGGGGGATCCTGGATCTACCACTGAATAATATAAGGTTGTTTAGGTTTAAAGGAATAGTGTTAAACCACAATTCAATAACACCTAATCAACACCTCTTCCGCATTTACAGGCTACCAGGCCATCCACACCGTCGTTTCCATCTTATAAACACGTCGCCTGTGCTTTCTAAAAAGTGCTTAATTGATTTTGTGATCTCTTTTTCAACTACTTGCTCTCACAACACGTCAGTAATAGTCTTTGTTTGAAGAGGTAGACGTTAAATGAAGGTGACTGTATAATGTGTGTCCATGGCATGTGCGGCACACAAAACTCAGGGCCTGTACTTTAGTTTGGTAATCCAATCACCAACTTAATTTCGTCCTAGTCATTCCCACAGCCTCCTCCTGTCTCGGTAAAGTATGAGGCATACTGTATGAGTTATCTACCTGTAGGCTAACCCAGACCAGCCGCCCTGGAGGAGACAGTTGAGTGTTTATCTCTCCAGGTGTGGGTGAGAAAAAGTAACCCCATTTTTCATGGGGTCAGGGAAAAAATAGGATTTTTATTACTTTTTTTGGCGTGTCCTCCTGATTCTTGGCGGGTCTATCCTTCCCCTCTTTGGGGTTCCACCCCAGCGTCCCAAGCGGTCGCGTCCACCCCAAGCCGCGAGGGGGCGCGCCGAGTTTCCATCCCATAATATCAGCCTATTTATAGACCTAGGAGAGCTGGTGGTGGACTTTTGACAAGTAGGTCAAGGCAGGGGGAGCAACTCAACAGCTCAACTCTCCAGGTGTAGCTTTGCATGTGTTATCATACCAGTCATGTTGGTGGGTGAGAATGGGGACATGTGTTTGGAGAGTTGATGAGCTGCTCCCCCGGCCTGAGTTACTCCTGTGTACAGGTAGCTAGGTGGTAGAGGAAGCGTGTCTCAGCTGCCACACACAGGTGTTCCCAGCCTGCCACCTCCCCACTTCTTATACATGTAAAACTCCACTTTTTGGACCCTACCAAACTGTATCTACTTTCCCACTGGTTTCTGAGTGTCTGCCTTCACTAACAACTTGTTTACCTTTACTTCCCTGAGGAGAGATCTATCATATTCAGACAGCAGACTAAATGGTTTACTTATGTCAATGTGGCTATTGCACTTTAAGCCTCATATCCCTTTGGTTGGTTAGAGCATGACCAGAACATAACTATTACCCAGGTATATACTATAACTCTAATAACATATAAAAAGTACTTCCTTTCTCTATGTAGCTGCGCAACCTCAGCTTATGTTTTTAATTTTAATGTGTTCTTTTTCACAACTCCCCCCGCATGTACTTAGGCAGATAAATGACGGACATATATTGGCACTATTTTCATTCAACCTAAGGTGAAGCACTATACCACAAAAATTACGAAATCACTATGTCTTGCAATAGTTTTTCTTACCTTGGAAAATTGGCTAACAGGTGTTAAGAATGCAACATAAATATAACCAATATTTTCTAGTCATCACTTACAAAGTAAAGCCCCAAACCTCCATTGCCTTCCACTCTACATGCCCTGTACCCCAAAATCCCACCTTCACCCTTTATGAGTGCACTCAGGCCTGGCCCATTGCAGTAACACAACCCATCAGATAAACAGTTTTCAGATTTCAATCTGTACTATGTAGCCCTTATTTTCCCAGATAATATTATGCCCATGGCTGTGGCCTGTGTTCCAGTACCCTGGGCAAACATTTACCTGAGGCAGCTTTTTCCCCACATGTGTTATTGTTCTTTCCTCCTGTGTATATTGATGCATACACCCTGAGTCCATTCTCCCCACCTGCAGTGTGTTAGCAGACATTTACCTTGTATTTCCTCACCCTATAGATTATCTCTATTTCAAAAGGGGTTCGGACAATACAAATGTGTGAGAGGGCGAAATACAAAGAATGTCATGTCAGCTATACAGCAGTGTCAGGAGGCCATACTCGGCCTCCTTGACAGCAATACAGCAGTGTCAGGAGGCCATACTCGGCCTCCTTGACAGCAATACAGCAGTGTCAGGAGGCCATACTGGGCTTCCTTGACAGCTAGACAGCAGTGTCAGGAGGCCATACTGGGCTTCCTTGACAGCTAGACAGCAGTGTCAGGAGGCCATACTGGGCTTCCTTGACAGCTATACAGCAGTGTCAGAAGGCCATATTGGGCCTCCTTGACAGCTATACAGCCATGCCAGAAGGCCATATTGGGCTTTCTTGACAGCTAGACAGCAGTGTCAGGAGGCCATATTGGGCTTCACAGCAGTGTCAGGAGGTTATACGAGGGTATCATGGCAGCTATATGTTTACAGCAGTGTCATGGGTCATACTAGGGTTTCCTGGGGGCCATATTATCACATATTGAGTTTTCTTTTAGTTATAAAGCAGCTATTTGCACAGCAGTGTCAGGTGGGGGGGGGGGGGATACAAGAGTACCATAGCACTATCAGGGGGCAAAACAAGGGTAGACTTACAAGGTTATCAAGTCAGCTATATACGGCATTGTCCTCTGACCACTAAGTTATTCACCTGGTTGCCCTTTGAATGTTCCAAGCCACCTGTCACAGACATCTCTCATTACCACTGCCTGGTCCGTTACCTCTCACTGATCATGGCCATGGGTAAAGGCCTTCCTCTGGTCCACAATATGGCCACCCTTCATCTTCATTACCAATATATTACACAGGGAGAGTGGGTGGCGGAGGAGAGAGGATAATGAAGTATAAATAAAGTGGTCATTTAAAAACAACTGCTCCAGTTCCCAAAGAGTGTTTGGTCGGGGCTTTCCCTTCTGACATGTGCCTGGGAATCTTTGTGAGGCCCCGATAATTCCCTTTTGGTGGATAAGAAATCAATGCCAATATCACCAGATGGGTTTCTATGGAATTAAGAATGTTGTGAGAATTCCATGCATTAGTCCTTTCTGATGTTACCAGTAGTTAACTACAGAATGAAATAATAATGGAGAACTAGAGCATTGCCCTGTGATGCAGTGGTTGTCTGTGCTCCGTGAGTGGCTCTAACCTGTACCTGTACAAAAACGAGCAGCTCACCCCAGTGACTGAGCAGAACGAGCACGTGGCAACGCGTTACCTTAATGTACTCTCCCAGCTTAGTCTTCCTCTTATCCCCAAGCCTAAGCCCTGCATGGAATGTGTTTGGAGATGCACAACTCCGACCCTTGTCAGCAGTATATCAAGGCTGCATCCCACCTGCCCTGACACACTTCTGCCATCTCCAAGCGGACATTCCCCTATATTGCCCATGCTGGGAGACTGAGTAGATGCTGGGAGAAGGTTGTGGCTTAACCCTTTAAGAGGTGCAGTGCTTTACTGGATGTGCTACACCCGTTGTCTTAATGAAGCGGATTTAGGGGCACTTTAGGCCGAAATGTAAATATTTTGGTGGGTTTTTCTTTCAAACAAAAGCCCACCTCTCCCTCCCCCCCTCTTTTCAAACTGGTGTATTCGCCCGGGTTCATGCATCATGCTGAACCTTCAGAAGTGTATCAACCCCGATGATGCTTAAATACAGCACTGGTGAGTTTCTGATACACCCGAGGTGATGAACAGGCATAATGCATTAAAGCACAAGGCCGCCTTTGAAGGGTTAACAGGAATCTTCTTGCACCATTCCACACTCTCCAAGTACACCCGGGACCGTACACCCCCCACTCCCCCAAGCTGGATGCAGCTTATCCACCACGTGCTCTGTACCTTCAGTCTCTGCCTGCCAAGTACAAGGGAAGGGCATGCACTGCAACAAGTTCCTCTGAAAACAGCAATGTCCTTCCCCCATCATAATAATTATTCAATAGAGTTAGGGGTCAAACAGCTAGCCTTAAAGTGCTATCTCCATTATAACAGACTGTAAAGGTCGGCAGTGTCTGTTAGATGGGTTGGACTGTTGGGCTCAAGGCCATACTTTACTGTTTGTTATCTATGTTGTTTCCCTCTCTCTCCCTCTGCTTATGCTTGCACAAAAGAGGCCCCTGACATTTGGTCACCTTTACGCCTCTGTTATCTTCATTACACCCTTTAGACACAGTTCCAAAGATGATTTCTACGAACAGGTGTTGCAAAACAGGTCTACTGTCAATAGTGTTAGTGCTATACAAGAAAGCTTGACTTTGATTAGTGGCAACTTTTATTCATTATAATCATATATACTGCAATGCAAAATGATTAGTGTATGGGACTTGCCTCTCATAGCAAGGTTGCTTTGGTGAGATGGCAATGATAAGGCACGTGTTTTTAAAACACTGTATACATATATCTACTCTGAACACCCTAGCTCCCTGGTTTGATGACCTGGCTGGGGGAGGTTAGTTCCTTATCTCTCTATCACCTGGACATCATTAGTGTGTTAATGGCCACTCGCCAGGTCTACCTGCTCGTTAACCCAGCTCTTATCTATATGCCCCTCCACATCATTATCACTAAGGCCTTTCCTAACGGGATGAACATGTCACTATTCCAATCAGATACTTGACCTTAAAACATGACCACTCCCTAAAGCTCATTGAGCTGAAGACATGTATACAGAGGGAGGAGTCCAATCAATTGTATGGGGAGGTTCAACCTAATAACATTCATATTAGAGGTTGTCTCAATATTCATGAATAAGGGGAAATGTTTCTCCACAGAAATAACCCAGTTCTAAAGACTAAGGGGGCAAATTTTCTTTACTTTTCTGGTTGAAGTGATACTTGTACTCTGTAGTTCTTTTCCACAGTTGTACCTGGTGTCATTTTCAAAGCATGAACACGCAATGTGTGTATGTCCTTTGGGGTTTTCAAACTGAATGCTACCTAATTACAGGTATTTTCCAAGTGAGCCATCCAAATTGGAGTAGTCCTCTACTATACTTCTTAGTCCCCCTAGTATGACAGGAGACCATTTGCCAAATCAGTGGAACCACTGGTGGAACCGCACCACCTTTGTAAACCTGTTGCTACCACCATAACTTTCCTAGCCTTTTGAAGTGTTGCTAGCCACAAAAACTTAAACATCCCCCAACACGAGCTCATGCATCTTCCCCACTTGGTCATCAGAGGCATACCTGGGGTGTCCTGCTGATGGGCACGCTGATCACGTCCATGGTTTCCACATGAGTCATGCAGACCCTGGAGGAGGGAGACCTCCTCCAGGTGCAGCTAGTCAGGTGGTAGGGTGGTTGGGACCATGTGGTTTATGGGTTGGGTCGGCCACAGGTGGGTCCCTGGAGGAGAGGAGATAAGTTCTTTTTGAGTCTTAATGTGATCCATAAATTATGACTTTCTTTTTCAGGGCTTGGGTTGGTGTCCACTGGCACTGTGCCTGTTAGTCACCCCTGCCCAAATATGAATGTAGGTGTGCAGGCCCAGGCTGGTGGGTGGTGGTGGGGACTACTGAGGTGACATGTTGGTGGTTAACCCCCCCCCCTCCCCTACCCCTATGCACCCTACCTGGTACCCATAGATCAACCGTCCCCTGGAGACATGTCCTCCCATCCCACCCCCTACCTAGGGGTGATTAGGAAGGACATGTACCAGTGCAAAGAGAGCAAGTTATTAAAACACATCAGGAGCAGGTTATAATCTGGCCTGCTCACCGTCTGGGTTGTTCTTAGCCTGATGAGTTGAGTGTATTATGACACCACGTCGTAGTTGACACCACACTGCTATCCCTCTGTCATGCTGCAATAGACAGAGGGATCTTTCTAGCAAAGCATTGACAGTCCTGTTGAGTGATTGTACAACTGTACAGCAGTTCTACCAACTATAAACAATACTCGGTTTATAATTTGTGTTGATATGAATCAAACTACTTAAACTATTTTATATACTATAGTAAGATCTGGGAATTTGTTTACCTGAATCCTCATCCATTGTAAAGGCTTCACTGCACACCAAGCAAAACCACTTCAACCTCACTCAAGCATTTCTAAATCTTCCAGGTCCCTTTCTGCCCAGAAGCCAGTTGGGATTAGACTCATTGGGTGTTGTGACCTCTAGCATTTCCCCCTCAGGTGTCTGCCCAACACAAAGGGCTGTATGGCCCTGGGGAGGTCGTGAGGTGCGGTAACAAACCAAAGATCAGCTTGGTCCTACACTGTGTCTGAACTGACTATGCACAGCTGTTTAACTAAAGGGGAGCTGCTCGACTAGTTGAGTTTGAGTTGCTCTCTTGCCTAACAACAGAATTACAATTTCCTTTTAGAACTTCATTAAATTACTTAAATTCTGTCAATACATTTATACATGTCTTGTTTATGTTAAATGTTGAAGGGGAGGGAGTGGTGGTGCTTCAGAATTCAATTCATGCTTAGTGTAAAATGATTCTACGTTCAACTATATAATGCCCTGCTGATAGAAATGCACAGACATACACACATTCTACCATGGACCTACCTTTGGTCAAAGGTCGTGCTAAAGTACTGATGGGTTGAAATTGAACCAGGTCAGTAACTAGATACAGTAGACCTTTGGAAGTAGACTTTTAGTTCGACTTTGGTGAAGTCTGGTAAACTTTCTATCCACATCAACGTACCTGGAATAGAGAAAAAGGGATATTAAGAAACGAGTCTATGCTAGTAGACAGGATAGTGCCAAGCTAAATGTATACAAATTATAACCATAGTATATTAGGTCATCATTTTCCCCAGTCACACTGTGCCCCTCACCTGAAGCCCCCTTCTCCAGTTGCTATACCCCCAACCGCCCTCCTATGGGCCCCTTCCCCAAAATCCTACTGACCCTTACCTGCGCAGGTGGATCCCCTCCAGGGCCAATAAACCTCGGCCCCGATCCTAAGGTTCTCTCCTCCCCCATACGTCAAATCTATGGTAACTGACCTATGGCCTCACCCAGGTTACTGCAAAATGTGAGGTGCACATTTCCTCCAGCAACCCTCCTCCTGTATGTAACGTGTTACTTACACCAGGTGGTGGTGGATCCCCATCTGCTTATACCCCCTGAGGTAAGAAGCCCACCCTGTACCCTCTCACCTGCCCATGTTAAGGGTATGTAGGTGGGTTGGGAGGTGCATATAGGGCAGGGCAGCTGGCTGGCATGTACTTTATGCCCCATGTTACCTGGGTTAGGTGCCTCTATCCCTAGTTACCTGTAGGGGAAGGCAATGTGTGAAGTCGGAGTGGGATGGGTACACCTGGGTTTGGGGTTGGAATATCCACACCTTACCCCCTTTTCTCCTGCTATGCCTAAGGGTAACCCCCTTAACATTCTAGTCTTCTGGTGTAATGTAAGGGTAACCCCTGCATTCCATAAAAAGCATCTATGATGTATTCCAAGGGCTAATATTTTGTAAGCTTTCTGCGACTATTATAAGAGTATCCGTTTTTGCGTCATATAGTCTTCTGGCTGTGTTATGGATAGACCGCTTACCTATTTAACAGTCTTATATATAGCCTCCCATGAACATCAAACTGGCGGACCACTTGCTTCTGGTCCATCAACCTAAGCTCCCAATTGTCCACAATGTATTTTTATCAGTTTATGAAATATAAAACGTATTAC
Source organism: Harmothoe impar (assembly GCA_947462335.1). Taxonomy (NCBI): domain Eukaryota; kingdom Metazoa; phylum Annelida; class Polychaeta; order Phyllodocida; family Polynoidae; genus Harmothoe; species Harmothoe impar. The sequence goes on from OX381721.1 coordinate 49,425,737, forward strand.
ACCTTCCCATTCACTCCCATTATGTTCCCGAAAACAGCGTGGAAGCGACAGTTCTGACGTCAGATGGTGCACCACTTTGATTTATTGTGCAAGGTACGGTATTCTTTGTAAAAGTGAAAAAAAAATTGAAATTCAACCCACTACAAACAGGTCTGCTTCTCGTAGACTAGACTAGTTCCTAACCCCTTCTTCCTCTAATAGCTGTCTGAACCACTCATTATTTTTGCAGAGAGAAAAGAGGCACTTTGGTGAATACTGGACAATTGTCTTTAAATTTCTGACTCTATCCTTGTAATCTAAAATATTCATAAATATCTTGCTTCAGGAACAACTTTTATGTAAGTCCAGCCCAAGTACCTCTGAGTTAGATGATCTGCCCTAAGTTGCTCAGGTTGAGGAGCAGCTCAGGTGGGGCAACAACAAGCAGGTATAGCTAGGGTTGGAGGGGAGCAGCTATAGGCACCAGGAATACTGTGTACACACCTACACCAGACTTGCTCATGTCACTGAGGAATTCTTGATGTGTTCAGGGACATGTAACTGTATACATGTTTTAGTATTAAGTGCTGAGCAGCTCAGAGAGAGCAGAGAGCAACTCTACTAGAGATCCCTATACCCCTGACTGAGTGATACATGTAGTTAGAGGTGTAGATAGATGGTGGGAGGCATATGCTGCCTGGAACCCCACCTGACACAGACCCTGCAGGAACCAGACACCCAGACCCTGATACTGGTATGGGTGGGGTACAGGTGTATGGACGCCATGTAACATGTATACACCCTGAGCAGACTAGGAATAACTGGAAGTATTATGCATGTATCTTATTTATATAAAAGACACATAACATGTCCATATCCCATACATATTAAATAGTATATCTAATGGACAGTTTTACATGCACATAGAATGGCATGTGTACCCTGGGCTAGTACATAGAGAGCTCCTGTTAACAAAATCTTCGCACTTGGTTCCTACTCTTTATGATTGGCACATCTCATAATCTCTTTGGAGATGAACCAAACCCTTTCTCAGAAATGTGATGTGTACAGAGAATTAGTATTAGGGTTGTTAAGGGCATGTCAATAAGCACAGTGTGTAGTGTGCGGCCTGCTTGTGAGGTATAACTACATCTTTACATTGTGTAAAGGTGTGAAGTCCATGTTTACACACACCCTGTGAGAGTCCATTGAAGCTATCAAATGGTTTTATAGTAAATCTGTTTAACCCTTTCGTGCCCAGAACTATTTGAGAAAAGTCTGTTATTTACATTATCATTGACATATTGTGTAATAGATGAATATTTTGTTGCATTATATGCTATATATATATCACTTTTTGAAAGGCACTGGGATGCCCGTTCCGTTAGTGTTTGAGAGAAAATTCTAATCATGGTTACCATGGCAACCAAAAGCATTCATTTTCAATGATATCTAGCGATATTACAATTTTCCCAGAAATCATAGCTCTGCTCTTATGATTGAGAATTGGTTATTTGGGCTTGGAAAACATTCTTTTTGTGTACCACATGCAAGCATAGCCATTAAAAATAGAAGCATATCACCAACACGAGCACAATCTTGAGAAAAAAATATTTCAAAATATTTTTTATGCCGAAGTGGTGGCGTAGCCACCTGGTGGTGCCGCCAGGCACCACCAGAACGAGGTATATGATGTTTGCACTTTGCCAGAAGTCAGAACGGGCGCCGCCATCTTGGATTGTGCCGCCATCTTGGATTAAGGTGTCACAACACAAATTTATGCTATGTGATAACAATAATATAAATCAACCTTTGATAGTTCCTGAGGTTGATTATAATCATACCTACCCCCCCTAATATGGACCCAGGGAATTCAATGGTTCTGTCGGTTTGTTGCATATATAGCTGGTTGCCTAGAAACGGCTATTCTAATTGTTTATCTGCTTAGCAACACACATTTTCATGGTCCTGAAGTTGATTATAATCATACCTACCCCCCCTAATATGGACGCAGGGAATTCAATGGTTCTATCGGTTTGTTGCTAATCCAGCTGGTTGCCTAGCAACGGCTATTCTAATTGTTTATCTGCCTAGCAACACACATTTCCATGGTCCTGAAGTTGATTATAACCATACCTACCCCCCCTAATATGGACGCAGGGAATTCAATGGTTCTATTGGTTTGTTGCTAATACAGCTGGTTGCCTAGCAACGGCTATTCTAATTGTTTATCTGCCTAGCAACACACATTTCCATGGTCCTGAAGTTGATTATAATCATACCTACCCCCCCTAATATGGATGCAAGGAATTCGATGGTTCCATTGGTTTGTTGCTAATACAGCTGGTTGCCTAGCAACTGCTATTCTAATTGTTGGTCTGCTTAGCAACACACATTCCATGGTCCTGAGATTGATTATAATCATACCTACCCCGCCTAATATGGACGCAAGGAATTCACTGGTTCTATCGGTTTGTTGCTAATATAGCTGGTTGCCTAGCAACGGCTATTCTAATTGTTGATCTGCCTAGCAACACACATTTCCATGGTCCTGAGGTTGATTATAATCATACCTACCCCGCCTAATATGGACCAAGAAATTCAATGGTTCTATCCGTTTGTTGCTAATACAGCTGGTTGCCTAGCAACAGCTGTTCTAATTGTTTATCTGCCTAGCAACACACATTTCCATGGTCCTGAGGTTGATTATAACAAAACATCCCCCCCTAATATGGACCCAAGGAATTCAATGCTTCTATTAGTTTATTGCTAATCCAGCTGGTTGCCTAGCAACATCTATTGTAATTGTTTATCTGCCTAGCAACACACATTTCCTTACCTTCTAACATGGACCCAAGGAATTCATAGGAAATGCCATATTTGAGGTAATATCATCCTTCCCCCTGATAACCCCTTCCCAGCCCTGCTTTTTTTGTGTCTTGAATGGTGTCCCTTCAAACAGACCAACCATGTAGACATTATGTTTCTTCGAATGCAAGAATTGCGGTTGTTGCCGCGTATAAACATGCCTGAGGCATTTTTTTACGCGGCAACAACCGCAATTCTTGTTATCACTATTTTCACTATTTTTATCAATATTTCTGCAAGTATAGTGTAATTCATGTGCCCCCTATGGCATTGCATTTGATGTGATTTTTGAAGAGATTTTCAACCCTTTGTATCATGTTTTCAATTTTAACATCTCTAACCGACATGGTACACCATATAGTATTTGGTATCGTTAGAAAATTGATGTAATTACTCTTCATTTGCTCTAAGAATCATCTCAATCAGAAGACTAGGCCATCCAGTGTGGTTTGTTGAACATACATAGGTGTAAAACCGCGCATTTTTGGAGTTCTGGGCACGAAAGGGTTAATACTCAAAACTAACCCGTTAAGGACAGCATGATGCCTAACGTGAACATGTGTACATGTGACATGATGCACCAATGCAGTAACAGCGGGTAACACTCTATATCAATGCATTGGTGCATCATGCTGGCTCTTCGGTAGTGGATCAACGAAGGGTCGGCATGGTGCATTCATGCAACATGGCGAAAACAGGGGCATAGAGCATTAAAACGTTTTGCCTCCTTCAAAGGGTTAGATAAGTGCCGACTCACAGCAATGTGAGCATGGCAACCATTGTCAACCTGAGTAGCTCTTGTAGAGGCCGGGGTTGCCATGGTTACAACAGTTGACCACTGCTGGTGTCTGTGAGGCTACAGGAGGAGCTGGGGGATACACCTGTAGAGGTAAGGGGAGACGTCCAATATCCACACACCTGTCTGTCTACCTGTCTGCTACCCACAGCCACAGGTAAACTCCAGTTACCTGAGCTTACATTTACTCTATATTCCAATTCTACATGAGATTACCTTAGGTTGCCATCGAGGTAACTTAAACTAGACAACCCCCTCGTGTTAGGATACAAGTCTGAAATGTCCATGCCTACCTGGATGTCCCAGTTTCCATAGAAACCAAAAACGCCGCTACCTGCTTTTCCCTGTGGGGTCCCGACTAGAGAGATGCTGTGGACTAACAGGTGGGCTAGTTCTTGTTAATGCCACTAGACGGCAGTGGTGGTGGTGGCGCTAGAGGTACAGTACATACAATGTTTTTACCATCATCCATTTTTATTCTACCTTGTTTTCTCAACTTTTTGTACCTGCAACCACCACCTTCAGCACCCTAGGCCTACCTGATCACCTCACCCTATTTTTTCTCTCAACTATTTTCCTCCTGGGTCTGACTCCTCCAGGGTGAGAAGGGGAGACATGACACTGATGGTAGACTGATGTTAGTGTTACCAGCACCGGTCAGAGCTGGCCCCCTGGAGGGGCTTCAAGATTGGCCACTGCCCCTTTTTAACCTACCTCCCATAGCTCACCACCTGGAGAAGCACCCTGTAGCCGCATACCTACTGGAGAAGTGTGTTGATGATGGAAGTATTGTTTAATGGCATGTCTGCTCACCTAAGGTTAAGGCTACGTCGTCAGGTCTTGGTATATGTGTCTAGGGTAGGTATGGTTAAGTTAACATGATGATTAGTATGAACTACCGGTACACTAGAATATATTTTTTGTGGTAGCTGGCAGGTATTAGGTTCAATAATTAGTCCATGAAAATACACGTAGGTACTAACTGGCGTGTAATATCTGTAATATATGAACTAGTTTACGGCTGTATATGTCTATTGTTCACAGGGCTCCATTTCATTAATCAATATAATAATCCATGGCTTAATCGGCCTACAAAAATCATACAATATCCATGTGTATGAATTAATCCTTAATTATAAGTACATGTATGTATCCTTAATTTTGTCTCAAAGGTGATACTGATAAACATGACTGTGACCCACCTACATTTGTCAATCCGAAATTATCAAAGATGTTCATCCTGACCCAAATGACCAGATGTATTTTTCTCATTACCTTTGCAGGAGTATCAATGATCACGTACTGATTGTATATTTCAGATAGCAAAGAAAGCATGTGGCAAGAGGGCGGGGGTATGACCGTGGAATCCCCACCCCAGGGCATAGTAGTTCACCGAGTGGCGTCCAGGTGGCGTATGAGTGATGGTTGAGAGCCAGCGTCTCAGATAGCGGAAGTGGCATGTCTGCGCATGCGTTCCGGGCACGTGCTGCGTCTACATATCTCACACACACAAAGCACCCTAGTCTCCTAGTGGTTGAAAAACAGGGAAAAGGTTGAGAGAAAAAAAACCATCAGTGGCCGATATATACATTGTAGCGGTTTCGAAATGCCTGTGTTCCATTTTCTATCAATGATTGTTTTTTGACCTACAATGTTCAGATGTAGAATAATTCACCAGCATTCGAGGCCGGTGTTTGTAGCCACCTTAGTATCCCTATTATATTCAATTTGTGTCAGAAATACATTTACCATGCCCCCCCCCCAAATTCGACACTACTTGTCATGCTCATGCATGCACGGCTGCGCGCTAGAGTATCTTTTGGCTCCCTTAGAATGCACTGAATGCTATGAGGCAATGCATAGTTAATTTTGGAGTATTTTGAGTACAAGCATACTATCCATATAATTGTGTGGTAAGCACACCAGCACCATCACAAGGTGTTATTGTGAGTACATTGCAGGAGGATAATGACTCATTTTATCTCGTGTAGGCAGCCCTTACGGCGAGTTTACCCCTTGGCACCGACCTCTGGGCTGCTCCTCCACGTCCCCCCCCCCCTCCCCCACCCTTCACCCTCAAACCATAACCTTTCTCCAGCTACCTTTTCTGACTGACCGCTGAGTCGCTCTCCTCACACAACCTTCCTCTTTACATATACAAGTTACACCCACAGAACCAGTGCAATATGTGCTGTGAGAGCAGGTTCCTCCAGGCCCTTCACGGGTGGGCAGGCTGACCAGGGTGACCTTTAGGGGTCAGGCTAGGTGCTCCTGGAGGTCTGCACCTGGAGGTCTGCACCTGGAGGAAGGGCTCCTCCTCCAGGGGGTGGGTTCCAATCAGCCCCTACCTGCCCTGACCACCTCCAGCACCTGGGATGAGGATTTAACCTGCTGCTTAAGGCGTGCTCTGCCTCCAGGGGCGCTGCAATAACACAGGAGGGATCCAATGTGTTCTGGCATTGGCATACACACATTATAATATGTACATGTAGGGTAGCCGGGGGAGGGTACATCGCCCCTGTAAAGCCTGAAGGGCTCTTGGGTGTTCAATATGGGGTACACAAGGACAGGAAAGGACACTGCATTTCTCTGTGCAGATGGAAATTTTCTCACGGTGTGTGAATTTGATATAGTACTGCATATCATAATCTGTACACACATGTATCAGTACAGGGCTTTGTTGACATGGCTGTTTGGCCTAGTCAGGTCATATCCAGGAAATCGAATATGGCAGTCACACAACACTTTGAATCTGATCATATGTTATTGATCTAGAGATGTTAGATTTGTGTTCGGTATATAATATCTTAGGTGTACAAACTTCTTACCAAAAAGATGATTCAGTATATTGGATCTTGGTCATGCCTGATCTCCTCCACACCTGCTCGCCCCCTTAAGAACCAAGATGGCGGCATGCAGGTATCTATATGTGTCTACCATATAGCCCCTAGGGTTCCTACCCCAACTACGGCGAGATAACGCGAGATAACGCGAGATAACACGTTGACCAGGTCTTGGCCCGGCACGTGGTGAGCGTCGTTTCGCTGGTCGTTAACGGCTCGGGCTACAGGTATCAGCAACTTCTCATTTGTTCTCGTTTTCACAGGCGCGATAACCTGAGAGACTATCCCGACGTCCGCTCTCCAAACAGATTCTCAGTTAAAGTAACAACGTCTCGACGAGCAATAATGTAATAATCATTGATCTATTTTGTTGAAATTGCATAGGAGGCATGATAAGTGTACGTACATAGGATATTACAGCTTTTAGTGCAAACGTATAGTTACATCTCAGGTGATGGCAAGGGCAGTGCAGATGGTCGAATCGATTATTTAAGCAAGGTACTATGCCCAAACAGTACAATGTATGCCTAGTCAGAAGATACACGAGGAGAGTGACCCTAACGCCAGGTGGAAACATGCTGGTTATTTTGCAGACAGAACATAGTTGAGATGGTTTGGCGCGGGGCGGCCAGGTGGCAGCACCGGCAGACGGGCGTCAGGAGGCCGAGCAGCTCATGGGGAGAGACCACCGACTCTGAGCGGCTCACCTCTGACGTAGGGAGCACCTCACTGTCAGCTCCCCCACCTACAGTCCGTCCGCTCCCCTCTGACGCAGGGGGCACCTCCCTGTCAGCCCCCCCACCTACAGCCCGTCCGCTCCCCTCTGACGTAGGGAGCACCTCCCTGTCGGCTCCCCACCTACAGCCCGTCTGCCCCCCTCTGACGTAGGGGGCACCTCACTGTCGGCTCGCCAACCTACAGCCCGTCCGCTCCCCTCTGACGTAGGGGGCACCTCACTGTCGGCTCCCCCACCTACAGCCCGTCCGCTCCCCTCTGACGTAGGGGGCACCTCACTGTCGGCTCGCCAACCTACAGCCCGTCCGCTCCCCTCTGACGTAGGGGGCACCTCACTGTCGGCTCGCCAACCTACAGCCCGTCCGCTCCCCTCTGACGTCGGGGGCACCTCACTGTCGGCTCCCCCGCCTACAGTCCGTCCGCTCCCCTCTGACGTCGGGGGCACCTCACTGTCGGCTCCCCCGCCTACAGTCCGTCCGCTCCCCTCTGACGTCGGGGGCACCTCACTGTCAGCTCGCCCGCCTACAGTCCGTCCGCTCCCCTCTGACGTCGGGGGCACCTCACTGTCAGCTCGCCCGCCTACAGTCCGTCCGCTCCCCTCTGACGCAGGGGGCACCTCCCTGTCGGCTCCCCCACCTACAGCCCGTCCGCTCCCCTCTGACGTCGGGGGCACCTCCCTGTCAGCTCCCCCACCTACAGTCCGTCTGCACCCTCTGACGTAGGGGGCACCTCCCTGTCAGCTCCCCCACCTACAGTCCGTCTCAACACTGCTGCCCAGCTAACATATGTGTTATTTTACGTCAAAATAACGTTTCTAACGTTAGATAACGTTTTATAGAGAGCCATAAAGAAACGCTATATTACGTTGTATAACTTTTTGTTTTGTTTATCGGGTAGTGCTACGGAAAAGGTGCGCTTGTGGCACTTAGAGAGGATTGATATTGATTTTATTTCTGGTTTAGATGCAAAATGTCAATTTTAATTTTGAGTTTACTTCTGCTTCAAGAAATAGCGTGTATTTTGTCAGCTATGAGTATGAGCTATGAGTATGGGGTTCCATTCCCAAGCCAACTAGAATTAGGAGATATTCCGTGTTGTTCTGTTTCCATTTTTTTGGCGGGGGGGGGGGGGGGGTTAATGTATTTAAATGCTGATATGTGAGGGGAGAAGTATGAATTCCAGCATTTGTAAGTAGCAGAAAATAGCATTTGATATCTCCCAGCAATGGGATAACGACAGTCTGGGGACAGAGTATAAGTGAGGGATTACCTGTCAGTGCAGACCCCTGGGACGCCGTTAGCCTGTGATAATAAGTCACGCCGACCACGTGTTTAACAGTATCCCACCATGAGCAGCTCAAGGGGAGGCAAACAGACAACCGCCCGCCGCTGCTGTATCCAGGAGTAGACTTACATGTAGCCAGTAGAATGCATACACATGGAGTCTAAATGCTGTTAACTGTGCTGCTATTCATATGGAAAATCAGCTATAATAAAGACTCACCTCAAAAGGAATTTGTAATATTCAAGTGGGGGCTCGTCACTAGTCTCATATTATTCTTGGAACTCATCAAACTGATCAAATCTAAAGACTTTCTTCCCTGGAAAATACCATGAAATGAATGAATGGAAAAGGTTCTGTCGATTGGGTTCCTGACTGGTCTTCGTGAGCCTCGGCCAGCGTCTATCCTATAGGGCCTAGTCGGGACTGGAGCTGGTTGCGGCAGGCAGCACTGATAAGAGCTGATAAGACTGTTACTAGCCTGTCCCCTGTTTGTCCCCTAATTGTACCCATAGTGGAATGTCTTATCAGTGGGTTTAACCGCAACCAGCGAAATTTAAAATGGCGGACCCACTGGGTATAGCTCCAGATCGCTATACCAGCTGGATATACAGCAGAGGGCCCCGGAGCAGAGTTGGTATGGGTCTTCGTTGGTACATGCGGGTGTTTGGGAATTGCTTGGAATTGGACCATTATAACGACCCCTTCAGTTTCAATCACTGTGATTGTATCCCTGCAGGGCAAGGGATTTATTTATCAGTCCATCTTGCTCCCCCCGTTCCGCCACATATGCAGCCCACATTCATGTTACCCTTGTCAAAGATTGATTGTGTGATATACATCACACGTGACCCAGGGCATGAGCATACATACAAGTTTATGTAAATTCGATGATAACAAACAGGGTTGACACTGTATCCAAAGCCACTGTACCCAGTGACCTTGTACCCGGGGACCCTGTACCCACTGAGCCTGTACCCACTGAGCCTGTACCCACTGACACTGTACCCATTGACACTGTGCCCACTAAGCCTGTACCCACTGACACTGTACCCACTGACACTGTACCCACTGAGCCTGTACCCACTGAGCCTGTACCCACTGACACTGTACCCAGTGGGAACAGGTAGTATCAAACCGATTCCAGCACCACTAAGGTGCACACAGATACACAAACCCTATATCTTGTTCAAAGCGTCTCATTTTTCGATCTCACCTCTACTTAACCACTGCAGGTATAGGATGTCTGGGTGAACGTGACTCTTTTAAAGGGTGGATTCAAGGTCATCCTGCTATTCTTTAGCATTAGTTCACAGAGACCTATGTATTCACCTAAAAATGACACTTTTTGAATGTCTTTTTTGGCTAATAAATTTATTTATTTTGTGCTGTTTTTGCATAAGAGGAGACAGCCATTACTTGAAAGCACACAGTGATACAGTTGTATTTATTCTAAATGCAAAACAAAAGAAATGCAAGCTGGTTAAGTTGGACAACAAAACCAATCCATTTCGGCAGAAACCGTCTCCCTTAAGGACTCTCAGCACCCATATTGCACTAAAACGGTTATGAGGGTTTAATTCCAAGTACATGTGTTACACCTCTACATATTATACATCATTTGAACCATCTATAATACTTTTATCAAATTCCTTCCATTATTTGGAATTTTCGTCACTGTGGAACGTGAATGGAACAAAAACGTTCCTTTTTATCTTCTTTTCATTTCAACATCATTATGGGATGGAAAATGGACATAATTCTTAGGTTTAACTATTTCAAACTGATATTGATGTCAATACCTGGGGTCCTTTTTTTTCTTTTCTTGATATTCCAATTATTAAGGCCTACAGAGCTCTTCAAAGTTGCATAGTTACTAAAAAAGGGTAAAAATGGCTATTTACCCCTATTATCACCCACTTTTTAGCTAACTATGCAACTTTGAAGAGCTGTGTAGGCCTTAATAATTGGAATATTAGGAAAAGAGAAAAAAGGACCCCAGGTATAGACATGAATTTTAGTTTTCAATCGAGAAATTCAAGAATTTTGTTCAATTTCCACCCCATTATGCTGTTGGAAAAAAAAGAGGCTGAAAATGGAACATTTTTGTTCCATCCACATTCCATGGCTACTAAAATGAGAAATAATCGAAGGAATTTGATAAAGCTATTATAGATGGTTCAATTGATATATAATATGTACAGGTTTAACACATTTCCTTGGAAGTATACCCCTCAAACTGTTTTATTGCAATTTGGGTGCTGAGAGTCCTTAAACCCAGGGTTCCCTGGGTCAATAAGCACAGGTAAAACTAATAAGTGTTTCCACCCCGAGCTGGGGGACCACCACCCCACCCTGCACCCCGACACAAACCCTGCCCACCCTGACCTTTGGGGCACATTTCACTCAGTGTTACTTTATGTCATATCTATGTTCAGCCATCCAGTTTTATTTACTGAGAGTAATCAAAGGCATACATATATACATCCCCATATAACCTCTCCTCACACGCACTTCAGGTACAGAGACACAAACCCTTAGTGGGTGCCATTTAGTTCTGACAAGCGCCCACAGGTGGCTCTGCTTATCGCTGCGGCCCGGTCGGCGAACTGTCGTAAAGTCTTGTTTTGCCATTTCGGCTGTCAGGAAGGCCACATCATGATGTGTTATATATATTTGGGCGGCACTGGACGACTACTTCACAGGAATCCCTCCACCCCCCACCCTCACACACACATGCACTTTCCTCCAGTAGGTCTCCAGCATGATCCTGTGCCCAGGTGGTCTTGGGGGTCTGTACCATGGGGGGAGGGGTTGGGAGGGGGGAGGGGTGGTAAGGGGGTTGGGAGGGGGGGAGGGGTGGTAAGGGGGTTGGGAGGGGGAGGGGTGGTAAGGGGGTTGGGAGGGGGTGTCTTGGCACCTTTTATCACATGTATGTATGAGCGTTGACTGCTGGTTCGTTTCATGAGGTTGTTGCAGCCTACTCATAAATGTCCCTGTAAACATGTATACATAGTTGTCAGTTAGCCTCTTCCTACTTTATTCTATTTTGGTTTCAGTTTTGTGTGTGTTTAGTTTTCTGGAACCCCAACCTTTCGCTTGAATGTAGGTGGGATGGGTTTGGGTTAACGGGTTGCACTAATTTTCAGGACCTGATAATGTGTTTCTGCTTTAGTCACGTGGTCCTGTTAACCACGTGGTTATAAGAAACGCGTGGCCAGGGTCCAGGTCGAGGGTTCAGCTACTTCCGTACAAGCAAGACAAATAACGAGTATGCTACAATTATAAAGTAAATAACGAGTATGCTACAATTATAAAGTAAAATAACGAGTATGCTACAATTATAAAATAAAACAAAATAATATTTCCTAGTTCCCATCATTCTTATGGCGGTTAATGCAGCCTTCAGGCGTTGTAGGATACAATCAATGCTCGCTATGTATATAATTGAATCCAAATTATATCTGTAGAATTATGAAAATGAATATAGAACATATAACTTTCCCCTGTGTATCCTTGTCATCATGCAATGCAACTGGCTCCTGCATTCAGCTGAAGCTGTTTCCAGATCCTCACATTAACAGCATTTATGAGTATTTCATCCTCTTGGCATTAGTTTTGCATGACCATATTGAAGCCACCGTTTCTTGACCCCCCTCTCCCCCCACCCCCAACACCATCAGGTCCCCCCCCCCCGACACACCTTTGATGGTGACCGCGGGGTCCTGATCTCTACAGACATATAGCCACAGATCACCCATGCCGACAGAGGTCAAAGGGTCACCTGTAACCTAGACCCGGAAGTGGGAGTATGACTCCCTCCAGGGGGTGAACATGGATCTCTGGGATATGTTTCACAAAGGCATGGCATTGGCCACTACTAGTATATGGGCAGGCCGGGTCGTAGCAACGACACGACAGCGCGCAATATTGACCCTAAAGATATATTGCAACTGCTGAGGGGAATTACAAATTGCGTTGCCTTAATATGCAACTTTGGTTGCCTTAATATGCAACTGTACCGCCTTTAGCACACCAATATCGCATACCCAGTGATTTAGATTTGGTGTTACCACGCAGACTTGTCAGATTCTGTGGAATGCATATTTTGTAAGGGTGCGTATTAAGTTGCACCCACTAAAATCAGGGAATGATAACACTTTATCTAAACACTTACTCAGTTACTGCCCATGAATAACATCTGATCCGTCACCTATCCTTTGACAAATACCTCTTAACAGTGTGTTGAAAAAAATGAAAAGGATATACGACATCTTATTTTCGGATGTGCTAGCTTTAAACAAAATGTACTTTTGGTCCTTTCTGGTTTCAAACCACAATGTGCAACACCCCCCCCCCCCCTCCTACCCCTTAAGACGCCACCGCAGGGGGCAGGCAGGCACGTGCCATGGATGTAGGTGGTGGGTCGGTAGGTACAGTGTCCTGCCCTGGAGGGGGTACAGGAGAAGATGGATCACTTATAGATATTGATGACATGGAGGTGCAATATCTATGAACAATGACAGCTTCTACGATTAGATGTGTATATCTGGGTATACCCATCATTTATATGGGTGGCCTAGCTCGGTTAAGGTTTCATTGAAGCATTCAGGGAGGTGAATTGAAGGTTGCGTTTCTCAAACCTCATGATTTATTAAGCAAGGTGTGCAAGTGTGAACACCCTCTCCAGAGTGGAATCTGGACACCATAACTTACATACCTGACAAGTAGGGCAGGCCTATCGGGGAATCTGTGAAATTTTAACTGGCTTCAGAGATCATGTCCATGCATTGGCTTCCAGGGTCGCCCATGGAGGTCTTTTTAAAAAAGTGGGCTATGGGCAGGAGGGTTATCTTAGTTTGGAAATTAATACTAAACCTACTGTGTTCAGTATTGGATTTGCAGTTGGAAGAGGAGTACTATACGATTGTCCCGAGTGAATAGTCAACAATATATACTAGATAGCGCCCATTCTGTGGATGTCACAATGTTCATATGCTTGTTTTCGACTTGAGAGGGGGCAGACCTGGCTTTTTTATGTTGTCCTGCCCATGAGCAGCCAGGAGGCATCCACTCTCCCAGCGCCGCCCCAACATCAATACAAGTCAGCAGCAGACAAGCACTATACCTGGAGATGGTGTAAAGGTGTGCCCAGTTTCTGCCTCATCATGGAAGCTATCAGTTGCCATGGCAACCCGAGGGGGTGCGGTGATTGGTGCGGGGCGGCGACTGGGACCAGAACGAGGGTGGGGGCAATGAAGCGTCTCTGCAGACGCAGGGCGCCGCGCGTTCCCCTGGTGGGGTAATGAGGAACTAAGGTGTGGGCACTGACCCCTGGGCGGGGCACGTGACCATCTGAGGGGGGTCAGTTGGCAGACAGGGTGGGATAGGGGTGTTCAAAGGGTAAAAAGGGGAATTCATAATCTATTGCAATATCTCATGGGCATTCATACTGCCATAACATCATCATAATATTGATGAAAGCATTTTTATATCAACTTCAAGGAAATACAGAGTACATATCACATACATATAGCATCTTGGAATGCAATACTGCAAGTGTATACTCAGTACTTGTCAAACTTCCAATATTCTAAAAATATATTTTCATTGCACAAATGCCAGAGAAAGCTGATACATTCAGAGGACATAATGCGAGGACTGCATGCAGACCAACATTGCCCTCTACCAACGAGACAAACCTTTTACTTGGATGTATATTGGTATTCAAATACGTGCTAAAGATCACCCTTTACACTCATTCTGGGACACGTCTCCCAAGTAATCATACCTCTGCACGTAAAAAATATTTTAAAAAAACAAAAAAAACACAACAGAGCAAGGAAAAACAGAACTAGGCCAACAGAACTTGGGCAATGACCATTCATCACCACCCACAGTGGGATGCAGTAAATTTCCGGTCAAAGGTATATAGACCTACCTACATGTACCCATAATTATAGCCCTCCATAACCATCTGAACACACCTTCCAGGTGCAATTGGGTAGGGCCCTATATAATACTGCCCCCAGAACCTTCACTGAGCTGCTCAAGCCTGCTCGGTGAGCAGCGCATGCGCCCTGGTGGCGCTGTACAAAGGTGACTTCCGGTTCTGGTTAGAGGGGTCAAGGAGCAGAGTGCCTCAAGGTACAGCACGGCTACTGTGTATCTGGGAATGTCCTTATTGACAACACTCAATAACCTCAAATCCCACCATGCAATTTTTGCTGGAAGGTTTCTGCAATTTAAGAACCTATTCTGATATGCATGGCTTGATCCACATGGCAACAGATGTACATAGCTCCAACAGGAAGGTATAACTGGTAAGAACCCGCTGTGATTTGGGCCTATATTCTTCCTTGTTTAAGTGAAAAGTCTTGTATCTTGTATTTTCCGTTGCAATTTGAAAATACTGACCTTTGGACACATTGCAATATATGTTCTTTCCAATGCCTAAATTGCAACAGATATGTCCACATTGCAGAGATTCAGTGCTACATACGTGTATACATATCGTACAGTGGGATTTGGAGTAACAGTGGGATTTGGAGTAAGCACCATTGTGATATAGAACACTTGCAATTTGAAGTAAAAGCAAGGCTCCCAAATCGCAACAGGCTCGAATTGCAAAGTTTTTGGAGACATTTGTATCGTGGGATTTGAGCTATAGGGTATCAATGTACTTCAATAACATTTATCATGATCAGTCCATTATATCACTGATATACTCTTACAAGTTCTAGTCCAGTTCAGATGGAGGGAGGGGGCATATACAGAGAGAATGTATGTGTATCCATGGCATTGTTACTATTTCTGGGGACACACCATCACTGGTTAGTGGTCAGTGGTTAATGCTCTGGAGGAAATCAATATAATTTGACAATAGATATGTCCAAGAAAAGTAGCAACAGTGCTACCTCTGAAGTGAAAGCTTCACCCACACGCTTGAACTTTCAAGGATGGCCAAGCAAACCAATGCACCATGGTAACAAACTAATCTATATTATGTATCTACAACTAACTCAATTATCTATTTTTCACATCAGTCTCTTCCCAAGCGCCTTGGGCAAAACAAGAGATCGTATCGTTAAACTACCTTGAAGGTGGGCAGACTTTTTGAGATTTTTCCTCGTCTCTCCTTATGCTCCATGCCTCCAGAAAACATATGGTACCTTTCATGTGTAGAGAGGCGGAGAGAAAGCCACAGGAAGGTTGTTCACTGTAACAGCTACTGAGAGTTGCCACTCCCTGCTACCAACAGGTGGCCAGTGTAGGTGTGTGCAGGCCCATTGTTAACCCTCTGAGGACGGCATGTTGCATTAAAGCAGCCTTTGTCATTATGATGCATGAATGTAGCAGTGGCGAACAGTTCGTCGGCACTGCATTAGTGCATCATTCCGAGGCTTTGATAATGACGCGATCTTACCAGGTTGAGCCATGAATGCACTTCTTGCGAGTTGGATTTACGTATTCTGAACGAGACAGGGTATAGAGGTTACAGCACAATGCCAACCTCAAAGGATCGCTTTGGATCCCATACTTTGAGCTAGATTTACGCCGTGAAGACAGTTCCAATTGCAGCCTATACTGCAAGCCTCGTTTAATATGAACAATAACTTCCTAAACGATTCCCAACAAGACATGGAGAATAATTCAACTCTATAAGTGTTGCACAGAACCTTTTCTATCGTCTCCACTTAAGACATTGCCTTCTACAACACCAACCTCCATACAATACAATGGAACACGATGTATCAACACACTTCTATTCAGTTTTTTTCTGCTTTTCTATTCAACATCCGAGTAAGCTATAACAACAATTGCACATCACCAAACCTAGATTCCCTCCACACGATCCATCTACCAGAATACCATACCATCTCCACCCCCCCCCCATCCTACTATACCCCCCAGGGTGAGGCATGAGGGGGCAGACAGGGCAGGGTTATGAATATGACTTGCACCAAACAGCTGCCCTGTAACCTTTAGCTGTGAGCTGCTCTGAGTGGGTCACTTAACCCTTAGTAATTCCCTATTGAGCTGCTCCTACTCAAGCAACCTACCCGTCTGTCCTCAATGGGCCTGTGTCCGCCAGTCGAGGTAGAGGGTATAGCACAGTCACTATTCATAACACTAAATGAAAAATGGCCTTTGTCATACATCTAGTCATCCCTTTAATTAAGAAAGAACTCTCCTTTTTAGAGTCTGAGTAGAGCTCTTACCTTATCCTGTACGTCATGTAGTTAGACATATGACTATTTCTGCCTCATATTGACATAATGTCTGTTTAGCTGTAAGGCCTCACATGTAGAAATGGTGGCGCAGTATACAGTTACATTATACCAGATGGGCTGGTTTTTATTGGTAAAACATGACAGCAGCGGATGGGAATTATGTATGTCTAACTAATACAGGAAACTAAGGTGAGAAGCACAGGGCTCCCTATTAGCTTCTATACCCAATAAACTCATCCACTAAGGCCACTCCAAAAATATAACATGTTTCTTATCAACGAGCGAGTCACAAAAGAAATCATCTTTTCGGATCCTTTTAGTGTGTGTACAATTATAAATGATAGTTTTCAATGACATTGCCGAAAAAGCTCTGGGCTAAAAAAGAAAAGGTGCATGACTTTGTCTGTAACTTTCGCAGATCCTTAAAGATTCAATGGCTAAAATATAGATTCAGTTTGCAGAGAGCCTGTATTTCCTGCTGTTATTATTAGCATGTCCCCAGTAAGAAAAATATATGAAGGAAAAAAGATGCGCCCTTGTCATGTCTTTCATGGCTTTATAATAAACCACAGATATTTTTTGTTCCGTCCTTTTGAGTGGCCTAACCCCATTTTCTATAACCAGATAACTAAGTTAGGAACATGTTGTAAATCTGACAGGTACATGGAGATGGTAGATAGATCATCTGGCCTTATCTGCCCGTCCTTCTCCTATCTCCCACATAGTATACCTGGTCTTATCGGAGCCCCCACCAACTGGCCTCTAGGTGCATCACCCACATTCCTACCCAGCGACCCGCACCACCTCAATGCTCAACATCCACCTATTCTTTCCCAACCAGTCTACCTTTATATCCAAAGGGCAAAGCACAGACCTTAGCCTAACCCTTTAAGGGGCCGCATACTGTGTTAATGCATCATGCCGTTTATCGTCCTGATGCATGAATGTAACCCTTGAGAGGAGCTCGCTGTATGCCGACCCTGCTGCGTTGATACACTCCTGGACTGTTGGCATGATGCATGATTGCAGTACAGGCGCATAGATTCGCCAGGGCTGCATTCATGCATAATCACGACCAAGGGCATATGCATTTATACCATTAAAACGCCATGCAGCCCTTACAGTGCTAAGTGTACCTGGACTGACCCTGAGCTGCTCTCCCCCCAGGAGCAGCTCCAGACAAAACCTGTTTGTGCTGGGTTCCTTGAGGGGAAGCCTCTGTTAAGGTTAAAGTGACTGGAGGTGAAATGCCCTTCCCATGTAAGTCAATGGAAAAGTGAACTTCACTTAGAATCTCACACTCACACCGATTTCGGACACACTCCTGCTGCTAAGACTGCTGCCAAGGTTTATCTCTTACCTGGGTTAGGCTCCTTGCTTATTCCATTTTTTGAAAACCTGCCTATAAAACTTCAATATATCCACTAGCTATTATCATATTATAAAACTTGTATTGGGTACTTTAACTCGTGACTAGCTATGCTAACTATGATTCCTTAATAAAATAGAAAGAATTGGTATAAATGGGAGTTTAAACACTCACCCCCTATTCGGACAGGATAGGAAATGTATAGCGGAATGTATCCTGTGCGTCCTATTGTATCCTGCCCCCTGTTTGATAAGAGCTAACACTCACATACTAGGGAACCCTACCAGGGTAACACGTGTGTATTTAGGGTAGGATGGGCATATTTCAACTTAAAAGAGATAAGGTTCTGCAACAAAGAGAACAGGAATGTGAAATACTGAAGTGTGCTTGTGTATACATGTGTGTATGTATGTTGATAGGGGGGAGGGGCGGCTGAAATTCAAGGTTCCAAATGGAGAGGGAATGACAATTCAAACCAGTCCCCATTTAACATTACAGATACCCCGGTATGTCAACCCTTCACTATAAATGGTTGGCAGTTGTAGTGTAGGTACACAGTGGAATCTACTGTAGATCTACAGTAGAATCTACTGATTACCTACAATAATCTGTACAGCTACAGTAGAATTTATTGTGCATCTACAAAAATGGCAACCAACCTTTCACAGTATTCAGAGGTAACTATTACTGCATCCAACCTGTGTGATGAGACAGGTGTGTCCACTCACTCTCTGACCACTGATCCTTACACGTGTCCTCTGGTGTGGAGTGACCCCCCGACCCCACCCCCACCTCCTCCAGAGTGATTGTCTGATACCAGGGGTGCCATAGAGTCAAGGTGATACCCTCCAGGTCGCCCACCCACATGAAGCTTATGGACACACAGAAACCGGCGCGGCCGCTATCTTAATCTTTTCTCCTCATTTTTAGAAGCAATCCCATGTCTTACAATGTCCCTGCCAATGCCCGCGGCTCAAGAAGTAATTCACATCATTAGGGTATCTGTTAAACTGTAATAGTCGTTCCCTTTTACAGTTGCATGCTGCTAACAGAAGCAGCCTGTGTCTGCAGCTGGTAACGGCAGGTCTAAGTCTAGGTCTTACAGCAGGTACCAGCGGAGACACCAGCCGGAAATGACACATGCCCCACTTCCGCCGACATAACTACCTGACTGCTGGCGTTTGGCGACTGAGTAGGGGAAAGGTCAGCCATTGCCCCAGCACCCCCCCCCCCTCTTATCCTCCTTCTCCCATCCCCCAACATGCGATAATACCATCCCCCCGCCCCTCCTGGTGTTTCTCCAACGCTGTCCAACTAAACACCACTGTAATCAATGTATGTGTAATAGGTATTGCAATTTGAAAAGGTATAGGCCTAGAGAAATAAACCATTCTTTTTCTCACAAAATACCTGTCAATTAATTTTTCATCCTTTAAGGACCGCACAGTAATTTCATGCGCTGTGCTCTTTGTCGTCAATTCAGACTTCCATTCCTTTTTGGCAGGTGTAATGCATGTAATATAAGATGCAACTAAGGACAGTCATGTTGCCATAGTTTGCCCCAAGGACCACACCTGTGTATAATCTCTGTGTACACCCCCCCCCCCCGCCCTCTACACACACCTACAGGTGGGCAGGCACCCCGGCCCCTGGAGGACAGAGGGTGGGGCCTCCAGGGGCAGTATGACGCGTCAACCACTGACCTTTCTACCATGTACCTATTTATAATAACCCTCCCCCCCCCCACTCTCACCACCAGCCAACCCCTGCCCATTGCCCGCCAGGGGCGCTCGTGTATCATCTGGGGTCTGACAAAAAAGACATCAGCGGGCACAATTCACATGGGGTCGGGTCTGACAGGGGAAACTGCGCTGACACCTCCTCCCCCGCCCCCCGTCTCCGCACTTCATCTGTTCTCTGATACCATCATCGTTAGGAAAAACACAATTTAGGGCATTATATTTCTACTTTTTAATGTCATCGCTTTATTTTTCAAAAATAGGGGTACCTTTTCAAAGAAAAGTTCCTGAAAGTTAAGAATAAGGGGTGTTTTCCTTACTGAGAGTAGCCATAAAAATGGTACTTGGAACAGCCTAGATGTGTGGAGATGTAAGTATATGCCTACATATGATATACAATGTACATATGATGCCAATTAAGTTGCAATGATACTATTATTATCTACATGTCACCAGACTGAGTAGCGTATTTCAATGAAAGGGTGGAGTTGCTAATGATACTAGCGTTTTCTGAAAACATGTGTTCTTTTTATACCTAAAAATACTTCTCGTTTTTGCTAGAAATAGGGTACCCTTTTCACTCAAAAATTCAAGTATGTTTGACACCCATTAACGAGGATGGTGTCTGATTGTAGTGGGAGTGCGGGGACTAGGCCCGGCCCCCCTCCGGGCTGCAGCACGGCAGCACCACACCCAATGGTAGCATCTATCTATCTGCTATTGCTCTGATTAATCTAGAACCCGGCCTTGGGGCTGCTGGCCATATTTTTGTGGTATGCATTATGGATAGACCACTGGTTTTATCTGTATAGAATGGCTGCGGATAGTCAATGTCATATTGGGGGCCACCTTTGTCATGAATATATATATATATATATATATATGTATATATATATATATATATATATATATATATATATATATATATATATATATATATATATATATATATATATATATATATATATATATATATATAAATAAATATACACACTCTGAACTTCCCCCCCCCCCGCTAGGATTTCCAATGTTTGTAGGACATGGACATGTCATACTAGACATTACAATGATTAAAGGTCGTTGGTTATTAATTGTGTTGCCTCTGTCGTGTAATGAAAATTAATGATTAGAGTCCAAAAGCATCGCGACATTTCATTTTCCATCATGTAAAACCAAGAACCATCTAACCTGATACTGTACATTGTGTATTGCCCAGCTAACAAAATTCGTTTCTCACGTCAAAATAACGTTTTTAATAGTGTATAACGTTTGGCCATTATAAGGAGCCGTAGAGAAGCGTTCTGAAACGGGTGTAGTATTAAGATCATTATATTGCAAAATTAATATATGAATGTATTATTTCATACCGTACATAGTTCATGCTTTTTGCAAGGCCTTTTCAACTCATGTGTTTCCTTCTGCCGTTTTGGTCATGGAATACAGAAGGAGTTCCCATTGTTACTCAGATGTCAAATCACACACTCCACTGCACTTGGCTTCCATCATAAATGTTGGCCATTATACCCTGTGTTAAAACAGGCCAGTTGGGAATGTAACAAAAAGAGTCTGCATTGTCACATGTGTGTTCACCAGTCTGGGAGATCCTCCCCTGACCCCAGCACTAAGGTGGGAACGTGTTTGAACGCTGGGTGTACCTGGAGACTGGGGGAGGGGTAGGGATTACCCTACTTCCTCCAGGTGGTCCACAAACAGCCTTAACCCTGTAAAAGCAGCTTGGTGTTTTCTTGTACTGTGGTCTCTGTCGTCGTGATGCATGAATGCAGCCCTGGCCAGACTACTTGCCAAGGCTGCATTCATACATCATGTTGACCCTACTGGGTTGATAGACACTCGAAGCGTCGGCATGATGCATCAAGACAGCGCCCGGGCTGCGTTCGACTTCATACATCATGGCGACAATGGGTACAGTGCTCACAGTAAAGTACTATGCAGCCCTTTCAGTGTTAAATGCATAGGGGAGGAGAAGTAGATCTGGAGTGGGTTCCCAAATCAATGTTTAATATCAGGTATAGTATCCAGATTACGAATTCGGGAGTTGCCCCCGGCGCTTTATCTCACACCTCTGAGGGTGGGATCCAACCCCCTTCCCCCAATCTCCTGTCAATAGTAGATGGGATGTATATATGCTACGACACAAAACCTACACCTCTCAAGTATGTGCTACAAGAGTGGCACGTCCTAAGGGCTGCCACTGTTTGATAACCAAATAAACTCCCATGAGGATCCCCCCTGTTTGTCACAGAACACCAACATGATCATCTCACACCTATCCCACCCACCCACACTGGGCTCTACTAGACTGGCTCTAGCCCCTCATGACGTGGAGATCCACTTATAAATTGCTCATAATGATAATTATGTCCATCAATTTTGAAAGCAAAGAATCTTACAATTTTAGTCATTTTCCTGCTTGAAATTTCCATAATGTAATACTTAAATTCCCTGTGAAACAGCAGGAACTCCTTGAGAAGCCATAAGAGTGGCTCATCTTTGGTGCAGGGACAGCTCTACCGCAGCTAATATTAAAGCTGCCTAGCTCTCTGCAGTGCTTAGGTTGGCTGAATTTTGTGAATTTGAAATTAATCAGCATCCATGATTACCACTTTGAACGTAGAACTGAAATGTTACATTTCATGGTCAGGACCTTGCGCAAATCTATCCTCACTCATCTCCCCTCTCTCAGACACAATCCTTACTTTTTTACACCTCCTCAGCAACATTAAATCCTGTGGTAAATATTCAGTTGTGTCCACAAGCCTGGCCTGATTAAACTGTCCCCTCACCAAACGTTCTCTGCAAATGGCGGTTTTCTGTGACACCCTGGATGAGGGATGTCAGGGGGGTGGGGCCCGGCCCCCGCACTCCCTACATAGCCTGACACCATCATCGTTACAGGAATTGAAGTATACCCCCTATCCACAAACTTTTGAGTAAAAAAGGTACCCTATTTCTAGTAAAAACGCGAATTTTTGGGGCCTAAAAAGAACCCCTATTTTTGGAAAACGCAAACAACTTTAGAAAATTTACCCTTAATAGAGACACTATTACATATACAAGGAACATAGATGCATCATCACCAACTAAAAACTAGACATGGAAATAGTTATCATCTCTGTACAATTATTCTTATATTTATGTTACTGACACCCATGCAAAGGTTGTTCTGAATACCCTTAATGAATTTCCATGAATCTTGAGTCCAGAAAACACCCCCTATTTTCAACTTTCACGAATATTATTTTGAAAAAGGACCCCTATTTTTGGAAAAACGATGACATTGGAAGGTAGGAAGAATGAGACCCTAAAATCTCGTTTTTTCTAACGATGATGGTGTCACGGAAGTCATGAAGTGCGGGGGCCGGGGGGTGGGGGAGGGTGCTGGTGGACAATGCCTGTGGGTAGTGTCAATATAGAGAAGAGAGCTGCCCCCCAACCTCACGTGGGGAAAAAGATACACGTTGATAAGATAGACTTGCCCCGAACATGGCATGTATACTTATTAGTCTTCAAAATGAGCGGGCAATTCTTTTTTTTAATGATATTACAGGGAAAATTGGAGAAGGGATTCTTTTCTCCATGATAATAGGAAGTACAATGGTTAACAAAGAAGGGGTTGGTTTAAGAAGATGACATTTCCTACATTAGGACTTGTACAACTCTACCCACGTGGGAGTACAGGGTATGGCCGGCTCTGTGCTCAGCCTGAGGACAGACCGGTGTGAGAAGTGTCATCAAACAATAATCCATGTAGTGTGTTCAAATAGCCATGTACCCATTAGGCAGGGGGAGAGAACTGTGGTATTCATGCTATATTTAAAGGGGATTTATTCCTCCAGTGAAACAATGCATATCACCATATGCGTTTAGAGCTATAATACGCTGGTATCAGTTATTGATTTAATCAAATTAAATTTTCAGTGAATATTAAAAGAAGCCGAAATTACAAGTTTGACTTTATCTGGTGACATTCAGCGAAGTTATTATCTCCTGTGACAAAACTGCATGTACGTCATAAAAGTAAGTGAGATAAATATATAATTTAGTAGCTATCATCATTGTCTAATTCTATTGGCCCCTGATTATTCCAGCCTTTTAAATCTCAATAGTGTAGAAGGAGACATCATAACACATGGTTTGAAGTTATCATTTATCACGAACCAACATCAAGTTCTGTCTAACATCAGAGAAATCAGTGAACATTAATCCTCACATAAGCATTAGCTGTTATCAATATTGTAAACCTAGAATCTAAATCATAACAGATAGACTATCTGCATCATGTCAACGATGACAACTATGGTAATTGCTCATCCCAAGTTGACTAACCCCTGGGACTAACCTCAAAGGACGACATAGTGCTCTAGTGTCTTTGCCTTCATGATGCATGAATGCAGGTCTGGTGAGTCATGACTAGCATCATGCTGGCCCTATGGAAGTGATACACTCCCGAAATGGTTAACTTGATGTACCAATGCAGTACTGAGTAGTTACTCGTTAGCAGTAGCACTATTTTGCAGCATCATGACGACAAATATTTTAGCAGCATGCTGTACGTTAAGGGTTAAGCGGCATGGGGAGGAGGTGCTGGGGGGGGGGGGATGGCCACGTGGCTGAAGGCTACCTCCTGTACCTAAGGCCGCTGTACCTGGGGAGCCCTGCGCTGCTACCTACCTAGGTACACCTTGATCTATAGCCCTGAGCTGCTCACCCCTGTAGCCTACAGGCCACTGACCCCAGGCAGGCCTACCACCGGGGCTCTCTGTATTGTCAATAAGCAATACATTGTACATAATCTGAATATATGTCTACATAAATACTTATAATGTGATTATACAGTTCCACTAAAACACTTAAACTTCTTTCTGTAGGAATTCAAACTTGATGCTCTTCCCATGAGGTAAATATACACCTATACAGTACTGCATTGCTCTCATATCACGTATCTATTTAACATGGAGCTAGATTCTGGTCCCCATACTGTGTATCATGTTATAATTGACCAGATAGAAGAAGAGGCATTAGCCATTGTGCATTATTCCCAGGTACCCCTTCACATGTTTACTGATACTATAGGAGTGACACAGAGACACCAAACAAAATCCTCCTCAGAGTAGAGTATCTGCTACAACACACATAAACAGCTTTCTACACCATACAATATACTCATACACTCGAGACCCTGGAGGAGGGCAAGCTAAGGATGTTAATACTCATCCAGCCTCTCATCCTCCAGTACACCAAGACAAAGTAGTACCTACCTGTTGGGCGACGTAGCTGGCAGTGAGGGGTCCTGAGGGGGGCTCCACGTGGTCCTAGTGTCGGCCAGCTCCACTAGAGGCGCCACATGTCTCAGGGGGGAGGAGGGGTGCACGGTGGTGGGGTGGGTGGTGGTGGTGGTCCTTCTTGGGGCTACTTCACCTGTTGAGGGGTAGAGAGAAGCAGGGCAGTAGGGTTAGACTTGTTATCCATCTTGGTGTGTGTGTATATACCTGAGACTATCATTCTTTGTGCTTGAAGTGTTCAGTGTTGTGTTTACAAGGTAAATACTAGCCTCACAGGGCTGGGGGATTTTGTAAAGGGGGTGGCGCTGGGGGATATAGATAGGGGTTGCATTGGCGGATCCAGGATGTTGAAATAGTGGTGGGGGCCTATTAGGGAAATCTTTCCTGGGCAGCTTTTCGCAACATTTTTAATTTAGAAAACGTAGATTTTCCCTTCACACGCTCCTCTTCTATATCCTTCACTAGGGTTGTAATATTTCCATATTGGCTATCATATGGAAATAATGTGTTGTAATGTACTTTGACATTACTTGAATAACACCACATCAACAGAGATCCTTGATTCATTTAAAGCTTAATTCTGAGTCTGTTGATAACATACAATTGATCATGAAAAAGAAAGTGCAACATGCACATGGCATTTATAAGTAGCCATCTTAAAGTGAAAGGAATATAGTAGGAACTAATGGATAGGATACATCTGGGATAATTAGGCATACGATGCTTGAGAATTGATACTGATGCAAGCAATGATGAAACTAGAAAAGATGTTGAAAATTTTCACATGTAGACCACTGAATATAGGGTAGCTTGTTAATCATATAGGTCTTCGGAGCGCAACAACCCTTGGAATTAAGGAAGACTTTCACCCCTAAGTAACCTTTTAACATTCAATACATAAAATTATCATCCTAGGCATATCTATATACAACATGTATATATATTCCTATCTATATCTATCTATATAATTATATATATATATATATATAATTATATATATATATATATATATATATATATATATATATATATATATATATATATATATATATATATATATATATATATATATATATATATATATATATATATATTATAAGATTGAACAGAACAGGTATCACACATGCAACTATAGAATGCTCGATACTGCTTTCGTCACTTTCTTTTGGCTGTATTATCGAGTTGGCAGGGTTTGAGGAGGGGCACGTCCTTGCTAATCACTCCAAGTTATATCCATCTTCTCATCAATCAGCTGACTTAGGAACAGCTCAAGGGGCGTGAGCAGCTCGGACTGGGCAGGGGCTGGGCAGGCGAGGTTATATTGGCCACAGGAATGGGTTTCCATATTAATTTGTGTCAGCAGTGACTGTACTATAAGGAACTGGGAATCTTTGGTCTACATTATACTTAAATAATCATCATATATGGTGCATTATAATTCCCTCTTACGGTAGGTGATTGACATGGAATTGCTAGCAACACTAACACTGGTCAGTATGGCATGGCCTAGTCTATCCTTGCCCAATATCCCTACTAAAGTTCAAATATTTCCTAGAAATTTATAGAGCTCTCACAGATGATCTACCTAAACAGATTAAATGATAGCTCGGGAAAAAACAGAGCCTAGGATATACAAATTATCCTAGGCCCGCATATTTGACCCCAATACCCCATTACTACATATAGTGACCACTACCACACATCAGAGAGCAAGTCTACATCTGCCAATACTTCATGTGTTCTTCAAGTCTACTGCCTAGAGCTGAACTTCAGCATCTACCTCCCCACGGCACTGTAGTGTCTAAGGCGTCATCAGTTTGTTTTCCTACCAGCCAACGCCACATCAGGGCCTATGCAACTACATCAGGCCTGGGGTATCTATGTATACAGCCTACCAGTAACCTGGGATAATGGGCTGCATGACCATGGCATAACTCCTTGGTGGCTATCCAAGTAGTTGTGCACCACATCCAGATGTGGGGTCATTATAAGGGACGTTGTGTTATTATTATAGGTGTAGAATCATCTACATGTGTATATAATTATTTGTGTTGAGGATGCTAGCCATACCTCACCCTTTCAGTAGTATATAGGTTTGAACCCTTGCGGTAATTCGTATGTATCTTTAGCAACCCCAACCTACAGATATGTGTGTTTGGTATGATTTGCTTTTTATTTGATATCATAACTTTGCATCAGCACATATCTATCCATGAGCCTCAACCATTTTGTCTTCAACATCCCTCATCCATTAAGTAGAACCTTAGAACGTGGTCACGAAAAAATACCTACACCAACTGTACCCAAAACCAAGTGCTATAGCTGTGTTTATTTTTATATATATATCATTTATCAAGTGTTCCCTGTATCATTATAACTTCACCAGTAGTAAGAAAATAAGCCGCTATTTGAACTCTGTGTACCTCCTCCTAATTACAAATAGCATAAATGTTTCCCTAAGATCATCGAAGCTCTACAAAGCCTGGTCTGGCCAACACTGCAGGAGTTATACATCCATTGCCGCCCATAATAAGCCAGCTGTTCTCTGAGGCTGTCACCATCAACTCCAGGGTTTATTCGTCATCCTGCAGGCCCAGCCAACACTTCGGGAGTGGTCATTTTTTAGCAACAGGGGGGAGTTGGTGGATTGGGGGGGACAAAAAATGATTTGGGCCCCTTGAAGGGGGGAACAAAAAAAAGTTGGACCCTCTTAAGGGGGGGACCAAAGAAATTGCACCCCTTTTTCGTAAAAAATCCAGCGCGTTACTATAGCTAAAAGAGGTCGGTTGCGCGCAATTTCAACCTGCCATGGGGGTGGGGAACCGAAAGATTTTTGACCCCTCACGCGGGGGACCAAAAAACTTTCAGCTCGCTCACGGAAAAACCACCAACCCCACCCTGTTGCTAAAAGAATGACAACTCCCTTACGTACAGGTATCCCGCGGCCATCTCCCTCCCACAGGGATCGTTACCTTGAGGCAGGTGGGTGCTGAATCTTCTCATCTTTAATTACCGGGTGATATGTCTCAATTAGCCACCTTTCCTATTTCATGGTGTTTTAATATGTTTCGTTCATTTACTACCCCTACCCCAACCGAATGACTCCTATAGTTAGGCTACATTACAGGAATTTACGTTGTTCTGTCTGGTTTACATAGATGTATTATAGTAACCACCTGAATAATACTATACTATGGATCTAAATACTCAAACTACAGCTGTACTGGCAGATATTCTTTATCTTCTAAAATACATAGTACTAAGGGTCAGAAAGCAAAGCTATTTAATTTGACTGTCTGGCACAGAATCCCAACCTAAACTGTCAACAGCACCCAGACATGAGTACAGAGGCTGCATAGTGGTTTACTGTGCTATGTCCCTTATCGTTATTATGTCCCTTATCGTTATTATGCATTGATTCATCGATCCGACTCTCTCGGAGTGTATCAACCCGGAAGGTCGGCACGATGTATAGGGCCCCAAACGGGTAAACTGGACAAGGCAACAAGGCCTTGTCTTAACCCGGGGTTGGCGACAAGGGACGAACCTACTTCTGTAAATCGAGACATTAGCATTTCTTAGGATCGACAATTGACACAGCTACCCCTGTCTGGGGCCCTATGTATGGATGCAGCCCTTGTGAGTTTATACCAGGACTGCATAGATGCATCATAACGACAAAGGGAATACTGCACTAAAGCGCTATATGCGGCCCTTAAAGGGTTAACACATTTGGGCAGGAAGACACTCTAGCCCTTTGGGGCGGGTGGTCAGTACATCACATAATCTCCATTACTGCCAAATAAAACCCCTAAAAACCCAACCCACCTAACCTACCTGTCAACTAAACCTCACTCTCCAAGCAGAGCTGCTCCGAGCAACTCACAGATCCGTATTCTACAGATTAAATTAGAAAATAACTGTGATGGGAGAGTGATTTTTCTGCGCATGCGCCGTGGAAACCAGCCGACAGGTGTGATCGTGAGCTTCTCATCAACCACGTGACTAACCCCGTGACTAACCACGTGACAATATAAAGCACGTGACCGGCGGGCAGCATTTGTGAATGCATGATAAAAAGCAAAGACGGGAAAATACCCATTCACCTCTATACTGTACATATTCAAGCATCAGAAAGAATTCCTCATTTGCCCTCAAAGCATTTTGTTTTGCCTTGCTCCACCCCTTTCTCTCCTTAGTTTGACGAATGGGTGTCTGGGAGAGTCTGTGGAGAGTGGTGCTACCACCACGGTGCCCAGACAGGCTACAAAAATACCACACCCGGGGTGGGGCTGTGTTTGTGCCTCACCCTGGACTCCCCGGTGTCGGGGCCACGTGCGGGTTTAGCCAAAACGGCCGCCGCACCGCGCATGTCCGTAAATCATCTCCACTTCCGGTTTACAGCTGGTACCCGGTGTGTCTGTAGGTAGGTATGCAGGGCGGGCCGGTAACCAGGAGGATGGATGGTGGAGGTATAGGGGGTGGGTACAGCATGTATTGAGGTCCCTCCAGTATATCTTCCCTCCAGTCCCTACCCCCTAAACCCCAACCCCTGTTGGATACCTGGCACCCCTACCTGGTTACCATGGCAACGTGAGTACTGACCGGGACGTCTCTGGTGTTATATACTGACCTGCTGAGCAGGCATGAATCTGACTGAGCACAACCCTCAACTACCCCCAACCTGAGCTGCTCAACGGCCTAGGCCAATGACCAGGGGAGCTGCTCTATGTGGCATAAGCCGTCCTGGGCTGCTTCTAATACTAACCCCATTGGTGATCCCCCACCCTGAGCTGCTCCCCCACCCTTCAGGAGCTGCTCTCCCACCCTGGGCTGCTGCTACCCCACCCTGAGCTGTTCCCTGCTCCCTCACCTGGAACTGCTCCCCTGTACTGGCCTGAGCCCCCCTCGCCCTGAGCTTCTCCACACCCTCAGGTGCTCCCTCAAACTGTGCTCCATGCTCTATAAGCCTCCCCCAGCTACCTTGAACTTACCCCACCTTATGCTACCTCTCTAACAGGTCTACATTTTTCATGTGAAGTCTGCTCCCAATCTGAATCCTGAGCTGCTCGCTCGGTCAAAACACCATGATACCCTCTGTGCACCCCCACCTGCTGAATCCCACATCTGGCTGTTCTTATTCCTCACCGTCACGATTTGCGAGCAGCTCAGGTAGACGGGTAGACGCCCATCACTCTCCAAGCCTAGGCTTGGGGCACCTGCAAAAACCCTCCCCCACACCCCCTGGTGAGAGGTTGTGTGACTAACAGGTGGCGTCTGTAACCATGGCGACCTGCAGTCTGGGGCACGTGATTTATGACGTCATCAGGGGTGCGTTCCTGCACGTTCAGGGCGCGCGTTCCAAACCCAATGTGTCATCGGCCCTCAGGCGTCTCCCCTACCTCTAGCCTCAGCTACCTGCCCCTCCAGGGTTTCTTCTTCTTCCAGGGTTACCACCCCTACCCCACCCCTCATCACCCAGGTGTTTCGGCTCATGCTCACAAACACCTGCAAAGTAGGTTCCCCCCGTTGCCCAGCAACCACCTTTCTCTAGCCACACTATATGTATCTTGTGTTTCTTGACTTTTAGGCTTGACCCTTTTGAGGGTTGGCCAAAAGTAGGGGGTTGGGGAGGAGGGTCCCTCCCCCTCCCTGATTACTGCACGTATACACTGAAAATTCTGGGGGTTAGTCAATGCTAATATATCTTGGTCAAAACCACTAACTTATCAGCATTATTAAATCGAACTAAGATTTTGCTAAACTATGACTAACTTTTTACTAACCAGCTACCCACAGGAACTCCACACCAGGTGACAGCACAAGCAAATCATGAGATATTTATCTATATGATAAGATTGTAATTGCACTTGTTATCATGCTTAGAGGTAACCTTTTCTAATTTTGAATATGATATGGGGTGAAACATAATGTATGCATGTATCTACTTTGCCAGATTTTTCAAAAAAACTGATCAACTTATTCTTATGAGGTTTTCTGAATGGGACACCTTTTTTGTGTTTTTGAAGAATGCATATATCAAAGACAGACTCAAGTCTCTATATGGCCAATTCTACAGGACAATAATTGTCATGTAGACAAACTGGCTTCAATGGATGGAGTTACCATTGCACAGGTAACTCATGATGTGGTTGTTGCATATTAACCAGGGCCATGCCACTGACTGGTTATAGATGTACTAACCACTAATGAATGACTACCGTAAATTCCTGCGTGTAACTTGCGGGTTATACTAGAACCAAACCTCTAGTGCAGGTTATACAATATTCTCACATTTATGGACGGGTAATACAAGGGTTTTTGAAGGTATAATACAGTACTAAAATCACAATTTTCAAGCCCTAGGTAGAGGTTATAGGATTCTCTCAAAGTCGGGGTGGAGTTATATGTGAGATGCGGGTGTACGCCAGATTTTATGGTAGCCTCATAAGTTCGGTGACCTGGGCAATGCTAACTTTTAGCTAAGGGTTAGCAGCAAAACGCTAAGATAGGATAGGAACTTTGGGCACGTAATTTTCGCTAATGTTTGTACAAAAGTTAGTAAAAAGTTAGTACAACCTACTAACTTTTGACTAACATTTGAGATTCAATATTTTCAGTGTAGAGGCTTTATGTATTTTATTATCATCATTAATAATTACCTTTGGACATATGGAAATTAGAAACCAGTTTAGCAATGCATGTAGACCCATGGCTTACAACACATGACGTACATGTTACCTTGAGTGTTGCACTTTAATATATCGGAGCTTAGGCTAGTTTGAGAAGATATTTTCTTTGTGTGAATTCAGTCAAGCTTTCAGTCAACTTCAGGATACTCCTTTATGGAATTTCAAGGAAAAGTAGAATGGTTTTTTTTTTTACAAAAGTAAGAAACATGGCGTCCCCTGTAAGTGACATTGTCATTTCTAATACAACATTAGAGCATAACCAGTTGATCTCTGCACTTCTGGTTCACTCCGTCTACATCTCTGAGAGCAGTGCTGCCACCAAGCGGCCTACAGCTGAAGTACCGGGGTGTACTATCTGGTGTATGGCCACTGTATTACCTGGCAGCTGCCGCACCTACAGCTCACCTACGCCCTCTGCAGATTTGGAGGAGAACCTGCACATTTTTGGTGAGATTCATATTACTGGCGAGATATAGGATATCTCTGTACGATGTTACACTGTAAGCATACATAGGTTACAAGGTGATCAATCAGTAGGCTATGGCATTCCCTAGATGCACATTCTTATGTTATAGGAATATTGTTTAATTAATAAATTGGAATTTCTAACAATGTGAAAAAGATGACGAAGGTATGTACACAATGATATTAAATGTTGTTATGAGCTTCAGCTATAAACAGTATTGTGAGAAGTTACTGTGTATAACAACCAATGTAAGTATTACCACTGGAGCTACTGTTTTATTCTACCTACAACAGCAAAGCGTACAGAAGGCCCATAGGTTAAGCACTGAAGGTACCGACGGCGTATGCGTGGCCTACGACGGTTGTACGCCACGCTGGTTTGAGCGGGGCGTACCACAGTCATCCTGTCCACCTACATTCCACAAATTTAGCTCTAAAATCTTTATTTGTGGGCGGATTTTCATAATTTAAAAAACAATGGGATCTAGAATCCTTGGAGGTAGAATAAATCGAAAACATCACTTGATTTGCATATGACACATTGTACACCACGGATCCACTCGTGGCTTATAAAGTCACTTGTGGATCCGTGGTGTACAATGTGTCATATGCAAATCGCGTGGCGTTTTACGTTAGTATTGTACACAATTCATGTCATATTTATCCTGTTTTGCAATTGGGCTTTAATCATATTTTGCCGTTAACATTCGGTCAAACATAGTGCACAGTAGTGTGATGAATTGGCATTTTCGTATAAATCACATACATTGTTTGTGTATACATGCCCTGTTGATTAAAAGTGGCAAATTAGATAAATTTAGGGAGTATACTGAACGAATATTATTACATTGTGTACTTTTTTTAAACTCAATATATCCCTAAAGTGCAGCTCACAGAAATGGTACGTTCAAAAGAACATTTCACTGGAGCATTACTCATCCGACAAAGGCAGTGCTGAATCTGACTTTATATTTACAATGGAAGCAAAATAGAATTCTACCTCAGCAAAAAGGTCTTATTCTGTTCTGCCCAATACTGTACATTGCTATCAGCAGGCAGACTTTGACAGGTAAAAAGAGGGACTACACATCTATGGCCAGGACAGCCTGGTATTAACCCTTTAATGGATGTAAGGTGTATCATTATGTTACCCCCTTTGTCGTCATGATGCATGACGCCAGCCCTGGCGAGTAACTCGCCAGTGCTGGGGTTGATAAATTCCCGACGGGTCTGTAATTATAATGCATATATAAATGCGGCTGCATTCATGCATGCATCATGACGTCAAAAGGGCATGGCACATTAAAGTACTATGCAGTCCTTAAAGGGTTACGGCAATATTTGTGAAGGGTGGGAGGGAGCAGACAGTGTTATTAGTGCGGCTACCAACCTGCCCCCAAAAAGACATAGCTCAGCAAAAATGAGAAGCTTCTGAGGCCAGCATTTTGTGCAAGGGGAGGCAGATGAGACATTTGGTACAGATTATAAATATTTGTCTGGAAAACACCCATGTAACTCATGCCACTGGTGGGTGGGGTATCGGAGCTGGGACCTTTGTTGTTGCATGAAGCACATGGTGGAGGTTTGGTTAAATGCCATGGCCGTTTAAGCAGTAGTGATTATCAAAGTGTGCGTTAAGGAATGTGTAATGGTATGGGTGGTCCAATGTCCGATGGGGCATGAGAGGTGGGCTTACCCAGAGGGAATTCAATGTCTATCTATAGCAGGGAGTTGTCAGCCTGATAATGCTTCTCCCACAACGGCCTTGGTGCTTTGTGCTTAATCACAACTAATACATTTAATAAATTACATCTAATTTAGTCTGGAATTGGATGTGGCACAACCTTTCATCCAGCTGTATTCAAAGCGAAAATAAAACCAAACTGATGAAAGCAGAAGTCAGGTTGCCTGTAATGTTGTGAACAGCAGTTATTGAGATGAATCTGGCGTTAAAACACTAACTACCCCCCAACACGCTCACCTCCACACCCCGTACCCCGGCACACTAACGCCACCATGCGGCGTGGTGGTGGCAACCTCCCCAGTCTCCAACACCTATACGGCTGAAGCACGTGTACTGTAGTGCCATGTGCAGTGGCAGCGGTAGATAGCTGAACTAAAAGGCACTGGTCTCCAGTATTGTGGCTGCAGATGGGTCAAAAGCGACCTGGCGACCTGGGTCGTTTTGAAGGCGACTTTCGACCTAAGGCAATAATATAAGCGACCTGGCGACTTTTGCTCAAAATAGAGTATAGGATAAAGGGTCTACAAAAACGACCTTGCGACCTGGGGGGCTTAATTTCGGCGACTTTCCGACCTCGAGGGGGGACCCATCTGCACCCCCAGTATTGGAAGGGTTTACATGGAGGCAAAGTGATGCATGTTATGCGGGATGTTATGCCAACACTGGTGGTGGTTTTGGGTATACTCACCCACCATAGTAATTTTCAGCAATTTGTGATAGTTTGCAATGTGCTGCAATACAATGCATTGACCCGTGAGGGACGCTCCCAAATGAGTTCACTTGCTACTAGGGGTGGAGTCTTCCGGTTTACTGGTGACACGTGACCCTAGCACTATATTTTGTATAGGCTAGTTGGTTCAAAATATTGAGAAGGGGGCGGGGGTACTTGAAAAAGGCTATTGGGTAGTCTTGAAAAGGGTCCCAAAGTAGATGATATGATTTGTGAACGGTTTTCAGTTATTCACTTTTATCAGCCACTCTCATTACCCACGATAGTTTGCGGGAACCAGCAATATCCATCGGGGCACTCACAAAAATGGCGGTCTCCATGGTGCTGCCCGTTACAGCGCTATATATACCAGCAGGAAGTGCTATTTAGGGGTGTGTAGCGTCCCTACGTGTCCATCCGTCATTGTTCTGCTTCGCTGGTCCAATTACAGCCAGCTTCAGTCAGCAACCAGCCGACAACCAGCGCAACATCCATCAATCCCAGCCACCACTGCGCCGCTACAACTTCCGGTCAGGGATTTGCAGACGACATTTAGCGCGGGTAGTTAGTTTGACATAACGCGGCCAGAGGGCGCGTCGGGGGATAGGCATGGCCATAAGGGGAAACTTGTCCACTTACTATCTCTATCACCCAAAATGTCTGTCAAGAAATTGGCAGTGGAAGTGTCTCTCCGTCGACGAACTTCGGATTCCACTTGAAGTGATGAACTAACTTCGGAGGTAAGACGTGTGATAAAGGCATTTATTGTATATCTAAATGTCATAAAACGTCCAGCCCGACGTCCAGACAATCCTTGTCAACTGATGCGAGGCAATGCCACCCGATCGGCATGGTGGCACACAAGTGACCTATGGTAAACATGGTGGTTGGCACAACACAACCTTTTAGATTTTCTCATTTGAAATGATCATACTCTATCAGACAGATTACATGTAACATTAACTTGTACTGGTAAAGGCCCCTTGCTCTGCAGTTTTGAGAAGAGTGATCGTTTTTAGCTCCGAGAGTTTGCTGCACATGGATATTTGTTGTTGAATATAAAGTCGACCCGTTTTTTTTGCGAGCATTTGCAATTTCTAAACAAATTCTGTAAGCGTTTGAATTTCCCATTTTCTAAACATGCCTCCCGGTATAATTAAAGTGATATTGACACGCATGGAATACGAGAAAATCTCTTGCATTTGTTGTTTTATGTTCAGCAATGGATGTTGTTCAATGCTGATTTATACAGATGGACATGTAAATGGTACCCACTGATAGCACCCAAATATAAACATAATAGGTAGCCCTGGCTTGTGTCCGTCTAATAGTCATGATCATTGCAGTTTGATTAGGGAAATTAACTTTAATAGGAGGGTTTAATATCGAGGCACACAGCACGGCGTCTAGTGGTAATGCTCATTTTGTATTTTATGTAATTTTCCTAGAATATGAGCGGTGTAATACTAGATAATAACGGCTCATTATATTGGTAGGGAGATCGTGTGGTTGGGGGTGGGGTGGGGGTAAGGGCTATCGGGTAATGCTACATGTATTACAGAAGGCCTAATACGTCATATAACTGTCATGTACACTGACTATAAAGTCACAAACAGTCACCCATAAGCCCGCCTTTTATGGCGGCAATGACGTCACTTCCGGTCCCTGATCAAGACTGATGCGGCCCGTCACGCCATCTAGCGGGCCGTGGTGGTGTATTCCCGTATTACGGGGGCCTGTCATAAACATGGGCAGGATGCCTTGATCCAATACTGTGAAATTATTGTTATACTAAACTGGGATATCCCCTCATTATGTACTGTAATCATGATGCCCCTTAGGGAGTGGTCATTATTTTACAACAAGAGGGGGGGGTGAATGATTTCTTTGTGCGGCTGAGTCGGTTTAGTTATAATAACTTTTGGTGAACTAATTGCCCCCTCCCCCTCCTCGCAAACGGTCCGCAATCCTTTGGTCTAATCCCCCTTATATTGAACCTCGTGCAAATAGACCACGAGCAACAGAGTGAACGTTGGGCTGATTTGCTGGTACAGATTTCACTTTTTACATAGAAAATTAGTCATACATCCTCAACTCTACACCACATACACGATTTGAAATTCAAGTTAGCGATCATAATATTTTATGTTGAAAAAGATTTCTCTCTTATTACAACCATTACAACTAGCGTGTATGGGGGGGGGGGGGGGGCGCCGGGGGGGCGCAATCCCATATCCAGCTGCCATATCCAAGGCAGTATTGTAGAGATACTATTGTTAGATAGTAATTGAAATAAAAGTAATATATGATATCGGAGATTGGAAATCGAAACGGCTACCAAATATGGCTGAAGTTGTATATCTCGAAGACCAAAATACTCTGCTACTAAGGTATCCTTATCCGTGTAACAATATTATTGTGACTATAATATCATATTCAAAATGTTTCACTAGTCCATGCCATCTGTTGCCTTTGAGATATGACTGCATACAGTATTGTGTTCTTATCTCCTAATGCCCTTGGTGGTTCATGTTAAAACACCTAAGTGCAAGGCTAAGGCTAAAATGACAACCCTCTTCCTGGAAAAAGAAGAGAATAACTTGAGCTGCAGGAAGAAAAAGCTATCCCTGTGGAACTACAGTAATCTGTTATTTCAGGTGGAGAGTGTCCATAACATCTCAGTTACCATGACAACCCAGGGGACACGTGACCGTATCCAGGTCACAGGAACGCTAGGGGTCTCATATAGTGCTGCTGGTACTGGTTACAAGGTGGATATATGTTCATTATTTCTTGGTGTTTTATAACCAACTTTCTTCGTCTAATACGTGTAGATGAGTGTGAATTCCTTATCATTAACATATTTACACTGTTAAGATAATACGTGTCTTCACTTTGCAGATCTAAACAGACACTTGTCAGCAACAAGTAGAAAATATCCTTCCATATGAATTGAATACAGGGGAAAATTGCTAATTCGTAGGGTGAGAATTCGCTGCTAAAGCACTAGCTACAGGCATTTTAGGACACTATTCTACTATACCATGATATGGTGATACTACATCAATGTTTTCACTGCGATGAAAGTGGCCAATCTCATAAAAACTTGAAATGTTCAAATTGAGGCTCCTGAATATAGGTCCTCTACAGTTAAGTACAGGTCCTTGCGTCACAAAAGAAATCAGGGAAAACTTTAGGACTTCCATCACTGTTTTTAGCTTTAACCTGCAACAACTACACCTGGACAAACTATACACATACACTTGGCACAGCCTACCTCCCCCTACACCACACCCCTACAGCCTCCGTCCATTGCATGCTCCCAGTCCGGCCTCCTGCTTGTTACAGCAGTTATAGGGGGGTTTAGCCACTTGACCACCGACGCATCACTCCTCGTTGGATGACCATAAAGACTGGTTGAGCCTGGAGGAGGGGCCTTTGTCTCCATGTTGCCTACAACTACACCCTCTTTAAGCCCACTACCCTTCTGTACGTGCCTGTGGTACTGGAGCCAGAGCCTCCAGCATAGTATACATCATCTACCTAAGTGGACCCTATCTAGGCCCCACCAACATGCCATCTCTGAATTTGCCATTGTTAACATCCATTTAGGATGCTTTAGGGGCTGTCTACCGTAATGAAGGAATCCCCACTCTTAGAGAGTTGGAAAGGGGTCTTTCCGTGACATGGAGAAAGAGTGAAAGGCATGATACATAGATCATCGCCATGAGGATATGCAGCAGATAGGATATACGCCTACAAAGACTAGATAAGAGGTCTAAAGACCTAAAGCTTTCGGTCGGGAAGGGGGGTGTTTTTTGTTGTTTTTTTAAGTAAAGGAATCAGAAATCATTCTCATTTTCACATGCCTAATAGCATAAGATACCTCCTATTGAATTTTTCTCTGTTCCACCATCTGGGAATGCTGAACTCTCTAGGGAGAGTCTGGACTTGCTCAAGTCTTTTATTTTATATATAGACCAAAAAAACACCTTCAACTGTAGAGCTGGGGTTGGAGTAGGATTGGAAGTCGGAGCCAGTCTAGGGAGAGTCCAGCATTACCTGACTCTTGTTGAAACGCCTAGATCTGGAAACAGTGTTGTTATGGCTGACCCAGCTGACCTATTCTCTTTGTGACACTAGCTTATGATCGTACATTGAACTCATGCAGAGAATTACCCATACATGTTGTAGTATACATCCCTAATAAAGCTATGACCAGTATATGACTTTAAAATAGGCATTATCTAAAAGGGCCAGTATAAATACGGCTAGAATCCTCCTCAAATACTAGATGCTTCAAATTTTCACTGATGTTCAGCGTGTGGAATGTGCCCCTCCAGCATTTGGAAAGAGTCCAACCAGGGAAAAGACCCTAACCCTTTAAGGGCCACATAATACTTTAAAGAGATATGTCCTTAGTCGTCATGATGCATGAATGCAGCCCTTGCGAGTAACTCGCCAGTGCTGCATTTATGCATCATGCAGACCCTATGGGGTTCATACAACTTCAAAAGGGTCGGCAGGGTGCATGATGCATCAATGCATCATGAATGCATCAATGCATCATGAATGCATCATGCATACTAAGGGGATAACACATTAAGGAACTATGCGACCGTTAAATGTTAGAACCCCCACTACTTCCTACCCTACAGCTTTAGTGGAACCGTCTTCAAGTACTTTCCTCCAGGATTATCAAATCATTAGACCCCCCCCCCCCCACCTCACCAAACAGTGGACCCCCTGCACGGACTGGCCACTTTCCCAGCGGGAGGAGAACATGGGTGTTAAAATCCCATCTACAACCCACCCCCTTTTATGAATCTCACATTGAACGCTGGCGCATATTCCAGTCCCTAAATCCACTCAGTTCCTCCTAGGTAAACAGCCTTACTTGAAGGTTTAATCAGGTCCATACCAGGGGAGGGCCCATCTAAGAGAGAGAAGGGGATTAGCTTTCAAGGAAATTTACATTGACGTCGGTATGGCGGCGCAGCATTAGACTCTTGTTTGATTTAGGAAGAGCCTAGAATTAATCCAGGCAAAGAGGGGCGTGGAAAGGAAAAATACATCCATAATTCGATCCCCAATGCCGGCGCCATTGCATGTGGTAGTAAAAATTCGATATTTTCAATTATCGATGGAATTAAGTTTTGGCGGCGGTGCTAAATGGAGAAATTGATTCCTGTTAGGGCGAGGTGAGAGGGTGAGTAAGAAGGGGGGGGGGACTTGGCATCCACTAAGGATTACAGCACCTACTCATTTCTTAGAACACATCTCAATTCTCCTCCTGACCCCTACAACGGTGCCGTGGTATTCTAAGATGTTTATAGCATTCTGTACTACCATACTAAACTTACACGTACGGTAGTTGTATTATTTCCGAAATGTCACAAGTTACTGTTTGATGCATATGCATATTTGAAATTGATAGAATAATATAGATAAGGATTTGTTTTCCCTTTAGAATACATGTGTATTGATCGAAGTATTCATTACCCTATATTGATTTGCCTACATTATATAAGTTAGTAGATACTGGCACCAGCTGTTGTTGAGGTATGGGTGTCTGATACAATGACACTACCTCTAGATGGACATGTATTTTTCCACATGGCTAAAATCAGGGTTCCCACACAACTTTCAGATTGAAACTGCATGACATTTCAATGTCATATTCCATGACAAAAAAAATCCATCACACTTATAACATTCATGTGGGATTAAGGGGAGGGAAAATGTCTAAAATCTAGATAGCAAATGGTACATTCTAGGAGATTTTGTAATATAAATTCCATTATTTTCACTTTCCATGACATTCCATGACACACGCCATATTTAAAAAAAAAATCATGACATTCCAGATAGCTTTCAAATTCCATGACATATAGCCCACGACGCGTGGGAACCGTGTAACATGCTTATAGAGCAGAGAAGATTACAGGTCATATCATGGAGGCTCCTAGGGTGATTTGATTACTGGGATTTGAAATCTGTGAGCGGAGAATCCTTTCTGCTTGGATGCTTATTTCATTTAAAATATAAGTTTCAGTCATATTATTTGGCTTTAAAGAAAGAAAAGATAAGCAGCCAAGTAGAAAGGTTGATCTGCACGCCCAGGTACGGAACATCCCATCTCCGTGGCTGCTCAGATTTCTGATAATTTCTGATAATTCCATCTTCATCCACAGGTCAGACACCGACCCAATCCCTTTTTCAAACGGTCATTTTATCACTGTCCTGCAGAGAGGGACTCATTATGACCCATTAAAACATCGCTTTTCACTTTTCTGACAAAGCAGACTTCTTTGCAGGTTTGCCTTCCCATTCTTCAAGTCGAAAAGCCCCAGAAGATTACAGCATTGTGCTCTAGGGATTCCCGGTGTTTTTCTGTGACATCCGGATGAAATTTTACAAATTGGGCCAAAAAGCCATGAAAAGCTTCAAGTTTTTTATCCATGATGACAAAGGACCCATGGCGTGACTCTGCAGATTAAAATGTTTTTATTTCCCCATCAATCCCCCTTGTTTATAATAACCCTTCTTATCCTATTTTGAAGATAGAAATGTATGGCTGAGGAACCAACCAACCTCACCTACTAAGTATGTCATTGTGAAACCCATGTCATGGAAATCGAAACTGTATAAGTTGAAAATAGCTTTCATTTCGGATTCCAATGCTAAGAGACTTGCCTAACACCAACATTTGACTTCCAATGTTTTAAAGTATATAGTACCAATGTTATATACTATGTTTATCTCATAAAAAGTAGGAAAACAGAAATGATGAGACCCAAAAGTCTGATGCAGTCTAAAACGACAGTAACACACAACAGTTTTCATGGTGTTGGCAAATTCAGAGAATGCATTTGCAAAGAATAAGAGTATGAGCAGTAGTATAATACTATTGCATGACAAAAAGAAAAAAGAAGACGGTTAATTATTGAATCACTGTGACAATCATGCTTCAGTAAATTGTGCTCACCTTGACTAAGGGTGCAGGGGAAGAACCACAAAAGAATCTGGAAGAGGGAGAGACATGTATGCATTAATTAATAAATAGGTGAGTCATCAAATATGTGGCAAAAACAATATCGATATCTTTTAAAATTACTCTGAATTGTTTCTCGAATCCTATCTGCTTGTGCATATTGATTTGACGCTGAAACATTCAATGACCATTAAGTAATATTTACCATTGTTTTAAACAAACGACATGTACTCTGATTGATAATAACATCGCACAAAACCCCCCTAGACAGCAATGAAGTAAACCTAATGTACGTTTGTACTAGGGTGACTGAAATCATCCTGTATATCCA
Organism: Harmothoe impar; assembly: GCA_947462335.1. Classification (NCBI taxonomy): domain Eukaryota; kingdom Metazoa; phylum Annelida; class Polychaeta; order Phyllodocida; family Polynoidae; genus Harmothoe; species Harmothoe impar. The sequence continues at coordinate 49,467,819 of OX381721.1, forward strand.
TATTAATTAATTGAAATCATCCTGGGCATCAAATTTAGTTAATAAGCTGAGAGCAGCTCATACAGTGCCTATTTGGCACAGATATATGTGAGCTGCTTCCTCACTGTGTAGGGAGGAGTGTAGATAGGGGTAATGAATATGTAGAAGGGGACAGAGGGAGGTGGCAGCTGCATTTCTAGTGTTGATAGCTTTGTTTGCAGGCAGAAATTATGAGCCCTATGATGCCACCTTGACATAACCACCTGGCATGGAATGGCTATAAACCTATAAGGGAAACACAACGCTTAAATGCACTATAGTCCTTATCTCCGGAGGCCCACTCTCATATGTGCATGGTAGTCCCGGGGTGGGCACTGACTCTATGTTGGTGAGTGGCAACTGCCGCGGTACAGCCCCTCCTTCTCAAGCTGGGGGAGCTGAGGGGGTCACTGACCGCCCCTCCTTTTTCATACTAAGGGAGATTATTGGAGTGACCGCCCCCTTAACAGGTCAAATTATATCTACACACAGAGAAGAAGTAGAATCACTGCAACTCTCAAATGGGAGTCCAGCCCCGATCACTGAGGTAACTCTCCCCACGACTCTAAAGTGACTCCCAATCATGAGGGAGTCTTAGAATAGGAGTCTTTATAGAGTTATTATAGAGTCCAGATACTGTTAGGGAGTCACTCTAGAGTCCTGGGGAGAGTTACCTCAGTGATCAAGTCGGGAGTCACAGTGATTCTACTTCTTTTCTCAGTGTAAGTCCCCCTGCTTTGAGTATCAGGTCCCAGACATAACAATGGCAAACTTACCAATTAGCAATTAAATAAGAATCAGAAACATGTTTGTGTTCCAATATTGCTATATACACACAGGACACCTGCATTAAGGCTCCTATTCATAAGGGGGGGGGGGGGGCACCACCCCTTCTTTCCATTTTAAGAAGGGCTGACCGCCCCTACTTTTCATCCTCTCTGTCAACCCACCGCTACCGCTCCTGAGAGAGGTGCGGCAGTTGTTATCCAAAACATACCTCAGTGCCCCCCCCCCGGGATGGTAGTGAAGGGATTAGATTTGGAAAGGACAGATGCCTTATAACTGATGTTTTTAGGCAGGTCTGATGTGCTAAGCCCTCTGCGCTATTAAAGGCTAACTCACTGGTGAGTTATTCACCAGGGCTGCAATCATCCATCACGATGACTACTTGATACATTAAGGCATCATGCCGCCCGTAAAAGGGAAGTTGTCATGATAGAGGAAACTACATACTTCACAAACACACAAACACACACACACATGGACATGTATGATCACACATAATATAAGGAGAACATGTATTTCTGAAGATTGTATACTTCCTCCTGTGCCTTAGCACAGATGTAACACATTTTCATGTTATGTGTTATGTGTGTCTGTTAGGCAGTATATCATATTACTTGGAAATAGGTGACACAGAAGTGTTAAGGTCCCTTTTCCGAGTGCATGTCACATATGTATTATATATCTGGTATGAGGTCCTTGTCTCTACATTTAATACCATCCTACAGCTGCTGACGATGCTGCACCTGCACCCCCATACACACTTACCAGCCTACTCCACATCTCCCACCCCTTCTGCTTAATGTCATATATTCCACCTTTTATCTACATCACCTTCCCCTCCATAGGTCCTACTATCCCCCACCCACCCTTCTTCTGGACACCCTATATTCTAAACGTACCTAAATCATATCCCCCCAACACACCATACAACTACCAGCCACCCATCACCCCCCCCCCACACACACACACACACACACACGCACACGCACACACACATCCATGTTTCTCATCAAGCACCTGAAATTTGGGAGGCAGCCTTCATCATCAAATATCCAATCAAATTGGGGCTTACATGTCTGCATGGCAGCCATGTGGAGATGAGACAGTGACGGGCAGATGATTGCAGCCTGTGCTGCTGATCACTACTGATGCTGCTTGATTAAATCCCCATATAGGGCTCTAACGGGGCGACACCAGCGCCATGGTGGGGGCAGTAGCTGCGGGGGAGGGAGGAACTAAAGTATAGCTGGTAACTTTGCTGATGCATGGGGATGCTTCATTCCCATCAATTGCGGGGGTGGGGATGGGGATCTGGGAAGTTGCAGTGTTTCTGGGGGACAAGATGGTGACCTACACTGGGTGGGCAGTGACAGCCCTATAGGGGGGGGGGGGGTGATAGCAGGGAGAACCCATAGTGAGGAGTGACAAATAGCGTTATGGCAATAAGCCACGGCGCTGTTTCTTCCGACCAAAGCCTTAGTAGATACATCTCTATATCAATCATACACAGAACCTACCTTAGCGTTATATAGCGCTATTAAAGGCTAACTTCATTGAGATTAATTAACTGAATTCAAGCTATCAAAGGACAAACTCATTTAGATTAATCAATTTATTTCAAGAGCGATTAACTTTAAATCTGCTAGAATTACAGCTATGAACAATACACATATTTTTTATACCTAAATTAAATAATGTATTTGCACTAACATCGACCTGTTTCACTACCAAGCACACCGTACTAACTACCTAATACGTTTGTTGTAATAATTATTTATAATGTGTTTAGAACAAGACAAATCTACCTGCAATACCTTCTCTTTTTTAATCAGAAACGCCATATTAAAGTCTGACAATCTCCTGGCAGAGGTTTAAGCATGATCACGGTGCGTATGGCCTCTGTTTGGAGAGTGTGGCACCAGGTCTGGCTGGCGGAAGCGGAAGTACCATCAGATTTAATAATGTCCACAGAGCCCGCTAGATGGGGCGACTTAATGTAATGGATGGGGTAGGAGGGCCTGACAGAGGGTACGATAGCTGGGGGAGGTTGAAAATGCATGAGGTGGGCAGATTTAAACTACCTCTATTCAGTAGACATGAGCAATCAGGAAAAGAGCAGGCCTTTCAACAATTTGACCTTTGTGGTTCCCAAGGGCAAACCACAACAATGCCATTTGCACAGGCGTCACCTTTCAGCGATATTGGGATATCCCCCAATTACCGCTCTGTTTACACTAGGCTATGATAACATTTACAAGTGGGGAGCCTGTGGGAGTGTGGCTTGTTGGTGATAACAGTAGAACATAGATAGGTTAGATGGGTATGTGATGTAAATATGTGAGTATTATCATAATGGTAAAGGATGCGGTCTGTGCCGGGGTCTGTGGTTTCAGCCAGTCTGTTTCAGCATATTCCAAATGGTACTGAATACATCGGTTAGTTAGGAGAAAGCCTTAGACAACACGTTACAGATCATAACTTTTTAGGCCGACACAAGATGGACCTCTCCCCAATAAGGCCAAAAAAAGGAAGGTTTGTTTCAGGTAACATGGGGGGAAACTCTAGGGTCGGTAGGTCGGACTTTTTTTTCTTTTACTTTTTTTTTTCTTTTACTTTTTTTTTCTTTTACTTTTTTTTTTCTTTTTCTTTTACAGCTCCTCTAGATACCCTAAAATCGGCCCAAAACTGTAAAAATTGGAATATTATTTTCCAAAATTTGTAAAACTAAATTTGACCCCAAAAACGTCTAAAAATATAAAAATTCCTTCAAAATTGCACAAAAAAACGTAGGGTCGGACCTGTAGATAGGGTCGGTCGGGTGACCTGAAATAAACCTTTATTTTTTTGGCCTAATGGTTAATTATACATATCTCACCCGTTCCATGAGCTCAGCATGTATTATAAATGTGCAGTATTTATCCTATAAAGTGTAATACGCTAGAAATCATGAGAGTTAGGTTCACATAATCTTACATTCAAACCCATATAAACGGGGGGGGGGGGTTAAATCATCTACTTTCTTTCTAATAAATGTCACCGGAAATGCACATTTTCTTCAGGGAATGCCTTGAGGCATCTCCACTCCAAGAGGGTTATTAAGTGTACGTATTTATAAGTCAATCCTCCCCCCCCCCCCGCTCCTCTCTACCCCAAGACGCCTGTCACATAAAATAAGTGGCGATTGGAAAACTTGAGATTTAACGATGTCACATAAAAGCCGGTACTAATCCCCCGTCTAACTGCAACCCATGCGGCCCTCATCAGGTGATGTGACAAGGGTCTATGTAATTGACAAGGCAGACGTCAGCAGCTATTTCAATACCAGAATGGGTAGATGCAGTCTGGGGATATTCTCCAGCCCCCCCCCCCCCCCCCCCCCACTACCCTCGACTATAAAATTAAATTCCAAGAACTGGTTATTAGATAACATCTCAGGAAAGCCCAATTATAAATACCCCCACGTATATGCGGGTATTTGGCATCTGTAGGACTGATTAGGAAATTCCAAGACTGCTTGATGTGATATTCACAACCCCCTTAGATGTCAGACTGTACCCTGTTAAGTTAACCCTTGCCGTCATACATCATGTCAACACACATCATATCAAAGCACTATGCGGCCCTTAAAGTGTTAAGTTGGAGCATAGAATTCAGCTCAAACTTCATTCTTAATTCGTAGGAAAATGCCACAGTCGTATAGAAGAGAAGTCTCTCCAGGTTCAGTGATACTGGGTACCTTAGCCCTTATGAATCACATTTTCCCCTTGATTGTGTCCTGCAACTTATGGTCTTCACATAAAAGTCCACACAAAACTGTTAATCTAGATGGAGTCTACGCAACATACGCTTTCTACCAGCTGATGTAGGGATCCGCACTCAGAGAAAATTGAGTCATGTAGCGACGTCAAAACTACTCTCACATTCGTGTCCAACAGTGCCTATATTACTCTAGTATAACAGTAGTTTTTTTCAAGTAGGACTCTTACTCTATCTCTCTGTGCAAGGTAGTAGTGATGTGAATTCCCAGCGAATATATCGACGAGAAAGAGAAACCAGTATAACATGCGCCGGCTCGGGTTACCACGGATCGCCACCACGTTTGATAAGCAATCACACGCATGGCCACATGGCACTACTAGCACCTCTAGTCAGCGTGCGGACAGCCAATATGTCATCCTGATATAATATTCATGACAATCTACAATGACAAAGTCCTGTAGTAAAACACCTGACAGTAACGCACGGAAAGAGGAAAGCTCACTAGCGGCTCAGTCATCTTTGAACATGGTCTGTTTTACTTTAAAGTGGCATTCTCACCGAGCGTTTCCCAGTACTGTTCTAGTCTGTTATGTGGTAAGTGCGAGTGGTGAGAATGCCCCTTTAAATGCTGTCGGTCCAAATTGTTCATTGGCTGAGTTGAAACCTGTAATTTTAATAATCAAGTCAAATCCTTTAGAGGTTCTCGTCAATTACTATAACCCACCGCTCAAGGGTGACCCCTGTATAGTACTAGTTGTGTGAGGAAGGGAACTATGCAGTTACCAGATCACCCTTGAGGAATCTCTACTGTAGCATAGAGAGTCAAAAGCGGTGATTACACTGTGTTTATAGCAGCTTGGGTATTGCATAGTTGTATAGCTGGCACCATACCTTACTATTTGGGCATCTGAATATATCATGGAATTGTCTAGAATAGCAGTATAAAGGGTCCCCCTACCCCCCACCCATTTCCCTACACCAGTGATATTTTACTGGTCTTGGCTGCATCACTGGCGAGCATCTTTACTTACTGCATTCAGGCATAATGGCACTGCATTCAGGCAGTATTGTCAACAAAGGGTATATGGCATTAAAGTACTATGCGGCCTTACAGGGTTAGATACAGGCAGCCCCCTCTACCTGTAATCTGCTCGCTGCCTACACTGAGCTGCTCTGAGCAGCTTCCTGCAGCTGCCTCTCCTCACACACAGACATAAGTAAGAGATCTGACAGCAACCGGGTTTTATTAACATATAGTATGGTCTCTAGCGGGTCAATTACTGTCTGTTTTCCAGTCTGTCGGCATGATACATGCATGAATGCAGCACTGGCGAGTAACTCGCCAGATGCATGCATGTCCTGTGCTGACCCTACACTGCGGGAGGGTTGGCATGATGCACCAGAACAATACCAGCAAGTTTCGCGGTGATTGTGCTGCATCGTGCATGGCAACAAATTTTATAAAGTCGACCTCGACCTCATCAACCCTGACGAACAATCAGCACACAACAACTGTTGTGTTGCTTACATGGTAACTGCGGCGGGCCTGCCTGGACCAGCCCGTGGGAGAGGCGACATGGTGAGGGGCAGCCTGGGCAGGGACCTGCAGGGTGATGGCTCTACTCCAAGTCACCATGTTACAGGGCGTCGTCATGACAACGGGGAGTGGACAACAACCTTCCCACAAGACACCACGCCAAGGAACAGCGGGTAAAGGAATAGAGCAGCGCTATGGGGGATCGTGCTAGTTGTGGCGACTGTAGTAGTATATGGAAAATGGGATCCGTATACGGAAAATGGGCTTAGTAGTATATAGAAAATGAGCTTAGTAGTATATGAAATGTGGGCTCAGTAGTATCAGGAAAATGGGCTTAGCAGTATATGGAAAATGGGCTGAGTATATGTATGGAAAATGAGCTCAGCAGTGTATGAAAAATGGGCTTAGTAGTATATGGGAAATGGGCTGAGTAGTATATGGAAAAAAGGCTGGGTAGTATATGGAAAATGGGCCTAGTAGTAACTACAATACATGTATATTACAAGTGGTAGAATGATTTTGGCCGGTTTTCACATGAAGGTATAATGAAATCAGGCAGGAGCTTCTCTAATCATGTTCTCTGCCTCAATACATATTTGATAATAGTTTGCTTTGTTACTAGTTACTTCTCAATATCACCTAATACAGGTGACCTAAAGGACACATACCACACCTAAACCCTGGAGGAGATCCTGGTTGGAATGGCGCGGCATAGAGTATGTTGAGGGTAGACCACTCTGTATGTGTAGCAGCAGACCACTGTGACTGTTTATACAGTCTGTGCAGACCTGTACAATCAGGCCCACAGTGTCTGCTGACGGAGGGCAGACCCACTGGGCGACACCCCTGCATACTGCAGACTGGTAGAGTGCAGGAGTTTTAACCCTTTGAGGGCCGCAGAGTGCTTTCATCTATACCATCTGCCGCCATGATGCCATGATGCATGAATGCAGCCCTGGCGAGTAGGCAATAACTCTCCGGGGCTGCATTCAAGCATTATACGATTTGAAACATTTTTGAATTCACCCCTGCATGCTTAGACTCGCCATGACTGTATGAAGGTTTATGCACTGTGCAGTCTTAAAAGGGTTAAGGCTTGGGAACTGAGAATATGTCCACCTAATCAATAATCATCTCGGACATGTAGTGCTGAATGATAAATAGGACATAGGATAAACTATTGCATAGACCTGTTGTATTTTCCCTCATAATTCCTCTTGCCTTTTATTCATACTAAATTCTTGTGGGTTTGTGGGGGTGGTATTCGCCTTCCTGGCTATTCTTTCGTCTTATTACCTAATGCTGGAAGTTCACTCGCAATATACATATATATATATATACGTTGATGACCTGAAGACGGAAGCAATATCATGATTCTATATTTTGTGCCCATGATGCATGAATGCAGCTGCCAATTAGACTCGCTACACCTGCATTCATGCATCATGACGATAAAAACTATACGATCCTTTAAGGCATAGACAATGCTTTCCTGGCAGTTAGCCCGTAGGTACAATAACGGGTGGTATACATAAGGAGGGAGTATGGACGGGAAACACGTCATAGTGTGGACATGTACACTGATGTAGGATTCAGGAGTAGATGTACTTGTCCTGTATGAGTGTTGGATATACATGGTTGAATTGCGAGCGGAATAAGCAGCTACTTAATTCTGAGATGATAACCCTTGACGGACAGCATTACTCTTTAATACACTATATTGTCCCTTTGTCTTGGATGTACTTCAATGCCCCTTTGTCTTCAGGAGATATGAATACATTCGCCAAGGCTGCATTCATGCATCATGCCAACCCTATAATTATGGCTTAATAACTCCCAAAGGATCTGCATGATACACACATGACCTAATGATACTCAGAAATGGCGGGGGGGGGGAGGAGGAGGAGGAGGGGGTGCGAAATGTAGTGTGCAGGACCAGTTAGCTCTGGTGATAGGAGAGATGGGGGAGAGGAGGGTAGGGGAGTCTTGAGAGGAAATAACACTATTAATGTGAACAGCAGTCATGATCGATTACAGCCGGCATTCGGTGAAAGCTTCTTACTGGGTATTGATCCCCAATATTTGTGTTGTCTGGGCGAGCACCTAAATACCATAGTATACGCCTGATGCAATGCTACAGAGAGATTTAGGTGCAGGCCGGCCGCGTCCATGGGAGCCCTCAGACCTGCGTCCCACCCCCACGTGACCTGTGACGTGATCAGCATGTTATGTCCTTATATGGTCTGTTGACAGCAGAGGTTCTAGTTTGAAGTGTTCTCTCCTATCACCTCAATACCAGGAGATGCTGAAGCAAGAATATGTCCTGCATACTACTGTCATTGGGAGATTGTTCATACGGCTGACAGCTATCTGCTATTAGTGATGGTGATTAGACGATGTCATATACAGTAGACTCCTCTACTATTTGTCACGATGCTTAGACGAGAGTTATATAAGGTAGACTCCACTTGTTATACTACATCTAAGAAGCTGAGATATATCTGTGTAGTACAATTGAACGCATACTTCTAGCTTCGGTTCTATAAATCGATTAATTCAGATCAATATGTGAAATCGGCTGAGGAACCATGTAAGACTAACTATGCCTTCCTGTTTACCTAAATCCTCTTTTAACCCCTTAAGGGCAGCATGGTGTTTTAATTTAAAATATTATGTCCTTTTGTCGTCAAGATGCATGAATATAGCATTGGTTTATACTTTTATCGTAACCTACCGCTGTTCCACGCATACACTGTAAATAGTAAGTGTAGTTACACAGTAGAATCTACTGGAGAATTGATTTACAGTAGAATCTACTGTAGATGTTCAGTAGAGTCTACCGTTTACCTAAAATAAACTGTACACCTACAGTAGAATCTGCTGTACACCTACAAAAATGGCAACCAACCGTTTACAGTGTACACCATGCCGTCCCTATACGGCTACAAGGATTGATACAGCGTGGACCTTGAGGCATAATGTGATCCTTAAAGGGTTAATATATGAACCATGGTTTCCCTTTAGAGTCTACATATAGCCCCATAAGTCCACTCCTGATCCTTTGTGTGTTGTATATAAGTCATACATAAACCGGTGACATTTTTCGTTGGCGGGAGCACTGGCCTGTCTAATTGAGCCGTTGGGTCCTGACAAATACGGCGTTTCCAAAGAGCTCCTTTTCCAAGGGGAGCTATTTGTCTTGAGGCGTCGTTGTACAGGTGGAGATCGGGGCGGGGGGGGGGGCTTCCAAAGGCATCTTATGGAGTGGTCATTATCGAACAGGATAAAAATAAACGAATTAACAACAACAACATTATAGCATGCGTACGCTTGCATGAGTTATGGTTTGTTTACGTCCAAACTCCAATGGGATTGACATTTCCTACCCTCCCGCCCCCATCATCACTCGGAGGGGGGGGGGGAGCAAATGTCACATCCCTACTCCAATCCATACCCCCCCCCCCCCCGGGTCCCTGTTGATAGCAAATGACCGCTCCCTCAAGAGGGTGGGAAACTGCTGCCGCCGGGGTGTGATGGACGAGCGATGGCAGCAGAATCAGCTCGACACTCTGATGATCCCTCTCTACCCCACCCCAAACTCCCACATGCCCTACCCTCCCTGCCTCCTCCCCCAACCACCACCACACTGATATTCTTTGGCTCCCTATACAACCAATCTCTCGGTCACTATAGTGCCTAACCAGGTTACTCGTTTTTGGCTCCCTATATGAACAACCTAGGTTAGTTAATATTGTCAGGTTAGTCAGTACTGACCAGCTCACCGTAGTCTTTCCATTAGGCTAAGTCATTTTGAGTAAGGTATTAGTCATGATGTTGTTTTGCCTCAGTCATTCTTGAATAACACTTGGTCATGCCTGACCAATGTTCCTATGACCAACCTTGGATAGCTACTACAGACTATGGGCAGGAGTATTTAGATTTTCTGTGCACCCCACCTCGTGCTAGACTCCCATAGCGTCAATGACTGTCCCAAATCAGGAGGCTGCCATTTCCTGATCACCGACGATTTCGGAAGGAATAGCCCATTCCTGCAGACTAGATCCAACTTTAGGTAATAATTACGTCGCTTTGTGGTTCCCGAAAAAGGAGGAAATATGTCGGTGTCTGCCTGACTGTTCCTGCTGTAGTAAAATGAAATGCCTTTCCATCGTCACTGTCACTACCCGGTACCTTCTCAGCCAAGATGATTTAAGGGGCCCCAAGTGTGTTTTACTTGGGCAAGCAGAAACTTGCCCACACTGGGATTTGGTCATTATGTTTTATAATGGACAGGCCTACATAGTGGCAACATCTGTGACTGAATGTTAGATATAATACTGCATAAGCATGATAAGCTTGTAATACCCCATTTCTACAGATAAGCCATCTATAATCAAATATTATACCAATATATCCAGCATTATGCTTTGACACCACCAGCTAATGGCACAGTGACACAACACCGACAAAATACCTCATTTATCCCAGGGCATTTATCCAAGGGCCCACCTCAGCCTGCCTACCGACCATGTCTACCCCCCCCCCCCACTGTCACACGCCCCACCCTACTTCCATGTCTCTGGCCACCCTTGACCCTCAATCCCATTCCCCTCCGACATCTCGTCTTCTCACGAGGCTTCATCCGGGCGTGAAATTCAAGCGGACAATGGTGTCAAGGCCGCGAGCATGCGCAATAAATCGCAAGTGTCTGCGCGCGCAGGCAGGACCACACGCTGGCAGAGAATGGAAGGCAGCGTTTTGATTGGCTGTTTGCCAAACACTAAAGGGCCAATGATACAGCTGATAGAGGAGGTATGTCAGGAGGCCCTAAGGCAGGGGGGCTGATGTGGCCTCTAGCTGGGGGATCTCTATAAACTTAGTTAATGTCTCTTGAGTCCATATCATTCAAAAACCTGACCTGCTCTAGGTATCATGTAAGCAGGACACTGGGGGTGCACCAAGGCCCTTTGCTCATTAAATATCACATCATATTCCAACATAATCCAAGCTTTAATAAAGGAGCCATTAAAAGAGAAAATATGTTGCTATTATAACGACAACGTGCAGCGCTCGATGGCTAACTTAAGTACAGCGCACCTTGACTACGGGCTATATGTACACAGTGAGATCTAACGGTTGGACTGACACACTGCCATGAGGATGCACTCGTCTCATGTCTGCCTGTTATTGGAGAACTAAAATGGACCATAAAATTAATTAGATTCTGATAGGATCAGGACTCCTGGTGGAAAATCCCTTTAACAGAGGACGTTATAAAAACAGGCCTCCCTCCCACAAATGTATCACTTTGATAAAGAAGTTTTTCCAGTGGTGGATGACTTTCCTATCTATGGCTATAGTGAAAGTGCGCCCATTAAAATGGTTAATCGGCAAGCACTTGTCTATGTTGTGTTCGCTGGTTCCCGCGTTGTGTGCCCATTCGGTGCACCGCCTAGCAGGAACCAGCAACAAACTCTAAAACCAAGATGGCCGCTTCTATAGTATACAGGGCAGACATTGACAGCCACAGCAATACATTTGTATAGCATGTATTCAACATTGGATGCAGAGACCCCATAGACATGGACCACTACTCTAAAGTGATGTGTGCCATAAGGGAACATTCACAAAGTAAGTGACCTATTTTAGAACCATTCTAAAGACCCCTCCCCCACTAAATGTCACTATTTTGTGTAAATCGGCCTCTACACATGTATAGCCCGGGTGACGTTTTGTTATTAACCCCAAAGCCCCAGCACCCACCCCTATATCGATGACGTCATTTGTGAACGTTTCCTAAGCAGAGGAGCTCTATGCCCTGCAGAGTTCTCCTAGTGGCCGAGTCACGCATGCACATCTCTAACAAGACTTGACCTCCCCTAACACCCCTCCCTTTCACCTCGCCCATAACACAGCCTCCCCTTCCCCTCCCCTATAGTACCACCTCCCCCTTCATACATCCTCCCTCTATGGCACCACGCACATCATCCATATTAATGCTGCAGTTTAGCCCTTTAAGGCCAACATAGTGCTATACTGCATCATGCCAGTGATTGCTATGATGCATCAATGCAGCTATAGTGAGTCTACTCCCAAGGGCTGGCTGCATTAATGCATCATGCAGACCCTCTGTGGTTGATACACTGTTGAGGCATTAATGCAGCCATGGCAGGTACTCTCCAGGGTTGCATTGGTGCATCATACCAACAAAGGACTATAGGCACATTAAACACTATGCGGCCGTTAACGGTTTAGACGCCCCGCCCCTTGCTCAGCCCTCCCAGGAGACAAGTTAGTTTCTTGCATGGAGCGTGTGCCCAGACATAACGCTGTGCCACCCAGGCCTTTCTCCTGCACAAACGGGGCTCATCAAATATGCAAAACTCCAGCAGCAGCGCCCCTCCCCCACTCCCATAGCAGGGCCGTAAATCCTGCCTAAAGCAGGCAATGTTCGCCGCATGCCACCTATAGGCTCACCCCCTATGCTGAATTCCTTGCACCATTATACTTCTGGGGCCTCTAATTTGTATTTAAAACAAAGAGGCATTTGTGAACAAGGAAATACTTCTTTTCATACACTATAAAAAAAAAACAACGGCAAAATTTGGTCAATTTTGAGTTTGCGTGTATGTGAAGTCCATAAGGCAGATTGTCATGGAATGCACCGATCTTCCAATGAGGCCTGCATCCTTCCAACAATGGCAGCGTTTTATGAACTTCTGACTCCTTTATATGAGGGTAAACGATTGATGTTAGCCTTGCACCAGCGCCATTCCAGCAGTCTAAAGCCTCCCACAGACTCCAATAGTTCTTCAATAATTCATGTTATTCAGCAGGTTTTAGTGGAGGGCCTTAAATCTGTCCTGCTACATTAGGGAACTGTTACATATTCCACATTACCATTGAAGTGCAAACTCATAAAAAGGTTCCCATATCACACAAGGGATAATAGCACACCCCTTTTCCACTTGTTGAGATGCAAGAGCAATCTGTGTGGTTTAAGAGCAGGTAGTATTAATCCCAATCTTTTGGTGAATCTTCCATTTGTCCAGCCCTGTTTTAGACATTTTACCTCAGGCCCTCTCAGTTGTGTTGGGTTCCGCCTTCATTAACAACAACTGCAAATGCTAAAATCAGGAAAACCATTTGTCAAACAACCACAAATAAAGGCTGGGCCAAATTAAAGGGGATTAGTTCTCCCTCCCAAGCTGCATCAACATTTACATGGGGGAAACCTTTCAGGTAGAATTGGAACTGCTCATTTGTGTTTCATAAAATAAGCCACAAAGATGCTGGCTGCAGCTTGGAATTCCTCTACTGTCATCTTGAATAGAGTACAAGCCAAGTTACTGCTGTTGGTTGATTTCAGGAGTAAGACTACAATGAGGTGTCCCAGCTGGCATCTGAGACCCTTAACCCTTTACGGGTCACATCATGTACTATGCCCTCTGCCGCCATGATGCACGGATGCAGCACATCATAGCCCTATGAGACCCTCAAGGTTAGGTAAAAGTGGCCTTACTAATTCTGTGACTTATGGAATAATGATTATTCAATGTGATGATTCTCTTCTGCAATACCTTTTTGTTATGCATTGATTGTACAAGGCAAAACGCTGCCCCCACCCACGATAAACCGCAGTCACGTACTAGAATTAAGTCTCTTCCACATACTTTGGGTTCTACCTCATTTGAAAAAAACAATCACAAAGTAATGAATTGATTTGCTGAGCTTGTACTGCCAACAGTATCCTATAAATTGCATGCTCACAATAAATGATGCTCCCTAAACTGTACCAAGCCAACGTGTAAGCAGGAAAGAGTAGCTCCGCCACTATTAAGGATGGTAAAATGTATTACTGAGCATCCTACCAGAGACAACAAATCAGTATCCCCCTGTAAATCAATCAGCAGATGGTTCCGCCGGCAGTCAGTGGCAATACTGGATTGAACAGTTGGCTCAGGGAGAGCCAGTGGGGGATGAGGTGGTTATATGAGTTGTATATGTGGATAGCTGGTTTTATATTACAGTTTTAATGAAGATAGGTGGCAGGGGTACTGCCTAAAGTTGGATATATGGGTGTTATGTTAAATCTGGATAGGTGGAAGGGGTATTACTTAACCCTGGATAGGTGGGCAGGGGTGCTGGTTAAAGGCAGAGAGGTGGCAGGGGTGCTGGTTAAAGGCAGAGAGGTGGCAGGGGTGCTAGTTAAAGGTACGGAGGTGGCAGTGGTGCTGGTTAAAGGTACAGAGGTGGCAGGGATGCTGGTTAAAGGTACAGAGGTGGCAGTGGTGCTGGTTAAAGGTACAGAGGTGGCAGGGGTGCTGGTTAAAGGCAGAGAGGTGACAGGGGTGCTGGTTAAAGGTACAGAGGTGGCAGTGGTGCACGTTAAAGGTACAGAGGTGGTAGTGGTGCTGGTTAAAGGTACAGAGGTGGCAGGGGTGCTGGTTAAAGGTACAGAGGTGGCAGGGGTGCTGGTTAAAGGTACAGAGGTGGCAGGGGTGCTGGTTAAAGGCAGAGAGATGGCAGGGGTGCTAGTTAAAGGTACAGAGGTGGCAGGGGTGCTGGTTAAAGGTACAGAGGTGGCAGGGGTGCTGGTTAAAGGTACAGAGGTGGCAGTGGTGCTGGTTAAAGGCAGAGAGATGGCAGGGGTGCTAGTTAAAGGTACAGAGGTGGCAGGGGTGCTGGTTAAAGGTACAGAGGTGGCAGGGGTGCTGGTTAAAGGCGGAGAGATGGCAGGGGTGCTAGTTAAAGCTGGATAGGTGCTATGTTTAAAGAGAGCCGCAGCTGCAACAGTAATGTAGGCAGCAGGGCAGGAGACCTAGGCATCAGCTGCAGCTTGATGACATTATCACAAAAAGGCTCCTCCGGGGAAGGCCTCTCCGCTGCTGTCACTGCCAATGTACGTCCCCACCTTCCCATCCTACTCTCTCTACCCACACCATTGTAACTGGGCACTCTGTACAGGCCGCCATCTTGTCCCCCTGAATCCCATATGTACTAATGTTGCAGGTGAATTCCAGAATGAGGTGCAAATTTGTATGAATGGGTAAAAGCACCATATTCATTTTGGTTCTGTTCTCGGCTATTGGTACTACAACCATGGTGCTTCGGGCGACTCGCTCCATCCCTATAGGTCTGCACTATCCACTACAGCACTCCCATATAAGGCTTCCTGCCTCGTCCTCACCTCAAATTAATTACTCCCGGCATACATGTGCAGGCGCAGGCGCACTAAGTGGATTTAATGGGCCTGAGGCACCACCTGGGGGGTATGTGGTCATGTTAGTTTGTGTGGGTGCCGGTAGGTGGTCGTCACAGAGAAGGCTATACGGGGGAGGTCACCATCTGGGCTACATCTGACTAGTAGGGTTGGCCAGGAGCGAACACTGATTGTATACAGTTTGTACATTATACAGCTATATATCCGACCCCCGTGCCATATTTTCTTTTTAACAGGGGCACAGAAGGATGATGTCGCCGTCCTCTTTTAAAAACAAGAGATCCCCACTGTTATGACATATTGCTAGGCTTGCATATAGCCAAACAACTTATGTACTGTAAACGTAGATATTTCCACGCTGTACATATTGTTGCGATTTTTAAATATCCGCGAAAATGTGTATAGAGGGAATATCTATACAGTATTGAATGCAAGTGCCAAATATTGGAAATCCGCGAATTTAAATCCGCACAAAATTGTACTTTTTAGCAAATCCGTGAAAATATCTACCAGCAAAAATACCTACGTTTTCAGTAAATGATGAAACTTGCCTTTTGCCCTAACACTTGCCCCTGTTAGTGATGGGCACACTGTAGCCCCCAGTCACCTTGTGATCTACATCATTACTGGGCGGCAGGTGGCGCCACCTCGGTCCAGGGTCCACAGGGACTCAGCAGAATAGGAGAGAGATGAGCAGGAGGGCTGTGGGCACCCAGGGAGGGCACACAGAAACTGCCTACTGGAGAACTAGCTTAACATGCAGGAGGGCCCTTCCTAAGGACGTCCTGATAGATGTGCAGTCTAGTCAGTGTCGGGGATGGAGCACCAGGAATAAAGAGGCCGTATTCTGATCTGACATCATATTTTGATCCGACAGTCTTGTAGGAAATGGGCCCTAATTTTCTGGATGTCATGTTATCAATCTGATATTATACATATGGCTTAGCAGTATGTGCATGGAATTCACTGGGTTATCTCGATAGGTTATAGGGGAAAGGACCCACATATCTTATGAAGTTATAAGGGGAAAGGATCCGTATAATATAAGGGGCAAGGACCCCCATATGTCAGTGGCACGGATCCAGCATTTGGAAAAGGAGGAGGCGCATCCCGTCCTCTAGGCAAGAAGGGGGCGCACCCCCTATTTTTGGCCAAAAGTGGAGTCTATAAAAGACAATTAAACTCATAACAACAGGCAAAAGGGAGGGGGCGCGCGCACCGGCGCCCCTTTAAATACACCACTGTAGGTTATGAGGTTATAAGGGGAAAGGACCCACATGTGTTGTGAGGTTATAAGGGGGAACGAGCCACATAATGTGAGGTTATAAGGGGAGAGAACCCACATATATGTTGTGAGGTTATAAGGGGAAAAGACCCTCACATGTGATGAGGTTTTAAGGGGGAAGGAACCACGTATGTTGTAAGGTTATAAGGGGGAAGGAATCACATACGTTATGGGTGAGAGGCAGAGGGGTGTGCCCAAGTGCAAAGGATGGACGAGTGCTGTATATATGGGTACTCCCAGTGAATGGAGGAGGGGTGGGTGGTGGCTGTGAGAGTGGTATGTAGATTGTATGCTAATCGGCACAGTACCCGTGGTGTAAGGACCTGCGTGGGCACCATGGAAAGTGTCGCGGGGGCGTCATTGGGGGTTGGCTGGGAGTAGCAAGTCTCATTTGTTCTTTCATCAAGCCTCAGTTCGTGCCATAATGATCTGCTACACGAGTCTGCCATCCCGGCCTAAAAAAGGGGGAAAACCTCCACGCGTTGTGATTGAATAATCACTGGAGGCAAATTGCGGAGGGCCCTGTTAGCGGAGGTGTGAAATGAAATTGTCCTGGCGGCAACTGGATGGAAATTCTAGAGCAGCATCGAACACGACAGGCATGACAGAGATGGGCAGATAGGAGAGGATCAGAGAGCCAAGGTAGCACCTAGTATAGGCAGGTTGCATGGGAATGGAAGGAGATCGAGGCAACACCTCACGATAGGCAGGCTGCATGGGAATGGAAGGAGATCGAGGCAACACCTCACGATAGGCAGGCTGCATGGGAATGGAAGGAGATCGAGGCAGCACCTCACGATAGGCAGGCTGCATGGGAATGGAAGGAGATCGAGGCAACACCTCACGATAGGCAGGCTGCATGGGAATGGAAGGAGATCGAGGCAGCACCTCACGATAGGCAGGCTGCATGGGGAATGGAAGGAAATCGAGGCAGCACCTCACGATAGGCAGGCTGCATGGGAATGGAAGGACATCGAGGCAACGCCTCACGATAGGCAGGCTGCATGGGAATGGAAGGACATCGAGGCAACGCCTCACGATAGGCAGGCTGCATGAGAATGGAAGGAGATGGAGGCAGCACCTCACGATAGGCAGGCTGCATGGGAATGGAAGGACATCGAGGCAACGCCTCACGATAGGCAGGCTGCATGGGAATGGAAGGACATCGAGGCAACGCCTCACGATAGGCAGGCTGCATGAGAATGGAAGGAGATGGAGGCAGCATCTTAGATTAGGGTGTGAGCATGGGGAGCCAGAATGACATGCAGGAACCCCTGATACTGATAGATAGACAGGAAAATCATACTCCTTTCAGAATGGCCTGTTTCTAGTTTAAAACCAAATCACACAGTTCACTAGGCCAACCTAGAAAGTTAGCTACTTCGGTACATAGTAAATCAAAAGCCCCACATAACAAAAACATCGTTATCCTGATCCTCAACCTCGAGCTCATGCATACTAAACATTAATTACCACAATAGAAAAAAAAAGCAGCCAGCTTCCCAGAAAGTAATATAGAAGAGAGGAAGCATCAAAAAACCTAAGGGAAATTAATGCACACTAGGAGCATGGAGTAGTCCAATACTGCCAATAGTATCCCGACTCAATACGATCCAACGCTAGTAGTAGACCTGCACCAACTAGTGATCGATGCAAGGGGATATATGAAGGTAGGAGAGGAGGAGGAGCAGGAGGAGGGGGAGGGGTTGGACTGTGCCTGTGATTACAAAGATATCAGCTGCCTGCACGCCACCTCAGCCGTCTGTAATGATAACAGAGTGCCTCCTCCTGGTGCAGCCAGCCTGTAATGACACCCTGTGTGGGGACCAGGCAGGGTGGGCACCAACCTTGGTATCTGCTCTAATCTGTATCAGTGTCATCCCGCTAGTGGCAGCAGGCATGCGCTGACAGTGGAAATGAGGGTGAGGGGAACAGACAAGGGGTGGATACTGCATGGGGGAAGGTAAATGGATGTACAGAGAGAATGGGGTCTATTAGCCCTTTAAAGGCCACATACTACTTTAATTCAGTATGCTCTTTATGATCATTATGGATTCATGAATGCAGACCTGGCAGGTAGAGTCGCCATGACTGCGTTCAATCGTCATGCCGACCCCCTACAGGATTTATACACTCCCTAAGGGTTGGCATGCTGCTTGAATGCAGCAATGGCGAATCTACATTCAGGCATCATGAAGACCAAGTACAGCAAGCACTATACAGGAATATATAGAGGGGAGGGGGTGATGAGCTCGTGAGACGTCACTGGCCACAATGGCCTGTTTGGGAGAGGTCTGGCAGAGAGGGACTGAGAATCCTGAATCGAATTACCCTGACATGTCGATACCCATAACTTAAACTGGCACCAGCAAACCAACAGGTCATGGGCTTAGACAGTTGGATGAATACCGGTAGGCAATCCTAGAAACATGGTTCCCTATCTAAGGGCCAGGTTGTACAACACATAAATACACCATACATGAATGTATTGTAAATATTCATGAGACAAAATAAAATAGTTTCGAGCGATCAATTTGCTTGCCTAAAGTCATCAGGATGCTGCAGTTAGGAAATATTGATGACCAAGACGATATACTTATGGTACATATATCTCCCTCACAGCAATCATCAGTATATAGCAAGTAATTAATATTAAATGAATCTTCATATAAGCAATTCCACTGAGCAAGGGCATACATGTATAGTAAATTGTCTCAGGTTCTAAATATCCCAATTACCCCCCCCCCCATAACCGATATCCCAATTACCCCCCCCCCCCCATATATCCACAAAAGTACGCTCAGCTCCACACCTCTAGAGGGTATCCACGTGTTAGGACCTGGCGGGATGAGAGAGAGGCTCATCTAGCTGGTCGTTAAGACGACACCTGGTGACGTATCCCCTTACTACTCGGCCGGAAGTAGCGTATGGCCGTGCTGCACCCTGGCGGTGACTAATCATACACACAGAGTGCCCCCTGTGATCACGTGACACGTCTCACACCTTACCCGATATCAGCTCCGCCTATGCAGCCACCGATAAGGGACACCTAGGGGGGTCTTAGGGTGCCAACCTGATCATTGCCCTTAATCCTAGAGTTATCTCTTTACTTATCTAAGTTAGCCCTTTAAGGGCCGCATAGTGCTCTAATGAATTATGTCTTATATCGTCATGATGCATGAATGTTTAACTCGCAAGGACAGCATTCATTCAAGCATCATGTCGGCCCTCTGGAGCTGTGGGGTATCAATGATACACTCCTGAATGGGTCGGCATGATGTATACATGCATCAGGACATAAAGGGCACAATACGTTACAGCACTAAGCCGCCCTTAAGGTATATAAGTATATATATATACGAGTACACGACCAGAGCTCTACCTCAGGGGAGGCTGTGAAGATGGAGACTCTGTATACATGTATCTGTCCTCTTTAAATACCTGTATCACATGTCCATCAGTCCTATATAAATACCTGTATTATTAAAGCCGAGAGTGATGGTCATACCGTGTCTTACATCTCCAAGTACAATGTACATCATGTCCCCGGCTTAGTAGAGATGAAAGAATGCAGTAGGAGAGTCATTGTATAGCACATAGTTATGATAGACCGTCACATATTGCACAGTGCTTTGATGTGATGTGGACCTTGCCGTCGTGATGCATGCCTGCAGCCCGGCGAGTCTACTCACTATAGGGCTGCATGAATGCCGAAATTTCAGGAAAGTATTTACCCTGTTTGGTCAACACGATACTTGAATAACTAGTAACTAGCATTAAAGCACTATACGGTCCTTAAAGGCTTAGGCATTCAAGATCATCAAAGGATATCCCTTATTATCTGATAATTATACCTCATCCTACCACTACTCCCCTACTGAAACCTGCCTAATAACACCTGAATCAATAAGATCTGGGTCTATATCCTACGTGTTCTGATTGATGCTTTGGGATGGGGGGGGGGGGGTATGGTAGATTATTTATCTGCTACTGATACTAGATATTTATCTATAGGGGTACCTAGCCCGGCCTCGATCAGTACGTCGCTAGGAGAGCCCCCACACGCATCCCTCCCCGACAGGCGCTTTACGTGACGAGCCTATAGCGATGTAACTGGACAGGTAGCGCCATCTATGAAACTAACTCAGGCCGATTGAAGAACTAATCTAACCTGCTGCACTTGTTGCCGGTCTGTGAGGAGACTTCCTGGAAGGCCTCTGGGCATGTAAAGCTCTCTTTGTGTAGTCTATTTTATCGTTTGATATGATGTAAAGTATGCACAATCATGATACATGGGATATTTTTACTGGCAGATTCTCCTAAACTGTTGCTCGTACCAGAAGGACAACTGTTGTCATTTTTCATTTCCCATAGAATTCTATGCATATTCAGACAACTCCCTTGTTATCACCCAGACCAGAGTTCCGTCTGCTCGGTCTTAGGCTACACTGGCAGTGTCACTCACTCAGACTGAGTGAAGGTCACTTAGGCCGGGGTCTTAGTACAGGCCATGCCAGGGTCACGTTTCTCCACAAAATAGGGATGTCCGTATGATACGGATTTGCCCTAAACTATTTCTGGTCGTAAAATTCTTTATAATGTAGACGTTCGTATCCTCAGTATTCAGTTGTGATTGGAAGTAAAGTTATGCCCCCACACATTTATGTTCCATATAGTAACACATACATTTTTTCATTGAAAACCCATGGATTGTGTTTTGCTCCTGCCCCCCCCCCCCCCCTCCACCAATTGTTGTTTAAAAAAACACAAAAAAATGCTGGACAACTTATGAATAATAATATATTAATTGTATTGACCAACCCCGCTTCTCTTGATGTATAATAGTGACCACTTCATAACTAGGGTCTCCACTGTTTATTAATGTACATTTGTGATAATGTTGATATATTCCCAAGAATAAAGTAATGTAAAACAAGCACATCAATTTATCATCATAGCTTTTATTTCTCAATTTATCCATGACACCTACGCAGATGTTTACAAATATCAGGATGATGCACGATTGCTCATTTTTTCTCATGCACTATTTAATTCACGTAATTTAATTCACTGTGTATATTTTCAAGTTTCTGACGTCTATTCAAAGTCCACTTATTTATGTGCTGTTACCATATGCCATAAATACACATCCTACAAAAATGTCTACCCCAAAATATACATGTTCACTGGGTGCTGTTTCTCCACAAAGTACGGACGTCTGTATATTACCAAATTGGCTTAACTGTTTCTGCTAGTCAAATTCCACATAATGCGGACGTCTGTAGTCAAATGCAGACGTCCTAATTTATATGTATATGTACCAAAAAAGTGATTTTATTTATAATTTTTATGTTCTCCACAAAATACAAAATGTTTTGTACGTAATATACAGACGTCCTTATTTCGTAGAGAAACAGCACAAGCATTTTTGGGGGATTGTGGTCTGAAATACCCTTAGAAATACTGCATTGGATATCTGGGCTTATCAAACAGTATATGAAACACTCTTGGTGTAATTTCTAAATTCATGAATTCCATATAATGCGAACGTTTGTATTTGTATGTATACTAGTACCAAAAAACGATTTTATTTATAATTTCATGTTCTCCACAAATTGCGAAATGCATTTTCCCCAAAATTACATTTAGGGGCTTCCATAAAGTGTGAATGCACATTTTCTCCCCACCCCCCGTGTTTGAATACTGTATTAAGCCCCCTTGGAGAAAAGTTGATCATCTATTTTTTGCGTGACAGACTTCAAAATTACTGGCATTTCCCTGACCTGACAATTTCGGCCACTTCAAAAAATGCGATGGTTTCTCGTTACCCCGTGCATCGCTAAAATCATTTTCTTTTGCAATTTTCAGTAATAAAGATGATGAAAAATGGAAAATATGAGCGTATTTGGTTTAAAATTAAAGCTTACAGTGTCGCAATTGCAATGTTTTCTGATAGACAAATGGACGGGTCAACCGTCTTTGATAAAGATACCCCTTTACCTGATGATGGCAACCCTGCAAGGGGAGCATTTGAATTAGATTTTTAACATGCAAAGAAATGACATAACTCTGAAGAATTTTTTTTATTTGAAGTCATACGCTGGGAGTTGCTGGATTCTAGCAGGCACCAGTCCCTGGCAGTTCCTCATTGTTGAAAAGTGTTCGGCAATGGCAGGAATCTGTTTCTGTATAAGAAACAAAGAATATAGTTCAGCATTGTAAGGGTAGCAAAAATCATTTACTCACTGACTGTGACACCCTGTTTGTACCAATTAAAATAAATGTAAGTACCATTAGACTAATTTGGTGTGTGTCTTCTCTACATAATATACAACTGAATTTCTATAACAATGAACAATATAACAAGTTTATTGTAAAGGATAGAATAAGGTGTCATTGTAGAGACCATCACTGCACGTCTGGGAATTTTTGTGGTGAAACCTGTTGACAAGTTGATTGATGGCGGTCAACTGCCACATCTGCTTGACTTTTACCCAAAAGGGTTGATCCTATCAAATTGAAAAGAACATTATTATTATCATTATTAAAGCTATAATAATATAATATATTCATGTACATAAATAACCACATAAGGTCATAGACATACGTAGGCATACTTTGTGGAAAAACAGCACCCAAAACTTAGAGGCCTAGATTTAGTTATACATACAAATATGGATGTCTGCATTTCCATACGGAGGTTCACATAATTTTGCTTATTTTGTGGAGAAACAGCACCCCATAACCAGGCCAAGACCATACACCCCGCCATACACACACTTAGCAGTAGCATGCTCTAGTGTAGTCCAAACTGGCTCCCGTGCCTTGTTAACCTACAGCACAACGTTTTAGGCTCATTATTTATATATTATGAAGGAACATTTACCTGCTCATCTGTTTCCTTTCCCTAGCTGTTAGTCTTGTTGATATGTCAGCGTTGTGGAAACTTGTGGAAACCCACGTCCCTCATATGCATACTCATGTCGGCCCGGGCATGGAGACCCTGTGTTGTTGTTGTGCTGTGCTGGTTCCCTTGGGCTTGAAGGGCACTTCAGTGACCAGCAAATCTCGCCCTTACCACGTCACTTCCGACGATACCTTGGCTCTGTGCACGGAATTTCCCGTGAGATTTCAAAGCAATATGGCTGCGTATATGGAGCAACCAGATTCATCGCTATAGCGCTGGCACGGTCTACTGATTAAATAAATAGTCATTCACATTAATCTCTCAGCCCCTCCCTTCATCTGATAACGGTGTAATCCCGGAATGGGCCATGTTGTGATTCGTGATGGGGATAATCAACGAGTGTATGAATAATGGAGGCAGGTGGAGTGGACGGCGGGATGCAGTCGGTACAGGAGGGGAGGGTCTGGGTGCTGACTAGGGTAGATCCACCATGAGTGGGACACATACCTTGAGACGGACACTTGGTTTTTTGATTATTCAAACATTTAAGCTCTTTATTTGTGAATTATGGTGAAGTTTGAATGTTATTCTTTCCAAAACAGAAACACTAAAAGTCCTATTGTACATGAATAACCTCAAATTTCACTGACCGTCTCAAGGTATGTGTCCAACTCATGGTGAGTCTACCCTAGGTAGTGGAGCACCACTGCAGCGTCATCGTGCCAGTCAGAAGGAAATAAATGTGATATACAATATCTAAGTTTAACAACTTCCCATTTTATTACCGTTAAGTAACGCTACTGTTGCTGTTGTTGCTATCGCCAATAGTTATGGATACTTTGCAATAAATGTAATCTACATCACTCCATCTATCTATGCTGGGGCTGAAGGACTGGAAGAAACAGATACTAGGTTAGTACCCAAAGCATGGCAATAGTTTCATTACTTAAATCATTGGGTACAATAAACGCCCCAATCAGTGATCATAATTATTATGCTTTACTCTGATGACAATCTGTATAGACCGCTCAGCTACATTCTGATGGGAACTTGAGAGTAAATGTCGTGGAAATTGTTGAATAGTTTTTGCTGTTATAGGGCATCCGTGAAGTAGTTCCTTTTGACAGAAGACTACACAGAGCTAACACACATCCACGACACCAGAGGGCCCCAGGTGAGGGGCCTCTCGTTCTGCCGTGTGAGATCCCGAGAACATCCCATCCCATAATAACGGGAACCACGACGTAGGCCCACTGTGCGCACGCGCGCCGCACAAATCACGTCAATTTAGTCTGTGATATTGCTCGGCTGTCAGTCACTCCAGGGTTTATCACAAGATTACCATCAATTTACAAAATGGATCTGTCACTACTTTATGTCTGGGCTCTTTTGCTCGGTCTACCCCGCAGCCTATGATAAATCAGGTACAATCTATACCAATATGGCGACCAGGTTGCCATGGCAACATGCCATATATCATGCCTTTGTAAAAGAGTAGATTTGACAAACATGGGCCAACACAGGTCTGGTAAGGTATTGCCCCGCTAGGTATAGAACTGCCCGCGACAGATATCACTCATTGAGATTGGTAATCAATAAAATATCACATTAACCCTTTAAAAGCCGTTGTTAAAACAACATTAATTCTCATTATGTACCAATGCAGTTCCGGCAAGTAACTTGCCAATAATGCGACAGTGCATCATGCCAACCCTTTGGGAGTGTATCTACCCCGTAGGATCGGCATGGTGCATGAATGTAGGACTGGCGAGTTACTTACCAGGTCTGCAGGCATGCATCACAACCAAGGAAGGCACAGCAGATTACGGCGCTAGCATGTAAAATAGTGCAGATCCCGTGCATCCATACTCAGAAATCCTCAAGAAGCACTTCCCAACTTTCCTTTGATATTCACTCACAGCGTGTATTCCCTATCTTGTTCACACGTCCAGTCTCTTTTAAGCCAGCCTGGCTTCTCACCCCAGCCTCCAGGCACCCTGTACCAACTGTTACCCAGACTTGGACTAAGACGGACACCCTCCCCGGCCCCAGCACGACGTTATCGACCTTTAAGCACCCCCTGGGGCCGCCCTGTGCCACCTCCTTAAACCGGCCCTTCAGTTCTGGTGGCCACTGGATATAAAGTGAATCGGCTGAACTGGGGAACCATGGTGGGCCTATACAGTTGAGGATGTAAATAGAATAAGTGTAGATGTTGCTTGCTCCAACAGACTAGCATCTAGTCAAACGTTAAAAGGAGCCATCAGTGTCGCAAGGATAGCAGCCTAGGTACCAGAATGGTGCTCTACATACCAATCAGACAACTCCCAGTACCTGACCCTGGTGGTGGAATGAGGGTACAGGCACCCATCACAATCCCTTCTTATCAATATACATCTCCTCACTAGTTAGTGGAATCAAAAGATGGCGTCCACACTGGGATCATATATGCCAGTGGCCAGATACATTTTAGACCAGTGAGAGAATTTCCTGGTATTCACTGCTAAATTCTAGGAACTAATACCCATCGGGATAGCTATTATCATTGGTTATCTCGCCGATCGCGTCTAATGTAATGGCCGCGTACACTAGCAGACCCGCAACACCGGTATATACAGGAAGACCCGTTCTAGTTACGCTGACCTCTCCACAGGGGGCACCACCGACTTCTAATTTTCCGCCAGCTGCCACCAGAGGGTACCACCATGACGTGACCTTGTGACGTCATGTGTCACGTCACGCATGGCACCTTGACGTCAGGGCCGTCCGACGTCAATGTCATGGCAGTTTCTTATGTGTAGAACGGCTACAACCGGAGAGTATCGTCTACCAACGTTACTGGTTACACATTATGCTGTAATATCCCCGTCTAGTCCATCTAAGGTGCATATGAACCTACCGGCTACTTTTCGTGACTTCACTTCACCAAAGATTTCCAGTTGACTTACCTGCAAAGAAATGACACAGTGTGAGAACATAATTATATGTAAGTAGTTAAATCATAACATATCAAATAAGGCGATATCATATTCAATATTGAGTAGATATGATATAAGGCAGACAGTATATAGGTAGCTGGATAGTAAAGCACATATTAGTATCCCCCATTTATCCCCCCCCCCCTCCCACATGTGCACCTACACACCTACATGGTAGGTTTGCGTGACCCATGTGAATGTAATCTGCGGCGGGCGCGGCTATTGGGCGGCCCAGACACCCCTTGTGATCTCGTCGCCAACCTTTATGGAAATCCATTTGATCGAGCCGCCAAGTCGTCCTGGGGTATTCTTGGATGCTGTGGTAGGGGACGGAGGGAGTAGGGAAGGGGGGTGGCGGTAACGCAGGTTAGCGGAAGCGGAAGCGGAAGTGCCATAAAACGCTGATTGTAACAGAAGGTGGCAGGGACTGTGATGGTGGTGGTCTAGATGTGACAAGGTGCATACTGGGATGTACTGCAGGATGTACTGCAGGACGTACTGCAGGACGTACTGCAGGACGTACTGCAGGATGTACTGCAGGATGTACGGGAGGATGTACTGCAGGGTGTACTGCAGGATGTACTGCAGGACGTACTGCAGGATGTACTGCAGGACGTACTGCAGGATGTACTGCAGGACGTACTGCAGGGTGTACTGCAGGGTGTACTGCAGGATGTACTGCAGGACGTACTGCAGGATGTACTGCAGGATGTACTGCAGGACGTACTGCAGGACGTACTGCAGGACGTACTGCAGGACGTACTGCAGGACGTACTGCAGGATGTACTGCAGGACGTACTGCAGGATGTACTGCAGGATGTACTGCAGGATGTACGGGAGGATGTACTGCAGGATGTACTGCAGGACGTACTGCAGGACGTACTGCAGGATGTACGGGAGGATGTACTGCAGGATGTACTGCAGGACGTACTGCAGGACGTACTGCAGGACGTACTGCAGGACGTACTGCAGGACGTACTGCAGGACGTACTGCAGGACGTACTGCAGGATGTACTGCAGGATGTACGGGAGGATGTACTAGCCTTGATCTCATCCCCTAAACATGTCACCCTTGCCACACCAACATAATGCTTATATATCGATAGTGTAATGCCCACCTTACCAGGAAACGTTCACAAATGATGTCATCTATTTTCAGTACTTTTTTTTTCAAAACGCCCCCTCTCTGCGTACCTCATCTCTGTGACAATTTTGGGAAAATTGGCATACTAGTAGTAACATCATGGCCTCGGTCCACTAAAGCCACAGACCCCATCCACGCGCGCTAGCGGGTGACATCATGTGTGAACGTTTCCCAGGTAGAGGAGAGGTCTGTGGTACTGATACCAACGGGTCTCACACCTATTTGATTCTCATGCATCGTGCTGACCTGTCATGAGGGATTCATCCTTGTTTATCATCAGAACAAGGTGCTATATACACTGTACATAGTAAGTGTAGGTGCACAGTAGAATCTACTGTAGATCTACAGCAGAATGAATTTACAGTAGAATCTACTGTAGATTTCACAGTAGATTCTACTATTTACCTACAATCAACTGTTCACCTACAGTAGAATCTACTGTACACCTATAAAACAGACTTTTTACAGTGTGATGATTCTCCTGGGTCAATCCTGATCGTGCATAGGTCCCCACAGATACTCTAGTTCACCATTAAAACACCATTACAGTGCCGCGAAAACAAGCCGGCAATCCTAGGTGTGAGTAGTATGTGGGAATGGTGCTTATAAACTGGGTACCCAGGGTGACAATCGTATACTACTTACTTACACACTAAACCGTCCCGCATGTAAGTAGCATACGATTTTCACTTTGAGGATGGCATATTTGTGACTTGCTGAGTAGCCCGCAGGTGTGGCTCAGTAACATAGTCCATGGATAAGGGTGGCTAGCTTAGCTTTACGGTATTCAAGTTAAATATAACTGCTTTATGCCGGGGGGAAAAGAACACTTAATTTTTTCTACATAATTATGGGAGTATTTGTTGAACATGATGGCACAAATGTTCTCCTAATGTAATGAATTCTTACATGTATTATCCCAGTCCACATGCCAATGTTTGACAACTGTTGCACCTGCACCCCCATACACCCGCATCAATATTTAAAGTAACATACTTGCCATAAGGCATTAGCATTGTCGAGCCTTGTCAGAAGAAACCCCTGAGGTACATCTTTATCTACTATGACATTACTACGGGCAATGCCAACATGTATAAAACCTGTTTATCCCTATCTCCTATTGAATATGACACGTGCAGCTAATAGACAAATGTTCACTGAAAGTTATTTCACGAGGCAAAGCCGAGTGAAATAACCCTCAGTGGGGAATTATGTGAGTGCTCCTTTGTGTTTATTTCATGTCATTATTAAAGATATTCATCAACATTCCACTTAATTGATCTGAAGCTATTTTATAGTGATTAAATCATCAATTCTAACTCTTTTAAAGGCCGTGAAATACGGGAGAGGGTAAATTTACAGGGGGTGCAAAATACAGCATTCCTTGGTTTAGTCAATGGGACTGCCATATTTACCATGAAATAAATACGTACCATCGTCAGGTTACTAGGTCGCGTGGCTATATTGATACTATAGGAAGCTTTCTACCCATTTCACTACACGGGAACAAATAGCCACAGGGACCTGGTTGTTTTATTTAATTCAGAGTCAGGTCATGGCGCCTGCTGCTACTGCGGCCCCTACTGGCCTATACGGCCCATCCCCTGCACTACTAATCAACCTGCCTGTCCAGTTCAGACTGGGTAAGTGCACTCCAGGGAGGCAAGCCGCGCCCACAGCCATCTCATACCCTCACTTCCTGCCGTAAACGGGTTCGTCCACCCGCCGCTGGACGACATGCCGTTATCTGGCCATGTCGTAAAGCAAGGTCTTGTCCATTGGGCGCGGCCATTTAACGTGGGAGGCAGGAGGGGAGAGGGGTGAGTTTATTAGGGTTATGAGGGGTTTAAGGTGGGTTAGAGGTTTGGGTAGGGACGTGAGGTGTGTGAATAGATGACGTGACGGACGTGAGAGGACATGATGAGGACGTGAGCACAGACCCAGGGTGGGATGTGCAGGCTGTGGTTGTTTTGCCTGTGAAGGATTGCTTTGCTGTTATACCGTATTTACAGAGGAAAACTTTGGAAATATTTTGTTAATAACATCCTCTATACTGACTGAACTGGTAGTCAGCAGATTTAGAAACGATAAAAATATCATATTAAATGTACTCTACACTACATGCCACTAAATACTATAGCTTGGAAAAATACTAGGAAAAACAGTAGTTCCAGCGGCTGAGGTTGTGCATGGAGTGGGAATATATTCAAAGTAGATAAGGGCCCACATCATTGCTGTAGAGAGTAAAAATACACCAGATAACCCAACCCTGACCTCATCCCCCTTTTTCCACCCTGCTCCTCCAGTACCCAAGTCCCCAGCCTAATCTACATCTAACATCTCCATAATGCAGTGACACTGGGCGACCTGTTGCCTGCCGGTGACCCGGGTAGGGCCTTACTAAGCCGGGTGAGTGGAGGCACTGGAGGAAAGCCTACCCCAAGCATGGCCTACTGAGTACTCCAGGTAGAATCACTTCTGACAGGTCTCCCTCCTCCAGGCCCCCAGCCTGTCAGATACAGGCCTACAGGGAGCCCTTAACATCCTCCACAACACACCCCATCTAGGCTATGAATAGATGTAGGCCACTAATGTTAACACGTTAAGGGCCGCATGTGGCTAAAAGATGACTTTTGCCGTCATGATGCACCAATGTACAGCTGATGTAGCCCTGGCGAGTCAACCCGAAGGGTCGGCATGATGCACCAATGCAGCCCAAGCGAGTTACTGACCAGAGCTGTATTCATGCATCATGGCGACCAAGGACATGAGGCGTTAAGGTAGTATGTCTCCCTTAAAGGGTTAACAAGTTAAGGACCGCATCGTGCTTTACTTTGCTATGCCATTTGCAGTCGCGATGCATGAATACAGCATTGGCGCGTATCTCATCAGGGCAAAATCCATGCATCTTAATTATTAAGTACTGATCCTACAGGAATGATACATTCCCGAAGGATCGGTATGCTGTATTGATGCAATCCTGGTGAGTAGACAAGAAAGGGCATAGCACATCAACGCATTATGCGACCCTTAAAAGGGTTAACAAGCTCCAATGCCTGCAGCCGAATAGAAATACTCCCACGGTGGCCGCGGGTTGTGACCTAATATGCCTGGATAATTGAACGGTGTGCCCAGCTAACAAGTAGGGAAGTTAAGTATTGCGTTTAGGTTTTTCTAGATCTCATGCAGCGTATTGTCACTGTAAATGGGAGATCAATGCTTCCACTATATTAAGGATCAATCTGATATAGTCTTTCCGTGTGTCTGTTGGTACTGTCTATTTCAATATGCATTAGGCAATAGGGATAGACTTTTAAGTATGTCAAAACCACGAAGCGCCACACAATACATTATCGAACTCAGTATATAAGCTAGGTCTAACGATGTGCAATGCATTAATACAGCACATCTCCGCGTGGTGGTAAACCTCCCATTGAAAGGCAATGTAGAGAATCGCAGCGGAGAATTCCTGGAAAGGTATAGAAGATGTTGTAGCATCTGTGTAATAAGATGACTGCCTCGGGTAGAATAGGGGAACGGAACTGTGCATCAACGTTTCAACAAAAGGGTTAAACGTCAGGACTGTCTCTGTTTATGACAGAATAAAGCTACAGTAAAACCTTCAGCGACCCCTCATTAGTCTCGCACTGATGTGGTAGAGGCCTGCCGCGCATGCTCCCGGCGGGAAATTTGCATAATTAGCCAGTCCTGATGGGCCCTAATTGGCCGACGTAGGGCGCATGCGCCGCTGTGATTGATCAACGTCAATTTACGTCCTCTGAATAAACTTTGTAATTACACTTGTTTGGTGGAATTGTATAGAAATAAGTCTGACGGGCTAAAAGGGGTCCTGGTGTGCCTGTGGTGGGGCGGTAGGGGGTATCAGGAGGGGGTATTGGGAGTAGAATGGTTCTGAGGTAAATGATGTTACCACGTCATGAGAGGTACGTCACAGAGAGAGGCTTGTATATGCCCCCCCCCCTTGTGTAGGCGGCCATTGTCAAAAAGTTACTGTACTCTACTACCGTAAATTCTCGCGTATAAGCCTAACTCGCGTATAAGCCGCACCCCTAACTTTGACAAATTATATAAGCCGCAGAGGGGGTCTGAATATTGCGATTTTGGTACTGTAGTATGCTAACAAAAACTCTCGTATAAGCCGCACCCTATATAGGCATGTTTGGTATCAAAAGAAAGCTGAGTCTGACCCGCGTACAAGCCGCGGCTTCTACGCGAGAATTTACGGTAGACAGCATTGGTTCAATGGCATTAAATTACAACGCCATGGAGCATGCGTGGTACGTCCAACATGACTGGCAACCCATGGTATTTATACTATGCTATAGGTAAATGGATATCGACAGGAAAATAAATCTTATTTCTTCCGGCCGGCCAGTATTCGTCCAAAGCTAAAGACATATATACCTTTAGCTTTATCTCACATGCACTTAGAGGTAGTATCGTGTTGAAGTATACAATTGATAACAAACCATAATGGTGTCATAATTTTTGCCTTTGCCATGTAAGCAATAGTTGCCTAGTCATGTAAGAAATGGTAGCCCACCGATCCATATCAATACAAGTGAGGATTTTATCTAGGGTAACAAATGTACAGCGTTACAGGACGTTCACGTCAAAGGCAGACGACAATCGTCAACAGGCGGCCGTTAACTGGTTCCCGCCATGTCTCCTATGAATAATTACTTCCGTGTCGCTGGTACCCAGCCTTCACAACCGTCTTGGTGGTACCAGCAGCGGAACCCGCCGCCGCTGGGGAACCAGTGGAGCGACGACAGCGCTATCACTTAGAGCGGCATTATTCAGAACTAGGGAGGCGCGTGAAAAGGCGACGGTGGGCCGGGCACCACTACATCATGCCACGGGGCGGGAAATTGAATCCGCTCTTTCTGTAATCATCGCTCGTTCGTTATTGGACTGCCAATCACTGGGCCTACCCCTGCCTGCCAGCCGCCGGGCAGAGGCATGGCCATGGTGGGGAGGGAGGGAGGAGCAGCAGGAGTAGGGCGTTGGGGTTGAAGGAGGAAAGTTTAGAATCTATTTTCGAAATGCCTCCTAAATCATCGATTAAAATCATACTGGCATTGAGCATGCTGAGGAATGGGGAGCCCACTAGAGAGGGCGGAGGAGGGGGCCTCGGGGGATGTGACACACGCTCAGGGCCTTAAGCCAGAGCTGGGGAACGTTCACAAAGCACAGCCCCTAATGTGGGACCTTTATCAAGATCCCCACCCTCACCCACAGACACAACCTTGTGGCTATTCTGGGCAGATTTGACCGAGAGGCGTGTATATATGTGCATGGGCGAGGTCATGTTTCACCACTAAACCCAAAGACCCCCACCATCTAACCGGTGACGTCACTTGTTAACGTTGCCGCGGCTATTTGACAGTAAAAAAACTACTGGGTACTGGGGGTGGGGGGAGGGAGGTGAGGGGACGTGGCTGTGAGTGGGTGAGTGGGGACGATGCTGGTAGGTGGGGCGGTGATTTGGCATGGAGGCGAGAGAAACATGCAACAGAGTGCTGTGGAGTGAGGAGACTTGGTAAGCGGAGACGTGGAATTAAGAAGGCGCGGCTTCCAAGAGGGCTGCCAAGTAAGGTTTAAACCTTTAAGGGCCGCGTAGTGCCTTCATGTCCTCCTGTCATGATTCATGAATGCAGGCAGCCCTGGCGAGTCTAGGCGCGAGGGCGGCATCTAAGTATCATATCGACTATTTGGGAGTGTATCAACATCGTAGGATCGGCATGATGCTTGAATGCAACACTGACAAGTTAATCGCTGCATTCATGTATCATGACGACCATGGGTTTAACACAACACATTAACGCCCGATGCAGCCCTTAAAGGGTTAAAGTCTGCTAATCGTATCAGTCCGCCTGTCACTACCAACCAGTCCTTACCCCTCACCCGACTCACGCACACCGACACCACCTCATGAAATCCTAATCTACAGATTTCCAATTCACTGGTCCTACAGTCTCCTCTTTCCTATTAGTGCTCTATTAATACACACGAGTTCCTTGTAGGTGGGAGTAGACGTGCTGAGGTCTGGGTGAATTCGTGTTGCAGTATCCAGTGACAGGGTCCACTTTTCATATACTACTTATACTAGACAGTTCTAGTGATTGGTGTAGTGAGCGGTTCTATTAGGAGTCGCCGTCCTTTAAAATACAGCATAGAAAACCGTGCATTCCCAGTATAAATTACACTACAAATTGCCTCGAGGTTGATGTTATATTACACTTGTATATTACAGTCCTTACGACGTTAAAATGTCTACAATGTATATCACTATGGTCGAGATCCCGATTGATATGAAGGCTACAGAAAAGCAATAGAAAATGGAACCACGACATTCCTACAATACCTGATTAACACAAGCACACTGATAGTCCAAATGCTTCGAGCCTTAGTCTGTAGTGGCTATCCCAGGTTAGTCATAGAGATATTGGTCAAAAGATTATCTGTGCACCCTCTCCACACTAAGTCACTATATGGCCTATGGCAGTTCATGCATAAAACACCCAGTACCAACCGAAGACTGCCAGTTCCCATTAACGGTTTCCTGAGAGTACAGTCTACATATCAGAGTCAGATATCCAGCGGCAATAAATCCTGGGGCAATCAGGGCCTTGGTCGTTAGTTATCCACCCCCAGACCAGCGCTCCCAGTAAGTGGACTGTAGGTATATACTGGAGGTATAAGGCAAAGAAGGCTTGTTTCAGGTAACATGGGAGAGAAATCTAGGGTCGGAAGGACATAATATCTCTAAAAAAAGTTATCATTTTTTTAAACATGAATGTACTAGCCAGCCTCTCTGTATACCGTAAATTTGACCAAAAAAGGCAAAATATGAAATTTCTTGTATGGAAAAAGTAGGATCGGACCGGTTTAGACAAGCTCGGTCGGTGACCTGAAACAAACCTCTTTTTTTTGGCCTAACCATGATACAGACCCTAACGTGTCATTATACCACCACTCTTCTTTTATTTTAGTTATTTCCTTACTGACCACAAAAAGGTTAATCAATAGAAAATATCTCATGTGTACTTATAATAGTTTTAAACGGGCATGGAATCATTCTCACGGGACCAGTAGGCCTGTCTGCGGAGACATTAAGTCTCCACATCACCACTGACATAATCAAACCCTTGAGCTATGCTCTGAAGTTTGATGATCAATCAAAGTCGGTAACGATTTCAATTTACGTCCACTCGTCACTGCAGATACTGTCATTAACCCTGTAAGGGCCGCATAGTGCTTTACTGCGGTAGATGTCCTTAGTCTCCTTATGATGTAGGGCTGGTGAGTAACTCGGCATACATCATGGCGACCCTTCCGGAGTGTATCAACCCCGTAGGATCGATCGGCATGATGCTTGAAAGCAGCCTTGACGAATTACTCGCCAGGGCTGCATTTATGCATTATGACGGCAAATGTCATAATGCATTAAAACCACTATTCTGGCCTTAAAGTGTTAAGGTCTACATCCGGGGCACGTCGGCGTCCCGTGAGCTGCTCATTCCGGGGTCTTCCAGGAGGGAGCAGCTCATGTGTGTGTCCGGTCTGCAGGTAAGCCGCACCACGCCGGCCAATACATGAGGCACGGCGCAAGTAAGTGGTACAACCCTGCAGGTCACTCTCAGGACACCACACCTACTACTTGGTACAGAAATTACAATGAATCCCTAAAAAATAGGAAAAGTGGCATATATACCCGCCTCTTACAATTCCATCTGATGTGATAATACAAGGTTCGGCGTCAAGGTTCTCCCCTCAATGTTCTGTTTAGTCTCAAGAATGCAATGGACCATCGTCACCCTTTCCCGAATATACAGTCCCCCGCTCTATAATACAAAATATATACAAGACAATGCCCCCAAGCACCCTCCCTTTTCTCCTCCAGCAGGCTTCCTTCACCCCTATCCACCCTGGATGGACCCCCTCCGCGTCCTCTACAAGGCAGGCACATCTCCTGTCCCTCCTAACCACCCCCCCCCCCTACACCCACAAGGTATTATGCCGCTCCCCCTCCCCCGAACCACTGAGCAGACACGAGCAATTTGCTCTGAGCAATTTGTGGCGAGCAGCCATCTTGTGAGTCAGTCTGCCACGAGGGAAAAGGAACCCTGCTTTGTGCGGGGTAGGCGGGCCGGGGCCGGACGGAGGGTGAAGGCTCTATCATATGGAATTAGTCGTTGGGGGGAAGGGGTGGGTGGGAGGGGGGTCAGGAGGGATGGCTCCAGCCTGATATTATGGAGGAGTTGAGGCCATGGAGGGGCCACCATATGGTGGGGCGTTGCTATATGATACTGCTGATTTGCGGGGGAACCTTCCTAAAGGGTTGCATATTGTGGTGATGTATACCATGTGTATGGGCTACACACACAGAAAAGTGAGAGTCATTGTCGTGAGGGTAGTTTTAGCGACAATGACTCTCACTTTTCTGAGGGTGTACATGTACATACTAAGAAATATAAAGAATTCTGATTATCTATGCGTTAAAAAGGGAAAGGTCCCAACAATGGGGTAGTAGATGAAGGAGATGTACCCTCTCCAGATGGCATATTAATTTGGTTAATATTTTCATTAGAGTGATCTTAGCAGACACTGTGCAGGTTGTCAGTCCTGGGCCAGCTGTTCTGAATACATTAATACAATATTTGTTCTTTGTAGTATACCAGGTGTGTCATCTGTCTGTAGCCTATATTTTACATTGTTATGCCAATGTCAGCTGTATCCCCCACATGTTTAATCATCTGTCTTAGAGACACTAAGTACAAACCCATCCCATAATTATATAGAAGGAAAACAGCCGGTAAGATGGATCAGAGTACCAGCACAAGATCAACACAGATAATATGCTTTCCGCTAAAGGCTAAAAATATAGTAGACTCCTATCAATTCATTTATGTGCGTATCTCTACATCTTACATCTACCTTCATGACACACCAGAACCCTGAGATCAGTGACGAGATACTGGGTGGTACTGTACAAGACAATGTGGGCGCTTTAGGTCCATTATGTATCAGATATAGAGTCAGATACTCCAGACAAGGCCAAACACGGAGCCAAGATTAATCAATACATTACTCTTTTTTATCTCTAAACCCTAAAACAAAACCATTAGATCAGGCTCAGTGTCGATATACCGTTGTACAAGACAGTGTCAGTGTACCAATGTAAGATATATATGTCCTCTATAATAATGTTTTAGCGATACAGTTAGAGACCCTACCTACACACAGGCACTGCTTAATGCCTTAGTCTACATGCTGCCTGTTGCTTCTGACCTCATTTTAGTTGAGCAACAACTGAGCAGCTCACCATGAACATTGACTTACTCTGACACCATCTGTTGCGCGTGGAGCAGGGCCCCCTGGGGGAGGAGGGGTGAGCAGTGTTCACGGGGAGGCCAACTGGAAGGAATACCACCAGGGCATAAACCCAGCTTACCTCCAGGACATATCAGGACCTGCCAAGACCAGGCAGTCCGGGTGGGGAACTAAGGCTATGATACTCTACCTCCACCCCCCCTCCACCCCCCACACACATACACACCCCACCGGCATCACCTACCACCTAGGTTGGCTCTCTACCACTCCAGCCTTAGGCCAAGGAGGAGGGGGGGGGGAGATGCCTTTTTGCCTGGAAGTAAAAAGCTCTGGTTGCCATGGAAACCATTAAGCCGCTTTCCTTGGATGAGGATGATGGAGAAGGGAGGAAATGTATTTGGTCGTCAGTCGGCAGCCGTGGGGACGAGCGAAGGGCGAAGGGTCAGTGGGGTGGGAGGGTGGGAGGTAGGGGTGGGGAGGGTCAGTGAGGTGGTGGGGCCACGAAATGTACAAAGGTGCATTTCAGGCAACCCGACCTCCAGACCCGAACCTAGCTACATAACAGGGCCGACCTCAGCCTTTTTTTAAAAATCCATTTTCAAGGGATTAAAATTGTCATAGAGAATGTGATACATCCACAAGTCAACATTGTGTTCAGTATTAAAGTCACCAACGTGATTCGCAAGTGGAAATCACGCAACTAGATTCATAAACTACTTTCTGGGCTAATTTTTCAAAATGAAAATGAAAATTGAAGAAAAAAGATTCGACCTACCTACCCTAAATTCCAGACCATAGTGCCTGTAACACACCCTTTTCTTGGCCTAGGGTGGTGGAGTGTGGGTGGGTGGTCAGTTGGGTGAGAGGTTGTGGTGGGAGGGTGAGTGGTCACGCAGGGAGCTGATTGCTGCGTGATTTCAGGGAGTGATGGTCATCCCTGCAGTATGACCTGAGGACAGCGGTCAGTCCTGACTCCTAAGGTCACCTACTATTCAGCTTAGACGACGACCACCACTTCAAGGTCAGATGAAGGTCATTAGAACTGCCCAAGGTCAAATAGCGGTCATCTCAGGGTCAGTGGGTACTGGGGTGGATCTGCGCACTGTCCGGTTAGTAAACAATGTTGTGGTCAGTCTAATGTCAAAGGTCAAGTCCAAGGCCAGAGGTCCAGAGCACGCATTAACACCCAAAGTCACCACATTTAATGTTATTTAATTATCTTTCCCTCGAGAGGGATCTGCGTGGCCGTCTTGATTAAAACCTGAGCCAAGGTGTTTTTGACACTGTACAGGAAAAAGAGGCAGACTTTGCAAATGGATTTCTTCTCTCCGTTCTGGTGATTAATTTCCAGGAGGAACGTGTGATTTTATACTCGGTGCCAGACAGGTAAAGGCTGTTATTAATGTACAGGGGCACCGTAATGTCACTCAGATATGCCACTCACTAGTGTTGGGCTGCCTAATCGTATAGATGTCGCATTTCTATAAGCAGCATATACAATGAACTATGGGACTTTCACCCAAAAGTTTATAACTGCATAAGGAAAGATGCTGTGTACACAAGAATGTACAATTACAGAATCATGCGCAATTAGCTGCTCCCTATTCTAAGGCAACATCTTATTTGAAAATCGATCTAATCGCAATTATCTGTATAATCAACTTCAAACGCCACTCTCATATATATGGGAAATTCCCCTAATTAGCATATACAAATTGCTTTACGCGTAATTCGGCTGCCACAGTGTCCCCTTCCTATATAGCATACGTCCAATGTTCTATGCATACTCAGTAATACTGTGAACGTTTTACGGTACAAGCCTAACAAGACCTGCAACAGTCACCGACCAACAGCCAACACAGCAGGCCAACCAAACACAAGCTGCAACCAAATTTGCTTTCTAGTCAGTGTCGCCAATTACCAGGAAAATTCCTGGCACCGTTGCCATGGCAACCTAGACAGAGTGGAGGCAGTGGGGGTTGATTCCTAGTGGACGTGAGAGGTGTGCTGACGATTGTGGGGGTGTGGTGTTGGAATACAATACTGTTCCTACCTACAGGGCGGCAGAGAATAGAGACACTGGAGGAGCTGGGTGCATGGTCAGGAGGAGGGTGGCTAATGAGGGTGAGGGCACAGGAGGAGGTGTAGGATTAGCAGGAGGAACATGGGGCGAGGTGACCACTCTGCTTATAGCCCTGTCTCTAAAGACCCGGCCATCAGTACTGACCCTAAGTGCCCCCTGCCCGTCTCCCTCTCAGGTCCTTCCTTCTATGATGGCAAGGTTATGCCGTGAATACTAACTAGGGGACACAACATAGACCGCTACCTCTCCTTTTGTGTACACCCCAGACCTCCAGAAGTATGGACCACACACCTGGCTACCCCCCCCCCCCTGTGTACACCCCAGACCTCCAACAGTATGGACCCCACACCTGACTCCCTCCCACTGTGTATACAGTACACCCCAGACCTCCAACAGTATGGACCCCACACCGGACTCCCTCCCCCTGTGTACACCCCAGACCTCCAACAGTATGGACCCCACACCTGACTCCCTCCCCCTGTGTACACCCCAGACCTCCAACAGTATGGACCCCACATCTGACTCCCTCCCCCTGTGTACACCCCAGACCTCCAACAGTATGGGCCCCACACCGGACTCCCTCCCCCTGTGTACACCCCAGACCTCCAACAGTATGGACCCCACATCTGACTCCCTCCCCCTGTGTACACCCCAGACCTCCAACAGTATGGACCCCACACCTGACTCCCTCCCCCTGTGTACACCCCAGACCTCCAACAGTATGGACCCCACATCTGACTCCCTCCCCCTGTGTACACCCCAGACCTCCAACAGTATGGACCCCACACCTGACTCCCTCCCCCTGTGTACACCCCAGACCTCCAACAGTATGGACCCCACATCTGACTCCCTCCCCCTGTGTACACCCCAGACCTCCAACAGTATGGACCCCACACCTGACTCCCTCCCCCTGTGTACACCCCAGACCTCCAACAGTATGGGCCCCACACGGTGACACCTGACTTGCACATTCACTAAAGGCATAGATTTCCTGAAAAAGGCATTCCCTTCACACGTTTCCTAAGGCATAGACTAATGCAGGAGGTCCCAAATCTCCAGAATGACTTCATCCCCCACAGACACATGAAGTGCTAAAAGTTCCCTGGCAGTAACTCCATGTTATAAGAGGAGGCCCACTAGGTAGTCGGGAGATGTGAGATGGCTGCCTCCCTGACCCCGACACCTTGGCTGAAAAGACCTCTCTCTGCAATTCAATACCGGGCGATAATTGGCTAACGGGCATTGTGACTGTCAATGGGCACAGGAGAGGCGCTAGAGGAAGTCAACAGGGCCCTGTTGCACAAACCATAAGGACTATATTCTACTAGACACTACCCAAGTATCTTCTGTGGTATTTTTGTAACCTTCATATTAATATCTACAGTTAATAAGGGTGATGTTTCACAGCTATTCATACACGTGCAAAGAGGTGGTTGATTAATGCAAAAATATTGGTTTGCTAATTAGCTCTATATATATGCTGCGACGCGCCCCTGTGCAGAGAGCCATACAAGACTGAGGAGGTGCAGAAGAGGGGACGAGCACCAATACCCCAGCCACATCGGCCTCCATATCCCAGAATTCATTCGGCGCGCAATTTCCTGTGGTAGCCATTAATACCTTGCTGCCCCATTGGCGGCGCTGCCGTCGCCTGGCGGAAGCGGAAATGGCACCTGTTTAACCCTCTAAGGACAGCAGAGTGCTATAAAGCATCATGCCCTTTATCGTCATAATGCATGAAAGCAACCCTGGTGAGTAACTCGCCAGTGCTACATTCAACCACCAAGCAGATCCTACGGGTCTGATACATTCCCGAAAGATCGTCATGATGCATAAATGCAGCCCTGCAGAGTAGATAGGCTGAATCCATGCATCATGACGACAGAGGAGATAGCATAGTAAAGCACTTTGCCGCCCTTACAGTGTTAGGTGCAGGGTATGCTGGCGGGGCGCCATCTTGTGGTCGGCAGATCACGTGACAGCGTGTCAGCAGGGACGAGCACTCAGACGGCAAGGGATTTTCATCTCTACGTACTTTTACCTTTTACACTTAAAAGAAGTTTTTCTTAAGTTTTTCTGGAGATTGAGCTGGTATTTTGGATTCAGTGTGACTCTACTCTTCGTCCCACATCATCTTAGACATCAGTAATTATTGTCCTGCTTCTTTCCAACCTTAGGTAATGGTGTCTTGGCTGGTTTCAATAGTGTACCTGTCTGTTCTCATATTTTCACGAGCCAAGTATAGGCCGTTACTATCGGAGTGAGAAAGCAGATAAGTGAATCCCAGGCCATGCACCTACTTTCTGCATCCCAGATAAGATAAGAATAAAATAAAATCAGCCCCCTCCACTCTAAGAGATGTCGACGACCGTGAGGAGTAGAGTGCCTGTCTATTGCTCCAACGGTGCCTTTCCAGATAACACGATTCCCAATCTACAGTCCCTCTGCTCCCGATATCAGCCTACCGTGGAGGAGAAGCCCTGGAGGACATCCCTCCCCACCCCCACCCTCCCCAAGGCCCACCCTCGTCAACACCGTCTAACATGGGGCCTAAGTGGGGGCCTGTCAGAATCAGCCGCTGAGGCCCAGGGCTCAGAAGCCATATTTTAATCATGCTATCATGCATTATTCATTGCTGACGTCTTGTGACTGTAATTGGGTAGAATTCGTACCTCGTAAACATTACGATGGCCAGGGCTTCTGAAGTAGAGATTGTAAGTAGTATCTGGAAATGGCAATATGCACATGGACAAATCTTCGTATCCTATCATTTCTGCAAGAGTTTCCAAACCCATTAAGAACAGCATACTGCACTTGTAGTCATGAACCGCTAGTGGTGCATCATGCTGGCTTTTCGGCTCAGTATGCACGTCATGATGCATGCATCATGATACATTTATGCATCGTGCCGACAACAGGTACAGCACATTAAAGAACTATTCTGTCCCTAACACTACCAGTGTATCTGTACAATCCCACTGCACAGAGTGTACAGGGAGGCTGTTTGGGGCTCCCGTCCTAAATAGAAGAAACTTAATTCAGCACAAAATCCTGGATTTTGATGCAGAATAAGCCGTTGCAAAAGCAATCAGCAGAGCCATTTTCCCAAGGTTCTGAACATCTTTTTCCCCTAAATCACTTTTTAATGCCGCCATCGTTTTCTCTGGCGCAGACCGAGATCCTTATTTCTACTTTCAGTGGTTTAAGAAATGTTTAAAATGACACGAAATTAAGAAATGAAGGGAAGTCGGTCCTATCTTGACCAGCACAGATTTTGAAGTAAGGAGCAACTAAGATGTTCTTCTTCCCTCACTCCCCACTCGCAGACATTCACTCTCCTCCCCGAGCTCTTACCACTGTGCCTTAAGGCAAGGGCCCTTCCTCCAGCAGCGTTAATTCCACGGGGCTGCTTTCAAGTGGGTCCCACATTTCGATTCGCGCCCTGTCCTGAGGCCAAATTTGATTTGGCGTCGGCGCCCAAGGGTGGGGTGTGGGTGTGAGGGAGATATAAGGGGTGAGTGGTGGTCGACAAGTTGTCAGTACACGCGGGGGGTGGGCAGCTACGTCCACACGTCTTGTGAGAAACTCACGTCGGCCTTTGAGTTGCTCCGAGCTAGTGGCATGATAATAAAGGATCTACCTTAATGTAATGTACAGAGATAGTTCAGGAAAGGCTCTGGTTCTGGCTTCTTCCACAGAGACGTGGCAAGCTGTTTCAATGTGGGGGGATTGGGGGGGGGGGGGGCAAGGGAGGGGTTCCGGGCCAATTTTCACCTTTTTCGAATTGACCTTTTAGGTTTGACCCTTTTTATGGCTGGTGAAAAGTGGAGGGGTTGCCACACCGCTGATATTTCATGGTTTAACATAAACTTCAGTCTCCTGTCAGAAGACGCATGTACTCATCCTTGTCAACCATGACGATGTATCTATGTTAAAGTGTAGCAAAAGTTACATTGCCTGGACTTGTTTTTGTCCAGTCAGCAATTCTCGTTTCCAGACAGATGGATGAGAAGAGGATTGAGTAAAACAGCAAGCAACGAGATGAAGATTTACATCCCCTCACGCTGAGAAAAGTCTTCCTTGAATGACACCAACTAGTATTCAATTTGTGCCTTATCCATTAGTGTCACCAGTTTGTCTTTACAACTTTGACACTCTAGACGATTAGCTATAGGGTAAATATGTATCATCATTTTACTTCCTGCCACCATTTAATCCTTCTTAATTTGAAAGATTTTCTCCTGCGTAAAAGCCCCCTTTTCTAGTCCTTTAAGAGCCGCGTGGTGCTTGAAAGCACTATGCACCGTTGTCGTTATGATGTATGAATGCAGCCCTGGTGAGTATCCGTACAGGGGTTGATATAGTCCCAAAGGGTCAGCATGATGCACCAGTGCAGGGCTGAGCTTGTACTATTTGCACCATGTTGGTTTATCATGACGACACACGTACATGAAATGTGCCATCCTTAAAGGGTTATTAAGCTTTCCTCCAGCACGCGCAGTATACAGCTTACAGGAAGGGAAGGTGACAGGTGGCATGTCACTGCACACAGCCATGTCAGGCTACTGGAGGCAGGTGGCAGCGGCAGGAGGAAGGTGCTTATAGCATGACATACATCACTGAGACTCTCTGCGTAACCCTTTAGGGACGGCATGTTGTCTTCTTTTGTCGCCATGATGCGCTAATGCAGCGCTGACGAGTAACTCACCGCGCACTGTCGGTGCATTATGTCGACCCATCAGAGTCGGCATGATGCATGAATGCAGCCTCGGCAAGTTACTTGCCAAGGCTGCATACATGCATCATGACGACATAGGGCATTATATTACTGCATTAATGCACTATGCCATCCTTAACGGCATAAAACAGGTACAAAAAGCTGCACACGGGTTATGTGGCTGCACGCGAGCCTCCCATCAATGGTGCCATCTTCTTCATGCTGGGACGCAATAGTGTAGCACTGGGAGACACTAAAGTCAATCATCACCATGCAGAGTGCAGTCAATGCCTTGGTCCATTCCAATATCAGAAATACTCACACTATAGAATATTGGATTTGTCCATTTTTTGTAAGGTGCTCTTTGCGGAGGCTGTCTGGTTAAGGGGTCAGATCAATGGGATATAACGTCGTCCTTGGTACGGCCATTGCCTTCCACTTTCTATTCCACTCATCTCCTAATATCCTGGGTCCATGTCTTTATCTGTTCTTTCCCCTTCCACTACCCCCCCCCCCCCCCCCCCA
Source organism: Harmothoe impar (assembly GCA_947462335.1). Taxonomy (NCBI): domain Eukaryota; kingdom Metazoa; phylum Annelida; class Polychaeta; order Phyllodocida; family Polynoidae; genus Harmothoe; species Harmothoe impar. The sequence goes on from OX381721.1 coordinate 49,512,138, forward strand.
TTCTCAATAAAGGTACCCCCTCCCTTTCTCTCTCTCCCTGTGCCTCTCTCTCAATCTCTCCCCACTACTGTTCTATTATACCAAGTGCTGGCACAAAGGGCATGTATCTTCATCAGCCAATACTGCCTCTCAGGACTGTAGTTTATCAGACAAAGTAGCATACAGTCATTAGGAGGGGCTACCATCAGGCGGCCTCAGGAGGAGGACAGCGCTAGATGTACAAAATGTCGTCTGCTTCTCATTGTTGTCTGCTTCTCAATGTCGGCTGCTTCCCAAGATGCATCACTTCAGAGGACAGTAAACATAGGGGTCAAAGAGGTCGACTGCAGCGGCAGCGCCATGGTGGCAGTAGCAGCGGCAGAGATGAGAACTAACAAATGTGGCTGCTACATAACTGGTTACCACAAATCAGTACCTAGTGGGGGAGAGGAGCTATACATTCTGAGGCAACCAGCGGAACATTAGGGGACAAGATGGCGGCCAACATGGGATGATTAGTTACAGTGCTATATAGCAATACACGTCCCAGTGGGTCTCCTACAGGCATCACTTCTGCTTTCTTCTGGTGTATTTATGAGACAGAGACACGTTCCCTATCTCCCCTGTGTACATTCCCTCACGTGCACCTTTTATAATATACCTTCACTTTTGTGGTTGTATATACAGTATTTGGCCTCTGCCTTTACTGAAAGTATTCCCCGATGGTAGAATGTAAAACTCATCCATTGTGAACTCCATCAACAAGGAAGGAAATTCAACTCATTCTGATCCCCTTTAAAATGTTAATTTAGTATTCGCCCCTTGTTTCGTTGTGGCACCCATGTGGATAGTGCTATGTGTCTTAGTCTGGGTCTTAGTCCTCTTCATTTCCCTCTAAGACATCACAGTACAGCCATTTTCCCTTAGTATGCATCGTATGCTCCTAATATATAGGCCTCACATTCGAATGCCGTTTACATCTTAGGCACTGTTAAACATCCATGGTTAAGCTAAACACCATATTTCACACCATTATACTTGTCTCTGTATCACAGACATAGCTAAAATAATGGTGTGGTAGAAACTGCACAGAGGCGCCGGGACTAAATTTTGTATATGGAGACGGGTAATGTGTGATGTGGATAGGAGAGCAGAAAACAATACTCGTTTCTCCCCTTCGTCCACAAGAGATTTCTTGTAGTCCGGGTCTTTGAGTACAGCCTTATATTAGACTGTACTGGGACTGGGTGCTGTCCTTCAAAGTCTCTCTATGAAGACGCCAAGTCTGGGGTCCAGTGTGGTTTTAATGTGTATCAGGCATACATGGTGGCCCTACATAATGACTATCCACATCAGAAAGGTTATAAAAACCAACTACATAAAATGTGCACTGTTTAGCTCATGTCGGCGTAAAGATGGTTTATCACCCTGGGCTGGGGTGCAAGGTGCTCCCTGGAGGACCCTCCCACACGGCCTGCAAACTGGGGGGCCTTTCCTCCAGACACCTATACATCATACCGCCACGTGCTTACCCCTCCTGTGTCGGGCCCGACTCGTGTATTGTTCACCTAGACACCTAACTAGGTGCTTTGTCAAATACAGTAGAGGTATACTTGGGTATGCCTGTCACATCCCTACCGGTAGCAATTGGTGAATCTTTAAAATGGAGATTCATAGTTGTGTTCTTTAGCGGCATACCTTTCTGAAACCTTGAGTAGAATTCTATGAGTCTTTCTAATTGATATCTGAAGGAATGAGCTTCAGCTATTCAAGTTCGTACTATGCTCTTATGACATAGGCAGTGTGCCACTACCTTGATATTTGTTCATTTACACATTTTACTATATTTATCTTAATCTAAATTCCACCACTGTTCCAGTTGGAGGTTCTTCTTTATTGAACTTGGAATTAGATATGCCTTCTGTATATGGAGGGGCAACTTGAATTCGTAGCCAGTGCAATGCCCCACAACCAATAGATATACAAAGGCCTCTTTCTACTGAAACATTCAACTTACTGGCAGAAAACATAGTTCAATACATGTATGTAACTTCAGCAAGAATAAGCAGGAATTCCTTTCCTACACTACCGGCAACTGTAGACCATCTGCTCCTATATTAGTCTGTCCATAGTCCATCATTGTCTAATTTTTCCATCATCTGCTCCCTCTCCACCCTTCCTGCCTCCATACCCCTACCGTTGTCTCCTCATCAGGGCGGCCCTGAACCTGTGCCGGCGGCCCTAAGCCCCGCCCGGCTGCCGTCTGGAGCAGCTTCCTTAAGCAGCTCTTACCGCGAGCTGCTCAGCAGCATCTCGGCGAGCAGCTCAACTATACCCTGTCCCACCGCAGTGTCCTATACTCAGTGCCCAAGGCCATGGGCTGCCTCGACAGCTTCTGGGCGTCAGTATGCTCCCTTCGATCCTGTATACTGGTGATATATAACCTGGATTTGGACTCTGGACTGACTTTTTGATCTTATGAATGTATAATCTCTTGTGCTTAAGCTGCATAATACCACATCTGCTGAATCAAATGTTATTCACTCTGATTTGATGTGAGAAGATAAATAACTCGTAACCCATTGCCTCACCCCCCCCCCCCTCATTATATATCAAGCAAGATGCCCGGAGACACTCTCTAGCAAAGAATAGGTTTACTAGGGTGTAGTGACCCCTTGACAACCCCCCCCCCTCCCCTCTCATTCTTATAACGTCGCCAACCACACAGGCCCCTCCAATTGAATACAGTATGCATGAGGTGGGCAGTAGCTCGCTAGGCGGCGACACCATCGCCACCCAACGGCCACAGCTCCCAAGGCCCGCCATATGCAATGAGCAGATTTCTATTCTGTCGGCGGGGGTGAGGGAGGGGGAGGAAGGGAGGAGAGTCAATGCTACAGCCATAAATTGTGGCACGGCTGGAGCTGATACAACCCCTCTGGGGGGAGGGGGCGCTAGTAATGGCTGATTGAGTCCCAATGTGGTTCAGATTCAGCGAAAACACGGCGTAAATCGCTGACTATATAGAATAGGCTCAACTAGCCCCAGTGCGTAGTGTGACCAAAGGTTGGGTTGGGGGCAGATGGAGATTATCCTAACATAAGGGGTTGTATACTTGGATAAGATGATCTTTGAAACACCTTGTATCGAGATTGTAAATATCGTACTGAGGTAACCTCTGAATTGATATGGTTCAAAGGTGGTTAGGGGCCACATACATAATTATTATTTATATCTCCAAGTCCAGGAAAGCTACAGTGGTATTTGCTGCAGATGGTAAACTACTTCCTGAGTTATATAGTACCCAAAGTTAAACAACATTTCTAAGTATATCCATTGTAACTCACCTTGGGATCAGGATATGGTCAGTGGTTTTGGGGTCTGCAAAAACAAAAATACACCAATGGTAGAGTTGTGATTGAAGTAGCAGCTCATGTGCCTAAAAACTCATGATATTAAAGAGTTTTGCCTGCAATGATTCTTGAATTCGATACTACTATGTTTGCCCAAATATGAACAGCAATTGCAGCCGGTAATCTTCTTTCATATACATGCAAATCAACCACGTCGGACAATGTCTTCTGTAATAAGTATCCACTCCATCACGACCTTGTCTAAGAATACACGAGTCTCGTCTTGAGCTCTATATACCCACAATAACATATTGCTTCATCATCTTTAGACTCTACCCCCCCCCCACCCTCATCCAGTCTACATGACGCCCACGGCCACTCATTCCCTATATACAACCACCATTTCGCTGGTTTCCGCCGCATTTCCTATCAACATATAAGGACAAGATTGGAACCAGCTTCCATCTTGGGCGCCGAAATTAAGTCCAGAGGGCTGGGACGGCCGAAGCTCCTCATTGGTCGGGAGCCCGTCGCCAAGGAGACACAAGAAGCTGTTGCCATAGCAACAGAGGGGGTGGGTATTGTTAGGGCCTCGGGGCTAACACCCGTACAGGATATTGAGACGTCGACGGTCTGCCAAGGCGGGCAACTGGACACGCTTGGTGGGAAGACGTGGGAGGTGAGACTACCCTTAATGTTGGAATGAGTGCTAAAATAGCACAGAGGTAACAGACCGACTGGGCAGAAGAAAACTGATATCTAGTTCTCCATTGGGTCTAGTGTCACTATAATTAGATGGGACTCCCGACTTGACATTGGAAGGGTGGACTATCGTAATTTTTGTAAAACACAAATAAAAGATAATTATGACGATTTAGCAGAAATTGAATTTTCTCTCTTTCAACCCATGCTAATTAAATGTGACATCTTTCCCTTATACAGTCCATTTAAGACATTACCTAGTGCCTAGATGAGCTAGGCCACATGTTGGTCCTTGATTGTATTTACATAGCGGCAATACAAACTAAATGCAATAAAGGCCAGCACAATATTTTCAGAATTAATTCCCATGCAATAAGGAACCAGGGATAACCACCTGCTGTGTAGCACCTAATTACATGTGGCACAAGTAGTGCCTGCTGTCTGTATGTGTCCCAGGAGAGGGGGGCAGGTGGGGACTCCGTCTTGTCAGTAACATGGGTGATCAGGGCGGGGGAGGGTAGTAGCTGTACTTCTCCTTATTGTCACATAATTGAATGTGTCTTTTGTACGTCCTACATAGTTTCCAGATGTGGGTTTCTGTATTAAAGAACGTGCCACCTGCTTCACGTGTAAGGTTGGTAAAGGGGTGGGTTCTACAGGGGTGTGCCTATACTACAGACAAACACAGTACTAGTAAGATGATGCACCCCGGGGATGTACCCGGTACGATGCTCAGTGTCTGTTATAGTGTCTAGGTTCATGGGCCTGGGTTATTAAGGCTTTAATTTAAATTAAACTGAAGATGTACACAGGAAATACATGCTTTGTAATTTAAACAGTACGTATCCATGACATTATTATAGAGCCTTCTCTATTTTAGTCAATCTCTAATTACTAAATTAAGATGAAAGCTAGAAGTATACTTGGGAGTTATTTCGACATTGACAATAGATCACTTTATTTCTAACCATCCAATGCCTTGTAACAAAGCCTGATATTGTAACTATACTATACTCTTGATTGGTTGACAGGGTGACTTAATGTAAACACACTGGAGTGTCTGGTATCCCTGGTATCCTCCAGGGTGCCATTGCCCCTGTTAAGTATCACCATGTAATCATACACACCTCCCCTGCCGCCCATGTCTGCTGTGTCCAGCAGTGCCTAGATGACCTCGGCCACAGTGAACCAATAATACCCGCCCGGGGGAAGTCATACACTATACCTCTCCCCTGTCACTGATCCAATACCAATATCAATGAGGACCTGTGAATGCATGGACACCCGCCAATATAATGTTGTAGAATAATTCCCAATACCTTTATCTGCAGATATTGGTTCATTGGTACATAATGTATGTGGTATATATGTGGTACACGTTATTGGCTGTATGAGTGTCATGAGCCAAGGACAGGGTAATAATTGTCCAAGGCTGCGTGGGAGAAATGCCATTGTCCAAGGCTTATAACATTTATACAGCTACTAACACGTATCCATATCTGACTTACACTCACAGTAAGAGGGGGACCTATGGACGGCATCAACATACAGCCCGGTAGAAAAATATACAGACAGGCTGTTTATTTTATCCTCGCAGCCAAGGGTGGTATGAATATATATGCTTACATTAAACTGTCAGATGGACAACTCCAGAACAGGAGAAGACACTGAAATCCCATGCATTTACTTAAAATCTTTAGATACCAAGACCATATTGACCGTCCATAGTATAAATGTAATCAGGGAGCTATTGACATGGTACTTTCTGAGCTGTAGTCAAGTTAAGGCGCCCTCTAAGGCGACCAGTCTTAACTGCAGCCCTCCCTGAAATTGGTTCCGATTGAGCTGAGTAGTACAGGGAAATGGGGGTAAAGGCGCAGGGCCCGTGTGGTGATGGGCCGTGAGTGGTCGCCCTCCCACACCGTTACCGCCCTGCCTCCTCCTGCCCCTGACTGAGGTGGTCATTAACCCTTTAAGGACCGCTTAGTGCATGAATGCATCATGCCCTTGGTCGGCATGATGCTGGAATGCAGCCCTGGCGGATAAATCGCCAGGGCTACATTAATGCATTACGCCGACCCTATGGAGTTAATGTCCGCTCCTGAATGCAAGAATTTATCACCGGCGAGTTACTGCAGGGGCTGCATTCATGTATCATGCCGACCAAGGACATGAAAGCAGTATGCGTCCCTCAGTATGCGGGATTTTAACACCCAGCCTACCCCTTCTCCACTAGTGGCTACTCTGAGGTAACCGCTGGACGAGGTAGAGTCCGGAGTGGAGTCACCCACCTGGTCAGTCTAAAGCCTAGATACTGGTAGGCCTATATAGATATTATAGTATTGTTACTAGGCTCTAACCTAGGGGTAAACCAGGACTCGCTTAGGGGAGTCACAGGGCTCTCATTATTGTGCTGACTGCCTTTAGAAAGACAACAAGAAATGAGTAAATACAAGGGAGTCACTCTAATGAGACCGTCCACAACGTACGTCACACCGGAGGGGGTCAGGGGTCTTGGTCAGGGGGGTCAGACTGTGACGTACTTTATGGACGGCCCCATCCCAGTGGGCACGGAACATTGAATCAACATTGATAAGTGGTTGTCAATGTTGATGCAATATTGATTCAACGTTGATTCAACGCTGAACTGGATTTTGTGCCCACTGGGCAAAGGCAAGCCAGGACGCATTTTGAATCCCTCTCATTGTCTTGATGTACTGTTAATAAGATCTACCTCTGTGCATATTTACCATCTGTGTATTGTATCCCAATCAATGTTACTGCTTCTTTAAACCCATGATGATGTGGGAATTAATCTCGATTTGGAGATTCAATGGCGCCACAGTGACAGTATGCTAAATGGCATGGTCATATTAGCACTGGTAACACTTGACAGTCATGTAGTATTATATACAATCAGACAGTGAGAATACAACTTTGAACAACATGTACTCCAAGTAACCTCAGGACATCCTAGATATCCCTGCCCAGCCACCTCCAATGGGGGCCAGACAAGTTATATAACAACTATGTACTGCATGTCTTATGTAGGTGGCCAGTTGGTATTGTATAACGTGAGATCAGGGGACGTGGTCAGCAACGTGATCACTGCTGACACCGACACACCTGTTACCATAGCAACCAGATTACCAGCGTCCCCAGGCTACTTTAAAGGGGCTGACCAGCAGGATCAAATATGCAGCGCGAGCGATCACCTCCGCCCCACCCCTGCCTTCTAAATCTAACCCCCGCGGGCATGTTGCACAATATTGCTAGCGACCTACATTTCAATTCTAGACTCCTTCTACATGTGTTTTGTCGTTTTCAATAGCCAGAAAAGAATTACCAGTTAATTCAACTATATAAGTAGCTTAATTGTCAGCCATAATTAAAGTAAGGAAACAGCCATAATATTTGGCATCACAATGTATTTAAGGTGTCAAAATAGTGCGACATGCCCCTGTCAGTGTCAATAACGACCCTGGATGGCCATCCATGGCTACTCTCCTCCAGTAGGGTTATAAGGGGTGTGTAAACAGCGTGATAAATCAGGCGGCAATGTGAGCGGCATGTCCCGGGGCGGGGCACTATGTGTTACACTGTAGCAGTGCACCCAGGTTGACACACTAACTGCACAAATCACACACGCAGTTGGCCAAAACGCCCGCCGAAACGTTATAGGGGGCCCACTATATGTACCTATCAAGGCACACTACAGACAACATGTATATACATGGATGTAATCACTATTCACTTAATGTTAGCATGATAGGATATGATACCCCGGGGTGGGTACTGGCTCTTTGATGGTAGATACCGAAACATAAACTACAGCCCACACATTCCATGATGTGACAGCCCTCTTATTCTCACTTGATCAATTAACAGCCCCCCCCCCCCATTTTTCTTAGATGTCATCTGACAGCTTCTTGCTTTTGGTCAGTAACGGCCCCCCTTTTTCTTATCTTACAGACGTTCACCGCCACAGCTACCGGGCCCGTTTTGAAGTGGGTACCCAAACGGAGGTCGAGTGCCCCCCGGGGCATGATACTTAGAGGTCCATGTTTATTATTTGTGGCCGTGATGCATTAATTAATACAGAGCCTGCGAGTAACTCGCCCAATAGATGCAATCATTGGCACTGCCGCTGAGTGCACATGTCTATAATACATAGTGCACACATCACATTACTGAAAAGGGCCTACTGCAACAATGGTACATGTGGAAAGCACCAACAAAACTCAGTCCACCTCTGTATCTCGGCATCATCCACCGTGGCCTAATCAATATCAATTCCCTCTGAACACTATCCCCAGTTCTACTCCGCCGATGTCGTGTATTTAACCGTCTTACCAGTGCCTAGCAGAACAAACAACCAAGGATCTGATAAGAGGACTTGCCTGACTTAACAGACTATCGGGGAGTATCATTGCGGGATGAGAGATGGAGAAGGAATGGGGGGAGATATCTCAGTATCAATACTGATAAGACCCGGCTCTGTGGATGGGGGTGTTGGTGGACGTCGGAGGGGCCGCATGCCCAGGTTTAGAGTCTAACTGTAGGTTGTGTTTGTTAGAGGGAGGATCATGGTGTGGGTGCATGGAGGATTTGTGTATTAATGTCTTAGATATGGCGAACCTTTCATACAGGAATAGCAAGGCAAATTGGAGCTGTTGGGAATCGAACCACGGACCTCCTGCATGGTGACAAATGTGCTAACCGTTACACTACCAACCCTTGCCTGACAGTGACACAATAGCCCGCCCCTGCAGGCCTTCCATCACAATGTTGGAATTACTGCTCCCCTACACCAGTAAAGGGAAGGTGTAAATACACCAATGCTTTAAGTATTGGAAAGTTTAGGTCTTTTTGTGTTTTTTCTTCCACACAGAGCTCTCCATACACACAAGGTGGTCCCCTGTTGGTTGTCATTGGTTGTCAGACGTACCCTGTGACCCTGCGCTCCATCCCGGCCTGCACGAGACTCCGATAATCCCTGTCACTCGTATCAACAAACTCCAAGCACAGGTTGCCTTTCAAAACGTGCCCTGGGGAAGTAGGTGATCTGCTTGGAGAGTGCAGGATTAAATGGGTCGATTAGCATCCCGTCATGCTTTGCGCGGCCGATAACGAGGCCTTTGAGACGCAGCTTGTAGGGGTGCGGTGACAGACGGGAGGGTATAGAAGGAGATTAGCATGAGGGTGAAGTGTTTTTAGGATTGTTATACACAAACATGAATCATCCTTTTACCATCACACATCCATAGTAACTCTGGGTGATTACATATTACATAGGCCTCTGGATTGATATTCTAAATGTCTCTTCCTCTCTGAAGAGCGTAGTTAGATTCAATTTACTTCATGATGCGTCTTGACACCCAGGAATCCAAAAAAATTTATTCTGTAGACACTCCTTAGGGTTTTGGGTGACACTTTAGAGGACACTTGGTATTATAAGGCAACATCGTAATCACCTCTGTGTTACTGACCCATCACGTTAAGAACCAGAACACGTACATACTACACAGCAAATCTTAATGCCTTAGTCTGAAGTGGCTGTCCTAGGTTAGTCGTAGGGATATTAATCAGGCATGACCACGTGCTATTCAAAAATGACTGAGGCATACCAACATATGACTAATGCCTTCCTCAAGAGGACTTAGCCTAAAACTCATTCAAATGATGTGTTGGTCAGTCCTGACCAACCTGACAATATTAACTAACCTAGGTCGGTCGTATAGGGAGCCAAAAAGTGACTAACTTGGTTAGGCTATAGCGACTGAGATATCGATTGTATAAGGAGCCAAATAAAATCAATGTATAGGGCATGGCAAGGGAGGTATTCTACAAATATACCCGTCCCCCCTAGCGTACCACTTTATCCTTCCCTTTGCCTACTTATTTACATGAACGTTTTCTTTATCAGTCCTGTTTCTTCTCTCCACTGTCCCTCTCTCCCATCTCCCCCATTCACATTCTCTGTCACACAAAGAAATCCGATTCATAGTTACCAGTATTCTAATTCAGGGCCCATATTGTATAGGTTTGCATGTATTATTAGATTTGAAAAGATGTCCATACTCTGAACAAAATGTTATGCAATAAAAACATTTAACTACTGACAAGAGCAATTACTTTGCAGAATTGACTCAATGACCAGGCCCTGACAGTCACATCCGTTTCAGAACCACACACCACCTAATAGAACCATGCTTCCACTGCCTCCCCTTCCCCTCCTGGCGCCTGAATGCATGTCTAGACTGGGGGAAGCCACAATAACAAACCCAAACTGCTGACTCGTAAGGAAAACAAGGATACCATGGAGGAAGTGCAGTGTGGCAAGGTGTCTGCAGTCTCATCCCAGAGGCCAGGAAATCTCATTTCAAAATGACAACTTGAGTTTAATAGCCAATTTACAGCGGGGGCACAAGGAGACAACGTTGTTAGTGCACTCTACAGAAGTTAGCGACTTCAAACTCCTAACGACCAATTAAGGCAGGGCATGGTTAAACAGTGGTGAAAAAAACTAATTAGCATGCTGCTGGAGAATTGTTATTAGTGTTGGGAGTGATGTGAAGAGCTGCTCTCCGTGATATGAAGAGCTGCTCTCCCTGTGCTGACATTTCCAACATTGTCCTCATTCATCTTCTGGTTCTGACCTAGAATCACATGGTCTCAGGCTGCTTGTCTTTTTACCCTTTTTGAGTGAAGGAAAGAAGCACGTACACACTACTTAATGTGTTCATTAGGCTTATAGATGGTCCGGAAGGACTAGCCTTAAATATGTACAAATTATCATTTTGAGAAGTATCACTTGACTTTCAAACCATACACTGAGAGGAATCTTGCATGTTCAACAGGTTTCATAGTCATAACAAAATTCCCACCAAACCCCCGTCCCCTCCCTTTGAAACTGAAAGTGGCTATTACAATTAGCAATAAGCCTGAGCATGTCTATTTATTATCCAGTGGTTAACTGAGGAGGTGGGGGCAATAAATGCCATTGACATTTCATTAAAAGCACCAAAAGGTTAAACTTCTATTACCTCTGTGCCTTTGATGTTCTAATATGAGAGGAACACCAAACCAGGAAGCTCTTCCTACTCTAGTCAAGGTGCTTACGGAGTATGTGTGTGGTAACAGATGGAGTAGAAAGTTAGTTCACAATAGTCAACTTGGGTTAAGGAAGTGCCCCATTAGCTTAATAATGGTCTGTCATGTCATGGCATCCTGCCAATATCAGATATCGCCCCACAACATGGTAAATTCAGATACTAAAGTAGTTCACATACCAGTAGGGACCTCTGGTCGCATATTCCATTCAGAGAATACATGTACCGTATGTGCATATTATACTGCTAAAAGTGATTACATATGCACAGACAGCTCTTGATAATTCCATTTCAACGAGACAAGATTGGAACGGGGGACAATGTCGCTAGTGAGGTTATGCATAATTATTATGTGCTCATACGTCCAATGCGACAATTAAATTTGTATAGCAATTACTGTTTACGTCTTAAACATTCGGATATTGCCTTGTTGTGACACTCGATCCACTACTCTAGGTGTAATTCATTTGTTTTGTCCCATATGGGGTTAGATATGTTATGTACATATTGACACCATGTGGATACATGATACAATATACAGGGCTGTCAGATCCATATATATAAATCTCTACATGTTACAATATAATGCCCTGTATTCTACATGGTCCAAAACCTATGTGACGGATAGTGATAAATCACGATCCCTTGGACATGATTCACTACAATCACAATGCTTATTCAGGGAATTGTTGAGGCAAAACAAATAGAAAGCAGCTATCTAGTGCATCCACGTGCCTTAGACCATCAGCATGTCTTTGATCTTTCATGCTTAGATCACCATAATCAATAGCGACTAAGAGAGCTTTTTTCATCTTCTGTATTGAGTCAAAACACTGATCCCCAGTACTGCATTTGGCATTATAAAAACCTGAATCCAAAAACAGTTTCCTTCATAAAAGACAAAAGCTGCAGCATAAAGAATTCAAAAAAAGGATGAACAATGTGTCCCTCACATGGCGTTGCTGGTGAGGATTGTGAACGTCCTATTGTCTAAAACACTATTTTAATATTTAATGCCATTTTATTAGTGGTTTCCCTTTTTAAAATTAATTGTGTCAGCAGTGCCTTGGTATCGGCCTTTTAACTGTGGCGGCGGTGGTTATAGTATTGATGTCCATCTCTTTCAGGCCTGCTTCTGTGCCAGAGCCCTGATGGAGACAGAGGAGAGACTGATATGAGAATCGATACCCCCTTCTCTCTCTAACCCAAACCCTCCCTCCCAACACACACAGCCTCCCACAACCACAAAACCCCATTCCTTACAACAGTCCTCTGCAGTATAACACTGTAGCAGTTGGTCCTTTGGGGGCTTCCATCTTGTCCCGTGAATGGACAAAGTATGTACTGCTGTCACTGCCTCCCGGGTGCTGACCCCTCCTATATAAGAGACATGCAGTCTACCATGTGGAGGCAGCCATCTTGGTACCCACCCTCTCGGGAAACATCACTTTGAGCAGAGATCACCGGAGGAATGTCCTCTCTGTTACAGAATAGGGGACAAGAGTGTGGCTCCTGAACATACACCAATGATAAGAACAGCATGCAGGTCTCTCAGCTAGGGTAATATCATGTATCTGCATTTATCAGGTTTTGGTTATCTGTACTGTATTCTGAACAATGGGTGAACCCATGGCACTGAAAGCAGCCTGCTATAACCCTATAAGTCATACAACGGACCCCCCTCCCCCACAAAGCGGAACGTGCAAGCGTTTTCAGTTGTTGATACGGCCACACAAACACACAAGGCCGCCCCAGAGAAGCTGGGATGTAAATAATTCAGGCAGACATGAGATGCCTTTGGTGGAGGCGGAGGTGGAACGCTGCCAGTGTCACAGGAGGTATCCTCCAGGGTATTGGGGAGTGTGTACAGGCCTGGGGACCTGTCCTGCCGCAGTGTCAGTCACACATACAAACGAGGGGAGGAGGAAGCTGGGAGGGAGAGGGGGAAGGTCTCAACTAGCCTGGCATATAGTACAGTTGGAGCTGTGGTACAACCTAGTGGGAACAGCAATAAGTTCAATGTTGAATCAACATTGGCAACTGATTCATCAACGTTAATGAAGTAGCTGACAGCGGTGTTTTAACGTTCAATTGATGTATGTACCCAGTGGAAATGCATATCTACATGCATAATACACTGTAAAAATATTCCGTTGAATATACGGAGAATCAGTGTAAAATTTAACGGTGATTCATCATAACATATGATTACGGTGAGGCAATGTAAAATCAATCAATTTTACTTTGAATATCCGTAATCCAATACAGTGAAACACCGTTTATTTTTACACTGAAACACAGTTTATTTTACGGTGAAGCTACGTTTAATTGAATTCAGTTTTGTCACACCAGGTGGCAGTTTGGTTCATGAAGAGATTTTCCTGGATGCTAGGAACACCATTTTTGTGGTGATAAGAAATATATATACAGATACAGCTGTAATGTTTGCTCTGTAGCCATCCTAGAGTGACTTCTGCTCATGGACTGGTATTACAAAGTGTCATGAAGCATTCTATAAGGCTTTCATAGACTAATTCCTAATGATTAGGTCTGAAGTCTTGACACTAAGATGATATTGCTGATTGGAACCAAATTGGGTTTGGAACCATATTGAGCATGGCGGTATAGGGGGATAAATGAACTGAATAACACTGGGACAAATCAGTTAAATTACACAAAATACCATTACAATTATTGTATAGGCACTGAATCAGAATACAGTGATGTTTTGTATTCTGTTAAAATAACGGTGATTCACAGTTCCGTAGAAATGACGGTGACTTTGGGAAAAACGGTGACCGTGACAATGACGGTGAAAGTCCGGCACCCGGTGTTGCCAGTGAATCACCGTTTTTTTAATGGTACTGAGAATCACTGTTAAAAGAAATTTATAACGGAGATTTCTTGTTTAAAAATAGCGATGACAGTTCCGTAAAAATAACGGTGACTTAGGAAAAAACGGTGACCGTAAAAATAACGGTGAAAGTCCGGCACCCAGTGTTGCCAGTGAATCTCCGTTATTTTAACGGAATCTTTTTTACAGTGTACCACTCGTGATCTTCTATTGCCTATCGCAGGTTTAAGGGGGAAATCATGTGCATAGTAGGAGAGATCAATGTGAGATACCCCTGTGCATTTACCTAAGCATATGTGTTTGTATGATAAAATGTAAATGTTACAGGGACTTAATTCAGCTCCTTCAGAAGACGCCTGAATTCAAGTGGTTGAAGTGGTCAGACAAACCCTGGCTACCACTCCCTTACCCTAACCACATCTCATCTTTGGTAAATGTTTGTATATGTCCCTTAAGGTATAGCACTGATGTGATTTTGATGGTGCATGCAGCTTGTGGCCGCCACTGCACAGATCAATCCTGAGCTTCTGCAGGAAACTACTTTACAATCATCAACAGCACTGATGTTTTATTCACCTACACAGGCGTATTCAATCTGTCTGGTACCATTCTGCCCTTTGTGTAGTTCAGCATTCATTCCCTTTCTGTAGTATCATACAGAAGAGATCAGCAAAACGAATGCACAAATCATGCATACATACTATACAAGTCATGTCCATAATACATTCATGATCTCAGATTGAATCTTTCCCTTTACTGCTGTTCAATAGGCAAGAGTCGAATAGGAAACTCTCATACATAGAATCAACGTATCGCTCTCAACCCTCAGAACTGCATGTTTCAGCGGGGGAGGTGGGTGATCTAAACTCATATTAATCCTAGATATAATAGAGATATGATACATGGAGGGACCAAAGTCAGCAATTTGAAGAGAAAGGAAATTAAATGTCCAAATAGAAGTCCCTAAATTGAGGTCCTCTATATATGTAACCATGTTAAAGTCTGAAATTGTAAACATAATGAATACTATTGAATCTGATAGCAAATACATAGGCACATAGATTGCCCCCTCCCCTCTGTCCTATCCTCCATTTGAAGTTTGAGAGTTAGAACATGGACTAAGCAACCATTGAAACAATCCCTCCGCACCGCCATTATCAACACCACCTATGACCACTATTGTTAACGTTCAGTACGCACTGCCACATCCATCGTGCAGCTTAACCATTTAAGGTCCAGATAGTGTATTAATGCATTGTACGGCTATCATACATCGCTATGATACATGAATGCAGTCCTGGTGAGGAACATCAGTGCTGCATTCAAGCATCATGTCAACTTGATGGGATACTCACTCTTAACGGGACAGCATGATGCATGAATGAATCAATCATGACAATAAAGGGGGTAGCACACATTAAAGCACTATGCGGCCCTTGGATGGGTTCATATCAGCAACAACATTATTGCCTTCCTGCAGCCTGCCCTGCTGCACCCACCGGTGCTGCCACCTATTGGCATGGTGGTGACAGACAGGGTCAATACGGCGTATTGTTATGTAAACTATTGGCCGCGGCCCAGGCTCATCAGTATACCATACCGGGATGCAAACAGACACTGCACTGATCTGCCACCAGGGGTCTCCACTGTGGACTCTGCTACAGGGGCGCTAATTACTTCACCTCCCGGGGGGTGTTCCAAGGTGTAATTAGCTATGGAAAATTGAGCATTATGCTGCCATCACGAATATGGCGACACAGACAGCTGCGATCAACAGCTAACCGACTGTGTAGCTCTGGCCGGGAGCTCGGTGAAGCGTGTAGCTGGATGCATTGTCAATCCCCTCTCTTGTTCAGTATAATAAACATTTAAATTGAACTGAACCAATTGGCGGATCCAGGGGGGGCGACGGGCCTTGCCCCCCCCCCCCCCCGAAAAAAAAGAGGGGAAGAAGAGAGGGGAAAGGAGGGGGAGAAAAGAGAGAAGGGGACAATGCCATATAGACAGACCTGAGTCTTAAAATACTGTATCCCAAAATGTGTGAGAAGGCACCATTTGAATTCTAGACCATCAGCATTTCCGTGGGGGTGGGGCATGCCCCCAAACCCTCCTAGTATGGCTGCTGCGCTTTGCTTGCGCTGTGCTTTACTTGCATTGCGCTTCGCTTGACAGTCATACCATAGTTGTCCCCCCCTCTGGAGAATGCTGGATCCGCCACTGTCAGCATCTTTAGGATGCATTATGTAACAGTTGGTACCCATGTGACCGCTGTTATCAGTTCTTATCTCTCCGGGTACCAGATCAAGCAATAGTGCCCCCTACTAAGGAACGTGCAACCTCTGTCAAGATGGCACCCGAATTAAAATAGGAAATAAGGTGAGCGTAGGTTCCGAATGGCTGCTTAGGCCTTTAATCAATATTAATAAGCGACCATGGTGGTGCAACAGATCCTCTCAATTACCAGAGGTTTATATTCAGAGTAACTTTTCTATGTGCCTCCAGAGTATTAGTTCATTTGAGAACTTTACAGATCAACCTGTCTACTGCTCAGGGACTTTTCTAATTAATACTTCTGGTGGCTGATATTATTTAGTGTGTAGACTCCCTTATGGTACATAATCAGTATGCAAAGGGGGCGATTTAAGTGTATGACTCGTATCTGTAGCACAACGAAAGTACAGAAAAAACAAGGAATATAATAACCAAGTGCATCGTATATTAAAGCAATTCCCAAGTTGGTCAAGTAATTTCCTTCACGTATTGCATTGTCACTGCCGTCCCCTATCCCTTCCTATAGTTATTCCTCAAATTGGACAGCATTTTTCCTGCTCTTTTTATTTTATTTCTGTTCGGATCTCTTCCCACGTTCTCCTATGGTGGGATGAGGGATGGATGTCAGCTTTTATTTTTGAGTTTTAAGAAAAATCACAATAAAGTTTCAGACTCACCTTGCTCCGGTCTGCTGCAAGGACCGAGCCTCAGCCAGCCAACCTTCTGGTACACCCTGCAAGAGAAGGAAACATGATTACTAAGTCGTCTTTTACTTAATAATGTATAAATAAGTATTCTATTTGTTGAAAAGAAGCGTATTGGATTAAGAATCGTAATTATATACAGAATCATGTATATACAAAGAAAGCAATCAACAAAGCCGATATTGAATGAATTCCGAAATCAAAACCATTGGAGGACATCAGCTATAGTTTAAATTGATTAAAATCATCCATAGTTCAGCTGCGCCATTTCATTTTGACAATGCAAGTATTGGATACAGACCTACATACGTGTAAACTGTATATAAAGCTGTACACATGATGTCTATTATTGACATAAGTATGGTCAATACAAGCCATGTGTCCACCTGGTGGTCAGAAACCACAGCAATGTCCATCTACATCATGGTTCTAAGTGTATTTAAGTGTATGTACATGTTTATGTATATATAGAGGGATACCCATGTATTTCACCTTAACACTATCTATTTTTTATCTAAACAGCAAGGCCATTTTTATAGCACGTATGTATATACACATGGCTGTATGACGGCCATTGTGCATAGTAAATATCACCATCACCTAACATTGCAAAACAACATGATTTGTTTATCACCCGAAAAGACCTGGAACACAAGAAATATTCACGCTGTATTTGCCACAAGCAATGTATCATGTAGTTTGCCCAAATATCACTACAAGTCATCTGTGAATGAAGGCAGCCGGATCAGGACTGTAGCCATGTGCAGGCAGGATATCATGTTCACTGGTCTGCAAATCAAAGAGGCTGTGTGGGCTGCAGCCATGATATAGATGGAGCCTGTCTCCTCTGTGCAGCAGTGTCAGGCTAACCCTTTAAGGTCAGCATAGTGATGGCCATTTGTCGTCATGGTGTATGAATGCAGCCCTGGCGAGCTACTCGTCAGGGTTGCATTCAAGCATCATGCCGACCCTACGGGGTTGATACACTCCCAAAAGATCGGTATGATGCATGAATGCAGACAAGTAGACTCGCCAGGGCTGCATCATGATAAGTAAGTATATAATGCATTAAAGCACTATGCGGTAGTGTCAGGCTAGTCGATGTGCGGGTCATACCCCCCAGACCCGCTCACCCTGGGCTGCAGTGGTCTTATCACAGGCCCACCTGACAGTGACAAGGGCCTTTCCTGCTCACTGTGGCCGCCCTCAATGATATATTAACCTGTCTAGGAGGGTCAGTCACAAGCACCATCCCTAGCCAAATCTGTCCTCCTCCTACACGTCCCCTTTATTTCTCCCCATCTCACCATTATTTTCATCTTTCCACTGGGTTTGGTCACAGGAATGGGTATGTTTCAATGACTATAATCAAGGTAACTAGACGGTCTCACTGAGTATTTAATACTCTGAAATGCCTCAGAGCATGAAGGAAACCCCTTGCCTGATGCCAAAACTATTGGACCTATACAACTTTAATTTCATACCCTAGCGACTTGAATTCATTTGGTTTTGAGCATATCATCCATGCAGACTGAGATATATGTAATACTAAGAACAGACTACTGCTAGAATCCCTAGGCCTCCTATAAGCTGGCGACCTGCCGACGTCCCCACACTCCCGCGTCAGTACTTGCGTTTAGTGTATTAGAGACTCAGTATGTTCAACATATTGCTTAAGACTGATAACACACATTTGACAGAGAATAAAGGTGAGGTCACTGGCTTTTGATAAAAGTGCTGCAAATATAGACTGAGCCTGACGTGACATGACGTAAAACATGACGTGATGGACGTCAGCAGGGACTGACCCACGTCCCATGAAACAGATGAGAAACCACGTCATGAAACAAGCACAGACGGCGTTTCAAGCCCCTCCGTCATGCCACTACAAAGTCAGACTCCTACCCCAGGCTTCCCCCAGACGCCGCTAGGGGGCCTCCACCAAACGCCGCGCATGCGCCCCTAATGAAAGAGCCACCTGGTGGGCAATGCCTGCGACTTCCGCTTCTACGTCTCCCGGGGGCAGCTTCTTCAGGGTGCACGCCATTAAGCTATAGCCTGATTAAAGGGGGCCTGGGGGCGACGTTCTGCCTCACATCTCCCCCTACTGACGGTGGGACAGAGAGGGAGAAGGGGCAGGCAGAAACCACGGGACAAGGGGCTGCGAAATGGATGTGAGCCACCAGGGGAGGGGGCATAGAATGATGCTGAAATGTAGATTGCATGCACTAACGAGAGAAAGGCAAGTTGACAATACCTTGACAAGTCAAGGCTGAGAGATAATGATGTAAAAATGGGGATGAAATCTACAAGGGTAAGGGGAGGAGAATATCTTAAAATGCATTTATCAAAGATAGATGTTAAGGAAAAGATCGTGAAGTTCCTATCAGAGGAACATGTTGAGGAGAATACATTTTAAGCCCCAGCCCCCACTCGTGAAATACGTCAGAGAGGGGATCAATGGGCGTTGGCATTAAACGTTGTCTATATCCTTAAATCTCGGGGCAAGTTGAACAGAATATATGTTGCAGTCCTTGTATCAGAGTCTTGTAGTTCCTATACATGTATAGGGAGATCTTAAGGTCCCCAAAAGAGAGAGACATAGTAATGGTGGGTCCCTGTACCATCAGTGTAAGGGGAGACTGTGGGTCCCTACATCATGAGATACCCCTTTATCACAGTGACGACACTACGTCCACATAGACCTAGACGTACCGTCACTCATCCAGCAACTCAGCCCCCACATCCGGGTAACCCGAGAGAGACTACACCTATACTTCTCCCTGCCCAGAATGCACGGCGGGGAACCACTTCCGGTAGAGTACGACCTCATTTGTTCTTCCGTCTCCGGAGCAATTAGACCGAAGGGAGTCGGACATAGCCGAGTAGGGCCGAGTGGAGCCGAGAGTTTGCTCAAAGATAATGGTGGCGGCATCTGGTGGTAGACATGCGCACACATTGGGACGCCGGCGCATGCGCATACTGTGGGAGGCGGAGGGACAGCGTCTCTCATTGATTCGTTATCTGTCTATCGCCGCAGCTGAGATGTTGGCCGTAGCCACCCCTGTCCCACCACGGTATGTGAACAAGGCCGCGGGGGTGTTGAAGGTGGGGTGGGGGGGGGGCACTTGGGAAGGGAGGGACGAAGGGTAGGCTATAGATGGAATGGGGAGAGCATAAAAAACAATCAGCAGTTTTAGGAATATATTTTCATAAAATGGACATGAAGGACATAAAGAAGCACACGGATATGGAGATGTATACATATGGAATAGTAAATCACTACATGAGGAGTCCGAGAGAAGAGCGATGGTCTCAGACGCTGGCATTGTTATTAAATAAATGGGTGTGATTACATCGGGAGTAGGAGCCTTGTTATGGATTAGGTGTGACTGGAGCCTGTCAGGATAATTAGACCTATCAGCACGTCAGGAGCCATTTTGCTGACTCTGACTGAACGGCTGCACAACGTACCTTCACGCTACGTGTGAGTAGTATATAAACAGGACATTGGGACAGGGAATTCAGCATGTGGTAGCCATATTGCTATACTATTGCTGATGCAATCGGAGAAGCCAAATGGTGTACTTTTACGATTCTTCAGTGGTATGGTTTACAATGCTGAAACTTTCCTGATTTAGAAAAAAAACACTTTAGCCACTAAAGTCCAATGTAAAGAGGCCAGTCTAGCATTGAGTGCGGTCTAGCACTGTGGCTGAAAGTGCCATGTCATAAATATTTAGCCCTTGGAATAGCTTTGACACAACGGGCCAATCTGACTCAGCAGCGAACCTGTATTTACTCTGGCAGATATCGACCTCCAGCTCTCAATACCTTTTCACATTAACATCGCCCCCTGCCTTTGGCCATTTGTCAGGGTGAGAGCTAGCCAAAGAGTCCTGCTCCCTGCCCTGGAGGAAATTAACCCTAGCTGAATGTTTCATGTGCTGGAGCTGTCTATCAGGGAGGACGGGTGTGATTGTTCCCATTCAGCAGGGATCGATAGAGCTCTGAGTGGCTCACCGTCCTGAGTTGCTCACCATTGGGTGTGGGAGCAGCTCGCCCAATGGTGGTTTAGATTAACCCTTATAAGGCCTTTAATGCGCTATGCCTGTTGTCGTCCTGACGACCATTCCGCGTTGATAAACACTCCCTAAGGCTGGGCATGATGCTTGAATGCAGCCTTGGCGAGTAGCCTCGCCAGAGCTGCATTCATGCATCTTGACGACAACGGCCATGCCGCATTAAAGCAGTATGCGCCCTTAAAGGGTTAAACACGTAGAGGCAGTTTGTCAGTCAGTGTTAGCACTGTGGCATTCTTATGAGCTACTCAATGGCAGCAATGACAATGTTATGCATGTTTAATGCAAAACATCCACTATTTTATGTATTGGTCACGTAGCTTAGCCATTCTTCACAATTTGCCATTCTCTGAATAAATTTGCATCAAATCTATTTTCAATTCCTTTCTTTTTTAACTAGATTTCTTCTTCTGAATTATCATATTAACCATTTACACCGCTCTTGACAGCACCATCAAACAGGCGGACTGAATACTGAACAGGCTATGATAGAAAAGGCACAAAAACATCTCCTGTCGACAAGATCAGATTAGATTGATTTTTCATGTGATGGAATAGGTCATTAACATCGATTCCACAACCCTCACCCCCACCCAACCTCGTCCGATCCTGCTATTGCCTTCCTACATCAGTCGTTTCTTGGTTGTAATTCCCTTATCTTAACTCTCACTAGATCTCATTTCTTTCCCATTTTACTTACTGCCTCCTGTGCTTTCCATCCTTATCTCCCGCCCCACTCGTTTACACGATATTCCCTCCGTTCCATCTCTCCTACAGTGAAACCCTTCCCCCATGTCATTATGACCATGCATGTCCATAGATATACACTCTGCATTTTGGTCATCCAAAAAAGAATGCATATACTTATATATAGAAATTACAGCAAAAACAGAATCTTCTTGTCCCATGATGCAGGATCTTCTACCCCCCCCCCCCCATCATGTCGTGCTGGAGGCGGAGACTGGTGGCTCCCACACCCCTTGTGTCCCCGTGTATAGGGCTGTGTCGTGACAGCGGCACCCTGCTCTGAGTGCTGCACAAAAAGGCCGCCCATACAGTGTCATGTATCGTGTTCTGCAGCATCCCTGCCTCACGTCTCTATAGGGGTCTAGCAGGACCACCCCAGCGCCATGCCAGCAGTAGCAGGGGTAAAGGTGGGAACTTCCCTATATGAAGTTGGGTTTCCTAGTTTTGAGGACATCATTGTTAACAGGGTAAGATCCAGGGGGTGTCCTGGGGGTCCGGACCCCCTTTTGAATCTTTTAATGATATTTTGATCCGCTGCGAGTCGCGGCGTGACGCCTTTCAGTACTTTGGCATTTGGTGGACCTCCTTTTTCAAATTGCTGGGTCCACCCCTGTTGTACCTACATGTATATATATATTTATATATGCAACAAAGTAGGGCGCCTGTTTTCATTAGAAACCATCTATACTCATGTGTTCTAATACGGGGGACAAAATGGCGGCATAGGCAGTGTAACCGGCTATGGCACTACAGGCCGATCTCCGAGTCCCATCCTTCTACTGACAATGAGTGAATTTGCATGCAAGTCATCGCTCTCCGGTCGCCCTCCTACTTCATCCTACCTCCCATACATGACTCTATTGAGGCAAATATCCGCTGGGAGAGTGAAGTATGTGGGGGAGGGACATGTCACGTGACAGGGCAGCGTCTCACTTAGAATGCTCACGTCAGGGCGCTATGCACGCCCACATCACCGTCTCCCCACACTTATACAGTGCACTATTCAATTCACACACACACAATCACCAATCAATGGGCACGCAAACCACACATAGTATAGAAAACACTACTAGTAGTTTCTTTATAAAATATGTTGTTCTCTATATAATAGCCAAAGTTATCTCACGCCCAATGTCTTTTATATTACCTCACATGGTTATTATAAAGAGGTTGGCATATCTGCAATACAGTAAAGCTATTAAGCCATGTCGGTAATGGTATCTGTGTGTTACAGTTTTATCTGTCATCTTATTATAGTTATCAGACATAGTCATATCTTACTGTAATACGCCAATTTGGCACTGCCTCCAGAAGTAATAGCCTAAAGCTTCTTAGTAATGATAAGGGCAACATGTGATTACACAAAGTGGAATTAAAAGTGTAGATGCGGCTGCTATCATGATAATTCTATGACATAGTTGAATCTTCAACGGTTTCCACACCAGAGCATTATCAAGTACAAAAATAGTGTGTGTGATGATAATATGATACAATGGCGGGAATTTCAGAATGGTCCTATCGTTTTAATGAACTATGATTTTAGTTAACTTTAAGGAATAGAAAAATGCTATTTCATATATAAATTATCATACTAATGTTTCTTTCATCAAAACATGTATAGTATGATCGACAATCCAAGACTCCCTTTATAATTCTGCAATTTAGTCATATATCTTCTGCTTTATATTGGAACGTCTTCTAGCTATTTATAACCATACCTGAGGAATAACTACCATTGCTCAGTTACATGACCATATTAAGTACCCTCATCTTTTACAATACGTCAGTGTTTTTGTTGTACAGATCCGTTTCCAATGCCATTGGCAATGGAGGATTTATTTTTGCAAATGGCCAGGACAAGAAATAGAAGGGAGCTTTTGTCTCTCGGGGGGAAAAGGGAGAAGAATACCATCATTCATCACTGGTTCTTTCTCTGACGGCCACTGCAGAGTTTCCCTATTTGTCAATGGGACAGAGGCCCCTTAATCTTTCAGACAGACCCCCGGAACCAGTCAGTCTCTCAACAGGGGCCATTCATTATGACCGACAACTCTGACAGCAGGATTCTGTTGCACTATCACAGAAGACTTGGATTTGTTTTCAACCTTTAGACTTAGTATGCACAGGTTATAGACGTTGATCTGTACTTCACAACACCGAGAGCATAGCTAAGACGTGCAAGAGGAGTATGTACAAGTAAGTATGTTCTGAGAAGTATCATATTGATAAAGACTTATAGATAGGTGTTTGAAGTAAAGGTTGAAACCTGTGGCTTCACTCGGCATTTCCGTTTGTCAATTTCTGAGAAGTGAAGACACTGTGTGTTGTACAATGTATTACATGTACAGGCGAAAGCTGTGCCTTTGGCTGTAGAAAGAAAAATGCCAAGGAATATAGTTTACTACACCATGGTACATAATGTATCAGCAAAGGGGAGGAACGTCTTTGACACAAATGTCTGCAATTTTCTATCTAATCGAATGATCTAGCTGAGCACCTGTTCCCACCCTTACAATATCCCCCCAGCAACCAGCTGTGCCCTCCTGAAGGTTTTATAGGAACGGGGGGGGTGGGGCCGCATTGCCAGCCCTATTTCCATCCTGTTTAATCCTGGAAAACTCAGGCTTTATTTTATAGCTATAATAATTCAGTCCATGCCTCATAACCATTAATACTTGGTATCATATAACTCTTGTTCTTGTAATACCCTTTATATAGGCATGTCAGTTTATAATACAGTTGGCTCCTCGATTCGGTCAGAATACAGTTAATGACTGCTTAGGGTTAGTATGGGTGGGAATTGGTTCAGATGGCCGAATCCTTCAAATCATAAAAATTGCAAGATTAGTGTTGTCATTAACACTAATTCTGTGTGGCAGTTTTACAAGCGTTCTGGTGTTTTATCTAAGGTGCTCTGTCTTAACTGGTAGTCCAGCCGCTTTCAATTCGCTTCTGTATTGTGTAAATAAATTGACAGAACTGAATCTGTTTAAAGTTGGTATTCACTGATTCCAGACAAGGAAACCATTCCCCTTTTTTCATACTCTGTATAACACACAAAACCATTCGGCTTCTTTCAAAGCGTCCAGTATGTCGACACCAATTTGTCAATACAACGCATGCGCATACAATCCATGCCGATTAGCGCGCCGACTGTGACAGGGCGGATTACAGGGGTGCGCTCCCACCCCCTTACACCGGCTTAACGCTAATCCCATCACCGCTACGCTGCTTGGAGAGTGCAGTCTGCCAATGCTGATCAGAATCGAATTCCACATCTCAGCTTGGAGAGTGTGACAAGGGGTGAATAGTGGCTGGGGCAGCTCTCCCTTGGCACAGACAGGAGACGTCACATCAGGACATTCATCAGACTTTTCTGCATTGATTTTCTAATCATGGAGCCATTCTTGAAGGGGCAGGCATCTTTTAAAGTCATTTTTATGAGGATTACTTCAGCCGAACTGACGAAGAGCCATCGAGGTGGGAAATTTTATTGGAAGTTAGCGCCAAGCCAAACTCTGCTCGATGTAAATTCCTGAACCAGGCGGATATTTTAATGTCATTTATAAGAAATCAATTCATGCATACTGCTATGAAGATACATTGCAGTGAGCTGCAATATTTTATTGAAATTCACATCATGAAGCGAAATCGCATCAGATATAAGTTCTCTCCATGATCCCTGGATAGGTATGGAAGCCACATTGGGAAGCCACACTGATTTAATGGCGTTCTCAATGGCCTTTAAGGACAGCATTGTGTTCAAATGTATAATGCCCTTGCCCAGCATGATGCAGACCTCGTGAGTCTAAATTCTAGGCCTGCATTCACGGTGCATCAAGGCGACCCTTCGGGAATGTATCAGCCCTGTAGGGTCGCCATGATGATTGGATGCGACACTGGCGAGTCACTCACCAAGGCTGCTGCGTTCGTACGTCACGAATCAAAGACCAATGGCAAAATGAATTAAAGCGCTGTGCAGCCCTTAACGGGTTGACACCGGAGTGGTGAAGCCGTGAACACTGACATGCAGACAGGGTAATCTAACACTGTAATAGTATAGGGCCTTCACCTTCTATTGGGACATATGACAGTGTCCCCTCCTCTCCAGTCACGTGTGTATGCCTCCCAACTCCTGTGTCAACACATCGAGAAAAGAAACAGAGTCAAAAGGGAAGCCAGGTTGCCCCCAGAATGACTCCCTCTCTAAGGGAGCCGAGGTGACTCTCCGGAAGACCTAAGGGAGTCATATAAGACCTGGGCTCTCCTACAGAGGGAAGTCATTCTGGAGGCAATCTGGACTCCCTTTTGACGCTGTTTCTTTTCTTGGTGCACTGATGAGGGCTGTGCGCATCTCCCTCATCGCCGATACATCTAATACAGTATACCTTCAGCTGCCCCGAGTTATCATCATTTCCACGTATTTTCATACAGCTATTTACATATGTACTTTCACAATATGAGTACTAGCTGGCCCTGGGGGTATCTAAAAATGAGCTAAGAAGAGTTATGTTATCTTAATTAAATTAAGGCAAATGCTACCTCAAGTTTACCTATCACAAACCATTACAGTAGATACCCTTTCATTTTACCTTCTATGCTCGCTGGTAATTACTGTTATCGCAGCTACTTGTGGTATCAGAGGCACAGGGCAATTCCATTACAGATAAGAATGGGGCCATAAGCTGATGAAGAGGTCTCAGGGGGAAGGGTGTATCTCAGATAACAGGAGAATGAGATGAGGGTTCTGCGCCATCATCACCTCACCTGACAGGGATGGAATAGGGTGGGTGAGTCCCTAGTTCAGGTGTTGGTGCCTGCTACAACTGTAGACTCTCCATCCATCACTCCTCCAGGGCGTTAACCCTTTAATAAAGGAGAGCATGCTACCGCAATACTGTACCTTGATGTTATCGTAATGATGTTTAAAGCCCGCGAACACTGCCTTGGTGTGTACTGCAGCAGTCCCTATGGAGTGTCATCCCTGTAGTAGGGTGAGTATGATGCAGGCATGCAGGGAGGTACCAGTGTTGCATTAATGCAAATTACCAGTGTATTAAAAGCACCACTGCCCTTAAAGGGTTAACAGTATACCTGCCAGTATTCAGACACGCACACATCCTTATACCTCCTATTCACAGACAATACATCTGTTATTGGAGAGTTGGCATTTCTCTTGGCTTCTGACAGCAAATCACTCACCATCTTAAGGCTCCACTTTCTGGTACAGTTCAACCACGTGGAGGCTGAGGGTGTGAAGCGCCCATGGTTAAAGGGAACTGAAGGATGTATGAGGCCCAGAGCTGGTGTGAGTGACTCAAGGAGCAGCTATGAGTGATTGCTGATTACCCTGTTTATATGCCATACATGACCAGGGTTCCAACATTTTTTAGCTGGAAATTCCCTCACTTGCCATTTCTTTTTCTGACCAAAAATGACCATTTCCTCTGACCAGTTTTACCATTTGCTAGGGTAAATGAGAACTAGGCGCTCTTCAATTAGACAGAGAATTACCCAAAATCTATAAGTGGACTTTGTTATGATTCCTTCATTTTCTATCCCCTAACCTTCCCTGACTCACAACATTATAAACAAAAACCTCTGATTCACATGACTTTCCCTGACCACTTCCTTTCCCATGACTTTCCCTGAACCGTAGCAATCATGATGGTTAGATATTGGACCTATGCACATAACGATCTCATTACTCAGGGGTGTGAAATGCCGAAAACAGTATCATCTGAAGACCGTTATGCGTCTCCGATCAGCATTACAAATAATGCTTTTCATCCAATAAGTTTTGCAATTAAGGTTGTTTAATCACCTAAAAACCTATCTTTTATTCACAGATACATTCAAGTTTAAGGTTTGAATACTAAGGGACCGGGCTTGCCAGTTGCTAGGTAGTTCTGGAAGGAGTATAGAAGCCATTAGGTGATAAGCTTCTGTGAGCATCTCCTGAGGAGCTCGGAACCACTCACAAGGGACACACTTGATATGGTAGACAGGGCATTGGCACGGCTGTTTCTTAGAAGTGTTATTGCCAACGATAAGCAGGCTTGCTCTTTCCACTGATTCTTAAGAATATGAGAAGAATAATATTATTAGATATAGATTCTGGTAAACACAGTCATAGATGGGATGAATTATACAAAATGGATTCATTTTTACATAAGAATAGAATCAGAGAATATTAGTTTTAATGCGAGATTTTTATCTAACCCATTACCCAAGTCACACACGAAAGAGAACCCTTGGAAGGGAGTTGCCTCAACAGCTAGAGACTCCATATTCCCTGAAGATAAACCTGTCAGTAGCAATTTTGCAATACATATATTTCTCTTTAAGCTGGGAGAATTATGAGTGATAACACAGGTGTATGAGCACTCTCTGTGCCATCCTGATAAGGACCAGCTGTTATCTGCCACCCTGTATGCAGCCATAGGTTATGTTCAGTGTATTAATCCCCTCAAGCATCATCAATCTCCCACCCCGAGGTTTCCCAAAGCATCAAAACCATGGCTGAACTTTCAACTTTTGATCAGGTACCCAGGGCTCTATGCTAATACTAATACCAGGTCCCCCACGCCTGGCCATTTAGCCCAGGTACCTTATTAACGATGAGCTAATGAAATGGCCATCCACAGGGGCCGCAGGACACAGGCTTTGGCAATCACTCCTTAACCATTGGAGGACGGCGGGCTGCCTTAAAGCAACCTATGTCGTCATGATGCACCAATGCAGCACTGGCAAGTAAGTCGCCGGTGCTGCATTGGTGCATCATGTTGACCGTTTTGGGAGTGTAGTAACCCCATGTGGTTGGCATGATGTATACATTCAGCTCTGGTGAGTTACTCCTCATGCATCATGCCAACAATGGGAAAAGCACATTAAAGCACTATGTGTCCCTTAAAGGCTTAATTAGTAATATTATTGTGAATAATTAATGTGCGGCCGACCATGGCGCCCACTGGTGTGTGACGACTCTCTGGGGACCCTGGCGGCAGTATGCAGAACTGAGGCTTATCAGTTACCACAATGGTCGATTATCAATCACTCTCTCAACCTTTGTTTTAGATAGAAGGATTATCAATCAATGGCTCCGACTGTCAGCAAATATGGATCAACTAGTAAATGATGACAGAGATCTGTGAACTTTTCAACAAGTTCAGTGGGAAGTAATAATTCATTGGTTTGGTGTGATGCTCCAACACAGCTAAGGGACTGGTGTCTAGGAAAATGAGGAAATATTACAAATCTTAACGATATTATTATATCGATGTGAAAGTTGCTAATCTAAATGAAGAAATGCTATTATGACTGCAGGCTTTCTAACGATAATTGGAGAATCAGAAAATTTGCAGAATCTTAAGTTAAAAAAGTGAGAATTCATCAAAGGCCCTTTTGTTTTAAACTGGCTCTACACAATGTTGAGGGTTTACAACCACTTCAGAACCAACATGTTGCTGCACAATGAAGGTTGCCAAAAGTGCAGTCAGACCCCTACTGGTTTCTGTTATTCTGAACTCCAAATTGAACTTAATTTTTTCTATAGGGGTTGAGTGGGGGCCAGCTTATGCACTCAGAACTGGCAGTTATACTAGGGAGGACGAGGGGTGCACATGTATAGTGACGTCACTCCCAACACATGTATACACATACCAGTGTCTGCAGTGCCTGGATACAATGGGAACACTGATTAAGGGGGTATTCCACTGCTAACAAAATTGGCTGCACCCCTATCATCTGTCTCTCATCCAATAAAGTTTAAGATAACACACTATATCGGACGAGCGACAGATCATTGTCTATTATGAGAGTTATTGGCAGTGTATAGGAGTTATAGGCCCTGTAGGCTTAGAGGATTTGGCTAAGCATTCCATCTGTATACAGATTCACTAATGCGTCCTGGAATATGTCATAGTACAACAAGAATATTAAGAAGCCAAGGCCATCACATCAGCCTCTATACTGAGGAATGTTCCATGAGAGACAAACTTAATATCAAACAAGGCAGCATTCAGTCTCTCTTGATACCTTTAGAGATGGACCATGATGACTCATCAGTGCTTATCTCCAAATTACAATTAATCACTAGATAATTGTTCCCCATTACGGGAAGTCTTCTGTGGGAGGGCCTTTAAATACTCATGGGCAACATCCCCTCTGGGACGTGGCCATGTTTCATTGAGAGCAGCTCACAGAGCAGCTCCCTCCATATGGCGCTCATTGATCGTGTTGCCTGGCTGTTACGCTGACATCTGTTGCATTTCCACCATGAGGAAAGCCATAAAGACTTCACGAGGCCTGTGCATAGGAAAGGTGTGCGCAGGGCCAGGGCAGAAGGGGTGGCTCTTGGAAGTGTGTCTGTTAAATAGAACAGCCTTCCCTCCCTAATACACAGCTAGAACCAAGTGAGTCATACCGTTAAATGCGGTTGCTAAAAGGGCACGTCGGTGACATACTGTGGTTGTTCAATGATGATATTGGCTGTAGAGGTAAGTATAGTGTACAATACAGTCATACAATGGTGGTATACTGCGGTCGTTAACTAGAGAGGTTGGTGTTCCATTGTAGTTGTTAAATCGGTAGGTCGTTGGCAAAGTGTAGTTGCTAATGGAGAGGGTTAAACTATTGTTGTTGAATATAGTGATTGGTGGTATATTTTGGTTCATAAATAGAGTGGTGGATTTTTTTAGTTGTTAAATAGAGTAGTTGGTGCTATACTGTAGTTGTTAAAGGGAGTTGCTCCAACAGCTGGTACCTGCCTTGTTGTACCACTGTAATCAGCAGCCCTGCTCCTCCCTGAGCTGCTCACCTTGAGAGGACAGACAGACCTCTTAACCCTTTAAGGACTGCATAATGCCTTAATGCATCATGCTCATGATGCATGGATACAGCCCTGGCGAGTAACTCGCCAGTGCTGCATTCAAGCATCATGCCGACCCTACAGAGGATCGAGTCACTCCCGAAGGGTCGGCATGATGCACCAATGTAGCACCAGCGAGTTACTGGTGCATGATGACAACAAATGTCATATTTTAACGACATCTATCGTTAAAGGGTTAGCGAGCAGCTCACAGCACCATAGCCTACATCATGGCCACCAGGTGGCAGCACCAAAACAACTCACCAACAACTCACCCTGTAAATGCCATGGGCTCAGCCAGCCGCCAACTTCTGCCAAGTAAGCATTTTTGGGGGGTCGGGGAGGCTCATATGACGGGGTGCTGGCCCGTTCCACTTTACCTGTCGGCGGTGAAGATGGAAGTTGGGTGTTTGTGTGTAGGCTGAGGCGGCCCAGGTATCGTAATTGCTCGTCTAAGTACACCTGTGTTTATAAAACTCTATAAGAACCAAGTAATGTTATCCCTCCGCTTATACAGGACCTGTGTTCATAAAATTAAAAGAAGTTTTTGTTTTTTTAACAAGGGGGTCTTGCCCATGCACTGAAGTAAGACATATGCATTGTGTTGTGACCCCGCGCGTAAACGAACGAGTACGGTAGGCCTCCCCCACGACTTCCGATTCTGCTATTCTTCACCGGTCCATGCTATCTTTGTAACAGAAACATTAGCTGCTTTTTAATATATTTTCTAATAATAACAGGTAGTACACTTCTTTCTTCGTACCCCTTTTAGTTTTGATGATTACTCCTTTAGCTGACAGGCATGGGTACCCACACAAAAAGCACTGGGAGCGTTAAGGGATTCTGTGTAGGCTTTAGCTCGTTATGCTCCATATTGTTTGCCAAGTTTCAATAGGGATGCTTCCCTGTTTAGTAATGAGGCCACCACAGACAATCTACTTTTTTATTCCCTGAATTTTGCCTCCCTTCAGCCTTCTGAATACATTAATCTTCAGCCGGTGTTCCCACGTACCGAAGGCTGGGTCAGTGTCCGATGGAGTAGTGTTTCAACAGGAGAGAAAAATGCTGATTGTAAGCCTGCACTCTCCCGTAAGCAGGCCGTCACAACCTCAGACAAATGTTAATATTTGGGGCACTTTTTGTAGAACAGTCTATACCTTTCATAATCAATGATTTCTACAGCGGGCCTTCTTGTTGTCTACAGTGTTAACCATTGGTGGTGTCTTCCCAGATTATTCCAATAATATGCAATTAAACCACTTCAAATTAATCACCTACAAAAGCAGTGCTAATTTGCAAAGTGCTTCACAGTAATACTAGGATTAACTAGGACAAGCTCGAATTCACCCCTTTTTAGGTTAACCACCACCAACACCACCACAGCCTATCCATGCAGTGCTTGAATATTTAATATTAAAACCCCCCCCCCCACCTCCTCATCCCATCCCTACAGGCCCCTTGTTATCTACGACTCCCGCAGGTATTAACGGAAGCGGTGAAGGGCGACGTGCCTAGAGGGGCAGAATCCAATTTAATTTGCAAAAAGGGGTCTGATTTGGGTAAGGAAAGAAGCAGGGCCTGATTAAGACGGACTCGGCGTTGGACTC
Source organism: Harmothoe impar (assembly GCA_947462335.1). Lineage (NCBI taxonomy): Eukaryota > Metazoa > Annelida > Polychaeta > Phyllodocida > Polynoidae > Harmothoe > Harmothoe impar. The sequence continues at coordinate 49,544,418 of OX381721.1, forward strand.
ATTAGGAAGGTAGCCAATCATCCAGATTACACCGCTGCTGCCTGTGTACGTCTTCTTGCCGACAGACACAGGACCAGGCAGTGGCTTCTCCGGTGGCTTCAAGTGCTGATTTGTAACAGGCTGAAGCCATGTGGCTTCGGGGCCGGCCCGGGGCTGTCTCTGTGATATGTGGGTATGGGTGACGGGGTTATACGGGGATGTTACAGGTTGACTGCAGTGGCCCAGTGGGCACAGAACATGATAACTGACTGTCAATGTTGATCCAATGTTGATAAATGGTTGTCAATGTTGATTCAATGTTGATGTAATGTTGATTCAACGTTAACCTGGGGTGCTATTGTGGAGTAGTTGCGGCTGATGATGAAACTATACTATAGATAGTACCTTTGCTAATTCACTTGATAGTTCACAGCAAAAAGCTGATTGCAATAGACTTTGCCCCTGGCACTTAAATAAGACCGGCGCTTATTCAAGACCAATCTCTAGGGACAAGGTGGGGGCCAACAGGAGGTAACCAGTTATGCTACAACCCTGTACTGGAGTTGTCTGTAGGGACCCCTGGTCACCAGGGGCTGTGGTGCTGCCTCACCAGCCTCCGGGCGGACCGTGGAGGCACTCCCTCCCACCCACCCCCGCCCTCTCTGCTGGGAAATCGGGCTGACTGATTTCATAACATGGCTGACCACAGGGCCGGGCTGGCAGCTCCCACAGGAGCCGTCGACATTAATATCTATAGGGCTCCAATTAGGCCGGCCCTGTGTCTCTAACGCTGGTCCTCCAGGGTCGACAAGAGCAGCATGTAGGCATTAATCTGGCTGCTGCTATTGTTTGGGCGTGGTGCTTTGGTGGGACTGTGTAATAGTGTATATATTTGATATTTGAATTGTGTACATTTGGTGGAACCGTGCACATTTGGTGGATTGTGAGCATTTTGGTGAAGTTGCGTTAATTTGAGGAAATGATGTAATTTGGTGGAATTCTGTACGTCTGATGGAATCCTGTATAATTTGTAAATTATGTAGGTTATGTGTGTTGTCCGGGTGATGTGAGGCACATGTTAATTCTGCACTAGATGTTACATATTCTGTAGAAGGCATGTTTGTGTTGGATGTGAGCACAGACGGTATATTCACATGTCACTTACATACTATATGCATGGTTACAATCTAACAATACCACAGTAACATGTACAAGTAGTTCTCCTGCTTTCTCCACTTTTCAACCCCACTGTCGTGTCCTGTTAAGTATGGCCTGCTCTTTGAGGTGACTACCCTATCGGCCAAAGGCTGAGGCCTCTCTGAGTTGATACCAGTATTTATTGCGCTGATAACCAAATCAAAGATAGCCCACTGCCACCCCGACTCCAGGGTCAATATATATCTGTTAGTGTTCCTCTATCACTCACTAGGGGTCGGCAGTAGCACCGCCCTCTGAGGCACAGGTTCTGTTTGGAGATTGAATACCAAAGGGGCAATTCGTCAAGCAGGCGGCTGGCACCCACTGGGCTCCAGTATAGGGAGGGTGAATCTGGTATACCTTTGCTCTTATATTAGAAATGTTCTGAATGTCAGACAAACCCTCGGTCCTGACCCCCATAAATAAGAGAGCAGATATTCAAGTCCGTCTGTGTACGGTTAGGTGCTCTACGAGATAATATGATAAAATCTCCATCCCTTGTTTCATAGATTTAACGATATGTAAATATGTTAACATGTAATCCAATCGCTAACATTCTATGATGCGAGTACAGAATGTTAAGATATAGTATCTTCCATTTACGGTATAACCATAAATACCTAATTAGTTCCATTCAGAGCAGTGGAAGCTTTTAGGGACCTTGTAATAAATGAATCACTGACGTTAATTCGCTTGCCTTGAATAAACCATGATAAAGCGAGTCAATATCTGTCTGCAACGGCACCAGTCAAACAGAAACACAAAAAGCAAAGCATTGGATTAAATGATTTAGGAGATATAAATATTTCTACAGCCAGGATGATTAATTCATGCTTACTTTCATCTATGGACTCCCTGTGGACAAACGATCAACAATATCAGTATTTCATTTTCATTTCCCTTTTATTTGTGCTGATTTAGACAAATACAAATACAATGGTAGAGTCTGTATTCCCCTCAAAGTGCAATCAGTGCCCAACAGGCATTCCTTTTTGATACACTATGTCTATCCCTTTAAGCATGGTATGATGCCTCAAGGCTTCATGTCCATTTCGCATCATCATGGTTTTAAGTAACTTGCTAGCACTATATTGGTGCATCATACCGAATCTTTGGGAGCATATCAACCACGTTGGGGCGTCATGATGCATGAATGCAGCCCTGGTGAGCGACTCAGCAGGGCTGCACTCACGCATCATGACTAGCAAATTAAACCACTATGCTGTCACCAAAGGGTTAACATACTGTTCCATCTAACGATCGCCCTGGGTGCCGTTGGGACTGTACCAGTACATCACGACGTTCACACAGGGCCCCATCACACAATACACACTGGGTATTTTTCTCATACAGCCTTGTCAAAGTCCCAGTGGCTTCTGAGGCTATTATCACGCTGTGAGAAATGGGTGATTATCACTGCATAGTTAACAGGGGTAGGCGCAGGGACTGCCGATTAGAAGCCGCATCTTTCAAAGAGACCTCTGCATCATTGACGGTGCACTGTGCACTCTTTAATATGGAGTCACGTACATTTACCTCCCCCCCCCCCACCTTTATTATAGTGTAGAATGATGGCTTTTCTTTACACTATCAAGGGATGAGCCTATGAGCTCAAATCTCTAGCTTTGCAGTTGATGGGATATGGGTGTATACATGAGAGAAGCACGCTAATGATGTATATCTGCAGGTATACAGATTTGAATGCTGGCTATGATTCTGTATGCAAAGGATTAACATAGCTCTTATACAGAAATCATATATGAAAGCTATAAGTCAGATGTATACATAAACCGATAACTAGTGCTGTTAATACTTAGAGAGCAATATCCCATAGTGTACACATGTCATACATGATATGGATGGGGGTACTGGTAGCTGTAGGAGCAGGTGCACATACCTGAATGTACAGAGTAATTAACCCTTTAAGGACAACATGACACCTTAATGCAACATGCCCTTGGTCGTCATGATGCGTAAATGCAGCCCTGGCATCATCATCATGCTGACCCTATGGGGTTGAGGCACTCCCGTAGGATCGGCATGATGCACCAATGTAGCCCCAGCGAGTTACTCGCCAGGGATGGATTGGTCATTGATCATGACGACATATGTCATCTTTTAGCGACATGCGTGATTAAAGGGTTAAGACCAGCATGGAGGTGCCCCGAGCTGCTCTGAGCAGTAAACTCCACCTACCAGCAGCTCACCCCACCCCAGGCACCTGCTCACCACGTGATGAGCTTGGTTAAAACACCGGGTCATTAAGCCGATAAGGGCCGCATAGTGCTTTAATAAGCTTTGAACTTTGTCATGATGATGCGTCATCCATGAATGCAGCCCTGGTGTGCCTACTCACCAGGGCTGCATTCTTGCATCATAGTCATACGGACATTTCTGTCGAGTTGTATCAACCACCACCCGATTGGCACGATACTTGAATACATCACTGGTGAGTTACTTACGAGGGCTGCATTCATGCATCATGACGACAAAGGGCCTGTACGTTAGAGAATTATGTGGCCTTGAAAGGGTTAAACATAATGAGCATCACCCACTCCAGACTGGAACTAGTTGCAGTACTTGTAAAACCCCAAAACATGGTACTCTACACCGTCCCAACCTTACAGTAATAGTGTTTTACATATTGTATATAAAGCATAGGCAAATAAATAAAAATGAATTAAACCTACTTAAAAGTACCTAACTTTAATGTCCGAATTGTCTGTATAAGAATTGCATTTGTCTCAATTCCTTATAGTAGCATAGAACAGTTCGGGTCTCTTATTGTACGGGGCGTGGTCATTCATCATTCACTAAGCTGTCTTACAGTATTTCACTTTTAATGGTGATTGATGAAGATGAGGTATCATGGAGAATAGAAAACAATACAATACAGCACTATTGTTAATCTAATGACAATGTACACATTGCTTGATGAATACAGACATCGTGCATAATATAGCAAATTAATTGTGCTATGGCAATAGCAGTGCCTTACCATATCACTGAGAAGAAGGACCCGGGGAAGAACACATGTACCTACTACTATATTTCCTTAAAGCATTGATGTGATAAATTTGCATTCTCCCCTTATCTCAAACAATTTCTGAAATAATAGATGCAATGAAGATTCATATATTCGAATATAGTATAATACTACGCCCTTTTAATCATCTGCAAAAACTAACCATTAGATAGATCGTTTCGTCTGCATTCACTTGCCCCCCCCCCCCCTCCCCGAGAAGAAAAACACAACCAAGGGTGTATAACATTGGAATGCGTGTCAGAAAAATAGTTGTAGGACACAAAAGGGTGTAGTATTAATTGCAGGTGGATCTCCACCCGATACCCTTGTAATTATCCATAATCGACACAAAAACACACACAAGAACTAGCGCTTCGTCCCAGCACCGAAATTGCCCGCGTTTTATGCTAATGAATGTGTAATTACAGTCATTAAAGTCTAATTTCACGAGCATTATAAAAACTGCATTAAAATGCATAGTATTGACCTCCAAGAGGAACCCATATTACTCTGCTACACGGAAAAAAAGAAAGTTAAATCACTTAAAGCACTAAGCTCAGACAATTTCATGTCCTACCCTAAGCGCAATCAATTCATTAAAACCCTTTAGACCTTAATCACTCTTCTATAAATGCCTTTTTAAAGATAGAGCAGATTGCCTGTCATGTGGCTAAACAATGTTCTGCAACTATATGGCTCACATATTTACAGTATAGTATGTCCTAAGAGGAGACCTACAACTGGCATGTGAATATATAATATTGCATGTGGACAGGCCGGTAAATCTCATCAATTAATTAAACATCTCAGCGCAATTACTTGCGGAATCGGACACAATTATGTATGCTTTCACTACATACATTTAATAGAGAGTTATCCCATTTTATACTCACATGAAGGGGAACTGGGGAAAAGTTGTCTTCTCTAATACAAGGACCGTACTTGTTAGACACACTGAGTCTATGTGCCTAGCTCCCTAAGAAGAACTGCTCTATTAACTAAAGGGGGAGGGCCTGGTGACACATCTAAGGAGTGCCAGGTGGCATATGTCCTGCCTTTAAGTGGCTCAGGAGCAGGGTCCAGGAGACAAGGAGCAGGCAGGGAGCTGGTGACAGCAGCTCAGGCCGCCTCTTGGTGAGCTGCTCCTGAGCTAGTCGTTATGTTGGCCAACACAATGACAAGCGCTCAACATGGGCTCACATTGAGCCCTCGGCGTGTGCTGTAGTCTTATAACTGCTCACCCTGTGTAGCCCATCATCTTGCCCCCTGGGTAGCTTCATTATATAGGTCTGAAACCTGCACCAAACTCCTGTGGACTGTGTTAAGAAGGATCTGCTCGACGAAGAAACCAGATTTATTTGAATTCCTCTTTCTTGATCCACTCCGACATATATGGCACTGTTGTCGACCAGTTACACCCCTACACATGGAGTACTCAGGGCCCGTCCCCAAATACACAACATACTTCTCCAAATAATCAATCCGCCCCCACTATGGTTAAAAGAGGCTCTCCTGTCTCACGTCAAGGATCCAAACCAAATACTCTGACATGTTGGCTTAAAGGGAGGGCTGTGTGTGGGGTTCTCGATGTACTTGTAAAGTCTGCCACCCTTATAGAATGGAACTAGTGCCCAATTATAGTATACAGAATGATGTGCAGTTTTATACATGTTCTACGGACCATCTAGAGACTGCTCTGTAGGTTTAGTTAAGTTATAATGCAATCTAGAAGTACTCCAACTAGATTTTGTCATCGGGTCTGGGATGGAATAGCCAGACTAGGCTCGATCAGCAGGGTGGTCCTGGCAGAACGGGTGACGGGTATATGGGGTAATTGTAAGGGAATGGGAACACTTGAGCACAAACTAGGTAGGACACACATTGACCCTGGGTGATAGATACCCCAGAGGTATGAGAATAATGTTCATGAACGCGCGTAGCATGGCAGGCAAGATGACAGATATCATGGAGTGTTTTTATAGAGCTGATATTTTCTGCATATCTGAAACCTGGCTTAATGATAATATAGAAGACTCTGAGTTAAAATGGATAGGGAATACAATGTTCAGACTAGATAGAACTGCCAACAAGAGTGGAGGTCTAGTTTTGTATGTCAAAAACGAATTTGCAAACTACACAACAGTAATTGATCAGGGTACCTACATAAGCGACGACCTCGAGATACTGACAGTCCTAATCAGTCAGCCCAAGAGAAGGAACAAAGTTGTTTGCAATATATACAGACCGGGAGGGGGAAATAGTAAGAATTTTACTGACAAATTAGAAAATATAATAGACAATATTCAGTATGATGATTATGACTTATGGATAGGGGGGGATTTTAACATTAACTTTGAAAAACCAGACGATCCTAAATACCAACCACTGTGTACTTTTATAACAACTTACAATCTCAAAATCCTCATAACCCAGTGTACAAGACCAAACGAAGATGGGGGTACAATTATTGACAATATATTAACTAACGCAGAGGATATTGTGTACAGCAACCCAACAGGGGATCTTATTAGTGATCATCTACCGGTAATGGCCATACAGAAAAAAGCCGCAGTGAAATTCATAGAACTAACTTTTATCGGGAGAAGCTATAGGAAGTACAACTGTGAAGACCTGGTGGAAAGGCTAATTTACTTTGATTGGTCAGCCTTTTATAAATCAAAAGATCCGAACAAACAATGGAGAATTCTCTTGGGTATCATTGTGGAATACCTTGATGAGGTGTGTCCAGCCAAGAGTATGACGGTTAAAACACGAGATGTAGAGTGGATGACTCCTGAAATCAGGGAATTGATTGAAGATAGAAGAAAGCACATGGAATGTTATCTAGAGACTAGAGTGAATGCTGAGTTTTTAGCTGCTAAAAATATAAGAGAGCGTATCAACCTCATGGCACTAGATTCTAAAAGGGTACAGATAGATGACGCTTTCAATGAGAAAGGGGATGGGTTACATGATTTCTGGAAAAAAATTGCCAAACTGGTAAAACCACAAGAAATAGGTACACGGGCTGATTTCACTCATCATATCTCAGGGGAGAAAGTAGATGACAGTGAAGCAGCTGACTATTTTAATGAATTTTTCAGTAATGTAGGTGAAAATATGGCGAATAAGATGCAATTTAACATGGACAACCATCAAGGTCTGGTACATACTGTACACACTGCCTGTGAGGATGTACAAATTGATTATGATACTGTCGAAGACTTAGTAGAAAGTATAAACATTAATAAATCCAGTGGTATAGAAGGGGTCAATGCCAAAATATTAAAAGACAGTCTAAGGGTTATTATACCTCAGTTAACAAATTTATTTAGGAACTCAATTAAAGAAGGAATCTTCCCAGATGATTGGGCCGTGAGCACGGTAGTTCCAATACCTAAAGCTGGGAAACTTGATGCAATCGGTAACTGGCGTCCTATCAATTTATTACCGGTACCGGGCAGACTAATTGAAAAGGTGGTTCACAAGCATATAATGAAGCATCTTGACACCAACAAATTGTTAACAGAATGTCAATATGGTTTTAGACCAAATTTAGGTACAGGGGACGCTATATTCGACTTCACACGTCACGCTTATGAGCAAATTGATAAAAGGAAAAGTTTAGGTGTATGTTTCGTGGATGGGTCAAAGGCATTTGATTCAGTCCACCACGGCCTCCTACTGAAGAAATGTGAGCAGCTAAAAATAGATAAATTAACACTTAACTGGCTTAAATCTTATCTAAGTAATAGACGCCAGGTAACTCTTATGAATAACAAGCGTTCTGATGAGTGCAGAGTGAGATATGGCGTTCCACAGGGCAGCAGCCTCGGCCCCCTGATGTTCATTATTTTTGTGAATGATTTTCCAAAGGTGATTCAGGAATCTACCACATTCATGTACGCGGATGATATTGTGTTGGTTTCTAGTGGCGACACTCTAGCCGACGCAGAATCTATGCTAAATAGAGATGTACAGCGCACTGCAGTATGGTGTAAACAAAACTGCATCACTATCAACAGTAAAAAAACCCAAGTTATGAGGATAAATAGGAATGGCACATGTAAGAATCCACCGAAAATGGTAATCAAGATTGATGACACTCAACTCGAGGAAGTATCTCAGTATAAGTATCTAGGTGCTATTGTAGACGACAAATTATCTTTTAAACCCCATGTCAAGAATCTAATTAGTAGATATAGTTATAAAATCAACCTGTTAGCCAGAATTAGAAAGGTACTTGATGAAGAAAAATCCTTGTTAATTTACAAACAGAAAGTGGTTCCATATGCGGACTATGCGAGCTTCCTGGTCGACTGCGCTACACAGGACTTGGGTAGTAAGGTCCAAAAGCTTCAAAACAGAGGGCTTCGTATTTGCAAGTACAAAAATATGTATGAGAGATGCTCGGCTACCGCCTTGCATGATGAATATAATATACAAACACTTGAAGTAAGGCGCTTCTCACAATTGTTGTGTATGATGCATAAAATGTCTAAGAGTCAATGCACATTGATCCCAGAAGGGCAACGGCGTACCAGGGCTGATCATAAGCTAAAGTTTGACGCACATGAGTATCAACTCAAATCTCTGTATAAAAGCCCTATGTATAGAGGGGTGTGGGAGTGGGATCACATACCCCCGGAAATACAGAAAACTGAGAAAAGATTGAAGTTTAAAGAGCTTGTCAAAAATAAAAAGCCAAGGCCTAAGTTAGTGTAAGCATATGTCTAGCTAGCAAGCTTGAGACCACAATGCCAGTACTGGTTTTCAGGCTGGGGCCAGGTACCTGTATCGCTCAGCTGTAGTCGATCACAGAATCATATAAATCATGTCACAATAAAACCATTATCAAGCAACACTGGTTGTCAGGTCGCTCTGATAGTAACATATCAAATAGACTGTGTATTAGCCTTAAAACCAACTATCAGCACTGGTCTTCAGGCTGACTCCTACTTAAAATTTGACTCCGACTTAAAATCTACATGCCTAATATTAATACTCAAACATCTTCACTGGTCTTCAGGTTGATGTCTCTGTTTTAAATATCCAGCACTGGTCTTCAGGCTGATTCAAATTCAAATTGATTGTAAAGTTGTAGCTAAATTACAGTAAATTGATGTATGTAAGCCACAAGCAGCAACAGTCCGGAGGAGCTGTCTCTCTGACATGCCGCTAGCGCACAAACTAGATTAAATCAAGATCTTGAATGATCAAAAATCAAGGTGATGTCCGGAACCCAGTAGAGCTCAGGTTATAGGGGTACCAAGGTAATCATGTATCTATCATATGGGGCAAGATGGGAATCATATTCGTGGTATAGTATGGGTATACCGTTGGGTCATGAAGTCACGGCTTGGACCACCCAACCTTAGATAAGATGGATGTCTGTTAGTCAGTCCAGTAAAACGTTATATACTAACATGTTATGTAAAACATCTACATCTCTAACAAAATGTGTATTAAGGGACCAGTCCGTCCCACTGACGTCGTATAAGTAATTACGGCTTATAAGCAGGCTATACGGTATTAGATGTGCACACATAAGGTGATCTATGCTAAAGAATAAGAAAGCAAGACGTACAAATAATATTATTTATTATTATCTTCACGGAATCAAGTCCCAAAATTGTAATGGGCAAAAATCAATTGATCTCTTCGCTTTAAGCGTGTAAAGACATGTGCATATCTCTATCATCACTATTATTATTACTGAGCACCAGGTGCAGTTAAAAACAATGAAACATGAAGATTTTCTCATTATATTATATCAACGAGGGCCGCCGACCCAATATTGTACCAGAAAAACATTAATGATTGGAAAACAATAAAAGATACTTGAACTTGAACTTGAACTTGAAGTACTAATTAATCACATGATTAGCATACCGTTGATACCCTAAAGCTTGACCCTATATGCACTGTAGTGACCACCAATTCCAAGACAGAACATTTCTTGGAATTGTAATATGCCCCCGGGAATATGCCTTGACAGGTTCATCTATCAGGGTGTTTGTCGAGTAATGTGAGCATATGGAATACTGACTGTGGATTCGGCATTGCCTCGTGGCACTTGCTGTGTTTACGTTGGCGCTTACATCCTCCCTTCACATAAATCACGATCAGCTATATGTTTTGTCTCGTCCTGTTAGTGTTGAGTCATGAGGCTCCAGGAGCAGCTCACACAGGAGCAGCTCAGTAAATAGGTCATGACCAGGGAAGGTCGTAGTGAACCACTAACCCTTTAAGGGCCGCATAGTGCTTAATGCGCTGTGTCCTTGCTGTAATATTGCATGAATGCAGCCGCGAGTGTACTCAACAGCGCTGCATGCATGCATCACACCGACCCTTCGGAGTGTACCAGTCATGCATGGTCAGCATAATGCGTGGTTCCTCACCAGGGCTGCATTCATGCATCAGGACGACAAGGGCAATAGTGCATTAAAGCGCTATGCTTCCCATAAAGGTTTAGAGGCTCACAGAGTCAGCTGTACCGAACTCACACAGGGCTTAGGGGAAACAAAGCCTGTCTGTTCGCCAACTACAACAACAGCATGTCTGCACTGAGACCAAACCATGATGTAAAATGGAACCAGCAGGGTAGACACTTATTACATATAGCCTTTGGGTGAGGATGCTGATCGTTTTGGGGTGGTAGGTAGGTATAGTTTACATTTCTATATGTTCTCTTTTTATTTTGGAATCCTTTAGAAATGGCAAGTGCCATCTTCAATACACGATCCCAATGTGTTCTCCATGTCATACTCCAAACCAATTTGGGAGAGAGCATTGGGGTATGGCACCTGCGATTCTTCAAATGAAGTAATGGCAGTTGGAGTTCAAAGCAAGTTCTCTGAGGAGCTTCATATATAAGATATTAAAGGTCTGCCATCGCCCCCACATCTCATCATGGTGGTACTGGATTCTGACAGGTTTTCTTTCTTATAAAAGCTGGTTTAGAAATCCAATATCTTCATGCAGCTTTATCTTGCCACTCCTTATGAAAGCTGGAGAGTGGTAAATAAACATTCGACCCGCATGCATTACATGACCATGATCATATCCACTTAGGTTTCTACACATTATATCCCAGTTCACAGGGAACCTGGGTGTTGAGGGGTGCTACAGGGGAGGGTGTTGGGGCTGGTACATTGGCACCCATTCTGTGGATGTTGGGGGTAAACACAGGCAGTGATGGCTTGCAAATCCAGGTATGGTGCCAGCACCCCACCCCCTCCCAAGTAGGTCATATACATACACTGGGCACTGTGTCAACATAGGGCCCATTCGAGGCTTTATGAACTAACCCCCACCCCCAAGACAAAAAATTAAATCAAAAAGAAAATTCAATTTCCCCTGTGTGTGCATGTTGAAGGGTGGAACAGTGGAACCTGCATCCCCTCTTGTGCCTATATCGATGCAAGGACCGAGCTTGAAAATTCAATATTTGTATTGTAGCAATTGGAGCCTTTGAGGTATTGTGGACATCATTTCCTGTACGCCTTTACTTCCCACGTCCCTCCAGATAACAACACTATGCAATATGGTCGCCCCTGGGGTAGCCGTGATCATTTCACTGTGATTGTATGTTTGTAATTCTTTTTGGAGGCGCTGCCTAGGCATCTTCTCAATAATTTCTATAGAAGGCCCAGATCTATATGATATACCTAAAGTTTTTAAAAAACGACTCTTTGCATAAGGCTTTACTTTTCTTTGGTGCTTATTTTATATGCTAGTTGTTTTTCTGCATCTACTTTCCCTCTCTCAGTTTGAACCGTTGAGAGTGGCATCGTGTCAATAGTTTCTATAGAAGGCCTAGATCCATATGACTATATCTAACCAACATTAAAAAATTCTCTTTACACGAAGTCTTTCCTTTCTCGGTTTGAACTGTGGAGAGTAAATAGTATCCCTGCAAGGGGTTCATCTAAAGGATGTAATATAGCGGAATGGCATTGGTGTGAGCATGGCGTGTGTAAGGGGGAGTTGAAGTGTGTAGTGGCATGGGACTCTTGCACCCGGTTACCTCTGGGGCCCAGTATCAGGAGGAGTATGTGTGGGGAGGAGGGCAGAGGGGGTGGGGTGGTTGGGGGATCCAAAGACAAGGTCTGAGAGTATCAGTCTTGGCATGTCCTGGTGGTTTGCAGCACGTCACCATGTAGATTCACCCCTTTGAGGGTTGCTGAAGTGTGACTGACTACTACACCCGGTGTGTACCTCACCCCTTATGTACCCCCCCCCCACCAGCACCACCAGCACCACACTACCACATATACCTCCAGGGAGTTGTGCCTTCCCCACCTGGTCACGCAATAACACCCGAAAGCCATATGGTGAGAACATGGAGTTTGTAATAGAAGCTAATTTGTGTACATGTCTTATGTTTAGACGACCATTCTTAGAATCGTATTATAGGGCAATACCTAGTTAAAGCCAGTCATATTGGAAACACAGTAATAACAACTCAAGGGGCTTCCACTTGGTTTATATCAAAGTAAAAACATTACCTTAGAAATAAAAAATAATTCTTCCTAATATGATTGCTTTTATTACAAAGCCCTATTCATTATGTCTATTTCTCAGATAGTCAGTGTACAACTGCCTAAGCACATTTAGTTTTAAAAACATCTGTTGGTACCTCCTTCAGTATATCTATAACCTCTGGCATGTCAACACTAAAAAGTGGTTGACTCTGCACGGCTGTGACAGTACAGATGATAGATTGGTTTCTATAAAGCATTTTGCACAGAAAAAGGTTTTTGAACACCCCACTTTAAACATCCCTATATAGGACTACATCAGTCCTTAGGTTTACATCAGTTCCTAGGTTAACAAAATGCACTTTGCAAACATAAATAGGTCAGTACATCATCCTCCAGGCTAACCTCAACCCCCTCTCCTCTTTAAGGTATGTGCACAGGTAACTTCCGGTCCGCTGCGCATGTGCACATTGGATCTAGTTCTGGCAGGCAGCGGTTTGGCTAGGGCTGGCACAAAGTGTTTGCCACCTGTAGGTCGTGTACTGGTATAAGGGGGCCTTTTTTATCCCCAAGTATGTTCTTTTCATCCCATACTTGAATCAGAGAAGCATCTTTAGTATAGGAAGGTCTTAGGTAGAACGGCGAGTAACTATAAGCAGTACTGGGAATGTATCACCCTAAGGGTTGACATGATGGATGCATGCTGCACTGACCAGTTACCTGCCATAGCTGCATTCAAAGGGTTAACATGTCAACCACCTCCTTCATTCAGAGTTAGACCTGGTCTAAAATGTGTACCGGTATTTACATGACGAGATTGCAGCTCACCACTCCATCAACCCGACTCCCATGCTACAAGAAATGGTCCATCATCATCTGGGGTCATATCATGTCAGCCAGGAGAGGGGCCTTGTACAGGTCAACATGACGATATGTTTTGGTGAAATATTGTGGGCCAATGTACATAGAAATCCTCCGTCTTCAATCGTTATAAGTAGGCAAGTTGAGATGCATATTTATAGGTCTTATTTACAATAATGGTATGCTTTTTGCAGCTACTATTATAAAGGAACTTCCTGCTCCATAGGCACTATTACTAGGAATAGTATATTATGTTATAACTATAACTTAGAGAAAACGGACTATAGAATTATGAACTTTTCGGGTACAGCTTACAACAACAGTCTTGGCAAACAAGTTGAAGAAACAAGTTCAATTTGTATTAAACTTTTCTGCAATAACTTATGAAACCCAATGCTTACAGGTTGTGTATTACACCATAAATCATGGTTCAGGCAAGCATGAGTCCCAGGTGACGGGTATAGCCAGTATACCACAGGTGATATACACCCGTTTAGTATACATGTGACTGAGACTGCTTTTCCCACCCCTTTAATACTGTACCTGGTCACCACTGTGGACCGCCGTTTTGTCCCCCAGTGAGGTCAATGGGCCCTGTTGGCAGGATCTTCACAATCGCCATCCCACGGGTGATGCACTACAGTGATAGGTCAGCAGATACATCAGCAATATGTTAGTTCTCTGATCCCCCTCTGCTATTGCTACCATGGTGCTACAGTCACCTTGCTGGACCCCTATAGTACCAGGTACATCTAGTGCTACCTATAGGTGGTAGCTGGGGGAGTGGTGGTGTTGCATGATACGTTCACCTCCAGGGTAGGACACGGCGCATGTAAAGCACCGTTTAGGGAAGCTGTGACCCAGACATGCTATTCAGGCCTTAATGACCGCTACAAGGAGCCGAGATGCTAAATAGTTAATTGGGTCTGGGATCCAACTGGAGATGGTTGATCACTGCGGGGTTTTATTGGTATTCTAAAACTACCTCTTTAATTGTAATTGGTCATTGTACCTTTGACATTTGATTAGGTCCACATGATAGCACTGATCATGTCGAAACTCATCATGCTTTATTATTATACAGAGATGCCACCGTCTGGTCAACAGAATCCTACACAATTGATACACTGATTGATTGCAATTGTCTGCCAACTGTCTGCATAAAATTAACATAATTTTACATAATAATGATGCCAAAGTGTTTACAATCGTGTTATTAGTACCCATAACCACACACAGCTGGCCACACAGGTGAACGTCTTTTGTATGCATAATAATTCATATGTGTCCTAGTAACCTCAGGTCAATATCAGGGCACAGGTAAACAGGTCACAAGCCTTGAACATACACCCCAACCTCCTCAATAATACCTATTCCCATGCTAATTCACATCGATTGCTTCTTATACAAGACTTAAAGGCTATCCTGTTTTTACGTGTATAACTAATATTGAATGTGTATGTGAGAGTCACATTTCGAATTGGTTAACAAATCTATATAGATATAAGACATGTACAACGTCTCCCATGAGGAACCCTTGGATGACTATATAATCTGGGACGCCTGTCCTGCATGCCATGTATGCTTAGTCTCTTATCATCGTTATCAGATGAATGACATATATTACAACTCTAATTTGATCATAATCACCGACCGACTTTCTTCTTTTCAACCCAGGGTGAAACAACATCTGCCTCCAATCTATGTCACCATGAGTACAACCTCGAAATCAAATAATATTGGCAATAACATTACCAAAAGAAAGATATAAATTATCTGAACATACAAAGCAGTGCTTCAAGATGAAAGGTACACCGTCAAAAATATGTCCTACCTGGAGGGTTGCCAATCTCTACCATCACTATCTCCCCCTGAGGTCGCTTCACTACCCCTGTGCCCTGAGCCACTCTCTTGACCTTGAACCTGACCTTTGCTTTAGCGTCTCCCTTGGATCCCTTTCACGCCCCCTCCACACACACACACACACCACGACAACTTGACCTGATCCCTGACCCCTACTCCTGACCTATTTTTCTGCCTACTGTTGGCCTAGTAAGGGTGGGATGTGAGGTGTGGAGGGGGAAGGGGGGGAGTGTGAAGCCTATACTACTGAGGTTAATATTCACAGTCTGTGCACACTTCCGCAGGAGCCCAAGTCCCCTTTGACACCAAGGTTGTGGGAGAGGTATGTCCTGGGTAGTGCTCTCCCATCTCAGCATCTAACGCCTCGCAGCAAAGCACTACTTAGTATGGTTTACCTGACTCCTCCCTTTTTGGATATGATAAAAAGTAGATGTCTTCGGTAGGGAATTCCTTACAGTTCATGTACAGGAATCACAATTGTTTCTAAACAGTCATTCTGGGTTCACAGCTCTAACCACAGAAGAACCCATCTCCAAAAGCTCACCATTATGATTATTTTTGAATTCAGAGAAAAAAAGGACCCTTGTGTAAAAATAGATGAGCTGTGTTACTCCTGTTTAATACTAGACCTCCACGCAATTTTAAATGAAATAAATCCTCCCGAGGGGCTTCCCTCCAGGTGACACCCCACCCGGCAGGTACCCCAGGTGGTAGGTAGGTCAGGTGTGTGGTGTATAAGGCCCCCGGGAGGAGGCACCCTGGAGGGGGATCCCAGCCCTGCTGGTGTGATGGATATGTGGAGTACTCCTGACAGTCGTGATAACGGTGAGTCTGCGTGTGCAGACCCTACTTCCACCCCCGTGCACACACTCCTCCCACTTACTCGGCTACCCACTGAAGCCACATCAAACTTCAGTGTACATGGCACTCTTCACCATTTCAGGGCTGTATAGCGCAAATTATGTATTCATGCAACCCTGCCGAGTAACTTGCCTGAACTGTATTCATGCATCATTCCGATTCTAAAGAATTGATGCACTCCTGAAGGGTCGGTATGATACCTGCCAGAGCTGCATCATGATGATAAGGCCATAATGCAGTAAAGCACTGTGCGGCCCTCAAAGGTTTAAGAGTTACGGGGCGGATCCCGGGGGTGGATCCAGCCTCCGCCCTGATGGGGTGGTGGTCCATCTTACTGGAGGGATTACCTGCATATTGAGGCATTTAAGGTCTATAGAGTTAAGGTCAACGCAGGTCAAATCAGTAGCACCTGGATTGTCAGAGGAGGATAACGCTGGAATCATTACTCTCAGCCCTACGTTCACCCATCACTACCCGTCTACCTGCAGGAGGTATGCACATGGATGGAGTAACCCTACATAACCCCAGGCCCCCAGTACCTTTACTGGGTCCATGCTAGGGGGGGGGGGGGGGTTCTAGAAGCGAGTGCCAACACCCCACAGATACCACATAGTACATACTAGTGCCTCTACAACGAGGCACCTGCTCTGAAGCTTCATAATATTGTCATTACTCAGGTTATGCATACATCAGAATTCTTAGGACAATATCACATATTTCTCCAAATGTTGTAGATTGTTTCCCATTGCTTTTCAGTCCAGTATTATTAGACATACTCCACTATTACGTCTGTGTTTTCTGCATGGTACGTTTGCCCAATGTACTGTGGACATGGTGCATCTTAACGGCAACATTATTGCTAATTACTGGCACAAGAAGGCAATAATGATATACAGGAGGGCAACGCTTCCCACCAAGCTCCCATACCCGCAGCTCCAGGCACTCCCCTCCCCACCCTAACGCCTGCTTCACGCTACGGAATCACACTGCATCATCCGGCCCTGATCCCCACTGCCCGGGCTGCATGATACATCAACAGGAGAAGCCTCTCCCCTGGAGGAAATACACGGGAGAGGATCAGGAGGAATCCCTAACCCCTGCCGGCAGCCGGGGCCCTCATTGCTCATAGCTGTCAGAGCAGGGGTGCTGCCAGCACTGGAGGTTCCACTACCTGTCTGACACTAGTACTGCTCCTCTCAGGGTGGGTGTATAAAGGGTTTGGGATGGCTGCATGGACACCCTCTACACTGGGACTCTTACTATGCAGTGGTTGATTTAGACTGGGGGCGCGTGCCCCTCCTTTTTGCCTGTAGTTAAGAGTTTATATGTCATTTCCTTTTATTAAGAGAGGGGGCGAGCCCCCTCCTCTTCTAAATCTGCCACTGACTTCGTGATACTGATTTAATTGACTACCTCCTTTTCCAGCCCAAACATGATTAAGATGGACGTTTGAATTGTCATACCCCCTCGGGGCTGGTAACATGCCCTTTTAATCTTCAAAACATAAAATTAAAGTAACTGATAGCATTGATGATGTTAAATACAATCATATGTTCTTATCTGAGTAGTTCTGTATTCACATACAGTAACGGTGTGCATGATAAAGGCAGTACACGTATCATTGTACTACAAATAAATAATGTGTATTCATTTCCTTCTACAGTAGGTTTTACACACACTGTGATGGCCATGGATTATCTATTGACAGAAGCTGACGTTGACCTTTCTTTGTCCTTAGCTGCCCTGTATTTACAGCTAAGTGTGCTGACAGGCGGGATGGCTACATGTAGGGGGCTGCTGGAGAGGGAGATGTAATTATTGAGGGAGGCACTGCATCAATAGCAGATAGGCCTCTTCTAGAAGCTTTAACCCTTTAAGGTCGGATGTCGCTAAAATGTGGCATTTGTCGTAGTGGTGCACCAATGCAAAGTAACTCGCCGGTGCTGCATTGGTGCATCATGCTAACCCTACGGTAGAGTATCAACCCTGGAGGGTCGGCATGATGCTTTAATGCAGCGCTGGTGAGTTACTCGCCAGGGCTGCGTTCATGTATCATGACGACTAGTTGGCATGATGTATTGATGCACTATGCCGTCCTTAAAGCTTTAAGGACATTTGCCTTTATGTAATATGGGGGTATTAACCCGTTGTAATAATAATAATAATTCATGTTCATGTTATCGCTACCTTAAAATAGGTAATGTAGGTAAAGAAGTATTGGACTTTAGTCCCTGTTATGTAAAGAAGCTAGCTAGGTCACTTGGCCTGCCTTCTCGTCACCACCTCCTCTCTTTGTGTAAACCTACCCCCAAGACCGGACCACATTTGTTGTTAGCTTTTATAAGTTTGTATATATTGACATAGAAAAGTAGGGGCGCGCAAGGCACTTATATTGTATACTAAAGTGCAGCTACGGCTTGATAGAAGGGGTTAGAGCCTTGCGCGTATCAATACCTATACCCCTCTAGACTGGTCATGATGGTAGATCATACGGTTGTGTGAATGTACTCACGTCTAGACTCAATAAACAAATTTTTGAACTTGAACTTGAACTTGTTGTGGCAGCATGATACGTCAATACCAATACAATGTAGTATACTGTGAAGGACCAGTTGCTCTATTTAAGTCCCATTAGCCTTTATTAGATGGAAATGATCTCTCTTCTGGCATCCTTAATTCTACCTCATTCTTCATCCCAATACCTATATGTTATCCTTAATTATGCCACTAAATGATGGAGAGTTTTATCATTTGTGTTGAATATTGGAAAGATTTCCAATTTCTGTTTTCAAAATGCAATGTCAGTGCCCCAGCGGTTCCTAGGTTAACAGCATTTCCTGAAGGTTCAATTTGCTCCTGTGTCTCCCATCTGACCCTTCAACCCTGAACCCAGGCCGTAACCTACCAACCTTGACACCACCCCTGACTGAGCCAGACTGCAAACCGTCTGGCAAGAACTGTAGAGTACCTAGAGCAAGTGAAAATGACAGGGGGTGGGGTGATTAGGGATTGTGGGGGCGTGCATGGGCTTCTGGGGTGTGTGCAAGAATGTGCCAATGGTAACCAAAGACAACCAATTCATATGTATACAGCTTTTATTCATATATACATTTACACGTAATCGCTACTTTGTTTCATGAAATCGTTTGTAATAATAATTGTAATTGGGCATTAGACAAGGGGAGTATTACACATTATGCATTATCCTATACATATATATTTTGCATCCCGCATACAGAAGGGATATATGATATATATATAGTGAGGACGGGAGTAGTTCTTAATGTTATATTAGGTATGAGACTTGCAGAGGCACTGGTAATAAGGTAGATAAGAGTCGAAGGGGTTTGTAAGGAAGGAGTGCAGACTGGAAATGGGGCTTAGGGGGAAGAACTAATAGGAATCATTCTGTGTTTATACCCTTGTTATAAAGTATAACTGTATCTAAGACAGAAGAACCATACAATCAGCAGAGATTGGAATCTTTAACTCTAACTTAGCTACTAGTTCAAATTTAACCCAGTTTTAGCTCCAGTTAGGAAGGGTAACAGAGTGTCCTATAGGTATTATGTATATTATGAGTATTTGGTGCTATTAATTCATAAACACAGAGATTGCTATTTTCATGAATTACATTACTAATTAAAAGCTCATCAATTGGAGAGGAGAGTCTGTGTAGGAGGGGGAAGTCGAGGCTTATTTGATCTAAAATGATCAGGTTGGTAAAAGATAAGGAGATGGGAAACTCCCATGCAAAAATGTACAATGATAAGGGTCTTGGGATAAATGGTGATGACATGAGGTGATGGTTGGTGGGGAGACTGGGGAGGAGAGGGAGGGGGGTTGATTTCACAAACAACCGCTAGGGGGCACCACTACAAGGCTTACCTTCATCGTGAGGTAGTGGTCAAGGTATCCAGTTTCTTTGGGCAGTGATCTGCAAAAACTAAATTAGGATGGATGCTCAGTGATAATAGCCTTGCACAACGACACTTGGGCTAGGAGAGCCCCCTTTGAACTCTGAGTTGCCACAAACTGGTGATTGAGCCAGAACTGAAGGAGGCAAGATGGAAAATAAAATACTGTTTTATATCAATATATCACAGGATTTCGTCGAATATCTGCAGATGAATCGAACATAGTATCTTAGCTTATGTTTATCTCGTGGCGGTAATTATTGATCGTATATTGATTATCAAAATCGATATGGTGGTAAATACCAAAAATATAAATAAAAAGGACAGGGGGTCGAGGTTTTAAAAACAGAGAGGGATGGGAATGCGAAGCGGGAAAGCATGGGGGTAATATGTACAATATAATACGATATTTATATCAAACTACACCAAGAAGCAGGACTGGGGTTAGTCTCTGGTGTTCTTGTAGGGGCTGTTATTGTAGCAATGTAGGGTAGACCGTAATACAGAAAGGAAGGGGAAGGGGTTGACAAGTCATGAATACAATTATAAAACAACTGAGTCAGGCCCTGTGGGCCAATGTCCTCCCACCCACCCCTTTCATATATAATACAGATATAGCCCACCCTACCTATCCCCCACCTCACAACCTACACATGGCCTCAGGTATATACCTTTTTGAAGTAGTTTATTCTGAATTAGAGACTCACCATCCCTACGGAAATAAAGGCAAATGTATATCTAGCCTGCCACCAACATAAAATACAATACTGCTATGTTATACTAGTAATTGCTGGGAGTACTATTACTGCAATGGTCGGCATTAATTGACAATGCCATACAGCAATTGGGGAAACATAAAGTACGTTATACATAGTTCCTATATAACTTGACTCTTCTGCTAATACGTAGATGAGGTGCATCTTACTAGTCAGGGATAAACGCCGGATATCCTGTATTATACTAAAAGCCTTATTTCAATACAAATCGGTCATCATAAAATGTCATCCGTCCCAATGCATATATAAGTAAAATGATTCAGTATAAATCCTCACATGGCCATGAAGGTGGTATACCTCCCATGCAGTGAGCTGTATGATTCCATCAGCCCATCTCCACAACACCATGACAGGCTCCCTGGTCCCCTGCCGCCTCACTGGAGGAGGCCGTGTATGGGTCCCCTGGTTACATCCAGACTCTGGTTGCACACCCAGGAGGAGGTGTCAGCATGATGGAGGACGCCACACCATGGAGTCATAATGAGCTGTGGATATCAACATGTTATTTGGCTCATTTTTAGTTGTATGTTGGTGTAAGCCCTGTAGGGTGGACATTGTTTGGAATACTTCCAGTATGCCTCCTATGGATGGAGATTATGTGATTTGTTTTTCAATCTCCATCTCTTTCTTATTAAACAGTGAATCACAAATGAGGAGAATTCAAATACTTCTACGAGATGGTGGGTTTAGTCGAACTAATAGCTCTCTTCTGTTATTTCTAATAAACAATCTTGTTCAAAAGGTGATTTTGGACAGGATCTAGATGGAATGTAGTAATCAAGACTGTGGGGTACAGTAATTAACCCTGTAAGTGCCGCATAGCGCGTTAATGTGCTATGTCGCCCTGCTGCATTTATTTTAATACTCAAAGGATACAGTCATATTAGTTCATGTTATATCTAATACTTAAGGAAGTAAGCTTAAGGAAGTAAGCTTGAGTCACTTTCTCTCTGTTGTCAAATGCTAGTGCCATCCCATCAGGACACTAGTGTACTATTGTTATTACTGGTAATACCACTCGACATCGGCCGCTGTGGTGGGGCACACAGCATGTTATGGCGACACACATTCATATAAGTGTGTTTCGGGTACAAGCATGAGCAAGAGTTATCTAGGGAATCCCTGCCCTGCAGGGGTGAGATGCTCATCTATAGGTTAGAAGCAGCTCGAGGGAAGACTGTGGCTGCGTGGTGGTGGTCGCTGAGGGGTGTACTTGTATGTCAGGGACTAGGGGGAGCTGGTGTTGACAAATGATGGTACACTCTCCAACTGTGAAGTGACACACTCAACTCAATGTCATTCAGAATGTGTCTCCTACTCCCCTCCACTAGAGATATCTACCAGCAGATCGGTATGAGTAGGCGTGAATATAACTCACAACACCGGTCTACATGTAACCAGCACCTGGGTATTGCACACCCAAATCTGTATAATATATTAAACATATTTGCAGTACAGTATTTTATTCAGCATCCCCAGGAGGTAATCTTAATCATCGCTTTTCAATAAATTGTTAAGTTGTAGGTTATTGTTTTTAAAGGTCATACAGCTATTACAACCGTAAACCAATAATCGAAATGGCAATAAGCCACACTGAAGAAGGCCACTCCCTCCATTCTGTCGTCATATATCACATCTTTGCATTATTACAAAACAACCCACTAGCCCTCACAAAAAGATAACATGTCCCCCCATTGTCCTACTCGGTGGCAATTCGCTGCATATATGCAAAGCAATATCCAGAATCTTTGCCAATATTGCTCTGTAGGCGCGGCGGGGAAGCATCCTAATAGCAGTGGTTACAAATCGGCCAATTCGTACTCCCCACACCCTACACACCGTGACAATGGTACAGGCATCAATTCCCCCCATGATGATCAGTAATAACCGTGCATACGTGAGGGGGAGCTATAGGGGGTGGGGGTGGGGGGGGGGGGCATTGATCCTGGGGCCGTCTATATGACCGTATCTGGCAATGTTAGAGCCGGCATTGTCAGCTGGAGGAGGGCTGGTATTGACAATCGGCCATGTGCTATAATAGATATGGGGATATCAAACCAAATGGGGGCTATAAAGTATAATAATGAATATCTGGTCAGTGTTTATCATGGTAGGTTTCTGCTTCTAAAATTAGGGCAGCATAGCGTTTTAATGCCCTTTTGTCAGCATGATACATTCAAGTGGTAACTACCTGGTTGATGTACTGCTCAAAGGACATCCCAATGCAATTGCAGCGAGTTATTCACCGGCGCTACCTTGGTGCATCATGACGAGAAATGAACATGACGCCTTACTTAAGGCATCATGCTGTTTGCTAGGGCCTGACAATACCCACACATACCACATTAGATGCACATTATACACAATATACATGTAATGGTAGGTCAATAAATACTAAATTTGACATGCATTTCTATGAATATCCCGCACCTATAATGAGACAGGCCCTGGTGGCGGAGCCTGCATGAGGGGGAAGAGGATGCATGGTGGTGGTGGTGGGAGATGCACTGATAGTCTAAATGCTCCGGACCTTAGTCTGTAGAGGCTATCGCAGGTTAGTCATAAGGATATTAGTCAGAATGACGAACCGATGTTCAAAAATGACTGAGGCAAAACTAATGCCTTACTCTAAAAGACCTATCCATATACTCATAGGGATAGAAATTAGAATGACTAAGGCCGGTTGGTCACTACTGACTATACCTGATAGTATTAACTAAACACTGTTGGTCGTATCGGGAGCCAAAAACAAAGGACTAACTAGGTTTGTCGCTATTGACTATGTTCTGGGGCCTAAAGATTATCTGTGTGGGTGGTGCTGGGAAGAGGTGGTGGTGGCAGTGGTGGTGGTGGTGCTAGTAATTGTCATATCAATAAACCAACGCCAATAGCCTGTCCTACTGGGAGTCAGCCTCTCCCACGTCTCATGAATACACAGGGCGGCACACCCATGTGTACTGCCCCCTCCTGATGGGGTGTGGGGGTGAGGGGTAGGGGACTGTCGTGGTGAGGTAGGGGATTGGGGGATTAGGATGAAAAGTAGTGTGGACTTGTAGATATGTGGCCATGTGCAGCGAGGTATGGATTTTGTCGTACTTCATGTGAAGGCTCGTGGACAGTTGGTGGTACTACTGCAGGGACGTAGCAGACAGGAGTTTGTTTAGGGATCCAGCCCTAAGGATTGAATGATGCCAACGACCCCCCCCCCCCCAACTTGACTTCTGATTAATTGATTAATTGATTGAGTATATCATGAGGGAATAATATCGATGGTGAAATGCTTGAGAGATCTCCCGTGAAGTTAGGGAATGCTATGGCGGTGTCCATCTTACTCAGCGTGCTTACTATAAGTATAGTAAACGAGCAGATGCTCTCCTCTATAGATCCCTCAGTTTAGCTGACGTGAGCACCTCTCTTCACGGAGCCTTGGGAATTTAATAAACCCCCTTTCAATCACGTAGTCACGCCGCACTTATGGCTCAACACCTCTAGCCCGTCAATAACACCACGGCACTGGGATGAAATTGCATGTGTGGAGCCAATAAATACAATATTAATATGATGGCTTAATGGGCCCGTTCTGCAGTGCTGTCTGCTTGATATATGGAGTCCTGGTAACCAGTCAGTGTAAGAATCACTCAAAGGCTGCTGTAGGTCGCCGAGATAAAGAGTGGCTTGTAAAAACAGGCGGAGCTTACGCTGAGTTTAACAGCGAGAATCAAAGGCAAGACATCAACAGAGGTCCGCTACAAAACACTAAAGTCAGCCCCTGTTACTTCTCCACATCAATCGCAGTCGGAAACGACGCAGGAGGAGGGCCACCCGTCAAACATACGGGTGGAGAGTGACCGGGGAACGTGTCTAAAAAGGGCGCGAAAAGCTGGTAACAAATTTGGACTTCCAGACGACTTTTCTGCTCCGCTGGTGATGTGGACGGGCTGGTGTGCTGTTTTGTTCTATACGTCACGCCGT
Source organism: Harmothoe impar (assembly GCA_947462335.1). NCBI lineage: Eukaryota > Metazoa > Annelida > Polychaeta > Phyllodocida > Polynoidae > Harmothoe > Harmothoe impar. The sequence continues at coordinate 49,569,352 of OX381721.1, forward strand.
AACCAGCACATGTAAACATGGCGGCCCCACCTGGCAGACGGCCATTCTCTGATGCAGCCCTATACAAAGGGCATTCTCTACGTGCCGTCATTCCTACTGGGGAGTGGACTGTGTGCTCGGATGGTATGATATAGAGCTATGTGGAGACCTGTGATACACTGTAAAAAGTTGGTAGCCATTCGTGGGTGTACAGTAGATTCTACTGTAGGTGTACAGATTGTTGTAGGTAAACAGTAGAATCTACTGTAAATCCATTCTACAGGAGATTGTATTGTGTACCTACATTAACAATTTACAATGTAGAGATTTTAATTTTCTCTGATGGCTCACTTCCTTGGAGGAATCCTGTCAAACACTATATTGACCATTATATATTATTAGGACCAGGTACAAAGAGCACTGTTTCGAATCAGCTGCACATACAACGTGTAGTATCCATTCACTATTATTCATCATTATACAGACATACTGTATAAAAGTGTCTCGTGTCTTTGTACTGGGTCTAATATGTCTTCCTGCAGCAGCTCCTTCATCATGAGCTGCTCTGTGAGCTGCTCTGTGGACTAAGGCAGTAGGCCAGGAGCAGGTCAAGTCTATACAAACAAACACTGAGCTGCTCCCCACCTCCCCCAGGGGCCTCCCTCACTGTACAGACATGAGTGGTGGGACCCGTGTATGTTGCTGTATATACCTGCAGGCCGTGTTCCTTGGGCTAGCCATTACTTCTCTCAAGGACAACGCAGTGCTATTACGTATTAACGCCTTAAAGGATGTGCGAGATTGGCTTATAGGATTCTCCCAAGTTAGGGGTGTAGTTTGATATTAAAGCCTGCATATCAAAGCACTTCAATGACAGGGAAGCTTTGCAGTGGCAGAACCATGGTACATTTGGTTGCGTTTCGGAAAGAAAAAAGTTGAGACTATTTCTTATATTCAGTGTGGAGGAATGTATTGGGGAAGGGGGGTAGACTAGACCGAATGCAAAATTGCCTTTTGGGAAATATCATTCTATGCACAATAAGTCTGAGGTATTTGCCAACATATTACCTTGAATCCAATACCAGTATTTATGATTGTCATACCGCAACATATAACACACAATCATTGCTAGTCCAGATTCTCAGGAGGACTCCAAGAACTGATGTGCTGAGGAGGAGAGAGCTCCCTGAGGCCCACCTAACGGCCCACCAACTACCCCCCTACTGACGTTTATAGCAGTCTAATCCTTTATGGGCATCACAGTGTACCCTCATGGATGAATGCAGGTATGGGGAATAACCTCCTAGGGCTGCATTCATGCATCATGCTAACCCTATGGAGTTGATACACTCCTGAAGGGTCGGCATGATGCTTGAATGCAGCGAAGAGGAGGCCTGATGGGGCTGCATGACAGCAAAGAGCATAGCGCATTAGATCACTTTGCTGCCCTTAAAGGGCTAGTCCCAAGGAGGCCGCTTTACTCCCCCTCCAGGGTTGATAAAAGGTTCATGCTGCCCCATACCCCCTGCATGTAGCGCTGTAATATACCTCCTGGGTGTCGGTAGGGGAGGTGGAAGGGGAGAAGGTGGGCGCCCAATAGAAACAAAGGAGGAAGAAGGCAGTCTCTCACTGCCAGGAACAAGAGCATGATCTACACCTTATGTCCCCATATCAGGACAAGGCATATTCTTCTACAGAAGAACCTTGATTTCCTGTTCATCTATACAAAATGTGCCCCGTAAATCGTGTAAGGAAAAGCAAAGCTTTCACAACGAATCATGACATTTTGCTTCTTTCATATCATACGAAGATACGAATATGGAGAAATTGATGAACAATTCATAGAAGTGACCTTAAGCGTTGGGAAGAATACATGAAGTTATGTAACGATATTGAGCTGCAATATACCTACAAAATATGTCAACCATCAACTGTCAAACTAAGCCTTTAATTCTAACAAAATAAAACATATATCCGATGTTGTTATACCCAGAATGAATATACATGCCAATGAGTAGAATTCCAGTACAATATACCCAGAGATGAAGTAGGCTACCGCCAATAAAACACATATATAGGGAAGGTAATACATTGTAGTAGGTCTTTGGAACGTGAAAAAAAGACACTTGAAATTAGGAAAATCAGGAAGACTTATAATATCATTTCCAGCCCTTAAATGCTACCTTCTGTATACGTGCACCTGTTATAGCAACCCTTATAGCCCGCCACTCTGGCCCCTGGAGCAAACATACACATGGCCCTGCTGCATCAGGCATCACAGGAGGAGACACACAGGAGGAAGGTGATGCACATCAGGCTACTTTGTATTCAAGGTTAATTTCTCCAAAGAGTCACAGGATGAAAGTGTCCCTCCTGCAGCTTAAGAAGGATTCAGCAGGAAATGCATCCCCCTGTGTGAAGTGGGCAGGCTGCTGCCATCCACCTCCAGGTCTCACTCCTCTCCCTAACATCCTCTTTTATATCCACCTCTCACATTTCTTTCACCAGCCAATTCCCTTTCGAGCAGCTTCGCCGGAAGTTCTGACCTTCCTTTCTAATTTCCCATTTGGATTTATCTTCTACGTGGCCTTCTTGGTGTATTAAATAAAACATGTATAGGACGGTCCAGGTAACACTGTCAGGGGACCAGTGAGATTTTATCATTTTATCATTTTAATTACTTCAAATGTCTGAACAATGGGTGATGTACTTGAATCCTCCTATCTTATGAGGATGACTTTGTATTCATAAGAGATGGCTCATCAAATCCCTGCTTGTATTCATTGTTGGGTATTCATCGACATTTTATTAGATTGATTTCGCATGGAATACCCTCTGGGACTGATGTGAATATGAACACCAAAGTGAGATGTGACAACGTGGATCGCGAAAGTACACTTTTGTAATGACAGCACCCGAATAAATGTTGAATCGAAGTAGAGTGTACTCAGCTACGACTGCGGTCAACGTAGTCGTGGACAAATGCATACAGGAGCTGAGGCTTACTATATCTGACTTATACCACTAGTGACTGTTCTGTGATTGATCTGTATGCAGTGTATACACATATACTGTCCCTTTGTTCTCCCTGGCAGCTATGGTGGCATTTTAAACACCAATATCCCCAATTTCTAATAATGAGATAGTTCTTTAGTGTAGTCCAAGTTCTAATGGTAGAAATGGCATCTGTTCCAGTGCTAGATTCCTCTATTGAGTCAGGGCCTCTATTGAGTGGCTCTAAATGCCTTTAGGCTCTCACTCCAACTGCTCAAGAGCAGGTTGCCCTCGGGCAGGTAGAGATAGGAGCAGCTCAGTGATAGGAGTCAATGGGATCTATCAGAGATGGAGACTGGCCTAGAAGGGCAGTTGCCTTATCAGGAGGCCATTGGTGGGGGTCCTTTAGTGCTGGGTCCCTTATCTCCCTCTTCCCCTAGCCCCTCCCCCAACCTCTAGTCACACCTTATCCTATATTGAAGCTATAGCCGCCATCTTGCCCAGGCTATATCCTGATGATAAAGCCTGCATGGAAATCACAAATGCTCAACAATGAGGTCAGGGGGAGCTGCTCGCGCTCACAGCGGCGCGGACTGTTGGCGGTTCAATACCGTCTAGCTATAATAAAGCGGGTTTCCTTGTAGGCCCTGCAGCGCTCTGGACCTGAAAGCCGCACTGGGGGTAAGGGGAGGGGGGAGGGATGGGCAGGGAGTCGTCAATCCTGTGAGAGCTGTGGGTGTATGATATCTGCTTGTCTGACGCTGTAGCGGGGGCCCTGCTCTGTATGTGGGTCACTGAACACGAGCTGCTCTTCTCCCTCCAAAGCCGGCACACAGCAATGTGTTGCAGCAGGGCGGGTCGGGCAGAGGGGCTCATCTCATACGGCTATATGGGATTGCTCATATTTCATCTCGGTCTGTCATTGACAGTTAATTCTGTGGAATGGCTAAAGGTTTTATCACTTTCAGTAACAATGTGCTATAGTATAGGCTTGGGGTTGGGGAAGGTGATAAATCAATTCAATTTGAACCAGATTGTGGACAACATATGTATAAAAGAGGATGGCCCTATCTAGTATACATACCTAGGTATATTAAGTGCTTACGGTGCAATTAAATGGATTAAAAATACCACCATGGAGTGTATAGTTTGGGTGGTTGGCAGGGTATATAGCAACGTGAAGGGTGAGCCGTGAACTTGAAGGTCAGACAGAGGAGAGAGGGGTGAGCCCGGCCTATAGAGTACATCCGGGCCACACACCCCCTGGCGGGCAGGTAGTGAGTGATGGCACCAGCTCTTGAGGCCCCCAAGCGGCCAGGTAAACAACTAACACCAACCTGGGGCAGGAATTCACCTGTAGTCTGTCTGCAGGGCTGGTCTACACCCCTCCCCCCCCCCCCAACACACACACACACACACCATTCTACTAGCCCCCTACAACCCCAGCCCCTATGCTCATCCCATCAGGTACATGTGCTTTCTCCTGGTCCATAACCACAACGTTTCTCGCAGACTGGCTCTAGTCAGACTCCGTGTTAGACCTGCTCAAGCCTCTGATGATACAAGGTAGAGGCAAAGTATCCAACGTACATGGTGATCTGTTAATAGGGCAATACTTGGTGATGTGCAAATAAAGTTCAAATACAATAACATGCATAGAAGGATGGGGAAAACTCTAGATGTCCTTTGGCAAATGATTGTCCCTCATCCCCAAATATACACGGTTGCGTTGTTCGGGCCACATTGAAGTAGTTTTTAGAATTTAGAAGCAGTCGGACATAGCAACATTAAATAAAATAGAGGGAATCCAAAGCTGCCTTGAGCTCCCTCAACACGTCTTTGGTTCCGACCTCATATCTTCTACAAAATGATATACATACCCAGGATAACCCTGCTGCCAGACATGACCCCTCTGTACTGTGCCTCCCTACATCTGTTCTATCATTTACGGGCAATTATGTCTAAGTCTGCTGAGATGGTGTTCTGTCAGTAGATATTGCGAGGAATAGTGTAGAAAGGAGAAGAACACGGGCACCGGTAAAGGCCTCACCACTCTTCTGTAGCATGATGCCCAACCACTACTATGTTATTTAGGTGATTGTGCAATTCTTTCTACAGCTTCAAGCTGAAGGAATGGCCATTTAGGCCACACATAGACAATGGTCTACAGAGTCTTCCTCGTAGACATTGGCTTATATCAAACGAGGTGTCTACAGATGTGTCTGGCCTCGTGTTTTTAACATAAAGAGTGTGAATGTACAATTTGGTAGTCTAGGCCGACATGACATGTAAAACATTGCACCTCCAACTCCCTCTGGCTTCGACACCTATGGTATGGCTTGCTCTATAGCTGACCCCGTGCCCTGATGCATGGCCTCCCTATACCCCACATACATCCTAATTTCACCACTAGGGGGCCGCCTAAGCGCCTGCGTAATCGTAGCCACCTGGTGGCGGCATTGGTCGGAGGGGGGCAGTCTCCTTCCGGCGGGGGTTATCGGCGGTGTTTAGGGTGTGGAGTCTACAGGGGTTCCACCCTGGAGGAGGGGAGGCTGTTTACCAAGTAAATGATGGCAATGTCGGGGAGGCAGGTTAGATTACGCGCTACACGCGTGTCGGCCTGAGTAACAAAGGTACTCCAGCCGCTGGAGTCTGTACCACCGGAAATACAAGAGTTCCATTACAGGGGGAAGCCACTCAGGGTAGGTAGACTCAACTCTAGTAGACGAGTGCTGCGTTAACGTTCCTTTAAGGGCCGCACGGTGCTCTTACAAGCCCTTTGAAGTCATGATGCATTCCTGCAGCCCGGCCCCTGGGTCTAGCCGCCAGGGCTGTATGAATGCATCATGTCGACCCTATGGGATTTGATACACTCCCAAAGTGTGGCTCCTTGGATTTTAACATTTCTCGTGAAATTATTCACCTTACCAGGTGTTCATCTCAAATACATTAATTTCTAATTTTACCAATTCATTGTCAAGTGTATCTATGATGTCCACATCTGCGAGTTTAAAAAAAATCTGTTTAATTAACTAGAGGAGCAGCATCCATCTCCAAGACACTGGATTTAATCAACATTCACTCCCAGCTGCATTTTACCACCTGCCTGACTTCTGTCTGTCCATGCGAACTTTGCACCTCTTAACACCCTTCCGGTCAGACTGACCGCGTGACCTTGACCCAGCTTTCACTTCCGGGACGACCACTGACCTTTCTGACTTCTGCTCAGATAGTCGCTCTCCGACCCTATGCGTAGTCGCGTGACCGATGGTAGAGGCTGCTCTGTGAGTGGGAGTTGTGTTAGGAGATTGACATGTCAGTATAAGAGAGAGGTGATGTCAGCTGTCAGTTTGTCAGTTGGGAATGCACTGACCTTTACTTGACAAGGTCGGGCCATCTTGTGCTGACAGGAGACAAGACAAACACCCCATTAGCTGGACTATGGACGTCAGTAGAGACTCGTGCCATACATCTATAGTGTCAGCGGGGAAAGGAGGAGGAGGGGCATATTTTGTAAGGCTTTCCATAAGTACAAGCTCCAACACCACCTGACGCGTCTTGCCAATGGACATCTCAATATAGTACTGGTTCCCGACATTCGAAAGGCTACATGTACAATGTCATTAGTGCAGTACACCCCCCCCCCCAACACACACACACACCTCCACACGCAAATTGTGGTTGAAGTTGCCTGCGATTATGTCAAAAGCCGGGGTCAGAAGCGTCTGTGATAAACAATAAGTTTCAGCATTTTTACAGACACAGGTCTCGACCTAAGGGCCCTGTGGCTGATCTCACGAGTTCTCGTGGCTGGACATCCGCCAATCTGGCGGCGTCCTTAACACTTCATCCGGGTATTCGGGACGTGGACCCCCTGTCGGCGGAATGATAAACTAATCTGCAGTACCGTGCCGCCGCTGTAGGTCTGCTACCTCGTGAAACAAGGGCCAGCCTCTGGATGCTGTCAAAAGGGATGCACCTATAGGGAACTAACGGGTTATGGTAGTCACAGTGTCAGAATGGGGGACATTCACCAGGGCTACAGTCGTGCATCATGGTGACCAAGGACATCAGACATTGCAGCACTATGAGGGTGCTTGTTGCCGCTGGTCAAAAGGTTAACTGGTACTTAATAGGTAATATACCTCCAGACATCAGCAGTTTCAGCAAAGCAATATAAGCCCCCCCCCCCCCAACAGTCCCCCGCGGGACAAGATGGCGGCCATGAGAGGATGACTCGTTACAGACTATAGGCTAGCGAAATGTCGTCTGCTGAGGACATAAAGCACGTATAAAGGTCCCAGCACCGAACAAACCCAGACAACGGCCATTCTACGTCCCCTCGGCCACCCGGCCAGCCACAGATGAAAACTCCAGGGGTGGGCAGCTGTCGCCATGTCGCCAAAAAGTGGCGACACTGGCCCTGAAATTGGCGACAACCCTCTCAGATTCTCCTCCTGGTCTCAAGCTTTCTAAAACTGAAAGAATTTTGAAAATATTCCAACTAGAACCAAAGTTACAATCATTTTCAAATCGCAGCAGAATACACTATTTGACAAAATTTTCCAATCCCATTTCCTAAATCTCACTAGTTCCCTTCCACTGTCACAGCCTTCCCTCCCCTTTTCCTTGACCATCCCTATCCTAATGGTTGCTGGGCCTGGGTATTTACAATTTGAAAATAATGCACCTGTTAGCCTACTGCAAGATTTCTTCAATAAAGAATTAATATACTGTGTGCCAAAATGCCTCAGAATGCACCATTTCAAGTCTAGACTTCCAAAGATCTCCCAGGATATTTCCCAAAGGAACATTTAACTCTTTCAGTGATAGTTTAAGATTGGGGGCAGGCATGCCACATGTGCCAAAATGCATCAGATTGCACCATTTCAAGTCAAAAATTTCAAAATCTTTGAAGACTTTTCCATCTAAAAAAGAAGAAGTTCCATCCCCAAATATAAAGCAGTGGCTGACTAATACAGATCTTAGTTTTGATACATTTCTGGCCAAAATGTACCAGGAATTCAGAATGCACCATTTCAGGTCTTCAAATGTTCCCAAAACTTTCCCACTAAAGACAGGTTTCATAATCCAGATTGGCCAAAAGGAAAAAGAACGCACCATTTCAGGTCTAGATTGTCAAATCTTCCCAAAACCTTTCCTCAAAAAAAGATGAGGCCCCAACCATAGAGGATGGATAATACATATCTGAGTTGTGATATATCTTTGGCCAAAATGCAGCAGAATGCACTATTGCAAGTCTAAATTTCCAGTTAAACAAGTTTCCAGCCCCCAATCATAGAGAATAATTCAGAGCTGTGCCTTAATATATTATGTGTCAAAATACATCAGAATGCACCCCCCCCCCCTTGACAATTCTCGTTCTACCACTGGCTACAGGCAATCCTGTATTGGCTCCAGGATTTTTAGTTATGCCCACCCCTGAACTCCCAGAGGGAGGTGCAGAGTAAAATCGATGCAATTTCTTGACAAATCTGACCCAGAAATCTAAGATGGATATGAAATCGATAATAGCTTCTATGGGGTCCTGTCCGCGCATGCGCCGCGGGTCGGTTCCTTTTTCCCACCCGCCAGGGTGCGCCAGGAGTCAGAGGAGGAGGGGGGGGGGGCACATTCACTTTGGCCGCTTCCTCTCCCCACATCCAATCAGATTCCGCGGTAGCATGCCGTGGAGGAAGTGGGGAGGGCGGGAAGGAAAGGGTAAGGGGGGTGAGGAGGGAAGGAGGGGAGGGGTGAAGTCCATCTGTCTCGGACTGCCGAAGGTGATTTCCGCAGCTCCCGTGATTCGCAACTGCCCAGCGGGCGAGGGGATCGAGGAGGGTACTGTGGATTATTTTTGCTGACTCTACTAAAAAACGAAATCAATAAGTATCCTTATCTGTCCATGCTGCAGCATGCAGAATACGGAGTAGGAAGCCGCAGGGGTGCGTCACGCAATCACAATTTGCGTCTTGATAGGATTGAATCATCCCTAATGCATGGTAGGGAGTCGTGTTTTGGATTTCCCCTTTCCCATTTATAACTGTTCTCGATCTGAAAGAACTGTGGATCCATCCTATATTGCTGTAACCAATGCACTCATGTTCATGTGGGGGAATCCGTATTCTGTAGCATTATGTGGGGATATTGCTGGAGGAGGGGGGGGGGGCAAAGTAGCTATTCAAGAAAATTAAAAATCATAAAATGTTAACTGAAAGTCTCTATATGGGTAAATATACTGCATACATTTTCCCATTTTATTCTAAGGAAAAGATATTGTATCACAACTTGGCTTTTCATGAAAAAAAAAACAACTGGATGTACTTAGAATATGCGATATTTTGTCCAAATAAAAAGCACTTCTACCCTATCAGGGCAGCACCAACGACAACAACAAAAAGAATGACAAGTTTCTAGAAGTGAAATGGCGTAATATGAGTGCCACATGTCCGTCCACGCGCTGCTCAGTAGGCACCATTACCGCGCGAAATCTAATACAAAGTTTGGTTCCTTTTTTCCCGCCAAAACATGAGTCGGAGGCAGGTTGTCGTCTGCCCGGCGGAACTGGGTCAACAGTCACGTCTCGACCCCGTTCCTAAATGCCTTCAGGTCCACAATACACAACGTGTTTTTGTTGTATTTTTCCCCTTGGATTTGCCTATCTTTTTGTATAGTTTTCTCCTTGCCTTTCCCATCGCCCAACCCTATGGTATACAAGTAGAAAAACAAATTGCAACTGCTGTGGCAGATGTGGGGTACTAGTTGACTTTCTTTTTAGTCAATTCCCGGGTCAATTCTTATATCCAAACTAGTTTAATCCACCTGCGTATAACATATTGCACCTGGTTTCATGTTTAGCATGAGGGCCATAACGTATATCATATAAAAGAGTCAGGTTTATGGAAACAAGCAACATAATTATGTACATGTCACTGTCAGGGCCGGGTCCAGAATTTTGAAAAAAAAAGTGGGGGGGGGGGCGTATGTCAGGCCCGCCTCCCACCCTAAATCCGCGCCTGCATGTACAATGTATAGACTAGATTATACCCTTAGACAGTGCCACCCAGTGTTGACCTACCACCCACCGCAATAAGTCATGCCACCCACTACAGCCACCCACTGCCACTCTCTGACTTGTGTCGTCAACCATCAGACGGGAGCCATCAGTTACCCTAACTACAGAGCCGGCGCCACATCCCCAACCCCATCTAGACCCCATCAGTCCTGTATTGACCACACGCCCATGTGTCATGACGCCAGCAACCAACTCTGGGCGCTCTGCCGCATACTGAGCTGCTCTGTGTGCTGCTCTGTGAGATACTCTGTGTGCTGCTCTGTGTGCTGCTCTTCGGCTGCTCTATGTGCTGCTCTGTGTGCTGCTTCGTGAGCTGCTATGTGAGCTGCTATGTGTGCTGCTCTGTGAGATACTCTGTGTGCTGCTCTGTGTGCTGCTCTGTGTGCTTCTCTGTGTGCTGCTTCGTGAGCTGCTATGTGAGCTGCTCTATATGCTGCTCTGTGAGATACTATGTGTGCTGCGCTGTGTGCTTCTCTATGTGCTGCTCTATGTGCTGCTCTGTGTGCTGCTTCGTGAGCTGCTCTGTGCGCAGCTGTGAGCTGCTGCGAGCTGAATTGTGAGGTACTCTGTGTGCTGCCTCGTAAGCTGCATTGCGTGCCACTCTGTGAGCTGCTGCGAGCTGAATTGTGAGGTACTCTGTGTGCTGCCTCGTAAGCTGCATTGCGTGCCACTCTGTGAGCTGCTGTGAGCTGGATTGTGAGCTGATCTGTGTGCCACTGTGAGCTGCTCTAGACGTGGAAGGTGGGTGTATGCATGCTGACAAACACACAGGAAACCTGTTAATCTTGCCACCAGGGCCTGGCACAGGGTGTTACATTCTGGCGACATGCTAAAGCTCTGACCCAGACACTGAACGGGATTCTACACCTGGGTCTGACAAACAGACAATGCTATCAGCTTCACAGGGGTGGGCACTAACGCTAGCCAAAGAGCCATTGGGTTGTGATTGCCAGTTTGGAAAGGAGATTTCTTTTCTCAAGCTCATGTGATTAAAAGTAACCCTGACACCAAGGCTGCATTCAAGCCCCAAGTCGATACACTCCCCGAGTTGATACACTTATGAGTTGACACACAGGCAGTGCTGAATTCAAAGGTTATGCCGACAAACATCATATAGCGTCAAAGCAGTCTGCTGCCTTTAAAGGGCTATAGTCTTCAACCCGCCCACAGCAGCCAGGGTTAAAGTGCACCAGCCGCTCCTCCTGCCCATAAGTCTAGTTTGAGGTGGGATCACTTTACACTCTGTTTACAAACATGACCCACTCCCAGTTTAGTTTTTAGTTGGAGGCCCTGTACTTTTTTAGGGAGGGTTAGTGCGGGTGGGTTACACCTAACGGTGGGGGTACAGGAGTTATGTAGTCCCACCACCGCCCACCAGGGGTCTCTCCTCACCGCCTTTGTGTGCTGGGCGATGGTTGGGAACATGGTTTTGCACTTCTGGTTTTGGGCTTTTTCTAGTTTGGTATTTTTTCTCTCTCGAATGGTTTTGATTTCTTGTGGGAACTGGAAAGCTATGCGGAGTCATTGAAGTGCACCACCTGTCACAGCATCAGTCCCCACATGGGGATTAGAGGTTACTTTGGAGTTAACATCTCAAAACCAGTTTCCACCAGGCAACCTCACAGCCAACCGGCCAGAAATATACAAATTGACTGAAATCAGCAGCCATTATATCGGCTTAGAATATGACCAGAAATGGCCATAAACGGGGTATCGGCAAATCTCCTAATAACCTATTGTGAGTGACATTGTCTGATGGAAGCTGGCCAATACATTTGAACAATCAATTCTGCTACTCATTTTGCAAGTGACAGTTTGCAAGTGGGTAAAGATGAAAATGATAATGGGAATTAAATTTGGGCATTAGCTGGAGCTGATGTACAGGTTGAGTTAAAGTGGCATAATCACTGAGCGTACCCCACTAACATTTCCAGTACTGTTCTAGTCTGCTATGTGGTTAAGTGTGGGTGGTGATAGTGCCCCTTTAATGCACACTGAGTGACTCCGCTTATAGCATGCAGCAGGTGCCTCCTGCTGACACCTGTTACTATGGGAACAAGGTGAGGTGTTAATGCATTCCCCTTAACAGGTACAGACCAGGTGCCTCCTCCCCCCCCCCCCCCCCCCCCACCCTCTACCAAAGACAGAGGGAAGATAGTTCCCTGACATGATAGCACGTGAACCGATCGTGTCAACTACCACCGACCAGGCAAAATGAAAAAACACCACAGAATGATGAAAGAAATGCCCCCAATTGAAATCCCCAAATCGGGAAAAATATGAGAAATAAAATAATTACTAGGAAATAAATTCAAGAAATAACCTTTTTAAGGCAGGGATAATGAATATTGCTTTCTTTCAAGACTGGCGGGATGGACAGGGGTGCCTCCAGGGTCGCTGGGTATTTGCGTGATGGCGGATAATTGCGTATCCTTATTTGCTGTGGCTGTTGCTGGTAATGGTGGTGGGTGGTGGGTGGTGAGTGGTGATGAGGATGGGAGGGGGGTGGATGGTTCCCCTCCAGTGTTAACCCTTTATAGGAGGTGTTAACCCTTTATAGGAGGTGTATCAACCCTGTAGGGTCGGCACCATGCTTGAATGCAGAACTGACCAATTACTCATCAGGGCTGCATGCATTCATGCATCATGACAATAAAGGGCTAAATGCATCAAGGCACTATGCGGCCCTTTAGGTGTTAATCCCATCTCGCCCCGTGTTTTAGGCCTGTACTTGTGATCTGCCTGGTGCGGCCATCAGCATTCTGCTCTTGCCGGGAACCAGAGACCAGCTAAAAAGTCGTCCTATATACGGATGTAGCGGGTAACCTGCAGCGCTACAGTGGTGGCTATAACAGCGGCAGGGAGGGGGGGGGGGACATAAAATGTTGCTGGTATCTTAGCTGGTATCCACGGACCTTTTGTTGGCTATCTGCATTAGTGTGCGGGAACCAGCCATTGTTTCTGGGGGAGCATGTAACAGTGTACCAATCAATGGCGGCCTACATAGGGCAACCTGCCACCGTGCTATATGGACCACATGCTACATCATGCAACATGTAAAACATGTCACATCCCCTGATACCTCTTCTTAAGCCACCCTTCTTCTGATGGGGACAGATGGGTTCAGTGCCACCTGGGACCCTGGAGAATACAGCCGGCTCCTCCAGTGTGTTGCTGATTCAACATGTATACCTTGTTGCACATGAAGAAGCCATTGGTCATCAAGTTTGGCCCAGCCATTATCCAGAGGTGAGATGGGGGCTATTAACATGTGCCACTAACAGTAACACACAGTGTCCTAGTTCAATGCAGTTCGCAGATCAGCCCATTTCTATTCAAATTACCATCCGGGTTGCCAGACCTCCCTTCCCAGAATTCAACATCCATAAGAGTGACTCATTAATATCTCACAGGCTCCGGTATTCACGGATTGACACAGTCCATCAGGAGAATTAAAATGAATAATTCTCCACTCGGGGGTCGTTGGGAATTCTTTTCTACATTTGCTACCCATAGAATACCCACAATCCATCTCTATTTGCAATTGTTATTAGCAGTCCTTGATGAGGCTAATTGGCACATTGGTAACCCTCTACTGATCGCATAGTGCTTTGCTGCAGTGTGCCTTTTATCATCATGATGCATTAATTCAGCTACATTCAAGCATCACGCCAACCTTATTGGGATGATACACTCTGGAAAGGTCGGCATGATGCACTAGGGTAGCCCAGACGAGGGTACTTGCCATGGCCGCATTGATGTTCCATGACGATGACGATATTATGGCACATTAAAGCAACATGTGGCCCTTAAAGGGTTAGTGTGCCTGGACTCTGGGGGTGATTCATGCTTGAATATCGAGACCTGCCAATGGAAACTGCTTAACGTTTGCTCAAATAGCCTGTTGTTTCTATGGCCTGTAGCCTGCCCCTGAGCTGCTCACTGACTATGTACTGTGAGAATCACTATGTATAGCTGTGTACTAGATAGCTGGACTGCAAGTGGTCCAGAATGTGATATTCTATATAATATCATATGTATCAAGGGGAATGTAGTGGGGAGATGAAACATTGAGCCATCTCCCTCTGGATCTAGTACATAACCCGTTGCTATTAAGAACATGACTGGAGATATATCGGGAGGAGAGGAGGGGAATTGGACTATGCTTTACACTATAATCAATTGCTATTGTAGCGCCTATAACATGTTTTCATGCTTTTATCCCATCTTCCTGTTAATGTTATTTCCTTGTCCTACCCCTGTTGTAGCATTAATTGCCTGGACAATACCCTTGGGGGTCAAACTGACACGATGCCGGCCCTCGTAATAAAACCACTGTACCATCCGTGTCTAAATAATTCAGACAGGAGGACATTACAGGACGGAGGCAGGTAATTAACAATTAGAGCAGCTCCCGTCCAACACACGAGCTGCTCACGTCACACCTGACCCACATTCAGAGAACCATGCTCAGGGGGTTCTATAGACATGTTCTTGGTGCTTTAGTATGCAATATGCTCGTTCATGATGCATTCATGCAGCATGATGCATTCATGCAGCATGCCGACCTATCAGGAGTGTATCAACCCTGAAGGGTCAGACCTGACCCACATTCAGAAAAGCATGCGTATTGGGTACTGGGTTTCTGTATGACTTCACGGCATAGCACATACAAGGCACTTCATGTGTATGGCCCTTCCCGGGTTTGGATGTGTTTATCGTCTAGATTTATTACGTTGGGTGACCTTTACAATCTCAGCATGTGCTTGGAAATACTCGACAGGCATACTCAAAGGGTATACGTGCAACCTTTGCACCGGTATGAATCCCAAGCAGGACCGGAATACAAGAGTTACTGGGTATTACACAAAAGCCCGCTCGAGCAGCGACCCTTGGGACTTTGAGAGTTGGCTGGAACACGCATCACAGTCTCCAAATATTTGACCACAAGATAACACCTCTGGAACTACGTGTGTATTTGAATACGGTGTACATATGAGCTTATGTCCTATTCATTCCTCCAATGTTGACAATATATGGAGCAGTAGCCTTGGACCTCAACAAAATCCCCCTTTTGAGAGTCCCTGGCTCCCAGGTCGAATCAACCATTCATGCTCTGCGGCCCGTCTGCCTGCACTGCCGGCGCCCGACAAGAAGCCCTTCTATAGGCGCGGGGCGCCCGGCCCCAGTCGGGGTGACGCCACCAGGCGGCAGGTTTGTCACGTTCCGACAATAAATCGGCACCACCCGACGCCGATCGAGGATTTGCGGCTTTCCGTATCCGCTCAATAGACCCCCTGCAGAGAGGCCCCAGCCTCGGTCTGGTGAGACGCAGCCTCGTTATCGGTTAGCCGCACCTGAGTCTCGCCGCCTCTCGCGAGAACCTCGCAGGTCTCGTAAAACTGCTTCCGTGTGGTTGAATGCTGTGGAGGGATGACCTTTTTTGTCGTTTTGAGGCATGGAGGTGAGGCATAGAGGCTACCATTCTCGGGGGACACAACAAGACGGTGGGCAAGGACTGTGAGTAGTATACCAAAAGTGGAATTTGCTCGAGGCGTATTCTCAATACTGGTACATCAGAACTACTCATTCCCTAAAAACCATATGGTGAAGGTTAATCTAGCAATGCCACGGAGATAATGGCACTATACTTCTTTCATCCACGTTTAACACTGATGAGATTGACCTTGAAATGATATCTTGCCAGCAACATTTTACGAGACCAGACTTCTTAGTCAGGGTTCTCACAGTCCCATTAAAACAGCCCGCTCTCTAATACCCATCTGTCAGCCCCTGCCTTGTCCAGCCGGCCTCTATGAGCCTGTTACACCATGGCCAGTTTCCTCAGTGGCTATTACCATGGTCATTTCCTTTCATTTCCTCCAGTCCCTCCACTATGCCTTAACCCGCCCTTCTTTAGTAGCGTGGAGATTATCCTTAAGGGGTGTGAGACTGATGAGGCCTGTGAGGTGTGAGGGAGGGTCAGGGGGTCAGTGTCTGTGTGGTGGGTGTGGGTGTGTGTAGGGGGGGGGGGGGGTTGTCTGAGCAGGGTGCCAGCACCAGGAGCAGGTTCTATTTCACCCAGCAGGGACGTGTCAATAACCAGGAGGAGACAGCCTGGAGGGAGGGAGGAGGCTCGGTGGGTGGGTGGGTAGGTGGGTGTCCCCTGGATCAATGCCGCATTCAGGCTGGGGATTAATGGGATTAATGCCTCCTGCTCCAGTACAATATGTCTAGGTGGCCTTAATATGCATTAAGCAGCCGCCAACATATTACGCAGCAATCACGTACAGAAAGTGCCAACCATGGCGCTTTAACCCTTTAAGGACGGCCTGTCGCTAAAATGTGCCATTTGTCGTCATGATGCACCAATGCAGCCCCGGCGAGTAACTCACCGGGAATGTCGCACTGACACCTCGTCAGTGCTGCAGTCATTAAATTTAAAGAGTTGACCTGTCGCCCTTCCTGAACACTAGCAGAAAAGCATCTCCCAACTCCCCCATCCCCTGTTTCTCTTCCCAATTCCCTGCCTGTCACCATCAATTTTACCATGCATCATCTGATTATTTCTTCCCTTTTTTTAAGCACCAACTCATCACATACAAAACATAGCCGGTGCCCTGTCAGCCTGGGGGCGCCTCCCTCTACTGATGCACTAGATAGTCCCTGCCTGACAGTCATGCCGTGTGATAACCTAAGCCCCTGACCCCCAACCCCTCCCCCTCCTCCTGCCCCTCTACTGTCAGTATTAACCCTTAGCCCTCCCTAGCCGTGGATCAATGACAATCTCCCACACCCCTGGAGCAGGATTAGCTATTGGCCCATAACCCTTTAAGGGTGACATAGTGCTTTAACTGCACTACCGGCTATATTCTTTGCCAGCATGATACATGAATGCAGCCCTGATGAATCTCCTCACCAGGGCTGAATTCATGTATCATGTCAAACCTATGCATGTGATACACTCTTGAAGGATCGACATGACGCATGAATCCAGCCCTGGTGAGTAGGGACAATGACATAACGTATTAGAGCACTGTGCGTCCCTTAAAGGATTAGCTATTGCCCCCCAGGGCTAATCCCTATACCGGGCTGTAGGCGTGTGGCACAACAGGGTGGGTGGGTAGACGGGCTGGGTAGGCTACATACATGTATCAACCACACAGTCCGTGTGTGGGGGGGGGGGGGGGGGGGAGGGGGGTGATGATATTGGATGGGTAGGCAGTAGGGTTATGAGGGTGGCGATGATATCATCCCTCCTACCTGACAGTGAGAGAGGAGGGGGTGAATAGGAATGAGGGTTGAGGGTTGGGGGAGGGGTTTGGGTGTGGATGGTGGGTGGGTGCTAGCTAATCATCATCATAGGATACATGGCTGTGCAGAGAATGCCGCAGGGGGATTAGTGGTCTTATTACACTTCGTTATAACATGTCTAGGACACTAGGTGGGTTATACAAGAGCACTGTGTCATACGAAGTAGAGATGCCACTCATTATTCAAAGTTCTCTCTAGGAGATTGAAACACTGTAATACAGAAATGCCATGGGGAAGAGCAGAGATTCTTACAAACAGAAGAAAGGTAACATCTCTTACTCCTTCCTCTAATCTAAGCATTCCCAATACCCCCAACAACATCTTGTAAAGGGGAGTAGACATGGAAGTATATTCTACGTTGGGAATATAACATACTAAACACCACACCTAGCAGCTGGTAGTCAGTACAGTGTTGCCAGCCTCTCCCCCTTGGAAACACCATCTCCTTTCTGGCTGCCACTTCCCGCATGGCCCTGGTCCAAGTCTGGTGTAACTGGGTGCCTACATATGACATAGCGTCCAGGATTACTGCCACTCCACCTGCAGCACCTCTATACTGCATCTAGAGCTAACTGACCTGCAGCACCTCTATACTGCATCCAGAGCTAACTCACCTGCAGCATCCCTATACTGCATCCAGAGCTAACTCACCTGCAGCATCCCTATACTGCATCCAGAGCTAACTCACCTGCAGCATCCCTACACTGCATCCAGTACTAACTGTCCTGCAGCACCTCTATACTGCATCCAGTGCTAACTACCCCTACACTGCATCCAGTACTAACTGTCCTGCAGCACCTCTATACTGCATCCAGAGCTAACTACCCCTATACTGCATCCAGTGCTAACTACCCCTATACTGCATCCAGAGCTAACTACCCCTATACTGCATCCAGTGCTAACTACCCCTATACTGCATCCAGAGCTAACTACCCCTACACTGCATCCAGAGCTAACTACCCCTATACTGCATCCAGTGCTAACTACCCCTACACTGCATCCAGTGCTTACTGACCTGCAGCACCCCTACACTGCATCCAGTCCTAACTACCCCTATACTGCATCCAGTGCTAACTACCCCTACACTGCATCCAGTACTAACTGTCCTGCAGCACCTCTATACTGCATCCAGAGCTAACTACCCCTATACTGCATCCAGTGCTAACTACCCCTAAACTGCATCCAGTGCTAACTACCCCTACACTGCATCCAGAGCTAACTGACCTACAGCATCCCTATACTGCATCCAGTACCAACTACCCCTACACTGCATCCAGTCTTATCTACCCCTATACTGCATCCAGTCCTAACGACCCCCATACTGCATCCAGAGCTAACTGACCTGCAGTACCTCTATACTGTATCCAATGCTAACAGTGCTAAGTAGCCTTATAAACCTGGTCGTTGCTATTCCAATTCCTGCTAGAAAAATTATAAAATTAATGTAATCAATTTCAGTTGAATCAATGTGTGGTACAAATAGACACACCGGTAATAGTGACAGCTGACAGCACGTCAGAAACACTGACGTCGCACGATGATGCTTGTATGACGTCACACTGACAGCTGACAGCACGTCAGGAACACTGACGTCACACGATGGTGCTTGTATGACGTCACACTGACGCTGACAAGGAACCCCTGACATCATGGATCATCCACCATAAATGCCCATGGGACTGGTCCCCATGGCAACGTTCAGGTAGCAACAACACGGTCCCAGGGGGTCGATAAGGAGGGCTCTGGCAGGGATGAGGGATGGAGGACGGGGGTTATCTTAATTAAACCTTGTGTAAAGTTAGATAGCCTGCTCTAACTTCATTGCAGTGATCTGATATAGATTAGACTGACGCGTGATGGGCAAAATACTGGGATCTAGTTGTATTTGTGGCATGTAATATGGGTGGGTGGGTGGTGCGTTGGATGTGGGTAGCATGCAATTATTTTCCCACAGAATGAACTCTGATAGGATTATAGTGGCTGTGGGCTGCAGTCTAGGATGTTGGTACCTCTATGTGGATACACCTCGGGGGTTATACCAATACATGGTCCATAAAAGGGGGGAGGTTTTTGTGTAATTGTGTTCTAGGAGGTAGGTCTCACAGGGTACACTGTCAGTTCAGACCTCCATAGAGGCATCCGTATCAAGTCAGGATCAGGACCTATAATACACATATTGCTCAGAATCCAGAAATAAGCTGCTCGTTAAAAGGTTGACTCAAATCTGGGGGAGTGGTTCTGCACGACTGTACACTGGCCTCCCGTGCTGTGTACCTGGGGTATGTATAAAGCACACAGTGAGCTGCTCACAGCTGCTCACCACCATTAACCCTTTAAGGACAGCATCAGCATTTACTGCCCTCAAGTCTACATCGACATTACGGTAATGTATAAATACAGCGACCGTGAGTTACTTGCAGGGACTGCATTAATACATCATCCCGAGTCTACGGTTGATATACTCCCACAGGGTGAGCATGATGCATGAATGCAGCGCTGTGCATGTCACCTTTGACAGGGTTTAGGGCTATTTACAATCAGGGTGCAATCACGCCATGTCGCCATCCCACCGTGTTGGCCGCATTAGCTGGGTGTGTGGGGTGTGGGTGGGGAGGGGTCGGGGGGTATTTAGAGCTTCCCACTGCAGCCTCACACCATGACTAGGTTGTAGATTAGACAAGGATAACCATGGCAACTGACAAGGGAGTAGCACGTCCTATATTAGTGCTGCACTGAAAGGGTATGCGGTAAGAAGGTACATTAAGGTACTGACGTTCTCCATCTGAGGAATTCTTCCAGATTTTATCAAGTCAATATTAAAATGTATAACTTTGAACATAGGCTCCTTCCTAAAGGTATCATTCCCTGTAATAGTATCCATATTTGTTACAAACATCTCCTGTTTCCTAAATGCAGAGTCAGGCGTACAGTCTGTACCATTGACCGATCCCCTTTTCCATATACTACTTACTCCCTCTGTGTGCGTCTTAGATGTCCCCTTAGTAGGGTAACATCACTTGGGGGTGCAGTCGAAAGAGACAGCACATGACAGCCTTGGCCATAGTAAGTCTACCTTTTATAACTATAGCTCAATGATATCAGAGATCACAAAATGTGGGGTTCTAAGGAGCAAAAATAAAATATGCTCTTAACATAGCTTTCTATATATAGAGTAGATACAGTAGGACATTGCCATAATCACCATTTATGACGAGACAAGGGTAACGTGGCATATCCTGGTATCTCAGTTAGTCGGGGGCTATCTCCTTATCAAGCGAATGCCTGACCCTCACAGCTGGAACAAAAGTAATGTGCTTTATCTAGGGTGTGAACTGGGGTGCTGATAAGAAATCCACCCATAATGCACTGCTCTGGAGTTGGCGCCTAACCACAATGCATTGCTCTGAGTCAAAATGGCGGCCTCCATAGCCTAATGCGCTAGTCCCGTATAGCCGCTACATGTCCCTATGGTCAGTTGGAGTCAGGCCTGGATGGATTCCCTATTAAAACCTGATCTCTGCGGGAGATAATAAAAAACAACCTGAGTTACTCACTTCTCCGCTGGTCCGCTCCATTAGGCAGGGGTGGATGGCGGCCAGAGCTGCTCGGGCGGAACGGCCTGTGCGTGCTGCACGGGGGGGTGTGGTGTGTGTGTGTGGGGGGGGGGGGGGGGGTTAAGGGACTGTAGGCACTGGAGGGGGTGGGTTGCTATCAGGCTGTCTGCCAGGCTTCATCCAGTATGGATGAGGCCTGATCAGCGAGTACCCACACTTAACCCCCACCTGGAGCATCCCCCATTCTCCTCCTGCGTGTGAAGGCCAAGGTGTTCATGGAGGAATCCTATTGTCTTAAGGCATGGATTTTCCCTCAATATGAAGTGCATAGAAATAGTGTGTGGCCTGGTTCTGTCACACAGCTTTAGGTGCATGTAAGTATTTGAATAATCTATCAAGAGTGTTGGCTCATGCCACGGCATTGACTAACAGCCTCACTAAATGATGTGAATGGCAGCATGCAAGGATTGCAGGCTACCACAGATCCCATGGGATAAGGGAACGTTCAAAAATGACGTCACCGACTAATGGGTCAGCGGTTTAAGTGAAAGGTCTTACCCCGGCAATACATGTGTAGAGGTCAATTTGCCCAAAATGAATAAAAAGGGTAAGCAGGGTATTGAATAAGGGCCCCGAATAGGTCACGTTAAATATGTGAATGTTTCCTACGATTAGCTAGGACTCTTGTATCAGTCTGAAATAGAAACAGAGGCGGCCCCTCTAAGACAATCAAGACTCAAGTGGTGTCTTTGTTCAGGGTCATCTCCTTGTACCTGCAGCTACCATGTAAGAGCCGCATGATGCACGAATGGATCATGTTATTTGCCGTCATGATGCACGCCGGCCCTACGATACACTTCCGAAGGGTCGTCATGATGCATGAATGCAGTCCTGGCACCATGTATCGTGACGACAATGGGGCACAACACACTAAAGCAGTATGCTCCCCTTAAATGGCTAAGGACAGGCTTCATTTATATGGAAAGCGGAGGGCTGAAACTGTCAAGAATCGAAGGCATATAATCACTTAACGCCCTAGGCTGGATCAGTTCAAAGGACGAGCCGAGTGGGGTGGAAAGGCAGCCTACAAATAAAAAACACACGCAGAGATCAATGGGAAAAGACATGTGTGCCGAAGTGGAAGACGTAGGGGGTGTTTGAGATTTAAGGTTTGAACTGGAAACAACTCAGCTCTAACTCATGAGTAGCTCGCGCTGATCAAAGGCCTGACTGGTACTGGTTTAATGGGGAAAGCACCCTCCCCTCTGCAGTCCAGGAGCAGGGCTAACACACAGCCCTCCTGGAGTAATATTTGATTTAGTTTATGCCCAAATGACTAGTTAGATATGCAGAAGAAGGGCTGGCCGAATTTAAATTTGGCGAAAATAATTTGAAGCCTCTTCTTTTTGGCAAATTGTACCCTCCTGTCTGGGCCAAAAGAACGAGGAAAATAGCAATATTTACTTCCCTATAGAGTTGTAAATATTGCCTTTTTTCTGTCTAATAGTTGTCTCGTATACCAGACATAGGCCCTAGCTATTGGACAGGAAAATACATACGCCCACACCAACACATATCTGGGGTATACCGCAAAAAGCCACTATAATGTAGTAATATCCACATGCCAGTGTAGCTAGCTGCAACGATGCACCAGAATCTGGAAAGTCTAGTTGGGTGCAAAGGGAAATGAGTTATGATGGAGATGCACACTTCCCGACCCCCACACCCCTCCCTATAGGGGCCCTGCACCTACTCGTGCTCCAAGTGTAGCCAATGACCCCTGCCTCTGCTTTCATTGGATCACATCTTGTTATGTCCTGAAGAGGATTCGGTGAAACTCGGTTCATCTACTTGACACCAGAGGCGTTGAGGTTCTGATACTGGATATCATGATGGTTTTTATGTTTCCAGTATAATATTCCCTATAACACTTAACTTTCAATTCAAGTGTTCAGTTATACTTTATCGCTGCTTTGGCGATTATGCATAACATGTTAGATACACTAAGATCCTATGCATTGTAATCCTAACAAACAGCACCTTTCCCATCATGCTAACTGGATTTATACTCTTGAAGAGGTATTGGATAAATCATTATAGTTAGCCATACATTGGCCGCATAGTGCTTTATTGCAGTAAGCGCTTTGTCGTCATGATGCATGATTGCAGCCCTGGATTGATACACTCCCAAAAGGAGCCAGCATGATGCATAGTGGAGCCATAGCGAGTAGACTCGCCAAAGCTGCATCCATGCATCATGGCGATCAAGGGCACAGCATATCAGACCTTACTAGGCATGGTGCATGATTGCATCCCTGGATTGATACATTCCCAAAAGGGTTCGGCATGATGCATCATGGCGATCAAGCACATCAGACCTCCCTAAAAACATCAGTTCTATGGGATCTATCCTTTCCAAAATCCAATCCCTTCACTACCATGCCCACATGAGAGTGGCGCTGCAGGATTAATTGCAGTTTAACATTGCTCTCATGATGCTGGCAGCAGACCTGGAAGTCTGTACAAGTCTCACTTGGCCTCTTCCGGCTCGTCCCTGCCTCAGTTCCCGTCTCAAAGTAATGAGTGCAAACGCCTTATTTTCCAGTTAATCAGCTGCCTATTTCACCAACAAACGCGCAAAAGAGGGAATTGCGCTCTCTGGACACATGACAAAAAGAGGCGGAGCTGCTAGTGGCAAAAAGGTGGAACAAAGGGAGGCCAGGCGAGCTGAGGGAGTGTGCTGCCTTGTGGTGGTGGGGCAGGGGGCCAGCGTGCAAATGTCAGGTGCCTCTGACCTTGTGTTGGTGGGCGTCTCGCGGCGCGCCGAAAACACAGGCGCCCACATTGGTGTTTCAACACTGGGATCCTCATCTGGAGGTTGGATTTAGGTACTGGGGTAGGTGCTGGTACCTAAAGCTTAGTGTTAGGTGTGAGTGGTGGGGATAGTGAAGGTTTTAGGTGGTGGGAGGCTCGGCAGGCCTGCCTGATGCGGATCACACACGTTCAGTCACACTTCTTAAGCAGCCAACAAGAGACATGCTGTCTTAGAACTACTGATTCCTCCCTGACTCCATTATCGCAACCTTATTAAACAACAACAGGGAAATCGGGAGCGTACCCAGCGATGCACCGCGCCCCAAGCTGGCCCAATCATAACTTCTACCTTGAACTCAGAGTTGAAGATTGAAATATTACGCCACTCCGATCCTATTTCCGATATGCTGAGGCATTCCCGCCATGCAGTATAGTAGGTCAGACGAACGCTGTCTCCACGATTTTCCCGCGCCAGTATCTCCGGCAGCGGAGCTGCTGGTCTTCACAATAACTCTCCCTTATCTATGCAGATTAGCCGTCATCAACAATGCAGATAACAGCAATCGAGTTAATATTGACAATTAGGCAATTCAACCTCATTAATAATCTGCTCAGATTGGTGAGCAACTCGAATAAGAGCCATCATTATGGTGTTATAACCTGCGTTCTCCAGATTCACACCAGAAGACGTGACTTGTTATTACAGGCCCCACAACCATGATTACCAAGATCTAGTTCAAGAATGGAATGCTCTCCCTTTACTCATCTCCCTGGTTCACGCTTTACCACAGCCACGTGCTGCTAATGATGTACAAACACGGTTAGCCCTGTATGACAACACCTCACATAACAGGGGCCATGTGCAGACATTACCATCACACAAACCTGCAGCAGCCAGAGTCATTAGCCTGCAGGGTTTTCTATGCTGGGCCTATTTAACCTGCAATTTCTTTAACCACACACAAAACCTGGTGCTAATATTGGCCGTTTAGAGAAAACCGTTGGTACTGAGGAGGGGTATTTTAGCAGGTAAAACTACAAGCTCGTCGTCTAATTTCAAAACTTATAATGATTTGTTCAACCTATTATGATTGAATAATACTCAGTCGTCATTTCTATAGTGCCAGCCTAATTCAATGTTATACAGAGGGAATTTCTAGTATAACACCAAACTACTTTGTCAAGAGTGCCCGTGGTCATACATTATTTCCTCAGCACAGCACACAGGGAACTACTTGGTATCAGCTATATGAGCTCCCAACCATAATAAGGCTCTAAGACTTTCCCAAAGGACTTTGCCCACAAGACAGATTGAACAGTATGTATTAGCCCTTTAAGAGCGGCATAATATTTTAATGTGCTATGTACGTATTCATCATAATGCATGAATGCAGCTCTGGCGAGTATGCACACTAGTGCTGCATACATGCATCACGCCAACCCCCCTGAAGTGTCTCAACCCCGCATGACGCACAAATGCAGCCCTCACGAACAATTTTCCCAAAAGTTGCATTTATGCATCATGGAAGCAAAAACATTGCATTAAAGCACTATGCAGCCTTTAAATGGTTATAGACGCTGCCCTGTGAGATGCAGCGGCCGGTGATGGATCCCTGGCTATAAGATGGAGCGGCCAATATGAGAAGGTGGTAATATTTGCTCAGGGACATGTCCTGAGCTGCTCGTCCAGTGAGCAGCTCGCTATTTACTATGTGGGAGCAGCTGGCACCCGCAGAGTGCCTCAGTGGGGGCTGCCTCTGCCCCAACCCAACTCCATCCTGTAAAGGGAGCCCCGCTAATAGCATGTCATCTGGCGTCTAAACAGGTTTTCTGTTAAAGATGTGATAAACAGGTTTTCTATTAAAGACAAACTCCATCAAATGCCCCCATCAGTTCTCACACAAGATGGCGATACGGGGATACAGTCCTATACATAAGAGCGGTGTGCAGGACGCACGCCCAGTACAGTGACTGGGGTGCTCTAGGCTGTGAGCAGCTCGGATCGGCTCACTCGGCGTGCTGGGAGCTGGGAGCAGCTCAGAGAGGGCGGCTGGCAGGGTGCTGGGGTGTCAGCAAGTGTTTGCCAAACACAACTCGGCAGCAGCCTCGTGGAGGGTAGTGGTGTTGTCAACATCAGGATTGGAGCACTGTTAGTGGCCTTAAGGCGTGGCCCTCTGTGACCTCACCGCTGCCAAATAGTCTAATCTGAATACTGATTAGTTTCTGTGGAAACCCTCTATAAAGCTGCAATAAAATGACTCAATTCCCTTAATCCTTTAATACAATCCAGCCTTACAATCCAGGTGCCTACCTGGCAATTTACTTTGATCTAATGTTGAGTGTCTAAATTCAGATACGGCTTTGTCAATTGAAGTCATCTGCTTTCCTTCCCCTAGATAGAAGAGCTGAGGTGGGTTTTATGTCTTGTTTTATACCAGAGATATAAATAGCCAAAAGGTTGGTTTCCCAGCATACGCAATTGTCCAAAGCCATGTATAAAAGAAATTAAATGGGAATGGCGTCAATACACAGTAGCCCGTACCATGCATAAGAATCGTGAAAGTCAGTTGTTATTGAGAGACCGATATATTTAAAGGGAGACTATTTCGAGCTGAATTTGATCCCTGTGAGTGGCCTCATTCACTATGCATATCTCAAATTAATTTCGTTCCGAAAGTTGTTGTAGTGTGTCATGCAAACGCCAAATCTCGCATGTGGAGTACCACGAACCCAAGGCCGACTCGTGACCCCGCCTGACCCGAAATGGGCCTTGATTTTTCATGGCTGTAGTTAGTACAGGTAACGACTGTTTTGTAGAACCCTGGAGGGCTGCATGGTGTTTTGATGTTCTATGCTCTTGCTCGTCATGAACACCGCCCTGGCGAATAACTTGCAAGTGCTGCATCATGAACATCATGCCAGCCTCTAAGGGTCGGCATGATACATGGACCTTATACCACTGGCGACTTACTCGCCAGCGGTGCATTTATGCATCATGACAGCCATGGGCATAGTGCATCACACGGCCATTAAAGGGTTAACGTACATATAATAGGGATGGGGATTAATCAGACTCCTGGTATTCCGAAAGTGTAATAACTCTACAATGATGGAGCTGAATCACTCTATGTTATCGGAGCGGAGGAGAGTAGCATAACTGACAGAAACATATGGTGTATTCTTTTAAGTGGATACCATTCTCAAAGTGAACCAGACCATGTTCTTTTACATCCCGTTAATATCAACATCCCAACGAATTGAATATGAAGCCTAAACCAAACTCAATATAATATAGAGGGAGTACTGGCATGTATGTATCTACCGGCAAGGCCTACGCCAACCAGGCTTGAAGGAATTCCAATACATTATAAATTCGTTCTGACATTGGGACCCTCCATGGGGATTTCTATAATGCCTAAAATGGAAAACTGAACAAACTGTAACTACAAGTAATATATGGTCAGGCTGGCAGGTCTCTAGAGATAAGGCAGTAGACTGGCTAGCACAGAGCAGGGTGACGGACAGAGGACACAAGATAAAACACCACTGCTATCAGCGTCCTACAGCCCCAGTCCTACCCTACCAGCAGCTACTGACACTACAGTGGGGCTTTCCTCTGCCACTTTATGGCGCGCCATCGTATTTAAAGCCACATTCTCACCAAGGGGCTACATGTATTCTTTCTCGTTTTGTTCTATTCAAATAACGAGTGGTGACAGTGAAGCTTTAACATTTAACGGCCGCATAATGGCTCCGGTATCATGTATCAACCAGCGCCTGTGAGCAAGCAACTTGAAGGCACTATATGGTGTATCATTTAAATTACTATGCTGTCCTATTAATTAGGGGAGGGTATGATAGGGTAGAGCAGAAACACCCGAAAGATACTTCATCAATTTTGAAATAGCCAAATATAGTTATTCATATTTACGGCAATTATACGTGAGTCATATACCTCAGCATTGACTTCAGATTTCACCAATTTCAAAAATGAGAACCAAAACCAGCAACACATGATATCGCATCGCAATGTGTTTGCATGTCTCTATTCAGACAGCAAAGTCCTAGAGCTCTGTATTTTGGACTGACCCTGAATGGCTCCCCATACCGTTCTCCCCTCCCCTCCAGTGCTCTGTCAATCTGGCAGGGCAGCAGTCAGGGCGTTCAGCAGGCAGGTACACCCCTCCTCCAGGGTGGGGCTGTCAGGAGATTTTCACCCTCACCAAACCCTTCCCACATGGACGTGTAACTGATCATCCTATGTAAGCCGCCATATTGTCCCCTCACATAGCCCACATCTCACCCCTACTTAGTTCAAGTTCCAGTGACCCCCCCCCCCCCCCTTGCCTCGCAGAGCCAGTTACACTATTTAAATGTGTTGTTTATGCCCCTGCCGCTGCTACTGTAACAGTGGCGCTGTAGCTAGCCTAATACAGCCCTATACAGCAATATGCAGGCGGCAACATGGCTGGGCGGTAGATTCTACATTGAAGGCTATAGCATAGCGAGAATAGGAGGTCTCTGGGTCATTTTGTCTAGGTTCAAGTCTGTGGGTTGGGTTGGTGTTGTTGCTAGCAGAAAGCTGCTATCCAGCCCTCAGCCGGTGTGCCTGATTAAACCATGCAGCCAGACTCCTGCTAACCCACTGCTCCTCCCCCTCTCCCCCTCCCCTAGCCGACCCTCAGTCTGCCTCCGCCCTACCTCCAGACCTGCCAATAACATACAGATGCCATATAGGAAGTTCCACAGGGAAAGCTTTCCGTCCACATTGTGAGCACTAATAGCCTGTAATATGCTTTAGAAAAAGACGGTGTATAATGCCAACATCACAATACTAAGTCCCTTTGGTATTAGTAATTATGCTGTGATAAATTGGCATCCCCTTCGTTGTGTGGTTCATGTGCACTTTTTGTATTATTATGAATAATTATCTATGAATCTACGGATGATAATAGTAATTATGAACATCGGGACATCATGAATATAAATCACTCCTCTCCAAGGTAAAGATTTCATCATTTTCTAGCTTTCTTATGCCTTGTATCACACAATCTGTATATGTGTTAGTAGCAATGAACATAAAAACTAGCACCAGTTCTGTCCCCACTACATATATGCAATATACTTTAACATGTTTACTCCTATTTGCGCACTCACTTAATGTGTTGACTAGGACCATTTACGGTTTCAGTAAAAGCCCACTTCAGCACTCTCTTATTTAATGGGGAGGGACACGATACCTGTAGGCGTCATGCATGGGTGAGGAGCCCGTTAACACTGCATGCCTGAGTGACTTTAATCGTCCACTGAACAAATCCAATTACACAATCCAGACCCGTGACCTGGCCTGAGTAAAATCCTAGTATAGGACCCCTCCCCCCCCCTACACACACACACACACACACCAGCCCAGTGCCACCTACTGCATGCATACCTATAACTCTATAAATCTAAAAATAGTACTCACACTTCAAATATGCCTACACTAGCATAATGATAGTACTAAATCATACTATATATACAATCATATAATTTTAATTCATTTCACGTTAAAATGGTCCAGTCTATGTTCTTTGGTTCATACAGGTAGCGATACGCAGAATCAATGGAAGTGATATAATTGGTAAGGCACACACACACAAAGAATAAACGTCACATTACCACGTGTCCCAGACTGTGGACGCACGTCGGGTTGAAGCCATCGTTGAGAAGTGCTCGTCAGTGCCACACCAGCTAGTATAGGTCGAGTTACATACAGAGGTCTGCAACGTCACAGTGTGGGCAAACAAAGGCTACACGTGGTTAGGTAACCTCATCATGATAGCCATACACCAGGGGTATTATTCTAAACTTCACTCTTAATTGCTCCTGTCTTATAGCGATATAAAGCTATCACCATACAAGAAATACCTTACATATATGTGCCTATATTTTTCCATTTTAGGCTACACCTGGCTATTTATATAAGTTATAACAGACTGATTCATGGTGCATATACTTAAATTTACAGTCCAGTGGTTTGTTTGCCCAGCGCCGCTCCCATATAAATAGAAACGATCAAGTATATGTAACCCGACCTGTTGTGGGACCAATGCAACACCTTCATTGTAACATTTGCTGAAAGGACTCCGTGAAGCCTTGGTCGGCATGATGCTGGAATGCACCATTGGTGAGTTACTCACCGTGACTTTCTTTATGTATCATAACAATAAAGAGTAAAATGCATTAAAACACGTTAAAGGATTTATTTACTCTATCATTCATCAGTTCGGGTCAGCCTATGTATGTATTATAATTTATAGATGAATCTACTGTGATCAATTTATGTGTTTATTTAATTCTGGGAAGGTCGGCGTTCCCATAGTGCACACAGGAACCGGAAGTTCTACAAACAATACTTCCTGTTTCATAAGTGCTCCTTTGCATAGTCATTTCACAGTACTCTGTACAAGAGGCTGATATCCCCCAGATGAATGAAGCCATACATAATGGTTTAGATGATACATTCTGAATCTGTGAAAATCCACAACCAAAAATAAATTGTCCTTTCTCGTTAATTCAGATCTACTGATACTTAGAAAATGTCTATCCAGATTTCGTATAAGTTTTTACTAAGCGATGAAATGCAATTGTGAGTAGAACTCTCTTAAGAAAGGGTAGGATGACATTATACGTTTTTGACTAGCCTTTTTGTAATATTGATGTGTGGTATGGTGGTAGATCTGCTTACAGAAAGCAGACACCACCAATAATTTGGGCCACAAATAGGCTCTAAAATACACGATAAGATCTATGCATGAATCGATGACTAAGTGTATTTGTTTATTGAATGGGTGAGTAAAGCCAAGCTTGTTTGTATCCCCAGAGATGGTGGTCTAGGTATCGGCCCCGGCAAGCTTGTCTGGCCCAAGCCTTGCTGAGAAGACTACGCCACACCAATCAATCTCCAATCGTTTCCAAAATCACAAATGAAATCTCCAGACTCCGAGATGGAGCACTCGCTTCCAGACACCGTGGCCTGTAACTAAGTTACACAGACCAGCGTAATACACGGGGGATGTTAACCCTTTAAGGACAGCAGAATATGTTAACCCTTTAAGGGCAGTAGAGTGGTTTAATATGATGTTTTTGTTGTCATGATGCATGAATGCAACACTGGCAAGTCTATTCACCAGGGCTGCATTCATGAATCATGACGACCCTTCACGAGTGCATCACCTCATGGGACCGGCGTGAGGCTTGAATGCATCATGACGACAAAGGATATATTACATTAAGGCACTATGCTGGGTAACATCGACAATTGCTATGCGCTCTTTTTATCAGATGTAATCTTATTCAGTGCAGTGTGGATTCCGTCCATGATATCGATCTTAATGTATTATTTGTAATACAAAACATGAGGCATGCATTACGTTTCATTAGGCCAATTAAGGAGACAAGTTAATCTGTAGGCAATAGCTCTATTTAAACCAAAACTTTTTGGTGTGGTTGTGGTGAATGTACTGCATACATACATGTATATCACGGGGAATACAGAATGTATCCATCTTGACATTTAATTCTATGTAAGCGCATGCTTCTTCAGGATTTTGAGAAATAAAAGTGAATGATATTCTGATGATATGGAATAGTCAGATGCTCAATAAAATGAATATCAAAGCATATCATAATCACAGAACATATTTAGCTTTTACTATTAGAAATAGAACCCTCCCCTTTTTCCCACATCACTTCTATTCTACCACTAGCTGTACATATATATTGTGTATAAACCCACAGGTATTGCATAAAGCCACCCCAACAACAACACAACAGGAGTTGTCTGTAACAAGTGAAAACCTTTATTTGTTGTAAATCACAAGTTGACAGTGGATTGACTATGGTCAACATTGACACTTGGTGCTTTAGCACTGCTGGTGTGCGTGCATGCATGTCCTGAGGACGACGTCTTAAGGTGTATTTAGACTCTGAATGTATACTATACAACTAACAGTACAGCCTATACAGTGCAACATGATACAGTCAGAAACCAAAGGAGTGAAAATAAACCCATTCTCTATACATCGCACTCCTCTGGGTGAGGCTAGTCGAATCGATCTCCCTCCAGGGTCAACTCTTAAACAGCCTTGTTAAGTCCATGAATCAACAAGCTCCTGGCTTGTTGCAAAACCAAATTTTCCAGGGCCAGCCGGAACGTCACTCACTGCTGTGTATTGACCTGTGCAATTGGCATGTGTCTAGGACGGATGTAAAGCACTTGTGAAAAGTTTGACATAAGTGATTAACTCAAGGTTTGGGAAGTCTGGGGTTTTATCATGAGGGCAATAGCATGTGGATAACACTGAGGCTCTATTGTATACATAATTGGGCCAGGTGTTTTTTTGTAAGTATTTATCATACATCTCTCATCTTGTGATGTAATCCACCTTATGCATACATAATTCATGTTGTAAACAGTTGCTACATATTGATGACAGAAACGCATAAATTACTGTCCAACCATCTGGATACAAACCCATACATATACCATGGCTTGATTGACACCGAATAAAACGACCTTAAAGGTTTTGTATACATGGGAATATATTAACTATTATATATAGTGGATTTCACTCTCTTTATATTGTACACTTATTTATGGCATTAGAATTAAGCTTCAATACAGTCGTCACATAGTGGGAGTCCTATTCACCACCATTTTTGTCACATCTATACTCTTGACACCATTTGTGTGGCTACGCTCCAGTGCTCTGTGCACATCACCATAACACCATACACAGCTGCTCTATCCAACCGTGGTAACTTTATGTGCACATCTGTGGGGCATACATTCTAACACATGTCAACCCAAGTAAGAACATTAAAAGTTACATAGGCCTATATATATATATATATATATATATATATATATATATATATATATATATATATATATATATATATATATATATATATATATATATATATATATATATATATATATATATATATATATTTATATATATATTTATATATATATATATATATATATATATATATATATATATTTATATACATAAACCATAAAATTCAACTCATTCACTTACAGTCTTCATTGCTTAGTCAAACACTGCATTCACCGAAAAGAAAGAACCGGGGAAAGAACGCAAGGTAATTTTAAAAATGTCCCCCTTCTAGTTTATAGGAGCATACTGAGAAGACCATACCTTATGGGAAGATCTATATATAGAACAGTACCATGACAGGTTTACATTTAGATTAGTATGTTATGACATCAACGCTTCTGTCTATAGAAAACGCACCACAACGATTCGGCGTGACCTTGAGAGGCAATTGGGACTATATATCATGTCTCTTTACTCTATCAGCTTTAGGTAGTATTTTTCTTTGAACAATCCTTCATCATATTTCTATACAGGAGGCACTGTCATTCTCACACCACTTTTTCGAGGGCACATTTCACATTATATCCATTCATTCTCCTAATAGATTTGCACAGTACTTTTTCCAGGGCCTTATCACGCATTATATCAATTCATCTCCTTATCCACACATTCAACCTATAAACCCATTATCTCACTTGTAATGCTCACATTTCTTTCAAACTATTCTCATAAAATATCATACAATCCCATTGTCAAAGGGTTATGATCTATATCACTGTCACTGCTACAATGGCTGGCTATGTCCCATAAGATGGGAGGGGACCCTGGAGGAGGGATGTAGGGTGGGTTTGGGACAGGATAGACCGTGGAGTATACACACACAGGAGGCTGTTCTATTTACACCATGCAGGGAAAGTGGGTCGTATATATGTAATCCATATCTTGCAATGAAACGAGACCCACGTGGCACATATCTGACCTGGCCAGCTGAGCCAATATCGGTCTTTTGTCATAGTTCTGCGGAAACCTAACTCAGAACTACAGCAAATTCGAAATATTACATATACATGTATAGCATGGATCACACAGCATTGACTTTAGACAGATGTGTCTGATGTTTATTCACACTGAAATAGCTTTATCGATTTTATAATCCATATTTCTCACATCTGTCAACTGATCAGAGGTAGAGAATACAGGAAGGTATTATAATAGGGTATCTACATATCTCGCCACTATACGTTTCACTTGAGTTACTTTCTATTATAATATTAAACAATTACCCAATGTCTCATCTTCATACAAACTTATAGATCTTTGTTGTGGCATTTATTGAATGCTCTGTTATCTGTATTAAGGTAAATGCACTTATAAGACTTTTACGATCCCTACAAACAGTTTCTTCAGCGGTCTCAGAATGGAAGCCCCCCCCCCCCCAACACACCTCCCACCCACACCAACCCCCTCCCTCAGAACCACATAAAATCTATAAAGTAAATATAATACACAAGTGGCGCCGTCCTGACACACAGCCTGCTCTCCTACCAGTAACAACAGTCTTAATAAGCGTGTCTTTGTGGCGGCCAGCCCAGGTTTCCTCCAGCACTGTTTACCTGTACCCTCCACCGTGTTTACTACACATTCTGAAAGCTAGCTCCGCCAGGGGGCAGTGTTTACCTTAGGGGTCCAACCCTACAGGCTGGGGGTCGGGAGGGGTCACTTTCAGTGTTTCACCCATTGGTGCACTTTGAGGACACGTCTGGGGTCTAAGCAGGAACGGCTGCTAGTTATGGGGGTGAAGGGGATGAGATGGGGAGGAGGGGTTATCTGAGGGGTTGGGGTTTGAGAAAGGATTTAGGTCTGTGAAGATGGGGTTGCTATCTATCTGGGAATATACTATAGGCCTATAGTAATACTATCGGTTTAAAGCATTCTGCAACACCTTCCCCCAAATAATAGGACTATACACATAAAATAGGCTTGGATCGAGTTAGTCTGGGAATCTTCAATCAATAATATTGAGAGAAATATCATTATCTCCTTCTATAAATGAATATCCCTGATTATATCTTTAGTGATTGGAAAAGATAAACTTGATTTCAGACAAAAGGATTTCATACCTGCTAAACCTCCAACTACAAAGGACACTGTCGCATATCTTCCAAAACCATCACCTCTCACAATTTATCATTTGCCAGGATTTAGTTGTTGTTTTTCTGAGTATATTTTCTTTTATGCATCCTTAGGCCAGCTTCTGGTTTGCCATATTAGACCTGTCGTTGTAAACCAACTGGGGCCCTCAGTCCGCCAGTCACACAAACGCAAGTGCAAAAAAGTCATATCACATATCAATTGTCAGGGGAAGAAGGGGAAGTCTGGATTCACCAATTGGTCTCCCACGTAAAAATAAAGCAACTTGTCAGAGGAGATAAATATTTGTGAAATGAAACCCCCCTGTGCTAATATTAGTTTCACTCCCATGAGGAATGGATATTGGCTGGTTGTGACTTTGAATGTAGGGTGGGTTGGGTTGACGTCTCCCCATGTCTATGTATGGGCACGATCGATGTATGAGACGGAATAGGGTAGAATTATAGTGGATGTGAGCCCCTGTGGGCAAGGTGTGAATATATTGGATAACGAGTGGGCGTTGTGTAATGGGAGTTACTGATATTAGACAGCCTGGCCGTGAATATGGTTGAATCTATGAGAGGAGGCACAAAAACAAGCAAATAGCAAGTAGGCGCTGTAGGATACAGGCGTAGGCGTGGGAACGTGAAAGGGGCAGAATATGTTACTCTACTTTAATATGATGAATGAGTGAGGTGTTATACTACTTTTTCCAGGTAGTGATATGGCTGAGTAATTGTGCTTAGATATATAGCTCTCTAACTGGTGCGGACTTGTTCCCGCGGCCACTCTGTTTACACTGACACCATCAATCTCGTGAGACCTTGGTTCTGCTCTCGTATTGTAGCCTGTTCCCCGGAAGCTATGGTGTGTGAGTGTCTGGTCACTGCCTAAGTCTCACGATAAATGGCGAGCACAGAACTAACATGGCCGCCCATACGGAGAAATCCGAGACCTCGCTATACAAGCCAATACAAGTGAGTGCAGTAGGAGTGAGGTGGTATATAATAAGCTAGAAATAACCATATGGAGTAGTATATACGTGCTTATGGATACAGTATCAGGTAGTAAAAGCTAGGTTCAAAAGGTGGGTTTCTCAGGGGTGTGCCTATTGGAGGGTGGCAGGGTGTGTTCAGGGAGGTCAAGCCTATCCTGTAACTAACTGATTGGGTGACAGCTTAGACACCTGTTCTCTATTACCTACCTGTATACCCTAGAACCACGTGTAACGGCAAGGACACTTACCCCTTATACCAATATCATACTTGAGGCCTTTCCACCAGCAGTTAACCTGTCTAGCGGCAATTTGAATTCACTCATATCATAAGGTCTCACTTGAGGCATTTCTCAGGTATATCCTCGCTCATCATGGACTCACTCAGCGATGGAATGTTTATGAGTACATTTCTTAGGATTCAATTCACTGTACTCAAATATACATGAGTGCAATGTTGATAATATTTAAAAAGTGGTTTAACTTGACTGAACAAGGATACTAATACTGGCACAGTCCAGTTAGTGAATCTGTAGATTCCCAGATGACTATGCACATCACACGAAGGAGGTACTACAAGGGTTAATGTATAGGGCTGTGGACACGTATACTAGCCTTTAATATATGAGCAGCTCACCAGAGCTGCTCACACGCTGACCATTGTAGGGCTGCCCCTTGGAGGTTTATGTACATATGACTACTAGAGGTCTAATCTAGACTATTGACCTATGGAACCAATGGCACTCAGTCTACTTGGGTAACCAGTTCAGGTGACAGGTTTGTCCCTAGACTTGCTATAGACTGTAGTCTTTGGGTTACATTCTTCCCTCTTTACCCTTATACATGTATAACTCTATCGACTTGCGCCACTCAGGTCTGGCATTTGAAGTGAAAAACTAACACATTTTTAGAAACTTGAGTACATGCTGTACGTCAGCCAAGTGAATGATTATATTTGATTTGTAAACATTCAACAATAGGTTTTTATATGATGCAATTCTAGGTTGCTGAGTGAGTGTCCATTTCTACAGGATCCCCTAAGGCAAAAGGGGTTTCTACACAAACCAGTACCAC
Source organism: Harmothoe impar (assembly GCA_947462335.1). NCBI lineage: Eukaryota > Metazoa > Annelida > Polychaeta > Phyllodocida > Polynoidae > Harmothoe > Harmothoe impar. The sequence continues at coordinate 49,606,168 of OX381721.1, forward strand.
AGAATACCTCTTGTCTTGTGTGTGCGTCAAGCCAACCCACTCACAGCATTCAGTGTGTATTTCTCTATACTAGACTATGGTCTGTGGCAGTCTGACTCCCCAGATCATACTTGACACACAGAGTTATTTATCAATGCAAATAGTGATACCGGTGTGTGTATATATATGGCACCGTTCTACATAGAGAGACAGTACTGAGTACTACACTATATGCTGGGAGTACATACTATTGGCATCCTAGACCTAGAGCCACTTCAAGACCAGGATAAGAGTAAAGGGATATTTACCTAAAAATACCATAGAACCGCAAATCCATAAGAGAAACAATGTGTCATTTTACACTATAGACTGTCATATTGAGGGATGTACTTTTGAATGTATAGAATAAAGACCCATAAACTCCAGGCTTGAACTTAAGATGGATTAACTGGTGGGTTTTATATCAGAGATGGCCTTCCTCCAGGGGGTGGGGATGCCCCTGGAGGTGGTATAAACTGGGTGAGGCTGGAGAAGCAGATGCCACGTGCACGAGTCACATGTTTAGTCACGATGTCTTGTACACCACATCAACAAACAAAACCTGCCCCACCTCTCAACCTACACACAGCTCCTGGAGGAATACAGGTCAGCCCCTTTACACTTACACTGCCCCTCACCTCCCCCACACCCTTTCCTCCTGTGTGAGGGGCTGTGCATGTTTCCTTAGAGATGGGGAATTTAATTCACCAGGAATCTACAAGAAGTAGATGGGGGTCAATTAGAAGGAAAGGGAGGAGCCATGGGGTAGAAGTGTACATTGAAGCAAGGGAGTTGGCATCCACACTGCTTCAAATGTGCTGATATCTTATGGCTCATTTTCTCACCAGTGAGACATTATACAAAACATCCACAGTACATTTATATCGGTCATCATCCTATAACCCAAGACAAAAGGGACAGTGATGGTCTACTTGGAGGTTTTTGTTATGAGTTGAGTGCTGGCAGCTGTTATCCACAGGACACCTGAATCAACTTCCCCATCCCCATACTATACCATATACTACTTAATATTACGTATGCAGTATCTGTGGCACTAGGGTGGCTGTAACTCAGGAGGGCTGTATTCCATGTATGTGTGGAGTAATATCCTTGAGACTCCTGACTCCTTGACACATATATTACCCTTCTGCACCATACACCCACAACTGACCTAAGTCTAAATGTTATAGCCTGTTTACAAACATAGTTTGCTAACCCAATGAGGTCATTTTTCTCTTCATCCATGAGGATGATGTCATGTATGGGCTCACCTTTTGGGGACTGTTCTTATCCTTTCTTAACAATTCCCTAAAGTACCGAGTATATACATCACATTGCAGGTTTTAATTGAAAGATGTTCTCTTTTCAAATAGATCCGCTGATTTTGATGGATGGACCACTGCAGGCAGATGCTTCCCCGCCTAGTCATGTTTTCATCACCCTTTTCCAATCTTACTGTTATCATGAAGGTAAAACACTAGTACATTTTGTACTACATTTTGTACTAGAATTGCCAATGTCCTCTCCAGTGTGCTGCTCCAGGTGCACAGATGTAACCTCTGCACATACCCCTCCACGTGGCACTGCCCTTCACCTGCCCTTCACCCCCTCTACCTCTGCCCCCTGGAGGAAAGGGCGCTAGTCACGTGGTGGGCGCCTGGGGGAAGATGCCTAGAGACAGGTGATGCACCCAGCGTGGAGGTAGACTCCTGAGGGGCACAGGTCAGACTTGCCCAGGCCTTAACATATGGAGCAATTCGTGTGTGCAAAATAAGTGAAAAGTAAGATAACTGACTCGGAGACTAGAGTCAGTTTACGAAGCGCCCACAGACACCCTACCTTAGTGGTTGACCGGTAGGGCTATCACCCTGAACACACTGCTTCCGGTAAAGGTCATATGAGGGGCACGCCCCCCTAGACACACATGACTATGTACATATTGGCGGCCTTGAAGGGCCGCATGGTGCATATGTATGTGCTACCATATGCACTTTGTCAGCCCTGGCGAGTCTACTCACCAGTATTGCATTTATGCATCATGTCGACCCTTCATGATGCATGAATGCAGCACTTGCGAGTCACTCGGCAGGGCTTCACCCATGCATCATGACGACAAGGGGCACAGTGTATTGAAGCACTATGCCGCACTTTAAGGTCCTAACCGACCTTAAAATGACCTTGTAATTCAAGAAGACAACGGTAAATGTAGACTGTGTTCCTGTGACCTACCTCCACGTTCAGTAACCTCATACCTCTCTGGTACAGCTATTCTAGAGCTGTATGTTTTGTTTTGTTTTAGAGTGACTCACTCTAACTGAATGATAAATTGTTCACTGTAAATAGTGAACCCAGAAATACGTCCTTCTATACTGTAAACCAACAGTAGATTATACTGTCGATGGAGCACTAATGCTGTAGTACGTACTGTAAACCTACAGTAGATTCTACTGCTCAGCTACATCAACTACTAACAAGTGCACGTTCCTAGAAACGAAAGTTCATAAATGGCTACATTTGTGTCGATTTGTCACAATATACCACAGGAGACTCATCATATTCCCGTCTGAAGCCCTTGACGACTCGTGTTGAGTGAGTGCATGGGAAGCAGGACAAAAACTGGGAGGGAGTCTGCATTGATAATGTTAACCATGTTGGTGACCTGCTGGTTGAGGGGTCAGGGAGACACGTGTACGGCACCCGGCTGTCACTGACACTCACGTGGGGCGGGGGGATGGGCGTCATATCTAGTCAGGTCCTGTAACTTGTAAGGGGGGACTAGATAAAGAAACTGTTACTTGCAGGATGGTGTCTGAAATTGCCGTATATTAAGTGGCTAAACAGTGCCATCTGGTGGTAGAAAGTTACCTTGGAGTCACAGATGTGTAGTGGGAAGGCCCTGGTGCATAGGTGTTACATGTACAACAAGTGTATAAGCATATATAGTGTCAGATAGTGAGTTTCATTTCTATTCTACGAATCCTACAATACTTTCTCGTATATAATGGATAGAAGGCATAGGGAGGGGAGGCATAGATAGTCTATACATGGTGAGAGTCACACAGTATCCTCTCACTCCATTCTATCAGAACCATGGTATCATATATAGACAGGCCTTGTTATATCACTCCTCCCCTGCAATACAATCCCACACAGCCATCCCTCCAGACCGAGTAAACAGTGGCCCTATATCCAGAGTCCCATGCAACTCTCCTCTGTCTCACTCCATGGAAAATTCATATATGTGCACACACATCCCAACCCAGTACAAGAAAGGTAAAATAACACACCTAATCCACTCCAGCTCGGCGCCCTTACTGAGGACAATCTGGAGGTTTTTGTGTGAGCTCTCACGTCTGGTATTTGTGTGGAGGTGGTGGGTAAACGTGCACTGGTGAGGGCTGTCATGAAAAGTGCATGTGTTCATCAGACTGAGTGGTGAAGAGGTTGTGTGTACAGGTGTGTCATATAGGTAAGGTGGGTCTGTCTGCAGCCCTCCACCTACAGGAGGAACTGTCTGCTTGTAGGCACAGCAAACACAGGAGGGAGGGAAGAGGGATGGAGGGGAGGTGGGGGAAGGACATCCCATCCCACCTACCGCCTACCATCCTATCTATGGATCCTCCCCAACATCCACTGGTATAGCCCAGGGGCACAACTGGTCGGTTGTAGCATCACGATGCTTTAGTATAACAGCAAATGCAAAGAAATGTAGCTAATATAGCTCGAATACACACTATAGTGAAAAAGTGCAGGAGTGCGACCCTGGAGAAGAGGCGAGGTGGGAGAAGGCGGTCCCTGATGAGACAGGGGGACAATATGGCGGCCTACATTGATGACCAGTTACAGTGGTACCAACTACTGTTGGCATATATGCACCCTACAATCAGACAATCACCAATCCCCATATCCCTTACCTCCAGTGCCTCTTAACTTTCGCACCACCCTGTCATTTGGCTCTAGAGGGGGTCTCGGAATGGTCTTTGTAGTTCCTTCAGTAATTGATACGCTAAGTCAGAATGGTAAGGTTGATCCCTAATTCCCATGACTGATCTACCACCGAGGGCTCTACGTATTGGCTTAATACATATTCTCTACTTTTAACATGCTATAAATTGATGTTAGATTATGAATTAGCTAATGGGAATCTTCCTGAGGAATATTATCTTCTATGTATAAATCACCCCCCTCACATGTATGCCCATGTATAACACTTAGGTCTATGCTATACTTATGGAATGACTGTTTAAATCAATTACCTTGTTAATATATGAACCAAACTAAATATTAATCAGGATAAAAGGCCGAATAAAGTTACACAAGGGGTTCATGGCGGCCTCCAGTAAATATTTACCCTCAGGCCCACAGTTCTCATAGTCTACACTTCCCCCTATACATGCATGGAGATTGCATTTACGTTTTTGTGCTGTGTTACAATATACCGTACCTAGGATGTATGGATCTACTTTCCCCAGTGCAGGCATCATGTGACCATGGGATGGGGATATATTGACGCCGCACAGTCCGCCCATGTAGCTACATCATGGGCGGAGGCGGCTGTGCCTTATAGTGGAAATACCATCATGCAGAAGCATAGAGATCCAACGTGTGGTGAATAATGTTTTATACATGTGTCTCTTTTCTACTTGTCATTTTGTATTGTCCTGTTATAGGCTGCAGTCATGGTGGGTGGGTGTGCCTTCCTGTATGACAAAAACAGTGCAATATCTTTTTATCATATCTGTGGACACACATGTAGACTGGCCACGTTTTATGATGCTTCTTCATAGAAATATATAGTCTATCTTCTTTTTATCATACTAATAGATTTAGCTGCCTAGCTTTTACCTATCATATCTTGGCATTATAGTGCCATGCCTATTTCGATATCCCCTCAGTTTTTTAAAGCTTGAGATAACTAGCCTTCTCAACATTGAGCATATCATATCTGGTGCCACTGCCAATGTTCCCTTCTTCCCACATCTCCCTCTCCATGATTTCATATAGTCTTTCTTGTGCGACTGCAATATTAGCTACTCCATCCGGGAAATATAGCTGGTACACAAAAGCACGACTATATATGTTGCTATTCTTGGAACTACTTCTTGCAATTTGTATTTCCTTCCTCTCTATCCTCGCTACATTATTTTCCTCGGGCATTAAGACGCATATGGCATATGGCTGTCTGGGTTTGGCACCTCCTGAAGAACTGACATTTCCTCAGCGTGTACCCCCAACACTATACTCCTGTACATACCCCGAGTATACACATCCAACCCGTCCCCAGGTCCACTACACTGATACCCTGTGCCGGCTATCACCGTGGCACTGGTAGACAGGGGTATTCTGCATGCAGCCAAGTCGCCTGTGGCCCTTCATTGAATTATTGAATGGCCCTGCCATGTCTTCCCCGTCCATACTAAGGGAGCAGCCCCCAGGGAGACTGCCCCTCCCCGTCTAGTGTATACACCCTGCTGTACCGACGCACCTCCACGTGTCCCTTCTAGTCGGAAACGTTCACAAATGATTAATTTGTGAATGTTCCCCACAGCTGTGCAATGCCCTTATTCACAAGCATTGTGTTTGCGAAATGATATCGGTACATCGGCTTTAGACGATGTAGACTACATACTCAGAAAAGTCAGCGTCATTGTCGCTAGAACCACTCTCACATGAAAGTCATGCACTGCCTGACTTTCATGTGAGAGTGGTTCTCGCGATAATGACGCTGACTTTTCTGTGTATGTAGTAATGACCTGAGCTTTCATATATTTTCTAGGTATTCCTGTTACATGTAGAAGCGAAGTTGTTGCCATATAACCATTATCCAATGAATTATACACTTCTAAATACACCCTTGTCAGTTCTCATTAAATGAATACCTGTATCTATCTTGGCTGGGGTCGGTTAATTTCAACAGCACCTAATCCTCTCATTCACTACCTGAGGTTTTTATAAGTTTTGGAACAGTTTGAGATGCCTAACATTACCAGACTGCAAGTTCCCAGCATGCACTAGAGGTACACCAGCCATGCACCTACACTGGGTGACCTCTGGCGGCAGCATATGATACTACAACACGTGATGCCGGACGCCACGGGGCGTCTGCGCATGCGCCGCACCGGTACCTGGCATGTTGGCACCCTGTGAGGGTCTGTGGGAGAGGAAGGTCTGCTATCACGGGAACCAGCGTAAACTATACAACTTCCGTTAGATTCACTGGAGCTATGTGACATGGATCTGATTATATTACTACACACAGTTACTTACAACACGTTGAGGAAGTTGTAAGTTCTTGGATGAAATATACTGCCTCGCCTTGCTTCAAAAAAATGTTATGTTGGCATATTTTAAGCATTTTCATTTTGTAACTGAACGACGACTAATTACTTTTTATATTCAAAGGAAGCTAGTCAATAGGTCTATCCCTTATATAACAGTTAGCATTTCCATGAAGTTTGGTGAGATTTGTGACCTGTAGTATTACTGTATAGCCCTACTTGATGTTGTTAAGTTCAACACAAGGCAGCCATGGACCATGGCCAAGTCGCCATGTGAAGCACAGTATTGGGGTATTCTATCAGGATAAATACTTAATACGTGCAGCTTAACAGCCAATACTCATCCGCCACCCGCCCATTCTTCCGTTTGTTCCCCTCCTTTTCTGCCTCTGGTATTTTGTCTTCATCGTCATTCTACATCAAAAGGACAATCCTCTATGAAGACCTCTCTCAATTCCCTTCTTTTGCCTCCGATTTAGGTCTAACCCATCTCTCTTTCCAGACAATATATAGATGGAGCGATACCGGGAGTTGGCAAGCAGATCACTCTCCCGCCATGTCTTAGGGACTGTGGCTGCGTTCTAAGCAGCAAAGACTGTGTTTGGAGACATGAGGAGAGCACTGGATCCTTCCTCAGGGGGCCCACATTTGCATGTGCAGTTCATCACACGCCGCACTTCCGGCCATCGGAATCATGGGACAGTGCCGCCTGGACGTGGTGCGCATGGGCAGACATGAGAATGGCCCGGATGTGCTTTTGTCAATTCATCCCGGAAACCGCAGTCTCTTCCGCCTGTGCAGAGAGAACTGCGCATGTCCGATAACGCACGAGAAATGCCGAGAACGGAAGTCAGTCGACGAGACCGGATGTGAGCAGAACTGGAGCATCAGGCCCTTGGGCCTCTTCTCCCCTCTTCCTCCTGATCATAAGCCATCGACTAAGTCACTGGAGGAATTGACCGTCTGTACTGATAGCTGACAAGATATTGTCGCTCACCGTATACAGTTTATAGTTGTTTTGTATTCTAAACAGTGTATAATACACACTTTTTGATTGGAGAAATACAGTTTTTTACATTTCCACCGTTGTTATAAATGTGACGGGTTTTATCAAAGGGCATTTGTTGTCAGGGTTGGGGAAAAAAACTCATTCCATTCGGTTGAAATCTAACCAAATGTTGTAATGTTTTAATTTCGATGGGCCAAACTTACTACAGCATATTTTGTTTGGTCTATCAATGCGAGGCGAACGTTTTCACCTCTACGTTCAGTGTACCTGAACAAAACATAGTCTCGGGAATTCTAACCAAAAGTTAAAGACTATGTGAAACTCCTTGAAATTGGAAATAAAGTACACTTTTGTAGACTATACATATGTAATCTTGGCTATAGCCCTATGTTGTCCGCCTGGTAAGAAAATACCGGCAAACATGAAGGTTGCAGCAAGTCTTGAGCTCACTCAGCGGAAGTGAGAAGCTTTCTTGGAGATCCCTGCCCCATCGCACTGAGAGGAGACTAAATCCCCGTCTGACCTTCTCTACCAGGCGTCTTTCGCCTGATTTCCCCCAGGCCCAGGCTCCTCTCCATGTTTTGTCGCCGCTTTTGAGGCAAATAAAATCCTCCAAGCTTCCTATAATTACTGCAGCTTCCTCTAATTACCGCTCAGCAACCAGGGCCGGACGACCAGACGACAATTCCGTCAATACTGAGAAGGGGTGCGGCAGTGTCGTCTGCGTATGCTATTATAGCATATGTAACGGTACGTCATGTTATATCATATACTGTTGCATGGGTATAGCCAACAGCTGGACATTATGCAAATATGTAGTAGCCCTCTGGTATTATTATTATCCTCGAAATTGCTAAAAATATTACTTTGAATAGAATTGGAATACATATTCTAATAGAATCAACGCTAAAAAATAAAAGTCAAAGAATCAATAAAAAGTCAAAGTCATACATGTTGTTGCGTCCTATATACCAACTAACAATAATGGCACTCTAGAACTAAACTCCTTCAGACCCCCAATCCAATCCCCCCCCCCTCCTTTGGCCAGTTTTAACAGGGACCCCCCTCCCCCATCCCTGTACAGTGAGTAGCTGCAGTGTGCCATCCCGCGCCATCTGGCGGCACAAACCCCTCAGTGTTTGACTCGCCATGTGTGGTGAGGCAGCCATGGGCATGGACCAGTTTTCCTGTTGACCCAACAGGTACTTGGCATACCAACATGGCATACTTGTAGGGCAGCAGCACCTAGACTTGTGACACCCTCCCAGCACTGGGGGAATGACTGCACAGGTGTGTGGGGGACCCGTGAAAAGTATGTCTATGTGCATGATAATCTCTACCCATGTGGAGGCTGGGAATATGTCTGCCAGAAGTAACTCTGACTGACTGACATGTGGTCTAGATATAGGGAATTTGATTGGTACAATACAATATCAATCACATAATGATATCATGTAAATTTATGCATTGCATTTTACTTGTGCTCATTCGCAATATAAATTGCATTCAGCATAGCTCTATGCATGTAATCAAGTATGTAAGCATCGGAGGATCCAAATATATGCATCTGCAACAGTTTAACATCAGCATCATGATCACAATCCAAATCTAAGTAAGCTAAACCCAGTCAACAGTCAGTGTCAGACCCACCACACTGGCCGCAACTTCAGAGTACCACTCGACCTCTCATCACCCTTTCATGTTAGTCCCAACTGATAAAAAAGGTACATTTAAGGAGTAAACCCACAATGCCCTGAGGGTGCTACATGGACCTGGTGAAATATCTGAGATTCATACATGATGAATTCTGTATGGCGTGACCAGAGCAGTGACTGTGTGGCTAGATGGGGAGGTAGAGGGGGAGGGGGGGTATACTCCATAAACATGAATATGTGTAGACAGTGACCCATAAGGCGTCATGTACCGCCTGTACCTGTATGTACCTGGCGGCACACCACCTTTATATCAATATTCTACACATTATTATTATAGCTGTGTGCTATATGGTATGATCATGATCACTTCCACTCTGTGACACCAGGGGCGCTCTGCCTTTATCACCGGAAGTAGGGCATGGCTGACTTCCGGTCAGGCAAGTATTGTGACATCTATAGGCCATTTGTTGAGGTGTCATGATGGCTAGCCTGTTAAATTAGGAGGGTGCGAATATACTTTCAGTGTCCAAAGTTTATGTGACACCTCTGAGAATTACTATGCATGACAGCAACAGTTGTGAGCAGCAGAAATAGTGAGATGTCAAGTTATGGCTGCAGCCATTATTTTGGATGTAATAACGGACTTAAAGCATAATAGCGACGGAGCAGCATCTGTCCAGATAACTGTAATGATAAATTTACTATATCTTAGTATTTTCCTCAAACTTCTTAGACTAGTTAGAACTAAACAAGTCCACGGTACACATGCAACGACTGTCAACATGACATTGCTAAGGACAGTCCCGACGGATGGATATTTGAGGAGGGGTTATGCCTCAATGCACTGTGCCTCGATGCTAATGAATGCCGCAAGGCACTCCCAACACCTGACTGACGGATGCCTTAAGGCATCTCAAGACACAAAACATACAAAGCCCCGAAACTACGTGCTGACAGGCACAGGCGGGCTGCCTCGGTTACTGGAGGAGGTTTCCTCCTGTAACCCAGCACCATGCAGACCACAGGCTGGATCAATATCACCCCCCCCCCTCCCCTCCCTACCCCTCCAGGCTTCCTCCATGCCCAGCCTTCTCCCCCTCTCATTAGGACCCTGCCTGCAGAGCCCATCGTTGATTGGTACTCCCACCCCACTGCCTGCCTCTCCACGCCGAGCAGCTCTGGTTACCATGGAAACCCTTGTTGCTCGTTGCTAAGGGAGCCGGGCCAAGTAATGATCGTTGCCATGACAACCAAGGAGGGACCGGACAAGGCAAACAATAGGCGGTTCCCCAGGCATTACGCCTGATGAGCATCTCATTGTGCTGGAGCTATGGCAGGATGATCGCCCCCTACATGCTTGTATTTATCCATGATTGTTATTTACCACTGTGTAGATTGAACAATATCTGGATGCGAAGCCCTGGAAGAGGCAGCGACCTGGCTGCTGCAGCCTCCACTGGGTGGTCTGTTCAGCAGAGATTAGCTACAGGGTATTGCACAACTGCCTATGTGCGCCTGCCATGCAGTTGGGAGGCTTCCCGGGGGCAGTATTGCAGGCAAATTAATGTGGATTCTATAACCCCTTCATCTCCTATAATTCCACCAGATCGGGCCAAAGTATCCTGTTACCCATTGAGGCCCTTGTGAATACTTTGTAGCTATGAATATATCATTCGTGAAACCACCCATAACCGGCTCACTGTGCTACAGTATAGAAAGTTGCTGTACAAGAGCAATGTGTATGACTCAAGAATTTGAGCAGCAATGGTATATTTAAAGCACCTAATTAACCATTGTATAAAGCGAGAATCAACAGTGGGCGTCAGAACCAGCTACTGGAGCACTGCCTGGAAGGGTGTTTGTATCCTATTTCACAACACCACACAAGCCCTGGAGGAGTGTCTTAATTAACTCATTAACAAACCAAAGCTTAGACTACCCTCTGCATCATAGCAGTTCCTGTGGGAATGCCACCCATCTGTCAACGCCTTGAGGTTGTTGTTGGGGATGCTTGTACATTTTTGCCACCTGTCACAGGCTCAATGGTCAAAGTGGAACAGCGAAAATGTATGGACGAATTCATTAATAAAGTATCAAGATGACATCGGCAAAATCTTTACCGATGAAATAGTATATTCTTCATATAATATTACACGATGGACAATATTTATGTGCTTTAATATCATATTTCCCCAGCCCTGGAAACATCACTGACTATGCAGATTGAAGCCTCCAAAATCGGCTGTATACCCAATTGCTACTTGACTTCCTGTGTTCTAACCATTTAAGGACAGCACAGTGTTTTACTTCACCATGCCCTTTCCTTGTGTTGTCGTAATTTTACATCCCTAGTGAGCAACTCACTATAATTGCATGCATGCATTATGGGTTGATAGACCCCCGCATGGTCGGCATGATGCACCAATGCAGTGCCGACGTGTTTCTGACCAGTGCATCACATCAGGCTATCCTTAGTGGGTTAGTATTACCCTCTCCTGGTGCTTGCTGTCCAGGTAGCTGGTCAGCTTCCTCCCGGACCTCTGTGTCATACACCTGTACATGTGTGGACCCCGGGCGTCTTCCGCTATACCTCACAGGTAACCGCTGTTCCCACCGTTAGCCTATGTATACACAGATCTCCTCCAGGGCAATAACGTTGCTGATACCTCATATGGGTAGAGGAGAGTGGAGAGGAGAGACTTGAAATTGACATTGCCAAGAGTCAGTCTGAGCTACTTTGGTCTATTCACATTAAAACAATGTAAAGGCAGGAATAATTGACGCCAGAAGGTTCGACCACCATTGGTCTCAGAAGAAAAACGGTCAGGATGCTCGATTGTGAAATATTAAGCAACTCAAATAATAATATTTAGCTGAACTACTCATGTGACAAACTGCCTTCTCCGGGCATATCGCAGAGACTAGACGCCTACTTGGGTGTTTGCTGACCTCCCTCCTCAAAACTAGGCCTTATCTGGGAGGGGCTCTAATCGGGGGGAGCAAGGCAGGGAGCAGCTCAACCTCTCAACCCTTTAAGGACAGAATGCTGATTTAATGCGGTATGTCCTTTGTCGGCATGATCTATGAATCCAACCCTGGCGAGTAACTCGCAATGCTTATGCCCATGCATGATACCGACCCCAGTGGGTTGATACATCCCCGGAGGGTCGGTATGATGCACCAATGCACTACTGGTCAGTGCTTCGGTGCATCATCAACGTCGCTTTAAGGCGGCCTGCCATCCTTAAGGGGTTAGCGATGGGAGGCAGGGATTCTCAGTGAGGCCTTGATTTGCTCTGAGGGATCCATCCCTCTCCGGCATCAAATATTAACGGGGCTCAGACGGCTGGTGTTGGGCCCGTTTTCCTTGGCTATCGATCGGTCCGACCGTATAGGATAGCACATGGGTGGGGATGGAGGAGGGGGAGGTCTCATAGCTCCTGGAGTGGAGAGGTTAGGTTGGTGGAGGTGGGGGAGGGGGGCATGGCCCATACATAGATAATGGCGGACAAACAGTCACGCTAGGTTGTCGTTAGCTAACAGTCAGCGTGCCTACCCACTCCCACTCTCACCTGGGCCTGGCAGGTCTCATTTGGCCCGGTATTTTGTACGTGTGTGATAGGGTCGAGTGGGAGCCCGGGGGTATGGGTGCGTGTGTGTGTGTGTGTGAGGATGAGGGATGGAGTTTAAGGTAGGTGGTATGGTTGAATTTTACAGAGCAATCCTCTGCGAAATCCCTCCATGAAATAGGACATAATAAGACAATTCTGATCTTTTTTTCTGGCAGATTTTGATTACATGGAATTTCGTACAATTTCTCCTGTGATGATTTATAAGCATATCTTCTTCTAGGTACCTAAATGAGGTTCATCCGTAATGTACCCTAAATGAAGACAACCGCAAGCAATGGTCTAAGAAATATCAGTACATGTATAATACTGCTATAAAGCAGGACTATCATTGAGAGCCTTCTCACCGCCATACTGTCCATGCACACTGCCGCGTGCGTGTGTGCGTGTCGGCGCGTGCAGCGTTAGATCACCTCTACACTCTCCAGGCGGGATGCAGCAGAGACAGCAGCCTGTGAGCAGGTCGACAGGAGGCAGTCACTCACGGCTCAGGCTCTCCTCCTGCACATCTCGTCTCCTGCTGTAGCCTCTAGTAGTCGGCCTCCTCCTGTGTCCAGCAGAAATGACGCGCGGCAGGGGCAGGAGCAGTCCGCGCGGCGTGACGCGTCGTTACGCGCGGACCAGGCGCGTGACGCGGCCAGGAAACGAGGCCACTTACAGCAGTCCGCCTGAAGAAACTTGCTCAAGTCTAACCATTATTGGGGATGTATTCAACTGAGCAGTACAGGGGGCTATTTAAGTAGGCCGGTGTCCTGTTATAGAATACAGGTGATTTGTTTAGAGTAAGTCCTCTTACGTCCACTTTATTGAAATAGGAAAGTAGAGGGAAAGTTTGAGAGTCGACTTAGGAGCAAATGTGGGATGGTTGTGTAGGGGGTGGGGGGCGGTTAGGAATACTTAATAGACTGAGCTCTGAGACAAGCAGCAAGTCTATCCCTCCTACTACTGGCCCCTCCCCTGCATGTCTACCTCCTCCAGTGGGTGTGAGCAGCAACACGGTGGTTGGCTGCAGACCGTTAACAGTTACATGGCTGACCTTTGTCAACTCTAAACTATGCACAATGTGCCAAGGTGCAGCCCATAAAAGTAACAGGAGCCCTGCATGGAAGCTAAAAGTCAAAGTCAGCACTTAAACAGAGGTGTTCCCTAACCCTTTAAGGGCCGCAGCAGAGTTCTATTACGGAACATGCCCCTTGTCGCCATCGTATGAATGCAGCCCCATGCAGTGAGTCTACTCACCAGGGCTGCATTCATGCATCTTAACGATAAAGGGATGCATAAACATATTAACTCACTGTGCTGCACTTAAAGGGTTAATGGTGCGAAAGAAATGGTCAAAGGTTATCAGGAATGGGCTAGTACTGATCACCATGGAGGACGTTATAATTAGGGCCTCCTGGTGAGCAGAGGTATTTATCCACATGAGACAGATTCGTGGTGGTTATTTTGGTCCCATGCAGCTATGGTGGCCAAAGGTGCATGGAATTCCATCAGTAATCTATATTTTACCTGAACTGCTGCCATCCTAAACTAGTTCAGTGGTAGTCAGTTATTTAATCAGATGGATGAGGGGGGGGGGGTGCTGGATGTCACCCCCCTCCCCCCTTCCCTGAGAGAGTCGTGAATTTTCCCACTCCAAGATTTTCCCCCGGTCTACACCTTTCTTTTTTGTTGAAAAAGGGGTGACCAAGTTCAGCACAATTTATGCTAATCTGCAGTTCATTGGTTTCCCATTGATCCAGGTCTCCCGCCGGTGAATCTCCATAAAGCACACCTGTATACTAGCACCAGGTGCGGCAATAATACATTTAGTAATTGGACCTGATAACGCCTATCACTCTCATATAGGTCCACTCAGCCATCCCATGTTTAACCCTTTAAGGGCACAGATGGCTTTAATGTGGCATTATTTTCATCGTAAAATGATGCATGAATGCATTTCTGGCTGCATTCAGGAGTGTATCAACCTCGTTGGGTCGAGATGATGCAGGAATGCAATCATAGCGAGTTACTCACCAGGGCTGCATTTATGAGTGATAAAAGGCATAATAAATTAAAGCGTTATGCGGCACTGAAAGGGCTAAATGAGATTGATTCTGATAGGCTATAACATGTTCCAGTCACATAGAACAGGGGAAGTTTGGTCATAAATCTTAGGGGCTTTTAGTAGTTTCCGTGAGAGGAGGCACTAGGGGGTTGCGTGATGCCTGACTGCTAGTGCAACCATGAAATGGGATTTGGATCTGCCACTTATGCTTTTCCAATATGGGTCCTACCCTAACACGCCCAACCCAAGGGTATGGATCCTATCCAGCTTTAATCCATTGAATGTTTTGTACCACAATACCATATGAGTTGAGTCATCGCAGAACCCATTGAAAACTATACAATTCCATATTATACCTTTATCTCCTATGACCCATTCACAAGTATACAATACCACATGATATGTATCTCTTATAGATAAAATAAAACTCGATTGCTTATTACTAGTATTGCCTATAATTGCTACTGATTACTGATTCATTTGATCCTTTATGTTGACTTATCGAGCTCATCAATTTCAATGGAGCTCCATAACTCTTTTAATCTATGAAATGGCGGTGGTGGAGGGGGGGCAACCAGTCACAGGCCATTAGCCTGATTTGCATGCTCTATTCCAGGGTTTTATCTGCATGTCTATCACTGGCATGCAGGCCTATCGTCAGGCAGCATCCATGACTGCTGTCTGGGAGGTCAATGTGTGTCTGTGCCTGTGTCTGGGGGGGGGGGGGGGGGGTAGAGCCCATAGGGAATTCCCATAACACACGTCCCCGTCACCCAACAGGAATCACATGACTAGTCTAGGTGCACACTGGGAAAAAAAGGAGCACCGTCCTACAGTCGCTGCTAATTCCATCAGTTAGGTCTAGTGAGTATTCTACCACCCACGATGACGAGTTTTCATCATAGACACAATGTGAACTATCGGAAGCTGTAAGGTATAGGCCTATGGGTCATTTGAATTTTTAGGAATTCAAAGCAACGGGAAATAGGAGGTTCCTCGAGCAGCTAAAGCCAGATGAGGCAATGGTAAATCTATGTAGAGACTGCATTGATATCTGGGTTGTATATTGAATATGGAAAGAGACGGGGTGGGCTTGTTTTGGCCATGCGCAGTATGACCAGTCAACTGGTTGGTGCTATCTAAAGTAGATGGTGGGAGAGAGACCCTAGACCTCCCCTACCTACAGGTCAAGACCTACCCATAGGCTTATTGTTATCCTGCACCTTAGGAGGGCAACCACATCATGGCATAGGCTCAGAGGCTCTAATCTAGAGGAGAGCCCAGATCCGACGTGGGGGTCTAATAGTACTAGTACTGGGTGGCAATAAGTCAGAGAGGAGGCTGAGATGGAGGTGGTGGGGGGGGGGGGGGGGCGTGGCACAGACAGCAGCCCCAGGTTGTCCTCGTGTCGTCGTTGCCATGGTAACGGAATGTTTACGGTGCAGGTCGGCGCCCGGCGTGATGGGCCTAATCGGGCCGTGTCCCGCGGCAGCTCGCCCGGCACCAGCAGCCGAGCCTGACAGCACATACACATATTGATTTTAGCAAAGCCCTGACACTCCAGTCGGGGCAGCAGACCTCCCCCTCTCTCCCCTCACCTAGCCTCTCCTCATCTCAGCCTAGCTCTCTTCTCTACCTCTCCTCTCTCTAGGCTGAACCCCGCTGAACCCTCCGTGTTAGGACAGGACTGGGCCTATGTAGACCCAAATGGCTGTACATGGCAGTTCCAGGGAGATGCAAGGACTGGGCATAAGGCCGGGGCATAAGGACTAGGTGTGGAGAGGTTCTATAGCTTCCTGCAGCCCCCCCCCCCTCCTCCTCCCCCTCCTGTTCTGGGCAACTCTTGACCCCCCCCCCCCCTTCACTCACAACACTATGAGAATAGCCCCACCCCGTCTAAGCCCAGAACTTCCCCTCTCAACCAAGCCATATTCTGGATTATTTCCTGGATGGCACCCCTGTCCCATAATGCCATAGCAACGTAGGCGGCGCTGACCCGGAAGTGGATGCTGGTGGGGTCAGTAATGAAGTGCGGCGTCTCAGATTATGGTAATCAGATCCCTGCGTCCCTGTGACCTAAATCTGCGCCGCTGCCACCGTATCACCCGCGCCTCGCCGTATAGCCCTAGAGACTAGAGGGAGCGGCTCAGCAGGTCCTCCAGTACCTAGATGTCCTGACACTGCCTGGAGTATGTAGATAGGGGGAATATATGCATTAACATTGTCTACCCTGCCGCCTGGGACCAATGGAGATGCTCGACACATTGATGAGTTTTCTGAATGAACGTCCTAAATGTGTATATCCTGTTGCTCGCACCCCAAGCTGGTGTGACTCACTGCTTTTTAGGACCTACTTGTCTAAACAACAACACCCTTATCACCCTGACCTAGATTCACAATCACTGCTTGAGTTTCAGCCTTTAGACCTGCTGCCCGGGGTCAATGGGGCCTAGAAGATGGATGGTAATGTTATCTCTACGACCGGAGTGCATCCTAGATGTAGGGCTCTTGATACTGCAGTTTACTGAGGTCAGAGGTGGACTATGATCTAATCTCTGCTGAGTTCAAAGCTGCTACATTTTCTGCATATTATAACAAATGTGTACTAGTAATGCTCACATATTTAGAGTGTGCTTGGGCTAGGGCCAATGAAATCAGGTGTGTTACCCGACCCTACATTTGCTATGTAGGGTCTGGTAACCTGAAAGTAAAATACAATTTTCAGTCCTAGGTTTACTGGATGATTTGTGGATGTGGACAACGGAAGGTGTGTATAGTATAGGCAGCTGATGCAGATGCACTTGTGTGAGAAATGGGGCCACATTAAAGATAAAAGCCTCCACCCAGGGCCATATGTACATGTACACTACAGTATTGCTGCCCTCAGGCCGCCACAGCTGTGTGAGTGGGCGAAATGCGTGGTGCTGCGCGTGGCTGCGTCAACGTGTGACTGGCGATGTGTGCGATAAAACCATCCATTCTAACCGTCACGCAGCCTGCACAGAGACAGCAGCGCAGCAGTCTGATGGTGGAAGTCACAGTGATCTAATCTATGAGATCCAGATAGAAAACTCAGCGAGTACACGTAAACCAAACCAAACCGCTACACATTTACCACAGCACTTCTTCTGAAGGTTGTCATAGCACACAGCGCATTGTGCTTTATCTAATGCACTCCGCATGCATGGATGCCAACCTGACAAGTGACCCTGGCAGGTAACTCGCCAGCGCTGCATTCAAGCATCATGCCAGCCCTGCGACTCGCCCGGGCTGCATTCATGCATCATAACGATAAAGGTAATTTCGCATTAAATCAGTATGCGGTCCTTAAAGGCGCGTGGTCCATGTATCAGTGACATGTTTAATATGAGGTTTCCCAGAGATGAGATGGAGCCGAGCAGGGAGCAGGGGGAGGTGTGTGACTGTTTGTGTCTCTGTGCAGAGAGGAGTGCTGCCTCCCTCCTCCATGTGTCACCTGAGGACAGGACGCAGGGCCACATGGCCGGCCTCAATGATGCTACTTCCATGTTGACTACATGTTGTGGAAATAAACCTCAACGTGCAGTATTACAAAGTAGTGTAGTACAAGTACTATCAGAGGTAGGCCTACCCACACCTCCACGGCTGATCGGACCCTGCTATACTGCTGGTGGTTTGAGGTATTAACACTACTCCATGTACCACCCTGGAGGAGGGGTGTGAGCTGGGCTGGAGGTGGGGAGTGGGGGCGTTGGGGCAGTGCTGGCTGGGCTCGTCTCACACACAATACTGAGGGGTACAGTATCGATCTGTTTCCACAGCCCCTCCGCCGCCAAACAACGCCCCCCCCCCCCCCCCCCCTCAGCAGTGTCCAACAGCGGCAGCAGCGGCCTCAGCATTCCTTCACCCTGCTGGGTGAAGCACCGCCTGTAGGCCCTGGAGGAGGCTGCCTTAGGGCCTGTGCACTGCACGGGGAGACGCCCCCACAGGAGGGGAGGGGGGGGGAGGGGGTGGAGTGGGGAGGGGCTGCTTGTGTGATCTCAAGAAGAACAATTTGTAATTGACAACTACCATTCTGCAGGAGAGCAGAGAGCATGCACTCCGTGCCGCTGCACCATAGGCATACTGCCGGTGCCACCCCCCCCCCTACACACACACACACACACACACACACACACACACACACGCCCCGTGCGCGGCGCCGGCTCAGCTCATTAATACGGAAATCACGTCAACTTCCGGCTGAGCGGCGCCGTAGAAGAAAGTTGAATGGCGTGGGTGCCTGTTCCCCCTGTGGGCGCCGTCTCCGTACCCTGCCCCTGACGCAGGAGTACTGTAGTACAGTAGAGTAGGGCCACCACAGCATTATTACAACCCAACCCTGGAGTAGTTATAACGGCTGGAGGGAGGGGGTGGGCTGTGGCAGTACTGGAGGGATCAATGGAGGTATTAGGAGGCGGCCGGGCGGCATGTCGCTTCATTAGACACCCGACCAGCTACATAACTATCCACTACCCGCACACCTTAACCCTTTGAAGCACCATGTCCTTTGTTGGCATAATACATGAGTGCAGCCCTGCCGAATCTACTCCCAAGGAGGTCTACATTCGTGCATCGACCCTACTTCATCCCCAAAGGAACCCAGCCAGTATAATTGCACTTGTCATAATTGCCGCATTCATACATCATAATAATGCCTGGGCATAATACATAAAACACGATGCGGTCCTTAAAGGGGTACCATATAGCACCCAGCACCCAGGGGGTGGTTGCGGCATTCAGGAGTCTTTTGGGTGGTGGCCACAGCATCACAGACAATTTGCTCTCTGAGATTGACAACGTTGTGTGGCAGCAATCAGCCTCACACCTCACTTACAACAAGGGTACAAGGGGAGCAGTCAGGGAGCCTCCTCCAGGGGCTGTAGTCCTAGCAGTCAGCCTCCAGTAGGGTGTGTGACTTCATAACTAGCATTGGGGCTGGGTAGGTTCTGGGTGGAGAAGCTGGTATAGACGTCTTTCTGAGAGTAACCAGAGCCTTCGGCGCCGGTTGAGAGTAATTATGACGCTCTTTAGTTTGGGCTGGATTTTCAGATCCATGATGCCTTGGTGAGAGATTCAAATTGACGTCTCATTTTACTGACATCCCTCAGACCCATGGACCTTAGGTTTCCTTCCTCTCAGGAACTTGATCAAAATCGTATGACCCAACATTGTACAACATTGTTTTATCTAAAATGGCATCAGCCTGAACAATTTCCCCACCTCTAACCTGTTCCCTATGCAGGGCTGTTAAGCACGTGTGCACAGGTATCAGATTTGTAATAGACCCTTACTGTGCAACCCATGCCCAAATACACCATATGTATTAGCCCATAGTCAAATAGACTCAAGAAGCCCTGTATCGGCCTCCTCCTGCCCACCACTCTACTGCCTCCTCAGCTGCCTTAATGTCTACACATCTTACCCTGGAGCACTACTTCATTCCCTGGAGCAGACCTTGTAAGGTTTAAGTAAAGATGGCAGTAAGCCTTATGACGTCGCCGTGCCGCGTCAATCGATGGACAAGAGCGTGGTCGTGCATGTGTAGCCATGTACATGGCCGGTGCATGCCTCCCCACCCCCCCGCCCCCAGATTGTGCACAACCTGGTCCGCCGTACCTCCCTCATTTACACCATGGCACCATCATCTTGTATTGGGGAACCTTCATAAAGGACGTCTCTTATTAAATAAATTTTCACCCCCGCACCTATTTTTGTGTGCCAAATTGGCCCATACGGATATATTACCCAGGTCAAGGTTTGGCACTAAACTCAAAGACACACCCTAGTCGGTGAGGTCAAGTCCCTTCATTACAACATTGTAGTGGCAGTTACACCCGGGGGGGGGGGGGGGGTACTCAGTATAGGAATGGGTACCAACTGCGGTAATGACCCCGGAGAGCTGTAGCTGTGCGCGCGTCGGAGCAAGAAAAAAGGGGGCTGTTATTCATAGAAAAATAAGAAATTAGGGGCTGTCAATGACTGGAAAGTATAGAATAAGGGGCTGTAACAATTGAAATAAAAATAATGAACACTGAAATCTCATGCATAACTTGAGTAATCCATATAATTCCAAAATAACCTCACATTAAATGAAAGAGGCCTCTTAACAGTCGGCTGTCATCTGATTTCTTAGAAAATAGGGGGCTGTAAAAATAATACACATTTTCAAGGGGCTGTCAAATGACCAAATAGGAGCAGCTGTAGTTTCGCAGTTGGTACCTAGCATCAAAGAGTGACTGCCCCCCCCCCCCCCCCGGGCAGTTACATGTATTTGAAATGAAACTAAAGCTAACATCTTGACTGATGGAAACCTAATAATCCCTGCTCCGGCTGCCCGCCCCTCGGGTGCTGCCCTCGTCCCTCGGGTGACAATATGGCGTCCCGTGCCCGCTAACCAGTTACAGGGCTCCATAAGCGCCACCAGGAGGCGCTGATACCCGGCGCCTGGAGCAGAGGATCCAGTGCGCATGTGCGGCGCGGGGGCTGCTGGGCAGGCGCGAGAGCGGCCGTCCACACGTCCAGGACGGCTAACAAGATTACGTCCTGGCGGATTAAGAGGGCAGCGCCGCACATGGCCGGGAGGGGGAGAGGTCAGAGCCGGGGGGAGCTGGTGGCCTGACGTGCTTTACTACTGGTCGGAGAATGTTGCAGGACGAGGGGGTGGGTGGGAGGTAGGTGTGGGATTGAGGGCGGGGTGTGGTCAGGAGGGGAGTATGATCCATATCATGGGATATTCTCTGATTAGGGCCTGTATTAGGCCTGTATAGGATCAGTGGAAAGTAGACAATACATTATCGGCAATAGTAGGCTTGTCCATGCAATGACCTGCATTCTCAATACATGTAATGGGGCCTATATGTAGGGTATTCTACTTTGTTATTCATTTTGTGTAACGGAAATCAACAATTAAAGAATATACTTACCCTCTCCACCAAACGCCACCCTTCAAACAATGCTTCATAGTGATTATCAAATTGTTTTGACTTCTTTCCATAAATCATTGCTAACAAAATCACGACTTGTCACAGCCACAAAAGCTGTGCGTATGTAATAGGCTGAAATATGATATAGGCTACCCAGTACATACAGTTGCATTCATGAACTTACCCTGGCATTCATACATTAGGAGCCTAGTTGATGCATTAATGTTATGCAGCCTTGGTGAGTTCCCTGGCGAGTAACTCGATAGGGCCTGCTCTCACGCATAATGCAGACAGAGGGCATATCACTCTAAAGCATTATGCTGCCCTTAAAGGGTTTACACTCCCATCCACAGCAGCCTGGAAGCTGTTTCTCCACACTCCATACACACACGCAAACACATGGCCCCTTCCATGCACCGTACCATATGGAACACTACACACCGGTACAGCGCTGGTCCGGCAGGAAAATCGACCGACCTGGGGCCATAAGGTGCCGCAGGGCCCTACAAATCATATGCTACGGTCAATGTCACCAGATGTCAGGTTGGGCCCACCATGCAGCCACACAGGTCTTGTTGTAAAACATTGGGCAGAGCTGTGTGGCTGCATCTATGATTAGGTTTTTATGTGATAATGCTGAGAGGACCTAAATAAGAAGGGTTACCTGTGGGCTCATATCTAATCAAATACAGCCATATCTACCTTTGATTTTTCTTTGCCTTTCTGTGTGGTAAACGTTAAAAGACTATTATTGATTCAATCCATTATATTACTCTTACCTTTTAATACATAACCTTGGTGTCTTTATATCAGCGATGTATACATAGTCACTTATACCTAGCACCATATGCTAGAGTGATAGTTTGCATAAGGCACCTGATAGCCCTGATAATACATAAGCACCACTTCAGTATTCATCACAATCATGATTATGTATAGACATGTGCCATGCCTATAGGCCCTACACCTTGTGGGCCAGTCATCTTAGATGCTGGGACTGTTATCCAGGGACTGTTGCACTTAATATTCATCATAAACACATAGAGTCAGTACTAGTAGTTCAAACATCGGGGAGCCCAGTAGAAAGCACCTTCACTTCAGTGGGCTTTCCAGTTCTAGCTAGCAGGAGGCAGTGAATCACTGCTTAATAATGCCAGTGGAAGCCCCCCTTAGAGCACAGCCACTGAAACCATCTTACTCTGTCTTGACGGCTGCGGTCAGAGGCGTGCTGGTGGTGGAGTGGGAGGCTGTGCTTTTCCTCCCGGTGGTGCTGGTGGGTGCTGCAGTGTGTCGGTGTACTGGAGAAGGGGGAGGGGAGGGGAGGCCGGCTGAGTGAGTGCGCCGCCGCCGGGCCCTAGTCCCCGCCCATCCCGTTTAATATAGCACTCCCATATGGCAGCATCCCACGCCGACTCCTAGCACTGGGAACATAGTAAAACCATTCCCAACCGACGTGTGCTGTGTAGCTGATGGTATGTAAATCCCGGCGTCTCCTGTGTAGTAGTAAGCTGGCGATGATCCTCCGTAGATTCCATGGTTGGGATGCTGATCTTGGCCCCGGAGGGAGGAGAGGTAGGGAGCCGCGAAGATGGCGGGATGGTCACTTGGTGTTGGGGATGGTTTAGGTTGTCGTGGTATAAGATGGTTGACACGCATGCAAGTGGGGTTTTAACACTACAATGGTATTGCAAGAAAATGTGGTAGGATCGGGTGATGGTTGAATATGGGTGACTAGAGCTTGGTGTTAAGTGCCGGGGTAGTAACGAAATGACAGGTCCAGCCAAGAGAGGTGGAGTGCGATCTGGTAGTGGAACGGTAACATGGCGGAGAGACTACGGATCACGGAGCGGTGGCGTTCAATGGCCGGAGAAAACAAAAATAAAAACCAAAACCCGAAGGTATGTTAAGGTAAGTAGGATGTAAAGTAAAGGTAGACGTACCTTGGTGATAGGGTATAGCGGGGATCGACTCTTGGGAGTGCCGAGACACGGGGAACGTTCGGGGCAGGATTGTAGCGGGGAGTGTGGAAGGGGAGCAGGCGCGGGGAGGGGGCCGTGCAACGCAGTCAGCGACAAAGTCCTCCTCCGCCGGCTACGTAAGAAAATAGTCCCTCTCCAACCGACCCATTTTCACTAATCTCTCATAATCCACGTCCCCACCATTTACAAAGGGTTGATAATTTACTACTTTATTGATATTATATCGATTATGTATGAATTTGCCTGTGGTGACTTTGATATGGGATAATATGCCTAGCGCATGAATACCGACCCACTCGTGGATTGACCCCGGGTCACTTGATCACGTGTCCTCGGTGGGAGCAAAATGGCGGACGAAAACTTTCATTTCGGGAAGGAGTCAAAGAATAAATCTCTGGAAAAGTTTGCAAACTGTAGTTTTCGCGGAGATCTGCGTGTGTGATTTGATCAGTCATGTGTCGAGGCGTCCATTCTGATGGGTTTTGTATTTGCGTTTGGGTTGGTTTTGTCGTGAACAGTGAAATTGCAAACATGTGCGAATCGATGCGGTCTGCTAACCACGGGACCACAACGGCAGAATGTAAACAAACATAGCTGACCGCGGACGGCTTGTGAATGTGGGCCACAGTCAAAATAGGGCAAGTCTACACCACAGACAATATGTGCACAACCTTATATCTGTAGGGATGAGTTCTGCTACTAAATGGAATGTGAAACTATTTACTCTGGAGCTGCATGGCTCTCATGTTCCCACTGTCCCCGGACTGTCCCACGGGCATATGGTGCCATAGCATAGGCATAGCCTAGTAGGTGGTCAACCGTTGTTATCCGGTGGCAGGTGCCCCTTGACCTTGTTCTCATGAAATCCCATGAAGACGTACATGGGCGGATCAAGGCGGGGGGGGGGGGGGGGCGCAAGGGGTGCCCCCCCCTATTTTTCTGTACATATTAATTCAGATGGTCCAACAGTAGCAACACCCCTAATGCTGTAGGTATTGCAGCGCCCCCGCCCCTTTTCAAAATTCCTGGATCCGCCACTGACGTATACATGTAAATATGTCTAAATCTATGTCATCTATATACACTCTATCTATTAAAATCATAACGTAATAACATATGACTGTGTAGGCCTACACTACAGCTGGGAACACATCTAACAGTATAACACATAGCCTAGTACTGTACTTGGCTGTGTTTTCTGATCATATTTCAATGTAGGCCTATATTAGATAGGAATTGTGTAGAGCTACTGTTTTAATCTCTCTGCTGGACCCCCATTGGTCCATCCCTGCCATCCCGAGATATACCGAGGTTGCAGATTCCTTAGCAGGGGACACCATTGCTTGATCTGGTGACTGGCGAGATAAGCACTGTACAGCAATCACAATGGGTACAAGCTGTTAACAACGTACTGCCCCCTAAGAATTCCGCAGTGAAGAGCAGGGAGTTATCTCATTGGTTGATAATTCAACCGGCTACACGCATGTGCCTCTACATGGGTAAAATTCGACACGGGTGACACGGCCGTTTTAGGCACCTTTAAAAATCGACGGACACGGGAAAATCAAGAGTAAAATTCGACCCACAGGGTTTTTTCTCTAAGTTCTTATATACCTAAAAATCGACACGATGACACAGCTCTTCTGCTAAAATCGACACAGCGACATGGTCAAAATTGTGGGTACCCATGTAGAGGCACAAGCATTTAAATGGCCCTAGACCCCTAAGGGAGTGCTCATTTTTTAACAACAGGGGGGGGGGGGGCGGTGAGATTTCGCGCGGAGTGCGTGACATTTTTTCATCCCCCTAGAGGGGTCGAAATTTTTTACCCCCCCTGGCAGGCCGAAAATCGTGCGCGTTCGCGCCCCTATGTAGCATAGTAACGCGCAGGCTTTTTCCCTCAAAACAGGTTGAACTTTTTTGACCCCCCCAATAGGGGTCTAAATTTCCCCCCCCCCCGGTCAAGGGGTCCAAATTTTTTACCCCCCCCCCCCCACAAATCCACCGCCCCCCCCCCCGTTGTTAAAAAATGAGCACTCCCTAAAATCGACATGGCGACATGGCCATTTCTTAAATCCGACATGGTGACATGGCAATTTCTTAAAATCGACATGGGACATGAGCAATTTCTTAAATTCGACATGGGACATGGGCCTTAGTGACCTGAGAAAAATTATTAGAGAGTGCATCAGAATGCACCATTTCAAGTCTAGGTATTCCGACATTTTCTTGGATGGTGCTCCCTTGTTTTCTGCAGGCAGGGCAAGGAGCTTAGGCTCTAAATATTCATCAGAATGCACCATTTCAGTTCTAAAATTGTCAACATTTTCTTGCTGCTGAGCCTAATAAAATTTATCACTTTAATAGTGACACTAGTGACATGGGGTTTTCCTTAGTGACATGAGCCTTTCTTAAAATCGACATGCAACATGGGGACCCCCCCCCCCCCCAATCAAGGGCCCCATTTAAAGGAGTTATCATTTTTTAACAACAGGGGGGTAGGTGGGTTTCTGCGCGGAGCAGGAATCACCCCTCCAGTCAATGGGTCGAAATTGTTTACCCCCCTCCCCCTTACGGGTAGAAAATCGGCGCGCCCGCGGGCCCTTTGAAGCATAGTAACACGCTGGCTTTTTGGCTCAAAACAGGTTAAATTCCCCCCCCCCCCCCCCATCAAGGGCCCCATTTAAAGGAGTTATCATTTTTTAACAACAGGGGGGTAGGTGGGTTTCTGCGCGGAGCAGGAATCACCCCTCCAGTCAATGGGTCGAAATTGTTTACCCCCCTCCCCCTTACGGGTAGAAAATCGGGGCGCCCGCGGGCCCTTTGAACGATAGTAACACGCTGGCTTTTTGGCTCAAAACAGGTTAAATTCTTTTTACCCTCCCCCCCCCCCGAGGGGTCCACATTTTTTTGCCCCCCCCCCAAACCCACCACCCCCCTGTTGCTAATAAATGATCACTCCCTAGGGTGGATGACTAGGATGGTCAATACGTGCCCTACCTTAGTGGCCTTGTATGGAGCAGCCGGTAAATCTGTGAGAGGTGGCATGACCAAGGAGCGAACTCACCACCCCAGTTCACAAGTCCACGGTGTAAAACATGTGGGGGTGCAGAGGGGTCCCGTCCCCATCCTCCCTAGGTTGGAAAGTCGCCGAAATTAAGGGGCCCATGTCACAAAGTTACTTTTTTGGAGCCTTTATCCTACTAACAATTTTGTCCAAAAGACGCCAGGTCGCCTGGAAAACAGCCCAGGTCGCCAGGTCGTTTTTCCCTCTGGAGCCACACATGTGCCACACTGATACAACTGACCTGATTTGGAATTGCCTATAAACTATGTCTCATCTCAATTTAATATTTTTATTTTCAATCACAGAAAACTACAGAATTATGCACTGGACCATAGCTTGAAATTCCCTCCATTGATTCAGAAATGATCTAAAGAATGTTTTTGGAGACTTTAAAAAGATGACAATACTTTTACTACAATTATTCACAAGATAAATGATTTCTCACTGTAGCCTTACAGAAATACTTTTATTTTTTTGAAATTCTATGTTAAAAGGTAGTACGGGATCCCCTACTTTTTCCACTGTTCGGTTCCAAATGTTGTAAGGTGTGCTGAGAAAAGGTTTGGAGGTAATCTAGAAATGTTTAATCCATGAATATGATTATAGTGACATGGGGTACTATCTCAGAAAACCATAGAAACTACTTGAGAATCGCTACATATCTTCCTATATATATAAATAGTACAGAAAAAAAATATGAAAGAGATTTATGGTGCCATACCAGAGTAGAATCACCCCACCTGGTGGGACTTTTTACAGATATCCTAGACATCATTTCAACCTAAAACAAGGCATCAAGATGTTTATCATAACAGTAAATTACTTTAGTTAGGTGACTTAGGATATTTCTCAGGATCCTAGAGGTAATTGACATATTATATCTCAATAGGGTTGAAACTATTGAGTTAGATATTGGGGACTTGCTTGACAATTGCAAGATAATCCCTTCATTAAAAGGAATCAACCCATAGATTCTTCACCAAAGTCTGTCAGAACATGGCTATATATGATAGGTGTAATATATCAAAAGAACAGCACCAATT
Source organism: Harmothoe impar (assembly GCA_947462335.1). Lineage (NCBI taxonomy): Eukaryota > Metazoa > Annelida > Polychaeta > Phyllodocida > Polynoidae > Harmothoe > Harmothoe impar. The sequence goes on from OX381721.1 coordinate 49,633,837, forward strand.
ATGGTGCCAATCTTTAGCAAATGGACAAGAACCACCTGACAAGCTACATCATTAGATGATATTCCACTTGTAGTCATCAGATCCTACATATATATCTGAACAGTGCTTACAGACACTTGCCCGGTTAGCTCAGTCAGTAGCATGCCTGCCTGTTGATTCATAGGTTGTGAGTTCAAGCCTCTCTTGATGGGGGTAGATGGCTAAATTCGACATGGCGACATGGCGATTTCTTAAAATTAAGTGACATGACATGGGGTGTTTCTTAAAATCGACATGGGACATGAGAGGTTCTCAAGGGCGACATGGGACATGAGGATTTAAGGGACAGGCGACATGACCATTTCTTAAAATCGACATGCGACATGGGGACCCCCCATCTAGACCCCCTCTCTTGGGGAAAACTGAAAAAGTTTTTCAAACTAGACATGCTAAGTACCACTGACCATAACATTAGCAGTCCTCACAGACACATGTCTGGTTAGCTCAGTAGGTAGCAAGTTTGCCTGTAAATCCTGAGATCCTAAGTTCAAGGCTCTCTTGGAGAAAACTACTAAAATATTTTCCAAATTGGTGTTTGCATGCGCATCCACCAGGTGGAGCTCGGGTGCCCCGAAACAGTTTCTGAAGGTTCTCAAAGCATCCACAGGGGGGCACTTAGATTGTATACAGTATCCTTAATTAATGTGCGTCTGAGATAGAGAGGTTAGTGTTTTCACGTGGGGGTTGTGTCACGGCATGTGGCGCCACCTGTGTAGTAACGTTGGCATACAGGACATGCAGGCAGGGGGAGTCTAAGGCAGGGGCGGATCTGATTCAGTATAGGCCAGTATACCCTACAGTGCTAACGCCTAGACTCGGAGCGAGATTGATAGTAGCGTGGGTGTCCAAGTTAGGGGCGGATCCAGAAGAAAACCTCCAGACGGGAGTTGCTATGGTACTTGTCGATATGAGAAAATGCCAATAGCTGGGGCTCCACTACAAGATTTTTTGGACAATTCTCACGATCCGATCATATGAGAACCCCATAGCTTTCCCTTTAGAAAAGAATAACATGAGAAACCCAATGCGATCAGGAGAATCTGAGGGTTAATTTGTTTATATTTACATCTCACTATAGGTATATACAGTTTGATCAGGTATAAACATAGGCCTAGAGATCGTACTGTTCAGATAAACAGTTGATAAATAAAAATCAAACCAGTTTGATATGAGATCGGGGACCTAAATCGGGATCTTAACTGTGTTGTATAGCATTGGGAATTCTATTTTCCACTTGTTTATACACATAAACCCGTAGCAGGGTCTACAGTACCTCCCTGCTTAAGGTATTGTAATAGTATATAGGTGAGTCAGATTCGTGAGAATAGCCCCGATTTGTGAATAAAATCGGTTATTGGAGCCCCACCTATAGTCCCTTGGCGATTTTAAGAAATATGCCTTGTCCCTTGTCACAATGATTAAACATGCCCTTGTCGATTTCACCAGTCAAATTAGGTCTAGGGGGTGGGGCACAGGCAGCCTGCTGTACCACATTTCCTAAAGTTAAGAGTTATACCAAGGGTCATTTTCAGGGGGGCTAGGGTGGGGGAGGTCCGTGTCTTCCCGGCCACCCCCTAGATCCGCTACTGTATAGGGTAAGCTCACCTATTTCCGACCTACCACCATGAGTCGACCAGCTGTTGCAGCATATTATCAAGTACCTATGCTATATAGGGAATCAGAGATTTGTTGACATGCAAATTGAAGTGTTACTGACTCACATAATACCATTATGTTCTACATATTTATTTGTTTTCATATACAAATTATGCCATGAAGTTAGGGTGTATGACCTGTTTTGAGATGAGAGAGATCAGAAAATCTCCATCAATATCTGTCTTCTGTGCTACTTCTTAATTACTTTGCCTCATTAAAACCACTGTATAATGAGTTATATCAATGAAGACCTATCTAATGAACAGGGATTAAAAGAGTTTTCCTGAAAATATTCATATGCATACATTTGGAAAGCTGCCTATTGAAACTCACTTATTTCACCGTAAGTCGACCATGATTTCACCATGAGACGACCTCAACCTACAAGGTATAAGCTGATCCCCCATACACATGCTAATTCTGTGAGGAATTCTACATGATATACCTATTTTATATGATGCCCAGATAGCAAGAAAATACTATATTTAACACAAAAAAAACGACCCAGCATGATTCTGCTAACACTTGTCTAAGTAGTTCTAATTCGTCTTGACACTAACTCCAAGTGCTTCCTATTATATAATTAAAGACAATTCTGGTCGACTTTAGGTGAGTTTTGGTCGACATTAAGTGAAAATAGGCTATTTGAAATTCCCTGATATAAGGCCAAAGATTTATTTGTAATATTCTGTATGGGTTTATCAAATGTGGTTGTTTTGAATACTTGGACTATTTTCTTTAGTTTGATACACCAGGCATGTTGACATGATGATTCTACGTCACATAATCAAACTTCTCCTAATGGTCATGAAAAACCGTGACGGGAAGGGTCGACTTATGGTGAATCTACCCTAGGTGCGTGGGTGCAAGAGTTCAATTAGAAGATACATGTATTAGGAAGTTGACCTTAATATTGGTGTAAGCCTATCCTACTGTAACTAGGGTATGCTAGAGTCTACAGTGTTATTGTTTCCAAAAATGTTGGGGGCCCAAACATGGTTTGCCAGACCCACCCCTTGTAGCAAACACAGTGTGGCCCTGGATGGGGGCCACAGGCTAAACCTGGGCTCCTGTTGGCTTTGGTGGGGCCCCAAGAGGGCTACCCATGATGGGTGCAGATCAGGTTTTGGACGGGCTGTCCATTTTGGGCTCAGATCAGGTTTTGGACAGGCTGCCCGCTTTTGGTTCAGATCTGTTTTTGGACGGGCTGCCCACTTTCGGATCAGATCTGTTTTTGGATTGGCTGGCCAATTTCATAATTATGGGTTTTTAGAATCTACTCAATCATTCCCCAACATTTTCCTAAGTCTTGTTAATCAAACCTAAGGCATAATCATACTCTTCCTTTCCATCAAGCAAGCCTATTATCAGCAAGTATCAAGCAAGCCTATTATCATCAGGTTTAAGCCACATGCAGCATAGACAAGTGTATAGGGTGTTCATTGACCTTCATGCCCACATGGAGCATATGGGTCTGGTCTTGAGGTTAGTACATCCGATGTCTGGGACCAAAAAGTAAATCTCCCTAGAAATGAGTCATCGTGCACAATTTTATTCCCCGCATTGAAAATACACAGTAAAAGACAATGGTTGGACACCATGGAACAAACATTTCGAGCTGATACTGGTCATGGATACAATTTTAATGTCCCCCAACCCACAAATAATTTACTTTTACAGTAGATGGAACTTCTTTATGTAGAATTGAAAATTAAGTAAAAATCGGATATACCCACTTTAAGCAAATTATAATGCATTGGCCTTCAAATCCATAGTTCATACCCACTGATAGTATTTTAATGCTATATACCATTTGCCGGCATGATGCATGAATGTTACCATGGCAACTACTCACTGAAGCAGCATTCATGGACCACACATGTGTGTGGATCCTGTAGGGCTGGCAGGGGCTGCCATGATACATTATGAATTCATGCAACATGATGACAAAGGGCATTGCATATTAAAACACTATCCAATCCCCGGGATGCAGGGTTGATTGCCTCGAGATGCACAGGACTGAAGTTATACATTGGAGTGGCGGTGGAATAGGGGGGTCTGAGGGCCCAGGCCTCTCCAACTTTAATGTGGGGGGAGGGGCATGCAAGCATGTCCCCCCCCCCCCCACCCTTATTGGGAAACAATAACCTGGTGCCCTAGAATACAGGAAACCACAGGCACGTTGTGGAGACCACACACACTCTGTGGATATCTTCAGCAATAAAGATGTCTATGTGCCGCCGTTACTTCCTGTAAACGTATGGCTGTGACATTGTCCTTGAGCAGACTAAGACCATTTCCCAATATTGTGGTGTCAGTACAGTGGATTACTGAATCCATCCACAGCTAAGAACCAGTCAGGATGACAGAACAGACATCCAACAACAAATGGAAAAATGTTTTGAAGCTGGATGGCAGGTTTGGGAGGAGATTTCTTTAGATGTGTCATGTGAAATTTCCAAGTGATCATCAATTATATTAGGTAGGAGTGAATTCCTTAAGTTTTCAGTCAATTCAGTCACTTATGTGTTCTGAGAGAGTTTGAGCTTGTCTTTTCAAGAATCATCCTATTCAATCTAGTCAACCTGTGTGTTTTGCCAGTCAGTTATAATAAGTGCCTGCAATTGATAAGTCCCTACATAGATAATTGACGTAGATCCACTATCTAGTGTCCCAAAACAAATGCCTATCTAATAGAACTGAGCCCCTTCAAATAGAAATCTGTGTGAATAGTTGTTAAGTCAGCACTAGCCTACAGTCAATCAAAGGGAAGTCAAGTGACAATTTTGATAAATAGTCGTCATAGTCCAGCAGCCAAAATATAAGTCACCGGAATGTTTTGATTATTTTCTCAACCCGCTACATGGCCTGACTGGAAGATCAGGTTTATGCAGTATTTTGTCCTGGGGTGTTGACGTGCAGGTCTAGGCTCTAGTTCACACTATCTGTCGTCAGGCCGAGCATATATACGAGTCTTTTAAGCTCGACCCAATCACCAACATCGGCAGTCCCACACCCTGTCAACCCGAAAGAAGATTCTAAGACGGTACTTCAGAAGTTTGACAATTACTTCATCCCACAGAAGAATATGATCCACAAGAGGACAAAATATAACTGCACTCAACAAGAGGGTGAACTAGTTGAGTGCTTTGTCTGATGCCTGCACAAGCGGGCAGGGTATTGTACCTTTGAAGAGAAAGAAGATGAGCATATCTGAGACCACCTAATACCCAAGTAGCAAGGGTACATCGGGCCAATGTTGGAATGATCGACTCCATCACAATTGTTATACCAACCATGGCCTATTGTAGGCAATGCATACATTAGTTCAACATACAAATTACATTGATGGACCACCCTTGGCAAGTACTCATTTGAACTGCAATGTTGGTCCAACATTGGAATTCTGATAATGGGCCATTGCTGAGTTGACCGCTGACCCAGAGCTGGTCCATGCTTGCAGATGCTGATGTTGGCCCATTTCAGGACCATTGTATTATTTCTGATGTTGGACCAACATCAATTCTAACTACATTGGTCCAATATTGGCTGTGCAATCTCCACCAAGGGGTTCAATGTTGTCTGAAGAGTTTCTTAGAGGTTGACTCCTACTTTGCCATCATATTGGGTTATAAATTTGATCCGCAGTGTGCTCTACATGTTTAAAGGTCAGGAAATTCATGGATGAAATTGAATATCTAAAAGTGCCATTTACTGCATGAACTGAGAAATTGTCAAAAGTAACTTGAAGACACCTCATGTGTGGGTAATGAAGCTAGATAAGTCCCACATGATAGTAGGGTAAAGTGACCATGAATCGACCACTTGGACCTCTGTAAAACTGAAGCATTATTCTAGAAACTGCTGTGTTAGGCTATCATGTAGGGCATTGATTGATTTGTTTAACGTCCAAGTGTACTATGACAGCTGGGACATACTCATGACTTTCAAGCCAATAAGACCACAATTTTCATATCCATGTCCATGAGGCCTGATAGGCTTGCACTACCTGAGAGGTGTGATTTTTCTTCATAAGTACCATGAGTCAACCATGCACTGTGTACCTTGAGTCAGCCACAACATAACATGTCAGCTGCTGCATACTAGAATGTCTATTTCGATACTAAATACAAGGTCCGTCACTCTAGTCACATACTTGGATTTTTCCAAGGCTTTTGATACAATAAATCGCTCATTGCTATGTAAAAAACTACAGAAAATTGGACTTAGAAGCCACTGTAAAATGGTTTGAATCCTAGCTGACGGATACGAAACCACCAAAGCAAATGGAGTGATATCCCCCCCAGAAACAATCCACTGTGGAGTCCCCCGGGGATCTTTACTAGGGCCTTTACTGTTTCTGGTCTATATAAATGACCTTGATACTTCCCTTGTGACCCTCAAAAGTCAACTTTATGCTGATGATACTGCCTTATTCTGTGTCTACCCTGTCCTGACCCCTGACATCCTTGTTCTTATCATAGTGGGGTTCCTTAGCAATATGATCGTTCATTTTGTGATAGGAGCATATAATTTGGTCCAGACATACTTTGTATGATATTCTATCATATTAAGATGGGAGGCACCTGAAAATTTAAAAATCGGTGAATTTTCTATTGTTTTTTAAAATGGACCATCCTCTGTCAAATGATATTAACTTCCAAATCAGAACACAGCCCCATAGAGGTTCTAAGTGTTCCACTTACCTAATATGGATATGCTAACCTATTTCAACTTCATTTGCATAATTTGCATATTTGAGCTCCAAGTCGGTATCACAAGTTTAAATTTGTTAAAAAGGCCCAAAAGCTAGTCACCTTGATAAATCCCTTTTTGACAAAAAAATGAGAGGCACCTGGAATTTTGAATCGTTAGGTCACTTTTGACGTCTAAATCTAGGTCAAATTTATATGCTCTAAAATTTATATTGCAGACTCTCCTATGTTGATTTCATTGAATTTTCAATTTGAATGCAGCCCTATGTATGTGCCCTAAGTCCTCAAAATGTCTAATTTAAATATACTGACCTACTTGAACTTCATTTGCATAATTTGCATATTCATGCTCCAAGTCTAGATCACAAGTTTGAATTTAGTTTAAATGCATACTATCAAGGCAACATTACATAATAACAATATTTCATAGGTGCGTTTGGAGGAGGAAATAGGAGGACCTGGAATTCTGAATATTAGGTCATCTGGACCGTCTGAATCTTGGTCAAATTTAAAAGTCCTAATATCTATTTTGCTTTTTAAGGCAGATTCTCCTATTTTGAATACATTGAATCTTTAATTAGAATGAAGCCTACATTAATGTCATTTGCATAATTTGCATATTTGTGCTCTAAACTATGCCCATAAACTTAGTTTCAACTTTTAATCTAGGGTTGGAGCACAATTATGCAAATTAGGTAAAATAGGTCCATATCTTCATATTAGAATATATGGGGCTCCATTTCAATTGAAAGTTCAATGTATTCAGAATATGAGTCTGCTGTAGAATTCAATACAGAATTTAGAGCTTTTCAACTTGACCTAGTTTTTATATAGTCTAAAATGGCCTTACAATTAAAAATTCCAGGTGCCTCCCATTTTTTGCTGAAAATGCACCTATCAAAGTATATGGTGACTGGGTGTTATGCCTTTTAAACAAGTCAAACTTGTGATCTAGATTTGGAGCACACATATGCAAATGAGGTTGAAATATGTTAGCTTATCTAACTTAGACAATTAGGGGACTTCAGTCATATATGGGGCTACATTCAAATTCAAAATCCAATGTTTTCCAACATAGCTTAGTCTGGTTTAAAAATTGATATAAAATTCATAGCTTTCCATTCTGACCTAGTTTTAGATGATCAAAAGTGACCTAATAATTCAAAATTCCAGGTGCCTCCCATCCTGAAACGAAAAAGTACCCTACAAACTATGTTGGGACCAATTTATGTGCTTCTATCACAAAATGAACGATCGTCCACATACTGGGAGCTAAGGTACCCCACTATCAACCAGGACCTGGATAATGTTGCAAACTGGTGCAAGAAAAATAAATTGTCCCTGAATATTAAGAAAATCAAATATGCCCTTTACAGCACCAAGCAAAGAATGGCACTACAAGGTCAATTGACTTTCCAAATTGATGGACAAGGCAAACACACCAGTAAAGGTACCTTGGAGTTGAGCTGGGCTCTGACCTGAACTTCAAGGGCCACCTCAGGGTAATTAACAAAAGCCTGTCTTATAGGTCTTACTTGCTTACTAGGCTAAGAATGAGGTTGACCCTTGAGGTGGCTCTAGATATGGGGACCCCCCCCCCCCCCCCGCCCCATTGAGACCCCCTGTCACATGTCGATTTTAAGAAATGCCCATGTCGCCCTGTTGATTTTAAGAAATGAACATGCAGAAACATTTTGTTGTTATATCTATTTGAAGGGGAATGATTTTTTGGATCAAGGAAATATTTTCCAAGGTGAAAAATGTTGTTGGACAAATGTTGTTGGACATAGCCAACACAGTCAGGCGTCAAGCCGACGACGGACCAGCGATCCTCAGCCAGCGGCCACTATTTGATCTATTTACAAGAGGATAAAATTTATCCACTCTCAATCTGTAAGACGCTAGACTGAACATAGCCACCAAAGTTAGGTGATTTTCATCAATAAGCCAATTCTCTTATATTCATGACGCGATTTCAATGGAAATAAAGTCCAGAAAGAGATTTTCACTATACCCAATTGAAAGATACTGGTGCTGTTATTCAAGAAAAATATATAGCCAGGTGTTTCAAGTTATTGCACACATAGGAAATGACCACCAAAGTTGGGTCATTTTGATAAGTGACCCAACTTTGATCACTCCCAGTGCCCTCTGTGTGGTATTTCTAGAGTATATCTTCCTATGTTCAATAGTACTGTATATGTTATCACCTTTTTTTAATATCAGGGATGTGATTTGAAAATTGTCAGATGGTAGGAAAAAAATTCTAGGCCAAAAAATGACTGAGAAGTTTCTGTTTTCAGTTGTTTCAAGCACAGCACAGGTACATTTTCTTGTGCAGCACTGCGATACACCTGGGGGGGGGGGGGGGGATGAAAATCTGAAAGCCTAATGCTGCATTTTGTTTGGGGGGGGGGGGGGGGTTGGGGGTATCCCCCAAGAAAATTTAGACTGTCTAGCCTGGAAATGGTGCATTCTGATGCATTTTAGAACAAAATATAGTAGGGATCAGATTTCTATTTTCCAGCCTATTATAACTGTTTTTGGGAGAAAAATGTTCTGAAAAAAATTGAAATTCAAAACTTGAATTTGTGCAATCTGCTGCTTTTTGGAACAAAATATGTGAAAGCTCAGGTCTTTATGTTTGGGACTGGAACCTTGTTTTTTCGGGGGGGGGGGGGGGGGGCAGCTTTAGAAATTTTTGAAATTATAGATTGAAATGGTACTATCTGCTGCTTTTTGGAACAGAATTTATTAAAGCGTAGGTCTTTGTGTAAGGTCTCTGTCTGCAATGCCCCCCAGCCCTCTTCTCTGGGGCTGGAACCTTTCCTTTTGGAGGGAAATGTTTTTAGAAAATTCTTAAAGTGTAGAATTGAAACTGCTATCTGCTGCTCTTTGGAACCGAATATACATTGTATTATCCAGCCTCTATGATTGGGCCTTATCTTTTTTAAGGGAAAGTTTTTGGGAGATTTGAAAATCTAGACCTGAAATGATGCATTCTGTTTCCTTTTGGCCAATCTGTATTATGAAGCCTGTTTTAGTGGGAAACTTTTGGGGACATTTGAAAATCTAGGCCTGAAATGGTGCATACTGGCCAGAATTATATCAAAGCTAAGATCTGTATTAGCCGGCAGCCTTTATGCTAGGGGATGGAACTTTGGTTTTTGGATGGAAAGGTCTTAGAAAATTGTGAAATTCTTGACTTCAAATGGTGCAATCTGATGCATTTTGGCACATCTGGCATGTCTACTTCCCATCTTAAACCATCACTAAAATAGTGATGTGTTCATTTGCCAATCACATGTCACAGCAGTACTACAACTAGGGGCATGCTCCTCAAAGACAATTTTGAAAATCAAGAAGGCAAATGGTGAAATTTGATGTATTTTTTTAATCTTCTTGTCTGATGAAGTTACAAGTCCCCCCCGCCTACATAAAAGTAAACAGAGCTCTCATAGGATCTGGACAAATCACAAGGATGACCAATTTGGAGGGGAAACAAAATCTGAGAAATCTGAGGAGTTTGCACGCCTGATGGTTTGTTCTCAAAGGTTTTATCATTCCAGGAGGGAGGTGAGGGGTTTGGCATAGCATGTCTGCCCCCCCCCCCACCTTAATCCACCACTGAATGAGTTGTGCCTATTTGCAAATCAAATGGCATATGAGTATTAGGGGGTTTGGGGGCATGCCCCCCCAAGAAAATTTTGAAAACCAACGAGGCAAATGGTGCAATTTGATGCATTTCTGTATTCTAGTCTGAAGAATCAGGACTTCACTTTTTGGAGTAGGATTCTGTCTGGCAACTGAGTAGCAGACCCCCCCCCCCCCCATTCTGAAAAAATATCTCATTGGATCTGGGAAAATCACGAGGGTCGACTTTTTAGCTCTATTTGGTAGGAAATCCTACCAAAGTAGGAGAAATCACATCCCTGAATATATAGTTGTGTTTTGATCAGTAATCTGATCTAGGTGACATTTCAAATGTTAGACTTTTCTAATAATTGCCTCATTTCTGACTGACTTTAGAGTTGTCCTGCCCCTACAAGTTGACAGATATCTTAAAGGCGCACTGAGCTCAGGACCTAGCCCTGCCGAGTTTTGTACGCAAATGACGTCGTGGGTTCAGTGCGCCTTTAAATGTTACATGTTGTGTTCCCTGTCCATATATAGAATATTTCATTGCTATAGTTGTGGGTTCCCTGTTGCCATGGTTTTCACATGAGACACTCGTGAAAATGGACCAGCTTTAAGATCTGCCTTTGATGAGCCCACTACCCTTCACTAAATCAAACGGGTTGCCACATCCAAACCGGATGAATTTTGAGATGGTCACCCGGGAAATTATGAATGGACTCAGCCAAATGCAAATCACGCTCATAGCCCCTTACACAACCCCTCTCCCCGGCCGAAGTCACTTGTTAGACCCTATTTATGCTATGCTAGTAGTGACCTTTCCAAAAGTCGGCAGGTCGTTTCTAATATTATATCAGATCTCCTGGAAATTCTAAACTTGAAATGGTGCATTCTAATGCATTTTGGCCCAAATAATATTAAGGCTCAGCTCTGCATTATTCTCTATGACTGGGGCTGGGACCTTCTTTTTGGTTTTTGGAGGGTATTATCAAGCCTCTATGATTTGGGCCTTGTATCAAAGCTAAGATCTGTATTAGCCAGCCTTTATTATTGGGGATAGAATTTTGCATTTGAGATGGAAAGGTCTTTAAAAAATTTGAAATTATTGACTTCAAATGTTGCAATCTGATGCATTTTGGACCATCTGGCATGTCTAAACCCCCGCCCCATTTTAACCCATCACTAAAATAGTTATGTGTAGATTTGCCAATCACATGTCACAGCAGTACTAGGGAGGTTTGGGGGCATGCCTCCTAGGAAAATTTTGAAAATCAAGAAGGCAAATGGTGATATTTGATCTTGTCTGATAAAATTACAAGTCCCCCCCCCCCTACATAAAGGTAAACAGAGTTCTCATTGGATCTGGACGAATCACAAGAATGATCAATTTGGAGAAAAAAACCTGTATAATGTATACAACTACCCCCAAGGTAATTTTTCTACAATGGAACATAAGTCTCTTAATACCCCTTCACATATGCCGGAATGCCCCCCCCCCCCCAGATCCCAGTCATCTTTGGATCATATATGATTGAGTCTTCATTTAAGGGCCGTACATTAATCACCATGAAAATATTGATTGTTTTTTTCAAAGAAAGAACAGAACTTCTAAATATTATAAAATGTTTATTGAAAATAGAGTTAAAATGCATTTTTCTGTCTACATCCTTTCATTCATCATTCATAAATACAAGTATTCATTCTTGTGACACCCATGGGATATCTCAAGACACTCGCTGGGTTCCTCCTCAGGACGCTACGTCATAGCGGTTCCCACGTCACCCGTCACTGGTTGTCTGCCTGCGGACTGCGCCGGGGACGGGAGTCCTTCGGGCTGCGACCATCTCTGAAGTATCTGTGGACAAAAGAATGATTTGGTCACAACCGGTTCATTACAGTAAATCAGTTTAAACTTAAATTGCTACAGTACGACAGCCAAAATCGCCCAAGGATTTTATTTTATCTTATAAACTGATTTTAGACTTGTTTTAACTGCTTGTCCTCTCATGGTTCAGTTCATCTTGCACGTTTATATCTTATCACAATCCGTACAGTTCACTTCAAGGGCCGGGTCACATTATTTACCTCAAAGATGCAGCAGTGCCCACGCATGTCACACCATTTCGACACCAGACGGCAGCACCATCAGTCCACCATGCGGACCGGGCATCAAGCCAAACCTGGGAGGGAAACAGCAGAGCTACGTCACACCGTGCACACGCCCAGCCCAGCCCCAACCAGTAACGGAAGCATGCTAGTTAACTGCTAATTCAAAATCATTAACCAGAACCTACACATAGTAATATCCACCTAATGTTACAACATGGAATAGAAACTTTACACACTCCTAGCAAGTAGTCAAACTGAGAATGTACACGAACAGGGGGGCCAACCCCAACATAAGGTTAAAGATTACTAGTATGTCGCAGGAAAAACTAAACCGGTTTCTTAACTGTGTCAAAAGTAAGTGCAAGACGGTAAAGTATCTTGGGAGTCATGTGCTGAAGAATCGTCCCCAAAGCGTGAGTGATAAGCTTGTTAAAGCTGGGGTTATGTTGGTGATTTTTTCATTCACACCTAAACCAAGGAGACATCTGTCGCCGTCACTTGACTACACCGGCTACACATAGAATCCATCAACTTGCCACCACTTACTTCCCCACCAAAACGTAACCATGCCCCACTACGTTACTGCATACTATTTAATAAGAGGGAAAAACAATAAAGCATTTGGCAATGTTATCATAATCTCGACCATGCATGCATGTAGATGTCATTAACCATAGTGTCAATATACATTTATCCTCCATCTAGCTCTAATGTAAGGAACTAACTTGGAATTTATTAAAACTACTTGCATCATCATATATGCATCAATACTAGATTATCAGCTTCAATCGCATCAGGTGTGATGACAACTTATGTAAAATGTCTGGGACATGTCATACATTATGATTTTTATGAATACTGTTATTAAGTGAAAAGTGTTTACGGAGTAGAGAGCAGCCTCTGTGAATTAACTACTAGAAAGGGCGGCGGACGGTACAAGCACATGGTCAATCAACACCGCCGCTTACCTGCTGGGCCTGACCGCCCTAATGCTTACGGGGTAACAACACCAGCGAGAGGAAGCTTTTCATTGAGTAAATACCAAACACTAAATCTTGCGGTTAATGATGAGACTAGACTAATAATGGTACACCACCAGGACGAGGAGGGAAGAAAACATGGAACAGGAGTAATAATTGTATATGTATAATGAGTGCTTCATCCATGTAGCCAGCCATACTAGGGCAATGGTATCTGTGTGTATACAAGTAGTAAGGAGTTGGACCGGGTACTATGGAGAATAGAGAGAAGTTTCCGAGGGCATGCACTGCTGGGGGTAATATGTACACGGTAGGTTTGTGGTGAGCACAATCATGTTGTACAAACAGAGGCGCGCCACACAGACATGAGTGGTGGGCGTGTGGCACTAGCATCTAAGTCGTAGAATACATCATGGGCGCCTGGCTACCTGCGCCAGCGTCAACTTCACCAGTCTACTACTAGCTGTAATACATCCACCGTCAATTCCCGCTTATAACCCAACGCCCACACTTTGAGGAAATTTTATAATCTGCAATGACTTTTAGAGTTTGGTACCCTTCTAAAAACCTTTGTAGAAGCGGCATAACTGATCTTTCAATTGTGTATTATCCACACTGGAATTTCGACCCAGCGGGAACTTGCAAGTTTTTATAGATTTTTTGCCGAACCAGTAAGTTGACCATTAATTCTTGGGTGAAACTGTAGGCAACGGTGTTCTGGACAGCTGAGTTGCAAAATTTGATTTCTTTCCTTTATCATGAGATTACTTTCCCTCCTGGTGAAGTGGGTTGGCATAGGCTAGAACAGAGCTACTACAGACCATGATTAGGCTAAGGCTGAACCTCCCTACCTGCAACCACCACATCAAGGGGGGCACAGTTCACTAGTATGTATAGACCAATACAAACACCACCCATATATGGAAACTTAAAAATATAGGAATTTAGCAAGTTAGAGGTGACCATGCCTGCACAAATGCACTAGAGTATTAGAACAAAAGTATATTATGTAATATATATAGATATATTGCTGTCTGTCTAGCTCACCTGTGTATGTCTATTTCTCTGTGCTAAGAAGACCATCTGTACAAGTCGCTGGTGTCAGTCGGCGAGCGGGGCGCTAGCCTGCCACCGCTCCCCTCCTCCTAGCGTTTAGACTTACATGTTATATCAGTAGTTTCACTCACTTGGGTAATCTACAAAAGCATACTAAGTGTTTCTACAAGCAACCGTTAGACTTGGTAGTTTTGAAAAAAAAATTCATTCCTAAACTTAGGTTTTTGTTTCTAAAAGTTACAAAGGAAAACTGCGTTACACTTGCTAAGTACTTTGAGACCGATTACTGCAGTATGCACACATAACAATCAAGTTGCTGGTTATGCAGAATCATGCTGGAATCGAATCGCGCCTCAAACTTGCCTGACCACACAAACATTCCCGTCAGGATATGACGTACAGGCTCTTCAGGGTGCCACCCAACCACATGACTTACACTAACGGCTTCTTCACAACTTAGTATACTACCTCAAAACATCTAAACGCTAGGAAATTAAGGCGGAATCATCAACCGAAATTATGGAACGACACTTCTCAATGTTTAATCTGTTAAAAAGACCAGGGCTTAACTACAACATATTCTATTATACACAATGTGTATACTCTACTCGTCTGCTAAAGTAATACGTGGTTTGGTTAATTTTGAATAGCTTATCAAAGTAGAGGACTTACCTGATGTATAAAATGTAAAGTAAATTCTATCTATTTTTAAACATTGTCTACACTATTAAAATGAATCTGCTGATTCCTTAATTCAAAGAAAACATTAATCAACGGCTGATTTTGAGTCCTACCTGATATTTTATTTAGATCCCTATAATCATGTACCATCAAAACAAAATTGAAAATAAATTTCTGTCGACGATACTATGCCTTTCTTTTTATTAAAATTTTCTCAACATCGGTACTGGACATGACAATAAAATACACGACACATAATGATAAAATCATAGTTCATAATTTCCTCTATGCATGATGTTTGTAAACAAAGTTTTTTTTCCAATTGCCCGTAGAAGCTAAGGTTTGTCCATGGAATACACTTAGTGCACAATATGATGCTTTAAGGGGCAAATCTAGCAAGTTTAGATCAAATTTTGGACATGTTTCCATAACAGTTCCAAAGAACGGTGGATACATTTAGAGTCACTGGCATCACGAGGCATACTTGCTGTATTAACAAAATGGGCGGACGGTGTGCTTTGTCCCATGCACAACAGTGGGAAATAAGAAATTTATATGCTGGCCTTTTAGGGCGGCTCTCCGCGGAACCAAACTGTCTGTCTGAGCACATAGCTCTCATGTCACAAATCTCGCTAGGCCTCGACTTCTGCAGAACCAGAACCTGCACTCTGGTGGCTATGGGCTTTCTGTACATCCAGTGCTACCTTGGTAATTCTCCGTTATCATGTGGTATGGTGGAGTGTCTGTCTCACAGTTGGAAAGGGCTAGATGGATGGCTGGCCAGGGCAGGGGATAAAGTAGTGAAACCAAGCCTGGCAACAACCTTAGCCGCCACACCAACAAACCCCACTCCCACTTTGGTAACTGTTCATCGCTGACTAGGTAAACCGACTTCCTGGCTGGTTTGTTTTCTGACGTCTTGTCATTTGAGAACTGAACTGTCACTCATGCGTGCTGATCGTCTCCTGACTGGCTTCTGAGAAGTAAACCTGGTCTGCACTGCCTCTCATAGTAACCATACTGCGAGTTCTACTTTCTGGATCTGACTGCTTGCTGCCTTATTCACCTCTGACGCCACTAAATGCTCTCTATATATCATAATTGCCTGTTATAAAATGAAAATATTAACATGTATTGCAGTAACCCACTGAAGAACAGTTAACTTACTAAGGTACTAATTTACATGGACAATTTTCCACGTTGGAGCTTACTCTTTTGTGTCTAATTACTATTTCGTATCTGGTTTAGCTTGAGTGATTTTTACTATGCTGACTTTTGAGATTTTTTTTCTTTTACATCTAGCAACTAAAGGTCTACTCTCTAATGCCAGTTTATGGTTTAAAAGGCTTATGTTGATAAATCATAGCAATAAATAAAAGTTTTGCAATGTCTCCCAAGCTTGGTACAGGAGCAGTCACGCTGGATGGCAGAATACTTACCACCATTTTCTTTGTTAAATAGCGTGCTAAGTGTTGTTTTGTTGGCTAATCTGTGTCAAAGCCCTTTTCTAATTTGTGCTACCTTCTGATGCCTAAATAAAGGATGTTGTGTCTGGTCCTAGTTTGGCCTAGTTCCATGGTAAGGACTCTTGACTGTAGATCCCCTGCTACAGGAGGCTTGTTTTGGGTGGCTGTAGTATTTAGTGTGCTACATCACTGGTGAACAAAGGCTCTCTGGGCCTGGACCAAGCTGGGGCTGTAATACCATTGTCTGGGAACCACTCCCTCCCGTCCCTTTCTACAGTTTATAGAGTGTTTTGTATGTCTAACACCCAGCTCGCACCGTATTACAAAATGGTACTCACCCCGTGATGTCACGCTCGTTTTCGCGACTGGAATGCTTGCTGCTCAGCGGCGGTATCCACCACCGCCGCCGCCACTTCCGTAGCCGCCTCCGCCGCCACCACCACTGTAGCCACCTCCACTGCCGCCGCCATAGCCGCCTGAACCTCAAGTCAAACCGTATAAGTTAGCATCCGGGACTCCTCACTCACATGTTAGACTATCTTGGTACCACTAACTCTGTATTCCATGGACAAAACACCCATGCTCATTTTCAACCAGCAAGGCATATCAAAATTCTTCCCAAATTAGATTTAACATTACTGAAAGGTTACACCATCAAAGTGAACATGCAAATGCAATAGCCTAACGCAGTCTTGGGGAAACCTTACATTAAAAGGACCCAAAATTGTTCAACTCGTAAGGTTGCCTGAAAATATGATTGCAAGTTGATAGGGAGAGTAGCGAAGGGAACCCAAATAGATATATGTAACAAGTTTGAATCAAGCTAAATACATATTATATACATTACAAGAAGGATGAGCACCAGTAATATTATGTTGAGACAGGTTAAAATGGATGTGGGGTTTGTTTATGAACGAAAATATATATAGATTCAGAATACCCAGGCAATTCCAGCACCGTAAGAAAGCACCGTAAGAAGTGAGACCCGTTGAAAATGGAAGGGTTAATAATAATTACGCATAAATACAGTAAAGCAGTTAAGTATGGGAGGGCTAAATGTAATATCAGAGCTGAAGGCCTGGGTAGGTGGGGTAGAGTTGTTCGGCCGTCGTGGCTGTCCTATACACTACCCCCATGCCCATGCTGCCCATACTCATGGGAAAGCCTGCAACAAGATAAATGATGATTAACCAATGATTCACAACGACACCCACAGCCTGGTCAGTTAACAACCCGCCTGCCACCCAACCATGTGGCCGGTGACAAGTCAGGCTATCCTCCAGCACTGTGGGTGCGGGTACAAGGTGATGGTGTTAATACATACTGCCATAGGGTCCAGATGATCTGTTATAGTTGTTTCCCTTCATGGCGCCGCCACCATAGTTGTCACCATAGTTTGAGCCGAAGTTGCTGCCTCCGCCGCCGCCTCCACTGCTACCCCCCCAGTTGTTGCCGCCTGCGGGTAAAGACATGCAAGGTAAGGAGGAGCCGGGATCGGGCCGAAGCAGGCTGCTGTAACATGCGCTCACTCATCGCTTTCTGCCAAACATGGCCTAATCCTGAACCCCAACCGCGGGGCATCCCAATGTTAAAAGGTTTTGTTGTTGACGAGGGAAAAACTCACCTACTGCAGGAGGTTATGATAATATGTAGGACTCCATTGCTGACTGTGTCCTCTGCTCTTTTATCTACTTCCTATCACAAATACATGCTGTACTTACCTTTTGACTTTCTAGCTTGCAATACACAGAACCAACTGACTAGGACATGCATTCCCACTGGCTAGGGGTATCAACCGCTTCTCTTGATAAACTAATGCACCCTTCTCATCTAAAGGACTACAATATCCCCAGGTAGGTTTGCTTGACAGCCATAGAAAACTCCCAAACCATTTCTCATGTACAACGCTGCTTTCAGGTGTACAGCAATACGTCTGTCGCCAAAAATAACAGTTTAGTCATGCAGATCCCAAAGTTAAAGACATCTGGACCTGGCAAGAGGCATGCTTCAAATAAAGATTGATTGAAAATTAACTTTATATAATCAAAGATATGAACTCTCAATAGAATATATGTTATCTCAGACTTCCTAGGTAAGCACATATTT
The DNA here is from genome assembly GCA_947462335.1 of Harmothoe impar. Taxonomy (NCBI): domain Eukaryota; kingdom Metazoa; phylum Annelida; class Polychaeta; order Phyllodocida; family Polynoidae; genus Harmothoe; species Harmothoe impar. The sequence goes on from OX381721.1 coordinate 49,652,281, forward strand.
CATTAGGACTAACTGCGACAGGACTCTTTACATCTAGAATACTTGCAATAGCTTCAAAGTTAAATACTACTACATTTCAAAATCAATGATAACCATGCACCTGTCTGACTGATTGAAGAAAGTCATGTGATAACTTACACGCTCAGAATGTTATGCTGGCCTAGCTTGAGCAGTTTAAGATAATTTACACCACCAAGAGGACTTACGCTGATAGGGAGACACTGTGTAGGGACTCTGGTAAGGCATAGCCAGCCGTGCTGCAGGGGCGGCATAAGTCGGTACCAGTCTTACCGCACCCCCTCCAACTATCTGCTCGTAGCTGTCACCCAGACTAACGAGTGCTGATAAACGAGTCATAGTATTGAACTATTATCTCACTGTGGCCAACAGGAAACGTGTATATCTATCTACAGCCCTTGGTACTAACCATGCTGGGTTAGATCTGGCTACAATTAGTCATAGAACCCTTTGTAGTTTGTCTCCTTTATCTGAGTCTGCATCCCTGTCATCTGTTACCAGTTACCGATTTCACTACCCTCAGTGATGCCCTGACTAATTTGGGTAATGTAGTTGAAAAGAAACCCAACTTATGGACTCACCTGCGAAATCTGTAAGAAGTTGATTAATGCATGCCCATCCTACTCTGAGGAAACTTAACTCATGCTTGATCACCAATTTCCAGGTACCTTACCAATAAATATTTTGCTTCCAGATATCATGCATAATATACCCACATGATTGAAGTTGCTTTATAAAGTCATGCAGTCTCCCATCTATCCAACAGTAATTAAAGATCCCTCCTCAACCGATACCAGAAATAAAAGCACAAGTTTCAGCAGCCTTCTTCAAACATAGAAAAGAATCTTAAAGAACAGTTAAAATTATATATATATATTTTTTACTTATTTGATTTACTAGTGATATAGTACTACATACAGTGGAACATTCGGTTACATCTTTAGTTCAACTAATATAATAGCGATTTCATTTTTTCAGCAATTCAAGATAAATTGCATTATACATCTGCATTTCACCACCACAAGTAATACCAAATCTGGACTTACTGTCGTAGTTGTCGTTGCCACCCCAGCTGTTGCCGCCGCCGCCGCCACCACCACCGTAGCCGCCGCCGCCTCCAGAGTTGCCTCCGAAGTTGCTGCCACCGCCGCCGCTGTAGCTGCTGCCACCACCGTAGCCACCGCCGCCACTTCCTCCAAAGTCATTACCGCCATAGCCACCTAACAAGAAAATCGTTGGTTACTTAATTTGAAAATACGAGACATTCAGTTAAATCGGAGCCCTGTCTTCACCCCAGTGAGCCCCAAGGATTATCAAACTCAAGTCGACGAGTTAAATGTACATCAAACTCCACAGTTTATATACAGATGGCAGGCACAATTAACCACTTCCAGGGTAATATATATACTGTTGGCACAATTCACTTCCTTAGCGACTTCCTTCCTCCTTGCCTAATTGTATTCTAGACCTGCGTCTTGCTAGAGCTCCACTAACCTAACATTAGCCCTAGACCTATATACAATCCCCAATATTTGTGTATATAGGTATACCTAACTCTGTGCATTTTAAAGTTTTAAACTAACTAATAAGTTTTCTGCAACTGAACCTAACTGGTTGTGTTAAAAATAAATTTTAGAAAAAATATGGCCACAGTAGCTAGTCAACATCGACTGATGACGGCACTTCAGTCCGGTCACCTGCCTTTGGCTTTCATAATCTACCATCATTGACATTCCTACAAATGCCCTAAATTGTGCCTAACAAATGCCCTAAATTGTGCCTAGGCCAGTCCTGGAGGGACATACGGATAGATTCAAACCCCTATAACTTTATTGCATCCTGTACCTGAGTTGCTTTTGCTGTTTGAGGAGTCATCGACATCTGCAAGTGTAAATGGTGAGGCAGTCTAGACCAGAGAATAGGATAACAGAGTTAACGTTGGAACACATTGGACGACCAATGGTCACCTGAAACGGGGTCAGTGGAGATAAGTGATTACGGTTAAAGTACTTACTCTTTAAATTTAGACAGCTACTACTATGTCAGTACCGAGTGCATGCATTGTGCGGTAGCATTATAGCATGGCTACCGCGTCCACAGTTACGTAGTAAAGAGAAACCTTCCACCAAATAATAACCATGCGATACATAATCACTTATCTTCCAACTGACCAACACAAAACTACCTAGTTACTAAAAACAAGCAGCACTTTTGTTGCCCACTGAACTTTTCAATTTAAATTCTGGGTTAACATTTCCGGGTCTTGAAACGAATTTTGTACATCTCAAAAATAGTATAATGGATTAAATTTTCCTATGTGCTCAAAAATGCCAGGACAAGTTAATCCTTAAAAACTCGCTATATTTTAAATCCTGGAATATTATATTTCTTTCTATAATAACCCTGCCTATGATGGTTTCGGGCCTGAACAGGATAACACCAAAAGGGCCTACCAAACTATCCTAATTAGATCAAGGCTCCTTTCCCAAGCTTCAACATGGGAATTGGCTTATTTTTGCAAACATTTTGACTCAGTGGGTTCAACCAGGCTGTGGTCGCTATACTACTTTAAAACTCACAAAGTGAATGGGGTCATTCTATACCAACCTTGGTTGCCACCAAAATTGCCACCGCCCATGTTTCCTCTGCCTCCCATGTCGTTGCCGTAACCCCCTAGGCCGCCCGGCCCAGAATTACCCCCCATGGAACCACCTCCGAAGTTGTTACCCCCAAAGTTGCCTCCTTTGTTCATTCCGTTGTCAAAGTTGTTGCCCCCGAAGTTGTTCCCAAAGTTGCCACCGCCGCCTCTGTTGTTGAAATTGTCATTTCTGTTGAAATTGTCATTTCTATTACCACCAAAGCGGCCACCCATACTACCCCTTCTGTTCCCTCCCATGGGGGAATCTGAACCGGGCGCACCCCAATCACCATCATCTCCGCCCCCTGGAAACGAAAATAAAACACTTCCCTCTAACTCGTCCGTTTCTCAAACAACTCTCATCTAAGATGAGCTATGAACTAACGATAAACACTATATGAAGTTGAAGCTAATGACACTGTTTAAAATTGAAGCTCGTTTTTTCTACACTATTTTGATCTCATTTCTCAAACTACGTACTAGATAATTCCTATTAGCATTGAACCTGAAAATCTCATACTGAGCACTGAATATAACTTCAGGCACGTAATTCCCTCATATTGTAGCTCAATCTAATCTTAGCAGTAGTTTGCATCTTAGGAAAACTGTCTACTTCATATTCCTATCGACTGAATAACGTCTCACAATAGATCTGACTGGCTGACATAGCTAAGGCTATCAACGACAATGTAACTGCAGTCTGAAAGCGTAAGTGTCTGAAGTAGCAACTTATCTCTCAAAATAGTAAAATTTCAAAAAGCAAATACATGTACGACACTACATTATTTACATCAATTTAGCTGCAAACACAATTACAGAATATTTTCATCGTAATTCCAAACTTTACTGGCACTTGTCATTGAATCTTTATGGTCTACCTGCGTTATGTATAATTAACCTTAAATACCATTGTTTCCGTAGCCGCCGCCGCCACCACCGAAGTTTCCACCTCCGTAGTTTCCGCCGCCACCACCTCCATAGTTGCCACCTCCGTAGTTTCCGCCGCCGCCGCCACCACCTCCGTAGTTGCTGCCGCCACCGTAGTTACCACGGTCATTCCAGCTGCCACCTCCGCGACCCATGCCGCGGCCCCCGCGGGCTGTAAGATAAGGCAAACAGTAACACACAGTCACAACAATGCAAAATACTGTCTCCTCATTATCCAACAGTTCATATCCGCAATCAACTATTGTCTAACAATACATCCTGTGAGCCAGTTACCTCTGGTCTACCAAAAGATATCTTCTGATTTGGGCAATTTTCCATAGGAAATCTACATTATTTACCACAGTGACCCAGGGTGGGGAGGGGGAAGAATTCTTACAAATGGAGGAAAATAACATAATTATTGATGTTATTCTACTTATTTACCGGACACAGTAATCCAGGGGGACTTTTTTTTTGTACAAACGGAGAAAAATTGTGTATATGTTGATAAGATTCAACTTACAACCACCACCGCCGCCGCCACCACCACCTCCGCGCATGCCTCGTGGAGGTTGTGTCTTGATGTTCTGCATGTCTTGTTTCGATAAGGCCTTCTTCACCTCACACCGGTGGCCGTTCACCAAGTGAAGCTTCATGAGGACGATCCGGTCAACAGGGTCATAGTCATCGAAGGACACAAAGCCAAAGCCTCGCTTCTTTTTGGTTTCCTTGTCTGTGATAATGTCCACACTTTCTACACTTCCAAACTGTTTGAAATACTCCATGAGGTGTTCTTCTGTTGTGTCATCCTTGATGCCACCTACAAACACCTTCTTGATGGTCATGTGAGCCTCTGGCTTGCCAGATTCCTGAAATAAATTAAAACACCCATGAAATTATATGTAAAAGCTTATTAATGTCTGGACAATATCTAACGTTTTTCTTATCAAGTGAATCGTAATTCTAAAGAGAAGTGCCTTATTCATTGTAATATAAAATTCCAGTGGAAAAGGGAATGGTAATTTAAGCTAGTTGACAATTCCAAAAAGTTCTTAACTTTCAAAATCCGTAAACAGACAATTGCCAAAAATAAGTGACTAAATTTAGAAGTAATTCAGACTCTACTGACCCGTGAGGCTCCTGATAATTGCTACAATAAGATCATTTGAGAACATTTATATTCAATGTCAAATTCAATGACAATCCAATTTCATGAAAAATGTATCAAGTTTAGTTCAGAGGTACCGTATTCGACATAATTGGCGCACTGTGCACTGAAGACACATTTATGAACATGCTGGGTTTTTTTTTGTATTTAAGAGTTAAAAATCGCCTCAAAAGGGCGTGTACGCTGCATTAATCGAATGCGGTACCGGTGTACAATCAACACTTGCAGGCATAGCTTTTTACTCACCTCACGAGGTACGGCCCGTTTGGGCTCTACTTCTCGGTTGTCGATGACATGGGGACGGGCCTTTTGGGCGTCATCCACCTGCTGTGCCTTTTTGTATGTGATGAAACCGAAACCTCTTGACCTAAAAAGGAAAAGTGCAATAAACATTAATAATTTGTAGAAATTATAGTAATAATCGATTTGAGTGTCTATGAAATTGGGTCTTTCCAAGCTACCCATACTGATGACTGATGCATGTATTTTGCAAAAGGAAACTTTGCATCCTTCTTTACCAGTAAACATAATAAGAATCCACGAATCTTTTACAAATGCTACTTTGACGATCCAGAAGTGTGGTAGAGATTTACACAACATGTAGCAACACCTTATTATAAAACAATGAATTTACCTTTTAGTGTTTGGGTCTCTCATGACCACGCAGTCTACGATTTCTCCCCATTTTTCAAAATGTGCTTTCAAGCTTTCTTCAGTAGTCTCATATGAGAGACCACCGATGAAAAGCTTGCGGAACTGTTCGGGCTCTGATGATTTATCCTGGAGAACAAAGAATGATATGCAAGTTAGACATGAACTACTGATGCATGTGGAGGGTTTAAATGTACTTAAGTACTGGAACGCATCTCATAATCGGGCATGAGGAACTTTAAAGAAAGGGTCAAAATACTGTACGCCTATCTCTTATCTATGAGATAAAACTTAAAAGGGGTGAAGCTTGAGGGTGACATTTTCGTTATGTGTATTAGACGGGCCCTTTTTTTGAGCCAAGCCAACGTATGACCCCCCCCCCCCCCCCACCCCCTCTTTTCAACCCTTCAAGTCCCTTGGATATTTAAATATTTTCTCGAATAGATCTTTAGTCTTTACAAATGTTTACCTGGGCGGTTGTTTTTATTAACAACTGGGCGCGGGGGTAAACCAAACTGGGAGCCTTATATAACCAAACGTAACTAGGTCTAGCGGCAGCCTAGCGTAAAATCATAATGCTTTGATTTATAAGTAGATCTATCTAGCACCCACAATTAATGATTGGCAACAAGCCTTTTCAGAGAACGTGTACATTAAATATGTATGATCCTGTCAATCTAGGCAAACTCGCTAACACAAGGAGCCAAACAGTCACTAATTAGCCACGGTCTATGGAGGCAGAAGTAACGCCGACTAACGCCCCACGCCGGCCGGCCGTGGCCGCGTCCCCACGCCGGTAGCCGATCACCCAAACCAAATCCTTTGTTCTACAATACACATCCAATTTACTATGCCCCTAAATAGACAAAAATAGGGTGGGAGGCTGGGGTAATGGTTATTCAATTCTAGCTTTAACATCTACATATTAATGGCGCTTTTTATTGGCATTATTTTATGTCTAGACTGACCCGGATTCATGATTATGATGACGCCATATTGTAAATCTTGAACCGGCGAAAGGTGTGGTCTATTTCCACTTTGAATATAAACATTTCCCATGAATATGGGAGCAGCTATCCACTGCAAAACTGTATAAAACGTACCCTAAGATATCGGGGTTCTACCATGCTACAGAATGATAAGCATATAACAGTTGTTATGCCTATATTTATATGTTTTTTCTACAGAATCTCGGTCACGTTTGCGCACCGACGCGGTGATGAGTGGCCTTAGCCCTTACTGCAGCCATGTTGAATGAAGGCACGAAATAAAGACAACGCACTTTCATAAATACATGAATTTCACCCCAGAATTTCACATCAAATTCGAGTACAACATGCCCTTCATATTCTAATGCATGTCTGGACGGAAAATAGTTTGTGTTTACAATTAACTTAAGCAGTAACAGCGGTTCAAATAAAGAATAAGACCTCTTACCTCCGGCATGATGAACACTATGGCAGCGAAGAGGAAATGCAACGCCGGTCACGTGACCTCCCTAATTAGTTTTCGGGCGCATATTTTATCTAAAAAGATCCCTTTTTATTTGAATTCTGTACCCTACTGTGATCTTAATTTTGATATGAGTACGATATTCGTTGTTAATATGCAAAAGTATTCGCTAAAATGAGAAATCAGTGCACTTCGTTCCCGAACACTGTGAGGAAATATTCCCGCGGAAATTATACAGCAAGTACCCGTATGCAAAGCCGGTCCGGAACGCCGTACTACCACAAAGAGTAAAGGTAATATTCGCTTATTTGTGCATCGTCATCAAATTATTTTGGTATATTATTGCAGTTCTGCCCATATGAACTCTGCTTATCCACAGTATATAAAAGAATCGGACTGTGCAACGCCCCAATCTCTTGTGTTTTTGTTCAAAATTGTTCCCAAACACAATCCACATTCAAAATGGCTGACCCTCACATGTGAGGCGTCACCGGCATTTGTGGTCACAATTCACACTAGATTGTGTGTTGTTTACGGATGCCAATTTACGATTGAATGCATAGTATGTTTCAATACTCCCCCTCTGAAGAGATGCATGTAATTAAGTGTAGAGAGACATAGATCTTCATGTATTTGACGCGGTGAAAACTTGAAACCACACTGCACCACTGAAAATGATAAACACAGACTCAGAGCGTGACAGTGAAGCCAGATGTCTTTTGACGAGGAGTCTGTTGATGCTACTATTAGTAGGCTTGGGATGAAGCCTACCCTAAGCTTTAACATCTGTCATTCTATGTAGCCCACCAGTAGGCACTGAATATAATAGCAGAGTATAGTATGAATGGGATATCCAATGCCTATACCCGGCCTATATACTATCAATTAACTAGGCCCTAGGCCCGGGCCTAGCATCTAGGCTACTTCACTCTTCACTTCAGAACCAGCCTCGGCCAGCGTTGATCCTACTAGATCTAGTTGGATAGCCTGAGAGCATGCTAGCATCCTATTTTAATACACATACCAGTATTTCAGTTACCTCTGTCACTAGGCTCTGTCAAGTATAGGTGTTACTTACACAGTACCCCCCCCCCCCCTTCCCCCCTACCTACTTTAATTACCGGTACCCCTTTAATCAAGATCTCAGGCCCGTAGCCAATGGGGGGGACGCGTCCCCCCCCCACGGGCCTACAGACAAGAAAAGGTCCACATCATGGAGCCCTAAACACTGGCTATCTGGAGCTTTTTACGGTTTTTCAATCGGACAATTATTAAGGTTTCTATTGAGGAAAATGCGGGGGGAAATCTTTCAGAGAAATGATTTGGTCAATAGGTATTTTCAGAAGGCAACAGGACAGGAGCAGGACAGTGGGTTTTCAGGGGCTGGTACACAAATTGGTTGGACCTGGGGGGGGGGGGGGACCTGGGCACACCTGTAGAAACTTTAGGGAGCGGGCCAGTAGGTCTTCAGGGGCTGGTACACCAATTGGTTGGACCTGGGGGGGACCTGGGCAGACAGAAACTTTAGGGAGCGGGACAGTAGGTCTTCAGGGGTTGGTACACAAATTGGTTGGACCTGGGTGGGGGGGGGGACCTGGGCAGACAGAAACTTTAGGGAGCGGGCCAGTAGGTCTTCAGGGGTCGGTACACAAATTGGTTGGACCTGGGGGGGGGGACCTGGTTGGACCTTGATGGACCTGGGTGGAGTCAGGGACAGAATGTTTTGGGACGGGGTCAGTGGGTCTTTTGATTTGATGGTCCCCTGGACTTCACCCGGTGGAAAAGTGTGGCTCCCTGCAAACCAGGCACAGCATCTTCAAGTTGAATAATTTTGGACTGCTAGCCCTAAATCTGTCTAGAAGTAGTTTATTATTTTGCTTGTAGGGGCTCAATCTCTAGCATACAATATGTAGTCTGGGGACTAAATGAGAGGACCTTGGGGACTTCATAGTTTTCTGTGTATGTGTTTTCAGTGAGGGGAAAACAGAAAATGGAACCAGTGGCAGGGGAAAGAAACATGAGGGAATTTGCCCGGGGGGGGGGCACTCTTGTATTTATGGATACCACGTGCATACATTATTCTGAATTAGGACCCCTTTTACTGGGACAAAAATCCACCAAAACACCCCCCTTTTGGCGGGATTACCCCCTAACATGTGAAAAAAACAGTGGGATACCCACATAAACTGGGCAAAATTGGTGGGATACCACCCTAAATTTGGGCCAAATTCCAGGAAAAATATACCCCTTTTAACAGGATTTTTTGGACTTTTTAGTTGGATATTCTTGGCCTAAAAACATACCCCTTTTGCCCAAAAATGGCCCAAAAAGGACCCCTAATGGCAGGTCCGGCCGTACCCGCCAGTGGGGCCCAAAAGGCACCCCTTTCCCGGGATTTTGTGTACGCACATGGTTACTATAGATCATATAGAGAGTGCCCACCCCCCCCCCCCCCCCCCCCCCCCCCCCCCCCCCCGGGAATTTGTGAGGGAGGCTGTAGATATGAGATGAGAAGGTGAGGATCGGGGGAGGCATGGAGAAGAGAAATACCTTGAGGGAGAGAAAATCAGTATAGGAGGAGGAGAATGGATATGATGAAAGTAGCCTCCCCCTTACTGAAAAATCTTGATTTGCCTCTGGTTTATGGCTGCAAATTAGTTCAATCTTAGCACTCAGAATCCACCAGAATGCGCCATTTGCCTTCTTGATTTCAAAAATTTCCTGGGGGGGCATGCCCCCAGACCCCCCTAGGGAGGTCGCTGCGCTTCGCTTGCGACTTCGCTGCGCTTCGCTTGCGACTTCGCTGCGCTTCGCTTGCGACCATGCAGGTTCTCTAAATTGGTCCACTTTTGTGGTCAAGGTCCCCCCCCCCCCACAGGAAACTCTGGATACGGGCCTGCTGATCTGTAGGCCTACTTGGATGTGTATTCACCAATACACATCCATTTGGACCACCAATCTGGTGCAAATGGGTAGCAAGTAAAGACAATGTCTGCTCCCATACCATACACACCAGAGGGAACGGAGCAGTGTTTGGATGGGAGTCCAAGACTGCTTCAGAACAGTATTTATAAACGGATACTAGTATACCATGTCATGGCATCAGCCTCAGGCTCAGCCATGACATTTAATTCATAAAAAAAAAAAAGACCTAGATCGGAAGTAGGCCTATATGCTAGACGCCTATTTTTTATGGACTTGCTGGTGAATATATAATATACTGTGGTACGTTACTGCCTACAGAGACACTTGATGTTAAACCAAGAATTCAGAGAGGCTTCTCCTAAGTTATAGAAATCAGGGGGAATTGGAGGGAGGGAGACATTTGCATTTGAAGATTTCAGAAATTCTCCCTATCAAATTGTCAATTTGAAGAAGACCACCCAGCACTTAAACTCGAAAGCACTTTAGGCCTAAATATTGTCAGGGAAAATGGTTATTTTTGACAAGGGAAAGACATCGTCATGGATTTTCAATCTAATCTCAAGAGAGGTCAGACATTATGAAGCCTCCATTTAGTTTTATGTACCGAACATATTTCCTCATGTCAATTCTTTTTCAGTTCACTTTAGGTACCCTGTTCGCCACGATAAGCGTGCAAACGTCATTTACCGTATTCGACGTAATAAGCGCAAAGTGCGCTTAAAAAATTATTCTGGACACCTTTTAGTAGTTAATTGGGGTAAAAAATTGAGATATTTTTGGTTATTTCAAGTTTAAAAATCGCCCCAAAACAGGGGGTGTGCGCTTATTACGTCGAATACTGTATACAGAATTTAGGTCTATAACAGAATTTTTAAAAATGATTATGAAAAATAAAAAAGGTTAAAATATTTGGACGCTGCACATTTTTAGCATTATCATGGCAAATATGGTACCGGGCATGTAACACATAGAGAGACTAATGTATTTCTGGATGGTTAAGTGACATTGTTTGCGGTAGCGGTCGAGGTTTGCACACACCACTTGTGATGGGTATTTGTCATTTTCATCACATTAAACTATGTCGTTAGACATTGATGTAGTCGTGCCATGATATGTCATGTTTACAGCATTGTTCCTGGTACTTAAGAAAATGGATTTTCAGACTTTTTGGTTGTATTGCTTTGTTTCTGTTCGTGATAGTGGGTGTATATTTAAGGGTTGAGATCTCTGACAGCGCTATGTCTTTAAGGGTATAGTATGAGTGTGAAGATTGGTGGGGGGGGGGGGGGGTCTGGTTTCACGAAAGGGTTCCAGAAGTACTACCTTGTACGACCTGGGTAACTAAAGATAGTATAACTACCTCCTGGGCCATGGAATTAAATGTACCTGGAATAGGTTTTGTATTAGGAAAATGTATATAGAGCCATGACCCAAAGGAAAGATGATTTAGTGAGAAAGTGACCATCCGGTCAGCAGAGTACCCTGTTCAGCATTACATTCTACCTGTCTGTATTTTTGTGATGTAGGCCCTAAATTATCCAACCATCCAATGCCCATCCAATGCTAATTAGGGAGTGGCGACTATTTAACAACAGTGGTGTATGGAAGGGGGGTGAAGAGGAGGGAGGCCAAAGCACATGTTACACACACCCGTCCCACTTTCAGAGGGGAAAAAATAGTCCACAGTGATATTTCGCAGCCCAGCCTCGTTATAAAACTTATGTCCACTCCCATATAAGTTTGGGTGCAACGTCGTTTATTGTGTGTATTTTGCACGTAGATCTATAACACGCTTTGTCCACCAAAAGTTACCTACGGTATGCTGATCTCCAAATTGATTTGGTAGTAGCACTTGCAATTGCTTGCTTCTGAAGTAACTGAAAATGATGATGAGGGAAGTTTTGGACATCTTTGATAAACCCTGATCCTGTGTCCTCTAACCAACTCACTTTGCTCGTGACATCTGAATGTTGATTTGGTTCCTTACCTCCCGAACAACTGACTGCCCTTCTCCTTTTCTTAGGCACTAACAATTTCTCCTACCTGCCTGCCTCCCCTTCCCCTTCCCCGTTGACCAGGAGTAGGAACTTCACCCACACTTATACACCACAGGTTCTACCAGAGATGTCACTTTTCCTGTTTCCGTAGGAATCTGCATTTTCTTTGCTAAAATAAGAAAATAAAACTTGACCAAATTCTGCCATTTTTCCTGCTTCAGTAGAAGTTTCTGCTTTTTTTCCCGCTCAAATTTCACTATTACATCGTTACCTTTCCCCCGCTAAAGGTTGTCCGAAGTGCTGTTCTTATAGATCAGGTAGTGGCATCTCTGCTCTCGTTAATACCATGTATATATGTTTGCTATTCTAATAGATTACAAAGACCTTCTTCAGAGATCATGGATACTTCAACTGAGAAGGTAGATAAACCATTCAGAAATTTACAATTGCTGACTTAATCCCGCCTTGAGAGAGGAAAGGCTCTGATTGTCTGTAAACCTTAACTTGCCATAACACTGTGGTTTGACATTATTATGTTTGTTCATTGTTCCAACTTAGATTACAAAGAATACATCTGAGATGGAAACCGCAACTCATTCTGGTCCGAAGGTAGATAAACCATTCAAGAAACATAGTCTCTGTTTGTTTAAACTGCACCTTGAATATAAGACGGTATGATCCAGCCGTTGTCGGGAAGAGGGTGGGGGTTAGGGTGAGACTTTAAACGCTGCATGAGGGTGGGGATTAGGACTAGACTGTAAACTAAGGGAGTTCAGAATTATGAATTTCTGTGTCACTGAGATCATTTACACCGAATATTAAAAAGCACCAAAGCAGAATTGTATCAGCATCCATTCACGTGTCTTTATCAATGAGAAGAAAAAAAACTGGTAAGATTTGGGAGGATGTCATAATTTTTGTTGGTGTTGCATGGCGGTTATAGCAGGTTATAGCTTTTTCATTGATTTCTTTCCCTTAAAAGGTACCGTTGCAGGAGCTGGAATCAAAACAATTACGGTCCTAAGGCTAATGTTTCACCCGCAAGATGGGGGGAGAGTGGGCGGGGAGTATAAATGTCATAATCCTTCCGAAATCTGGGATTGCAATTTCAGGAGCACTGGCCGTATCACAGCCACCAATTTATCGGGGGAGTCCTAGAGGGAATAGGGCTGAAATTATTTTCATTTTCAATCAAATTATTGCAAACAGATCAAACAAAGATGTGTAATGTTTCGTTTTGTTGCAGATGTCGAAGGCACAGAAGCCCGCTGAGGATATTGAGGATGAAGAGCCAGAAGAAGAATACACCGTGGAAAGCGTGAAGGACATGCGTATCCGCAATGGCAAGAAAGAATTCCTGTTGAAATGGCGTAATTACCCAGAGTAAGTTTCTCTTCTGTATTCATGTATAGAATCTTTTAAGCAAAGACTTCTCTTAGTTCATTAGGAATTATTTTCCATTGAGTTTCAAGAAAAGAAAGTTAAATAAAAAGAAGTTGACTTACAGATGTTCTACTATTTGTTGTCCAGGCAAATATGGTTAAATTGGAGATTCTTAATTAAAATTGCTTAATTCAATGAAAAGTTGTCATGTGGATTTGTGAAATACATGTACGATGTAGTTGCCCTTAAATTAGTAACTTGAGCTATTAAATGCTTTGGTTTTAGCATTGTGTGCTGTATAGTTCCACAATGGGTGTATATCAATTCGGGGACATATTAACACTTTCTGGCCCTTTTCAGCTCTGAAAACACCTGGGAACCTGAAGCCAACCTTGACTGTCCGGATCTCATCGGTGAATTTGAAGACAAGTTGAAAAAGAAGAAGGAAGAGAAGCGACGGAGACAAACCGAAGAGGAAGGAAGCGCGAAAAAGAAGAAGAAGGTGGCCGAGGTTAGTACATTTTCAAGCTTCAATTATTGTATTTTCATCAAGTGGTTTTGGTATGACAAGGCAATGCCGAGTCCAGTCGAAATTTAATGTTTTCTTTTAACATAAATACTGTAAACCTCAATAAAAAAAACAAGACCTTTAAAAAAAAGAAGTCAACAATAAGGATTGAGTATTCGATACAATTATCTCTGGTGGCTGAGGGAGAAGAGATATACAAAACAAAAACAATACATGCTCTGGAATATTTACTTGCATATTTCAATTTCTGAAACAAGACTTTAATTAAACACATGTTTTGTGTTTAGGAGGAGGACAACAAACCCCGTGGGTTCGACAGAGGCCTCCAACCGGAGCGTATCATTGGTGCCACAGACAGCTCAGGGGAGCTCATGTTCCTTATGAAATGGTTGGTCTCTTTTGTGTACATTATAATCATAAACTTTTAAATAGGGTTAACATATTACCCTGATTAAAAATGTATTTTATCCCGTCAATATACTGACCTAGACAATGGAAGCTCTAAACCATGACATAGAAAGTTCAAACACAGATTATACTTACGTTAGGCCAATTAAAATCAATTATCAGCTTTGCGGACACTTTTTAGTTTAAAAAAAAAAGTGGGGGGGGAGAGCGGGAGGGCGTTTTTTTTGTTCCGGAGGGGCTGGAGGGCCTTTTTCTTTTTTTCTTGAAAATTGATGGTTTGCAATTGGAAATTGGGTCTAAACCGAATAGTAATGTCAAATGCTAGGTAGAATAAATGGATTTTAGGGTTATCTAGGGTATAGAATTCTGGATCACAATTAAAATTTGGAAAATGCCAAGATGGCTGCCAAAACTCAAGATTGTCTGATTTCCTTGTGTAATACATGGATTTTAGTGTTGTCTAGGGTGTAGAATCCATATTTTGGATCAAAATTACAATTTGGAAAATTCCAAGATGGCCTTGTGTAATACATGCATAATTGGGTTCACTTGGGCGGGGCGGGGGGTGGGCGGTGCTATAGGCAATTTTATCAATGTAGGCCTACTAACTGTAGCCTAGATTGTTGGAAAAAAAACTCACTCATGGTACACTCTCCCAGTAGAGAAATATGTCACTATGCAGTCGATATAGAGCTAAATGTTCGATTTTGTTTTTCAAACGACTGAACTCTTGTGATTACAGGAAAGACTCAGATGAGGCCGACTTGGTACCCGCCCGGCAAGCCAACATCCGTTGCCCACAGATCGTTATCGCCTTCTATGAAGAGCGACTCACATGGCACACACACAATGACAATGAAGACGAGGATAAAGAGGACAAATAAGCACACTTCATCTCACATCTCATCCAATCATCGCTTCATTTACTCATCCATTTACAGTGAACATACACCTATGTAGCTTAGAGATGGGGCCAGGAGGGCTCACGACTCGACATGCTACAACAGTAACAATTTCACTCACGATCGGTTTTACTTTGCATGGCTTTGGGGGTCACCCCCAACCCCCAAAAAAACCGTTCCAATACAAAAAAAAATTCCCGGGAAAATTCTGCGAGCAGTTTTGTCCCAAGTCACTGACACTTGGAGAGAACGTATCATCATTGGTTGCTTGTGCGATCCATCTGAAGGGTTGTGGGCGTATGGCAATTATCAGACAGAAAAGGCACCATCATATTTTAATGTCTTGACCCGAGCTTTCGGGTGAATATAGTCTGTAATGTGAATGTTTCACCTTTGGTATAAGTCATTTGAACGTAGCCATACAGTGCTGTCTTGTGTAGTTTTGTGATTAAGTCCCCCACCATGTTAATCTAAAGCTAAATACATTTATGCTCATTTAACTATAATAGCTGTTTATTATCAACATGCACTTGCTTCTACTTTGGAATTCCATAATTACTACAGTATGTGCATTATGTCGACATGGGATGTGCCGAATACTGAATTGTCATCGAACTGTTTTATGTAGCATAACCTTATGTTGTAACCACTGAAACAAATCCAGTTATGGATCCGGTGTAGTTTTGATACTAAATCTTTCCGCGGTAAATCCATATTTGTATATCAACTTCGTGGTTGCATGCTTTAATAATATATTATGGGAAAAGCATCCTGCTCGTGTAATCATGGGTTAAGTAGGAACTGTTTTAGTTTTCTGCTTTGAAATAAGCCCAAGTGGCTTCGCTCTGTATCAATCAGTTTATTTCTTACAGAAACTTAGATTGGGTGTGGGGCAACTATAGATTAACATTAGATTTTTAAGTCATTCGCCTCTTAAAGAAGGCGTATACTTGATTTAACATATCCTGTATTGAGAAAGATTTTACGTCTGGACAAGGTGTTCACTGTTCCCAAATCATCACCATTTAGACCTCACCGAAATAATATACCCATGTGTTGGCTGATAAATTCTCCACACAGCAACATTCAGTATCGTGGGGAAATATTTTTGTTTCATTTCAAGTAGATATATACAAACAGGTTGCATTTTTAGTGATATTCACTTTTAGTAAAACAATAAAAATTGTAAAGAAACTTGAATGTGTTGACTCCTGATGTATCAGAACAGTCTTCGAAAGGAAAAGTGTCGTTCTTGCCTAGATTCAAAGGACTTTCAAGCTCTTATGTTTCAGGATAATGAAGTTTTGATCTGAACAATCTATTATAAGATAATGTGTGGCTTGACTTGAGGTGTAATTGGTACATGTAGAGTAACGGGCCCAGATCTCCAACACCAAGTGCATCTCCTCAAGTCTGCTAAACTTCTTTAAAATCTTTAATAACTTGGCACAAGAAGGGTAAACATGGTGTTTTAGTAATTTACATGTGCCCTAAAGGTATATCAATTATCTCGTTAGGCCACTTACAGTCAATTATCAGCTTCGTGGATACTACACGCATCCTTTATACACTCATTTCATAAGCCATTTCCACCAGGTGGCGTTACCATCGGGGAGTAAGATTCTGTCTGAGGGAGGGCATGTGTAAGGCCACCAGAATAGGGGTGGGGACCCTGCTCAACCCCCAATCAACTATCTAAGCAGTAAGGCGAACAAGTGTCCAGAACCGTCGACCCTCAGCCAGCGGCCACTAATTGGATATTTAGATAAGCGCACAATGGGCAGTGATGTGATTCCTCCTACAGTTGTAGGATTTCCTACACTTTTGAGCAAAAAAGTCAACCCTCGTGATTTGTCCAGATCCATTGAGATATTGTTTCAGGGGGGTGGCGGGTGGGGTGGTCTGTTACTCAAATTGTCACAGGGTGAGCTGAATGTATGACAGAAGAAATGAGAATGCAACATTTGGCTTCGGGATTTTCAAAATTTTCCGTGGGGCCATACCCCTGACCCCCAAATAGCTTTATCGCACTTGCGACTGTTTGAAAACAATATTTCACTCGAGGGCTGTATTAAGTGTCTTTAGATACCATGCATTGAGACTTAAAATTCTCCTACAGTTTTACAATTTTCAAATCACATCCCTGATGGGGCTCCCCATGTCTACCCCCACTAATTGCACAATCGCTGTAGGCTCAGTACCCTCACGCCCTCCAAAACCACCCCATCCCCTGGTGTAGAGCCCCTCACCACATGTCTGGGGGTGAAGGGAAAACAGCATCCTCAGGATGCTGTCTGTGAAACTTGTTAGTCTCTGTAAGGTCGTCTTTGTTATCATATGCCCGGTGTGGACTAGTGTCTTAAACAGCAACTAGCACCCCCTGATAAAGGGATGTAAGGTGGGTAGATCACATAGTCCAAAATTAATCTAGTTTCGTCAAGATTTTTGCCATGAGGCCCACATAAGTACTCTCAAATAGTGTAAAGGTTTTTGGTGTTTGAAATTAGAAAAAAGTTATATGGAGGATACAATCTAATGTACACACCTGTGACTCTTCACACCTCTGTACATGAACACTGTAAACCATGTATAAAGCTGTCCAGAGCTTTGTCTTCATACACTCATACTATGTAATAAGTTAAAGATTGAGCATGTGAGTGGCCTCACAGATGACTCAGGGTAAGCTGGGTGGTCGAATGAGTAATGGATGTTTAACACCATTTCGACAAACCTGAGTCTGTAGCTTATCATGTGCGGTTAGATATAGTACTCCCTTATACTCATTTATTGGTCAATTCTGGCATCAGAAATGAATTCCTTGTTTAAAGGTACCCTCAAGTCAAGTGTCATACATGTATGTTATTCCATTTCAGGCCAGCAGGTGGGTGTGGGTGAGCAGGTGTGTGTGGGAGAGCAGGTGGGTGTGGGTGTGCAGGTGGGTGTGGGTGACAGTCGCCAGCTGCGGGCATGTACCGCCTACCAACTGTGACGTACATAGTGCGGCAATAGGTGACAACACAGAGCCCCCTTGTGAAGTGCAGGTATACTAATCCTCTGTGGTTGACGTTCTTGGCCATCACCCTGACGTATTTACAAAGGTCAAGGTCACGGGTTCCGCTTCCGGTTCCGCTTTTGGTTACGATTGGCGAACCCTTTTACCTACCCTAACGTCACCCTAATCTATCATAACTACAAAAAAACCGATTCAGTTACGGTTGGCGAACCCTTTTACCTACCCTAATGTCACCCGAATCTCTATTAGAAATATTTACAAAGGTGAAGGTCACGGCTTCCGCTTCCGCTTCCGTTTCTGATTGCACACGAGGCGTATGGCTAAGAGACACCAGGATCCTCTGTCCAACCAACACACCCCCTTGCGAGTAGCAGCAGTACCACGGGTGGAAATAAAATACTTGTGGCGCCACCATGTAGAAGACGGGTGGTACGAGAACTATACTGAAACCTTGTCTTTGGTATGTTCAGGGTATTATATAAAGTTCATTTAAGTAATTTAAATAATATGGAGGGCACTTTAGCTTGGTTGGATGGCATTTTGATATGTAAGATGGCAAATTCATGGCAGAAAGATAGAAATGTGATACTTCTTTGGTGAGAAGAGCATTTCTATCAGCTCCAATTTTTTTTTCAACCTTGGAGCCTATGCAAAGTTCATTTAGAGGGTAGTCATTTAACAGTACTTAAGTGTTTAAAGAAAAGAGAGAAAAAATAGCCAAAGATCGCGGTTGAATTGTGACTAGAAGGAAAGAGATATTGATTTACTTTTTGAAGGAAATATTTGTCCCCCGATCTTGTCTATCCTTTTATGTTATTGAATTTTTTGTAACTAAAATACAAACTGAGTAATAAGGATTCTAAAATGGCTAAAAAACGTCTTAAAGGAATAGCCAGGCGTCGTATATGCCTCAGGGTATGAACCCTGAGTCAATAATACTCAGGTGTGTGTTGGGGAAGTGTGAAAGTTAGCCAAAGTAATAAAGCACAAAGAGCCTGTTGCAGGGTTAGCCCCTGACAGGCACAGCTCCACACATGCACCATCTAGTGGGTTGGGCAGGGACCAGGGTATCTTCTGTGCGCTATAGTTTTCAGCAGGGTTAGTACTGGATCCCCAGTAGAATAGGGGTAAAGCATTAGCCTCACATGCAGGAGTTCAACCCCCAGTAAGGACTTTGTGAACATTTTTGACTATACATGGAAATATGATGTTTTGAGACAGAGTGCCCCACCTGGGGGCTTGTGAGGGAACTGCATGTCCATATGCATAGAAAGATGCGTACTCAGACTGGGGAGTGGTCACTATACTAGAGACAGGGGTAGCCAAATTGGCTGACCTTCTCTGCTCGCAACTGCTCATTTGCATATACTTTTACACTTTTTGTTCATAGGAAATGTACTAAGGGAGTGATAATTTTTTAACAACAGGGGGGGAGTGGTGGGTTTCTGCACGGAGCACTCAAATTTTTTTACACTCCCCTGGTCAAGGGGTCGACATTTTTTATCCCCCCCCCCCTTACGGGTTGAAAAGCGGGCCCTTTGAGGCATAGTAACACGCATGCTTTTTGGCTCAAAATAGGATAAATTTTTTTAATTACCTTTTTTAATTATGCTGCTGGTCATCTGTGGTAATTGGTAGGGTCTGTTGGGGGTGCATTGACGTGCGACACCAGAATCCCAGATGTTGCAGGTGTCAGCAGTGGGGTCAGTTACAAACACAGGAGCTGTCAAGAGCCAGAGTCACCAGCAAGTGACAAGTGGGTATCACCTTCAATTTTCATTCAGATTGTCTGGAAGTGGAGATTATAGTGTAGGCCTAATTGCACCAGAGCTATAGTAATTAAGCACACTAGTAGCCCTAATTGTTCCAACTCTGATCTGGACCCACCTTCATCTACACTGTGTCTTGGCCTAGAAAACCAGAACTCAGCCTGTCAGGGAACATCTCAGAGAACTTAAAAAATTTTGAGATGACTATATATATGGATACTCGAGGCGGCTAAGAGAGCCAATCAGCTCATTGGTGAGGCCAGTAGGGGAACATGCCACTGGTGTGGTGATAAACGTGGCCCACATCCCTGGTCGAACTGTCTTGCCAAGGGAAAAGACAAGTGTGGCGGTAATGATCACTTCTCCCGCGTCTGTCTCGAGACACAGGGGGATAACCACCGTCCACAGTCCCAAGGCCGTGGTGCTGGCCAGTCACGTAAGAAATGCTGAGGGAGGGGAGGTTATCATGGAACTCCGAACAAACCTCCAACCGATGATCGAGCCCGGCAACACAGTGTCCATGCAGTTCAAGCTGATGGCGACCACCCAGTAAACAAATAACGTTATACACCATTTTATAACGTTATATAACATTATATGTCAACGTTTTTCTAAGGCTCTTTAGTATGACATAATGTTATGTAAATTTTAAAACGTTATTTTGACGTAAAATAACGTTTTTTTGTTAGCTGGGCAGGCTTGCGCACCTGAGAGTGCCTACCCTCATGATCAGTACGACAAACAGTGTTACTCACTTGGTGATGTGGATGCATTTCAGGCCGGTGCAAGGAAGGGTCGTAAGTATTTTGCACACCTCCTCTTATCGGACAAGGGGGACAGCTTTGTCAGAACCCCGGTACAGATTGACTCTGCAGCAGGGATCGACACAATGCCGGAGTGCCTAGCTAAGAGTCTGTTTCCCACTATCACCATGTCACGCTCACCATATCAACTTTTCCCATACAAAAAGACCTTACCTGTGAAACCACTTGGTCAGATTAACCTCCTATGTGATCGCGGTAATCAATATCATGATCTAGTATTCCAGGTGCTAGCAGATAGTGACATTGGTGACAAGCCTGCACTGCTTTCTTCTGGTGAGGGTGATGTATCCTCGATGTGTAGAACATGTATTAAGTGTAATTATTGAAGGAGTAACTCAGAATACGATGTAGATCGTTCTCAGGCCGGAAGTAGAGCCCCGTAACTTGTTCCCACGTTTATTCACCCGCGAGGTTACCCGGTCCATTTCCCGCGTCACCACATATCTCCCTTCATAAAACACGATACGCAGTATCGTTATACAGATATCAAACATGTAGAACTCTGAAATAAACTCAAATACAACAATCTTTGTTGATGTTGGACAAACATTAAATATAGTAAACAATTCAATTACTTAGTGTCCTTTGTCATTTAGTCTGTGTAGTTCGTGGTACATGATTTATAGCACATAGTTATTCAGTCTCTGAGGAGCTTATTTAGTGTACACTCCTTTCCTCTGAGTATCTTTCCTCTGAGTATATTCGTCTGGAGCAGCCGGGCAAACTCTGCGCTGCTGTACCTGTTGTGCACGGCATGCACCAGCGTCACTGTAATCACACTGTACTTTAGAAACTCTTGTATAGTTCCATTTCTCCCCATCTATAATAACACAATTGCCTTGAATGTCGGAAACCCTTCTTGGTACCAAACAACCTATATCCCCTTTTAAAAGAGGATTCCTGATTTTGACATGATCCCCAACACAAATATTGTGGGCCTGTACTTTAGGCCTGTATCTAGCTTGATAACCCTGAACTTTGTCTTTCAGAACTGTCTGACTGGTAAAGTCATGTCCTGTCGTCTCCTGTAGTTTGTTCACCGTATGAGTGTAGATACTGCCAGTGCCATCCCGTGTACGGCCTACACTTTTACACTTGGTTGCATTTTCCTCATTACTCAAAGTACTCTGAACAATACCCGGAACTGTATGTTGTAGGTGCCGCATTGGGACTAGTGCTTTTCGCACACTGCATTGAATGGAAGATGTATTGTCCCTGTGCTGCACATGTGGTTCAGAGCCTGCCACCGTATTACTGACTCCTCCTCCAAGTACACTTGTATACTGATCACTGACCTGAGGAGGAGTCTGAAGGACTGGCTGCATTTGTGTAGAGTCAAGTAGAACAGATAATTTCCCTTGCGTCGGCCAACCTAGAATGGCGGTCCCCCTCTCTGACACGTAAACCTTCTCTAAGGTGAACCGCCCATTGTGCTCTATGGTAGCCATGAAGTAGCCTAGCATCGGAATTGGTGCGCCTCCGTACCCACTTGGGCGAATATCGCTTTCATGCAGTTCGTAGTGCGAATATAGGCCTAAGTATGATGGCTCTGGAATGATTGTAAACATAGAACCAGAGTCCACGAGGACACGCACGGAAATACCTTGTATGAGTATAGTGCACCTTGGCATTGGAGTTGTACCCATTGAACTCACACTATACACCATCTCCTGAAAGTCATCATCAATTTGATTCACTTTTTCATTTAACCCTGTAGGTTGACTGTACTTTGTTCTCCCTGGATGGATTCCTGAATCTGTAAACTTGCTGTCCATCCTACTTACATGTAGAGAAGCACTCTCTAGTCTCCTGGCAATCTGAATGGCCTGCTCTAGATCTAGGTCTTCTTCCGAATAGAGTCTCTCCCTAATTGTATGACTACTCTATGAGCTGATCACATACAGCCTCATCTAGAAAAGCACCAAAGTCACAAGTAGATGCTAGGTCCCTGAGGGCAGCAACATATTCACTGACTGTCTCATCTGGCAATTGTCTTCTGTCTCTAAAAATTGCCCTCTCTGACCTTTTATGCTTTGAAGATTTGAACTCCTTTTCCAATTTCAATTTGGCCTTATCTAAACCAGAAGTTCCTGCTGGGTAGTTTGTAAGTTCCTTCAATTTTGCGTACCTCCTCTGACCCTCAACACCTAAATAATGTAGTAGGATGCATACCTTCCGTTTCATTGGCACCTTGTCAATGTCAGGGGAAGCTTGTAGAAAATTATCGAACAGTCCAATCCACTCTTCCCATGGAATCGGAGGCCTCCCTGACTCATCTAGAAACTTTGGAATGGGGTCAAGAGGAATGTAAACAGCAGCCATGGTATTAATTGTCGAAGACACTGTAAATGTACTGTAAAACTGTAGCCTGTAGGCCTACTGAGTACTGGTATTGTACCGTACATGTAGTCGTATGTAGCACTATGTACCTACTACCTGTGCACTGTAGACGTATGTGGCACTGTAGACCTACTACCTGTGCACTGTAGACGTATGTGGCACTATAGACCTACTACCTGTGCACTGTAGACGTATGTGGCACTGTAGACCTATTACCTGTGCACTGTAGACGTATATGGCACCGTAGACGTAAGTCTATGTCTTTGAAGGTGTAGAAAAAACGTGTGTAGCACAGTACCCTAGTCTATGGCAAATGTAGGAGGCACTGTGTATTGTAGATGTAGGCCTAAAACTTGCATTGGAGGTAAGGTACGTAGTCCAGACACAAGTATTATGCAAGTAGCCTCGTGTAGAGTTGTGTATTGTAACCAACACTTGTAAACATGCTACTCATAGAAATAGAAGGGCAGTCTTTTACTCTGTAGACTGCAGTTATGTGCGGACGAGTGCAATGATGTTTTTTGAAATGTCAGTGTCAGGATATCGCTCATAACTCAGGAACGGCCACACATCAATACCATCTCTCGGAATTGCACAGATAACCATCCTGCCTAAAGCCATATGCAATCGCAAGGCTGTACTGTGAGTAGTTTCTACTGTATGACGTCTCGAACATCAGATTATGGACATCGCGACATCGCGACATCAGCGACCGTATTGACCATTTTGGAGAAAAGTCTGTCGCATCACTCACCGAATCCGGCACTGTAGAACGCTGACAAGCACTGAACTACACTTCCCAGCAAAGCACTAACGTAGGTTCGGATCCCATCCTCGTCGCCATTTGATGTATCCTCGATGTGTAGAACATGTATTAAGTGTAATTATTTGAAGGAGTAACTCAGAATACGATGTAGATCGTTCTCAGGCCGGAAGTAGAGCCCCGTAACTTGTTCCCACGTTTATTCACCCGCGAGGTTACCCGGTCCATTTCCCGCGTCACCACAGAGGGCAGTGAGAGTTTAGGTCTCATCAAGATCATGGCAGTTGAGGTCCTTTCTTTCCCCAGATGTGGTATATGCAGCGGATCAGGGGCAATGCCAATCATCTCCAAAGACTATCCAGATTCCGCTCTCCAGACGCCTGCCACCTGCTGGCAAGCTAACTAAAGATGCCATCTTACGTGAGTACAAGAGCAGCTTCCAGGGCCTCGGATACCTTGGCCTCAATGTACATTTTCAAATGAAGGCAGACGTCATGCCAGTCCAGATGCCCAATCACCGGGTACCTGTCGCGAAGAGGGAGAGAGAGAAGGAAGCATTGGACAGGTATGTGGAGAAGGTGGATGAACCCACCCCATGGTGCTCGAATGCCCTCATCAGGGAAACCCCGAAGAAATGTATCGACCCCAGTCAGACAGTTAATAAGGCGATTATGAGGCCTTCGTTCCAAATCCCCACACTGAAGGAGCACTTGCACAAGTTGGGTGACACCAAGTGTTTTTTCCTCCTTGATGTCCGTGAAGGATTGTTACACATCCCTCTTGATGAGGAGTCTTCACTGCAAACCACTATGCACACATCCTATGGCCGATACAGATGGCTGCGGCTGCCTTTTGGTATATCGAGTGCACCAGAGGAGTTTCAGAAGAGGCTCTTAGATGCCCTTAAAGGGCTAGAGGGCACAATATGCATAGCTGATGATATTCTAGTGTATGGGGAGGGTGATTCAATTTTTCAATTCAATTCAATTCAAATCTTTATTTCAGACTCAGTCGTGGTACAAAAGGTCCATAGGCTATAAAACACACTTACATATAGATACAAATATAAGAATACAGTTAAGGAATATTAAAGTGAATGTACAAATCTTGATACCAGCATCTCCAGATATGGGAAGTGTACTGGGTATCACTTCTTGGATCCACCAAGCTTTTGATCAACTCATTTTCTGACCCCATCAGTCGACATATAAAACTGTATATTAGTCTTCTAATTGTAGCACCACATGTTGGAAGAGCACAAACAGCAAAAGTCTCACCAGCACTAGCATATCTTGGGATGCCAAGTAACATACGGAGTGCATCATTGTACGCTACCGTTAATCTTCGCATAGAAGCCCTATTGTAATTACTCCATAACTGAGCAGTATACAAAGGTGTACAGTAGGCTCTAAATAGTTGAATTTTAACCTCAACACTGCACATGTAAAACTTACGTACAAGCATGTTGCCCTGAGCATATAACATTCTGCGCTGTCGTAAAATATCATTATCATCCTTAAGTGAATTACAGATGATGTGACCCAGGTACTTGACCTCCTCACATTCATTAAGAACAGAGCCATTAAGAGTAAAAATGGGCATCCTCATCTGTTTGGCCATAGGTGACCGGACTACCATTAGTGCACTCTTGAGAGGGTTATAATTGATATCATTTTCAATACCATATTGCCCACAGACCTTTAACAGGCTAGATAGACCATGACTAGCAGGGGTAAATATAACCAAGTCGTCAGCATACATTAGATGATTTACAACGTTTGGTCCATTTATACAACCAGTTTTACAACCATTTAGCTTATTGGATAAGTCATCCATATATATATTAAACAAGTAAGGAGATAGTATACCCCCCTGTCTAACACCATTACCGACAGTGAAGTCTGCGGACGTAGCACTGCCCCATCGAATAGAAACCCTCTGAGAGGTGTACCAATATATTAGTATTCGAACAATGTAACCAGGAACTCCTCGGTTAATTAGCTTACTAAATAGCCTGGCATGGTTAACCCTGTCAAATGCTTTTGACCCATCTAGGAAACACATAAACATAGTAGCATTGAGCGATCTGTATTTTAGTATTAACTCCTTCAGTGCATAGATACACATATCTGTGCCATGCTTCTTTTTGAACCCAAACTGGTTGGCATTAGTAATAAAGTAGTCTTCAACCCTTGATAACAGAATCATTTCCAGTATTTTTGAAATAATACTTGCCAAAGCTATAGGTCTATAATTGTCCTTACTGCTTATTTTCCCTGTCTTATTTTTTATGACTGGGACCAGGACCACGGCCAGCATACTATCTGGTAGAGATCCATGTAACAAAAAACCTGTTAGGCAAGAGGAGAGCATTTTCAACACACATTGACTAGAATATTTTAAATGTTCTGCGTATATACCATCAGCACCACAAGATTTATTCTTGTCCAATTTCATAATACTACTGCGTATTTCATTAACAGATATTGTTATCTCATCAGAGTAATCCAGCTCATATTCCACATTCTGAGGATCACTTTTCACACTATTGAATAGGGAACAGTAATGCTTCCTCCACAGGTCAGCGATATTCTGTTCTCCCACCACACCATCTATATTTGTAGGAAGTGGGGTTTTGCAATTGTTGAGTAATTTAACCTCCTTCCAAAAAGAGTCAACGTCTTTCTGTAGTAAGTTTTCTGCCAAGGAGTCCCGTCGCATAGTGTCTTCATGCCTTTTTATATACCTGAGGGCATACTTAAACCTAGTGTTTGTATTCCTTTTCAGGTCAAAGATTGGCCCATGTCGAGGCTTCCCAGCCTCTCTCCACATAACAAAGGCATCCCTTGCAACTTCATGTAGTTCGGCAACATGCGTGTTCCATCCAGGTCTGCTGGCCCTGTGGCTCTTGATTGCCGTAGAGAGGGAGTTCCCGGCTGTTGACAGAGCATTAATAATGTCATCATAAAAAGAGTTCAGGGCCTCAGCATGGGACCCATCCTTACAGTTTATATCTCTACACTCTAGAGCCTCAGTAGGCCTATGTACTGCACCCAGAGATATTTCTGTTTGGAGGCAATAGTTATTAAAATCACATTGTTTCATACGAGCCCAATTTGGCCCTCCTTTCCTGTAATTGTTGGTGGCACTGGTCACAGTAGGGACAGACTCAATATCAACACAAATAGACACTGGAATATGGTCGGTTGTAGCTAGAGCGTAGTGTATTAATTAATGAGAGCTATATGATGTGGCCAAGGTCAACCATGACAGGAGACTAGTGGCTTTAATTGAGCGCTGTGTGGCCAAAGATGTCAGACTGAACCCAGACAAATCAGGTATGCTCTCAAGGAACTCAGGTTCATGGGCAACATTATTACAGACAATGGTATGCGACCTGACCCGGACAAGGTGGCAGCCATCGTTGGGATGCCAACAAAGCTGGGTTGCTCAGGTTTATCTATGCATGGCCACATATTCGTCACAGTTCGTTAGAAAAAATGTGTGAAAAAAGGGCCCATCTAAAACAGATCTCAGAATAAACTTGCAAAATACGAAATATCTCAGCTACCACATTTTCCCGTGTATAAGCCTGCACCGTGTATAAGATTGAGGGATAGGTCCCTTAGTGTTGTATAAGCCGGGCCCCGAGTATACGGCACCAGCGCATTAGGCTATGGGGGCCGCCATCTTGACTCAGAGCAATGCATTCTGGTTAGGCCCCTGACTCCAGAGCAGTGCATCATGGGAGAATTTCTTATCATCCCCTTTGTTCAAGGTGTGAGGAGAGGGGATTAGCCTGATTAAAAGATGCACTTTAGCCCCCGACTACCTGAGGTGCCAGGATAGTCCCGTATGAGCTGCAATGCCCATTCAATAAAGATCACATTTTAGGCCGCTCAGAACTACTTGGGGTATTCACATAATTCTTTCAGTTATGTAAACCCTATTTATCTTTTCTATGTCTACCCCCATGTTAAAGACGTTATAAAGATTAAATTTGTCAGCAAATTATTGTAAAAATTGAAATACCGTATTAGACGTAATAAGCACACACACCCTAACAAGCGCACACCCCCCGTTTTTGGCCGAAATTTAAACTACAAATAACCAAAAATATCTAATTTTTTTACCCCAATTAAACTCTTAACTACTAAAAGGTGTCCATAATCTTTTTTTAAGCGCACTGTGCGCCTATTACTTCGAATATGGTAAATGTGTCGGAATAGTACATAATTCTGGGAATTAAGACAGTGTACCAGAGTGTTTCTTCAGGTATAGAAATACAAGCTTGGCCCAAGTATAAGCCTACCCCGTCAACATTTTTTACCCTTGCCCCTTAGGGTCAAAAATCGGCTCGCGTGCGGGCCCTTTGAAGCATAGCAACGCACGGGCTTTTTGGCTCAAAACAGATTAAACTTTTTTCACCCCCCTCAGAATGTAAGAATACATACACCCCTAGTAGGTGGTTATATCTTAGAGGTCTTTTTCTCTTTGAGAGCCAGGATATCTAACAGGATCCGTACCCACAACCTCAGAACTATTGGGCCAAACAGCTAGCCGACTGCTCCATGGGGACTCATGCAATGATACTTATCACCAAATAGTATATGTATTGCTTCTGCCTTTTGAGCCCAATGAGTAACACCATCTAAAGACTTTGCGGGGTTTGAACCCCATTTGAGCCAATGCCAACAAGAAGTACCCTGTGCCTTAGCAGCAGGACCACGTAGCCCCATGTGTCTGAGTCTGTTAGCTAGGGACTATGATTATGGTGGTGAGGGATTGTCCCATTAGACAAAGTTAAGAGTGCTGTTTAGTTGGTGCTGCTGTTCTGTAATTCGGGGGCTCTGCCCCCGCACCCCCGTTTTCTTTCTTTTTTCCTTTCTCTTTTTTTTTCTTGAAATATCAGAATAGCCAAAGAAAAAAAAGAAGTGTATCAGGCATATCAAAAGTTCTGCTCTGTGTGGGATCCGTACCCAGCATGTGGAAGTCCAAACCAGAAATACCATGTACTCAATGATCTTAACCCCAGAGTCTGGCTGTGAGAGTTGGTTCATGCTTAGTTTATGTATGACTAGGTTGTATCAGAATGAGGCTACACTCTTCAAGCTTAGGCTTTGGTCATTGTATTTCTATGGGATCACACAGGGTCTATGGTTGATATGCTTGATGATCATATAACCTCCTAGGAGGGTTATATAGGATATCCGGCTAGGCCACATGTGTAGAAAAAGAGCTGTAACTAGCCTATTTTACATAATCAATCTATGAAAGCGGGCTGTATGTCGGACATACTCCTGGTGTCTCGAGTCAATATCATTGATATAAGCCTCGGCCTTCGGCCTTGGCTTATATCAATGATATTGCCTCTCGACCCCCAGGAGTATATCCAGTACATAACTGAATATGTTGTGATGCCCCCTGGTGTTTACTATTAGCAACTCTTTAAAAGTCTCCTGCAGTCTCAAATAGTACTAGAATCTCAGGGAGTAGCATCTAACAAGCGATTCTTCCATCAACTACACAACAGGGGTGGACCAAGAAAAAAGGTAAATCAATTTTAACTTTTTTTTTAATTGATAAATTATCATTACAGTCACACTGTACACACTATGTCCACTGAATATACTCAGCAATGTTTACAAAACATTTCAACATTATTTTAAACAATTATTATTTAATTCATTGAAAATATGTTCATTGGTAAATTCTAAGCTGCTAAAATGACCATGGTTGGCTCTCTCCATCGTTTAGCTCTACTGAGGCTAGTTGTTGAGCCAGACTTCCAACGCCTGATTCGTCTGAAAGGGAATTAAAATTTACTTTAATTAAAATTTACTTTAATATTACCAGTCATTAGATACATACCGCACACTCTCACGAAATTACATATCAAAACGATCTTGAAGGACAACTTTCAAGTGTTTAAAAAAAAAGAAATCACAGTGGAGAACGCGGCTATGGAGAACACTATACTACAGTGGCACGTGTTCTCTACATGAAACAGTTACTTAGATCTTATATAGCCTAATATGCAATGCAATATTCAACAAGAATAATTAATTGTGATTTTAGATATATTTCTAAAATTCAGTGAACCATTAACCTTTAACTGATATGTAGGAAGTATTATCGGTATACACATATCCTGAGATTATGAAGAATTACTATTTAACAGTAATACCTGTGGGAATACTTGTAATAATGTCGGTGAGTGGTGACACAGGGTTCAGGAGATCTGGGAGAGATTCTATTGAGGAGCGGCGCTTCACTTGCCGCAAGAAGCTGTGTTGGAGAAGACTAGCTGTAGACGGCCTGAATGGGGGAAAAGGAACATGGATTTATATTCTTTTGATGCCGATATAAGTTTAGATGCAAGATATGAAATCTATTTTAACTGGGCAAAGGAGAAAGCAACCTTTTTATGTGAGGTATACCGGTTTACCTGTATGGATCTCCCTGTATGGTAGTATAAAGACTCTTGTCAGGTTCCAGTGCACCTACCACTCTCCCACCTATCAGGCACCACAGGAACTACTACTGTTGTGGTGTGTTGTGTTGTGTTGTGGCAACCAACCAGTGACTCTCCTACCAGCAACCACACACCATGGGGCTCTAGTTGGACTAAACCTCATACCTAATTTTGAATATCTGATAAATTCCCTCTAACAAGAACAAGAGTAAATAAAGGAGGGAAAAAAAAACATAGTGCAACATGTTGAGAATGAGATTGGAAGCCAAAAGTGGAATGCATTTTTGACTTATGAAAATACATTCACGACGTATTAGTATGGTGGAAACATTAACCCGTGTAATACACTCTGGGTAGTGTAGCGCATATTAGGGCCTAAGGGTACCAGCAATTCGATAGTGACTGAATGCTGGAACCAGACAAGACGCGTACCAACAACCTCAGCACAGGTAGTCAGTCCCGGAGCGCTCTCGCGTGAGTGTGGCTCTGTCTATCCTACCCACACACGGCAAGTACATGTGTATGTAGTGTGGCACCATGGTACCAACCAAAGCCATGCGACATCGGAGCCAATATGACGGGTCACCGTGATCCCCCTGTTTTATCTTCTTACACTCTACTCACCTGTCCTTGGGGTCCATCTCCAGACAGATCTGTACAAAGTTATGGAAGTGTTCTGAGAAGACCCTCTGGTAGGGCGGGGTGATCCGTCCATTATCCTCCGACGTACCTCCCTCCCCAAGACCTGAGTCGGCTTGCACTAGAGATTGAGAGGGAAATTACACAATTTAAAATCAGCTAAGGCCACTTAAAAAAAATTATCAGCTTTACAGACACCGCCCGCATCACTAAGAAGGGGCCGCATCACTGCTTTTTATTCCATTTTTCCTTAAAAAATTATCTTAAAATCCGCATCAACTGAAAAAATGCTCCCTCAAAAAAAAAGAACTTCATATCTCAGCTATTATTTGGTGTAGAAACATAATTTAAGTAGCATATTATTCCTTATTTCTATGCCTTTAATTAGGGCATATCAATTACATGGTTAACAACTGGATTTCTGTATGGGAATATATACAAATAGTACATTAGAAACAATATTGAGTAAATAAAAATAAAAAAGGACCTCCCTCATCAACCTAAAACAAAATAAAAATAAAAATAAAAAGCCTCCCGCCCTCACCACTTTTTTCAGAAAAGTATCCGCAAAGCTGATAATTTTTTTTAAGCGGCCTAACATGTTACAAATGTATGTTAGCAATCTCAAATAATATATCATTATTAGCTTAGGGGATATTCTATTCACTTTAGTTTACTAGCTTGGGCCTGCTTATTGATAATGTATGAATATATGATTTTTCCAAAAGTTGAGGTGCTAAAATCGTACTTTTGATTTAGGATCACTACATTAAGCTAATAATGCCAGCAATGCGGTGATATAGAAATTTTCTCCACTTTTAAAGATCACTCAATTCTTAACCAATAAAATGGGAATTTTGGTCATGAAAAACATACATGATTCTATACAGTTTAGCCCGGAAGTAATAAAAAAAAAGCCTCCCTCATCATATTTCTCAGTCCTTGGTGATAGGAAACAACTTTTTCTTGAGTGGCTTAATCGAATATATGGACATTGAAATTGGTTGAAGAAATAATTAGAAAATTGGGGAAAAAAAAGAATTGAACCAAATCCGTCCTAATTGTGTGCCCCTACATGGAGATAATTGACATGGGCAACACGGCCCTTTTAAAATTTGACACTGGCGACAAGGCCCTTTTAAAAATCGACAGACATAGAAAACTAAAGGATAAAAATTGACCTGCAGATAACTTTCTAAGTTCTTATGTACATAAAAAGTGACATAGTGGCACTCTGGTTCCCCATGAAGAGGCACAATTGTGGTGAAAGAAATATCTAGGGCCATAATGTGTTCTCAATTTATATGGAATAACAGTCAAATTGATCAAAAAGCGTACTGGATACCTGAAAATCGTACTAAATCGTACTCAGAATGCAAAATCGCATTCTGCCTCAACAAAAGGCCAAAAAACGTACTACCGTAAAACCTCGCGTATAAGCCTAACTCGCGTATAAGCCGCACCCCGACTTTGGGCCGATCCTATAAGCCGCAGAGGCCTTCTGAGTTGCCCTGAGAAAAACTCGCATACTAGCCGCACCCCTAATTTTAAGGCTGTAAGCAGTTGACCCCCCTCAAGATGCGAGGAGTAGGGCGGGGGGGGGGGGGGGAGGGGTGTTAGCGGTATGTATGTGTGGTGTAAAGCTCTCACACCTCCTGCCCCCCCCCCCCCCACCCACACCCACACCCCACACACGAAGCCACACTGCTGTGTATGTACAAATCGAGCGTGTGATCCTTATCACAAAAGACTCAGGGTGGTTGCCTGTAGTGTGCATGAGAAGTGTGTGGGCATAGTGTGCATGTGGAATGTGCTGGTGTAGTGTACATGTGTAGTGTGCATGCGTATTGTACAGGTGTAGTGTGCATGCATAGTGTGCATGTGTAGTGTACATGTGTAGTGTACAGGTGTAGGATGCATGTGTAGTGTGCATCGTGTAGTGTGCATGCATACCCCTACCCCTGCCCCTACCCCTGTACACCACCACACACAGACCCCGGACGCCCGAGCGAGAGTCCGGATGCCCGACCAAGAGTCATTAGAAAGTCGAATGAGTGATCTAATTTGAGTACAATACGTTATTTCTCATTTCTGACAGCCGAAACAGGGTCCTCATCAAAAACTACACTGAAGTCATGTGTCACACATGTAGGTTATCTCATTTCAGGCGAGCAGGTGACTGTGTGCAAGCAGGTGGCTGTGGGCAAGGAGGTGGCTGGGGGCAAGCAGGTGGTTGGGGGCAAGCCGGCGGCTGTGGGCGTCGTCGCCCGCCAGCCCATCAACGCTGCTTTAAATCTCGGCCAGAAAGCGAGTCTGTCTGAGCGTAAACTGCGACAGCATCTTCGTTTCTGTTTCCCGGTGTCGGTCCGCCACGGGGCGGCGTGCGTTGCAGATGATTTTGATGGGTGGGTGTGGGCAAGCAGGTGGGTGTGGGCATGCAGGTGGGTGTGGGCGTCAGCGGCCTGCAGAGCGTAACCTCCGTTTTACTTCTCGGCCGATAAGCGAATCGATCGGAGCGTCAGCAGCGACAGGGCGTCAGCGCCCTGCAGCGCGTAACCTACGTTTTACGAGTCGACAATAAAGCGAGTCAGTCGTAGTCCCTTTTCCCGTTCTCCTTTTTCACATTTTTTTTAATCAACAGGGGGCATGAGGACCCCCTCCCATCAAGTGCCCCCCTCCCCAACTGACATGTTCAATATCACACACAATACAAAATTACCATGCATTAACCATTCCCAAAGTAACCCCCAGTCAATTACCCTAAGGTTAGAGCTGTCAGAATGTCTGAAAAAAAGGTCTCACCCCTGTAGTGTCACTGCAGATAACCCTCTCCCATAGAGATAGCACTGAGCCCGTTCAATATGTAACTGTTCAATGTTAAGGGTTATCTACCGTCTGCCATAGGGCTCTATGCTGTAGCAAATTACCACCATTTTGGACACAAAATAAAATCATGTTTTTTTGGGGGGGTAGCATTTGAAAATGGATTAAAGTGTGACTACATAGGAAGGACAATATTGTAACGGATCTAGTGACACAAAATTTAGAGAAAAAGCTCCAATTTTGAAGGAATGAGAGCAGTTTTAAATTTTAGGCTGAGAGGACCACTGCTACCCGTCGCACAAGACTCAGGGTAACCCTGAGTCAACAATGCAGTGGCAAGGTAAATCCCGTGGTCATGTTAGGTCATTCCAAGGTAATTTTTCAAATCAAAATTTGGAAAAACTCTCGTATAAGCCGCACCCCGACTTGGGGCCGATTCTATAAGCCGCATTAGCGATCTGACTCGCGTACTAGCCGCGGCTTCTACGCGAGGTTTTACGGTAATACGCCAAAAGCGTACTAATTGGCAGCCCTGATACTGTGTTATATGTATTTACCATTTACCATCACAGTTCTTGTCCATATATCAAAACTACAAACAAATACATGAACAAGCAGCAATCACTTACTTTCTTCACCAAGTTCATTTAATTCAGGAACAGTTGTTTTGTCCAATAGTTGTGGCGTTATTCCATCTAATTTTTCTAGTAGCATCTGCCAATGCAAAAAATTGTACACGTATAGACAACTAATATACACTTTGTATCTGATAAATAACGTGTCTACCAATCAAAAGTAATTAGAAATCTTATAATCAGTGCTACTGGTACCGGTAATCCAGTCAATATATTGGATTTAATCAAATGAGAAAAGAAAATATATAAAGAAGAGGAGAAATATAGGAGCTTACCTGTGTTGGCGGCATATCTAAGAAGGGGACCACCCCGTTCGCTAGCTCACATGCTAGAACCCCAAAACTGTAGATATCTGCCTTGGTATCATAGCCAGCTAGATTCTGCAAAATAGGTAGCCAATAGGTGGTTAAATTAGCCTTCTAAACTAGAACTAGAAAAGCCTATAAACTTTAACATAGAGAGCTACCGGTAAATCTCTATGCTGAGAAATACATGTACTAAGGTAGTTCAAAATTCTAGATTGAGATGTGTGCCTGGCATATTCAGCATAGAACCAGAGCACAAATAATGTTTTCTTTTCACCAGTGAGTGAATTGTCTGTGCTATACCGATGCCTCATGACGACAAGGAACCTAACCCTTGGGAAGTCATTCATATGACATGTTAACCCTTTAAAGGCTGCATAGTGCTTTAATGTGCTATGCCCTTTGTTGGCCCTCGAGTCTCGCCAGGGTTGCATTCATGCATCATGCCAACCCTTTGGGAGTGTATCACCCGGTAGGATCGCCGTGATGCATGACTACAACACTGGGCAGGGTTCCCACAAATATTTCAGATGAAATTCCATGACATTTCCATGACACTCCATGACAAAAATCTCAATTTTCCATGACATTTTTAACATTCTTGTGGGAGACACGGGGCTTGGACCCCTAGAAAATTTCTAAAATCAAGAAAGCAAAATGGAGATTTCTAGGAGATTTTGTGATATTAATTCCATTATTTTCATTTTCCAAAAATAATATTTCCTTTTCACCAGTGAGTGACTTGTCTGTGCTATACCGACTTGTCTGTGCTATAAGACAAAGTCTGTGGATCCCAGAAATATATTTTTGACAGGGACTGAGGTCATGAGGTCAAATCTTGACCCCATGATCTGGAAGTAGATACAACAATCAAACTTCCTGTGTGACCACAGTAATCTATGACATCACAATATAGGTAACCAGGGAAACCCATAACAACGGCGGTTGGATATGGCAACAGAGCCATCATAACAAGGTAGCTCTGGCTAGTGTGAGGGAGGACCAACTTCATTTATCTAAAGGTTTTCGTTTTCCATGACATTCCATGACACAAGGCAATTTTTTTTTTACAAAATTCCATGACATTCCATGACTTTCCGGACAGCTTTCGAATTCCATGACATTCCATGACATTCCATGACATGTGGGAACCCTGCTTGGGAGTGATTATGCTTACTTTTTATGCGCAATACAACAAAGGGCATAGCACTTTAAGGCATTGGGCTGCCCTTAAAAGGTTAAAAAAAATTACGTTGATATAAGATAAATACTGTAAAACCTTGTGCATAAGCTGCGACTAGTACGTGAGTTAGATCGACGGTGAGGCTTATAGGATCGGCCCAAAGTCTGGGTGCAGCTTATACGCGAGTTACTATGGTACAGTATTAAAGGCACCATAATCAGATCGCCAGTGCAGCTTATAAGATCGGCCAAAAGTCGGGGTGAGGTTTCACGGTACCTGTTGCAGCATCTCTGGGCTGGCCCACAGCAGGGAGCGTACGTAGTGGGGAGGGAAGTCATGTACAAAGTCGTGTCGCTGACCGCCCTGTACCATGTTGTACGAGTCGCGTAGTCCCGTCAGACACACGTGACCCGTCGCTGAGATGAGGATGTGACTCGCGCGCAGCCCTCTGTAACACACACGGTATATTACAGCCATGTAAGGGAGTGAGCGAAAGCAGAGCATGCGACAGTTTTTACACTCCCCCCATCGGATCAATATAACAGGTTCTGAAGGAGCTTTCAGACATGCACTAAATTTCTACAATCAGACAAAATTCGTACCTCTTACATCCCTCTATGAGTTGTGATTTGGATAAATGAAAAGGTACGACTGTGTACAGTTTGTTGTGTGCTGGTTGGATAAAGTCCATTTTAGATCCCAGGTGTGAGTTATAGGATTTTTTTAAAAGCCTAGGTGCATAAATAATATAGTATAGGATGGCATAATGCATTAAATCATCAAGACACTGCCAAAGCCCAAAGGGTCGGCATAATGCACCATTGCACCAGTGCATCATGACCACAAATGTCATCTTTCAGCAACATGCCGTCCTTAAAGGGTTACAGGTAAAGTCTAGGGTAGATTCACCATGAGTCGGACACACACCGTGAGACGGACACTGAGATCTCTAGTTATCTATAAAGCTTCTGGTGGTTCTTTGTTGGAAAAAGTGAGGCATAAACTTTTATTGACAGAGGAAGGGATTATAATGCTTGACTATACAGAAATCCAAGTGTCTGTCTCCAGGTATGTCACTGGATGTACCTGTGTATAACGCCCCGCTGGTGCAGGTAGTCGAGTGCCTCCAGCACGTCACGTAGGATGAAGGCGATCGCCAGCTCCGGGAGCCCTTCATGGAAGTGAGCCTGCATTAAGTCATGGGCCGAGCCTGCAACAAGAAAACCGGACATTACATCTCTTTTAACTACTTTCTCTATGTAAAACACAATGTTGAGTACAGTACACTTCTATTTTCTTTTTCTATGATAAATACTATAAAGTCTCGCGTAAAAACACCTTACTTGGATCTCCACCTAAGTAGATTCTATATTAGCTGATATGAAGGGTATAAAGAAGTTATATATTTACCATAAGCCATGAGAGGTAGCACTGTCCACACCTCGTTATTGTAAACAAACGATGCCAACACGGGCAACAGGTGGGGGTGGTCATTGAGCCGGTGCATAAGGACCTGTCACAAATAATAACGTGTTAATAAATGCAGCCACACTGTTGTTCTTTTTTTTTTTAGAATTTTCTAGTTCAATACAGCTTCTGTAGAAGCTGTAGTGAACACCACAATTTATTTTGATGATAAATTCTAACTGATATTCTCAGACAGATTTAAATATTTCTTTCAGTGACTTTAAATGGATACCAAAATGTTTTATACTTTAAGCACAGGACTAACCTCATACTGTAGAAGTCCAAAGTCGAAGTCTTCTAAGTTAACACGTTTCACAGCGACCATCTGTTCCGATGGCAGATGCTTGGCCAACGACACGGTCACAGCTTCCTGAGAACCGCGCCCTGCATTGTAAAGTAAAAAGAGGTATTTTAAGGCCTCAGTAAAATAAAAAGTTGGTCAATGGATTTCACTTTTCAAAAAAATGGTGCGAACAAGCGAAATTTTTAATTAGATTTTTTAAAGATTCTTTTTCATGCATCATGGTGACCAAGTCATGATGCATTAATGCACTGTGCCGTATCTATACTGAGAAACTACCAGCAGTGCTTCCGTTTCTCGCCAGATGGCGCTCTATGTATTACGTCATATCATCGCCCATTGTGCTCGGGCAGCCTTAGTGCTAAGTCAATGGAGCGTCTCAGTATTTTGCCTCTGAAATCTTAAATAATTATCGTACCAACTATATAGATACATGTACGTGATCGGGGAGGCGATTACAATCGAGTTAAGCACATAAAAGTATGTTCCAAGGTAGATACGAGTTGATTTCCAACCACATCAATGGTAATGGTATGGGGAGTTGCCCAGCGGGGGACCCGTATGTTAGGGTTGGTGCGCGATTTTTTCATGTGTCCCAATGCTGTTAGATGAGTAGTATAGCGTTAAGTCGGTGTACTGACCTATGGCGGTGTGTAGTTGGTAGTGGCTGGGGTCCGGCAGGTACTGTACCAGACAATCCTCCATCATGGACACCGACAAACCGTAAGTATCAGGCTGGAAACAAGCACCACTCATATATTACACACCTTGATATCCTGCTATTCAATATGCATTACTTACAGGTGGTTAACAATCCAGTTTACTAGATTCACGACAGAAATAAATCGTTCAGGATTTCGACTCAAGATAATATCAAAGATTCTTTACTTAGGATTATGTCCATTGTCTAAAGAATATAAAGTCAACTGAAGTAATTATACCCTAATGGGCAATTAAAAGGATTAACACATACATATGTAACATTCCACATTAAAACCAATGGGATAAACATGTCAGCATTATAGGGAATAAATGTGGGGTAACTTTATAACACATTAGGGACAAGGCATTTAGTGGCAGAAGGGGGCGGGTAGGGGCTTGGATTTTCTCTACAGTTACCGGTACATGTACGATAGTTCTTACTAGTGCCCCCCCCCACATTCCCCTTCGTGGTAATATTCAAATTAAATCTAAAAAAAAACTTTAAAATAATTTCGACCCCCCCCCCCACACACAAGTACATACTATTCGTCCTACAATACAAGTGTACAAACCAAAAGTTTCCATGTTTCTCTTTGCCCCCGCCCCCTCCCCTGAATCTGAATCTGCTAATAAATGACTCGTCCCTAAGTAAGAAGGTGTAGAGTAACTCAGTTGAGTGACATACCCGTTGTTTGTTGGAAAGTGGAGAGTGCCCTACCCTTGACTGTGGCCTCGCGCACCACTACACAAAGTATTCAGGGTAAAAGAAATTTTATAGTAATCATATATGATGAATGCACTTAAATACAAATTATGAAGAAAATACAGTCATAGGGAATACTAGTATGCATATCACTGTGTGGCAGAATAGAATGGGTTTCTTTTGATAATCACATTGTCTTTATACCACATCCCATTTACTAAGAAATCTGAATGACATACAAAAGTGACATTCTGGTAGTATAAAACTACAAAGGGTGTATGGCAGTAGAAAGTAAAGTTCTTATATGAACTGGACTTTGGTACATCTGGCTTCTTCTAAATGGTTGTCATCTATTTCACGTTCTGATTCGGGAATCACAAACACCTTTACATTATTGCTTAAGGTTGATCGCTACTCTTAACTTTCTATCCATGAAATGTCCTGTTTTTCACCCCAAAGGTAGCTCTCATCATTTAGAAATGGAAAATGGAAAAAAAATGGGGGGGTCCCGAACTACTTTTTTTATTACAGATTTTTGAAGAAAAAAGTATTCTATATTTTTGCCAAAAAATACAATGCCCACATTAATTTTGTATTGCACATGAATAATTCTAGGTTATGTCCCTTAATGGGAAAAATAAAATGATGGTCCAAAAGTGTACCTTTGTATGAAAAAATGTGATGGTTTTATGACGGTTATTCAAATTTAATGCATAATTCTTCGGCAATATCTAAATATCACGGGAAAAAATCCATGAACTTTTTTTTTCATTTTTTCAAAAAAATGTTCAGATCAATAGCTAACATTTTAAAGGACTTTTGATAGGTGGTCCCGGGCATATTTTTATGGTTTTGGGCCTTTGAAGCTAAAAAATAGTGCAAAAATGGTCTAAATCTGATATTTAGAGCCTAAAAAAATGGGTAAATGGGCAAAAATCGGGGTGTAAAATGGCTGTATTTCCTACTCTTGGTTATTCCAAAGAACCTGATGAGATCTTTATATATCTAGATAATGATTTATTGATTAATAAGTCCAATGTTCTAACTTATATAAAAAATAGCAAATATTATCGGCTATAAATACATCAAATATTCAAAGTCCAATAAAACGCTCAATTTTGCTCGAAATTGTCCAATCTTTTTATATAGCCTAGTCAACATATATATGTTTCTAGTTTATAAATATTAGCTCAATCTGAGACATATAAGCTATATGCGCACGACCTGCGCAGTGGTCCGTATTCAATGAGTAGCGATCAACCTTAAGAATACAGCATAAGTTAACCAACATATCAATATTTAGAATTCGAGC
The DNA here is from genome assembly GCA_947462335.1 of Harmothoe impar. NCBI lineage: Eukaryota > Metazoa > Annelida > Polychaeta > Phyllodocida > Polynoidae > Harmothoe > Harmothoe impar. The sequence continues at coordinate 49,692,533 of OX381721.1, forward strand.
AAAAGGCAAGCAACTGTGAGTACTTTAGTTTATGAAATATACCAATCTTTAATGCATCCTTTGACACTTTTTATTCAGCTCCACCACTCTGATCTCTGTAAATCACGGCACCAACAACCCACACCATGGAATTCATTCTAAATCACCGCATCAAACACATACAACTATTAAAGCTGATTTTTGAACATTTATTAATCATTTATGAAAAAGGAGACATTATTTTATAAGAATTGTTACATTGTTAGTTCTTCTCTTCAGAAGAAAATTTAACAACGATAGTGACAAATACTTTATTTGTTGGAACATGTAGACTATATAACAAAAACCCCAATTTAAAAAAAGAACAAGCAATAGAAAGGTCAAACAAAAATACACGATGTCAAGTAAATAGTTAGCAAACCACAACATACGATACCCATTTCCCACGACAGATTTCTATGTAGAAATATGCATCATATAAACCGCATTTAAACCGCTGTTAATTTCCTTCGATCTCTATTTTGTGCACACAACACGAACAACATACGCAGGTGTAAAATAGGTCGGACATCTTGCGAGCACGGAGACAGGGATTGATACAAGACTTACAAGGCCTATGTTCTTCTGGCCACAACTCATGGCTCAGAGACCCTGGGGGAGACAAGGCCACATGACATCAAAATCTACAGGGTAGTGTCATCTACAGGCAGGTTAAGGAGGCGCTAGGCGTGTTTGGAATACATTCTGTGATGTCGTTAAGTTAGAAAATTGTATTTTTTTCACATGCTGGCCTCACTTTGTTAAAAGGTTGTATTCTGGATTTCCTCCAACTTTACATATACCGGCAGACATACATGTATTTATAGGCATACGTGTGTTCAAACTAATGCCCATGTTCTATGTAAGTTTTTATTACATTATTTTTTACTTTCTTATTATAATTATTAATGTTTTGTTTCATCATGTGCACTTTCTATTAAATATCCTTAATCCAATCAACTTATAATCTATGCTTTCTAATTAAGGAATTCTAATGATGTGACAGTAGGCACATGAGCCTATACATATTTTTGCAGGGCGCGATGAATCGATTTAGAATAATTGTGCCAAGTGATGTTGTGTCCACTGGGTCTGTGACTGGGTACAGATACTGAAAAGGTTGCGTCAATATGATAGAGAAAATTATTTTGGACATAGCATAGAATTTTCAAATTCGTCTGTGCCTTATGAACTTATTTTGTGTCACGGGCACAGGATATTCCATTAATATAAAGTGGTTATATCTCATATTGCTCGTATCATCTAAATTCTAATAAAAGGAGGAGAAAATTAACAAAGGACATGTAAATAGGGACGAGATATGTACTCACCAGAAGGGACATTGGCTGTGCAAATACTAACTAGTGTACTTTGTGGTTTGTCATCGACACAGCTCTACATGAATGTACAGGGTCTACATGTTTCAAATTCTGAAATGTTAGAAAAGTCAGTGGTAACTTTAGTGATTATATATGGTGAATATCAAAGTGTATGTGTAGGTCTACGGTACCAGTGGACAGTGTTACAGTGTATGTAGATCTATTAGTAGCGGGTAACGTCTTCAAAATGGAGTACAGTGACAGTGTGTTAAACTATTAACCCAGGACTGTTATTGAACCAGGGCACAGTAGTGCCAGGTTCTTAAGAGACAGGTATTTTTGGACTTTTTGTCAAAAAAGCCCCTTGCTTTCTGTCCCTTTTTTTCCTGTGAAACATTTGGAAATAAAATATTTAAATGCTGCTACAAACAAGTGTTGATCAATGCCAATCCATGCCATCAAAGATTGAAACTAAAAAAGCAATATTTCATACACAAAATTGATATTGAAAAAAAGTCACCTAAACAGCGAAAAAACAACTTTTTCGGCGCAATGCTAAAGGATAGGGTTTCAAGTAAACTACAGACCTTCATGAAGTGTCCCTTTACATGAAATCCTCTTTGTTCTAATGTAAAAACGGGGTGAGACACTTTTTGAGACGCTCTGAGGCCGCAATATTGCCCCTACCTTTGGTAACCTTCATGAAAATGAAGGTAAGGCTATAGTTTTTTAGTTCTCTCTCCACCCGTAAAAGATATGGTGGCGCCACTTGCAGTTCTCGTACTCCACAAGAAGTCAACGAAACATCACGACAGTCCCACAGCGACAGCGACACCGTATCTCCGCCGTTTATCGTACGATCAACTCGCTTTTTGATAGGGACAAAAGGCGGTACATGCCTGCAGCCTGCAACTGTCGCCCACGCCCACCAGCTCGTCCACACCCATCGGCTCGCCCACACCCACCGGCTTACGGTGGTGTTTGACAGCTGTACAAAATATCACATATGGTCTCCTATCCAGCCTGCCAGGTTACCGGGTAAGGGAGTGATCATTTATTATCAACAGGGGGGGGGGGGGGGCAAACAAATTTGGACCCCTTGACCGGGGGGGGGGGGGGGGCAAAAAAATTTAACCTGTTTTGAGCCAAAAAGCCCGTGCATTACTATGCTTCAAAGGGCCCGCGCGTGAGCCGATTTTCGACCCTAAGGGGGGGGGGGGGTAAAAAATGTTGACCCCTTGACCGGGGGGGGGTAAAAAATTGTGCTCGCTCCGCGCGGAAACCCACCGCCCCCCCCCCCCCCATTGTTAAAAGATGATCACTCCCTAAGCATAGGCCTACCGGTACTATAAACCTACTGTGCAGCGTTGTCTACATGAATATACTATATGTACAACATCCAGTGTCATTGTCAACAAACACAAATAACACCCGTATTAAATTGGCCTAAAACTGTTAGTTAAACAGTCTGACTCACTGTCACTCAGTCAGAGTTGAACAAGCGTAGAGCCTCATAGTCATAGTAGTAGAGGTAGTACCGGGTAGTACAGTATTGGTTGCACATGTGAAATGTTGCTCGAATCCTCACATATATTATATGATATACCTTTACATTATCTCACTCACTGAAGATCTTATCGGATTTATCCCGTCTGGAAATCGAAAGATCAACCTGATTCAAAATAAGGGCCCCAGACGGGGGGGTTGCTGTGTCACTTGTCGATTTTAAGAAATGTCAATGTCCCTTGTCGATTTAAAGAAAGGGGTCTTGTCCCTTGTCACTGACACTGTAAAATTGTCACTATGTCTCATGTCACTTGTCGATGTTAAGGAATGTCTATGTCATTTGTCGATTCTAAGAAATAGGTCTTGTCCCTTGTCACTAGGCTCATGTCGATTTGTCGATTTTACCCGTCTGGGGCCCTAAAATAAGGAGACAGACAACCGACACCGCTCTGACTGTAGACAGTGTTACACTGAGTGTAGGGATAGTGTTAGTCTCCAGAGCAAACGCAGGCAAATCCCTACGTGCTGCTTCCCGTTACTACGGGGAGCCAGAGCCGGGGAGCCAGAGTAACATAGCGTAGCGACGTGGATGGATAGGCAGTCGTTTGCTCCGGAGACTAGGGATAGTGTAGTCAGTAGACTAGTACTAGTGTAGAGTGAGTGCCAAACTGGGCGGCTTGAACAAGTTGAAGGCTTGACGAGCGCGATTGCGAAGATCTTTCACGATCTTATTGTATCCGAGAGGAGACCGATAATATATCTTTCAATCGACAATATCAAACTCACCGTGCATATTCTGGATACCTCATAAAACTACTTGACAGAAGTTGACAGAAAACAGAAAAATGACAACAGGAAGTGAGGTCACAGATGGTAAAGTTTACGGCCTTCCAAACCCGTTCATCCGCAGTCTGCAGATGGCGCCACCAGCGACTCTGTATGGCGCGCCAACATAGCCATGACTTGCAAGCGAAACTGAGCTGGGGTGGGGTATTTTTTTCTTCCTCCTTTGTAATGGTATAGTCTGGAGGCCCTGTAAGTGTGGCCACTATATTGAATTTCACAGTAGCGAGAGGTCGACCCTCATCCTCGTATCCCGAAATTATATTAGATTTTACTGGTTGAGACTGAGAGTGAGAGTAGAACTAGAAGCAATGTCACAATAGCCTGCCTATTCATATGGCCCTAGACACAGTGACATGGGCCATGTTGGGCCTTAGGGAGTGCTCATTTTTTAACAACAGGGGGGGTGGTGGATTTGGGGGGGGGGGGGTAAAAAATTTGGACCCCTTGACCGGGGGGGGGGGGTAAAAACTTTAGACCCCTCTTGGGGGAGGGGGGGGGTGAAAAAAATTCAACCTGTTTTGAGGGAAAAAAGCCCGCGCGTTACTATGCTACAAAGGGGCGCGGACGCGCACGATTTTCGGCCTGCCTGGGGGGGGGTGGGGGGGTAACAAATTTTGTCCCCTCTAGCGGGGGGGGGGGGGGGGGATGAAAAAATTTCGCCCAGCGCTCTGCGCGAAATCTCACCACCCCCCCCCCCTGTTGTTAAAAAATGAGCACTCCCTTAGTGACATGGGACATTTCTTAAAATTGATATGGTGACATGGGCATTTCCTTGAAAAAAAGATATGACGAGATGGGCATGAGAGCAATCAACACATTTATTACAATTTAAGAATATGAACATTTTATCATCAAATAACTAGCTAACTATATATGATGACTTCAAAATCACCTTTTACGGGCTGTCATTTAAATTGCATACAAATACGTATCATGATTATTAGGATGACAGTCACAAATTGATACTTAGAATTGGTTTAAAAGACTTCTGTCCCCCCCCCCCCCCCAGAGTATAGACACTATATAGCAACACATAGTATGACAAAACTTCTGATAATATCCAATCTAATAGTGTGATCATGCGTTATTAAAGGTGTGACCATGGCCAGTCTGTCATCGATATCAGCTACTGATATCCAACTTATGATTGGCATGATTACATCAAATCCAGGCTTAGAGCCTTCCATGGATGAGAAAAGTATGTAACGTCACACCTAGGCTACAACTGAACACATTTTCGACCGTATGTTTTTTTTTGTTTTCTATGTGAAATTAATAGTTGTTGAGGTAATTCTTTCAAAGGAGTGGGGAAAAATAAAATACAATGTATACAACATGTATCAATATCCCGACAAGGGTCAGGGAATTAAATAGACAACATTCTTGTTCTCTCATAACTAACAATTCTACCAACTCACACAGATCATGTTGACAAAAACCGCTCAGGATGATTGAAGTCAATTAAGGTATAAATCGTCAGCGCACTCTCTTACTCTGGAGAACCTTGTAACATTGTACTGACAACGTTTATAAAGTAAAAGTTGGTTCTGTATATAATATCACAGTACGTCCCCTTAACAATTTATGATACACATCCTGATGATTCCATGGTATTGGTTTTATATAGACAGGCGCGGTCAGTGACATTGATATCTACATTTATAAGAAGTCAATCTGATGGTTCTGTGGGCGCGGCCATTACTTTAAGTCGGTACTGGCGAAATAAATAGACAAATGCCAACGCCCATTGATACGAGTGACGGCTGGGGCCATATCCCATGAAGCTGCAGGCTGAGTGGGATATGACCCAGCCCCCACAAAATATTTCTTAGCCCATTGAATACAGCCACATTGTATTCAATGTGGGGGGGGGGGGGGGGGGGGGGTACGGCTCTTCCAGTACTTAACCATAGTAAACCTTGTATTAAAAAAAAAGTACTGATAACAGTTGTCACAATGGGTACCAGTTGTTACATAATGCACCGAAGAATTTCAGCCCATAGTCCCCTCCGAGGGCATACAAATTTTCACCCTGGTGAACAAGGGCAAATTTACTTTTTTTGCCGTTGTCATGGCTGCCATTGTCGACCAGCCCATAGCTTGCGGATCAAAAATAAACCAATGCTTTCTCCATGTGCCATTTTCTCTCTCTAAAAAGCATAAATGGCAACTTGAGAATCTTGAGAATTAAAGAAAACCGGGACTTGGTCCATCCTGTACAGCGACTGGTCCGTCTTATCCAGGACCTTTACATGTGTTGGACATCGGTGGTACTTCACTGCCAGAGTCAGGAGGTCGCACCCCAGACCATTGGACTCAATGTGAATATCCATACCTCTCACAGCTGTTAATTCATCGGGTGTTATCAGACAAAACCTGATCTTGGACATGAGGTCATGAGCGTACTGCTCGTTATTCTCTGGGTCAGCCTTTATCCACTGGATATTAAACATAGAGAAAGAGATCCCATTCTGTTTTTTTCCAAGTTTCATATGTGACAGGCAAGACTTCATATTGGATTTCCCCGGGTGTGGCCTGGACCGTCACAGAGCACCACTAGTGTTTGACGAACTGCTTCACCTTAACAATTGCATCCTGGAACTGATACATGGTGAACAGGGATGCCGTCTTGAGGCAGTTTTTGACTGTCAGGTTTCTTTTTGCAAACCTCAATAAGGGCTGGCATTTGGAAATAGACGGCACAGCTGAGTACATCTGCTACATGTGCGTTTATAATGTCCTCCTGCCCAGTGTACACTAGCTTTAGGCCACCTTTTTTTGATAACTTGGATTACGGGCACTCAGAGCATATATTTTGGGGGGCGGGAGGGAAAAAAAAAAAAAAAAAAGCTGCCATGCTGTACTCAAATTTTCCAGGGGCGGGAGGAAAAAAAAAAAAAAAAAAAAAGCATGCAAAAAGTCTTGTTTTGGCTATTAAATGTGGGTATATTGAGAAATAATGAAGGTATATTGAGAAGTATTCCCAATTTTGAAAGCCTAATTCTGGGTGTCTGCCAGTCAGCATGTACTTTTTTTTTTTTTTTTGCTAAAATTCTCAAAAAATCCCAGCGGAGGGGGGTAAAAAAATAAAAATATTTTTTTTTTTTTTTTACAAAATGCCAAAATTTCCATCGGCGGATCCGTAATCCAAGTTATCAGAATAAAACGGCCTTATCAGATTGAATACAGCATCAGGACTTAGTCCCTTCAGTTCCACCTGATCTGTCTTACTCTCCAACAGAGCACCACACAGCATGGTCCTGTAGTATTCACTGACAAAGGCCATAACCACCTTATGTACCTTGAACTGCTGCTGTCCCACCCTGATGGTGTAGTCTAACAGTTGGTCCTGCTGCCACAAGGCCTGTACACCCAACGCCAACCCCACCTCAATCATGCTGCTCCCAATGACACTTCACCTCACCGCTACTTGGTGGCTCTTTGTAGCTTTACTTCATCTGATGAGGACTTCTGGAAAGAAAGGGGACACATTATTTATCCACATTTATAAGAAGTCAATCTGATGGTTCTGTGGGCGCGGCCATTACTTAAGTCGGTACTGGCGAAATAAATAGACAAATGCCAACGCCCATTGATACGAGTGACGGCTGGGGCCATATCCCATGAAGCTGCAGGCTGAGTGGGATATGCCCCAGCCCCCACGAACTATTTCTTAGCCCATTGAATACAGCCACATTGTTTTCAATGTGGGGGGGGGGGGGGGGGGGGTGGGGATACGGCTTTCCAGTACTTAACCATAGTAAACCTTGTATTAAAAAAAAAAGCACTGATAACAGTTGTCACAATGGGTACCAGTTGTTACATAATGCACCGAAGAATTTCGCAGTGAATGGCGGGAATGATTGGTCTAAAGTGAACTCTGCTAGTGGCCTATACATTGTAATGATCTGAACTCTAGCATTGATAAGTCAATTATTTATGTATTAACCCCGAAAGCGAGAGCACAGAACCGAATGAATGTATTCCCAATGTGCTCTGACGAACAGGGAAATCCCTTAATTTTGCCTCTCTGGCTTTGGTAAAGTGGCATTCTCACCGAGCGTTTCCCACTCATAATTCTAGTACTGTTCTAGTCTGCTATGTGGTTAGTGCGGGTGGTGAGAATGCCCCTTTAATACCTGTAATGTCCCATCTCAAACAGGCAAGTTCTTCTGCCTCTCTGCTCTCACGCAGGAGGTCCAGGTAATGGTCAGGTATATAGTCAGGCACATTTCTGAAGTAATCAGGCTCATCAGAAGAAGAATCCCCGTATAGAACAGTGCCACGGACATTCAACACTCTTAGAAATATCCTGTAAAATTACGTTGATTCACTGGCATCAATTAATGCCAAGCTTTCACCGTTTTTTTTACGGTCACCGTATTCTCCTAATCCCCGTGAATTTTATGGAGCTTTCCAGTTGTCATTTTACGGTGATTCATCATTATCATATGATGATTCTCTGCTATTCATTGATGATTCTCTTTTTTCTTGATTCATTGGTATATTTTATAATATCAACTTAACTTCAGTCCTGTAAATATTAGGCCATATGAGACATAATTGAATGCCTCACAGTAATACGCAAGTATAATCCATGAGCAAAGGGTACTCTAGGATTGTTACAAAGCAACTCTGACAGTAGTGTGATTATGTATAATTCTAATTACCACAAAATGGGTGTTTTTACAATCCTTGCTTGTTCCCACTGATATAGAAAAGGAAATTATATTTTTATTATCTATTATGTACCATAGGCTTCAAGGTTGACCCTGTGATTGATGAGGTAATTGGACATTGTAATCATTCTAACACATTTAGATACGTTTTAAAGTGAGAGGTTCTACTAAAGTCCTCATATCTCCCAGGCTGCCACCTGCTGGGCAAATATTTAACGTGAGATTCACCTTAAATGAAAATAAGGTGTTTCACTGTACAGATTTACAGATGTTCAGTGTAAAAGTGTTGAATTTGACACTGTCTCACCGTAAATCTCATTACGGTGATAAACTGTAAAATTTTACACTGATTCCCCGTAATTTCAACGGGAATTTTTTACAGTGAACAAGTAGATGGGAGTTCCGTTTGGTGAGAATGCTGCTCTCTCTCTTGAATTCTAGATCACACAAAACACTTTCACGTTTGAATTTACACTTTACCCATTGATCGATCGTGGGCGTGTAGTAGTCAACTCCCTCCTAACGACCATCCCTCTATAACGACCACCTCGCCATTCGCCACCAAAGGGGACACATTATTTGTCCACGAATGAAAAAAAAACTTGAAATATTCAAAATTAATTAAGGCTCCTGCTGAATCATGAACGGGCCCCTTGATGGGGGTGAGCGGGGAGAGGGTGGGGGTCTTGAATGAATTCTGTGGAAGGGGGTTCGGGTATGATCCCTCAGGAAAATTATCAATATCTAGAATTGAAATGGTGCATTCTGGTGCAAGATTGTGCGATTCATTTACAATACATGTCACTATAAAGCCATGTCCATGTCCGATGTCGATTTCAAGAAATGCCCCATGTCACCACATCGATTTTAAGGTCCTCTATATTTATATAGAAGTAGATTATACAGGTATTCTCAACATTAAAAAACCTTGAAATTAGGGAGAACTTGGAAGACCTTTTAATATCCCTGAAATGGCTGAATCAGTGAATTACTGAATGTGGGAATGTGGTGTATGTGGGAAGAAATTCAGTGATAAAAAGAGTAGAGACTGAGGCAAGTCTAACTTCTTCACAGGCTGGGCATAACTGACCTAGTTTGCTGCGCTTTTATTGCTATTTCCGGTATGAGCGAGTCTAAGGTCTCACCATGCTATTTTCGATATGTACATTACATCCCTCCACCATTAGTTTTGTACTCTAAGTCCAGTCTGGTAGGTGGCTTTATTACTCGCGTAGACTTTCTAATACCAACTGGTGCCGGGCTTTTAGCTGGGCTAGGCAGTCTTGGTGTAGGAAGCATAGTACCTGGTAGAGGAGGGACATGGTGGTCTTGTGGAGTCGCTGGAGTGGTACTCAGAGGAGTACTGGGCTTCGGCATTGCAGCTGGCACTAGGATTTGAGGTGCAGGTGCAATGTAAGGCGGTATTGGTCGATTCTCAATGGTGCGACCGTCATCACGACACTCAGGCTCAGTTGGGGCACGAGCTTGAATGTGATCCATGTGGCGTCTCCACACTCATCCATCGTCATGACGTACAGTATATGTGACTGGACCAAGTTTTGACTGGAGCACTCCCGGCATCCACTTGGGCATACCAGCAAAATTCATGACCCACACGTCATCGCCAACAAAGAAGTCACATGGGCTGTCTGCAGGCTGATGGTACTGCCTCGCATATGATTGTCTATCCATAACCTTACTGGATAGAGATGGATGAAGTACATCCAACAGAATACGTGGCTTATGTTTCATCAGTAACTCTGTCCAGTAGTCGTCTGCGAAGTAACACAGTATCTGGAAGGGTATCATATTACCCTAGTTTCCAGATCCTCGCCTGGTGTTTTCTTGGTACCTTCCTTAAAGTGACATGGTCCTATGATTAGGGCTCAAAAATCAATTTTGTTAAAAATGAACCAGAATGTTCCCTATGGCCGTACATCATGTGCTAGATACTTTATTCTATCTCATTCCCTAGAATTCAGCTTAGAATTCGACTAATTATCAGATTATGGCTCATTTTACTAATTTTGGAATGCACCCTTTAATTCCCCCCATTGAAAGTACACTGTAAAATGCTATATTTGGGCCATATCTCAACCTCTAATAGGGCTCTTATTGCCCATAGATGACATTTTATTAGGCCCTATCCTCAAAATATGATATTGCACTAACATTTGAAACACATTACAGCAGGATCTAAAATATGAAAAAAAATCGGACCATGTCACTTTAAGCGTCTATACGGCTCGCTCAGCTAAACCATTACTGGCTGGGTGGTATGGAGCTGTACAGATATGCTTAATGGCATTTTTCTTACAGAACTCTTGAAACTCTGAACTTGTAAAACAACTTCCGTTGTCACCCACAAGTACCACTGGAGTTCCATGAACAAAGAATGTTCGTCTCAACTTCCTTATAGTAGCTTTGGAAGTGGATGTGTTCATGACATAAGCATGATCAATGTACTTCAAATGAGCATCTACAATCACTAGAATCATTTGTCCATCAATTGGGCCAGCATAGTCTATATGGATCTGATGCCAAGGTTTACCAGGCCATGCGGTGGAGACTTGGATTGGACTTGACACTGCTGACATGATTTCACTTTAAGCACGATATCAGCATTGATTCCTGGCCACCACACATAACTGTGTGTGAGTGATTTCATCCTAACGATTCCTGGATGGCACTCATGGAGTTGCTCCAGGACACAGTCTAGAGCTTGTGGCGGGATTATCACGTGCAAACCCCACATCAGGCAACCCTGTTCTGCACACAGTTCTTCCCTCCTGCGAAAGTACTGTAAATGTAGACATTTTCGCGATTTTTAAAAATCCGCAAAAATATGTACAGAGCGAAAATTTATACAGTATAGTCATACTACTAAAATGTTCCAAAATTCACGAATTTAAATACACGCGAAAATGCAGTTTTTAGTGAAATCGCGACCATTTATACGCGTGAAAATATCTACATTTACAGTATGGCGCCAGTTCCTCGGACACACTATAAGGCCAACCCTTCAAAACAAAGTTTTGTACGGAAGCCATGATCGGGTCTCAAGCTGTCCAAGAAGCAATTTGAGTACATGTCAAAACCTCAGAACACGTTAGAACCTCAAAAGCCAACACTGTTTCAGCAGGCACAGGCATGGTGAATGAAGGTGTGGTTAAAGGTAACCGGCTTAGTCCATCAGCATTGCCGTTCTCCTTGCTTGGCTTGTAACGTAAGCGATATTGGTAATTTGACATCGTCAGTGACCAACGCTTAAGCGGGCAGTGGATATAGGACTGATGAGTTTGTCCTCTTTCAGCGGGCCGAACAGCGGCTTATGGTCTGTTTCCACGGCGAATTCGCGACCATACACATACTTATGAAACTTGGTCACACCCAAGATTACGGTGAGCCCTTCATGCTCGATTTGTGCATAGTTCTTCTCAGTGGGAGCTAACGATCTGGATGCAAATGCGATCGGTCGGTCGGAACCATCCGGCATCCGATGAGAGAGTACCGCACCCAGGCTGTACGATGACGCATCACAGCCAAGAAGCAACGGTAGAGCCGGGTTGTAGGGAACTAACACTTGCGAAGATTGCAAAAGTTCCTTTGATTTAGCAAACGCTTGTTCCTGTTCTGGCCCCCACTTTCAGGGAACATCCTTCTGTAGGAGCTGATTCAGTGGCGGGAGTGTCGAGCTGAGGTTCCTTAGGAACTTGGGGTAGTAATTTACCATTCCCAGGAAACTGCAGAGTTCACTCACATTGGTAGGAGGTGGTGCGTTCTGAAGAGCTGCTTTTTTCGTGGTAGTCGGGTGAATTCCTGGGCATCCAGCTTGTGACATAGATAGACACAGGAATCTTGGAGAAACACGCACTTCTCACCTCTCAGACGTAGTCCTGCCTGCTGCAGCCGACCCAGTACCGTCGTCAACTTTTGGTGTGCCTCCTCCTTTGTGTGCCCCGACACCAAGATATCATCCAGATACACTGTTACCATGGGTATACCCTGAAGTACCTGCTCCAGAACTCTATGGAAAATACCCGGTCCGGAAGATACCCCAAAACACAAGCGTGTGTACTGGTACAAACCTTTGGTAGTGCTTATCGTTGTGAGTTCACAGGGGTCCTTACTGAGAACTACCTAAGTATATGCATGACTGAGGTCCAACTTGGAAAAACAAACACCCGCAGCTAACTTCATCAACAAGTCATCAACATTTGGAATTGGGTATTTGTCCACCTTTGCTGCTCTATTGACAGTCAGTTTGTAATCACCGCAAATGCGAATGTCACCATTTGGTTTCATTACCGGAACGATTGGAGCGGCCCAATCTGCAAATTCAACTTTTACTATGACCCTGTCATGCTCGAGGCGATCAAGTTCAGCCTGGACCTTTTCTCTGAAAGACCAAGACAGTGTTTGCGCCTTGAACTGACGTGGTTACACATCAGTGTCTATATACAGTTTCGCGTTGTAGCCCTTTAACTTACCAAGCTTGGGTTTGAATAGGTCAGGGAATAGCTTCTTGTAGTCCACATCTGAAAGAGAATGTACTGCGGACCAATCAAGATGCAACTTGTTGATCCAGTCTCTTCCGAGAAGACATGGACCTTGACCATTGACAACTAATGCGTCAAGTTGCAATGACTGACCTGCATGCTGCACATTCAATGTTACACGACCAAGTGGCAATAGACGTGCACCTGAAAACATCTAAAGTAGAGGTAAATTGGTTTTACTTAACACCAAACCAGGATTATACTTCTTGACATTGTCATACTGAACCTTGTTCAAGATTGTTACACCAGAGCCAGTATCACTCTCCATGTTTGTGGCAACACCATGTAAATCTACACATACAGTGTAAGGTTTGACCCTTTTACTAGGCTTGGCATTGGTATGAAACAAATTGTACTAATACTCGATAGCATCGTTAGTCAGCGGTGCTGCAGTAGCACCTTCGTCAGTCTCAACAAAGTTTGTTGATTGTCTACAAACTTTCCCAAAATGATTGTATCGGGAACACTTGTGACAAATTTTCCCCCACGCGGGACAGTCACGTGCTGGCTTTTTATGAGATGCGCCCCCGCAACCAGAACATGTGCCCATCTGGTCGGAAGGCTGCCAATTTTGTTGTTGCTGTTGATGCTGTTGCTGTCTGCGTGGCAGTGAAGACTGTCTCTTCTTGCCATGACCCCAGGAGTTGGGCTTTGACGTCACTTTGTGGACCTTTGACTCCACAGGAACGGTAGGCATAGACTGCGACATCACCTTGGTTTGTCTTCCTGTAGACTCCTGAGTGTGTGCGAATTTTAAGAGAGCCGCCAACGTCACGTCTGGCTCATCGAGTCCTTTCTCTCTCGCACTTTTGACCATCAACATTTCTGAATAATCTGAGATTTTATCTTACCGTCCTCATTATGGAACTGGCAGTACTTAGCGAGACTCTTCAGCCGAACATGGAACTGATCAATCATCTCGTCAGCTCCCTGAAAAGCCTGCCTAAACTCATAGATCTCATACTCTTTGATGCATTTAGGTGCAAAATAATCAGTCAAGTTTGGTAGTTGCCTCATCAAAAGTTGTGGTAGCATAAATACCAAGAGATGTAGCAACATCCATAGCATCATCACCCAAGAGCAACATCAATGATGCATTTGTTTTTTCCTCATTAGGGATGCCTTTGTACACAAGGAAGTGTGGGAATTTTCTAAGCCATCTCTCCCACCTCTTAGCTGCTGACTCCACTGGTTCCAACTGGAAAGGGTGCATGATGAAGTCCCCCATTGTGAGGCAAAATGTACAACAGGATGAATAAGTCTAGGCCACCTAAACAGCAAATGTTCCACAACGTAGATGTGATTGTTCAGGCTGTTAAGACACAGCTGGTGCAGATCCAAAGAGCCTAGATCCACTGGTGAAATGAGTGTGTGCTCATGCAGAAAGTGCCAACACAGAGACTGAGGCTGACTGACTGTACCACAACTGACCCAAACCACTGCCCTGAATTTTCCACCAAAGTTCATCAAAGATCACAATCAAAGTTCTCATAATGGAATGGACTCACAGCTTCCAAGAGATGCCAGGCAAGATTGTCCACAGGGTAAGGTCCTTCATCGCCAAATTATGTGGTGTATGTGGGAAGAAATTCAGTGATAAAAAGAGTAGAGATTGAGGCAAGTCTAACTTCTTCACAGGCTGGGCATAACTGACCTAGTTTGCCGCGCTTTTATAGCTATATCCGGTATGAGCGAGTCTAAGGTCTCACAATGCTATTTTCAATATGTACAACTATTATTTGGCTGTACATGATCGGCGGCCGTACATGATCGGTGACGTACATGATCGGTGACGTACATGATCGGTGACGTACATGATCGGTGACGTACATGATCGGTGACGTACATGATCGGTGACGTACATGATCGGTGACGTACATGATCGGTGACGTACATGATCGGTGACGTACATGATCGGTGACGTACATGATCGGGAATTATTGACTGCCCTACCCTTTCTGACCATGTCAAAACATAAATATATCTTACCAAGATGTACATATGATGTGTGTCTTGACATGTAATATGTCAGAAATGTCTAGATGCAACTATTAAGATATTTATTGACATTTCAATACTGATCATGTACGTCATGTGACGTACATGATTGGTGACGTACATGATCGGTGAATATTGACTGCTCTACCATTTCTGACCATGTTAAAACATAAATAAATCTTACCAAGATGTACATATGATGTGTGTCTTGACATGTAATATGTCAGAAATGTCTAGATGCAAGTATTAAGATAATTTTTATTGACATTTAAAATACCGATCATGTACGTCATGTGACGTACATGAACGGCCATTATTTATTGACTGCCTTAATGACCGTTTCTAACCATAGTTAAAACATAAATCAATCATAGTAAGGTGTACATATGATGTAGGTCTAAATATGTGTAATCATAGACATGTGAAGCAGTGGGAAATTTTACATGACATTCCAAGCCGATCTCGGTTACACATTGAGCCCCCCCCCTTGGCCCCTATAAAAATTTTGGAAGTTTTTTTTTCTAATCAACTACCCAAGGATACATTAAAGCCTATAGGTACGGTTAGGAGAGTTAAACATCGTAGTGCAGGGGGTATTGGGTGGATTTTGTAGTCTGCCGATCATGTACGGCCACCGATCATGTACGGCCACATTTTCAGTTGCACTGATTTGGTGAGAGTGAGCCTTATCCTCCTTGGTCTTTGGGTCAGTGTTAGTCCGTGCCACTGACGCTAGGTGGTCTGGCTACCGTCAGTTCCAGCCTGCAGCGGCCATATGCAATAGCCGGGAGTTCCCTGCTTTTCTGCTGGCTCAACTCGCTCCTTATGTAATAGAATAGAGATTGGCGGAAGTCACGTGATCAGACTGTTAGAGGAGGAATCTATTTATAGAATGTCACGTGACAAATGACGTCAGACCACAAAATGGCGCCAGGACCCTATAAACCGTAGGCAGGACGACATGGGAGTAACCTACGTTTAGCTCGATAAACTAGGTCAGTGTGGGAGGTTACGTGTACTGTTCGCGGTCGTGTTTTCATATTTGGTATGTCGCAAAATTATCGCTAACCGAATGTCCGCAATAACGATTGCAGACCAGGTTGCCTCATCGTGACTAGTTTATCGAGCTAAACGTAGGTTACTCCCATGTCGGCTTGCCTACGGTTTATGGGGGCCTGGCGCCATTTTGTGGTCTGACGTCATGTCACGTGATATTCTATAAATAGATTCCTCCTCTAACTGTCTGATCACGTGACTTCCGCCAATCTCTATTCTATTACATAAGGAGCGAGTTGAGCCAGCAGAAAAGCAGGGAACTCCCAGCTATTCAAGATGGCGCAGCCAGCATGGGACAGTCCCTAATAACGACCCGGGGACTTCTCGACAGTCTACATCGTGACAAGTTCTTTACTGTAGATGTTTTGTTAGTTAGAATTATACTTTAAGTTTAACAAGACAACACATACCGTATTCGACGTAATAAGCGCCATAGGGCGCTTATAAAATAATTTTCATGGTGTTTTAAGTACTTAAGAGTTTAATTGTCTCTAAAATCGAGAAATTTGAGCCTTTGTTGTAGTCTAAAAATGCCCCAAAAAGGGGAGGGGGCGCTTATTAGGGGGAGGGCGCTTATTACATCGAATACGGTAATGACATTTAATACGCTCACAAGTCACAGTCACAGGGAGGGAGTCACACTACAGTACTGGGGGTAGCGATGACAGCTTGAAAATAGGATCTTATCAGAATTGGACAAGAAATATCTCAAACGAAGGGCATTAAAAGTAGCTTTTCATTGCACTTTACAGCAAGTTAAAATTCCTACTTGAAGAGATTCTATGGCACTTTGAATATTAATATTGTGAAATAGTTTCTGTCATTTCACGGTTGGGATATTTTGCCAAAATATTGAGATAACACCGACACTTAACCATGCGCTTCACGCAGTGTAATTGGACACACTGTACGCAAACAGTCATATATTTTGATTGAGAAGGTCGATTTACAAACTAATTACATCCCCGTAAAGCTGAGGATTAGCAGATTAACATATATAAGGATCATTATATAGCTGGTACTATAAGTATAATAAGTCTCATGCTAAACTCAGATCTTCCAAAAACATTTTTTTCAAATTTACAAAAAGTGCATATATTCACTTAAAAAGAGCAGAAAAGCGCAGCTACATACATAAACCCCCCTTACTTTTTCTTGATGCAAAAACACAGTTAAATAAGGCCCTATATTGGGTTAGCTTATGGATTTAATAGTTTTCTCAAAAAATTGCCTCAAACTTACGAGTCTTTCCAAACTCATTTTTTCTTTAAATGTTGGCAGATTTTTCTCAAAATAGTCTCAAACTGTAGCTTTTTATGTTCTTAAATCAATGATAACCCTCTGTGATGTGTAAACATAGAGTAGTACCCTTCGTTTCACTGTTTTCTGCTAAAACATACCCTGATTTGACCAAATATAGATGCAGGGTGGACTGGCAGGATCCGAAATTCTTCCAAAAACCATAGCTGTTCACACATCTTAAATAATTATTTTTATAAAACTTTACCCACCATTAGATAGATTAGGTTTTCCTCTTTAAGTACATACCACCCTTTTGTGATTCTGACATACAGAGCCTTTCCTATGGCAAATTTACAAAGACCTGTTTAGCATAGTGGCAGATACAATACACAACACCCGTGCAGTGGACTGTCATCGCTACTGGGGGTGCAGATGGGTCCCCCCCTGAGGTCGGAAAGTCGCCGAAATTAAGGGGTCCAGGTCACAAAGTCGCTTTTTTGGACCCTTTATCCTATTGTCACTTTTGCCCAAAAGTCGCTAGGTCGCTTTTATTATTGCATTAGGTCGAAAGTCGCCTCCAAAACGGCCCAGGTCGCCAGGTCGCTTTTGACCCACCTGCAGTCACAGTACTCACAGTCACACTCACAGTCCTACTCCCGCAGTTTGCTCCAAGCTTCCTCAACTTGTCAAGCATTCGAAAACAAAGTCTATACTTTCTTAAAACATGCTTGTGGTATGAGATGACGTGTTTATGTCGCCTTGGAAGGAGGAAACTTAAATCATGTATGCTCCTTGGAGACGTTAATCCATCATCCTTGTGTCCACGCTGTACAAAACGTCACCAGTTTTGTGGCACCCAAAGCACCGCAACACAAAATATGATGACGTCACATACGCTCAGACGTTGACGACGACAGTTGACAGATCAGCGTGTCTTTTTTGGTCAACATCGTTTCTCTTTGAGCAATCGAGAACTGAGGCATTGCAACTGCAGGTACGATTAAGTAGGAAGACTAGGTAGAATCTCGACCTGTTCTAGATTTATTTTACGTTTAGATTGTTTTAGTATGCGCGTCTGCAAGGCCTAGTTTTTGGCGCGGGGGGGTACTTTTTTGACACGGGTGTGCGGCTGGCCCTTTAACAACCCTTACCCTTGGTGAGGCTAACCACTGCTCCATCCTGGACAGGTAACAAAAAGGAGTACATGGAACAGTACATGTGTCCTACTCAAAGAGCCCCATACTGGGCCATAGGTTAGGGATCTTTGTCCTACTCCTATCATGCAGGGAATGTGTGGCATCCTCCCGGGGGGGGGGGGGGGGGGCACTTGATTTTTTTTGACACAGGTGTGCGGCTGGACCTTCACCACCCCTTACCCTTGTTATGGCGATTTTTACCTCAAAATGTTACCCTTGTTATGGCATTTTCGGCCAAAAGCTCCTAGGTTTGGGGAAAAAAGTAATAAAAAAGACCATGTTTTATATAGTAAAATCTCCTCGAAAATTTTACTCTCGTGCAAATTCTTTTGCAAGAAAATGTGATGTTTTAGTGAAAAATGGGAAATTTTGGTAAAATCTCGGACATTTTCTTGAAAAGTAGACCCTCGTCATGGGGATTTTCATGAAACTGGACCCTTGTTATGGCAAATTTTCTTGAAAAGTGGACCCTTGCCATGGGGAATTTTGTAGAAAAAGTACCCTTGCCAGCCGCACACATGTGTATACAAAATATACTAAGTGACCCCCCGGGGGCATCCTGCTTTGCTGGATGTCTTAATACTTTGTATTATTATAAGTGATAACAACTCTGATCTTGTTTGATCGACCCTCCGGTGTATTGCATAACACGCACGATGTACAGACAATTCCCAGACGCTTAGTACACTTGATTCACACAAGGTGGCGCTACCATAGCGGCAGCGTTTCCCCGCGCTCTGGCTGTAGCAGGGCTGCGTCATACGACATCTCCCTTTTTAAGGAGTATTATGTTAAGACATACTTAGAAGTGTTCTTGAAGTGTTCATGACATACCGTAAAACCTCGGCTATAAGCCGAAATTAATTTGGCGTTTTTAATTGTTATAAGCCGAATTTTAAGCCCCAAACTCCCATTCGGCTTATAGGTGAGGTTTTAATAATGTAGGAACATAGTGAAAACAAATTTCAAACACTTTTGTTATAAGCCGAATCTTTACTCCCAAAGTCACATTCGGCTTATAACCAGGTCAGCTTATAGCCAAGGTTTTACGGTAATAGTTACCATGAAGTTACTCTCAAGTAAAGATATATATGTATATGTATGTCTCTGGAAATAAGTCAGTTTCATGTTACTCAATGTTCAATGTAATAGTCAATGTTAAAATGCACTAGTCAATGTTCAAACATAATAGACAATGTTCTTTTGTCACTTTAGAATATTTCTGACTTATTAATGTATCTGAAAGGGAATAGTTATTAAACTTCTTCAATCAGTCTCTTGGCCGCGACTCTAAGTCTCGACGACTTCCTTGGTCCCGGATCGGGCACACGGGGTGTGGCACCTCGATCAGGAGTCGGTGGAGTCGGTGGAGGGACCACTGGAGGTATATCAGTGACCTCCACTGCAGGGTTCTCCGCACATAGGGATTACACAGGCGGGCCGCCTGTATGCTTTTTACAGCCGCCTGTATGAAATACCTTCAGAATCGCCGCCTGTGTGTTCTCAGCTATCCATAGGTTTTTGAATTTCCCCAATACTCCAATTAGAACAGAAGTTGTACCTGTTTTAACAATTTCTTTTAAAAAAATCTACCAAAATGCTTTGAAAAATACCAATTTACATTCATTATTTTTCAAACTTTGCTT
Organism: Harmothoe impar; assembly: GCA_947462335.1. NCBI lineage: Eukaryota > Metazoa > Annelida > Polychaeta > Phyllodocida > Polynoidae > Harmothoe > Harmothoe impar. The sequence goes on from OX381721.1 coordinate 49,712,598, forward strand.
GGAGGAGTCACACCAAACCCCCTTATAGGCCGCGATGATTGACATAATCAAAATTTAAGTGAAATGTACGGTGTGCTTTTTCATCCTGCGGAGAACCCTGCACTGGAGGCATATGATCACTAGGCGGTGTGACCACTCTGGTTAGTATGGTGGTCGGATCAATGTTGTAGGTCGGGTAGCCATGCTCGGTCTCCTGGTGACAGTGACTGCTTCTGTGACTCGGTGGCGTTGGTTGTAGTTCACTGCCATCTGCTTCCGGTATTCCTTCTCCTTCCTTCGAACCAGGGCTGCATCTGGGATGCGCGGTTTTAGTTCATCCAGGTGACACGGCACCAGTGATTTTAGTCTGCGACCAATGTTCAGCTGAGCCGGGGAGAATCCTGACAGAAGAGGGGTGTTGCGATAAGAAATAAGGGCAAGGTATTCATCGTCAGCCTTATTGAGGATCGCTTTGATGGTTTGCACCGCTCTCTCTACTTCTCCGTTACTTTGTGCGTATCTTGGAGATGACGTGATGTGTTCAAATCCGTATTCTGCTGCAAAGTTTTTGAACTCCGCTGATCAATGCGAATTGAGGACCGTTGTCGCTGAACAGTATGTCGGATATACCGTGATGGAAGAATGCTCCTTTCATCTTCTTTACTGTCTCAGTGGTATCAACGTTCTTGCCAACTTGGCACACTTCCACGTCTCTAGAATAGTAGTCTATGATGAGGAGGTACATGGACCCCTTATGGTGGAAAAAGTCTGCAGCTACTCTAGACCACGGTCGTTCTGGGAACTTGGTTCCTTTCATCGGTTCGACACGTTCACGTCTGTACTTTTCACAAATGTTACAATTTTTCACTGTCTTTTTGATGTCTTTGGACATTCCTGGCCACCACACTGATGCATTGGCATTCTCACGGGTCTTAGTGATGCCCTGATGCCCATCATGTAGATTCTTCGACTATGGTTGTATATTCCTAACCTCTATGCCTGTGAAATGCTATCAGAAACTGCAAATTTATTGCAATATTGCACTCAGGGTCTGTTTTAAGGTAACTGACCCCCAGGATTGCCCGGTAAAATTACTATACAAGAAGGCTAAAATGCTTCCCCTAGACCTGAGAAGAATCTATTTTCAGCTATCCACATGCCATCGTATGGTCTATGCTAGCAAAGTTAATATTTTAAACCCCACTGGCACTAGAGGTACTGGGGCGCCCCAAATTAGGCTACCCAGGCATAGACTTACAGCCTATCTTCGCAGCCCTAGCTATCAGGCAGGGTCCCATTGGAACGCACTCTCTCCCCACCTTCGTTGGCTGGTTGACAAAGACACATTTAGGATAAGTATAAAGAGGAGACTGGGGAAACTCTTCATTAGAGACTGGAGGCATGATAACCCCTACCTCCTGTTTGAAGGGATAGGTATATTGAATGAATTTAATGACCTCCCCCCTCCACCTCCTCCCCCGCGCTGAACCGGACACTAGAACATGCTTCTGACCTTCATACACCCTATACATGTGTCATGTGAGGCCACCCATAAAAAAAAATCTGTTTCCGGTCCAGCGGGTGGGTTAAAAAAAACTCACCCGGGCGGCCGGGAAATCTTTTTTTTTTAAATTTCTTTTTTTTTCTCCTTCCTGCAACAGGCCATACTGATCAGTGTTTGAAACAGTGTTGAAATGCATCTCTTTTTCTAAACACTGACAATGACATACATCATTCTACATTTGGAGCCCCTGTACTTTATCTTTTTATGGTCATAATTACCGTTGTAAAAGGGAACATTCACAAACGTCAATAGATATAGCGTGGTGATTGGGGGGGGGGGGGGGCTAAGTAATGTGAACACTGCCTAAGGCTAAGTAATGTGAACGTCTTTGACCGGGTGTTTATTTAGGGAAGGTGAAGATATAAATTGAGATATAACCACCACCAGTTTCTTCATCTTATATCAAAGAAATTTCTTTTTAAATCTTTTTTTAATGGTGGCCGGTCAAAGACGTACATATTGGCCCGATCTGGTGAGACACAGTTTTGAGTGGTCCACATCTCCCCCCGCCCCCCCCCGCCGAATCGACTAACCCTGAGACCCCGCCTCCTCCCCTGTTGTTACAAATGACCACTGCCTAAAACGAATGTCTCTAGTTACCTCATTATAATTTTGATTGACTGTACAGTTGTATTTAGATTTCCGTCTTTTTTCCACAGGGGGGGGGGTCCAAAAAGGGGTCCAAAGGGTCAAATCATGTCAGCTTATGGTACACAGAATAAATTGCGAGTGGCTACAAACCACCCCCAGTGATCACTGTAAAGTATGGTTTCTGGGGTGTACATTATCTGGGCTGAGATAAGAGCCCGCCTGGCAGTCAGATATAGGAAAAGTGCCCTACTTCTGAGGTCATACAGTCTGAACTTGTCATGGGAGGGACTGTATGGTAGCAAGACTATGACTATGACTGTATTCTGACAAAGTGACTTGATAATACATTTCCTTACAATAGAAGCTCATTATTGCACAAGCCATGAAATATTAAGGATGATGCTGCATGATAGGCCCGGATGATAGGGCTCTATTTCCACTTTTTGTCAAAAAAATTATAATTGGCTACTTGCTGGACCCTGTCTAAAAAAAAATCTTTTAATTGCCGGCCGGGTGGCCTTGAAAACAAATCTCACCCGGCCGGTCGACCGGAAACAGAATTTTTTTTATTTATGGCCTGATGCAAGTGGCCTGCCATGTGATGCACATGCAGGTCGGTATACTCCCTCTCAAAGGCTCTTATGTAAGTGTCACATGCTGCCACACGTGACACAACCCCCTCAGGCCGTCACGGGCGCCCCAGAGCCGTCACAGGCCGCTGCACAAGCCCCAGGACCGTCACAGGCCGCTGCACAAGCCCCAGAGCCGTCACAGGCCGCTGCACAAGCCTCAGGACCGTCACAGGCCGCTGCACAAGCCTCAGGTCCGTCACAGGCCGCTGCACACGGTCACATAGGGGCATAGTGTACCTTGGCCAACCACTGTCAACTGACACTAACACTCAAGATGCCATGCTGGTAGCCTGGCCCCCTTAAATAGGGTCAGGTCCCAGCACTGGGCATCTCCATCCTCACTCTACACATGGACACCACTGAGCAAGGACCTCTCCACTGACTGAGAACAAGGCTATAGGCTATGCCCTACTAGGCCCAACTATCAGACATGGTGTAGGACCCCCTTGGCTCTAGTCCATTACTAACCTCAGGGTTCTTAGGTATATTTACCAAGACCTATACTATTGTGTGGATAAGTGTAACTGAGTGGAACCTACTTGTACTTACTGTACTGTTGCTGTCAACTTGTAATAAATACCAACTATACTACAAGACCTCAAGACTTACTCATACTCCATATCATAACAAGGAGTCTCCCAACTAAAGGGGATTCCTTGTATGACAAAGTGGTGGAGAAGTCCTAACAAGATCCCACAAGCTGGCAGCACAGACTACCAAGACTCACCTCCGCAGCAAAGGACCAGCTACCCCTGGATCTCTACCCAGCAGGAGGAGGAGACCCAGCTCCAAGGAGTCATCCAGGAGCTCAACTCCAACACCCTCAGCTTCACCACACCACACCACTCAAGAGAGTGACTTCCAAGGCAAGCTTCACCTGGACACCCTAGCTGCCCTGGACAGTATCCAGGACACACAGAGTGACTTGTTCTCAAACGGTCAGCATACCCCAGGATCAGGTATGAGTGACGATGAGACAGTACCCCCAGGCCAGGCAGCCAAAGAGGAGGCTGAGGCACTTCTACTCATAGCCCAGAATGTAGAAACTCATGTGGATAAGACACTTAGGCCTGAACTAACAGCCCTACACACCACACATGAGGAAAGCACCAGCCGAGCCTTAAGGAAGGCCAAAGAGGAACAAGAGAAGGAATTAATATTACTCAGACAAGCCAACCAGGCACTGAAGAACTCTATGGAGACCCAAAAAGCTGAAGCCGCTCAAGCACTACTTGATATGCAAGCTCATCTACAAGTGACAATGAAAAACCAGCTAGCTGAGGCCCTAGCCTCACTCAAGTCAGGTGCACCCAGTACCCAAGGAGTGAACCTGACTAACACTGACACCTCCTCAGCACTCCTAGATGCCTTGAAAGAGGAAAGAGTTGCAAGGGAGGCATCTTTCAGTGGGTTAAGGGACCAGCTAAAACGGGACAAAGAGGAAAAATACTGTGATATTCTACAGCCAGAAAAATTTTCACAGTCCTCTCTCACACAATCCGCCAGGAGGCACTGCACAGACTATGAACAATACTTTGATTCCAGATATGGGTACCATCCCAGTAACAGAATCAAGTATTTCTCAAACTACCTAGATGGTAAGGCAAAAATTTGGTACAAAGCCTATAGGACAGCCCATCCAACAGCAGACTATGAAGAAATGAAGGCAGCTTTCCTGAAATACTTCAAGAAGGAGGACGACAGATTTGATGCTAAGGCATTGAGGAAGCAAAATCCAAAAGAATCTGTATCAGACTATGCCATGGCCTTACAAAAGATGGCCACAGCTCACAACAAGTCTGAGGAGAGAACAAGGGAAGCCCTGCTACATGGTCTAAGGGACGACATCAGTGCAGTAGTCATCCACAGGGAAGCAACTACATGGGATAAAATACTTGAAGTTGCAGAGGAGTATGAGAACCAACAAACAGTCTCCACTGGTAACATTAAAGATGAGATAAAAGCAGAATTAGGCTCAGAACTACAGGAAACAATAGAATCCATGCAGGCACAACTGAAGTCTGTGACACATGTAAACTCTATGCTTGTAAAGCAAACAAAATCACAGAAAAATGGAAATCCCTCAAAGAAAGCCAAATCAGACCCAAAGACAGTTCAAATGGATCACTCGTCAGAGGATGAGGACCAAAGCCTGAACTTCATGTCAAATGAACATGTGAGGAGGCAAGAACAAAGGGCACTGAAGGATCAAGGTAAACCTAACAACAGCCAACAAAGGAACTCTGGAAATAACAGAGGAGGCTACCGAGGCAGAAACTTTGACCCAAACTTCAAAAATAGCAACAGAGGAGGACGAGGCAGAGGAGGATACAGCCAAAATAACAGCCGAGATCACCAAAGCAACAGTCAGGACACCAGCCGTAGAGATAACAGCAGAAGTCGTGACAACAGCAGACACCGTGATAGTAGCAGAAATCGCGACTACAATCGCTGTGATAACAGCAGACACCGTGATTACCACCGTCGTGACCAAAGCAGAGATCGTGACTACAACAGAGGTCGGGATCAAAACCGTCGTGACTACAGCAATAGTCGTGACAGACAGCATGACTACAACCGCAGTCGTGACAACAGCAGAGGTCGAGACAGCTACAATGGCTACAGATCCAACACACAAGGCTACAACCCCCAACAGCAGCCCCAACAGCCACCTCAAGCTATCCAGCCTGACGTGCTTCAACAGATCAAGCAGCTACTAGGATCTTCAAACTCGGGAAACTAGAGACCCACAGCGCCGCTGGGCCAGTGCGTTGTGAGCCTCTCCAACCCCCCATCAAGATCCAAGATCAACAACCCCTAGGACAACCAAAGACAATTGCTAGTATAGCAGAGACAATCCCCCAGTTACATACTGGGAAATCAAGCCGACCATCAGTGATTCATATCACACCTCAACAAGATGCATCGCAAAAGGAAATGGGTGAGAGTACCAAAATTTATGTTGAACTTCTTAAAAATGGCTGTTTAAATGCAAGATTCTATGAACACACTGAAATACCTTGTTTAGTTGACACCGTTGCCACTATCACCTGTGTCAGGGATACTTTTCTTAGGGAAATCCAGAAATCTCGAAATGTAGAAATCAAAAAGAGAAAGTTCAACGTACACTTAGCAGACGGATCCATATGCCATGTAAGACAAGCAGCAGTATTGAAATTCAAAATTCATGGTACCAGATTCGAATTCCCATTCTCAATTATTCCAAATCTCACAAAGCCAGTTGTCCTAGGCACAGATTTCTTAAAAGCAACACGATCACAGATCGAATTCAATGTAGACCCAGAGCTACAAGTCAAGCCAGTCCGAGCTGTTAGGGAGGCTACAATCCTTCCTTTCACAGAACTAGCAGTTCTAGGACAAGTCACATCCCTCAAATGTTTAGAAGGATGTGTAGGCACATTAGACAATTTGCAGAGGAACAACAGAGTTCCATACCTAGTTCAAAAGGGAGTAGTAACACCCTCAGAAATGAACAGGCACCCAATCATACTGCTCAATACAAGCCACCGACCATACAAGGTGAGGAAGGGTGATATAATAGCCCTATTCACAGAGGTAGATCCCTCTGAGTTACATCAACCAGATACTGACATCCCTACTGAGGAACCCACACTACAAGTGCTAGACACTGAAGAGAATTGTAGTGACACAGAGTCAGACTGTGCCTCAGTATATGCAGATCCAGATACAAACCGTGGAGATGACACTGATGATGAATTGGCCACAATTCACAGTGAGGCTCATGACATTATGCCAGACATAATGGAAAATGTGCCACCCAAATGTGTACTAACAGATATTGGACAAGAGAGACTCCAAAAGTTACTCCACAAGTATCAAGATGTATTTGTAGGTAAAGACAATGACATAGGTACAACCCACCTATACACACATTCAATTCACATCAAACCAGATACAGTACCATGTCACTACCTACCATACAGGCAGACGCCTGAGAAGCAAGCTAAGATGGGAGAAGTCTGTGAAGACCTAGTCAGACAGGGCATCCTCAGAGAATGTGCAGAGGGACCCTGGGCATCCAGATCATTTTTAGTACAGAAAGCATCTGGAGGCCAACGTCTAGTCACAGACCTACGCCACGTCAATGCTAATATGATAAACCAAGCTTTATCAACGCCACGTGCAGACGACACACTAGACATGATAGGGTCACTCAAACCTACTGTTTTCAGTAAACTAGATGCGCAACAAGGGTTTTTCCAAATTCCCATAAGAAGGGAGGATCAACACAAAACTGCTTTCATAGCAAATGACAAGAAATATGTCTACCAAAAGATGCCGATGGGTTTGGCTACCGCGCCGGCAGGATTTTGCCATCTAGTAACTCTAATTCTCAACAAACTGAAATACAAATGTGCCCTACCATACTTAGACGACATTCTAGTCCTATCACCAGATGTAGAACGACATTTTTCAGACCTTGAAGATGTCTTCAAAAGCCTGAGAATTGGGAAACTCAAGCTAAAGAAATCAAAATGTGAATACTTCACAGATAGGATAGATTTTCTAGGAATGCGTGTCACACCAGATGGTTTACAACCATCCCCAGAAAAGGTGGAAAGTGTCAAAACCTTTCCCACCCCAAAATCTGTGAAACAAGTCAGATCATTCACAGGACTATGCCAATACTTCAAAAAGTTCATCAAAGACTATGCCAATATTGCTAGGCCACTGTACGACCTACAAACAAACCTAAAGGTTTTCAAATGGAATGAGGATGCAGACAATGCTTTCAAAACATTGAAACATGCACTCTGTACCCATGCACTATTGAGATACCCAGACTATGACAAAGAATTCAGTCTAGCAACAGATGCTTCAAATGTGAGCCTAGGAGCTGTTCTATCACAACGCAGTAGTGAAGGAGTATTGAGACCAGTAGCCTTCGCAGGTAGAACACTATCAAAGCATGAAAGAAACTACAACACAACAGAAAGAGAGCTACTAGGTGTAGTATATGGGATACTACATTTTAGGCACTACTTAGAAAGCAGGCACTTTCAGTTGTACACAGATCATGCAGCTCTAATACCACTCCTCACAAACACAGGTTTGACCCACAGGTGGGCCAGATGGGCACTGGATATCCAACAATTTGCATTCACAATACAACATGTAAAAGGAGATGACAACATTCCTCCAGATGTGATGTCAAGAAGAGAATATCCAGATGCACCACCAATGACCAACCCCCCACCACCTCCAAGAAGGAAAAGGGCAGCCACCAGAACCAACTTCTCTAAAATCCAAACCAAAATACCATTCAACAGAGATGACCCACCAAAATCAATTGACAGACCAAAACCAGTGATCAGAGGTATCTTAAAAGAGACCACCCATTATGTGTTCTGTCATTGTGAAAGGGAATCCTGTGAAGAGTATCCAGAAAACTGTTTCACCCCGGTTGAGACCAACAGGATTGCACAGATGGTGAAAGCCACACCCCGTGAACCACCACACAGTGCATCAGAAAATCAGTTGGAAGAAAAACTGCATAAAATTGCTTCAATCACAAAGGTAGTCAGATTTGCAGAAGAACAGCTGGAGATGGAGGAAGAACAGGACAGAGACATTTGTGTTGTCACCACACGTTCAAAAGCAAAACGGTCGGTTGCAGAGGATACAAGGTCTAATGACCACCCTCAGCAATTAGGCCTAAAAGCCAAAAAGAACAAAGTGTCAACCAAATCCTCTTTCCCTACTAAATCCCCCATTTCAACACCCAGCACACCCACAGCCAATTTGCAGAAGCACTCAGACAGAGCAGGTACTGCACAGAAGGCTCACAAAAGCAAATCTGACCCCCATCCCAAAAGAACAAAGGCCGCCTCCACCAGCACAAACAGAGGAGCAGCCAGTTCAGAGGAGCAGACAACCAACACAGACATAGCAGTTGAACAACCAAAGAAACAGACAAAGACCAGACCTGCACCAAAATCTCCTGAAACAATCCAGGCAGAGAAAGATAAAGAAAGGCTGGCACAGCATATAATGGAATTAGACCAGATGTTAGACAAAATCCCAGACAGTTCAATCAACTCCACACTGTTGAAAGAAGAACAAAGGAAGGACACTGGACTAATACCCATTATAGACTACCTAGAGAAAGGTGACCTACCTGTAAAAAGCACTGAAGCAACAAGGATTAGGAATAATGCTCAGCACTACCTACTCCTAGACAACATTCTAGTACACATATCCCCTACATCATGGAGAAAAACAGACACAGTACCACTACAAGTTGTAGTCCCAAAAACTTGGGTTGAAAACATACTGCAACACTTCCATGACTCACCAATGGCAGGTCATGTAGGTACTTCAAAAATGATGTCTTCTCTCATACCTAGGGTATATTGGAAATCTATGCTGGCTGATGTCAATCAGTATGTGTCAACATGTGACACTTGCCTAAAAGCAAAAAGGGCAGTGCACACCCACAAAACACCAATGACTGTAAGGGACTATATGCCAACCCCCATGAAGCACCTAAACTTAGATGCTGTGGGACCACTCCCAGAAACAGCCAGGAAAAACAAACACATACAAGTTTGCATAGACTATTCAACTAGATATGTCATAGCATATGCCACAAAGGATCTCACAGCAGAAACCACACAACATGAGTTCTACAAGAACGTCATATGTCAGCAAGGTGTACCAACTTCAGTTCAAACTGACAATGGCACCTGCTACACAGGCAGCAATTTTAAGAAACTGATGAACACCCAGAAGATAAGACACGACCTGTCAAGTCCATACAGACCACAATCTAATGGATTAGTGGAAAGATTCAATGCCAGTATAGGAACAGCATTAAGGACTTTCTGTTCTCAGAATCAGAAAACATGGGACCTGTATATAGAATCAATTACATTTGCATTGAACAACACAGAGTCCCAGACAACAGGTTACACACCATTCTTCCTACTTCATGGCAGAAACCCTCAAACCATTGTAGAAACTGCCCTAAACATAGAGGAAGAAATCAAAACAGTAGCTGAGCATGTATCTGGAATGATACTGTCTCAAGATGAGTCTAGAAGAAAGGCAATAGACAGAGTCAAAAAGCTACAACAAGGAAGGAAGTCAAGATATGACAAAAAGCTTACACCACAAGCTATACTTCCACTAGATATTGTATATATCAACATTCCCAGAATCCTGTTGACCACAGATTCAAAGAAGCTTCAACCCCTATTCATGGGACCATATGTTGTTGCAGAAAGACCAACCCCAACCAGCGCAAGGTTGAAGAACCTATCAAATAACCTACTAGTCCCCAGACCAGTACATATTGATAGGCTCAAAAAAGTCACAACACTGAGGAAAAATGAGTTTGCACACAGACTCATTCCCCACACCTCAAAGTTTATCCACAGGATAACAAGGGATAAATCCCAAATCACACTCACCAAAGAGTCAGTTGGTCTAAACCAAATAGTACCCAGACCAGCCCACCACAAGGTGAAAAGAAACTCCAGGCAAGGGAGAATATCTAAGTAAATTACTTTTATATAATTGACATGATCATATGGATTATCTATACCCACAGACTATGAATAATAGTCATATAAGTATATACACTCTATATGAAGGAAATAAATTTTCCAACAACTGTCCAAATCATGAATGATAAGTAGGAATTTCATATCAGCATAGGATATGAACCCACACAAAGGACAGAAAAGACAATATACACTATATAGGTTACAAAAAACAATGTGCACACAAAGTAGAATCAAAGGACAGATTACTACAGGGTTGAAGTCTGAAACCCAAAAGGCTACACACAAAAGCCAAAAGAGACTACCTAAAGGGATTAGCAACCCAAGCTTGAAGAAACCACAATTATCATATTTTGCATCAAAGGCTAGCATCCTTGAAAGAATGCACAATGGAAATGTTTGAACCTAAATCCTGTAAAGTACATGAAACAGAGCGTGCTATGCCAAGAGACTACTGTCTAGACACACCCTTACCCTTCAAAGGACCCACACACACTTGCCAGGGAAATCAAACCCCCACAGATGCAGGTAGTCCACACTAATTACCCCAGACATAATTACCCCAGTCAGACAAGCTGACACTGATGGCCCATAGCTAGGCCACCAGGGAAACAAAGCCAGGCCCTCAATGGATGAGGGTAGGGTGGGCTACATAAGAGGCCCTGACTCCATAGCCAACTCACCAGTTCTACTCCTGCAGCAGTCAGGTACACACCAGCTGGTCCTAGCCATACCAGTTCTCCTATAGCAGGAGGGACTCTGTCAGAAAGCAGACCACACCCACTCTACAATATCATACCCAGTTACTACAATCTTGGGAAAGGACTCTAGCACAGATTGGACATTAAGCCAACACTAGCTTGATCATGGAAAAAGGTACAGTTCAAACACTACATTGATTATTATATTACTATTGGGACCAACCAGGATTTCTGCACTCATAACTACCGTAAATTCCCGCGTACTACCCGCGGGTTGTACGCGAACCAAACACAGCTTTCATTTGATACCAAACATGCCTATATAGGGTGCGGGTTGTACGAGGGTTTTTATTATTATAGAACAGTACTAAAATATGAATTTTCAGATCCAAAAACGGGTTATAGGATTCTCCTAAGTTAAGGGTGCGGGTTATACGCGAGATGCGGGTTATACGCGGGAATTTACGGTATGTACACAGAGGCAGTGCCAAGTGGATACTTCACATAAGCAAAAAGGATAGCTCACAAAATCAGCAAATCAATTTAAAACCTAAGTATATTGCAAAAACACTAGTAGAAGTCTTACTAAGACATAGAATATATTTTATATTTCAGGCATGCTAAAGCCAATCCTACTACTAGTGATGATGGTCACTTCTCAAGCCATCACATATGTGCCCACCGTTAGACAGAACGTTGGAGCCATATATGAGCCATTACCTGAACCATTGGTCAATGGGCACGATACCACAACCATGATATTGGCAATACCATACCATATACCTGCTCCACCAGAGACCGAAACCAAAATACTGGACCAGGTTATGGCACTGACATTTCCTACCCTGCATGACGACAGTTCTACTAGTCAGATATTACAGCAAGCAAGGGAACTAGATCTGTTAATAGACATAACAGACAAGGAAATTAACTCTACCTTAGCATCCATCCATTTGTTCCTATCAAATCCAATTAATAGTCAAGGAAGGTACAGAAGAGCACCACTTGGGTTCCTAGCCCCACTCTTCAGAGGAGCAATAGGTCTTGCCACACTAGATGACGTCAAAGAGGTCATGGACCAGATAAAGAACATAGACGGCATTCTAGAAGCTTTTTCCAAGCAAGACAAAGAAGCAGCTATATTAATTGATAAGGTCACACAACGCCAAGACAAATTTGTCAAGGCATATGTTAAGGATGAAAGTATGCTAGACCAAACCATGAACACTCTAGGCCAAAATATGAATATATGGGCTCAAAATATGACCACATCTCTGAACACTTATGCAAATCACGAGCACACACAAAGAAGGAAGATCCAAATTTTAACTGATGCACTCACCATTATTGTAGCAAGAATGAACTATCTGCAAGCATTGCAGCGCACCACATCAGCACTCAGGATGCTATCAGCAGGCATTATGACTGCTGACATAGTACCACCAGCTGAACTAACGGAGCATCTGAATGATCTGGACATGACACTCAGAATACACTCACCAGGATCAAAGGCCGCCATAACTGACCTTGACTACTATTATTCCCAAAGAATGATATCCTACACCCATTCGGAACGGCACATATACATCCACCTGGATATCATTGTAGCATCCACCGTCTCCACCTTCAGAGTATTTCAACTGGTAACTACACCAGTACCAATCAACACCAAGGAGACACCTACAAAGGGAGTAACCCAATTAATTACTGATGTCAAATTCTTGGCTATCTCTGAAGATGGTTCACTATTTATTGAACTAACAAATGCAGATATGCTAACCTGTCCAGGAACTAAGATCAAAATTTGTACCAAAACAAGCCCGAGAATCCATAGACATGTACCTGCATGCACAGTAGCAATTTATTTGAACCAAGCTCAGCAAGTCAAGGAAATGTGCCAATTTACTATCTCACCCTTGAAGAGACCTATCTCACACGCTGTAGCCATTTCACAAGATGAATATCTTGTGACCACAAATTCTCCCACCTACACAGTTACGTGTCACGGGAAACCAGCTACTACTCACAAAGCACCATCACACTCAATCATAGGTGTACCATGCCTATGTACAGTGAATATAGATCACTATTCACTACCAAATTCTAGGTTGCCATGCAACACTACAATTTCATTTCACTATGCTTTGGAGACCATAAACCTACCTTTTCTCGCGGCTCTAAATGAAATCAAAGAAATTGGACCAGACTCCAAGGCAAATCTGCCACCTTTTCCAAAGGTCAACCTATCCAGGACACTGGATATGTTAAGGAAATCAAGTAATATTGATGAATCAACATTACTAGACCTAAACCCATTCGCAAAAACCCTGCTAGATGATGCCTCCAGCCTGGCTTAGCCACTGGAAAATAGACTAATAGAGTCCTATCTATACAAATTTGCACGGCATCCAGCAGCATCTATCATACCAATGATACTTTCGGTTATAGCTACAATTTTGGCCACATACACCCTATTCAAAATGCACAGAGGATCCACACTACTAGCTTATATGCCAACCGCAAAAGCATATAGATTTGTCACAGAGAAGCCTATGGAGAAAGTTTTCGAAACTCTATACAAGAAGGACACCACCACGGCACCAATAGAACAGGGCCCCACCCCTATTCTAACTATCCATGAGACCCATACACTTATCATAGCCATACTATTCACACTCACCATTTACTCAGCCTACAGGCTGACCAAATATCTGAAGAGTATGGCAACCAAGCACTGTGGAAAGGGAAAAGTCACCAAGAGGACAAATCCCACAGTAGTACTAAAAGTCTACAAAGGAGACACCAACTTCTCCTTCCCCTTGCGTCCAGTGCCACATGAGTTTGATACAATTATAAAAGCTTCAGCCCCAACATACAGAGATATGATTATAAAAATGTACCCTCTCCCAAGACTAGTATTTGAATGGAATGGACCAGTAGTAATTACTACTAAGAAAGGAGAGACCGCATATTTACTGCCAGAAACTATCAATCTACCATGGCGTGCCAGGTTCAGCATAATACCAGCGCTCAGGGAACCTAACCTAGATTTTGCCATGTTACTACAAAATGACATTTCACCCCAGCCCGTTACCATGGATACCCATGAGTCAAAGCTGGAAAACATCATAATTGACGACCAAAGAGAGAGCACCAATACATTCAAAAATGTACTCACCATACTCACCCAACCACCTACAGCTGTAACTAGTGAGAAAGTACATGGGGAAGAATAAACACAATTATACAGGATTGAGATTGACCAAAACTTTTGTGAAAAGTTGGTTGGCCCTGAAAAGGACCGTTTATTTTGACATTTATAGATGCCACCCACTAGTTGTTATAGTCCCCCCATCCCAAGGCCTCCCAGGACTCGGCCAACTCGGTAGCGGCAGGAGATCCAATCCACGTATCTTCACTGAAGAGCCACTCGTTCTCCTCCCTCCACTGGACAAAACGTGCCTCCAGAGTAGACAGGGCATGCTCAGCGCTGTCTGCAGCATCACCCGTCACTGTGTAAGCACATAGGCCGACAGCCAATAGGAAGTCCCAGATGACCCCATCATTTCTGGTGAAAAGCAGCCGCGGGTCATATCCATCCAAATCACGTAGGGCCTGAGTTAACAGCTCCAGAGATGCCGCCCTGCGCAGGGAAATCCCGCCAGCACCAAGGAAGTACCAGCCGTGATGACGGCACACCAAAACATCACCAAAACTGGCAATGTCGCGCCGGACTTTATGCAACCACCGCGTCCTTACTGAGTCATACCGACTCAAAATACTCCTAAAAGGAGTACCAGGAGTCAGCCCCTCCAAGGTGTTTTGATCACCTAACCACAGGTCTAAGGCCTGCATGTCACCCTGCAGCCAGGCCTCAGGGAGATATGCAAGTACCTCAGGTACAGCCTCCAACTCGTCCTCCAAAATTGCCATATGCGCCATACTGTGTTATCTCAAGGGTACTCAAGGAATAAGTGATCCTACTGTGGTCTACACAGCCTTTATAACCCCTCCCCACCCCCAAATGACACTGTTCACCCTCCGAAGTGATCCCCTCACTTCAGGTGACAAGTCCATGAGAAGGCACATGATCTGCTCACCAAAAGGTGTCAACCACCGGTGTCACCGCGGCACACGACGCATCTTGCGCCGCATGACACGATAGCCCCAAGGTGCCACTCAAAAATCTGCTCAAGGTGCAAAATTTTCAAACTCTCACAATCCCAAGGTCAAAGCAAGGTCTCAGTGTGTGTCAGTAGTATCAGGGAATCAATTTTAAGGTATCCCAAAATGAAACAGCCAATTTTGAAAAATTGAAGTTTTACAAAAACAATAACCATGTCAAACTTGCCTAAACATGCATATATATGTGTGAAATTGTATTATTACAATCTAAATTGCTAACCAAACATGTTTGTACATAACACTGTATTTACACTGTATACCTTTGTATTATGTAAGACTATTTACAGAAAAACATGAAGCAAAAAGGGAGATAGTCCGCTGACTAACCCTAGGATACTACACAAAAGACTTAAAATCTCACAGCAGCGGCCCACTGCAAAGACATTTCTGATCAAAGTGTAGATCCACAAGTTGCAAAATTGCCAACACCAAGAATTTTGTAAGATTCAACTATGATTGCAGAAACAAGATACCAAGTCATTTTTATGACATTATGAACACTTACCCTCCACCGGATAAGGACAAAATATCTGCATAAAAAGGACTGTATTTGTACATACAAACTTACAAATTAAGTAATGCAAAATGTCAGATGACACAATTATGAACACTTATCCGCCACCGGACAAGCACATAACTATGCATAAAATGTACATTACTGATTGCTATATCACGCAAATCCAAAGATAAGCGCTATCTAGAAATAAGAAAACAAACTTCAAGCCGGTTGGCCTACTTTTATATAAAAGTGGCCTTGGTTTTTTTGGTATCAAACAAAAAAGTTTGTAAAAGATTATCATAAGATTTTGCATAATTTGCATTATACTCTGTATATTTGTATTCACATGTGAACATTGATATATCAAAATCCACTCAGTTCCACAAAGCACCTATTCACCAAAGACAGCCTATTACTTTATAACACATTTTCATCATGTTTTAGAATTAAGACAAAGATGTACCATACTGTGTATATAATTCAAACAATGATTTGAAAAGTGTCAGATAAAGACACAATGTATTACTACACTGTATAATATGTGATTAAGAAAGTACCAAATTGGTACAAAGAAGGTTTACATACCTTATAGTTAAGATTACACTGTATATAATGTAGATGACTAGCCAAGCACAAAACCAAAATTCTCCCCAGACCTGTGGTATTTACATACTCTCACATCATCTATATTACAAAAAGAGTGTACTTCACTACAAAAAAAATCAAAAACAAAAAAAAAAGAAAAAAAAAAGGTAAATCCTATTTGCCACCAAAAATTGTGGACAAAATTCCAAAATTCACCCCAGATTTTTAGATGGAATGACAACTGACGGAGAGTTGTCCTTTTTCCCGAGGGGGAGGCACCTGTCATGTGATGCACGTGGCCTGCCATGTGATGCACATGCAGGTCGGTATACTCCCTCTCAAAGGCTCTTATGTAAGTGTCACATGCTGCCACCCGTGACACAACCCCCTCAGGCCGTCACGGGCGCCCCAGAGCCGTCACAGGCCGCTGCACAAGCCCCAGGACCGTCACAGGCCGCTGCACAAGCCCCAGAGCCGTCACAGGCCGCTGCACAAGCCTCAGGACCGTCACAGGCCGCTGCACAAGCCTCAGGTCCGTCACAGGCCGCTGCACACGGTCACATAGGGGCATAGTGTACCTTGGCCAACCACTGTCAACTGACACTAACACTCAAGATGCCATGCTGGTAGCCTGGCCCCCTTAAATAGGGTCAGGTCCCAGCACTGGGCATCTCCATCCTCACTCTACACATGGACACCACTGAGCAAGGACCTCTCCACTGACTGAGAACAAGGCTATAGGCTATGCCCTACTAGGCCCAACTATCAGACATGGTGTAGGACCCCCTTGGCTCTAGTCCATTACTAACCTCAGGGTTCTTAGGTATATTTACCAAGACCTATACTATTGTGTGGATAAGTGTAACTGAGTGGAACCTACTTGTACTTACTGTACTGTTGCTGTCAACTTGTAATAAATACCAACTATACTACAAGACCTCAAGACTTACTCATACTCCATATCATAACAAGGAGTCTCCCAACTAAAGGGGATTCCTTGTATGACACATGTACATGATCAGCTAGAAGTAGCTATATGAGTATATGAGGTCTCTACCTTTTGTCATAATGTGTCTCTGTATTGAACAGTGTTGTCTCTGTATATTGTCCATTGTATCCTGTTTTATATCATTTCATGTACCGTCATGAACGCCACAGAATGATTTTGTATTTTCATATGACCTTTAGAACCGAGCCTAAATTGTAAATTATATAGGGTGCTTGTTCCACACCCTGGCTGGTTACATTGTGGTCGAACAGTGATACTGAAACTTGTAAACCAGGATAAAATAAAAACGTTTCAAAAAATGGCGTAAGACGTCAATCCTCAGACTTGCTGGGATCACAAGCTGTTTTCCTCAAAGGAGTAAGCCATCATGAACTGTAAGGTTGCCCTGTTCGTTCCAGAACTTGACCAAAGGTCCATAGACGTCACGTCTGTTCTCCGGCCACCCATGTTCAATATGGTGTATCACTACCTTCAGGACATCGTCTTTCTTTAGCTCTGACCGTATCTTGTCGAGTCTCTGGTCAGATGATGGTAGACAGATGAGTACTGCTTGTACGTATGCGTCAGATTCCTTACGTAGTTCTTCTTGCTTATGAAGTTCTTCGCTCTCCAGCATATTCTCACCAAGAGGCGCTCTTGACAAGGTATCTGCAGTCATTAGACTTTTACCTGGCACGTGACTGACTGTGAAGTCGAACCGCATTAATCTCAGTCGGAATCTTTGGATCCTCACTGGCAGTTCGTCGATCAGTTTGGTTGAGAATAGTGGCACAAGCGGTTTATGGTCAGTCTCCATGTGGACTCGCATACGGATAACTAAGTTACTCCAGTGTTCGAGTGCCCATGTGGTCGCTAATGCTTCCTTCTCAATTTGCGCGTATCGGCATTCAGTCTTTGTCATTGACCTGCTGGCGTATGCAACGGCTTTCAGTCTTCCATCTTTTTGACGTTGTCTCAGAACTGCCCCAAGGCCGTAGCTACTTGCGTCTGCTGACACGATCGTTTCACGTTCCGGGTCATACAAAGCGAGAGCTTCTTCCGAAGCTAGTTCCTGTTTCAGTTTCTCAAACGCTTTCTTTTGTGGAAGATCCCAAGTCCATGCAGAATCTTTCTTGAGGAGATCTCTGACTGGTTTGGTGATTTCGGCAAGGTTCGGCAGGAATTTCATCTGTTGATTCACCATGCCGAGGAATCGTCGGACATCTGGGACATCTTTGGGGTCTGGCATCTCTATGATGGCTTTGACCTTCGCTGGATCCTTCCTGATGCCATCGGCATCTATCACCTGGCCAAGGTAGCGAAGCTTGGTTGTGGAGAACTCACACTTGTCTTGGTTTAGAGTGATGCCGCTCTCTTGGAGGCGGTTCAGCACTTTTGCCAAGCGTTTGTCGTGCTCTTGTTTGTCCTTTCCAATCACAAGAATGTCATCCATGTGACACAACACTCCTTGTAGTCCAGTCAGTTCTTTATCCATTCTCTTTTGGAAGTGTTCAGGAGCAGATGATATACCATAGGGAAGTCTCCTGAACATGTACCTTCCGAACGGTGTGATGAATGTCGTCAGCTTTGCACTCTCTTGAGTCAACATTACCTGGTGGAAGCCAGAATTTGCATTTAGCTTGGAGAATACAGCTCCGCTTGAAATACACGCCAGGGTCTCCTCTACCTTTTTCATCTGGTAGAGTTAACGTCGGACGCCCTGATTGAGTTTTGTCAAATTCACACACAGCCGTAGGTTCCCGTTTGGTTTATGTACAACCACCATGGGTGCACACCAGTCCGTTGGTTCGTCCACGGGCTCGATAACTTCTGACTTTACTAATGCTGTGATATCCTGCTCTACCTTTTTCATCAGAGGCTTTGGCACACTGCGTGGAGTATAGAGGCAGAATGGTTTAGCATCGTCTTTGAGTCTTATAGCATATTCACCTTTCAGCTTACCAAGTCCTGTAAAGAACTTCGGGTAAGCTTTGACCACTTCGACATCGTGTCCAACTATGGGATTTCACTGTTCACGGCTTTAACCCTATATGCGCCAGGGATGTTAGGTATCAGTCCTAGTTTCTCGATTGCAGGTTGTCCGAGGAGAAGCGATTTCACGCCTCGCACTACGTAGACGTCTTTGTGGACGGTAGTGTCTCCGCGACTCAACTGCATACGAGCCCATCCTAGCGTCTGTAACGGATGCTCGCCTGTAGCATACAGCGTCTTTCTTGTTGGTTGGATCTCTCCATAGGATTTCTTGTAGTATGTATCGGGCATCACCGATATCTCGGCTCCAGAGTCTATGTACCACGATAGAGTATCGGAGCCAGTTCCGAGTTTTATGTACCAGCCTTTGCTTGAACTCGGTTTGTCGTCTGGGACGGATTTTGATGAAGCCGCATTTACTTCGCTCGTTACGCTGCCGATAAATACGTGCGACACTCCGTCATCGGGTATATCGTCTCCCGACTCTTCCTCTGCGACTTGAGAAATCCGCGCTCTTGAAGTACGGCAAACTTGGGGGAAATGTCCTTTTATTTTTGCACTTCTCACAGGAGTGATTCATTGGGGACAATTTTTCTTCCCTTTGAGGTGTTCGGTACCACAGAATCCGCACTTGATTTTGTCACCAGTATTCCTCTTTTTCTCGGTTCTGCTCGGGTCCGGCTTCTTCTTGGCCTTGCTGTGGACTACGTCGATATTGGCACTCTTTGACTCTTGGAGCTCATAGCGCATAGTCTCCTTTTGGTAGAGTATCTCTACTGTTCTTTCCAGCGTCAGCCCAGCACCGGCATCATAGAGCTTTGACTTTGCCGATTGGTTGGTACATGAAAATGTCAGTTTAACGCGCACAGCATGGTCCATGTAGGTCACTCTTCTTGACTGTTAGCACCCATGACTCCAGAGTTTGAGATGGTCCCCTTTTGAGGGTGAACCAAAACTTTTCCCTTAGTAGCAGTTGGGGGTCCCTTTTTCCAAAATATTCTGTGTACTTTTGTAGCACAGTATTATGTAATAGTTAGACTATGGTTATGAAAGGGTAAATAGAATTAACCACAGCTTTATAAGCTGTGGTTAATCCTACCTACCCTTTCATAACCATTGTCTAACTATTTTAAACCACAGCTAGAAGGTTATGTGAGTCTAAGTGGAAATAACCAAGGTGTGAATTCCTTTGTCTTGGCCCTCCGCTGTGGTTTAAAGTTATTTGGGTCCTCAGCTGGTATGGGGGGTTGTCCCTGGATTGCATTTGGTTGTTGTGGGAGGAATACAAAACTGTCATAAATGTCTATTCCATCATCCCCAATATGATTCAGTAGGAGTCCCACCTTTTTTTCATTTGGCTCTGTGCTGGAGCCTGTGGCCTTGAGATATATCTCAAACCTTCTCTTCCACAGAGACCATGAATGTGATGGGTTGCCCCTCTCAATTTTGAGGGTTTCTGGGGGTTTTACACTGTTGGCAGCCATTTCGAAATTGTCAGTGCTTTTAATGTAGGCCTACTGACAGTCAATATTATACACACAATTAACAGCTTGGGGTCTTGGTAAATGCTTCTGGAGGTTTTAGAAAAGTTCTCTACTCACAGATTCTTGAGTTCAGAGTCATCACAATTCAACACCAAACTTGAGTGGCTCACTTCAAAGTTGGCACTGTGGGCATGGAAGGTGACCTGTACTGACACCATGTGGCATCCTGCTTTGCTGGATGTCTTAATACTTTGTATTATTATAAGTGATAACAACTCTGATCTTGTTTGATCGACCCTCCGGTGTATTGCATAACACGCACGATGTACAGACAATTCCCAGACGCTTAGTACACTTGATTCACACAAGGTGGCGCTACCATAGCGGCAGCGTTTCCCCCGCTCTGGCTGTAGCAGGGCTGCGTCATACGACAGAATGCAGTATACTAGTAGTTCCACTCTCCAAGCAGAGTTTGAGCACCCTCATCTACAGGATTTGCTGAAGCTAGTGGTTGGGAAGTTGAGGATATATGGGGTGATCCATTAAATTAAGTATGTCACGCTTTTTTTGGCCATTTTGAACACGCCCCCCCCACCCCCATGTCACACTTCCCCCACCCCCATGTCACACTTCCCCCCAGAAAAGTATGTCACAAATCTGCTGACACCCCCCTTTAATACTTACAAATAGTGATGTTATTAGGCATGATGTACCTTATCGACTAGAACCCTTTCAGATTACAACCGTTCAAAGAGGCAGTAACAAAATAAATTAGATCTACATGTATAATGGTGGCACCCTAGATGTTTGTGGCCTTGATCCATGGATTATTGCAAGTGGTATCTGAAAATCCTGGAGTCAATACCAGACCGGTTGTAGCCAGTGGCAGTGGTAGATCGAGAATTGTCAATGGGGGAGGGGGGGGGGGTAAAGCCTGAAATACCGGGTACCTGATCTAAGGCTCTTTACTATGGCAAAACGTTCTATAACATTTAAAACGTTATTTTGATGTAAAATATCGTTTTTGTTAGTTAGCTGGGATATGTCAGCTCGCAAGCAGCATGAGCTAAGTGCTGTGTTCAAACTAGGGAGTGGAATCATGCAACACAAAACATTTTGAAGTCTAGGCTTGAAATGATGCATTCTGGATGCATTCTGAAATGATTCATTTGGGAACACATAAAATTATTATAGGTCAGATCTATATTTATGCAAAACACACACTGGGCCTCCGACATGTTGGAAAATGATGGAAGTTGTGACTTGAAATGATGCATTCTGATGCATTTTGGAACACAATGAATTACAGATAAGATTTGTGGTTATGCTCTACCGTTTGGGCTGTGACATTTTTCAGAGGCAACATTTTGCATGCTCCACAGTAGCTGTATTGTTGAAAGACTACACTTGGTATGGTGCATTCTTAGTCGGATTGTGATTAATTTTGGAACACATTTAATCAAAAGGCGTGTGACTTACATCACAGGAGACTCAGGGTGTCAGGCTACTTTATGTCTTTACCCAATCCCCAATCACAAAATGGATGACAATTATGCACAGGCACTATTACATGTATATTCCAGGGCGATGCACCCAATTCAATCAACTTTCAATGGAGTCTGTAAAGTGAGTCTGAAAAACGAGCCTGATAATCAACCCTGATGATTGAGGCCAGTTTGATACATATCATATGGATCATTTGTAACATTTGTAACAAATGGAACATAGACAAATGGAACATATGGATCACGATGGACCATGATGATGGATTCTATGATGGCAGTTGACCATGATGACAGTGGACCAGGATGACGGTGGACCATGATGACCATGAACTATGATGACCATGAACCATGATGGTGGTGGATCATGATGACCATGAGGGCGGTGGAACATGATGGCGGTTAATATTTGATGGTGGCTATGCACCATGATGGCCATGAACCATGATGGCCGTGAACCATGAGGGCCATGAACCATGATGGCGTGAACCATGATGGCCATGAACCGTGATGGTCATGAACCATGATGGCCATGAACCATGATGACTGAACCACGATGGCCATGAACCATGATGGCCATGAACCATGATAACCGTGAACCATGAACCATGATGATCGTGAACCATGATGACCATGAACCATGATGACCATGAACCATGATGGTCATGAAACATGATGGTCATGAACCATGATGGTCATGAACCATGAACCATGATGACCGTGAACCATGATGACCGTGAACCATGATGACCATGAACCATGATGACAATGAACCATGATGACAATGAACCATGATGGTGACAGACCATGATGGTGGTGATTGACCATGATGATCATCCAAAGTGGCAACATGGGCAACATCCTCCCCACCTCCCAACAACATGTGGCAACATTGGGCCTAAAAAAAAAAAAGTTGTGTTCCAGTAACATAGCCAAAAATAAACAGGGTCGGTAGGTCGGATTTTCATTTTTTTTACAATTTCTTTTTTTGTCAAAAAAGTAAATTTTCGTAGTTAAAACGCCAAAAATGTCATAAATTCCCTAAAAAATGAAAAAAATGTCCAAGAAAAATTAGGGTAGGCCCCTAAAACGTGGGGTCGGTCAGGATACCGGAACACAACTTTTTTTTTTTTTAGGCCTTGGCAACATCCCAAGTGGCAACATGGGCAACATCTCCCTCATGATTATAGGCCATTTCCTGAACGCCCGAGCATAGGTGATACTAACTTCCTAGTATGGTCCATGTCCGAGTATGGTCCACACTAACGTCCGAATATGGTCCATACTAATGTTTGAGTATAAGCCATACTAACGTCCGAGCATATGTCATATTAACGTCCGAGTATAAGCCATACTCGGACGTTAGTATTGGTCTATGTTTGAACGTTAAGGAGTGGTCATTTTTTAACAACAGGGGGCGGTTGGTGGATTTGGGGGGGGACCAAAAAAATTTGGACCCCTTGAAGGGGGGGACCAAAAAAATTTGGACCCCTCTTGAGGGGGGGACCAAAAGAATTGCACCCCTTTTTAGCGAAAAAGCCAGCGCGTTACTATAGCTCAAAGAGGTCGGCCGCGCTCAATTTCAACTTGCCTGAGGGGGGGAACCAAAAAAATTTCGACCCCGCTCGCGCGAAAATCCACCAACCCCCCCCTGTTGTTAAAAAATGACCACTCCCTTAGGCCACTCAAAAAAAAAAAGTGGTTTCTCATCACCAAGGTCTGAAAAATTTGACGAGGGAGGCTTTTAAATTTTTTTTTTTTTTTTACTCGCGGGTTAAAATGTATGGGATGATATACCTTTTTCATGACCAAAATTCACATTTTAGTAGTTAAGAATTTATGGATCTTTAAAAGTAGGGAAAATTCAAGTTATTTCTATCCTACTGCATTACTGGCAGTATTAGCTTTGATTTGATACCAAATAACCTAATATTTGTCCATTTTCATCATATTTTTCATGAAAAATTTGCAAAAAAAAACAAAAACGTTTTCCTCAAAAGGTGATTTTTATGATGCGCGCGGTGATGAGAAACCATTTTATTTTTTTAAGTGGCCTTAATATAGTGTTTGCTCAGAAGTTAGTATAGTGTATGCTCAGACGTTGGTATAGTGCATGCTCAGACTTTAGTATGGCGTTTGCTTGGACGTTAAAATGCCTATACTCGGATGTTAGGGGCATGGCGGATGGCCTATTGTCCGGAGGGCCAAGAGTCAGAGACCTACATGTTCACCTAAAAGTGACACTTTTTGATTGCTTATTATTGGTTAGAATTTAATTTTTTTGAGATTTTGTTTTGCAGTAGAGGAGAGACACATTGCTTCAAAGTATACTGTGATGCAGTTGTATTCATTCAATATCAAACAGAAAGCAAATTCAGGCTGGTTGAAGTTGGAGAAACCCACAAACCCATCAATGTAATTAATGCTCAGTTAGAGCCTATATATTATGATCCCTATATCTGATCAATATACTGATCAACATACATGAATATAGTTTGTATATGAAAGGCCACGATAAATGTGATAACCTCAATAAAATATACTCTCAGAAAATAGTGAAAAAAGAAAGTGTCAGACCCCAGGAAATGATTCCAGGAAATATGTTGATCAGGTGTATACTCCATCCTCAAGGGACTAGCTGTATAGATAAATTGTTTAAAAGGAAAATTTTATCATGATGCCATTAATTGTATTCATCTTTGTCCTGGTGTAGTTCCCTTAATAATTTACACACAACAAAAACCAAAATGTAGGTTGTCCTGGGAATCCAGCTGGACATTCGGTCCCGCTACATATGACATTCTGCCGGACATGTAACATTTTTGCTGGACATTTCCGATGTCCGGCAGGATTTCAAGAAGACTGCTTGATGTGTGTGTATTGGGGGGGGGGGGTCTAGCCTAGGGTCATATCTCGGAGACAGAGGGTCCAAATATTATTGATCTGATTGGGCAAATAAGGCAAATGCACCAACTCCCTTGTTAAAAAAACCACTCCCTGTCTACACTGTAAATAGTGAAACCAAAGTCTTTTTATACTGTAAACCAACAGTAGACTCTAGTACTCAGCTACATTTACTATAGTGTAACTTAGGGATGTCATTGCTATAGAATTTTATAGGTTATCAGTTATTAACTATTTTGGTGTCGATATGTTTGATATATCACCCAGCAAATTAGCGTTTATTTGAGATCATCTGCGTTATCCTATCACGCATTGCGTCAAAAACGTGTACATTGCGTAGGGGTTGCGTTAATCGCAAACCCACTCAAACTGACGCAATGCGTTAGACGCAGATGGTCTCAAGTTGACGCAGTTTGCTTGTATACATGCGTTGGTCACATGACCTGCTTGGTGGGAAGGGGGAGGGGGCTTGTGAGGGGGAGGGGAATTAGTATTAGTGGGAGGTAGATATACCATTTCCTCCCTTGTTCTTTTTATATGTTCATCTTTATTAACATCAATTGAAATACTCTTGTTCCTTGAGACCACGGTTCCAATGTAGTAGTAGCTTTGTGTATCTGGAAAGAGATCAGTCCTGAGATGGGTTCAAACAGTAGACTATACATATATGTACACCCTACATGTACATGTGCACAAATTGCTGTTCCCTTATTTATATCTCAATGAGAACACTTGACCATAAGTTACCAGTAGGCTGGGTATGTAAGATGCTACATTGTTAGGTACAGACAGTTTATGATAATAGAATATGTTTTAAGCTGAGCTAGAAACGAAACATGCAACTGCTTACCATATACACATCCTTCCTCCAGTACCTCCTTGTGCTAACTGCCACTTCTCTGAACAAAGAGATTTGAAACTTGAAAACTTGACCAATCAGAGAAGATCTGTCTCAATTCTACATTTGAGTGGGGATGAGTGAGACCTGCGTTAGAATACTCTCATCTCACGCATCCCCACGCAAACCTAACTCATTGTTTGCGTCAGTTGAGTGGGGATGAGTGAGACCTGCGTTAGAATACTCTCATCTCACGCATCCCCACGCAAACCTAACTCATTGTTTGCGTCAGTTGAGTGGGGATGCGGGAGTGTTGCGTCAACTCACGCAAAGCCAACGCATCCTCACACATTGCGTTAGAACGCAAAATTCCTTCACGCATACTCACGCATGTTCACGCTTGTATGACGCAAATTTGCTGGGCAGTTATTCATTATCATAATATACCAAATTGAGATATGCAAATGTGTTGCATCAAATCAATCAATGGAATCTGTGTAGAATTCTCATGGCAAGCTGTAAATTTTGTGGAAAAGAGAAAGAAGAAACTTGCCCCTTTAAGGACGGATGTCGCTAAAAGATGACATTGGTCGTCATGATGCACCAATGCAGCTCCAGCGAGTAACTCGCCAGTGCTGCATTGGTGCATTATGTTGACCCTTTGGGAGAGTCTCAACCCCATAGGGTCAGCATGATGCTTTAATGCAGCACTGGCGAGTAAAGCTGGGGCTCCACTAACCGATAATCTGGTTCATTCTCATGAAAGTGAATCTGTCAGATCCTCGCAACATAGATTATCAGATATTAGGGTTCGTTTATATTTACATTTTTTACATCTGTTCGAGTCTGATTTGTGAGAATAGCTCCGATCTGACTAAAAAATCGGGTAGTGGAGTCCCAGCTTAACCCGCCAGGCCTGCATTTATGCATTATTTATAGCGACCAAGGCATGATGCATTAATGCACTATGCAGTCCTTAAAGGTGAGCAAAAGAATCTTTAACAATTTACTGAAATTGAGGGTTGTCCCTGTTTAGCTTGGTAGTCAGGTAACCTGCAGCAGACAATTTATTTTGCTAGGCCTTATGAAGTTTTGCCCAGCTCCCTGCACAACGAACTTGGTCCAAGGGCTTGTTTTTCATTGACCCCCCCCCCCCCCCACCTCCCCACGCTGGTGATAGAGGACTTTTCCCTTACATCTACATTCTCATATAGGCCCGACTTCCCTGGCTTCTTCGCTCTCCATCTACCCTACAGTAAAACACGTTAAGAAATGGAGGGAATGATGTAACAACTTGTAGTACATCATAACATGATGAACAGCTTACTCGGACCAATCCAAAAAAAAGAAGGAAAACAGCAACAACATAACTCTACTGATGCTGCTGAATTGAAGCGTCCAGCATCAAAACAACGAAGAGGAAGCATAGCAAGGGTAAGTTTGATATATTTTGTAAATACAATGTATCATTATGATTAGGCCTATGATTTTCAAAGTTTAATCAAGCACACATCTAGCGGGACAGGCTATATACTCATGCTAGCCAGGGGAAACTAAAAACACATTTAGAAAGGTCTGTATTGGTTGTCGCAACCCGGGCGAATCTCACTTGGATATGTACAGTAAGTGCAGACCTGCCTTTGATAGCTTTGATGTCCAAAGTGCTGCCTCAAAACATCAT
This sequence comes from Harmothoe impar, assembly GCA_947462335.1. NCBI lineage: Eukaryota > Metazoa > Annelida > Polychaeta > Phyllodocida > Polynoidae > Harmothoe > Harmothoe impar. The sequence goes on from OX381721.1 coordinate 49,740,270, forward strand.
CATGATAGCTCAAGTCCTTGGATCAAAACTTTCAGGGTATTGCGCAACGTACCTGGAGAATTAATCTTCTTTTTACCCTGCAGGGTCGCACTGTCTCGGCAACAGAAGATGACATCCGGGGGGCCGCATCCCTATTGGAAGACACGACCGATACGCTTGGCTTTGGGGGTCTGACCGGGGCCGGTGTCCACCTCCCAATCATCACAGAAGATGAGGATGGACATGATGACCAGCCACCACAGTACTCAGCAGCTGAAAGAAAGGTGAGGACTGACAAACTTAGGTAAACTAAATATCCAACACTGTAAATGTAGATATTTTCGCTTGTATACATTTTCGCGAATTTGCTAAAAAGGACAATTTCGCTGGCACTAAAATGCGCGGATTTCGGAGATTTGGCTATTTTATTCAATACTGTATAAATATTCACTCGGTGCATATTTTCGCGGATATTTGAAAGTCGCGAAAATATGTACAGCGCGTTTGCAGTAATATTTATCATACCTAGCATATGACATTACTATTCCTCCAACGTAGGAGCGGCGGACACGCTACATCATAGTACATGTGCGATACAGACCTCTGTATCACAATGTGTGCGATACGGAAAAGTACCACCGCCATCATTCAACCTTACTACGGCAAAATACTCCCTAATATTGACATATATTGAGCAATACAGGTCGTCTTTAACGTAATGTCTTAAGGGGGCACAATAGGGTAAATCCAGTAGAACAGTTGATCGTGTATATTTCAGTAGAAATATGTTAAAGCTAAACATATTTTATATGGTATTGACCATATGTAATGCCTGCATCAGATTCCTTCCTTTATTTGGCGTTGCTATGGCTGTGGTACCTTAATGGAACAAAAACGTTCTTTTTTAGCTCCTTTTCATTAGAATGGCACTATTGTACAGAAATATGGTGTAATTTTCAATTTAAAATATTAAAATTGGTTTTTGATGTGCTTGCAGAGGGCGGTTTTTCTTCTTTTGTTGATATTTTAATTATTAAGCTCTACAGAGCTGTTTAAAGTTGCATGGTTACCAAAAAATGATGATTTTCTCGATTTCCCCCTAAAAATCGCATTTCTTTGGTTACCATACAACTTTAAAAGGCTCTGTAGACCTTAATATTTAAAATATCATGAAAAGAAGCAAAACCGCCCTCTATTATGACATCAAATATCAAAATCACTCATCAGATCTGAGAATTATATACTTTTTCCATCCCATAATGCCATTCTAATGAAAAGAAGCTAAAAAAGAACGTTTTTGTTCTATTTACATTCCACAGCCATAGCAACAGCAAATAATAGAAGGAATTTGATGAAGGCATTACATATAGTCATAACCATCTATAACATGTCTAGCTTTAACATATTTCTACTGAAATATACACGATCAACTGTTCTACGTCTTTACCCTATTGTGCCCCCTTAAGCTAGGTATAATAAACAAAAAAGGCTAGTTTGGGTGTCCGTATTGCACGGTGCGCACTCCTGCTGCGCCGTCGTGCACACCATGCGATACGGACACCCAAACTCGTCGTTGTACATCCAGTTGTATTTTTACCAGTTCTTTTTTATGTTACTCTTAATGCAAATTTACAATCTTTTGCAAAATTTCAATTATTTTAAACTTTGTGTGATGGTTGTTTATAGCTGATTCTGCCAAGTCTGTTTGCCGGTGCCAATTTGCGTAACCGGCGTCACTCAAGTAACGTAAAGGTGCAACTTGAAGTAGCTGGATGTGACCTTCAGCTTCCGCAATCAAAGGGAGGACCGCCAGACCAGGTAAAACCCATCTAGCCAAACATTTATGAAACATACCAGGAAATGAGCTGTGGCAATAATATAGCAGTGTCGTCGAAAACTTTTTATATACACGACATCTTACACAGGCCATTTACCCTCTACACAGGCCACATGACTATACATTGATGTCCTATGTATCAGTATATCGCAATATAGATGTAAATGCTGTACAAATGCTTTACAAATTTAGCTATGGGACTCAAAGCTCAATTAATATAAACATGGGATACCAGCCTCACAAAATGGTAGGTTCCTTATGCTGGAAGAGGACACGCTTACAGTTGATTTTAAAACAAATGCTGGCTATCTAACGGATTAGGTCGCCTACAGTTTGCATGTAAAAAGTGGAATCACAATCCTAGAAACGGAATACCTCCAATGTATTCGTCACATCAGGAAGTTAATTTCTAGCATAAACTAAGTCTTTTCCCTCATTTCAAGTTTTTTTAGGTCACAAAGAGGACCTTTATTTCGTTAATGTATTGCATGATCTGGGATAATATCCTTAATCAGTTTAAACAAGTAATTAACGAAATAAAGGGAATTATCTTATCCATGTTAGTTCAGGTTTAATTACTTCGGTTTAGATTGACTGTGTATCCTTTCTATATACTACTACCGCTATAGGTCGCCCTAAAGGTATTTAATGATTAGGTCGTACTGGATTTTAGGTCGCACACCATCTGATGAGTTAACCTTGAAACCCCCCAAAACTCCAACCCCCTATTTTTCTATTTGTTAGGCCCCATAAGGAAAACCCTTTCCCCCGGGATTCCTTTCCCTGGAAATGGTTTTAGATTGAATGGGTATCCTTCCTATATACTACTACCGCTATAGGTCGCCCTAAAGGTATTTTATAATTAGGTCGCACTGGATTTTAGGTCGCACATCATCAGTTTTACCTCGGGACAACCCTGACGTATTTCCGGTTGTCCATGAGATGGAACTGCGCATGCGCTGGTGACGTCAGACCGCGACGCGCTTGGCTGGTGAAAAGACGTGTTCGGTAAGTGGCTCTCGACTACACTCGATTATTCTCACTTTTTAGTGAGTTTAAATTGTTTTTTGGTTAAAATTTTGAGTCCAAGGTAACTGCCAGGGAGCAGGTTACCGGAGGGACGAATCCCGCTCATTTTGAGGGATTTTTATGGATTTGAGACGGAAATTTTGAAAATTTCCGACAGTGTTCCCGCGGGGATCGACTTTTCTCGAACAAATTGCTCAATTTTCGTTATTGAGGCATGATAATTGAGTTCTCACTCATTGGGTTCAGCTCTGAGGCCGAACCACTGTTGTTTTGTGACTTAGTCACGATAAAATCGTTTTGTTCGAGGTGTTAATCATAGTTTTTTGTTGATTGTAGATTTTCCAAGTAAGACGTGAAAGACGGCAATAACGCCCGAAAATGGCTGAAAAAAGCAAGAACTTGGGGAGCAAGACCCCGGAGACAGAGAAGAAAGTTGATAAATCTGCAGAAAAACCGAAAAAGTCATCGTCAAAAAGAAAGCCGGAGGAAGGGCAGACGACAAAAGTGGCGAAGGCGCCAACGAAAGAACGTCAGAACGTTGTCGTGACGTCACAACCGACCGCGGCGACAGTTTTGGCGCCAATTCAGGAGCCCACGGCGGGCGGTCACCATGACAACCAAGTGACGCCCGGTTTGGGGGCGGCGCTTGCCGCCCCGAGCGACCCGCTGATTGGCTGGGGCGTCAACGCGCCTCTCTTTCAAGATGCCGCGGGAGGCGGGAACTGGGTCTATCAACAACAGGCACCGCATTCATTCCGCGTGCTTCAAGACGAATACATGTCAGAGACCCCGATGCACGAAGAGATCGTCTATGATGGAACAAGTGGATTTGAATTTCCTGACAACATGTACGCAGATGTTGAACCATCTACAACTTGGCCTTACGACTATGCTGTCAATACAGGTGTAGGGGCATGATATTACATATTAATCTCATACACGGTATTTCCGGGTAACGTCTGTTTACTCGGCTTCTCTACCTGGAGCTAGTGCACACAGTTCCCGGGAGAGGGCGCAGGTCCTCTCCAGGTAACCGTGTGCCGCTCTCAGGTGGGCTGCCGACCCACCCACCTGGCCACGTGACCTAAGAGCCGGCGTTATATAAGACCCGTGTGTTTACCTGGAAGGCAGTCAGTGCAGGCCCGACTGACGATAGACTTCACATGTCCAACCGTGCGGACAGAGTTGTATGCTAAGAGTTGTATACTGACCGTTTCCTCTATTTATAGAGAAACCTGATTTACCTGTGTGTATTGATTCTACACTGACCGTTCCCTAGTAAAGGAACTGGAGTTGTTATTCTTGTGAATAAAGACAAATATATTCTCGCACCTGGAAACTGCCGTGATCGTTGTTCCTTAACCTAGAGTTAACTACGAACCACCACACAGGTACAGTGGGCGCAGCGCACATGGGAGGAGGAGCAACAGCGGGCGCGGGACCGACTGGACAGGCAGCGGGGAGGACCGTCCATGAATTGTCGGACGATGAGTCCGAGATCCAGGAGGACTCCGCGAGCACCGTGGTATCGACACACACAGAATCCGGGAAGGAGGGGAAGGCCTCTGATGACGCCGGAGATGAACGATGGACAAGTAAGGGGCCGGAACTACCGGCGGCGCTCTCGCGGAATCAAATCCGACATCAACGCCTATCTGCAGCGCCAGTACCCGTTGGCTCAGCAGTCGAACCTAATCTAGCAGTCACGGTGGACGACTTCTTCAAAGAAAGACTGGACGTGAAGAGACTAGAAGGTATAGAAAAAGAATATCCTAAGATTGTCAACATTCCAAGATTGGTAACTCCCAAGACGGAGGAAGAGATCTTCACAGAACTTCCGGGACACATCAAGGGCGCAGACAAGGAGCTTCAGCGGATGCAGGAAGGTGTGGTGAGTGGACTTAGAGCTATTCTACCTCTGGCGACATGGATTATTCAGAAGGGTGACCATGATGAACACCTGGACTCTGTCAGTTCCAAGCTCTATGATTCAGTTGATATTCTCGCGCACACTTCCATGCAGATCCTTGAAAAAAGGAGAGAAATGATAAAACCCCATCTTAAGGGCGACTTCGCCAGAGCAGTGTCGAGGCAGAGGCCGGAGGATGGGGATCCTGAGTGGCTGTTCGGGGGTGCGGTTCAGGAGATAATCAAAAGATGTGAGAGGTCCTTCCCGAGCCAATACCAGCGTGGACAAGCTGGGGCTCAGCCTATGTTCAAAAGGCCGAGGGTGGATACTCCCAGATTCCAGGTAGTACAACAGGGTCAATATGGCCTCCATCACTACCAGCAGCCTGCGGCTTTTGTAAGGCCGAGGGCTCAGATGCAGCACTCGTTTGGTCGTGGGCAACAGGGACGCCAACAGCAGTTCGTCCCGAGGGCTCCAAGCTTCAGGCCGAGGGCGCCAACACCCCAACAGAACCTTAGGAAGGGTTTTGTCAAGAGGACCGTCTAAATGAACAGGTAGGTGGTTCTTTGATTAACACTGTTCAAAATTTCAAAGCAGGGAATATTAAAAATTTTGCTGATAAATGGACAAAGTACACGTCCGACCCTTGGATATTGACCCAAATTCAGGGAGTTAGAATTCCTTTCTTAGAAGATCCTGTACAAGATAGGCTACCCTTTCCACTGAGGTTCTCTAGAGAAGAAGATGCTATTGTAGATGGGGAAGTTTTAAAGCTTGTTCAGAAAGGGGTTCTCAGCGAGGTAGAACATGTAGAAGGGGAGTGGATCTCAAATGTATTTCTAAGACCAAAGAAAGATGGGAATTTCAGGATGGTGTTAGATTTGACTAAATTGAATCTCATAGTTCCCTATGAACATTTCAAAATGACTTCCTTAAAGACAGCTTTGGAGATGGTCAGACCAGGGGCATTCATGGCCTCGGTGGACCTTAAAGACGCTTATTACACAGTGGGAATGGCAGAGGAAGACAAGAAATTGTTGAGGCTAATTTGGAGGGATAAGAGATACGAATTCAATGTACTACCAAATGGCCTTGCATGTGCACCGAGGTTCTTCACCAAAATGCTCACGCCGGTATTTGCAAAATTGAGGGAAATGGGTCATGAATGTTTCTTCTACATCAATGATACGTTTCTGATTGCAGACTCAAAAGAGAAATGTGAACAGTCAGTCAGAGAGGTGGTAAAGAGCCTAGACGAGTTGGGTTTCTATATACATGTAGAAAAATCAGAACTAACACCGGGAACAGAATTACAATTCCTAGGGTTTTTGATTGATTCGGTAGACATGACAGTGAGACTCACTGAAGAGAAAGTAGAGAAATTCCACAGGGTAGTTGGAGAGACTCTAGGGAAGGACTCCATGACGATCAGGGAAATAGCAGGTATTGTTGGACTGATGACTGCATATGCCCCGGCAGTAGAATATGGAGGTGCTCACATTAAAACCCTCGAAATAGACAAAAACTTAGCACTAAAGTATAGAGCGGGGGATTTCGAGGGGAAGATGACCCTGTCAGCAGCAGCACTGACAGACATAGAGTGGTGGCTGGATAACATGCAGGACAGGGAGAGAAGCATTAAGGTGGGGAGTCCCCAACTAGAAATTTACACAGACGCCTCAGATGAGGGTTGGGGTGCCCATAGAGAGCTGGAGACAGCAGGAGGCAGATGGGTCGGAGACGAGAGGGAAGACCACATTAATATTAAAGAATTGAGAGCTATTTTGCTGGGTCTCCAAAGTCTAGTGGGAGAACAAGAGAGACATGTGGGGATACACACTGACAATACAACAGCACTAGCATATGTGAAACATATGGGCGGAGTAAAATCAGTTAAGTGTAATGAGGTCGCAAAAGAGATTTGGACATGGGCAGAAGAAGGTGCAAACTGGTTGACAATTTCACACATTCCAGGGAAACTCAACGTTCTAGCCGATTACAAATCCAGACATTTTTCTGATGACACTGAATGGGAATTGAGTGACAGAATTTTCAAGAAAATCTGTGCTACTTTTGGCACGCCTCACATAGACTTGTTTGCATCAAGAGTAAATAAGAAACTAGACTTGTTTGTGTCCTGGCATCCAGAGCCTGGATGCATGAAAATAGATGCACTCACATTTGCATGGACTGATTACTTCTTTTACATGTTCCCTCCTTTCAGTCTGATCGGGCGTGTGGTGCAACAGATGCTGGCTCAACAAACTCATGCAGTGCTCATCGTCCCAAATTGGCCGGGACAACCTTGGTTCGCCGCGGTGATGAACAAGGCAAGACGCACACTGAACTTCAGGAAAGGGGGCAAGAATTTGAAACCACACGGGAAACCTCGAAATCATCAGACTCTAAGGCGTTGTCCTCTGATAGCATGCCTTTTTTAGCTTCAAAGTTAAGAAAGTTAGGCTATGATGAGAAAACAATTGATTTGATTATGTTGGCATGGAGAAAAGGGACAAAGAAAGTCTATAGAACCTACATAAAACAATGGGCGGAATTTTGTATAAAGTTTGATGTTCGTGTTTTGAAGCCCGAGTTGCATGAAGTGTGTAGATTCTTTAGAAAATTGTCTGATAAAGGTTTGAAATATGCTACGCTAAATACTGCCAGATCAGCATTATCATTGATACTACCCATGGTAGATGGAGTGCCTTTAGGGCAAAATAGAATTGTAAGCTGGACTTTTAAAGGCTCCAGCGAGAAGAACTCGACCGAGGGGACGGGTTATGACAATTTCTGGGATGTTAGAGTTGTATTCAGAATGTTCAAAGATTGGGGACCTAATGAGGATCTCCCAACCCTATTGTTAGCATGGAAGTTGGCTGTTTTGATGTTACTAGTCTCGTCACAGCGCGGACAAACGATTATAGAATTAAGAGTAGACTCACTACTTGTGTTGGAGGAGGGAGTCCAGTTTAGACTCCAGACTCTGCTAAAGCATAACAGGGTCGGGGACCCTTTGGATGTGTTGTTATTTAGGAAATTTGATCATTGTCGAAGACTTTGTGTAGTGGCGGCCCTAGATGAATATATAAAGAGGACTCAAAGGCGTAGGGGAGAATTCAAGAAATTGTTTTTTAGTAATATCAAACCTTACAAAGAAATAGGGCGACAAACTTTGAGTAAATGGGTGCGGCGTATATTAGACAGGGCCGGAATAGACATCAAGAAATTTGGGTGTCACTCTACGAGGGGAGCCTCAACGTCGGCGGCCAAGAAGAAAGGAGTGCCTGTGGCACAAATCATGAATTTAGCCAGGTGGAAAAATTCAAAAACATTCGCTAAATTCTATATTACCGTTGACTACAGTTTAGGTTAAAGGTTAACGACGAGGGGCATTGGCGCTTAACCGTTTGTCACAACCATGACCCGGCCTATTTATTAGAAATAACAAAAAGGAAAAAAAAAAAAACCAAAGTCTCTGCTGGCCTGCTGCTGGCCTTGCTGCTTGCTTGCTTGCTGCTGGTTACCTCCCCTCCCTTGGAGAAGAGTTCCACGGCTGGTGCCGGTGGGAGGCACTAGGTGGCACTGGTATGTACACTAATATGGGAATAACTTCCCCAATGGAAGTTATGCCCGACATTACCGTTGACTACAGTTTAGGTTAAAGGTTAACGACGAGGGGCATTGGCGCTTAACCGTTTGTCACAACCGTGACCCGGCACACCCAAACTGGAGTGAAGTTGTAAGAGAGGGGGGTAGGTGTATGTCTAAGTCTTAGTAGTTGCTTGCCGCGATAAGCGCATCTGTAATCTTCCTGTCCATGGCTATCCTCGCCGACATGGGCTTGGCGAGGTATATGAGTGCGGTTAGGGAGGCCCAGTCGCCCACCTGCCTTATGTCCTCCAGGGGGATGCCCGACTGGTGGAAGAATGCCGCCCCCGCTCTCCGCATGCTGTGTACCCCCGCACGTTCCGGATTCATCCCGATGCCCTCAATCAGCCCCTTGAGGAACTTGAGCAACGGGGGGTACGTCAGCGGTACTTGGTGGGAGCCTCTCCTAACCAGGAAGAGGGGAGCGGAGGGGTCAGCCGGAGAATCCGAGAGGTGACGCCTTAACAAGGAGGCGGCGCACAGTGGAGAGTCGGTGGTGTAGGTGATGGGCACCAGGTGCTCCCGCTGGCCAAACTGTATAGTCTTTGAACTGCTAATGCGCAGCATCACCCCCCAGGGGTAAAACCTGACCGAGCTTCGTCGCATGAAGTGGCCGGTTATGTCCTTGAAGGTCGCTGGTAAGAGGTTGCTCTTCCGCAGTAGTGAGCGAAAGCTGGTGACCAGACAAGCCCACATTACACAGTCATTATGATTTTTGAAGTTTACTAGGCGGTACATGGCGAGTAGATCGGACACCGTGACCGTCACCCTGGTCGGTGTCGGGTCGCCCAGCATCCGGCGGAGTCCCCTCAGCGTTGCACTAAAGGCAAAGTCCTGCCTAATAAATTGCACATCGTACCCAAAATATTTGTTCAGACTGATGACACCGCTAACGTAGTTGTCTATAGTGCTAAATTTGAGGCTGTCCGAGAGAAACATTATGTAGCGTGACATGGTACGGCTATCCGTTGGTAGCACCTTGACCCCGAGCCAGGTGCAGAATGTTATGAAGCGCTTCCACTGCGAGGCTTTGGTGTGCCAGGTGGCGGGGGACCAGACGTGGGCTCTCGCCTCTGCCGCCATTCGGTCCAGGAGCATGCATCTCTGGTTTGCCCCTGCAACACAGGGAATCAGGGAATTTGCTGTTATCGAATAATAATCTGGATAGGGCGTCTGCGACCACATTAACGTGGCCCGGAATATGAGTTGCTGTGATATGACAATTATAAATGACAGATAGCCAAAAGATCCTTCTAAGGATAATCAACACTGTGTCATTCTCGCTACGGCCCGTGTTAATCGCGGAAACCACCTGTGTGTTATCTGAGAACACAACTACTCTGCTGTCTGTCATGGAGGGGCCCCACCTCCACAGAGCTTCTATAAGGGGGTAGAACTCCTGTATATTAATATTTGCGGGGATCTTCATGTCCGGCTCGGAACAAAAGTGGCCGTGCCTGTCCTCCCTGCTACTAAGAGGACCTTCCCAGGCACCCGCGAGCCAGTCTTGTTCGAACACGACCCCATAGCCTCTGCCTGAGGCATCCATAGCTAGAGTTAACTCCTTCTTGCTATCTGGGTCGATGATGCGAGCCTCCCCGTTGAACCATCTGGAGAAGCCCTGCCACCATACCAAGTCTTTCTTGAACCCTTTACTTAGAGTTATGTACCTCTTGTTCGCTGGGAAACCACTCAGCATCTTGATCACCCGCTGAGAGAACGTCCTGCCGCCTTTAACGACAGACGAACAATGGGACAGAATGCCACACAGTTTTTGCAGTTGCTTTCGCGTTGCCTGACGGCGACCGTGAAAAAACGATAGCTCTTGCTCCAACCTTTGCAGCTTATCCCCCGGTAGTCTCAGCTTCATATCGATACTGTCTATTTCTATGCCCAAGTATCGCTGTATCCTCGACGGGGAAGACACCTTCTTGTAAGCTATGTAAAAACCTAATTGCCTGAGTAGCTCATGGAGGACACGTTGGGATTCCGTGCATTGCCTCTCGCTAGCGGCTAATAATAGGAAATCATCCAGGTAATTGAAACACACGTGGCCCTGACGGCGCATGTACCTGGTAACGGCATCCGTGAGTCTATTAAAAATAAAAGGAGCTGCTCTTGTGCCAAAACAAATACAATTGTCCACCATGTAGGTGTCAGACCCGTCCAACTTCCACTTCAATCCTTGATAATTCCGGTCCTCGGGTCTGATGAGTACCGAGCGGTACGCCGAAGCAATATCAGTCACCGCCATGTAGTATGACGGACGGAGAACCTCGCACACGTCGTCTATTCTAGCAAACTTGAAGTGTTGAAAAGTGGCAGACATATGGGAATTAATGGACAGTCCGTCGGGCCTGCTCGCATCGGTGATGGGCCTGAAACCCCCAGTAGCCTTGGGAACAGCACCCAGGGCGTGAACACATGTCGGTTTCTCTCGCGACACGCTGAGTTTCCCGCAGCCCAGCTCCTCTTTCAAGAGCTTATCAATAAAGTCAAAATTATCTACCGAAGCTGACGAATAGTTTTTTACCTCATAACTTTCTACCCGTGCATGGGGGTCAACCATCTTGAACCCGTGTAGGACACCATCTAGTATAAAGTGACAATCCTCATCTATGACCCCGCGCCCCAACAACATGTCCATCCAGCCTGCTGGCTTCAACTGCGACACGACCCCCTGAACCCTGTGTCTGCAGCTAATGTCCCATAGAGGGATGTAACCTTTATAAATGTCTAGTAGGGCATCTATACTACTTGTGCATACTAGCTCCTCACATGTATGAGAGTGAATGTCTTCCATACATGAGGTGCCGACATCCGCTGCGTAGCCCGCGGAGTCGTGCTGGTCAGTGCCTCACGCGTTACGCTGCTGGCCCCCCTGTTGGCCGTAGTTCTGGGTTTGCTGGCCATAGTATGGATGCTGCTGACCCTGGAAACTACCCTGGCTCTGAGGCTGCCCCCCTTGGTTGTAGGGGTTGTGTGCGCATCCCCGAGCCCCGTGCGGGCCACCGCAGACCGCACACGAGTGTTGCTTCCTGCATAACGGCCAATCGCACGCCGTAAAGTTGAACCGCTTGCATAGGTGGTCAGGACAGTCGATCCTGAATTTTCCCTGACTTGACGGCCTAGCTGGTGGCTTGCCCGGGGCCTTGCTTAGAAGAGACAATTGTTTTGCCATCTCCTGTTGCATCTTCACGTAGGCCAGAGTTTTGTCCATACCCATGTTGTTTGCCATCGCGCCGTGGTCAGCCGCGGCAAACTTGGGGATCTGCTTTTTCAGCACCTTGTCGGTCACCTCTCTATCATACTGGCATATGGCCTTCATGCAATAGGTAGGTTTTATCTCCTTCAGGGCGATGAATTTCATGTGGTCTAGGTATGACAAGGGGCTCAAGTCGAGATGATCGGCTATGATCAGGGCCTGCGTGACATTGATCATCCCGTAAATTAACTCCCTATATGACATTTCGCTGTAGTCTTTGTCAGCTGGGAGGTGGTAGTCTGGCCTGATCCACAGCTTGGACCTTTTCCTCATGCTAGCCTCATTAGCTGCATGTAGAGAGGCCAGGATATCACCCTCCACAGCTGACTTACCTGAAGCGACGTTTCTGAAGAGGCCATCAACATCACCCGACTGTAGGCCCATGTTGCCGAAGCCCAACCCCGCCGTAGCTAGCCCAGTGTGCAGGGTGTGGCTCGCCCCCAGATTTATGCCTAGCCCACCTGCCGATGGCAGACTAGAGAAACCTGGCGGGGGTGTCGCGGAGAGGGGTTGGCCTGAAGTGTAGGGTTGCTGCTGTTGATGCCGACTGGACCGGTGTTGGCCCCGCTGTTGCTGTAGATGTTGCTGTAGTGTTTGCTGATTTTGTTGAGTAGACTGGGCAGAAGGGGTCACCTCCCCTGCCAACCCAGCCCACTGTTGCTGCTGTCTCCACAGCAGAAATTCTGCATAGGAGGGGTCTGCATCCTCCTGCTGTTGCTGCTGCTGCTGTTGATGCTGCCCCAACACCTGCTGTTGATACTGCTCCTGTTGGCAGTGTTGCTGTTGGGTGTGTCCCTGCTTCCCCTCATTGGTAGGATCAGACAGTTGAGAGGATGTTGTGGCTCCAGCAGACCTACACACACCCCCTGACTGGTGAAAACTGCCAGACTGACCTGTACCATGATGAAGCGTGAAGCTCCCCGGGTGTCCGTGATGAAGCGTGGAGCCTCCCGGCACCCCGGGATGAAGCGCACCACCCGCGCTCAAAGACGAAGTCGCCGCCGAGGTATGTGGAGGCTGTCCCTGCTCGCCGATGGTCGCACAAAAGTCTCCCAACCAACCTTCCTGCGACATTTGCGACGGCTTTGAGGATTGGGACGGGGGTAATCGACCATGCTCTTTCGTTTGCGACAACTTTTGAGATTTAATTCGCTTCCGTTCGGCCAAAAACTGCGAAAAAGCGACCCCCTCCTCTCTGTTTTCGTCTGGGCGGATGTTGTGATCCGCCATCTTGGTTGGCGCATGCGCGCCGAGCTGCTGCTTCGCGGACAGAGATGGAAAGCTTCGGTCGAAGTCTTCCCCGGGTATTGCGGATAGGTTGCGGCCGCTGGTGCCCTGGTCCGCGTAGTATAAGGCTGTTCCGCGGGCGCCCGCGGGCCCCTGCAATCCGTCTCCGCGTTGTCCGCCCTGTATGGCGTCAACAACACCGCGGAAGGCGGCCTCTGCGAAGTTAGTATCCCTCTCTATCCGGTTATTTGCTGCTCTTAAACCTGCCAGCTCATTCTCCGCTTCCTTCAGCCTCTGTGTCCGCTTAAGGTCTTCCTCTCTAGCCTTTTCTTTTATTGTCAATGCTTCAATCCTGTCCAATGCCTCCTGGAGCTCTCCCTCCCGGGCTGCGGCGTACTCCGCGGCCTGCTCGCTGTGTTGGCGGGTCGTATCACCCGGGGGTGCCGGTGAGGCCGAGCTGCCCTGACCGGTCTCCTGCCGGCCCTGGGGGCCGCCATGGTCGTCCTGCGCCGGTGCAGGCTGGTCCTGTCCCTGTAACACCTTCCTGGGGGTTCCCTTGTCCGGGTTTGGGGCATTGCACTTGGGGCAGGAATTCCTGTTGCCATGGTACTCCGTTCCGCAAAAGCAGACCGTCATTTTGACCGAATTCTAGACCGAATCTAGAAAAAACAACCAAAGTCTCTGCTGGCCTGCTGCTGGCCTTGCTGCCTGCTTGCTTGCTGCTGGTTACCTCCCCTCCCTTGGAGAAGAGTTCCACGGCTGGTGCCGGTGGGAGGCACTAGGTGGCACTGGTATGTACACTAATATGGGAATAACTTCCCCAATGGAAGTTATGCCCGACAATAAGACAATCGAGCAAGAGCAAGGAGTCATGGACTCAATTTTACAGGAGTGTGTATGATAAGAATGTACAACAGGATTCCTGTAACTGTTAAGCTGTTTATTCAGAAATAAAAAGTTGAAAATGAAATTAATAGGTGTTTTCATTGACTTGGACATGACATGAATATAACACTGATACATTTATAAAGAAGATTATAATCACAGAAATATTGGAAAGTAACAAGTAGCCAGAAGTTCATTTATTATTGGCTGGAGAAAAGACAGGGAAAGTAAAAGATCCCTGGATTGCTAATCGAAAAGTATGAATTTATAAATTACTAAAGATCAAGACCGGAGATGGCATACAGAGAATTAATAGATTGAGGATTTAACTAAGGATAACTCTAAAGTTCTCATGGACAACCGGAAATACGTCAGGGTTGTCCCGAGGTAAAATTGTATAATTATACGAAGCTTACCTGAGGTATAGATGAAGTATAATTGTAGTTTTACCGAGGGCAACCCGTAGTATTGCAGGGAGTACATGCCCTACCTCACCCACCCTTTTTGTTCAAACAGATTAATTTTAGGGTTGAGAATTTCAATACTACGGGTTGCCTAGGTTTCTAAGTATACAATTTTAAGTTTCACTATTAACCTTAGTTATCAGTAGTCGAGCTATAAAACCTGACGTCACCAGCGCATGCGCAGTTCCATCTCATGTACTCCCTGCAATACTACGGGTTGCCCTCGGTAAAACTACAATTATACTTCATCTATACCTCAGGTAAGCTTCGTATAATTATACAATTTACCTTGAAACCCTCAAAAGTTCCGACCCCCTATTTTTCTATTTCATAGGCCCCATAAGGAAAACCCTTTCCCCCGGGATTCCTTTCCCTGGAATGGTTTTAGATTGCATGGGTGTCCTTCCTATATACTACTACCGCTATAGGTCGCCCAAAGGTATTTTATAATTAGGTCGCACTGGATTTTAGGTCGCACATCATCATTTTACCAGAAGAACTACATAGTGGGTCCCTTTCCGTTTATTTACTATAGCATTCCACTTTTTACTTCAATCTGCATCCAAGGCACTATGTAGGCTACATTGGCTTTGAGGGCGACCTAATTCAGTAGATAGCCCAAATGCTGTAGATATTGAAATTCACGAAAGAACCCAGGATACTTTATACTATACAAGAAACTGTAAAAGTTAAAGAAATACTTCATATCAATTGTAAATTAATGATATGATTGTGCAGTTGCCTGTAGTACAATCGTCCCATTGGTTAACCTTTATCTAACTACTTATAGTAAGGGGATTTAAGCTGGTGTGTTGAGCAAAGTGTCCACATCACAGTATGTATACACCCTACCACTACAAAAAGTGTCAGAAATTTGTCCACAGGCTTTCATCACAAAGTGTCCACAATAAAATGTCAATAAATAACAGTTTGTCCACACCCTACCATTACAAAGTGTCCAAAATTACAGTTCACCAAACAGTTTGTCCACAGTCTACTATCAGAAAGTGTCCTCAAACCACTAATTGTCCACAATCCTGTGCCACAATGTCCACAAAACACGTTGTCCACAAAAAGTCCTCACAATATGTCCACAAAACATTATCACTATTTTGGTCTTGATTTTTCGATTGTATCTATTTAATTTTGATCTTGGATCAATGGTTAAGATAATATTTTTAGCATACAGGCATATAATTATGCGTGAAAATCAATGTTTGCAGTTGGTTATTACAATAGGTAGTAGGGATGTCATTGGTATCGAATTTTATAGGTTACCAGCAGCTTTGCTGCTGCACATAGGCCAATCTGTCCCGGTCGGGGGGGTGCCTACCAGCTTTTGGCGGACAACATGGCGCAGGGCGGGAACGTAATTACCGACCAGGACCCAACAAAATCGCCTCGGGTGAACTGCATCATTGGAGCCGTATCGATTTTGATATGGTCCTAATCAGTTATTCACTATTTTGGGGTCGATATATATGATATACCGTATTCGACGTAATAAGCGCCCTCCCCCTAATAAGCACCCCCCCCTTTTTTCAGATTTTCTCCCTGAATTTGTTATGTGTTTCTACAATTATGTTACTGATTTTCTCACCTGTGTGTAACATGGAGCACTTCACACCTGTGCAGGTGTTAAGGCCAAGCCAAGTGTGAAGTAATAAGAGTGTAGGAGGCCTTCTAGATGCCACTATGGTCTGTATATGACAGCCATGGGGGGCGCTTATTAAAATGAATATATGAGGCTGATTTTTTCACTTAAAATAATATGTTAAGCGCCCAGGGCGCTTATTACATCGAATACGGTATCAGTTATTTAACATATGAAAATAAGAGGTAAATTACACCTGAGAAAATGTGTTAATTGCCATAAAGACGGGGCGATAATAATAAGCAGTACACAATGAGCTTTTCAATAGAAGCAAAGCTGTCCTAAATCTGTGAAAATTGGTTCCCAAAACAAACTGTGGGAGTTTATAAACCCAAGATGCCAGATGGAAATGCCAGTGCGTTTCCGTAGGCATTGTGCTGCTATTTGATTCCGTGGTATGAATGGTCGATATTAAATTTACCAAAAAAAAATGTAAAAAATCAAAAAAAGAAATTACGACTTTTTTTTAAAAGATTTTTTTTCCCAAGATGGCGGCGTATCGATACCCGTCGATTGTCGATTCGGTTATTCGATACACAAAAAATTGCGATATATCGATACCTATGATATTAATGACATCCCTAATAGGTAGCACATAATAGGCCTAGGCCCTAAATCAAGTGTGACATATGGGCTATATTCAGAACTTTTGTACAATTTTGGTTTACATTCGAAGGTAATTTTTACACATTTCTTTCAATTTTGAAAAGGTAAATTGCTAGACAACCTGTGGGTCAATGGGTGTATCGAAATAATGCCTTTGCTGATGCGATAATCGGAATTCTGGAAATGTTGGTGTATCGATTTGGGGGGTATAGATGACAGTCCTTACTCTTACTTTATGGACACTTTGTGATATAGTTTTGTACCTTCAGTGGACACTTTGTTATGGTGTACCGTATTAGACGTAATAAGCGCTTTCCCCCTAATAAGCGCCCTCCCCCCCTTTGGGGCATTTTTAGACTAGAACAAAGGCTCATATTTTAGGATTTTGGAGACACTATTATGTCATACTAAATAATTTTATAATTGCCAAGGGCGCTAGTTACGTCGAATACGGTATGTGGAGAGAATGTGCTCTTGGGACATTTGCGGGGGTTCTTGTGTGGATGAGGTGAACTATAGTCTGTATGGACATTTTGTGATGCTTTTGTGTGGATAAAGTGAGCTGTGTGGACACTTCTTAATAGTGGACTAAGTGTTCAATGTTGATACATTGCAGTAGTTTTGTGTGGACGATTTGAGGTCATTGTGGACAAATTGAATCTTGTGAACAGTTTGTTGCAGTTGGATGTGGACAAACAATGTTTGCGGACAATTTGTGATGGTTGGGTGGGGACAAATTGTATTTTGTGGATTTTTCGTGATGTTGAGGGTGAACAAAGTGTATGTTATGGGCACTTTGTGATGGAAGGCTGTGGACAATCTACATTTTGTGGATGGTTTGTGATTAAAGGCTGTGGACAAACTGTATTTTTTTCTGGACATTTTGTGATGGAGCGCTGTGAACATTATGTGATGTGGAGACTTTGTAGCCAAAAGAATACTTGTATTCAGATATCCCATCGACCCTATTTTCATGGCACTTCCCTAATTTTTCCCTTTTCTTTCCAGAAATGATGAGAAAAGTGAGAAAAGCCTCTTGTATTAAAAATAATTTGCCTGCAGACCCTATCTTTTTGCCATATCACCCGAAAACAACTCATTTTCTTGAGCTTAAGACAAATCAGCAGCTGACAATGCCATCAATCTTTTTATTTCAACTTTCAGTCAAAGCATCACAGTTGGCAGGATAATAAGACAAGGCAACTGCCAATAGTGCTGCAACCCAATTGGTTAGAGTCTGAGTTTGAAAATGACACCATCTATGAGACCGGCCCACAGGAACCTCTGCGTCATGTCCTGCAGTGTCACTCCCTTGGTATTCCCATGAAAGTAAGTACCCCTCATTAAATTTTCTTCTCTCGAACTTTGTAATTTTGTACATCGTTAATATATATATGAGATATAAATGAAAATCACCACAAGGATGTTGAAATAAACATTATCCTCTATATTACAGATCGCTAAAAAGGATTACCGTTCTGGTCAGTATGCTACACCACTGTTTCACTGTCGACGCTGTCTGGATTTATTCGAGAAACTTGGCCGTGTGCCTAAGGAATGTTCTGAGCCCAAACAAGTGGTTTCAGGCACAGAAATGCTCCTGAGTGACCATGCCTTTGATTACATCAAGGTAGGATGGAGCTGTATTCTGCATGTTCAATGGTCACAGCTATCATTTCTGTGTGAATTAGTGAGTTTATTGCTGTTGAGTTAGGCATGTCAATTTAAACCAAAAGAGAAGTTGAGGTTATCATTCTTTTTGAGTTCTCACAGCACCAACACATACTGGTGGCCTCATTCCATCCCTCCTGTCATCATGTTTTACCACACAGGACATTTGGAGTAAACACCTTGTGGGACGTCTAAAGAATGCTGACCAGATGATCACGCAAGATATCCAAAACCTACTCAAGAAGTCCAAGGACGGCCAGGGAACTAGGCACAGCGACACCGAAGATTATGATTCAGAATTCACAAGCCTCACTGAGCAAAGCGATGACAGCAATATTGCACAATCTGGCAGTCACCAGCAGAAACCGACTGAACTTGATGAAGCAGGAGGGGAAGGTAACTTGTCTTTATTGCCTTTAAATGGTTAGCAATGGTATTCCTTCCAACTGGAAGCCCAAGCCAATACTCTCACTAAATGCAATTACTATCCTTACAATACCGCCAGAGAATAAAGCCAATCCTTGCACCAGTATATAATTTTCGTGGCAAAGAGTTTTCTTTTTTTTAAGTTTTGATATATATACAAATACACTTTATCTAAAAATTTACTGTTTAACCCTTTGTGGGCGAGCATCAACTATAGTTGATGCCATGGCTGGGCGAGCATTGACCACAGTTGATGCCATGGCAGGGCAAGCATCGACTATAGTCATCATAACTCTATGGGATTCACCAAAGCATCGTCCTTAGGGAAAATACCTGCTAGAATGCTTGCCCTCCCAGCTAACTGTTCCAATTGTTGGTCGCCCTCAAAGAGTGAAAGGAAACAATCATGTTTTCAAGATGTTAAAAAAAATATTTTTACCAAAGCAGTTCCTGTAAAGCATAAGAGACGGAGGCGGAGACACAGAGGCAGTGTTCATGAAGTCAGTCATGAAGCGATCACAACACACAGTGGTCACAAAATTAAGAAGACTAAAAAGCACCGGCGCCATGAGAGGCACAAGCGAAACACAGGTAATGTATGAATAACAAACAAGGCATAAAGGGTGAGCTATGTACACAGTAACCGGCTCTCTGCTGACCTGTGACCATTCTCTCCCTGCACACAAGGGTGGCGCTGTGGTGTTTACGAGATGATACCCATAGTACAGGTTAGAATGTCGGGACCCAGTTCAATGCATGACATAGTTGGACGTACCCAACCAATGATCGCATAGAATCTGATAGGTGCTCTCTTGGTTGGGCTTCCCGGGGCCGATACTTTTGTAATAGCTGCGGCCCAACTTTGGGCGCACTTGCCTGCTTTTATTGACCCAGGGTACCCTGGGTCTCTGTGAGACGGTTTTCCAGCAAAAAACTAAGATTGGTCAGCTGACTTTGAAGAGTTCCGCTGCATTTCTTCTTTTATTTATCTGATTGAAATAAACACATGCATACAGATTGAAACAAACTGTACCTCCCTCTTTTTTCAGTTTGTAAAAAAATAAATATTTATAGCAGAAAAACGCTCTTGAAAAAAAGTCAAAAACAGCCCGAAAACGGAGTCTGTGTGAACTAATGCTGAAGATAGGCCAGTGACCTTGAATCCTGACCTTAAAAGATGCACGTTCACACAGACACCCATAGAGCTCAGTGTTGAAGGGAGGGGGAGACGCTTTTGGTGCTATTTCCACTCTAAAGAAAGGTCAGTGGGTACCAGGTGATCTGTAAAGGGGGGGGGACAAATGTTTCCCGTAAAAGATATGGTGGCGCCACTAGCAGTTCTCCTACTCCGCAAGAAGTCAACAAGACAGCACAACAGTCCCACAGCGGCAGCATAAAAGGAGTGCAGAGCGAAATTGTACCACCCGTATCTCGCGGTTTATCATCTGATTGACTCGCTTTTTGATAGGGACAAAAGGCGGTACATGCCCGCAGCCTGCAACTGTCGCCCACACCCACCTGCACACCCACACCCACCTGCTCTCCCACACCCACCTGCTCACCCACACCCACATGCTGGCCTGAAATGGAATAACATACATGTATGACACATGACTTGAGGGTACTATTTAACAAGGAATTCATTTCTGATACCAGAATTGACCAATGAATGATTATAAGGGAGTACTATATCTAAGTACATGATAAGCTCCAGCTCCAGCTTACTCTGACTTTGGGTTGGGACTTTGGACTGGGACCCTGGGTCACATGTGATGTATATCACACAATCCATCTTTTCTCAATGAATATGCATAAAAATTGCTTTTCTGGATAGGGAAAGCCCTTCCCTTGAACGCTGGCTACTTTTCACGGAGATTAAATTATCTTAAAATAATGTAAATGTGATTTTAAAACACCATGTGGCAGGGACAGCATTCAAAACAAACATGGTGGCCATATAATGCCCGGCTGAATTCGCCAAACTTTACACTGTTGTACCACGTTGATATATGGCAATCTAAGTTCCCATCTTTTGCAAATGGCTAGAGGTAGGTGAAATGAAGACTTGCTGTGAAGGAATATATCTAGGTTTATCTCTAAATATATGCACTGACCACTTGTAAACAAACAATCCTGCACTTCCGGTCATCTCGTAGCGCAGTTCTGCCAGTCTAAGAAAAAGACAGTGTAGGACACCGAGACTCTACCACACAGTAGTAGAGTCTCGCCGTGACTATACATGACGCAGCTTTTATTGTTTTTGCCGAGGCCAAGGCAGTAGCGTCTGAATTGACGGCAAATAAAGTCTCTCATTCTGCTATTTATCATCATTTATAGTGGTAATCATTAAGATTATATTAGTAAAATGCTAATGTAGGTCGTTAAATACCCTTGTCACTTTAAAAATGCTAGTATTTTGACAATTGGATTTGTTTTGACGTCACCGGAGCTGTATTATCGCCCACCACACTTTTAGGCAGTATATATCTCTGGTAATTCTACATTTAGTGCCCCAAAAAGCGGATCACTTCAAGGTCTCATACAAAAGCCCCTTCGATTGATAAAGCTAGGGTCAGGGAGCCATGAATAATTAGTTCATGGTTGTATCAAACCGCTCCCAATGCTGAACTAGAGGCAAAGGGCTGACGTCACTGCCTAAGCCTCCTTTTGATATTCAGCACCAAATTTAACTTGTTCCTGATGCATCTTCTTTGAGTGCATTAGCTGGTAAAGCTTTGCCAGATATCAACCGGGACGCAGGTAACAATGGCGGATCCGTGTAGAGAGAGAATTGACCATTTTGAATGAAATTGTCAGAAATACAAGACAGATTCTGTAGATATTGCAATGAAAAAGCAGAAGCAACACAAGGCAGTTATTTTCAGTCGGTTGCAAAGGCAGTCTATGGCACTAAATTATTCATATACAGTTACACTCAGCACGATATAACGATGCGGTCTCACCTATAGCTAAAGACAGAGAGCCAGCTGTACACATCCTTCCCAGGTGACAGCTGAGACTGAACTGGCTTCCTGGAGCTCATGGAGGTCTGACATAGGGCGTCTGGAGCATCCTTGTTGACTCACTGACTCTTTCCTGCAGCTTTGCTCTACCTATTAGAAGAACATATGGGAAAATGAGCATACTACATGTGGCATCTTGTATGGGTTCAGTATGATCTATACATGCCACTGTTAGCTGATATCTGCACATGGTGTAAAAGAATGGTTAGCGTAAGAAGAGACTAAATTCCATTGATGTATCTTGCTATTTCTTACAAGCAAACTGCTTATCCACTAGACAAAGATAGGTATCTTTTAATGTAATGCATTGCAGGGGAGGAAGGAGATGACAGTGATGCACTAACTGTCAGTGACGATGATGGGTTGGATGCTGACGGCTCGCATCATAACAGTGGTAGCCGAGACACTACACGACGACGGAAGAAGAATAAAAGACACAAAGCAGGCCGGAGGCGGAAGAGCTTGAAATATGGTATTGTAGCATCTACAAAGAGATTATCAAGCACAATTGCTTTTAGACTTGACAGTATTGTCTTGTATGTTGCTAAGAATTCAAAGATAAATCAAGAGGGAACTGATCATAATTTTTGTAGCTTAGACTAGAATTGTCAGAAATACAAGACAGATTCTGTAGATATTGCAATGAAAAAGCAGAAGCAACACAAGGCAGTTATTTTCAGTTGGTTGCAAAGGCAGTCTATGGCACTAAATTATTCATATACAGTTACACTCAGCACGATATAACGATGCGGTCTCACCTATAGCTAAAGACAGAGAGCCAGCTGTACACATCCTACCCAGGTGACAGCTGAGACTGAACTGGCTTCCTGGAGCTCATGGAGGTCTGACATAGGGCGTCTGGAGCATCCTTGTTGACTCTCACTGACTCTTTCCTGCAGCTTTGCTCTACCTATTAGAAGAACATATGGGAAAATGAGCATACTACATGTGGCATCTTGTATGGGTTCAGTATGATCTATACATGCCACTGTTAGCTGATATCTGCACATGGTGTAAAAGAATGGTTAGCGTAAGAAGAGACTAAATTCCATTGATGTATCTTGCTATTTCTTACAAGCAAACTGCTTATCCACTAGACAAAGATAGGTATCTTTTAATGTAATGCATTGCAGGGGAGGAAGGAGATGACAGTGATGCACTAACTGTCAGTGACGATGATGGGTTGGATGCTGACGGCTCGCATCATAACAGTGGTAGCCGAGACACTACACGACGACGGAAGAAGAATAAAAGACACAAAGCAGGCCGGAGGCGGAAGAGCTTGAAATATGGTATTGTAGCATCTACAAAGAGATTATCAAGCACAATTGCTTTTAGACTTGACAGTATTGTCTTGTATGTTGCTAAGAATTCAAAGATAAATCAAGAGGGAACTGATCATAATTTTTGTAGCTTAGACTAGAATTGTCAGAAATACAAGACAGATTCTGTAGATATTGCAATGAAAAAGCAGAAGCAACACAAGGCAGTTATTTTCAGTCGGTTGCAAAGGCAGTCTATGGCACTAAATTATTCATATACAGTTACACTCAGCACAATATAACGATGCGGTCTCACCTATAGCTAAAGACAGAGAGCCAGCTGTACACATCCTACCCAGGTGACAGCTGAGACTGAACTGGCTTCCTGGAGCTCATGGAGGTCTGACATAGGGCGTCTGGAGCATCCTTGTTGACTCTCACTGACTCTTTCCTGCAGCTTTGCTCTACCTATTAGAAGAACATATGGGAAAATGAGCATACTACATGTGGCATCTTGTATGGGTTCAGTATGATCTATACATGCCACTGTTAGCTGATATCTGCACATGGTGTAAAAGAATGGTTAGCGTAAGAAGAGACTAAATTCCATTGATGTATCTTGCTATTTCTTACAAGCAAACTGCTTATCCACTAGACAAAGATAGGTATCTTTTAATGTAATGCATTGCAGGGGAGGAAGGAGATGACAGTGATGCACTAACTGTCAGTGACGATGATGGGTTGGATGCTGACGGCTCGCATCATAACAGTGGTAGCCGAGACACTACACGACGACGGAAGAAGAATAAAAGACACAAAGCAGGCCGGAGGCGGAAGAGCTTGAAATATGGTATTGTAGCATCTACAAAGAGATTATCAAACACAATTGCTTTTAGACTTGACAGTATTGTCTTGTATGTTGCTAAGAATTCAAAGATAAATCAAGAAGGAACTGATCATAATTTTTGTAGCTTAGACTAGAATTGTCACAAATACAAGACAGATTCTGTAGATATTGCAATGAAAAAGCAGAAGCAACATAAGGTAGTTATTCTCAGTCTGCTGCAATGGCAGTCTCTGGGTCTATATTATTCATAAGGCATACAGTTACATTCAACAAGATATATAACAGTGCATTCTCATCTATAGCTAAAGACAGAGACTTAGCTGTACACATCCTACCCAGGTGACAGCTGAGACTGAACTGGCTTCCTGGAGCTCATGGAGGTCTGACATAGGGCGTCTGGAGCTATAGTGGCTCCAGTTAGCAACTGCTAGTTCCCTGGCAACATCCTTGTTGACTCACTGACTCTTTCCTGCAGCTTTGCTCTACAATATCTACTAGAAGAACATAAGGGAAAATGAGCATACTGCATGTGGCATCTTGTGGGCAATTTTGACCTTCTTCGGTTTGACCTTTTAGGTTTGACCTTTTTTAGGGTTGGTCAAAAGTGGGGGGGGGGGGTACATGCCCACCCTGGTTGCCATGCCCCTGGATAGCTGATATCTGCACATAGTGAAAGAGACTATATTCCATTAATGTACATATTGTTGTTTCCTATTAGGCAAACTGCTTATCCACAAGCTAAATATACCGTATTCAACGTAATAAGCGCCCTCCCCCTAATAAGCGCCCCCCCCTTTTTGGGGAATCTTTAGACTAGAACAAAGGCTCAAATTTCACGATTTTGGTGACAATTAAACTCTTAAGTACTAAAAACGCCATGAAAATAATTTTATAAGCGCCCAGGGCGCTTATTACGTCGAATACGGTAAGTATCTTTTAATGTAATGCATTGCAGGGGAGGAAGGAGATGACAGTGACGCACTAACTGTCAGTGACGATGATGGGTTGGATGCTGATGGCTCGCATCATAGCAGTGGTAGCCGAGACACTACACGACGACGGAAGAAGAATAAAAGACACAAAGCAGGCCGGAGGCGGAAGAGCTTGAAATATGGTATTGTAGCATCTACAAAGAGATTATTAAACACAATTGCTTTTAGATTTGACAGTATTGTCTTGTATGTTGCTAAAAATTCAAAGATAAATGAAGAGGGAAGCTGATGGTACATTTTCCTGCATGATTCTAGCAGTAAAAGAAGTCATAGGGAGAGAAACAGACACTCCAAGCCAAAGAAAGGAAAGAGAGGAGAACATGGTAAAGTTAACAAAATAGCCTTTTAACAACTTGTTTCTTTTTAATGAACAGGGTTGATTTCTCTACATTTCAGAAAGCTCAGACACCCCCCCCCCACCCGCCCCCACAAAACAAACACTTAAATAATTTACTATTTGTAGATGTTATGATCTGGCCTATTCATGCTATGATTGATAGAATGATATGACCAGAAACAACATTATGCATATAAAAATAGGTTGGGATTTTTGAATCCACTTTTTTTTTCATGTAATATTAAAAAAAAATAATTTTCCTTTCATGATATTTTTGTTTTCTGGCTTCAGGGGGAAGTGATAATATTTTGGATCTTAGCAATTCTGATTATGAGGACACACATAGTGGCCGTCTTGATGATTCAAAAAGAAGGCAGCGAAAGAAAAAGGCATCAAGAGGAAAAAGAAAAGAACATTCAGAAAGAGGTAAGATATGCTTTCAAAATTACAATGTTTCTGAAAGAATGATGTAGGATGTTACTAGTGACTTATTTTTTAGGAGTCGAATAATACATGAAATCGTGTTAATTGTTCTTACTGTAAAACCCTGCCTAGCCGAAAGTGACTATCAAGGACAATAGTTTAGCTAATATGAAATCATTTCAACATATAAGAGAACCCCACCTATAAACCGTATGTGATTTTTAGGGTCTCAGGGACCACCTGGCCCCAACCCTGACCCTACCAAAAGCTTGTTTAAAGCTGCTATACTACTTGGCAGACTCGAACCTATATTATCTCCATTTGTATCTCAGATGATTGTATAACCCTTTCCCTATTATAATCTGTCATTTATTTTCGCAAGAGATTCTTAACATGTGCAATACAAGACTGTAATTCCAACTACTCTTTATATTCTGGTGGGCTTTGATAGTTTAGTGTTAAAAAATAGCATCAGGTGGCAGCATTGAGTGGACTGCTACCTGAAAGTCTTTCATTGCTGATCTCACCAACAGAGTCTACTATTTCTTGGTGTAACACTGCAGATGGCGCCAACTTGTTGATATAATTAAGTGCTGAATAGAATGCTGGAAGCAATCAATTTTTTTCTGATATTTATCTTTGGATTTAGCACAGTTAAAGGCCACAAATTTGATTGATATCTTACCAATACACTGCACTAAGGAGACCCTTTATAAATGTGCAGAAAGTGAACATTCTATATATCTGAACAAAGTACAACATCTTAGTGGAGAAAACACCAATATCGGAGTGTGTGAGAGGAGACTCCATAACTATGAATATTAATGATCACAGCACCCATTATACAGACTTTCTATATATATCTATAGGCGAGGAGGAAGATGGCAGTGGTAACTTGACTGATGAGGACAGCTTTGAAGATACTGATGACGAAACTCATGATGATGGTCGAAGAGCAAGCAAAGGACACCACAGGAAAAAGAGGAGAAATAGACACACAAGAAGAGGCCTTGGTAAACACACTTTTGAATGAATATGATTTATTTTTAAAGATTGCATTTGACAAGATAACCCAGCTAGCAAAAAAAACGTTATTTTACGTCAAATAACTGTATACCCTGCTAGCACCACTCGTCTGAATTACATCTTGATTATGTAAAACGGACGTGTTTCTCGTCATTTTTACGTAATATTCACGTGATTTAGACGAGTGGTGCTAGCAGGGTAGCTGTATAACGTTTTTTGTTTACTGGGTTAAGACATTGGATATTTGACCATTCTCAGTAATTAGATTTGCAGTAGCCTAGAGGGACGTCATTGACACTCACTATATCGAAATACATATTTCTTTAGGAGAAATCGTTCTCCGCCTTTGGCCCAAACCATGTGTAAGGGAAGTGGGTACCACCCCCTTCCGTGCACCGAACCGACCCAGTAACGTAGGGCTCGGTCAGATTGTCAGAGGGAAAGTAGCTCAGTTGGTAGAGCAGCAGGTTACGTGATCTGAGGGTCATGGGTTCGAGACCCGCTTTCTCCAGATTATTTTTCCGCGACTTTTACACATGTATGCGCATATGTACAGTCAAGCCCCACTTCCCGAACTCTGCAACTGTTTCATGTAATGGAAGCTAAGATAAGCAGAGCATCTGCAAATATTCAAGTTTCAAGTGTTCTATCTGATTCAAATATTTCATGTCATTTCAGTACACATGTGTTGATAATTGGCATTGAAAACAATTGGATGTCATCCAAACCCTAGTAGTATGGATTGTGGTATACTATTCTTTTACTGGCACATAGTTAGCTAATTAAAGTCATTTGAATTTGATAAACTAAAACATTGAAATACATCTGTACTAGCTATTAAGGCTAAAAGCAAGACTCAAGACTATACAATGTTTTATTCTTACCAATGAGTGTTCTAAATTGATTAAAGGTGGAGAGGAGGAAGGCGTCAGTGACAACAAAAGTACAGATGGAGAGTATTCGCATCATAAAATACACAATAGCAGCAGTGACAAGAAGAAAAAACATTATAAGAAGAAAAGGCGACATTCTAGACAGCACAGCAAAATCAAGATAGAACATGGTAAACTTTTGTTCAAGGTCTTTGAAAAAGCGTTTAAAGACAATGCTACAACGTCTATATTAGGCTCTAACACGATGGTCCAGTGGACCCTCTGGATGGGGGCAGCCATCTTGTAGGACATGAAATCTCGCTCCTCTGCCAAGATTTCTCGCTCATTTGGCGAGATTTCACAGCTTTCTTGGCGTGGGGGAGGGTAGGGGTGTGTGTGTAGAGCACTCACACCTACCAGCAGCTGACCACTGTACACACCTCTGCGCCCAAGTGTTAATGGGCTGCCCATTGTTTTAGGGGTACCCCTGATTGATATGGCCCACCCTGACTGTAGTGACAGCACCCACACAGTGTACTATACACAATAGGGATAGACTCACTGTCTCTGTCATCCCTGGATGACTTCACTCTCCACACAGATTTTCGGTCATTCTCCAAGCAGAATGTAATTATTCAATTATTATTTATTTCAGTTTTATCAAAAGAAATTGAAAAGTCTGACTTGATAGATGCATAGAATATGATATACCGATTCAATATATGCATGCAGTATACATTACTTAATAAAACATACACCTTGAGAAAGGTCCAAAGAAGACTATACAAAGAGGCTAAGTGTCATCTTGTCCTACCATTTAGATTTCGCTGGTTCCCCGTCCATTATCAAGGACGCAGGCCATCAGCGCTGTGTCACGCTCTCCAACGTGGGTAACTCACTGAAGATCGGCGCCCATGATGGAGAGTGACAGATGACGTCACAGATCACGTGACTCCGCTTGTATCTGTGACCTAAATGTTGCAGGCTGACAAGCGAAGTCACGTGTTAGCTCTTAGAGAGCTAGTACTAGTTAGCCAGGGCCTGCGGGTTAGCCCCGGCACCCGTGGGAACCAGCGAACCATTTAGATCTGCTGTGTACCAACAGGTGGCAGCACCCCTTAACGTGTTAGAGCCTAATATAGGGGTTGGTTCAGTGTCAGGAGGCGGGTATTGTCATGCAAACCTAGATCATTTGAACCCTAACTACTGTTAAGATCAATTTGTCACTATTGACTCATTTAATAGCCAGTACCTAGTAAAATTTGAAGTGTCCACACCATGTCTCCTTCTCTAGCCACAATAAGGTAAAACAACACAGGACTATCAAGTTCTCACATCTTGAAGGATATCAATTGTTACATGTAGCTCTATTTTCAGGGGAACAGGGTGACAGTGACGCATTTACAGTAAGCGATGATGAGAGCTTGGTTTATGAACAACATAAAAGCAACAGCGATAGGAAGAAACATGTAAAGAAAAGACACTTTTCCACAGCAGGACTGAGAAAAAACAGAAAGAAATATGGTATGTAAATACTAAATACCTATAAACCATCAGTAAATAATGAAGGGACTGATACTCGGGTAGCTATTTCTGGTTGTTTTGGTGAATAAATCACATACTGTAAAACCTCTCTGATAAGCCAACCAAATTTTGGAATTTGAAGCCTAATTCGGCTTATACCGTAACACCTCTTTGATAAGCTGACTTAAAAAAAATATTTTAGGCCTGATTCGGCTTATAGCATTGTCTCAAAGAGGGGGGTAGGCTTGTAAGGGAGTTTTTAATCAAGCAAATCATGGTTTAACCATGTTTAAATGGGTCCAAACTCAGCTTATAATATTATCTCATACTGGGGGGTGGGCTTATACGGGAGGTCGGCTCATGAAGAGGGTTTAATGGTAGTATTCTCTCAAAGTGGGGCGTTGGCTTATAAGGGAGGCTTTAAATCAAGTGAATTTTAGTTTAATCCTTTTTAAATGGGCCCAAATTTGGCTTATATATTTGCCTCAAGCTAGGAGGTCGGCTTATAAAGGATGTCGGCTTATCAGAGAGGTTTTACGGAACTAGTTAAAGAATTTCCTTCAAGAAGTCAAGTTCAGCTTAACAACATATAACAACCAAAATTATGAAGTAAATGATCAAGCCTTTGCCTGGGCGCAACGAATGGGGGGTGTACTTTTGATGGACATTTTTTTATGCTTCATGAAAAGACAGATTGACATATCTAGGCAAACTTTTGAATAATAATGATCAATTTTTAAATCATGCAAACTTTGTTTCAAATACATTTTTCAACAGAAAATGATAGTGAGTCATGTACAGCCAGTGAAGGAGAGACCTCAGCAAGTGAAGAGTTGCACCGTGATATTGGTGGAGGAAGCAGTGAAGCCAGAAATTCTAAAAAGAAGAATAAACGACGCTCTAATGGAGGCAGGAAACGGAAGACAGGAAATAGTACGAAACTTATGGGTTTCTCTGTGTATTTGACATAAAACATAATCTACATAAAATAATTGTAAAGGCTGGGAGTTAGCAACCAAATTCCCTCGACCGTGCTAGTCATGGTTTCCAGTGACCATAAGCAAGGCCATAAAAAGTAAGAAAGAAGCGAATCAATAACAGAGTAAGGAGTATGTAAAAGAAATTAATCCAATTCATTGGATCAATGAACATCTTTCAATTAGATATTGACATTTTTAATGCAATACTCACAGTGTCTATCTATTTAAGATAAGAAACATGAAGTAGACGGTTCTGACTCAGGTGTTTTCATTTTGCCGGGACGATATGAGGATAATGAACTAGAAGGTTGGTATATGTACAATCAAAAGCACTATAGACCCTTTGGTAATGGCCTCTGCCAAGATCCAACAACTTTGGTTACAATTTAGCATTTCCTCAACCAGATATGCTTGATTTTAATGATATAATGGGCCATTTTAAACTTCTAACTGACAAACATGGTTGGTAAATTTACAAACATATAAACTTGATTGAACAAAACTTGTCCATTACTACAAGTTACAAATATGTTACCACATTTAATTTAAACTATATTATTGGTGGTCATTTTGAAAGTTAAATATCAAAATTATGTGAACGATTACTCTGGTAACGAGATTGAATACTATATTATCTTTTCTTAATATAACCTTGTAGCTGGGTCATCATATGATGAACTTCTTTCCCGCCTCATTGATGACTATGAAACCCAGAACCCTGAAAAAGACATCACCCGTCCAGGACCTATCCATCGAGCTCAATATGCCCACCAACGGGGAAGCTCACACCAAGGCCAGGCCCCAAGCCAACAGAGCCTCTATAACCAAGAATCAAAGTCGAGATTCTCAACCGACTTTCAAAATGACACTAATGGTTGTTCAACACCGGTTTATTCACCTGAATCATACAACAGCCATGCAAGACAACAATCATCAACTACCAGTTCATTTAAATCCTTTTCCCAACTTCCACCTCAGGATGGTGAGAGAAGTAGACGCGATATTCTCCAGAAGGACAATAAGCCAGTAATCAGGAATACCATGGTAAAGAACAAAACAGGAAAACCTAACACAAAAAAAGGCCATCTTAAAGGAAACATCCAAGGGAAAGGAAGTGCAGACTCAGATGGTATGTAGTCTTGGGGGGTTTATTTGCAAAATATTTGATGATAATGTTTACCACACTCCAATTTAACCAAATATCAAAACTTTGAAAATATGTCTCCCACAATATTTTTGGCTAAGGACTGCTTTCTTTTCTGACATCTTTCTTAGCAACAAGAAAGCTAAAAACTGCTCCAGAACAGTCTTCATCCAGTGCTTATGTGAAGACTACAGACACCTCTCAGAGCAGTGCACAGTTGTCAAAACGCCAGAGCTCCGTCATCCAAACTGGTGGACGTGGCAATCAGCCGAGGTGTGTGTGCTTATAACATTTGAGTTTGTAATGGGACAAATGGGGTCACCTTATCTCACCAATAGGCTCTTTCAGGCCCTGGTCCACTATAGGGGTGAATCCACTGAGGTAAATCCGTCGAGATTCGTTTATAGGTTTAACATTGTGAAGGTTCATCCGATCCAACGGATTTACCTCAGTAGATTCACCCTTTAGGTTGCTATTGATATCTCCCTGACTTACTATGTTCACACTAGAATTAGTCTACGCCAGGTTCCCCCTTCTATCAGGCCAGGTTCCCCCCTTCTACCTGTTCAGAGTCTACTCCTAGTCTTATATCTTGGTAAATTGCTCTAATTTGGGTTTTTGTGGAATATTCACTCTAATGAAAGAAAAATCAATTTAAGATGAATAAATTTCTATCAATGTGTAAATTGTTTGATATTCAGTGGGCAGGTCTTTGATGGTACAGCAGTGGCAGATGTTAGGGGACCCGAGGATGTGGCCAGTCAGACAGTCATTAGTGGTAATCTTCCCCAGCGAACCAATAACAGAGCAAGGAAAATGTCCGTGGTTCCTCCTGGAGGCAGAGTGCGGCGACCCAACGATCTCCCTCACAACAGCAGGCAGATTGATGTTGAACAGAATGGTAAATAAATTGATCTATCAGAAGTCTAAGATCTTTCACTGAGTTTTTGGTTCATCAACATATATCATATTGCAGGGGTATATTCTGCCTAGATTTATTAGGCTAAGCAATTTATTTTGAAAAAAGTACAGGAGTGCATAATTGGTTTTCTGATTAACATATATTTATACGTGTTGTTTTAAACATGTCTATTCATTGATTGTTAGATGGTAGACGAGATTCACAAGTGCAGAGAACAGCAAGTAGTATCCTCAGCAGCTGGGCTACATCTACGACTGATCTTCCCAACTTCCGTTTCAACAGTACTGGAAGTCGCCCAACTAGTTCTATTGGCTCACGAGTTTTACCTTCATCTCAGATAATTGGTAATTGTAACTCCAATTACAGTCATTTACAGTACAAGGGGTTAAAGTATTTCAAAGTAGCCAGTAGATACTTGCAATTCCTATATGAAACTTATTAACTCAGGGTTACCACCCTGAGTCTTATGCGACGCTTCCTGAGGGGTCGTTTCAAGATAGTGAAACCTTCATTTTCAAGTGTCAATTTGCACCTGAATCCATGCTTGAAAAAAAGTAAAAACTTGACAGATGGACAGATAGGACAGTCAGGTACATGGAACATCAGTTATTTTCATCAATGTTGCACTCTAAGCATTTATAACACTTAAATATAAAAAAAAGTGACTAAATAAAACAAGAAATCCATGCAGAGAAATTGAACACTATTAAAAGTACTAGAATACTGGATTTTCGTCTACATTACAGTCCACACGATTTCAATGCTAAGTCAATGAGAGCTATCTTGTTTTACAGTGTGAGATGCTTCTTCTATAATATAGATGCATAGACTCTGCACCTCAATGTTCCCATCTAGCAACTCCTGGGGGTTATCTGGGAGCTCTGAGACATTTTAAGTCTCTCCAGAAGCCATGGCACAACCCCCCCTCCCAAGCCCCCCACCTAAGTTGTCTGGTACAGGCTACAAACATTATGTTCAACCTTTCAATTACTCAATTCAATAAATCAATTACCCTAACCCGTGTCATTTGTGATGTAAATCACACGTTCAATTTTTTTACTACTGTACACTGCCTGGTGCCTATACCTTTGTGACTTTGTGAGGGGTATTTAGTATTGGTATACATGTTTTTTTTTTGCTAAAAAAGGGTGAAATATTTTCGGTCTGCCCTAGATCCGCTACTCCCTCCCCCCCCCCCGTAGTTAAAAAATGACCACTCCTATTTCTTTAATTTGTGAGACAGCAGTCTCTTTAATGAAGTAAGGGGACAGCTGCATCATATAGCTTGTGCAACAGCTTGTCTCATACGTTATTGGTAGTTTAACTCCAAATATGTCTACAAAAGTACCTGAAATGAATAGTCAAAACTTGGTATGTGGGTAAAAGAATTGTTTTAATTCTAAATATAGCATAGTTGTAAATACCCTAGAAAATATACTATGGTAAAGAAAATGCCCTGCAATAAATTATAATTTTCATTTCAAGATGGAGTAGAAAATCCCAATGATGGCCATTTTTCTGCAAAAATTAAGGTTCCGGCACTGCCCATACTGCCAAACAGGTCTGAACCTGAGGCGGGTCGAGAAACTAAATCCAAACCCATCGCTGAAGTCAAACCAAATGTTATTGGAAAGGTAAAGTAGTAGTTTGTGCATCCTACTGAATATTGATACAAATTCCACTGACTTGCAAGTTGTAGTTACTTGTAAACAAAAATAACATGTGGGTCACAAATTTTATACTCTTAGGATCGTTATGAAAAAGCCCATAATTTTATTTCTTGATTTTTTCCCATGCTATGGACCTTTTTTTACTCAGTCCTGTATACTTACCAGTACCGTAAATTCTCCCACATAAGCCTGACTCACGTATGTGCCACGCCCTGACTTTGGGCTAATCCTATAGGCGACGCTAGCAATCTCATCATGGTGACTTTAGTAGGCCTACTGTACCATATTAGCAAAAACTCATGTATAAGCTGCACCTAGACCATGGGCTGATCCTATTAGCCGCACGGCGATCTGTCTTGTGTACTAGCCATTATTAACTAGTGTTATTTTTTGCTGTTAATCAGTTTTAAGACACATGGGTTCCTCTGATGAGCCACACGTGAGTTAGTTTAAATAGTATGCCATGGACCTCCCAGATAACATTGGTCCCTGGGGTCCATTTGCGTTTTACTTGGGCCTGCTGGGTTTACCCATTTCTGGGTTTTCCTCATTTTTGTCCAGGGCTACCAGTAAGATTCCAGATGGGCCAAGCCCACCAACAATTTTTTCCTCAAATATGTCGTACATCTTTGGTTGTTCTTAGAAATTATAAGCTAAAGTACCACTTTCATGGCTTTTGTATCAATGTGGGTTTTGCCTGGGCTGGATCTAGTTAATGTGGGCTATCCTTCCTTTTGATTTCTATGGGAGTAAACCTGGGCTGCTAGGTGGGCCCCACCTGGGCTCAGCCCACAGACCAAACTTCAAATATAATCATTTAACTACATTTGAAATACTTTAATTTGTGTCCGTTAGAATTGATTCTTTGAAATTCAAATTTTTAAGTAAAGTTTCAAGGTTGTTATATCAAGATGGGTTTCACTTGGGATGGACTTGGGCAAAGTGGGCTAAAGGCTCAGTGGGCGTTTTATATAGGCTTTGAATGTACTGTAAGGTGGGTCCCAATTGGGTTAGCCCGCCATCCAACTTTCTGGGCTCAGGCCATCAACTTAACTTTGATGGCTACTTTTCAAATCCCATTTCCTCTCTTAGTCCAGTTGCCAGCTTGAAAACCTTGCAGAAAAAACCCCCGAAGAGGTTATGACTGATTTGGGTACTGAAAGTCATATACTTTCAGAATCTTGACGATGCCCGGCTGGCATCGTTGAGCGTTTTCCGAAATTCAAGATGGCGTCCCAGATGGCTGGCGAAAATGTTTGAAGTCATAAATCAGTCAATTCTTGTGTGATTTGCAGGTGAAATACCTCTAAATTGGGGTTTTTGGGCATGCCTGATTGATTAAAAGAGTCAAAAAGTCATTTGAGTAGGTATCCATGGTGATGGTGTGTTTCCATAGCAAGCAGCATGCCGATTCTAATACAAAATATATATTGTTTTAAGAAGTTTGTCATTTCTCAACACCTACACTCATGTAATATCTCAAATTAAAGGTCTCATTGAGATACATCATTTTAACATAGTTTTAGAGTTGTCACAGGACCTAGGTAACCATGGCAACCAGAAATCACCAACAATAATGCCTAATGATTGATGCCGAAACATCATCATCCTTACTGATAACTGTGAATGCATGACAGAACAACCAACATGGCCACGATATACTCTGTCCTCAATGTCAAAAAGTCATTTGAGTGGGTATCCATGGGGATGCATCATTTCCATAGCAACCAACGTGTCAAAAAGTGCACATTTGGTAAAAATCATAACATGATATCGAAACTTTCTGCATATGAGTATATTGGTTGCTATGGAATTGACCCATCTCCATAGATAACCACTCAGGTGACATTTTGACATCAAGCAGAGAATCATTATCTGGTGGCCATGTTGGTTGTCTGTCATGTATTTGCAGTTATCAGTAAGGATGATGATGTTTTGGCATCAATCATTAGGCATTATTGTTGGCGATTTCTGGTTGCCATGGTTACCTAGGACCTGTGACAACTCTAAAACTATGTTAAAATGATGTATCTCAATGAGACCTTTAATTTGAGATACAACATGAGTGTAGGTGTTGAGAAATGACAAATTTCTTAAAACAATATGTATTTTGTATTAGAATCGGCATGCTGGTTGCTATGGAAACACGCTATCACCATGGATACCTACTCAAATGACTTTTTGACTCTTTTAATCAATCAAAAACCCCAATTTAGAGGTATTACACATGCAAATCACATAAGAATTGACTGATTTATGACTTTAAACTTTTTCGTCAGCCATCTTGGACGCCATCTTGAATTTCGGAAAACGCTCAACGATGCCAGCTGGGCATCGTCAAGATTCTGAAAGTATATGACTTCCTGTACCCAAATCAGTCATAACCTCTTCGGGGGGTTTTATTGCAAGGTTGCAAGGATAATTCCTCCCTGGCAACTGGACTACTTGGATGGGATTCACCTGGGCTGGACCTGGGTCAAGTGGGCAAGTCATGTTCTTGAACAAACCACTAGATGTCCTCGTTGAAAGTGATACCACATTAATGTTCAACAGAGCTTTTTATTATTGTATTACAAGAGTTTATGGTTTATCAATAATTCCAGAATGGTTGGGAATATAACAGACTTCATAATAGATTCTTGGAATGCCATGCTTTATAATCCCATTCTGAACATGAACATGGAAACAAGCAGCACCCTGATACAAACACCTGTTCCTTGAATGTAATAACAACATATAATCCTGCCATTGACTGAGCTCTCACACATGGGCTGCCTGCCTGCTGGCTGCATCAAACATGTCAAGAAATGTGCAGCCCAAAAGTAAGTCAGCTAAAGGATGCATTTCTCTACCCTCTAAATGGTAGAAGAAGAGATTCTTACCTATACATGGAGGAACCAACTTAGTTGGAACATGGGCCAAAACATCGGGATATCAAATAATGGCAAAGAACTTACAGTAGAGTTTACATCCCTATATCACCTCCCCTCCCCCCCCCAAAGAAAAAAAGCCCACATGGGTCCCGCCCTAAGCACATGTGGATACACTCAATTAAAATCTGGGCAAGCCCATCTTTGTCCCAGCAGTTAGCCCATGTGGTGGGCCCCATATGGACTAAGTGACGTGGGTCCCACCTAACGGCCCACCTTTAGACCCGTATGGGCCCCAGTAACCAATGCTGACTGGGCTAATTTCATCATTTAGTATTATGTACATAACATTCTCTATGATAGTTTAGATCAAATAATGATATGATTTTAAATTCACCGTAAAGTCTCGCGTAGAAGCCGCGGCTAGTACGCGAGTCAGATCTCCAGTGCAGCTTATAGGATCGGCCCAAACTGGAGGTGCGGCTTGTACGCGAGTTTTTCCAAATTTGTAATTCCAAACCATTACAGCAGCCACTCAATATTGATGTAGGGTTCAACGATTGTACTTGGAGTTTGGTGGGGGGTAAGTGCAGAATTGTGGCGGTCACACCACCTCCTCCACCTTTCCCAGAGGCTGTTGGTGTTAGGATGCTGGCAGAGTTAGCGGTGGCATTGTCTTGACACTGAGGTGCAAATGTAAGGCATTGACACTGCTCACTCACCTTTGTCTGGCGGAGGTATTGAGTGTGCTCGCTAAAGCCCTAAGGGTGAGATAGCCGAGGGGAGGAAGGGTAGGGGACAGAGCTAGGGTCCACGGGCCGGCATGAAGCGTCACGGGACAGTAGGAGGCTCCACAGGCTGCTAGGAATACCCTGACACCAGCTGGAACTTGAACCGGGGTCCAAAGCAGGCACGCACGGGATAGCTCTCCCACGTGAGAGGACAGACGTTCAGAGCGTTATCTTAATAAGACTATTAAGACAGTCTTAATAGTCTTAATCTTAGTCTGAAGTAGCCACCTTACCTTCTACATAATCCGACAGATGGAGCCACCCTTACTTCAAGTGCCACTATTTGTTAATATCATGGGGGGCTCTGCCCCCCAACCCCCGTTTTTATTTTATTTTCTTCCTTCTTTATTGATGGTGAGTACTATTAAGCCTTTAACCCTTTAAGGGCGCCTGTCGAATATACTCTACATCCATCCCAGGCCGGATGTCGACTATTTACTACACCATGTGGGGCCGGATGTCGATTATAATTGACTTAACTCTATGGGAATTTGGAAAACCCCGGCCCCATGGAAAATTTTTGGAAAAAAATCCGGCCCCCTGGCAAAAATAAATTTCCTGTGGTCGGCCTCAATGGGTTAAGACTAAGACTTATTAAGACTTGATTAAGACCCGAGCCTGAAACAGTCACAGGACGATCCTAGTACACAAGTATAACTACAGGTGGCGCCCTAGCCCTGACAAGCCCTAGCCCTGACAAGCCCTGCCCCAACTTAAGACACTGAATTAAGACTTTAAGATGTCTTATTAAGATAACGCTCTGAACGTCTGTCCTCTCACTTGGGAGAGCTATCCAGTTTTTGCCCAAAGCAGGGGCCAAAGTTAGGGATGCAGCTAATATGTGAGCTTTTCCCCAGGGCTCATTCAGAAGGCCTCTGCGGCTTATAGGATCTGCCTAAAGTCGGGGTGCGGCTTATACGTGAGTTCGGCTTATACGCGAAGTTTTACGGCAAGCAGTAAATCTGCTATTATGTTTATTGCCTACACTTATACTTCCTTTCTTTTGCAGAAGGACACCAAGTCCCCAGCATCAGGGTCGAGTTCACTCTCCAGTCCTGCTTCTAGTAGGGAGAGCCTTGAAGACAGTTTTGAAGAGCTCGAAAGGCTTTCCAAACGCCGGCACGCCCTTGTCATACCCGACTTTGGTGGTCTCTCAGCTTTGTCTTTCACACCCGCATTTACTTTCTCATTTTATCCTCGTCTAATCGTTCACCAGGAAACAGGGTCGCAAAGCAAGGGTTCCCCTGGAGGTAAAAAGTCTGCTAAGAAAGTACCTGTAAAAAAATGTGCACCGAAAATCAAAGCTGGTGAAATGACTATAGAGATGGCCAAAAAGCCTAAAACAGATATAACTAAAATGGCAAAGAAGATGCAACATAAGGTGGCAAATCCAAAGCCAATTGCTAAGTTTGTCAAGAAACCGCCACCCGAGAATAGGATGCCTGAAAAAAAGAAACATACAAAGAAGTCCTCTCACAAGGTCTCCAACCCATACCAGTCTGTCACTAAGGTATCCTCTAGAACCACTGGGAAGTCAAGAAAACACAGCAAGAACAATTTGAAGATCAAACCTTCTCTCATCAGTGGCAGTGGCTTGAGACTACAACCATCAGCGATGAGTCCGAGTAGTGTTAGCACGCATAGATCAAAAACAAGCAGCTGCACGACAAAACTTACACTGTCCCCAAAGACATCTGGACATGCAGGGACTGTGGAACATGCCCAAAACATCAAGAAATTTAATATTGAGGTTGATCCTGATTTGCTTCAACAATGTGAGAGTGTACTTATACAAGTAAGAGACTATATTTAGATGATATGATAGGTAGAACTTTGTTTGGTTCAAGATGGAGGATATTGAAGTAGCAGTCTTCTGATCAAATGAAATGTAGGTTAGACAGCTGCCAACAGCTCATAGATTGGAAAGATTTACATGTATATTTGTTTATTACATTTTCTAGCAAACAAGGAAAAGGTATTTTATTGTAAGGTTCCCTATAGCTGTTACAGCACCATAAGACTAAGATAAGGATTATTATTCCATATATATATAATATACATTCATTTACTTATCTATTTATTAACTTTTTTTCTGAAATACTGTTGAATTCATGAACCTGTTATGTAATTAAAATATCCAAGACAATGTTTTGTATTCATAGGGTATCTGCAAGATTAATGCAAATAGATGTTCAACTAGTATGTATGATGTTTTACATATAGATGTAACGCATATATATATGGTGTTTGATATAAGATTCAATATTCCAGTGCTGTGATATTTGTGCGATGACATTCTTGACATTTGTCTAAAACCATTGAGTCTGAAGTTATTCATGTGAGCTCAGGGATGTTTGCATGGTCTAAAGTTATCAATAGTACGTTATTCAGGCCAAATTATAAATTTCATTCATTTGTATGTTTTCATTCACCTGTGAATAGATTACGATCATATGTAAGATTGTTTAGTTGTACATGCATATTATGCACATCTTTGTCATAAAAGGAAAATACAATCTAAAAGTTTTACTGGACAGAATTCATTTATATCATCTATTATTATTTTGTTGAGAATTGGTTTGTAGGAAAGAAGGTTTTACATTTATTTCTGTGATCCAACAATGGTGCTTACCCTGTGGGCACAGAACATTGAATCAACATTGATAGGTGGCGGTTGTCAATGTTGATTAAATGTTTCAACGTTGAACTGAATTTTGTGCCCAGTGGGTAACAAGTAACCTTGGTGGGCCAGTGCATTAGTGTATCAGCAACATTTAGGCCTCAAAATCTCTCCAAAATTACATGTAGACATCTTAACTTATAAAGCTATTAAAAGATAACATTTCCTGATGTAGGGGCAAGAATAATACGTGTTAACATGGGTTCATGGTGTCGAGGTGGGAATGGCATCAATTCAGTGCTAGGTGGCAACACCTATGCCATGTCCCCGTTCGATTATCCGGTTGCGAGGTCAAGCGGGGCACTCCAGATGGCGCGCCGGTGGAGTGCCTCGTCGACACTGCTTGGTCCGCAACCCGGGTATATAAGAGGCAGAGGTTCACCACCTCTGAGAGTTAGTCCCAGGACGAGCTCAGACCCACACCCTTCGACACTTTCGGCCACGGGGCACCTACACCCCTCTCTCCCTCTGGCTCTCGCACCGGCTTCGCTGGGACAAGACCAGATCATCCAGCTTTGCTGACTTTGAACCAGCAGGAACGCTGCCTGTACATTTCGAACCTTGTCTGTAGATAACCTGTACAATGTTTAACCTTACCTTCGAGGCCGTGTTCGTATGAGAACCTGAAAGATCGCGAGACTGAATAAAACCTGTTGCATTCAAACCGAATTTGGAACCTGTCTTCGCTTCATACCTTGAACCCCTACATTGGTGCCGTGACCAGTTTGGGTAGGAAGTTTAATAGCACAGTAATTAAGAAGGGACATGACTGAACAGGCAACGGGTGGAGTGTCACTCCACTCCATTGCGAGTACGGATCCAGAGGTGGTGGCGGCCTTAGAAAAACACTATGGCACAAGCCGTACAAGTTCGACTCCAGACCCGAGAAAGGGCCATCCTGGTACCATTCGAAAGGATCTAGGACTGAACCTAGAAGACACTCTGTTCTGTCGGTTCGAAACTGACGGTTCGAAAAGGCATACGGCTCCAATGCCAACACAAGGTATGCCGAACGACATCAACAACAAGAGGTGTCACGTCACTTTGCAAAGAGTCCATTCGAAGAGGCGAGGGTTGCTGAGATGGACAGGATGAATGCTGAAGCTTTGAGCCACCGAGTGTCCCACCTCCGCATGAAAAATGATGAATTAGAAGGGGAAACGATTGAGAAACAAAGTCGTCTGGATTCGACAAGAGTGCAGCTCAATCAGATGGAGGATCAATTCTCTAAGGGAGTGCTCATTTTTTAACAAGGGGGGTGGGTGGTGAGATTTCGCGCGGAGTGTGCAAAATTGTTTCACCCCCCCCCCTAGAGGCCGAAAATCGCACGCGTTCGCGCCCCTTTGTAGCATAGTAACGCGCTGGCTTCTTCCCTCAAAACAGGTTGAATT
Organism: Harmothoe impar; assembly: GCA_947462335.1. Taxonomy (NCBI): domain Eukaryota; kingdom Metazoa; phylum Annelida; class Polychaeta; order Phyllodocida; family Polynoidae; genus Harmothoe; species Harmothoe impar. The sequence goes on from OX381721.1 coordinate 49,781,627, forward strand.
TTTTTTACCCCCCCAAGAGGGGTCCAAATTTTTTACCCCCCCCCCGGTCAAGGGGTCCAAATTTTACCCCCCCCCCCCCAAATCCACCACCCCCCCTGTTGTTAAAAAATGAGCACTCCCTAAGCAACAAGATACACTCTGTCGGAGAACTGAAGTCCTGGAACGAAATCAACATCAGGCTGTGCAAGATTCGGATGAACTCCATGAGACACTGAGGGAAATGACCAAAGCCATGATGAAAATGAAGCAGTGGCCAGAGAGTTGGAAGAGATCCAAGCAAGAAGAAGAAAGTAAGACTCACGACCCAGCTTGGCTGGATTCGACAATGTGAATGAAGGAGTCTATGACTCATTGTCTGGTGGGGGTGATGTTCCTCCGACCAGGTCCAGAACCAGACGAGTAACCATCAACACAGGTGATTCTGATTGAGTATGCAGGTCTTCTGGTCAAAGACACAGACAGCTTCGCCATATGGAGATGGCAATTTGAATCCTGGTAGCTGGTCAAGCTCTAATGAAAGAGCCAGCTGATTCGGTTCTGTTGAAAGATTTACATGGTCTGATCCGAATGAACATTCAAACCCCTCCGCCAGGAGGACAGGGAGGCCCCCTATCAACACTGGTAGAAGGGTGTCCCGACATGAATCAATGTCCCCAGGGATGAAAGTGATTTATGATTCAAATCCATGCATTGCTGACATGGGACTTAATTGTGGTAGCAGACATACTGACAACGCCAATATCGTTGATTGGAGCGTTGAACGGTCACGTTTGTTACACAGAGACAACCATAATGCACCACACGAACGGCAAGCACTCCAACTCCTTTCACTTGCAGGCAGCCATGGCAGGAGTAGTTTGCGGACTTCATGGACGACATGAGGTACAACCGTTGGTCCGAGCAGGAGTCCTTAGATGAACTGCTTCGAGCGTTCAGAAACGAGCCAAGGAAGTTAGCAGTTTCCAGGTGAAGAACTAGACATGGAGCAGGATCATTTACCCAATTGGTGGAATGTGCCAGTTATCTTATTGGCAATGTGGGGAATGAGGATCCACTCAGTCTGTTTCGAAAAAGGACTCAGAAGCCTAACGAGTCACATTGTGTGTTTGGTTTGGAGCTACAGAATTTGTTGCAAAGAGCTAGACCATAATGCGAATTAGACAACCCACAGTTCCTTGATGATCTGTTTTCACAGTTCATTGAAGGCCTGAGGGATTCAGATGAGCGAGCAGCAGCCTGTGATAGTTGGAAAGCTGGAATGGATTTGTTCATGGCCATAGAAGACTATGACAGGAAACGCCATCTCTTGTCTTTGCAAAGCACTTTCGAGAGCTTCCAGTGTGGTAGAAGATCCACCTACCTCTGATACAGAGGAAGATGATCCCGGAAGGGAGGAGGAGATAGGCACTGTTTCTCAAAAGAACAGTAGCAAATCTTATTCCAATTTGAATTCGAAACGCTATCCAAAGTCGGACAGGAAGACAACTCTTGCATCCGCTGGGACTGCAGGCACACCTTTGACAGCACCCCCAACACCCAGTTCCATGGAGGAACTTCTTCTGAGACTAACTGACATGATCTCCGGAAATCAGCAAGCCTCACAGAGGAATTCGAAGCCAAGGGTGGATAAAACCACCAGGAAGGCCCATTCGGAAATGTTCTAGAATGGATTGTAATGACTGTGGAGCCCATAACGCTGTGGTTGCTGGAGTTCGAATGCCATTCGATGTAGCACACTCTAAAGCCATGGAGTGGTCTACAGAGACAATAAAGCAATTCCAGAAGGGTGATCCTGTCATTTCAAGACTTTTAGAGCAGGTTTCTGGTGGTGTGCAACCACAGAGACCATCCGTTTCGATTGAAAACCGAGAGATGAGACAACTGCTGGCACAATGGGCTGAGCTACCAGTTACCACTGACTCAAGAGTTTGATTTGATTTGATTTGATTTTATTTGTTAAACTGGTACAGACAGCATCTTGGGTAAAGAAACGCTGGTTTCCGTCGTTCACCAGTTGGGCTGAACAGGTACATAATGCCCAGTGGTTAATAATATGTCAAATGTATGATACATGCTACAATTGGCCTTCGAGGATCGTACCTATACAGGATTTCTTGGAATAACAACTAATACTACACAGATAAGATAACTCTACGGTATAAAATGAGATGAGATGAGATGGAATGGTTCAGAACATTTTAAGAAGACATGTGCATGCGTACAAATATAGGTATCAATATCTGGAATAAAAATTTTCTACTCTACAGTACAGATACGTGGCTTTTTATGACTTAGCCTAACCTTTGTCTACAGCTTATCTACTATCTATCTCATGTTTAAGCAGTTGCTAGTATATCTATAGTCTATCCTATGTTTACACAGTGTGTCTATCATAAAGGTACAGATACGTGGTGGCTCATAACTATAATAAACAATAATGAACAAAAGCAGGGGTATGAAACAACAAAAGGATAAAGTGTATAGTTTGGTAGACTGAGCTGCTCCTTAGTAAGCACCAAGCGAGCACTTCAGTCCTGTAGGATGAGAGGGAATTGACCATTCAGGTAACCTTTTAGTCTGGCTTTAAAACAGTCCTTTTCTTCTGTGTTCCTCAGGTGAGGGGGGAGTGCGTTCCAGGTGTCTATGGATTTATAAGAAGGATTCTTGGAATGTCTCGTCAGCCTTGGATTTAGCTGTTTTATCAGTGGGCCATCAGCGGCTCTAGTGTTCCTGTTTAGAATTAGGTCAATTCCATCTCGTTTGACTAATCTATAACATAAATTGCCTTGCAAGTATTTTAGCCGGACATCAACCTTGGTTATTTTAACTCGAGAGTGAATCACATCAACATGCACCTCTCTAGGTACATATATCTTCAAGCAAATGCGAATTGCAATATTCTGTAGTACTTGTAATGAGTTGAACTCAAGTTGTGTTAGCCCTGACAGGAAAATTAGACTAGAATCAATTTGTGGCAGGATCAATGATTTCAGTACTGTGATAGAGGCATTCTGGGTGAGTAGTGGTCGTAATTGTCTCAGGAGCCAAATTTTAGAGTTCATTGCTTTATTGGTCTCCACTAGTTGCTCTTGGAAAGTGAGTGTCTTGTCCAGAATTATGCCAAGATATTTATATGATTGAACATTCTCTAGGGCAGTATGTTCTAACATTATTTCAGGAAAGTGATAGTTGGTCCTTTCAGAGAAGTACAGAGTCTTAGTTTTACTTACATTTATGGTGAGACAGTTAAAGTCACACCATGCTTTTATCAGTGACATATCAGATTGTAGTGTACGGCCAACAACGCCTGGGTCTTGGTGACTAAATGTTATGACTGTATCGTCAGCGTACAATGTAACTTTAGATTGGGTTTGTACATAGTGTATGTCATTTACAAATAAGATGAATAGCAGCGGACCCAGTATGGATCCCTGCGGTACACCAAACTTAGTGTCTTGCCATTCAGAGAATTTATCATTGACAAAGGTTCTTTGTTGTCTCTTTCCTAAGTAATTCTCAAACCAGTGTATTACAGACTCATGAAGGCCAAAGTTTGCTAACTTTCGTATTAATTTGGGGTGGTTGATGGTATCAAATGCTTTTTTGAAGTCTATGAATATAGCACCTAGTGTGTTTTCTGAGTTTAAGGCCGAGTTTATATCGTGAACGACTTTAAACACAGTGTCATGAGTACATCTGCCCTTTCTGAACCCATTCTGTGAATCTGCTAGAAGGTTGTTTTCCTCAATGTGGCCAACAATTTGGTAGTGTACTAGCCGCTCCATTATTTTGCCTGGTATGGGTCTCAAGTCGCCAATTGATTTAGGTTTTATTGTTTTAGGGATAGGTACTACTAGAGCTTTTTTCCAGGCTGTGGGAAAGACCCCAGTAGCCAATGAGAGGTTCAAAAGGTGGCAGAGATGTACATTTAAGGCCAGCAACCCATCCTTTAGGAGCCGGGAGGAGAGGGCAAGCCCTGATGATTTGTATATGTTTATTTTGTGAATTTCCTTATCTAGTTTGTCTTGTCTAATGTTAGAGAATCGCATTTGCTCCCCCTGATGAATGGGAGAATCGGGGGGCAGGTAGTTTGGATCAGCCGTGATTTTCTGAGCTAGGTTGGCTCCCACATTGGCAAAAAAGGAATTTATTTTGTTGGGAAGTTCATTATCAGGTATGGTGACACCGTCGTCATTTTGCAACTTCAACTTTACATTTCTTGCCTTCTTGGGGGCTAGACTGTTAATTAATTTCCAGAGTTTGGTAGGATCATCCTTACACTCCTCTATTTTATTTGAGTAATATTTTCCCTTAGCCTTTAGATTCTCTCTGTTAGAGATATTTCTAAGCGAATTACCAGCAGCTTTGTCCTCAGGTTTTTTTGTTTTCCTGGCCAGTTTGAGGGCTTCGTCCCTTTCGTGAAAGACTTCTAGAAGTTCGCGGTTTATCCAAGGATCTTTTTCTTTTGTGAATTTGAATATACGCTCAGGACAGTGACCATTACCAATAGTTTCTAATTTATCATACATTATATCCCATGCCTTTGAAGGGTCTAGGGTCCTATAAAACTCATCCCAATTTTCTCTGATTAGCTCTCGCTGGTACGCAACTTTTGAATAGTTCTTATATACTCTACCAGTGAATTCTACGTTAACCTTTTCAGGTTTGGGCTTTCTCTTCTCTACATAGATTGGAACATGGTCAGATATATTTATGTCAAGAACCCCCGAAGCCATAATGGTGTTTGAATTTGTGAAAATGAGATCAATGACTCTGTCCGTGTACAAGGGTCTAGTGGGATCTTTTATCAATTGGGTCAAATTTAGAGCTTTTTTAATTCTGCCTAGTCTAGTTAAGTCCAGTTCGTCTAGATCGTCTTCCTCTAAACATTCAAAGTTGAAATCACCTCCTAGGAACCAATCTGGGTTTTTATAATTTTCGGACATGTATTTGTATGCTTCCTCCATTGCATCCAATACTTTGTCTTTCTTACCATCATGTGGTCTGTATAAACCTGAGACAATTATAGGTCTTGTAAACGGTAATCGAATGAGAATGGACTGTACTTCACAATGAGCATTTGTGAATGTAAGTTTTTCATGCTCAAGGTAGTCAAAGTCAAGAGTATTTTTTACATAGATGGCAACGCCGCCTGACTTTTTAGTGGTGCCATCTTGGTTCAGAGTGTTTCTGTTCAGTTTAAAGAATGCATAACCATCTAGTGCAAATAGTGTGTCATGACTGTATTCAGTCATCCAAGTCTCAGATATACAGATGACACTTGGTGAAAGTTTATCTAGTTCAACCTTAAGGTTTACAAAGTTTTTCACAAGACTCCTTGCATTCCAGAATAAGAATGATAAACCTTTGTGGGTGCTAAAATCAATCATCTGGTGATTACATTGTAATATACTTGTGAGTAAGATGAAAAGGTGAGTATGAGTTGTGGGTGAGGTTGATATGACGTACTAGTGTGAGCGAAGTCCCCCCATGTTACATGCAAATCCCCAGAAGACGCTAATCTTGTATGCATGTAGCGCTCCGATTTAAAGCTAAGTTTGTAAGACTCTCCTAGTATATTGCAAGAGAGTTATACCGGTCAGCAGCTGGTCTATGCGTAGACATAATCTTTAACCATATAGCTAGTTGGTGGTTTGTTTAAAAGGCACCTTTGGTGTTATGGTGTAGAAATTGGTAGAACTTGGTACATGATAAACTTCTAAACTGAGCATTGATACAGGTTAAACTAAAAACATGAGCATAGTACAGGGTAGATATAATCTTTTTGCAATTTGTACATGTATGTCAAGAGGGAATAAGATAAGCTCGTTAATCATCAAGACTTATCTTATTTATCGTTGCCAATTTATATATGTGTGAGGCCTTGTTAATCAGCAAGAACCTCACCATATGGGGGGGTTACAGTATTTTGGTACAGTATACCTGTTGTCACCAATATTTTGTCATACACATGTTAGTTCTCTGATTCTCATCTAGCTTTGAGCCAGTCTAATAAGATCAGTTTAAGTAGTTATAGATCTGCCGCCTAGACCTTTTACCACGTTTTTGGCCTTGGACAGGATTGACCACTGGGTAGCTATGCCATGGGCCAATCCCGGATCCCTGGATGGCCAGCTGCGGTGAGTCTAGGTAGTGGCCATGTGGGGGGGTAGGCCAGTCTCTTGGTTGTGATGTGTATCGGTATGGGTGGTAGTGCCCACGCTGCATCTGAACAGGCTGTAGATACTGTTGTTGCTCATGTGTCTGGCAGTGCTGTTGTACCTGGAGCCCCAGTGGAGGCTGGTCCCTTCTATATTGGTCCCCAGCATAGGCCTGATGCCCAGTGGGGATGGTGTCGTTCGGTGGCGGAGACTGTGTTGGGTCTGGCTGCTTAGGTTTGAAAATACCTAGCTGTTCATCATTAACTTTCCTTGCATAGTCTATTATCTTGTTTGCCCAGACTATGTATAAGTCTGAGTCTGGGTGTAGGCCATCCCGTAGTTTCTCATAGTAGTTTTTCACAAAGCCTCGCCTGTATGTGTGGACTGTATTCAACATCCATGGTGTGGGCTTGCCCCTGTTTTTGTTGAGCATCACAACATATTTATTAACCTCGATCACAGCTTCATCTACTGCAGCTTGGTCTGTTGGCCTGTGAACAGCCTTTGGAGAGAAGGTTGCCAGTTGGATACCAATGATTGGGCAATAAATTATTTTCGCTTTTGGGTAAAGTACAAGGAAGTTGTCATCAACTTCTTTGAGGACACCTATGACATGTGCTGCTAATTCCACAGAGTTAGGTTTGGCTACGTTTGTGCTCTCACCACGCTTAACCGTAAAATCATTGATGCCAGACATGATGAACAGGCAGTCATCCCTGTTGTGGGAGTGAAATAGCATTGCCTTGCTTACTGTTTGGCGGAGGGTATCACCAGATTTAAAGTGGACATCCGTGAAGTTTGTGCCCTGTAGATCAGACTTGAGTAGGTACTGCATTAAGAACTCCCCTCTTGAGTCTGCAAATACTGCAAAGTTTAACTTTTGGCCTGACCCCATTTTGGGAGCAAATAATGACTAGACACTACAGCTTGTGTGTTGATCTCCTGCTGTTAAGACTAAATGAGCTAGGTATCTGCTGCCTTGTTAATCAACAAGAAAAGGCTGTAACCCTTATGTAGCACCTATGTTTTACTGCTTGAAAGGAATCTCAACCATGTTGGAGAGATTGTCTGAGTTCCGTTAACATGATACCAAGTCTATTTTCACCTGACCATGTGCCAGTCTTCAGTTCCTGTGATTTAAGTGTGCAGGCTGCCCCCCAGAACTTACTTCCTGTGGCCTCGATTAAGGGGGCAGGAGCTGTGCTCAACAAAAATGCTCTGGCTTCATTGTTGTCTGCATACTTGCATTTCTGGAGGTCAAGCATCAGAGGGAGCTCTCTCTCCTTCCAGGCTGGTGTTGGTGTGATGTCATCCCCTATTTGCTTCACCTTTAGGGGGGTGGGAGCGTTTTTTATTCTGATGCCACGTTGAGCATCTCCACATATTCGTGACTAGTGCCACATAAAGGCTCGTTCAACACAGTCCCATTCGTCACCCTCATACTTGAATTTTGATGGGTACCAATTTGACAGCACAGCATGTTCACTCTGAAATGCTAATCCTTTTGGTGTATATTTGGAGTGAACTTTCTTCAACGAGATCTCTTCTGGTAGGTCTTTGAGGTTTGATTTGTCGTATCTGATGCCTTCATATTCAATGAAGTCTTCTCCTACCTTCACTTCTTTTTTGTCATCACGGGCATAGTCTGCTATGACTGATAGCAGATGGCGGTGCCTTTTTGTGTCTTCATCAACGTCGTCATTGACCCAGATTCCTCCGCAATTTCTGGCTTTTTTTACTCTGAATCTTCCTTCGTACAGTCTATCCCTTAGGTGGATACTTGAGAGGGTGCATAGAACAGGCCTGGGTTTTGACCTGGGTTTGTACTTTCCGACTCGTCTCACGTTTATAAGGTCTCTGGGACTAAGCCTGATGCCTGTGCCACACAATATATTTAAGGCGTCCTTGAGGATGTTTTCATGCCTGTTTTCTTCCACATTATCCAGTATCAGGTTCTTGCGCCTCGCCTGCGCATCTAGGTATATTTGGATCTCATGTTTCACACATTGTTGCACTATTTCCTCTATCTGTGTGCTGTTTTGAGGAGTCGCTGGGCCCTCTTGGTCTTGTTTGTTTAGTTTGGCCTCAAGGAGGTCAATCCTGCCTGCATTGCTTTTCACCTTTTCCTCGTTTTGTGTTGCCTTTTCTTCATTAGCCTTGGATCTGGTTGTGTTTTCTGCTGTGCTTTTAGTTGTTCCCTTCAGTTCTGTATTTATCCCAACCAGTTCTGTCTGTATATTTGCAAGTGAGGTTTCTGCGCCAATAATTTTGCCTTCGAGTGTGGTGACAGTGGTTTTGATTTTTGCGACATCTTCCACTAGCAGTTCTATAGTCTTTAGAGACTCCTTTATTTCAAGGCCTGACTCTTTAAATTCTTGGAAGTCTTTAAGAAGCTTGTTGATTTTTCTGTCCATGTTTGTAAATACTGGAAGGTTTTGGCCAAAATTTGGTGTGGGAGGGTATAGCACTTAAATTACTGTGGGATAACAATTCTTACTGACCTGAGCCCAGTTGCCATGAATCATGCATGATGCTGTTGTTTTATGGGTTTTTTTGGTGTTTTTACCATTGCCATATTTATAGTGTTTTTACCATTGCCATATTTATAGGCCTGTTGGTGAAGGCCAGTTCCACATCATTGCCCAGCTGCAGACCAGTTTCATATAATGTTCAATTTAAGGCATCATGGGGGCCATCATAGCAGATGGGCCTACACCTCTAGACATGGTCTGTTGGTACCTGCACATAGTTCAGGGCCAGTTTCTGCACTGTTTCCGATTTGCATAAAAATGGTAGTCGTAGTTAATGCCAATTTAGGGGGTTAGCACTCACAGTAAGGTTAATATAAAGTCATGGAGCGTAATCCCTATGGAATTCTGCTTCTTTTAATGGTATTGTGGGTGTTGAGGGCCCAACATTAGACCCTGAGAATTCGAGAAGAAAAAGGTTTAACTTGTTTTCTGTAGTATTTCCGATGTTCGAGTAAATTGTTGTCGTAGTAAAAGTCAATTTCAGAGGTTATCACTTGGCGTGAGACAAATATAAAGTCATGCAGCGTAATCCTCACAAAATTCCGCTTCTATTGATGGTATTGGGGGTGTTCAGGGACGAATTTTAGGCCCAGAAACGACAGGGAGAAGAGAAAAAAGTTCTACTAGTATTTGTTTACAAACGGATCCGGCGCTCGGCAGTGGCGCCGCCTCTTGATAGTTCTTGTACTTACTGTACCTCAATTATTGCCCGCTCATGTGCGAGGAGAAAGTTGAAGATGTCCTTTATGCAATATTTAGACTGGTGGGGGGAGTGAATTGTTGTCCTCCAGTGCCCCTATTGCTTCATGATACTCCTGGTATGTCAGTGGTGTTCCTTGAATGGTCAAAAAGTGGGGAGTTAGATTTGCACGCATAGCGGTTGACATCATTAGTGGCCTCAAACCCACTCCTGATGGAAACACGTGCATGATGGTAATTTCTGACTACTATTCGAAGTACACACAAGTGTTTCCTCTGAAGGATCATAAGGCACAAACATGTGCCCGTGCATTTGTGAAGGGATGGGTGTTACATGTAGGCGTACCCCTGATGCTACACAGTGATCAAGGCAGAGAATTTGAATCCGAGTTCATCTGTCAGTGAAAAGCCGACAAACCGAACAAGTTCATCATCTCGAGCAGACGATGCATCGGACACCGCCAGTAATGGCGGGGAGAGTAGCCGTGTGCCAGATCAAGGGCCGGGGCCTAAGGCCACTCAAAAAAAGAAAGTGGTTTCTCATCACCAAGGTCTGAGAAATCTGACGAGGGAGGCTTTTTTTTTTGTTTTTTTTTGCTTTTACTCGCAGGCCAAAATGTATAAGATAATTTATGGGTTCTTTTGGCCAAAATTCATAAATTTTTGGGTAGAAATTAATTGATCTCTAAAGGTAGGGAAAATGTAAGTTATTTCTAGACCACTGCATTGCTGGCATTATTAGCTTTAATTTGATACCAAATTTGATACCAAATATGACCAACTTTGTCCATTTTTATGAGGTTTTCCGCAAAAGCAGATTTTTATGATGCGCGCGGTGATGAGAAACCATTTTATTTTTTTGAGTGGCCTAACCAGATGGATCAGCCAATGAGCGACCAGTACTATGCTGGAGTGGCGGGGGTCAACCCGCGCTTTCTTAAAGCGCAGATGCAGGCTTACTTGCAACAACAACAAATGATGGCCATGTCAATGGGCGGTTACGGGGGCTATGCTGGATACGGCGCCCTGATGATGCCACAATGGAATACGCATCAATCTAATGGCCCGCAATGGCAGGTTGCATCACAAGTGACTAATGATGAACTCAATAAGGCATTTGGTGGGGATCAACACCCGATGTTGGACAGTAAATCTGACGAAGAAAAGGACGCTGAAAAAAAAGTAGGTCAGAAACCAGATGTAAACAAAGATGGCGAGCTACCCCCATTGAAGCAGGGAACCTTGGCAAAGCTGTTTCAGGAAGATCAACTGAACTCCGTCTCAGCCCCGTTGGGGGACGAAGTCAACCCGCATATAGCCATTAATGTGGGGGGATTTATGGGGGAGAAGTTTGAGAAGAAAAAGTTGGATAGTCTTACGGAGCTTTATCCGGGCGTTAAGAATATCCCCAAACTGTAAGTACAGAAAACTGATGAAGAAATCTTCCTAGAACTTCCGGGCCCGATTAAGGGCCTAGATAAGGACCTACAAGATATCCAGGAGGGCATGCTAGTGAGTGTCTCAGCCATTATCCCCATCTTACACAAGATGTTAGAGAGGGGTGAGGGTGACGACAGGTTGGATAAATTGAGCAACAACGTCTTGGATGGAGTACATACGCTCACTCACCAATGCCTCGATTCTTCACAAGAGGAACAAAATTCATAAGCCCTACATGAAGCCGGAGTTCCTTAGAGCTCTAGCAAAGCTGAAAGACGAAGATGGTTGTATGGGAAGGTAATCGAGACGGCAGTCACCACCTATGAAATGACCAGAAAGGCAGCCCGGGGAGCGATGAAAGAGAATCAATCAAACTCATCGTCTAAGAAAGCGTCAGGATCAGGGGGACATGCAGCAAAGAAACCAAAGTATAACAACAAGTCACAGACCAGACCAGCCTCTCAGAATAGTTTCGGAGGTTTCCACTACCCTCAGATACAGTTTGCTTCACCCTTCCCGCAGGGGTTCAATCCTAACTACAAGGGAAAGAATTTTGATCCAAACTACAGACCACTACCAGCTCCTCCTGCAGGAGCCACAGCACAGAAGAATTTTCAGAAGAAGGCTCCCAAGTAGAGCAGGTGGGCGAGTCTGACTTTATTAATTCTGCTCAAAATTTTCAAGCGGGTAACACTGTTTACTTCTTAGAAATCTGGGGAAATTTTACCAAAGACACATGGGTGTTGGAGCAGGTTGGAGGGGTTAAAATCCCTTTTGTGGGTGACACCACCGACAAGAGCTCTAAGTTTCCACTAACATTCAATGATGAGGAATCCACAATTGTTGACACTGAAGTGCAAAAGTTGTGTAAAAAAGGGGTAGTGTGGTACAATGTGAGCATGACTTGGGGGAAGTAGTCTCCAATGTATTTCTGAGACCCAAGAAAAATAGTGAATACAGGATGGTCTTGGACCTCTCCAGACTGAACAAAGTGGTTGAATATGAACATTTCAATATGACCTCATTAAAGACTGCTTTTGAACTTATGCGAAAAGGGGCGTGGCTCTCTAGTGTTGACTTCCGGGACGCATATTACACAGGACCTGTCGATGGAGATGATCAAAAGTATCTCAGGTTTGTCTGGAGGGGGTGTCGTATCAGCTTACAGCACTGTCCAATGGACTAGCCTGTGCCCCGAGATTCTTCACAAAAATGCTCACCCCGGTCCATTTGGAATTGAGGAAACGGGGCAAGGAATGCTTCTTCTACATAGATGACAGCTTCATAATTGCAGACTCACAACGCCAGTGTCGCGAGTCAGCTCGGGAAGTGGCAGAGGCACTAGACTCACTGGGCTTTGTTATACATCCGGATAAATCTGTCCTAGAACCAGTTCAGCGTATTGACTTCCTAGGGTTAACCTAGATTCGAATGATATGACAGTGACCTTAACCCAAGATAGAATTGACAAGTTCCACAGAGCAGCATGGGGTGTACTCCTCAAGAAAAAGTCTTCTATCAGGGAAATAGCGGGACTAGTAGGCCTAATGGTAGCATACACACTGGGCATTCAGTATGGTGGGGCCCATCTCAAATGTCTAGAATGGGAGAAAAACGAAGACTTGAAGAGATGTTGTGGGGACTTTGACACATGTACACGTTTGTCACAGGACGCCCAAAGGGAAATCTTTTGGTAGTTAGAAAATATCCCGGCAGGAGAGAGGAAAATTAGATGTGCTTTGGAACAAATTGTAGTGATCACGGATGCCTCACAGGCGGGTTGGGCAGCCCATAGGGGTAACCTAGAAACAGGGGGCCGGTTTTCACAAGGAGAACTTCCAGATCACATCAATATCAAGGAATTGTGGGCCATTCTATTTGGTCTCCAAGCCTTAGTACCAGAAGTTGGGGAGGAAATCAGATTACTGACTGACAATACCACAGCCCTAGCTTATGTGAAACACATGGGGGGAAGCCCTCAATGTTATCTCAGTCCAGGCCTTTGAGGCGGACAGGGATGTATGTGTGGTGAAAGCCATCAAAGAGTACATACAAAGAACGGAGAAACTCAGGTTTAAAGATCCGGTCAAGAGTAAAAACCAACAAATGTTGATTAGTTATGTATCTCCCTACAAGCCAATCGAGAGGGACACTCTAACAAAATGGACACTTGTGGTTCTCGACTTGGCAGGTGTAACTGTACTTAAATATGGTAGATGGGTGTATGGAGCCCACTCAACGAGAGGGGCGGTGACTTCGAAGGCAAAGGGGTTAGGCGTGCCGATTAATATTATCATGCAGAAGGCTGCTTGGACGAATGTGAGCTCATTCGCCAAGCATTATGATCGACCCATTGAAACTGATCCCAATGCCCTCGGGGAAGCCATCCTCAATGCGGCAGCAGAAAAGAAGAAATCAAAGAAGCCTAGAGACGCTCGGAAATGAACTGCATCAATTCAATATGGAAGTGTGATGATTCAATGATGTCATGAAGATAAATGATTTTCATATATACCGTATTTCCCCGTGCATAAGCCCGGGCTTATACAAGTACTAAGTGGTAAACTGACCAGGTTTATACACGGGGCAGGCTTATATTCCTTTAACTGTAGAAACACTCTGATTTAAGCTTTATTTATCTTTATAAAATGGTTATACATAAATGGAATGAATAGGGGTCACATAGCCGAAAGAATAATACATAAATGGAATAAATAGGGATCACATAGCCGAAAGAATTATGTAAATATTCCAAGTAGAAGTGGAGTTATGGCCTGAAATATGATTTTTTATTGAGTATGTAGGGGTTGGATAAGTATCACGCGAACACAGGTTCCAAATTCGGTTTGAATGCAACAGGTTTATTCGATCACAGCCTTAAAGTAACACGAAGGTTTTGCTCGGTTCACTTGGTTTAACCATTCGAAGATGTACAGTGTTCTATCGATAGTTCGAAGTCAGCAACGCTGGATGATCTGATCCTGAGCCAGCATGACTGGTGCAGGAGCCAGAGTGTGGGAGGGGTGTAGGTGCCCCGATCGAAAAGGTAACGAAGGTATCGAAAGGTGTGGGTCAGAGCTCGTCCTGGGGGAAAAATTTAATTCTTAGACAAATGTGAATAATAAGGGATGAAATTATGATTAAATACAAAGAGATAAATCTCCTGTAGCCTCGAACCACAGAAGTGGTGTTAAAGGCAAAATTGTGAAATTAAATGAGACTTACCAGGGTAAGGTGATAGTGTGTACAGATGACAGAGTGTACAGGCCCAACCCATCCAAACCCTGATTTAGTGAAAGTCTAAACATTTCTAGACAAAAGGCTCGAGCACGGGCCTCGGTTCCCCCTCTCCTGTATACTCTGCACCAAAACGTGGTGCCCTCGGCAAAATCATAATCAAATATCACCTTACCCTGGTAAGTCTCATTTAATTTCACAATAGTATATGAAAAGGAGGTACTAACACCAAAGAGGCGGATGACACTTGGACCACAAGTTATGCTAATAGCGTTACAGAGCAGGCTGCAATTACCACACGTTGGGGTCATAAAGAGGCCCGTGACCCTCGGTAACACACTAACAACCAGCAGCTCTCACACGGAGAGGGGGAGGGTATGGTTGACTAGCTCTTTAAGGACCTCATAGTGCTTTAAGGACCAGATAGTTCCAGTTTCTCCCGGTCAACATCAATCATGCAGCAAATTACTCGCCATAGATGCATCATGACAAACATTCTAGAGTGTATCAAACCCATAGGGTGGTCATGATGCATTAATGCACCACGGGCGATTTCTCAAAGGGCATACTGCAGTAAAGCACAATGCAGCCCTCAAAGGGGAGGAGTAATGGTATGGGGTGAGGTAACACTATCATGGGGTGGTATGGAAGGAATTGGGTCAAGGCAGCAGTGGGCATGACAGAAGGTGCCATCCGAGCATTTGCACTCTGGATCTCATCAATTCTGGGCTTAAATTAGATCAATTGATTGATCATTATATTTCTCAAATATTGTGGATGATTTTAGATCTAGGCCAACAGCAATACTGACTGGGCCTATAGTTGCCAATATGTATATATACATCATATATATATCATATATATATATGTATATATGTATGAATATATGTATCAAGCATGGGATTTTTCCGGATTTTTGAAGGCTAAAATGTCACCCCTGTGATTTGTGCAGATCCAATGAAAAAATATTTTAACATTAATAGGTTTCATGCAATGTATACAAAATGCCCCCCAGACAGCCATAGATCGATAGAGGATCGTGTACCAGTTGACCTTCAAATATGCATTTGTGGGATAGGGGCTGTTTGAGTTTCAGCCCCCCCCCCTCACCCCCCACAAGCTTTAATATAGATACATAATTTATAGTGTAATCCATCATAGGACTTCCTCTGTAATTGGTAGGGCAGGGGGGCTGATATGGATGGAACACCAGTCTCACTGAGGCGGGCACTGAGGGTACCAAGACAAAATGGCTACGAGCACAAAGTCTGCACCTTCCTATAGCTTTTCACCCTCTGCGTCTGCGCAATGGCAGTCTTATCGAGTCACGTGACGGCGTCTTCCGGGTGCTGTAATGAGGTGGGTGACCATGGAGACGGACCAGGGATCAGCCGTTAACGGCAACAGGCGGCCGGAATAATTACCGGTCCACACAATGACTGCTCCCTCAAAGTAGTCCGGTCACGGTCGTGTCGATGCGGATTTATCTGCACTGAAAAGTAGCGTTTGTTGTTGTCTTGTGTTCAGAGTCTGGCTGTGCTGGTAAGACATTCTCTGGTAAGACATTCTCTCTGGTCAAATGGTGGCCTCTGCAAGGCTACAACTGCTGGGACCATTGCTACTATGCTAGTTTGCTTTAGCTGATGTGATGAAGATAGAGTCATTCAGGGGTAATTCTGGTTCCTCGTCACAAGCACTTCCCCTTAAATGTCTCTCTTTCTAATGCTGGATAGAGTATCGAATTGTAAAAGGAGAAGTCAAGAGGCCGTCGGCATGATGATTAATTGTCAACTGAGCATTACAATTTCAATTCTGACTCCATTCTTTGTCAGTGAGTTATGAGTCGACAGGACACTGATATCCAACAGCTTAGAAAATGCAAACCCCCTCCTCTCATCTTACCCCCGTACCCCCAGGTCACCACAGACCATCATTAATGATGAATACCTTTTTAATTGGAGCTTTGTGCAACCAGTAATGACTCATTAATTCATAGAGCTTTTGACTTAGTGTAGGATCACATCATGCAATGGGATATCAAGCACATTTGACTCAGGAATTATGTGCAGGAGGCCATTTTGTCTCCTGAATCTATCATTGAGAACCGTAGACTAGCGCCATTATATATTGTATTGCCAATACATGTATCCGGAACGCGGCCTGGTGAAAAAGGGAGTCAAGAGACGCTGAATGCAAGATTGCCCGACTCCCTTAAAAAATAGGCCCAGGCAGGTCTGAACGGGTATGAAATGTCCCTCACAACTGGAATTATTTCGAGGACATAAAACGTTAGTAAAGGAGCTGTATATAGCAACTATTTGCAGTCCAACTGCACAGCAGTTCCTTCACAACTAGCACACACTGCGACTTTCTACTGGAACCACCCATTCGCTCCTTTGCGTCTGTTACATTCCTATATAATGACCTATTTATCCAGATCACTTTATCATGACCTACTTACCTTGACCTGACCTGATCTGACCCACATTTGCCCGTTGATCCCCGTATCAGGGATCACACGGGATGGTTGGAAGAAGGCAGCAAACATGGGGTATGAATTGATAGTGGGATTAACCCTTTAAGGACGGCATGATGCATCAATGTATCCTACCCTTGGTCGTCATGATGTATGAATGCAACCCTGGGGAATGACTCGCTAGTGCTACATTCAAGCATCATGTCGAGCTTATGGGATTGAAACACTCCGAAAGGGTCAGCATCATGCATCAGTTCGGTACTTGCAAGTTACTTGCCGTGGCGACAAATCATTTTAGCGACATGGTCTTTAAAGGGTTAACCAGAGGAGAAGCACAGTCTCACTCAGGTTAGTGGGACGTGTCATCTCCATAGGAAGGGCCTGATGGAGCCAAACCAGCCTGCCAATTAGCCCTTTAAGGGCCGCATACTGCTTCCATGTAGTATTGCTTTTATTGTAATGATACGTGGATATAGCCCAGGGTGAGTTACTCGCCAGTATCGTATCTAAGCATCAAGTCGAGCCTACGGGCTTGCTTCGCTGCCAAAGGGTTGGCATGATGCATGAATGCAACCCTGGCGAGTCACTCACCACTGCTACAAGTATGCATCATGATGACAAAGCTGATAATAAAGGACGTACCTCATTAAAGCACGTGGTCATTAAGAGTTAATGTGATACTGTATCATGATATGTGCAGCATTTATGTGTGGTCCTTTGACAATGTTGACACAGTATGTGGACCTTATCACACAGTATGGTACAACTCCTATTTGTATCATGACGTGTGATGATGTGGCATTGAACATATCTAACACAGGTGGCACAAGGGGAGTCGAGGTTGCCTCCAGAATGACTCCCCTCTTCAGGGGAGTCCAGGCTGCCTTTAGGGGAGTCTAGGCGACTCCCTGGTTATATAGTTGCCTGACTCACCTAAGGGAGTCACACAAGGACCTGGGCTCCCCTAAAGAGGGGAGTCATTCTGGAGGCAACCTGGATTCCCTTTTGACGCTGTTTCTTTTCTCTGTGTTGAATATCTTTCAATCCTATGTACAATAGATTATTTTACTTAAAGAATACCCTTGTCACACATATTATACCACATTGTTATTTGATATCTCGCAAAATACTCCAAGGAAATAGAACACTCACTGAACAGATTACTCATTACCCCGAGTGGGCGTAGAATTGTCGCCCAGTTCTAAATTACTCACCATTGGAGAATTCCACATTGAGTTCCGTGGACCCTAATAATGGACCGTAAAGATAGCAGCGTCTAACCTCAAGGGAGGTGCAGATTGACAGTTGTGTTTCGCTTCACTCGTTCTGTGAATATCAGCATGAATTAATTGCACCACAGGTCAACCCTAAACATGGGTGACTCGCATCTGCCGTGAGGGCCATGCAACTAGTGTGTGTCTCACGGAATGTAAAAGCTGAAACATCATAGTGCTGTCTATAATGCAGTTTGAGCTTATACATTTAACAGCTCATATCCCTCCGTTCTCACCGAGTCTACTGGACTCGGCCCCCGTCGGCGTGGGGACACGGGTGGGCGGCAAGCTGGCCCCAACTCATCCTCGGACGCGTCCGAGCGACATCGTTGGTATTTGAGGCCATGACCGCGTCACTTCCCCCGTATATTGGGGGGATTCCTACGCGGTACCCATCTGCACTTTTGATACAACAGCACCAAGCGCACAGGAACTATTTTAACCAGCAACCTTTGGTGCCAGCGATGACGCTCGGGAACAGAGGTCGAGGTGGTGCCAGCTTAGGGTGGGCGGGTCTGACTGCGAGAGACTACGAGTCTACACGCTGCGGCCTACCTCTCATACTGCCTACCTGTCATTGTCTGTCCATCTCTCATTGTCTGTCCGTCTGTCACAGACTGCCCATCTGTCACAGCCTGCCCATCTGTCATTGACTGTCCATCTCTGTCTGCATGATTGGCTGTGTCAGTGTTCCCCATCTGTCACTGCCTGTCAGTCTGTAGATGTCAGTCCCTCTGTCACTTCCTGTCCCTCTGTCACTGCCTCTCTGTCTGTCACCGCCAGTCACTGCATCTAACCCAGTAACTGCCAGCCTCCATTCCTCTCCAAATCTCCCCCCCCCCCCTCACATCCTCCCTACATCTTTAGTTTTACCTCTGACGCACTGCCATCCTATCTGTTCATCTCTGCTTAACTCTATTTCTAAGTGTGAGGCTGGCAGGAATAGAAGGGGGAGGGGGCGATGGCATCTAGGATGCCTTTCTGCATAAAAAGAGAGAGGGGTGAATATCCTACAAGTCAGCTGCCTCCCTATCTAATCCTGGCCACTGCTGATACGACAAAATCTGTCATCAGTCACTACACTGTTATTCAGTCACTACACTGATATTCAGTCTCTACATTGATATTCTGACATTAGTCACTGGCTAACAACACAGTCACTACTGATTTACCTATTTATGTTTTGGCTCCATATTATATTAGGCCAAACTAGGTTAGTTACTACAGTCAAGTCAGTTAATACTGACCATCCCACTTTTGTCCTTCCATTTCTATGAGTTTTAGGGTGAGTTATTTTGGCTGAGGCATTAGTCATATTTTGTTTTCCCTTAGTTTTTTAATATTTTGTCATTCTGAAGATTGTCAGTGCAGTCCTGCACATCGACTGCAGCAGAAATTTATGCATTCAGTTTCAGGGTGGAACTATCCACCATGCATGTATACCTGGCATGTACTCCTCGTTATGCACTGCTGTATGTAAGTCCCTAAGTGTGCCTATAGGACCTTGGTAAAGTTAACAAGGGCAGTCAGGGGAGTTAGCCTTGAGGCTAGGGAGGCTGGGACCCTGGAGGAGGGAAGTAGCGGTCACTATGTTAGAACAAAACCAACAAGTGTTCCGATCACGACTTGCCCATTAACTCAATTTGTCCCGTCATTATCCTCGGACCCTACTACCTTTGATGCAGTCTCCCTCCTCCCCGGCCCCGTCTCTCCAAGCCCCACCCTCTTATTGGATCCGACGGCCTAATCCAATACTCTTGCCTTTGCTTCTGCGGTCAGCGTGTTTCTAAGCTTTTCTCATCTAATTTCAGGGAGGAATGGCGGTCCGATCTAATAACGCAGGGCCCACTTGGTTGTTTCTGCACGGACGCTGGAGTGGAGGGAGGGGTGCGGAGGGGATGGGGGAGAGGTAGGACCTTATAGGGTGGGGACAGGATGTCTTTAGGAAATCGTCTTTTGGTAGGAAGAACATCGAGTAGAAATAGATGGGTTTGGATGTTGACAGATTTAAGCTCAGGCATGGGATTCTTCCGGATTTCCGGATTTTTAAGGCCAAAAAAGTCATCCCTGTGATTTGTGCAGATCCAATGAAAAAATATTTTAACATTAATAGGGGGGGGGGGGGTCTTAGTCTCTAGAGGGATTTATGCCATGCAAATTATACAAAATTCCCCGCAGGTCACATCTTTTGGCTGCATTTTGGATTTTTCTTCAAAACTCAATCCCATGCCTGTAAGCTAATTTATAAACGTATATTTTAAAAGTTGGGCTGGGGTTGTGAGTGAGAGAATGGGAGGCCGTTTGGGACCGTGTAGACAAGACAGATGTTACTCAGTCAGGCACTGATAATAGTGGTGCCCTTCTTCACCCACTGATAATAGCTGATAGGTTTGAAACGCTCACGCTAATATGCTGCATGGGTATACATGTGCGTAGTATACGGTGTTATTGACTCAGGGTTACCACCCTGAGTCTTATGCGACGCCTCATGAGGGGTTGCATCAAGATAGTGAAACTTCATTTTTGAGTGTGAATTTTGACATAAATTCATGATTCAAAAAATGTAAAAAGTTGGCAGATGGACAGATTAGACACTCAGGTTTATGGAACATCAGTCACTCATATCAATATTCACCTCTAACCATTTGAAATATTGAAAACAAAAGAAGTGACCCAAAAAAACAAAAAATGTGTGTAGAAAAATTAAACTCTTAAGTACTAGAAGGGATTTTCGTGTACATTGCAGTCCACACAATTTCAGTGCTAAGTCAATGGGAGGTATCTTATATTGCTAGGTGAGACGTTTTTTGTAAGACCT
Source organism: Harmothoe impar (assembly GCA_947462335.1). Classification (NCBI taxonomy): domain Eukaryota; kingdom Metazoa; phylum Annelida; class Polychaeta; order Phyllodocida; family Polynoidae; genus Harmothoe; species Harmothoe impar. The sequence continues at coordinate 49,802,263 of OX381721.1, forward strand.
TTTTGGTGTATTTCTCTTGAACTATCTTGAATTTTCTTGAATTATATTAATATGTGGACAGGAGTGACTACAAGTTTAACCATGGCACGGATAGAGGGGCCTATGACCAAGGCACAACGTCGAGGGGTTCTATCCAGTAGCTGCGATTGGACAGAACACCGAGACGGAGCGCCTTGGTCGACAGGCTCGTCGCAGGTGCGATATGGTTAAATGCGTTTCTGACAATGAACAAATCTGGTCAATCCAGAAAGTGTCTGTATAATACCACTGTCATCGACTGATGGCAGATACAATGCATACACATGTGGGTGTGCTTTCCCACACCACGTGCTTGCCCACACCCATCTGCTCGGCTGAAATGTGGTCACATACTACATAGTGTGACACATGATTTTAGGGTAGTTTTGACTCAGAAATATGTTTCTGCTCTCAGAATTGACAAATAATTCATTGTTCCTGAAATGATATTCGCGGATTCATGTTTTTTCCTCATACTAAAATTGTGTACCGGTACTAATAAATTCAGACCCCACACAATAACGACCAATAGTTAGGGAAAAGTCAATCACAATATTTACAGATTTGGTCTTTCAGTCAATCAATTCCTTAATTCAATCACTTTATCACCCTAACCCTGAGTCATTTGTGATGTAAATCACACGTTCAATCTTGTTATGATGCTCGACCTAGCTGTTGTGTCGACGATATGCGCATCGCTAGTTCCCGAATAAACTTACTTCCCGACTTGGACACGGACTCAATTGTCGCTACATGGTGGCAGCGGTGGGATCCGAACCCACGCCTCAGAGAGCCTGGTTCTATGGGAAACGCTGACTGGGAAAGTCTGCCTCATTAGTAAGTAGTACATGTAAGTTAGACTTTTAGACAGGCGAATAATCTCAGGGAATATCAGTGGGCATCAGAGGAGTGTAGGCGCTAGTTCCATTTAATGGAAAAAGATAATGTGACTATTGTGACTATTGGCAGGAGGTTCCAAGACAAAAAGGAAATGTTGAATTGATATATGATGCCACTCAACCTGACCAGTATTTAAGAGAGGAGGGAAATCTGTATTGTAAAAGAGAGTTGACGGGGCACTATTTAGTTAAAGATCCCAAGTACATGTCATATATGTATGTTATATGCTTATACAAAGTATTGAGGCAGGGCAGTGTAGTTTGTAAGTTTGTTAGGTCTTATTGCTCTCCAAAGCATAGGATTAATTATAGCCGGTAATAGGCCAACATGTTCATTAAGAATGCGTTTGGGATGTCATGAACCTGCATGCAGATAGATTATCTAACCTTCCAGTGAATCAATATGAAAAAATATGGAGCCCCACTAAATATATAGATTTAGTGGGGTTCCATATTTTTTCACGGAACTTTTCGGGAGGAAACTCTTTTACCCGAGAATAAATTGCCCTTTTATTGTTTTGCCAAATCGCATCAGTTGGAATCCATTGTGGATATTATCCCGTTCAAAGTTTTGAACGGAAGTCTATAAAAACCAAGATGTTTTGATGCATGTATATTTGATTAGGACACTGCATTTCTGGGCATTTGTGTTTATTCCTGAAACTAACCATAATTGTCAAAGCTGTTGCTATCATTATTTCAGAACTTTGGGGAAACGAATTTTGTCTGACAAAACACCAGTAACCCTGGATGGAACTTCTTTTTCCGACCTCACTCTCCCATCGCAGAACTCCTCCTACCGATCCTTGTGGAAATGTGTTTGGATGGTTTCATAGTGGTTACTTTGTGACACAATTATGGGATGTAGAGAAAATGGCGGTTAATAACGTGGGTCAACACAAGCGGCATTAACACAACAAACAGCGCCACCACGCGGAACGCCGGCGAAACACGACTAATGGTTGCCATGGAAATGCGCAGGAAAACTGCTGACAACTTTCTTGAACGTCAAACAACATTTCTCATCATCCCAGGCGTTTTCCGACCATACAGCTCTTATCTAGGTTAAAAGGTTTAAATCACAGAATGTTGTCAGGTTTATTAAGGTGAGATACAATTAGAAAAGGCAATATCCTCCAGTTTGACTTTGATAATTTAATCCTTTGCATATATAGTTAGTACCTTAAACCCCTTTGCTCGTCCACTATACTCTGTAAATAGTGAAACCAAAAATACGTATTTTATACTGTAAACTAACAGTATATTCTACGGCCCATAACCACAAATACCAATTCAAGTATATACTGTAAATCTACAGTAGGCCTATACCATACTGTGCAGCTACACTAACTTCTGACAGCGTACACCACACCACCTCAGCTTTGTGCTTAACCAAATCCCCACGATACAACCGATCATTCAATTTTGGAACACATTCTTAGAAAACAAATCCGCAATGGTGATTAAGCAAAGAATTCATTATTCCACCAGTGAAATCGGCGAAAATGTCTCCCACAATCAGAGCAAAATCAATCAAAGTTTGTTTGAGGAATGGCACTTCCTCAAAAGTAAAGATCAATTGGAAGAGGCCTTGCTTTCAGTATTGGAGGAGACATGTTCTGTACATTGGCAGGGGTGGGTGACAAACAGTTGCATGGAGGCGAAGACGCCCTGCTATCTTCAGGGAACTAACTCAATCTGCCGCCAAGAAAGGGTTAAACTAATCTTGTTCCAGAGTTTACAGAATTAGGACCGAGAGAGGGAAATCCTTGCAGCGTGTGCTTTCAGAAGACACCAAATTGGGTCAATGCAGGGAACTCTTTTACTTTACACAACGGTACTGGGTTTCTTCCCTATAGTGGTATCAATAGGTTTAAGCATGCGACTTTCCTTTCTATTCATACAGGGTCTGCAATCCCATATGAATGGTGCACTTATTCTAAGACCAGATAATTAATATTGTGAGTGGCGTACATGTATTTATACTATGGAATTAGCTGAGTAATGATCGATAGAAAGCTTTCAGAGAGCCCTGTATACTTCCACTTATCCACATAGTTAAAGAACACTATTTGGGACCTTCTTGCACTTAAGTAGCAGTGGCCACACTTCTGGACAAAGAACTGAGTAACAAGTCAGATAGGAGAAGAAAGTTCTGGCCTTTTTGTCCAGCACAAAGTGTATGGCTGAAAGTGGATAGTCGTGTGGCCTGCCCTAACCATCCTTATCCTGGTGGTTGTGATAAACACCGCCAGGGGCTCACGGGATAGGGAAATCCCCAATCTGTCTTGGCCTGCCCCCTAGTGGCAGAAGGGTGGACATTTTGTAGCCCACGTGACCATGGTACAAGGGTGAGTACTATAAAGGGAGTTTGGAGGATGGGGCATGGGGTAGGCATATAGTGGTCGCCATTGTAGGAGGACACAGCCATTGCAGATATAGACAACTATCTATAAGAATCAATATCACTCTTCACTCTAAAAGATGTGTGTTAACTTAACACACCTTTTTAACACACTTTTTTGTATACTTATTTTACACACCCTTTTTCTTTTTAACATACTACATACTTCTGTCAAAAGGGTGTTGGGATGAAAAGTGTGTAAAACATAAAGTATGTAGGAGAAAGTGTGTAAGTGACATATAAAGTGTTAAAATATATTAAGTGTGTTATTCAACATTGCCTGGCACGGTCTGCTAGCGGAGCACTCCTAGAAAAAACAAAAGGCAGAATTTCACAAACCACAGCATGTATAGTCACCATTACTATACCATTACTATACATACAATTACACTATTGAAGTTGGACTGGAATTTCTAAAACAATTGTTGTGGTGCCATCTGGTGTCAATAAAAATGTGTGTATATTGTACACACTTTTAGTACCTACACACATTTGACAAAAAAGTGTGTAAGTGCTTTGAGCTAGGCACAAAAGTAGTTCGCCCTAGCTGGCACTAGCATGCTCTAGCCTCACCCCAGTTTCCTGGGTAAAGAGGGAGAGTGGGCCCAAACCTAGTCAACCGAGAGTAATTGTCTGCCCTCCCCTCCCTCGAAGTGAAGCGGGCATACTAGGGGGGGTTTAGGGGCATGCCTCCAAGACAATTTTGATCATCTAGATTTGAAAAGGTGCATTCTCAGACATTTTGGCACAACACATATTAATACTCTAGCCTCTATCATTTGGGCTAGAAACACCCCTTTTTAAGGGCTTCTTTTTTCTTGGAAGGGAGGGGGGGGGGCAAGGTCCTTCGGCCCCCCCCCCCGCCCCCCGCCTTGTATCCGCAAATGTTTTCGGCAATGTCAAACAATATTAAAATAAAAGTACAATCATATTTACCCCTGCTGTCCCCGCCCTCTGGGCGGTTTGAAATATAATGAAATAGATTTGATTTCAGTCTGCCTCTTGTTCAAACTGCACTTGATTTGAAACCATGGCCTCCTTGTAAGGGGAGTGGTGGTGGGGTAGGGTCTGAATTATAATGCAATGGAGGACGGAAACTAAGACATTCCCTCATTGTCCACCTGATGCATATTATAGAGGTCAATATATTTGCGGATAGCAGCATCCTGTACACCCCACATGCGCACCACACAACATATAGGCAGTCAGGGAGGGGATTACTCTGTCCGGTGGGGTTTAGGGGCACAGGAAGAAGTCCATTGTGAGCCTAAGGTACAGACACATCTTTACTTCAGACGTAGAACTTGCATTACTGGCCGAAAAGAAGATAGAAAGTAACACACACACACACACACATATATATATATATAAATGAACCGATCCTCAGTGTGGTTGGAGACAATATGGCGAGGTGGGGTGAACAGCACCCCAGTGTAGTGGAGCCACCATAGGGGTGGTGAATGAAGGAACTAAAGGCCTAGGCAATATACCTGAATACTCGAGTAGTATTCCATTCATATATATATATATATATATATACAAACATATATATATATATATATATATATATATATATATATATATATATATATATATATATATATATATATATATATATATATATATATATATATATATATATATATATATATATATATATATATATATATATATAAAACTGACAATGAGCCTTGCAAATTTCGTGTCTGAGGAAATGCATTAAGTTCAAACAAAGAGTTTGATAATGGATGTGTACCCCGGCTGTGGACACTTTGTAGCAGGTGGACAAAACGTGACTCCACAAGACCTCCTCTGGGGCAGTGGTGGACATACTGCCGCCAACCATCAGGCTATCATCCACTGGTGGTAGACATCACTATCATTTTGTACTTGGCCACTACCAACCAGTGTTAGTGGTCAAGCCGACAAGCCCAGTGCTTATCGCACTAAGCTGCACAGGCCCCCTAGTCTAGGACATAGACAGACTTGTTTACGTGCTCCAGTCCCATGTCCAAGTCCCTTAATACCTCCTAGGACCGGTAGGGGTCTCTGTACAGATAAAAACTAACTTCCACTGCAGGGCCATACCCCTGCCTCTTTCCGACATGTTGAACTGCCATTAGCGCATGCGCAGGACGATAGTGGTGCCGCCTGCTGGTCTCAGCCAGAGACAAATCCATCATGGCTGCCATGGAACTGTCTTATCTAGAGGTCAAGCGGCATAGGCTGTAGTGTCCATACAGCCGGGCCATACAGGGGAACCAGTTTATAAGACATTTACCCCCTGATGAATGTGAATGAGGATGGGCGGTGTGTAGACCGTACATACAGTGTATACATCGAACATGACCTGAACATATTGACCCACATAAGCGCCCCAGTGCAATTTTATTTGAATATGCTACAATACTCCCGGTGCTTATACACGACAAATGCCAATGCCCATTGATACGGTCTCAATACCACATAGTCTGCCAATGCGATATATGCGTTCTATATCTTACTCTAATGTCGATAGACGGCTCGATCTGCATAAACAATATCTATCAACCCACACACAGAAAAGCAAAGGAGTCACCACGACTCTGACAGCCAGAGTCACAGTTTGTCTCCCAAGTGACACCTGTGGTGTAGAGTCAAATGAGTTTGACTCTCTGTTCCTGAAGAGTCAACAGCAATTGACCCCTCAAAAGAGCAAGAGTCAAAATCAATACTTGAATACATGAGTGGCCTGCAGGTAAGGTTGATCCTGTACTTATGGCAGGGTAGAGTGGAGACAACAGGTGTATACAATTAGTAGACAGGCCAGGTGAGGCCTGTGAGGGTAGTGAGCTGGTCAGGTTATTGCCCAAGAAAGGTCAATAACAAGAAATGTTGTCATGTCCACCACTTCGCCCTGTGTGGAAGGGCTAAGTTATATCTGCCTCACACTACATTCTACAGACCATTGGCCACTTATTAGATGCTAATATCAGATCTATATGAAATAGTTAGCGATGCCACACATTATATCTCACACAGCTAATGCCCAGCTTTATGTTTATTTCCCATACCCACAAATGTGGTGACTAAGCTCTATACTGTTGATGTTCTTGGAATGTATTGTGTAGTCTATCATCACATTTGATGAAGGTTAGTTAACTGGAAAGCTCATCCATTGATATCCCTTAACCACACTATTTAGGCATAGTGGACCTATCTATAAAGGATGAAAACTGTGTGGCATGTAACAATTATCTAAAGTATAGATAGTGGCTCTGCCTTGTAGTTGCTACTGGTACCAAATTAGTGTTGGTTGCCCCACCAGGTGGTTTCCTATGCAACTACTATCAGAGTCGATTTTATTTTTTACTCTTCATGAAGGGTCAACCTATAAATGAATCTGCTGTGGGCAGAGTCAACTGCACTTGACTCTGCACTGATAGAGTTTTTATAAGGAACAAAGGGTATGACTGGAGTAGCTGTGACCCCTTGACCAGAGTCATCATGACTCTGCTACCAGATACAACTAGAGTTGACTATGGTCAAAGAGTCATGGCGACGCCTTTACTTCTCTCTGTGCACTCACCAGCTTTGATGGTGCTGAATCAGCACGAGTCATGGCCAGGGCTAATCCACACCTAGATATACCTCACCATTTGGTACATATGAGTTACAAGGTCCTACATGTATGTATACCCGTCCACATGCTCTTCTTGATACCCCCTGCTACCACATACATGAAGGTGCAAATTACCCTTTGCACTTTTGTCTGCCAAGGTTTCTGCTCAATGGCGTGCCATAGGGCCCACATGAAACTTTGATAACATCGTGGGAGGGAACATAGGAGACACTTTCTGTCATTGGCAATCACCCCACTGAGGTGGTAGTGAATGGGCAGATCCATTAGGACTCAGGTACCCTTGGGTTTATGTAAACTAATTTTGGCGGGAATAGGACATGAGAGCAGACGACATCACGAAACGCTGGCAGACGACATTTTCCAAAATGGCCGCCTTGCACGTCAATCCCCCATCATCCCTGATGTGGGGGTAGGCTATTGAATAGGCTCTGAGGTATATAGGCCCAGGGTATGACCAACAAGCTCTGGAAATTATCTCATCATCTGTAAGCAGAAATGATCGAATTAACCAATGCCAGTTTGAAGTTATGGTGGTTATTATGGTCTAGATATGTAAATATGTCTATACTATGTTACTTTTCACTTGAACTATGTCTTACGGAAACTAGCAGGTTGCGGCCTGTAAATATTTATATAGGGGTTAGATATGCCTATTAACGCCTTTATAGCACCTCCATTATTCTTCCATTTCGAACAGTATTGTTAATATAAAAAATACTTAATTGTGAAACAAAGTACATAAGACCTATTCTGTAAAAAGATGAGGCCTAGGACACTAGAGGGGTTGATGCACGCTATGTTCCCATTCACATAGTCGATATCCTATTCTCGTAACGTTTAGAAGACCAATTGAACAAATCATATAGTGACGGAGCGTGGAATTATCTAATCTAATCCTCTTACCTTTAATGTAAGAAGATTGGCTTTAATAAATTCACAGTGCTGAAAGAGATGGCCCAGCATAATCGATATCAGTCAAATGGTGACATTCATATATGTCCCCATTTTCATACGAGTTATGCAGGCAATATTCTATGTTGTAGGAAAGATCATAGAGACTCATTAAGGCACAGTTTTAATGAACAATTCTGCGGTGACAAATAGCACTTCATAAAGGCTAGCATTTCGATGTTGCATTCAAACTTTGATCTCACGGAGATCTCACGCACCTTTCCATAATGTCAAGCTAAGTTTTTTTTTTGGTTCAATGAGCCCTCGCAGAACTCGTTTATTAACAAAAACACGTGCGAAACGCGGTAAACATTGTTAATGCTTTGAATGCCAAAAATATATTATCACCTCAATCACATAAGTGCATGTACCAGTTTTGCTTTCACAATGTTTTGATTAGTTGTAGCAAGTTATACATAGCGTAGTCTTACCTTCCTGACTTTCACCATAAAGAAGGAATCAGAAGGAAGTTGTCCCCGCGACCACAGTATGCATGGACATGACACATGCACATAATCAAGAGTAAGAATTCCCTCAACTCAGTAAGCCAATAACGATATTGTAATCCTATACCATTTTAGACCCAAATTAAACATGCAGTTCTTGTAGCAGCAAAATGTCGTCTTTAACCCTTTCTCTCTCAAAATTTAAAAACGGGTTTCTTGAATCACCAACAGCCACACAGACATGTCTTTTCTAGTTATGGGTGACTACCCCTAGCTCTTCACACGTGTCCTATTCAAACACAAACAACTAGCGACAGTTTAAGCTCTTCTCTGAAAGGACCTCCACTGAAGGGTCAAGTTCTTTAACCTTTAGCGATTAGCGATATCAGACATCACTCAAGTCAAAAGCACTAGCCGATGATAAAAACATAATTATTTCAATACCCTTCAAAGGGCTGGATTGGTCTGATAAGCAATACATTGACTTTTATTAACTTGATACGAGTGTTCGGAATGGTATTAATTTGGAGAAAAAATCAAATTGTTTCATTGAATTTGTTTCCGTTATTTCCATTCCCATTGCAGTATTTGTTTCCAGCTCTTCTTCCCTTGACGATGTGTCATGGCGGATGCACAAATGGAGACGCAAAGCATCACGGGAGGCACGCGTACTCCCTTATCTATTGAAATCACATGACCAGGACACGTGATGAATTATGGGATCGCTCCAAAACACGGCCATTCTCGTTCCTCACGAGAAGCGAGGTTCCGATGTTGTCTGGCAACGTAATTAGTCAGTTGGGTCTCCGAGGGAGCCTCGTTTTCATCCAGGTCTACCGGAAGTGTCGCTATGTTTTGCTGTAATGTCTGTGCTGGCTTCCTTTTGTGAGTATAGTGGTGTGCAATTAGGTTCTGTGCAGTCGTAGATACACCCGGGGAACAACGGAGACACTTCCCCAGGCCTTCTGTTCTATAATGGGATAATCATCATCAGTGTGGAGACTGCTGCCTAAATACCAGCACTGTCTGAAGGGGATGGGGCCCTCTGGTGGTTTGGATCATACTATCTTAATACAGATGTCAAATCTAACGTATTATCAAAATAAAGAAGTTCAATTAGAAAACAGCAGGCGTCGCAATAACAGCAGGCGTACGCTTGATACCAAGGAGGTTGGAGTAAACAGTGCCTATACATAATTAAAGGATAGGACCTCTAGGAGTAGAGCATGTAGCTCATAACTCTACCACTAAACTGTGCTACTCAGATTCCAGATCGATTTTTACTTCACAAATCTTACACCAGAGGGCAAAAGTATGTGATTTTGACCCAAATCCAAGTGACCCTTCAGATGTGGCTGCAAACAAGTCCCCATGCCCACCAAAGTCCTGCTAATAGACTGAGTGTGCTAAAAGCCTTCTGACATACACTGTAAAAAGTGTTTCTAATAATCATAAACACATAAATTTATCCAAACACATTACAGTTTAACACTTTCACTGAATCTCAGCATCTAAGCACTTTCTTCTGTCAGCAGGTACAGGGATATGGCCGCTGGTGATGGGTGGGCATACACAAGTGAAACAATAGTGGGCAAGGCCAGTTTGGCTGGCTCACTGGAATACTCTGGACAGCACTATCTACTCATTATTGTTGACATTGTCTAAATTACCATGGATGTTAAACAACATAATAAGTACTATATTTGACTAAGAAGAGCCTGTATATGGGCAAGAGCAGGAGTAGGAGAATAATACCAGTGGGCTAGCCAAACTGCCCTCACACACCATTTTTCACTGTTGCAGCTCACCCATCACTGGTGGCCATATTCCTGCACATGTTTACAGACAAAAAATGACATTTTGCCATCAATATGTTTGGGTGAAAATGGGACCAGGTGATCATGCTCTCCTGGCCAGGTGACTTCAGTAGGGGTACCATGAATCAGGCTTTGCTTGGAATTAAATAGTCTATAAAAGAATGATAAAAATATAGCACCCTCTTAGATTTGATGATTACATATTGGGAATGCAGATTGTGCAATGGTATCATTGTGTATAGATGTTCTTTTTTTACCCAAAATAATAGCATGTGGCCTATTCAAGGGGGAGTATACCGTTTTCTGTGGGCATACTGGTGGCATTCAGTACACTGGTGGGTATCACTAGTACTCAATGTTATACCACTGGTAGAGTGCAACTGCTGGTCACACCAGTGCAACTTGTTTAGACCAGAGGACTGCTAAAGGAACAACAAGCAAACTTTTTGTTGGTTGCCTGAGCCTTTATACATGGGGTACTGGTCCTGGGGAATACAGGCTCACAGGGCTGGGATATGGGATAAGCATAGAAGTATGTTTCACCATAGGAATTATGATTGTGAGGGGGGGGGGGTCCGTTTTCCCTCGGCTTCATGAGAAAAATGTGCAATAATGATCTTGACAAAATAAATAACTGTATTAAAGGTAACTTCTTTTTTCAAATGAATTTGCAAATATGTTACACAATATTGCCGATCAGCTGCAAAGGGTCACGGGAATGACTAGTTTTAGGCATGCCATGGGTGATCATAAGTAACCAGCTCTGTGGCCAATCAGAAAATTTGAAAGTAGTCAATGCATGCCATCCCAAGCACATATCCTGCACAAATTTACAGGCTGTCCCCAGAGAGCCGATGCCAAGCTAAGCTATGCTAATTTTGAATCGAGGCAGTTACTTTCGCACCCTTTATCGACCAAACTGAAAACTATAACATGATAGATCCAGATCCCCTGCCCTGTTTTTTAACGCAAACCTTCAAAAAAATGGTTTCACGCACATGTCCGGAATTACAGGCGTCAGATCACGAACCCCCCATCAGCCTCACCACACGCCATCTCCCAGATGACAGATCGACCAGGGCGCCAGTTCTCAGACCACTCAGTACACTTTTATTCTCCTCCAAGTGTTTCTCCGTGGATGATTGGAGACGGGTGGCGGGATGGGGGACCTGAGTATGAATATTAAGGCCGTCTGAGGGCGGTGGGCAGGCGGGGTTTATGGGGACGTCCCGCCGGGAGGGTGGGCGATAATCGGGGACTGGGCCGAACTGATAGACAGATCTACGCTGGTCACGGGCGTCTTAGTGTGAGCAGGCTGGTTACCAGCCGGGGCTGGAACTAGGAGGAGGGGTGTAACTTGATGAATAGAGATGAAGGAAGGTTCCTACAAGCATGGACATGTATCTTGTACAATTCCGTGCTACAAATGTGGTCAGATGAGGGAATATATGCCTTCAGAGGGGAAATGGTTCAAAGTTTAGATTACAGGCTTAAAAATGAGAAATCTTGAACAAAAAATATTGCAGGTAGTTTTGCTGCAATTGCCTGTCAACCCTAGGTTGGTGTGTACAAATACAATTGAAAATGGCAAGTATATATGCTCTAAATCCATTAGGCCTATTTCCTATCAAAAATACTGATGATGCAAAAAATATAGTTTTGTGGAAAAATGTGATGTTTTTCATCATAAAATTAGTTCTAAATTTTCAAAACCAAATTCGGCAAATATTGCCATTTGGAATAATGGAGTGATTTCCATGGAAACCAAAACATTTTCAGTGGAGATGAAATAATTCTGGACATATTACTGCATTCCCATTAAAAAGTGGCTTAAAGCATTTTCTTCCAAGCCTCTAGTATCTCTCAAAAGGATGCATATTGGCCCTTGGTGGAATAATTAGCTAAACATAGATCATCTTGAGGAAATATGAGCTAGGCAATATCCCGTAGCGTTGTGGACCTTCATTTTTGCTTTTAACATGCGTTCCTTATAAAAGTCCTGGTTTGAATCCATGACTTATTATATTAATAAATCAGTATGAATTCCATTCTAGTATGCTACCTGTTGTTCTCTGATGAATGCTTCACAAAACCACTTTCTATTCATCAGCTCAAGGCTGTTATTTTGTACCCAGACAATTCACCCCATGACAGGGTTGAACCCCCTGACCACCCCAACCCAATCCACCTTACTAACCGCCTTCAATCTGACCTTTATTCCTCCTCATCAGACCACATGTGTATTAATGGCGTCCATTATGTGCAGTTTGATGACCCATTAGTTCTGGCATTAACTACAATTGGCACTGGGGTAGTGTCAACAAAATGGCTGATGGTGAGTGAGAAATGGCATGAGTAGTGGGCAGGGGGCAGCTGACCGTGGGTGGTGATCAGCAGGCCTATACTCTGTCTGATGACTCTTGGCAATGGAGGACGTTGATGGATTCATGCAACAATGTAAGGAAACGATTAGCCCTTTAATAACCGTACATATATGCCTTGTGTCAGACTTCCTGGCGAGTACCCTGACTATGAGGTCATTAGTGTCTTGATTTATGGTATCAATTAAATCATGGGTAACTTTTTATGGTTCAGGCTGGCACCCCAGAATGATGTCTGTGACCTGCTCCAGGGGCTGTAATATCTGATGCCCTTATCCTGCTGTGCTCTCATTAAGAATTCCCTTTGTCGGCCTCGCCAGCTAGTCTCACATAAGGTGTATTGCTTTACTGTATTAGGTTCATTTGTCTTCATGATGCATGCATGCAGCCCTAGCGATCCAACACATGCACTGTAGAGCTGTATTCATGCAGTAGGCTGACCCTTCACGAGTGCATCAATTGGCTTGATGCTTAAGAATACATCACTGACGAATTACTTGCCAAAGCTGCATTATCAGATTATGCATAAGGACAACAAAATGGAACAATGCATTAATGTACTCTGCAACCCTTAACAAATTAAAGTGTTAAAACCTTTATAGTATTATGCAGATCATCAAGAATGGAAAGAACATATAAAAAACTGAGTTATGTATCATCTATAACTCTAACCTTAACCCTTGTGCAGGTGAAAAGGGGATTGTCAAATCCTCAAGGACAAACTATAGGCAGCAGGCGGGGAGGGAATGGAATGGGTTTCAGACCACTTGTATGCTGACCACGTGCAGCCAACACAGGTCTGCGGATTATGATCCACACCTGATCCCTGATTATTGTCCACTGTGGTCCCTGCCCCTGCCACCTCTACCTGACCCCCCCCCCCACCCCCTACTGACCACAGCCCCCAGGGGTGCAGCCATGGGATAGCAGCCTGCGCACCTCGCCTTACATTACCAACCTCATAGGGTAGATTCACCTAGATTCGACCACATATATACCTTGAGTATCCGGTACCTTAAGTATGTATTTCTAATCATTCATAGTCACCGCAATGCATAGTGATCCATGCATGATTTAATCAGTCCTCTGTTTGTGTATAATAGCACATCTTAAGCGTAACACTGTAAAAGGTTGTTGTTCGTGAACAGCAGAATGTGCTGTAACTATACAGTACTTTAGCTGTAAAAAACTAATACAGCAAATTTTACTGTACATGTACAATTCTGTAATTGTAGATGCAGGTTTGAATCCCTTAACCAGCAACCATAGGGAGAGAGAGTAGAGAGGTTGGAGGGAGTACCATACTCCACTGCTCAAATATGACCTGATCTTTTCAAAAGCCTATTGATGCAGGCTACATATAAGTGATTGCCTCTCTAGCTCAGTCGGTAGAGCAGTGGGTGATGTAGTCTGAGGGTCAGCGGTTCAAGTCCCGACAAGAAACTCTCATACAAACTACATTTCTCCTGATGCAATTCTAAAGTATAATATATTTTGGTACACTAAAATGTTACTATCGAAAATATGCAGAGGATAAGACCAATGTATCTCTACAATCTGCAGGAAAGATAGTTAAATTGACTTTGAAAAACATAGGCCATCAAGATTACACTCCAACCAATGGTAGTTCAGTACTTATTAGTACATTACTGCAATAGGGTAATTTTCATATCAACCCTTATGACATGAACAGTATAGTTCTAAAATAGCCCCCAGGGATCCTGTGTTGACCTCTTTACCATTCACACATAAGTAGCAGGTGTTTCCTGACAGGCAGGATTCGCTAGTGTAGTGGTCATGGTTCGGGACTATAGATTGGAAGCTGGGGGTTCAAATTTCCAAGATGTTGAATATGTGAGCCCTTTTAGAACTCAGGTCCGCGTCTACAGTAGATTCTACTGTAGCTCTACAGCAGAATTTACTGGAACCAAAGTTGCCCCCAATATTTGCTGTACAGGAACACTACTTACTTCTAACAGTGAACTTTTACCAATAATGGACAGATAAAGAGCTTGATATGCATGCATATGCCTACAAATTGAGGTGTACAAGGTATGTGGTCGACTCTAGGTGAATCTACCCTTCTGATACTATACAGAGGTAGGGTATAGATTCACATGGGGTCGACCACATACCTTGAGTCCTTTGATTCTGTATTTGTTGTTATTCATGTACACTGTCAGAAGTAAGTGTACCTACACAGTGAGTTATACGGTAGATTTACAATATAAAAGGACATATTCTTGGTTTTGAAGCCAAAAATACGTCCTTTCACTCTTTAAATCTACAGTATAACTCAATGTGCAGCTACACTTACTTCTGACAGTGTATGATACACTCTCTATTTACCTTCGTTGGTAAGAGTAACGCTTAAAATGTACTATTACACACAAATCGATAGCTCCGCGTTAAACCCCCAACTTGCAATACCGCGGTAGTGCATTTGGAGGCATCTCATTGGCTAAGGAGAGGAGGCTGAGCAGCTGGGAGTTGTCCCATGAGCTATCATCACACCCGGGGTCAGAGGTCACATACCAGACAGTGGCAGTTAAACTTTGAATAAAATAACCCAAACAAGGATCTGTCACCTCTTATACAGCAGTTATATCAAAATGACACTGTCTGAATTTCATATTAACCATTAGATATTAGTCTATTAACTTGGATGTGTGAAAGTGCCATATCTAGCTTTATTCTATAGAGAGTAATCTGAATTATTCTAGTCACCCTTTCCACTGTATCTCACACCCACATGGTATTGTTTATTGTGCGCAGGCTGTGTGACCCTGTAGCTGAGTTGAGTGAGTGGCCAATCAGAGTGTGTTACTGTGTAGGTGCCTGTCAGTCAAATCCTCAAACGGTTTTCTAGTTTGTAAAATTTGAATTTATACCTGGTTTTATTACAATATAAGATATCAATACAAAATGTATTTCATATTATCTCATCAGCCCTAGCCTCAAACATAATTGTGCAATTTTATAAAAGCAGGGATTTGATATATTCTTAGCTATTCTTGGATACATTGATGACCAGTGTACATCAGCTGGTAGAGAGGACATTTAAAAAGGGGTGTGGCCTGCAGTTCATATAGTCCAGGTGGGGGTTTAAATGAATACAGATTCAAGTATCCGACTGAAGGTGTGTGGTCTACTGTAGGTGGATCTACCCTACACCTAACACACAGCTGTGTACTTGCCAATAGAATTGTAAATAATAGCAGTAGGCAGCGTCTATACATATACTTCTCAGTGTGTGGGAAGAAAGACAAAATAAACATATCCTGTGAAATCAGTTTCATGCTGGCACATTGCAATTTGCATATAAGTCAATGCACGTTGCCCTGTGGGACAGAAGGATATTCAAGTGTCCTCGGCTACCACCACCTTGCCTACCAATCGATTAGGTCTGTGGTAAAACCAGCTTTTTCAAATTGAATATTCACTAGGGGTCATCATTGATGTGAAAAGGTAGACGGTCCTACTAAGTCAATTCACTAAGGCTTGGGCCTCCATAGGAGGGGAGTCATTTACCCGTTAATGGTTAAGGCGCAGAAGGTCATCTGCTCACAGGTCAGGCCTCTACTGTCCTGAAATCCCAGATCTTTCACTTAGACTCACCAGTGGTGCCCTGAACATCCAGTCGGTAGGATCTGAAGTCTGACAGAAAAGGCCTTGCCCCTCCCCCCCCCCCCCCCCCCCCCCCACCACCACTCCACTCCTGCATTGAAGGTCGTTTTTCATACAGATACGGCCCAGGGATGCAGCTGGACATAAAAACTTATAAAAAGACAAATGATTATCTTATTTATGTTAGGATAACAGGCGGTTATCTTATTGATTTATCTTAATTCCTCACGTAATACACCCATTTTAGCTCTATAATATTTAGTGTATCAATCCCTAATCAGGGTGACTAAACATAACATGGTAGTATTAAAGGTGTTAGGCATCAGACGGGATGGTTGAAATAAATTTCTTTCATTTTATACCATCGAAAAAACCTACATGTGGGCAGGTTATCTGTATTGGGTGTAAGTAGAGGTTAAGGAACGTTCCACAATTATCTCACTGTTTTCTTGGATCATTTTCAAGACGCACCCATCCTTTTCTAATAGTTTTAAACATTATTTGTGTGCCACCCCCTAGCAGTGACGTAATTGCTGAACGTTTCCCTAGAGACCCCGAGGTGTTCGTATCCAAAGTCATTATGAAACAGGCTTAAATCAGACTTATGAATGAAAAAGTCACGCATAGCTACTCCCAACAAACAATAGGAAATGTACACCAATATTTGTTAATTTTCAAAATCAAATTAATATTAAAAGTTGACACCAAAACCATAAAGAGGGAATTAGGAATGCTCTCGAAATTATCTTCAATAAGGACCCTATGAAAATAGAACATTAGAGTCACATAAACATTCAGATAAAAACAGCACAGGTTTCCCCTTCATTCATTTTGCGTACAAAGAAAATCTGACAGCAGTAAGCTTAAGCGGAAAGCTACTTTCTTTATAAGAAGTATCTCCCATATTGCGTATCGGATTAATCCACTCGGAAATAGCCTGCCTTGGAAAGTTTCATATGAAATACACAATCCGCTAAGTGGTTATAAAAAGACTTTAATGGCTCCAGGCGAGCTTTGCAAGTTCTAAGAGTAACTAAGGATCTCTTTGGTTCTGTTTTCACTGATGGCAAGTCAACAATCCAGCCAATCATTTGGCTTCCCCTGAGGCCCCTTCCAACCAACCCCTCCGTTGGCCAGGCCTGCCGTCAAAACAGACTCCAGCGAGAGTAAAAATAAGATGTTCTTGTTTCGCAAATTAGCCATGACATAAACACATCAAACCAGGCAGGCTTGGATCCAGAATGATGGCTCCTGCGTCCTACGATACCCGCCTCGCCCAACCGCAGTGGTGTAACTTGAAAGGTATATAAAATTCACTACGATATATATTTTTTTCTATTTTTGTCTCAAAACCTTTTATTAGCTTTCACAGTTCATGTTCAACTATTCCATTCCGTTGAACATTAAATCATGGACCTGGCACCGTTTTATCAGTATGTGCATTTATACAAAATCACACCATCGACCAATTTACAGGTAATGTATCATTGACCCAGGGGCACTGCTGTGCCTCAGGCTCTTATACGACGGTTCTGAACCCAATTTTTCCCATCACTTGTATTTGGAATAATTCTGCAAATAAATGTTCCTGCCAAACAAATATCACTGTTCTATGTACTGCTGGTCAATGCCAATCTCCCCATACCAGTATTGTATATGTGGGTTTGCTCAAATGCTCAAAAAAGGCATTAAAAAAAAGTGTCACTTTTAGCTTTTTTTGCACAAATTCCTTTAGCATTGCAGGTATAGGAAAAACCTCCCTCTGATGTCCTCCACCAACTTGTCAAGCCCATAGAGTTCCATGTTAAAGCAGCCAGGAACGCTTTTTTGAGACGGTATATGAGACGCTTTGTGATTACCTCCCTCTAATTAATTTTTTTTTTTTTTTTTTTTTCAAACTTTTTTTTTCCAAACTTCGTTTTTTCCAAACTTCGTTTTTTCCAAACTTCGTTTTTTCCAAACTTTTTTTTTTCCATTTTTTTCCCTCCCTCCCTCCCTCCCCCCTCCCTCCCTCCCTCCCTCCCTCCCTCCCTCCCTCCCTCCCTCTCTCTCTCTCTCTCTCTCTCTCTCCCCCTCTCTCTCCCCCTCCCCCTCTCCCTCTCCCTCTCCCCCTCCCCCTCCCCCTCCCCCTCCCCCTCCCCCTCCCCCTCCCCCTCTCCCTCTCCCTCTCCCTCTCCCTCCCCTGGGTCACATGTGATGCCAATCGCCAATACCATTCATTCATCACTTCCTAAGTGCAAATATCAAGAAAAGGAATAGACTCCCAAGTAAAAACATGGCCTTAGTCATAGCCACCTTTAGACGAAACTTCTGATTCTGGTGTATTTGTACATCTGTCAGATTTGAAAATTCAAAACCCCTAAGGTTGTCATAGATATAATCGTCCTATAAGAAGACCATGTATATGTAATAGTCCTCTAATTGATCATTATAAACTAAATATGGATAGATTGGTTTAAGTGACGACCTGCTATGGTAGCACATAGTACGACCCTACCGATATAGACGAGGCTATAGGGTCTTCTAACTGACAAGGTTTACTGCGCTGATCCCAGAATCGTGCAATCTTTTTCAGATTGTCCAACTGGCAGGTCTATGGTTGCCAATTATCAGATTTTAGATGGCAACTACTGTTTGTCAAATTTATGAAATTATGTTTAGGTTGCAGATTGGTCCTTCCAGGAGTTCACCCTTTATGTCATCATTTCGAAATTGAGGATATTTCAAATTTTCTACCTTTGAAGAATAGACTGTTTACACGTACATGCCTGGTACTTGTTTGTCATATCAATAGAAGTTGGATGCAACTAATAGCAAAAACGTTCCTTCATTTATATGATTTGGCTTTCACATAATTTCAGATAATTCGTAAAATCCTCATCATTATGAATGGGCATTATTTGGATCAGTATGCCTTGTGTAAGTACTAGACAAGGGCAGGTCATGTGATTTACAGGTCTCTGACATATGCCTGGTGGTTCTTCGAACTGACAACCCATGTGTGACGACCCATTAAAGTTGTCATTTAGAAGACCATGGACCTCAGATGACAACTCTACCCCTTTCAGTGCAGTCTGAGAAAATCGAAGAAGCATTAATATTTTGGATGTCCATCCCCTGGAGGGGGGTGTATAGGGGTGTAGCGGTAGGAGGGGTATCAGTACCTGAGTCCAAGCTTTGATGTGTGGCGGCACCTTTGATGTAGACGTTCCCACAGGTGAGGTGGAAAATCAAGACAGTTTTATCCCTCTGTCCTTACTCAGGTAAACACGTGCTGATAAATAAACCACAGGTATTTCTGAAAGAGTACAGACTGGAAGAAATAAGGTACATGAAGTTGTAAAAGACTGTCCGATGAGGGATACAAATATAGCTATATATATGTGGTCTGTAGAACCTTGGGTGTGTATTGGGCACTTTATGCACATTTGGCTCATCATATTCCACACTTGACACTCTATCGTTTACTCCTCTAGTACATTCCAAGTTTTCAATATTTTTATTGGCACAAAAAGTTCATATCGTATAAGTTTTCACAGTCGCAAATCTTTTAAATACATAAAGACAATAAACAGTGTTGTGTACAAATACACACACAGAAAAGTGAGAGTCATTGTCGCTAAAACTACCCTCAGGCACTGCCTGACTCTCAGGTGAGGGTAGTTTTAGCGACAATGACCCTCACTTTTCTGAGGGTATACTACAAGGCATAGTAATACGTCGTCCAATGTTTAACTAAATGTTTGTGTCACCAACACACCAGCTATCAAATATATGTGTCCTTACCTGCACAGAGAGAAGAAACAGCGTCAAAAGGGAGTCCAGGTTGTCTCCAGAATGACTCCCCTCTTTAGGCGCTTATTTGACTCCCTTATGTGCGTCAGGGAACTATGTGACTCCCTATAGGTGATTCCCTTAGGTCGGCCAGGGAGTCACCTAGGCTCCCTCAGGCAACCTGGGCTCCCCTAAAGACGGGAGTCATTCTGGAGGCAGCTTGGACTCCCTTCTAACACTGTTTCTTTTCTCTGTGCATTTATATTGGCCATGTTACATCAATGCCTACATTACATTCTGTAATGATGATAGTATCAGATTCACACCATAAGAAACACCTGTTTAAGATAAATGTTGTGCTAAAATGTGTAACAATATAAAATGATATGGCCGATCGACACCGAATAAGACCCAAGCCAATTTGTACCTTATCATTTATAATTTCAACCTCCAGGGCGGTGACCAAGCAGCAGTGCAGCAAAGGCAGGTAAAGCCTATACAGACAATCCAACAAAATGGGTTTTCACATAGAAATAACGTTTTAAACATTTTACAACGTCTAGCCATAATTAAGAGCCATGGAGAAACGTTTTGAAACGTTGCATAACATTTTTTCCTGTTTATGGGAATGTATATGTAAGCACTTAAAGGCACCATATGTTAGTATAACTGTAGTGAAGAGTATGCGTCCTACGGGCCAGGCAGATAAGGCAGGTGTGTGAAGGTGGATCGGAGGCACACCTGTAATCAGTCAGTGAGAAGGCAGGCAGGTGAGTCATGCTGCTCAGGTGAGGTGATCACCTCTACAGGTGGAACTCCTCCAGGTGGGAAGCCAATTAATTACAGGTGCTCCTCAGAGGCTGCTCGCTGCCAATATTGACAAACAATACACCTGTCCAATACCTTTGTTCCTATGTATCATCACGACTACCAAGTGGTGTTGATACAGACAGAGAATAAAGTATCCACACAGTTGACCGACCGTCCCCTTGTTTGTTTTGACAATCGTCTAATAAGTAATTACCCCTCATCATACTAGTTCTGCTCTATATCCTAGATATACGTGAGACAGGTTTTAAATCAGTTGAAACATTGGTGATGCCTGGTTTATGCATTAGGTCTGTTCCGCGAAGATTGATTATGCTTACTTATTCATATCATGCCTAATAAAACAAAATGATATTACCGATTTATACAGAACAGCCATTAATATTTTCGTTACATTAATTGTATTGTAATTTGGTGTGCTTCCATCATGATAATAGTGTAACGGGTTGACTATAAGTCTAACTGTTATTGTTGTATATCTATTGTATGTTGTATGATGTAAGACAACACGGTTCTATTGTGTTTAATAACTGTTTTATTCAGCTATCTATACGGTAGTGTACCGGTACCACCTTCGGTTACCGTCGGTAGTTGTTACATAAGCATTTTACATAACTAAACCTAACAGGTGGCGCTGCTAGTACGGTCACGTGGCTATGCAGCGCTGTATATAAGACGGCTACTTCTCCATTGGAAGTCAGTCAGGTTTGGGACTGTCGTGACATGACCACCCTGTGCTCACGGGCTTAACTCTATGCTGTAGGGTTGCCCCACTGTATTATATATCTGTTCTGATCTTGTATATCCGCTGGTTATACTTGTACTATAATACACAAGAGTTACCTTTACAATAAAGTCGCCGTATATTAAAGTCTAATTTACCTTGTCTGGTTTTTGTACTCAAGTGTTACATACGTAGTAAGAGACCAACTACATTGGTGCCGTGACCACTTGATCGAACCGACCATTGATAGGGTATTAAATAGACTTACAGTATATGGATTACCTATACGATTTTGTCAGCTCGTTCAGCGGCAGGACTAAAACCCCTGCTGAGGAACGAGAAGAAGCCGTACAGAATGTACGCTTCTTCACAGGCAAATCAAATAGGGGGGAGAGCCGGGCAGCCTTGGAGGTGCCCGGTGACGACCTCTCCCAAGAAGCAATAGGTGATCCTATTGTGGAAGCCTTTACCAGAGGAGAGGATGGGGAGCAATCTCCAATCCCGGGACCCTTTGATATAAGCTCCAGGAGATCGTTGGACTCTCTTTCCACGAATCTTTTCTGTCCTGAGGGTCAGAAGATACCGGGTAGAGAGCCTAAAACTCTCGGCCCAGCTGCCTTCGGTTCTACACCGACGGTAGCAGATCCTTCATTGGATCCAGACACGTCGGTTTTCACTGATGGTGCCACTCCTACACCGAACGGTATGGGGGGTGGCGGGCTATCAAAGAAGACTAATGTGGCAACAGAAGCTCCTGGTAAGGGGTATCCGCCAGCAGTAGATGAGCCATCCAGTTTACCACTGGATGGGGACCTACTAGCTGCAATGGGTATCACCACCAGGAAAACTGAGTTGCATGAGCTCGCGGAAGCCCGGAAGGAACTTGCTTCCATCAATCAAACTAGGAAGTTATTCCTAAGGGAGGTTGATGAGAAGAAAAAGTTCCTGCTGGAACTCCAAAACGAGATGGCTTCCCACAAGGTGGAGGTTGACAAACTTTTGCACCAGAGGGTGTCTGGCGAATGTGAGGTTGCAAGCTTAAATTCCTTGGGAAAGGATTTGAGCACGCAGCTCCACTTAGCCAGACAAGACCTCGCAAGCTTAAGGCAAGTCAATCATGACCTGAAGACGAAGTCGGAGCAAGTACCACCACCTACCACGGTGGTACCTCCAGTCATACCCGTACCCAATGTGTACACGACAGTGACACCTTCAAGTGTCCCGCCGCTAGTACACACTACGGTAACGGGTATGACACCTCAGATGGGGGCTAGCTATCTACAGACTCCGGTCTGTGGTGGCGCCTTTGGGGGCACGGCAACACCTCCAGGGTACACCCACCCATCTACTGGTTCAACGATGTTGAACCAACAGCAGACCTTGGTCTCAGTTCCAGTACCGAAACCCAGAGCTAGACAGGGCTTAACTCCTGTCCAGCGGGCAAAGTACGACCGGAACCCGGCTATTGAGAAGCTAGGGACAGACATCTTCCCGCGGGACATCGATGAACTGGATGAACGGTATGCTCCTTTCAACTTTGGGGAGATCAAACATCCTGATGCAGCCCGTCAAAAGGCCATCGATATTCCGCCTTTCACAGGGTCGCCACCCTGGAGAAAGTACAAAGTTCGGTTCAAGGCTATTGTGGAGAGCAATCGCTGGAACAATCAGCAAGCGCTGGTTGCTCTGAAGCAGGCACTCTGCAACGGGCCAGGTGAACCAGCCCTTTTGGCATTCGAGAGAGTGAAGATCAAGACATTGAGCTCACTTGAAGAAACAGCTGAATGGGCGATTGGGAAGATTGGTGAGCATGACCCAAGGACTCAGCTGCTCAAACGTGTCCAACGCAAGGACGAGCATCTGAGATCCTACGGATTTGCTCTACAGGAACTGATATCCGAGTGTTATCAGGGATGTAGACCTGACACCCCCACTGTCATCCAGGAGTTAACCTCCAGGTTTGTCAATGGAGTCAGAGACACCAATCTCCAGGCATATCTGCGGGAGAAATGGCAGCCGGACTTATCTCTAGCTGACCTTTTTGACCATGCAGATGTGTATGACACCAAACAGGCTGTTTTTCCTAGTGGAGGAGTGTCGGCAGCTCCATCTGTAGCCCCGAAAGGAGCTCAGGTGGTAGAGGCCGCCACAAAACCACCTAAGAAAAAACAGCCCGCCTCCGAGGAGGTGGCGGCAGTAATGCCTGACAGGGACATGGAAAAGATGATTGAGGGTTTGTTGCGGAAGCACTTAGAAAAGAGCTCTGCGTCCACTTCTGATTCTGGATCTGGAAAGAGAAGGAAAAAGAAGAAAAAGGACACGAAACCTCAGCCATGTAGACGCTGTCAAAAGATGGGTCATTGGGCTAGCGAATGCAAAGCCCCTGCACCCATCGCTGCTAAAACCGAAAAGGAGACGGAAAACTGAATGGGGCCCATCCTCTTGGCAAGGATGGCGCCCCCACAGTTAGCCATGCCTGTAAGGGATTAGTAGACGGTGTTAACTCTTCCATGAACCAAGGCCGCGCAGAGGCAGAAGGGTCTGTACAACCTGTAAGCGTCTGGCAAGGCGGGGCTGGCAAGGGCGAACGGAATCCGGAGGATTCTGTAGTCGCTGGCTTAGAGGAGTCTTGGTTAGAATCAATTGCCCAGAGCAGTGTGATTCAAGACTCCCCGAGCGACCCGTGTTGGGATTATCTCCTGACAAAAGGGGTTGCTATGGATGGAGGGGGAAGCCCGATGCTGACCTCTGAGTGTGTCCCTTTACGGGGACAGTGTTGGTACCTGAGTCTGGTTATTTCCGGGACGCGTGGTGAATTTTTGGTCGACACGGGTGCATCTCACACCTTGGTCGATCGTAAATTCATGGCCCGTCTTTGCAACCAGCCCGAAGCTCCGCTACTGGGAGTAAAGGCTCGGACTGCTACGGGAGATAGTATGCAGACTTATGGCAGAACTGTAAAACCTATGTTGGTCGATGGCAAGACATACTGGATATGTCCAACCATCACCGACATCACTGATGATGGCATACTGGGGATGGACTTTGCTGCTCTTTACGGGGTAACAATCAACACCGCAACAGGCCGACTTCAGATTAAACATCCTTATAAACAATCTGTACAGTGCGTTTTAAGGAATGGTTCTTCTGTGGCGTCAGTGGCACAAGACACAAAGTTGGCAGCAGGACATGTATCCGATGTCCTAGTCAGCTGCGTGGGAGTGCAGGCCAAACGGCCGGGAATGTTTGAACCAGAAGATCAAAAGCTCTCTGAGTTAGGTCTTGCTGGCTATCATACTTACCTGGCCAACGCTCGTTGGGGGGTGATACCGATTTGTAACTCGAGTAGTAGAGAAATCACTCTACGAAAAGGGACGCCTATTGGTAACACTACGCGAGCATATGGGGTAGACTCACTAACTACGGACTTTGTGGAAGTAGGTGTGGTGGCGGGAGACTCTTCCCACGAAGAGGCTCTAGCTAAATCCAACCTACCGAAACATTTAAGGTCCCTGTTGTGTGAGTCACACCTCACAACCCTAGAGAGCGAAATGGTGGCACATGAGCTGTCGGAGTTATCTGACGCCTTTGCGCAACCAGGAGATCCTCTAGGGCGTACCAATACGGTACAACACCGGGTTGACACTGGGGACGCGCTTCCCAGTAGAATCCCCTACCGTCGGTTACCCATGGCTAAAAAAAGTGCTATGGAGGCTGAGGTAGAAAAGATGTTGGATGAAGATGTGATTCAACCTAGTGAGAGTCCATGGTCAAGTCCTGTGGTGATGGTCACCAAGAAGGATGGTTCCTGTCGATTTTGCATCGACTATAGGAAGTTGAACGGACTCACTAGGAAGAATGCATATCCTCTACCTCGGATAGATGAATGTGTGTAATCTCTGGGTGGGGCGAAATGGTTCTGTACACTAGATTTACAATCTGGTTATTGGCAGATCGGCATGGACCCCCGGGACCGAGAAAAAACCGCATTTTCTACCCATATGGGACTATTTGAGTTCAACGTCATGCCATTTGGGCTATGCAATGCCCCGGCAACCTTCGAGGCAATGATGGAAACCATGTTACGGGGTTTACTTTGGAAGAAGTGCCTAGTATACTTGGACGACATCATCGTCTTCGGTGGTTCTGTGGAGGAAACTCTACAGAACCTCCAAGCTGTGCTGAAACGCATCTTATCATATGGTCTGAAATTGAAACCTTCAAAGTGCAAGCTTTTTAGGAAATCAGTTGAATACCTAGGTAGAATTGTTTCTGAACATGGCATCATGGCTGATCCTCATAAGATCGAAGTGGTACAGAACTGGCCTCGTCCGATGGACACGAAGGAGATACGCTCTTTCATCAGGTTTTGTTCATACTACAGAGATTTTATACCTGGATTCTGGAGAGTCGCAGCTCCCTTACAAGAGCTGATGATTGGAGAGAAGAAGGCTAAGGCTAAAATAGTCTGGTCTCCAGCCGCAGAACAGTCTTTCAGTGAGTTAAAGAGACTCTTCTTAGAAACACCTGTTTTGCACTACCCTGCACCTGTTGGTAAGTTCATCTTGGACACTGATGCTTCTAATACAAGTATTGGTGCTGCCTTGTCGCAGATCCAGGATGGACGAGAAGTGCCGCTGGCATTTTCATCCAACAGTCTAAGCAAAACACAACGTAACTACTGCACAACCAAGCGTGAACTCTTGGCAGTGGTGGTTTACACAAAAAAGTACAGACATTTCCTATATGGTGGGAATTATCTCGTACGGACGGATCATTCATCTCTGCAGTGGCTCCTTAACTTCAAGGACGCTGAGGGGATGATGGGTAGATGGTTGAACCACCTCTCTGAGTTTGGCATGACAAATGAGCATATCATACACAGGAGTGGAGTAGATCATGTGAATGCGGACAGCTTGTCCCGCTATCCTATCCGGAACTGTCACCGTGTAGACTGCCGAGACTGTGGGTCTCACAATGCAGTGATTGCGTCTGTGGGTGCGAAAGTTCCTAACTGGACGTTAAATCACTTGAAGGATGAGCAGCTTGCAGATCCGGCTATTTCGAGGGTGTACTCCTTGAAGTTGTTGGGCCTGTCCAAGCCTGTTCGCCCCGCACTTTCGCTGGAATGTAAAGAAGTTAGACAACTGTTAGCTCAGTGGGATAATCTTTTTATACGGAACAGTGTATTGTGCCGCTGGAGGGTGCAACCTGGCAGGAAGAGAGCAGCTCAGTCTGTAGTGCCTTTGTCACTCAGACTACAGTTGCTCAATTACTGTCATGGCCACCGAACTTCAGCACACTTTGGCAGACAACGAACTGAGGCAAAGATTAAGAGTAGATATTACTGGCCTGGTATGACTTTGGACATACGGCGTTGGGTGAAACAATGTCCCCAATGCTGTTTATCAAAGCCTGGACCTGGTATTGGTAAACTACCTCTAAGTCAAGAGCTATTCGGTGTTCGATTTGCCCGGATCGCTGTTGATATCATTAGTGGTTTCAACACGACCCCCCGTGGGAATACCTGTATGATGGTGGTACAGGACTACTATACCAAGTATGTCCAAGTATATCCAATGGTAAATCATACAGCTGTTACCTGCGCAGAAGCACTTTTCGAGAATTGGATCCTCACGTGGGGAGGTCCTTTAATGCTTCACTCCGACCAGGGTCGCGAGTTTGAATCTCGACTGTGGGCAGAACTGTGTAGTAAAATACACATCTGCAAGACGCATACGAACCCCTACCGACCTCAATCGGATGGTATGGTGGAACGTTTCAATCGGACGTTGATCCAATGTCTCACGACAATGGTTAATGAGCACCGGGATGATTGGGATGAGTACGCTCGCTATATCTCCCATGCTTACAATGCTACCGAACATGCGTCGACGGGCTGTACGCCTAATATGCTCGTAATGGGTGAAGACATAGTCATGCCTAGTGACATGGTCTATGGAGTGCAGGGACACCAGCTCGAGCAACCCTGCACAGTGATGTTTGTTGAATCACTTCGACAATCATTACGCGAGTCCTATGGAGTAGTAAGGGACAACTTGGAAAAATCTGCTAGTTTGCAGAAAGTGGGCTATGACACGGGCCTTAAACTCCGCCAATTCAAGGTGGGGGATAAGGTCGCGAGATTTAGCACACCAAATTCCAAAGTCAAGACCCTGTACTCCTGGGATGGTCCGCATACGGTTACTATGGTGGTGAGTGAAACTACTGTAGTAATACGGTTGCAAAAAGGGACTCTTACTAAATCACATGTGGCTAGACTCCGACCTTGGTATGGAGTTCCATATATAGATGACGGTGATGATTCCCTCGGTGCTGGTCGAGTACCAGCACCAACCGACCCTGAGCTACCGAAGATACCGAAGGCAGGACCAACGGTCATACCGTCGGTACCGACGGTAGCACGCCGAAGGGGTCGTCCTAGGAAATTACCTATTGAACCACAGTCGTGTGTTACCAAGCCCAAGCGCCGTAGGCCTCGTAAAAAAGGGTCAGCTGTGCGTAAAGGACTAACCGTAGACACCGGTAAACAAAGCAGGGTGATACCTCCGGTGTCATCATTGCTGGACATACCGGTACAAGGTCTACGGAGGAGTACACGTGTCAGAGAGCGAGATAAAATTGTGTAAACATTTTTTTCTTACCTTGTTGACGACATTTAGCTGCTGGCTTGATTAAATTTCCATGGACAGTTCCGTACTGGGCCGGTGGTCATTGGCCCGGTACTCGATCACCAAAACACAACGAGAAGAGACGGGTTATCCGGTGTGGTTATCCGTTGGAGGTAGAAAAGCACGTGTTCAGGGCGGGTGGCTGGCTTTGCCGATTAATTCTAAGTATGGGATTAGTTTTGACCACATATTGCTTAGTAACACGCTGCTGTGTATGTCCTCTAACGCCGGTACATCATTCCCGGGTTTTCCGGTGGCTCCGCCACGAAAATTGTAAACAACAGTGAGTGTTCCCACCGTCGGATATGCCAGGCGTGGGAAGGGCGCTGCCCGCGTCACCTGATCGGTTTCTCCCGCCAAATGAGCCGTGAGAAATTGGGTCACCTCGGCGCGTCTTGGAGACGCGACCCCTGATTGGCTGAGAAGCCGGTCAAGGGGCGGGGTCACGGGGGACGGGTGGGGTATATAAGCCCCACAGGCAGCCAGGCTTCTTCAGATCAGCACGTTTGCCCATAGGGTAACGTGTTGATCAGTGGTGCCTAGGTCTGCCCGGCAGTACCTACACTATTGTTTGCTTGCTGTCCTACTAAAGGCTCGGGTGAGTGAACCGTGAGGTTCACCTACGCCTGAGCTAACGGTATGGCAGCCCGTGTAGATGGCAAATGCACGGCCCCGGAGAAGGCTGAAGCCTCCGACGGGGAAGACCGAGTTCTCGAGTCTGACACGGAAATGGACACTACCAGTGCTCCAACCGTCGGTCAAGGCTCGGCTTCGGTACCAGCAGAACCTAACCCTGAGGGGTCGGGTGATGTTGTTCCGAAAACAGAACCTGGTCTGGGTGGTAGTAATACCAACCAGGAGAAGAACCCTGCTGGGGGATCTTCTCCGAAACCCGCCGGTGTAGTGGCAAAAGAACCGACGGTCCCTGATGGTGATTCATCAGACGGGTCCACGGTTCAGGTCAAGACCAAACGGAAGCGGAGGCCTAAGAGGAGGATTGTATCTTCCCCTGAAACTCCTGCTACCGAAGAGGTCGCACCGACTGAGGCAGAAAGGCTCAAAGCTATTGCTGATAGAGTATCCAAGGCGGAAGCCGAAGGATGGTCTGTCGCAGAGAGCAGGGCCAATCGCCGCCTCCGCGCCAAGGCAGCGCATGTTCGTCTGAACTTGTGTCTCCGTGATGATGACCGGAAGAACCTGAGCCTTTCTGACTTAGTTCAGGAAAATGGCAAAATGGCTCTTCCTGCACCTCACACGACCGAGGGTTCGGATGACGAAGACTGGTTGACAGGTGACTCCCACCCCATTGACTGGTACCTCGTGTACCTCAGGGCAGTGTTGGACGGGAATAAACCTAACATCCACAAGTCATGCCGCTCCAAGCTGAAATATGCTTGGAAGAACTACGTGCCAGGGGATCCCTGCCCGTATGTTCGCTGTCAGCGCCTGAAAGGGACTGCGACAGCCGCAAAACGGTGGCCAGACCTGCTCAAGTTTGCCCGTCATTTAGTAGAAAAGCACATGAATGTGCGTCCCTACTTGTACTGTGTGAGTGGGAGTTCTTCGACCTCCTGCCCTGAGTACAGTGACGGCGAGCTATTCCGTTGCCAACGGAGGGCTGATATGGTAAGGCATCTTTGCGACAATAAAGGCGTTCACAAGCGCACTATTAGTCGTGGAGTTGAGGCTGCACTGAAGGTTTGGGGGTGCCACAAACGTGTAGGAAATCTATAGTATAAGTGGCGTACCAACAAACTTAAACAGTGGAATTACCTCACGGAAGCTGACTGGGAGAGATTGTGTAAGGGCGCCAAGTGCGAACAAACCGATCTCGGGCCAGATACAGAAATTCCGATGCCCACTGTCAAAAAGGATACCCCTCCTAAGAAGAAAGATCTAAAAAGGGGCCGCCAGTCATCCAAGGATGATACCAAAGGTGGGCGTGACCGTTCCCGCAGTGAACCTGCGAAGAAACGTGTCGCCACCGCCACGGTAACATCTGAGGTCGACCGTAGCCAGACCGTCGGTACCGTCACGGTATCTTCGGTTGCATTGCCCCCTGTTGCTGACCAACTGCCCCGGCAGGAGAGACAGAAACTGGGTGATGCGCTGGCTATTGTTCAGAACTCTTTGGGTGACGAGCAGGCGGGTCAGGTTGCTGCTGACTATGTCAAGCAGTACAAGTGGAGCCAGAAGCAAAAGAAAGCTTTGGCTACACAGGAGGGTATCTCACCTGTCAGTGACGCTGAACAGGTTGAGGTACAACAGCCGGATGGGGCGTCAGCCCAGCCGACTGCTCCACCACAGCACGGAGCAACCTCTGACCCCGCAAGGGATGACGAGGTGACTCCAGTACCTGAGCACAGGGCTGTTGACGAAGGGCTAGCAGGGTTACCTGTGTTGCCCGGAGACGGACCTGCTTATGACACTGGATTCTCTGACACTCTAGTCCCCGGATTTGAGTGCTACAGGGCGAAAATGGCTGAAAACGCAAGTAAGCTACTCCAGTTTCAGGTTTCTTTCTTGGAGAAGTCCTACTTTGAGCAGTACAAGTTGCTCAGAGAACAGGCTATCCGGGAGGGAAAAGCTTGGGTTGCTGAACGCACCAGAGTCCTTGCCGAGCGTGAGGCGAATCTGGAGCAAGATCATGCCCTCTGGAGGGCTACGATCGAGCAGCTTGAATCAAGGTTGACAACTTGTGACGCCAAGTTCTTCCGACAATTCGGGCTAAAGCTGACAGAGTGGGAGAGAACTGGTTTTCCAGATCTCCAGTCCAGGTTGGGGCTTGCCGCAAGGCCTGCTCCTCCTGTGACCCCAGTACTGTCAGTACACCCACCTAGGTATGAGATGCCATTCTCTTTCATGGCACACTCTACCCCGGTGGTCAGCGGCGGGGAGCCTACTGTGGCGCCGAGTACCCTCTCGGTAGCTCCAGGTGGAGCCCTTCCTCTCCAGGTGGAGGCTGCTGTGGTTTGCACCACGGAGGCCCCTCCTGGAGGAAGTCCTGATGGGGAAGGAAAGCCATCCGGCGGTGTCCCTATGGACACCTAAGGATGGTCCCCTGTCAGGCCCTCTGGGGTGCACTGTTCCGCCCCTCGGAGGTAAAACTAAAACCATCGACGCAGCTACACGCCCCTGGACAACCGAAGCAGACCGACGGTGCTGTCGTGACTTAACGTAGTCTCTACTGCCACCAAACTGGAAGCAGCCTGATGTCTTCAACCGTGGTTTACACCTAAGCCACAACCGTCGGTGCTCTACTACTGTCCAGGGCTCCTGATCCTGTGGTCACTATATTACTGTGTGACCTATAAACTATTATATGGATCATCCTCCTGTGATACTTATTTATAGGGAGGCACGGACCTACCTTTTTATATTTATATTTCACAAGAGATGGAAGCACTATACCGGTGCTGGACTCTATCCATCTCTACCACCATAAACTGCTAGGTACTGGAGTACCGCCCCTAATAAGGATGACGATCTATCCCACCTTATTTAGGATACGCTACTATGGATTTTTATATATAAACTTTTCTACGCCAAAGGAAGTGGGAACTACTATAGTTCCAATTATAAAACTTTTCTTCGCCAAAGGAAGTGAGAACTATTATAGTTCTATTATTTATATATAAGGACACTAACTCCACACGGATTCGCACCATTGCTGAATGTAGTAGGTGATGTGTTGAGTTTCCAAGGTGGTTATTGGTGCCTTTACTATTAACTGATACTAGTCTAGGACTATCAGTTGGACAGTTTTTATATCATGTGCCTACGGGACTATGGTTTGATACCAAAGACTATACTGTTGATATAAACTGTTATATACATGTTAACTTGGTTGTTCATGTATGTATGCCTGTTGTTACTATGAGTAGAAATGTTACTTGTTGATAAATAGATATACGTGGTATATAATGTATCCAAGAGGTATTATTATTATAAAACCAACCCTTCCTACATTCTTAAGGGGGGTAGTGTAACGGGTTGACTATAAGTCTAACTGTTATTGTTGTATATCTATTGTATGTTGTATGATGTAAGACAACACGGTTCTATTGTGTTTAATAACTGTTTTATTCAGCTAACTAGTGTCGTCGGTTCGTTACATACACCGACTCCTCTAGTTCGGTTATCTATACGGTAGTGTACCGGTACCACCTTCGGTTACCGTCGGTAGTTGTTACATAAGCATTTTACATAACTAAACCTAACAGGTGGCGCTGCTAGTACGGTCACGTGGCTATGCAGCGCTGTATATAAGACGGCTACTTCTCCATTGGAAGTCAGTCAGGTTTGGGACTGTCGTGACATGACCACCCTGTGCTCACGGGCTTAACTCTATGCTGTAGGGTTGCCCCACTGTATTATATATCTGTTCTGATCTTGTATATCCGCTGGTTATACTTGTACTATAATACACAAGAGTTACCTTTACAATAAAGTCGCCGTATATTAAAGTCTAATTTACCTTGTCTGGTTTTTGTACTCAAGTGTTACATACGTAGTAAGAGACCAACTACAATAGGATAAACTCAGTTTTACTAATACCGGATATCACTAATAAATCTTATTTGGCTTGACTCATTTGATTGACCATAGTGTCACTAACATTGGGGAGTGGTCATTTTTTTAAACTACAAATGGATTTCCGCTTGAGCGTGTTTCTGTCCTGCCTCGCCTAGAGAAGTGTCCAAATCCTAGCTGTCCCCCAAGTAAGGTTAATATTTACTTCGGCCTACCACCCTTAGTTTAAGTTAGTAATAGTAATACGCAGTATTATTTTATTGAAAAGGCGTTTTCTTTTTGTCTCAACCTAAAAAGGGGTGAAAATGGTTTGGGCCACCCCACCCCTCTCGGGGTGTTTAATCTGTTACGCCCCCCCCTCCAAATTAAAAATCATTTTGTCGTTAAACAATGGCCACCCCCCTAACAGTTAACTCACGCCCTACGATATGAAACCTTTCAGTTATCAGATATTTCCCTGATTTTACGTTATGCAATTAGTTCTTAATTATAATTCCTGATAACTAATTAATTAAAGTATAATACTTCAATTAAGCCGTGAGAAAACGACGTCACTAGCAATACAGGGAACATAAAATGATTAAGTTTAAACCAACTGAATTATCGCTTGCATGCAGCTAATTTCAAATTGACCTATTGATTCTAAGCAGATGGACACAAACAACTTGATTATTTAATTGCTGCAGTATTCAAGGGAATCTGGCATTTAGACATGACATCTTTGATTAAAAAAGACCTGATAAGTGAGAATATGGGGACTGATGAAAATTTACCTATTTTCAGGTTTATGTTGATTTTACGTACTTGTATGCTATTTGTTATAATTTAATTGAACTTACGCTTCACTGTGGTAGTACAATAGTAACTTACATCTATAGATTCCAGATTTCTGCTGCCATCCCTAACCTTTATTACATGTAGTGCTATGCTGAGGACCTGTGCAGGAGACTACCTAGTCAACATTGCTTAAGGTAGGGTTTCAGGGTAATTCAGCTGGACATACTTTTTGTGCAATATTGACCACAGATTGGTTCAAAGTATATGTAACATACACCAATCTGACCGGGATTGATGTTTCGTTCAAATAATTACCATTTTCTAAGGCGTTGCTAGGCATTAAATGAAAATGGAACAAAAACATTCTTTTTTAGCTTCCAAACCTTCAAACGGAATTCTCGGATGGAAATTCAACAAAATTATCATTTCTGATGATTGGATATATATGTTGAAGTCATTTCCTGAGGAGCTTTTTTGAATCATGTTGATATTCCAAGTATTAAGGTCAGGTCAGGGGAGCTCTCCAAATTTGCTTAGTTACTAAAAATGGTGATTGTCTGGCAAAAGACAGGTAAAATCACTCTTTTTTAGTAACTATGCAACTTTGAACAACTCTCCTGACCTGAATAACTGGAGTATTGGCATGATTCAAAAAAGCTTCCCAGGAAATGACTTCAAGATATGTTTCTAATCATCAGAAGTTATAATCACATTGAATTTTTATCCCATAGGTCTGTTTAAAGATTGAGAAGCTCAAAAGGAACGTTTTTTTCCCATTTTCATTCCATGCCTAGCAACGCTATACAAAATGGAATTTACTTGAAGGGGACATCGATTCCAGTCAGAGTGGTGTATGTTACATATACTTTTAGCATACCTGTGACAAATAATGCATTAAAAATGTGTTCACCGGAATTACCCTGAAACCCTACCTTAATGGGGCCCATAATTTTTACCTGGGCAAGCCAATTTGCCCACCCTGGGTTTTGGTCCTTTTTGTCCAGGGCTACTAGTGGGAGCCCAGATGGGTCAGCCCAGATTCAAAGTGCCCAGTCCTAGCCCAGATTTAGCACACATTATGAAAATGTGCAATAAATGGTAATTTCTGGGGGGAAATCAGATGTCAGTATGTTTTGAAATATTTACAATGTATTCATGAAAAAAGGTTTTGTGGGCTGACACATCTGGGCTCCCACTGGTAGCCCTGAACAAAACGGACCATAACCCAGATATGGGCAAGCCCAGCTGGCCCAAGTAAAACACATATGGGCCCCAGGGACCAATGCTTACTTGGTAGCGCCATGATTCACACACTGAGACTGATGATGGATTAATTATTTAACAGGCCGGCCTGTTTACAGAGGGGGAGATGAGACCCAGCAGGACAAGTAGTAGTAGACACTGTGGTGAATGATGAGCAGGCACCGGGCGATGTGTCTTGTCGACTTTAACTATACAAACTTTGATCACTCTTTGATATTATTGCAGATGATTAATCTAAGTACTGTCCCACACTGACAATCTGATCCAGAGAGTGATAAACAAAGGTAGTCTCTGATGGCATGCTCCTAGCCATTCTGCAGCAGAGGGAGCTCTGGTGATCATAAGGCCTCCCTGTGGGGTGCAAAACAGACGCATCACTCTCCCGGCAGAGTCTTGGTCATGACTCGAATCCAGTTGCTCAAATCAATGTATAATAGCAGCAAATCAATAAAGATGGTCGTATCCATACCGAGAGGTAATCAAACTCGATAAGAAAAGCCATCCTTCACTACAGAATGGCTCCCCGCAGGTTCATAGCCGTAGATAAAAACAAGGAGCTGAAATTAAAGACGGCAATAGACAGAAAGATACCCACCGATCTTGGTGCCACCAAAGACTTGAAAGATCTCTGTTATGTCAGTGACAACCCAGACAGTATTGGTCCCTGGGGCGCATACGTGTTTTACTTGGGCCGGCAGGGTTTGCCCATATTTGGGTTATGGTCTTTTTTGTCTAGGACTATAAGTCGGAGCCCAGATATATGCTGGAAATATATTGTAAACATTAAAAAAAATGCTAACATAGATCTGGTTTTCCTCCAGAATTCACCATTTATTGTACATTTTTATAGTTTATGCTAAAATGAAATAAATCTGGGCTCGAGTTGGGGTTGGGCACTTTGAAACTGGGCTGACCCATCTGGGTTCCCACCAACAGCCCTGGACAAAAAGGACCATAACCCAGATATGGGCGAATCAGCTTGCCCAATTAAAAACATGTATATGGGTCCCACTAAGAAAATGGCTGGGAGAATGCATGACTAGTATGATAGCCATTCAACCCTCTCCTTGCACATGATTGTCATATTGTAATGTTCACATCCCGCGATGCCGTAAAGGACTAGGGCTACTGTTAAGTCTCACTCTAACCTGGGAGAATCATACAAGCCAAATCTGGGTTTTGATTATAATTACTTTAATATCATAGTATACTTCTGGAAACCTTAATATATGCCGTATCCTAGAATTAGAGACATGTTCATTCTCAAATTAAAGCAGGCTCTAGCTGATTTGTGTGCAAGCCGCGGCTTCTACGCTTTACGGTACATGCAAGAATAGAATCGTATTGATGAATATACATTATAAATCCTAGTCTGCAATAGTAGGATATTTACCTGATATAATTTTATTCAATGTCTTCCCGATTGCAAATAGAAATCATTGATTATAAACAGGTATATAAGCCTATGCAGATACCTACGTCACAATTGAACATTCACAATGCTGCTATCATATAAGTGTGATAATTAGTATTATAAAAAAACAACATAGTGAAACACCAATGATTCAGCTAGGTTAAAAACAATAGGCCCAGTTTGCACATTAAAGATAATTTACTGATGGGGTTGTGGTGTGGGCGTGTGGGCAAGAATAAGCTCCCTCTCAGAAAGTTATGGTCTTGGTGGCCAGCCGAAACACCTCCCTATGAAATATGGATGATATTTCAACTTCTCATGCTCCGCACCATTACCATAAGTCTACCCCCTCATCCCTAGCTCTGCTCTGTCTGCAACCACAAACACTACTTTAACATTAATAGGCAGCATTAACAACAAAAGGCCAGTAGATCAAAAATCGTTCCCAATGTAGTAAAAACCGTTAAGTTTCATTGATATTTATCACAGTTTGGGGAGATGGGTATGAAGGGTGTTTTTAGAGGATGGGGGAGGGTGTTTTATCCCTGTTTATTTCAGGGGAAGTGTTTCCTTTGATGACTCATAAGCATTGAGCCCGGATCATGGGGAGGGCGGTAGTTAGGGGCCCGCGGCAATATTCTAAATGCATATTTGGTGTCAGGTATTGAGGCCTTCATTTATGGGGTCATCGACGCACGCGCGAAGGAGTTGGCAACTTCCGGCCTAATTTCCCTGGATGCTAGCAACCAACCTAGCCCTTGTGGCTGTGAAAATAACAGGTGCATCTAAAAGAAAGTAGGGTTTATTAATTTCATTATTTTGCCTTCTGACATATAGGAGAGTTCGAATTTGCATATTCAAGACATGATGTTCCCGACATGATGTTCCCGACATTGCAATATGGTATGAAT
Organism: Harmothoe impar; assembly: GCA_947462335.1. NCBI lineage: Eukaryota > Metazoa > Annelida > Polychaeta > Phyllodocida > Polynoidae > Harmothoe > Harmothoe impar. Next base: position 49,839,344 of record OX381721.1, read on the forward strand.
AGGAGATTTCACATCATAGTTGACTACAAAATGTATATGCATATGGATTGAAATGAGTCAAACACAACTTTCGTTTCAGTTTACTCATCTCTTTTCACGACTCAACTCCTGCACCTAAATTAAGGGGGAAACATGAAGAAGGTTGATAATATCGCCACCATAGTATTACTTCCAGGAAACCTCAACCACAACATGGACAACACAACATTTTCTTGGCGAAATCAATCGATTTCTGCAAGAAACTCAAACTTTCAGTTCTCTCTGCACCGTTACCTTCCACTTATAACACCAGTTGCATGTTGCCAGGTGTCCCAGAGACTATGTACTCAGCTGGGGCTGAGACACCAAAAAACACGGCAGGCCAGAGCAAGCTTTTAACATTTTGTGTTGGTCCCCAGACAGAAAAGAAGGTGCCTGCCGAGCCACCAAGGGACCCCAGATCAAACGAGTGAAGGAATTAACTAATTTTGCAATTAATCTCCTTCGTGTTAGGGAGAAAAAAATGTCTCGGTCCTTAAATAATCTTTGGGATGTTTTGTGTGAGGGCTTGGGCTGTCTCACAGTTCATGAGCATTGAGCACATGGAACCATTTAAATTGGAATAAGAGGTTGGTTAATTTTAGTCAACGAGGCTGTTCCTGGTGTCGCATAGCCTACACATTTAACACTACTCAAGTAGCATCTTATCTCACTGGAGAAGATCATTATATCAATATAGATGAAACGTTAATACACTCCTATTCATACCAGTCGAGAAATGACCGAAGCTGGGTAAAGGAACCTGACACCCAGAGCGTCTGTGGTGACCAGGAGACTATGAAAGAGTGGGGTACAGGAGTCCAGTGTAGGTTATGTAACTGGCTGATGTAAGAGATGGGAAAGATAGACGCCTACTATGCCTAGGAGTGAATAGTCGTACAGGAATGCCTACATTCTTACCTGGCGTTTTGGTATTAAACTATGTTAATTACCTACAGAAAACTGACAGAAGTTATAAGATTTTCTACTTTTTTTCATGGATGGCTGAGTGGCATCTCTGTATCATCGACAACAAGCATCTTCAACATATGAGCACTGCCCCTCTGAGTTGGCGTGAAATTAAAGAAAGTTGAACAATATACATGATTCTTAGGGCCCTTTGTGAAATGATGCCTTAATGATATGGGTACCCATGTTTAAACAGCAGGGACATAGGATATGTACAGGTCCTGCTAATGAAGACATTCATGTAGCATTGGAAAGGAAATCCCGATACTTTGATTGAGACTTGCTGAATCCAATATTGTCATGTTTCAAAATCCAATAGGGTTTACCCTTTGAGGCCCGCACAGTGCTTAAATGCATCATCAGTATGCCCTTTGTTGTCAAGATGCATGAATGCAGTCATGAGGAGTCAGGGTTGTATTCGCACATCAAGTCCACTGTCATCAGCTGGTCATGCCGACCCTACATGGTTGAGATATTGCCGAAGGTTCGGCCAGGGCTGTACTCATACATCATGATGGCAAAGGTGAAAGGACATGTAGTGCATTAAAGCACTGTGCGGCCCTTAACGACCCTTCTTGTTGTCGATATTCACGGGAGAAGCTTCCACCTGGTTTCGTCTCACCTGTACCTCTGTCACCTGTTCGTCTATTACCAGGTAGACATGTCACACCTGTCCACGTGTAACACTACCCCTCCATACCAGGCACCTAAATCCTAGATCACCTGTATTATTCTATACGATTGTCTTATTCTAGGTACCACCTTAATACAATATCATCTCTGACACCCTTACAGAAACCAACAGAAAGAAATTGTTCCAATTATGAACCACCTAAATCCCATGTCACCAGTGTTATCTTATAGAAGTGCCACATTTAGGAACCAGGTCCAACTTCCGGTGGCACCATCCCAGCATGCCTCGCACAGGACTTCCGGTTTGTATTGTATTCTATCCCGAAATAACATTTCTGGGTAAAAAGGTGACTGGTTTCACAGCCTAAAAGCTCTATTCAAATTGAAGTGGGTCGGATACCTTTAACATTAATGAAATTATTTGGTTTTATTCGCCAGAATTATTAGTATAATGGGTTTTAGTATGCTTGTTCATCCATATCTAACACGTTTGATGATATTGGAAGTGATATAACGCCTAGGACGATAACGCATATGGGCTGTCAGAATGATAGAATTATCATTTTGAAATTTGAAATTAATTCAAATACAGTCAAAAATGTGCAAACCCTGTTGTAATTTGTAATTCAGCTTCATTGCAAAGAAATCCCCACTCTCCCCACATTTGCATCCAGCATCTTAAAATCATTTTGAATTGTAAATCCTATGCGTAGAAACCAATAGCTGCCTTGTTAAATGAGACTTTAGTCTGTTAGCCCTTATAAAACCAAACTACTAGGGGCACAAGGTCATTCGTCCAGCGTATTCGCTTGAGGTTCGACGTTCTCCCACATTGGGGACAGAAATGGGGAAATGGAGTTATGAAATAGCCTTAATGTACGCATAATACTTTAATGCATCATACCCTTTTTATTTGTCGTCATGATGCACGAATGCAGCTCTGGCGACCATCTTACCATTCAAGCATCACGTGGAGCCTACGGAGTTGATTCCCAAACGGTCTGTCCATGATGGGCGATTAGACTCGCCAGGGCCGCATCACGATAACCCAACACACCCAACGTAGCACATTCAAGCACCATACGGCCCTTAAAGGGTTAATTCAGTAGAACTTATCAGAGCCCAATCAGGGTGTCCACACCCTGTCGGCGCTAACTGGATGCCATGAAAGCCGAGCCAGGTATGAAGAGGCAAGACTTCCGGTGGGTGTCGCCACCCCTCATTAGTGCGCAGACTCACACATCTGGGTCCTGTTGCATCATCTTGGTCATTAGCCAGAATCCAAAATAGGACAACTATGATTATATTAAAACGACACACAAATAATATGTGGTATGAGACATGATATTCTGTGGAAAATGACACATTCTGGTCGCAGATTCAAATGTTGGCGACTATGGTGAAGTCCCCGTCCTTGAGGTAGTCATTCTGCACCATACCTGCTCATAAGCGGTAAATGACAGTTACCCGGTAATAATTACAACATAAATTTTCCATTATAGACAATATTTTTGCTAGATGGGATAGAAATTATTCTCGGTATTAAAAATAATATAGGCTACACAAGTGTGTTAACCAGGTTTTATAATCTCTAAAACGAAAATGTGTAACTGAACACTTCAATACATTTGCTTCCATATTGCTATATCTAACCTTACACTCCCTAACTCTTTCCCAAAATATTATTAAGGCATATTGGTCGCTAACCAAACAGTGACATTGGTTACTAACTCGGTAGTGGATCAGCCCTACCTGTTGACAGGTGTGCCTGCAGGTATGGTAAGGGTGGGTACAGGTGTGAGGGGCAGGGTGGAGGGTGTCCTGGAGAGGGCATTAACCTTCTCCAGCATGCTCTCCACGCGGTCAGCCCCTGTTACCATAACAACCTGACAACACCTGAGCGATAATAGGGCAGGGAGCAGGTCCTCAGGCCATACACGTCAGATTGGTGCTATTGACATTTGGAGGGAGGTCTGTGAGGTCTGTAATCAGGTGCCTCGGGTGTGGCCAGGTCGTTGACCCTCACTGCCGGACATAATCAGTGGCACTTCTCAGAGTTTGACAGAGATATTTACTTGGAAGTCAGTTTATACTATCATACAATAGGTCTCAGGGGCGGATACGGGATTTTGAAAAAAAATGTTCAATACGGTATATATGACATCTGCCTCCCCCCCCACCCCCCATTCAGCAGAGGACATTCTATGCACAGGCGATGCCGGCCTTCTCAGGTAGCCTATATATGAACTTAGAGGTGTTTCGACAGAAAATATTGTCATGCGTTATATACTGTAACTCTTGCACTTATGAAAAATGTCGATATTCGATATCTGTAGTGGTATCAAGAAAGTACCTTTTATATGTGCATCATAGGACATTGGGATTCATTTAATGTTGTGAAAGTTACTCATAAGCGAACGTGTCCTTCGATCACTTTATTACTCTGATATGGACAGGTAGATTCATCAGACATCTTCATTAAATACACAGAGAAAAGAAGTAGAATCACGTAGCCTCCATAACTGGGTCTGGCACAGTCAACTCCCTCCTAACCACCACCCCTCCACAGCGACCACCTCATCATTGCGACCAGTTTTGGGAAGTCCCAACCATTTTTCCCTTTGTTTTGATATATTAAACTCCCCCTACAGCGACCACCCCTCTAATGCGACCACCTCACCCTCCGATCACTGAATTTCCAGTCCCAATGTACGTTTTTCTCCCTCTAATGCGACCACTGTGTTCATGTGGTCTTTGAAATCTGATCATAGAAATCCTTGTGCTCACCTGTCTGAGATTGGAGAACCAGAAGCCCCCCCCCCCCCACTGACCTTACTCATCAACCTCGTTCCTTTTCAACTTTTGAAAATCGCAGTGAAAACCGAGAGAATAACAAATCTTATAAATCTTACAACCTGGCCAGTGGTCGCACATCAGAGGGACAGAATCCGCCCATCCCACCCCTACCATCTCACTAGTGGTCGCACATCAGAGGGATTGCCAGAAGCCCTCCCCCCCCATGGCCGCCTCTCTGTCACCTCACTACTAGTCGCACATCAGAGGCCAGAAGCCCCCCCCCCCCATTGCCGCCTCTGTCACCTCACTAGTGGTCGCACATCAGAGGGCCAAAAGATGCCCCGCCCCCACCTTTCACCTCCGGCTACACCAGTCCCCCCTCCCATTACAGGTCCAGGCCTAATTTTCAAATAGCCCCATATATGCTTCAAAATCCAAACTCCCCCTACTGCGACCACCTCGCCATTGCGACCACTTTTAGATAGTCCCAAGGGTGGTCGCAATAGAGGGAGTTGACTGTACTCAGTCAAAAGTGACTCTCAATCATTAGGAAGTCTTAGAATAGTAGTCATTATAGAGTTATTATAGAGTCCTACTAATATTAAGGAGTCACTTGAGAGTCCTGGGGAGAGTCACCTCATTGATCAAGTCGGGAGTCACAGTGATTCTACTTCTTTTCTCTGTGTAGTCAAAGCGGTAGGCCTTTATATAAATTGCAATACATCCACATGACACTTTGGCGGACTTGATAACCTCTGTAGTTCACAATGAACGTTGCACCTATGTGAGTAAATATGAAACCTGGCATCAAGTGTATCTCTGATAGGTAAAGTTTGATTGGCAAGCAAATGTACAATACAATATCAGATTAGAAAACTTTCCTAAAAGTGCACTGCGACTTTCTATGTAAACTTGTTTGTCAATTATTCATTGTCAGTATCAACCTTCTCTGTAATTTGATTGAAACTACATAATTGTATGTAATTTTATATTTTTTGTGATTACAGAATAAAAACTTTGCAAATTGAATTGGAATTGAAAAGCCCGCACACATTAAACACTGAAAATCCAGGTCAGAGTATATGATCAGGGACAAGAATATCTATTTGTCCTCCGGAAGGAAAGCAATAAACACCTAGCAGCCACATAGCAGACACCATAACACTAGTGGTATCAACTATTTAAATGCCACACAGTGCTTGGATGCATGTTGTTACTCTCGTTCCCAAATCCTTCCAAATAAGGGCTCTGGTGACAGCCACTTTGACCTTGAACTTTGATTTTGCTGGGTTTGGGCAGTCCCTGCTGATAGCTTGGAACCAATGATCAAGAACCAGAATGTATGATTCCATTTCTGGTTCCTGTTCACTAGTTCCAAACCTAGCGAAATCAAAGTTCAATGTCATAGTGGCTGTCACCAGAGCCTTCCTTCACAAGGATCTAGGGATGAGAGAAGAATGTAGTATTCCTATGACTGCACTCCTGGCGAGTGACACGCCCGGCCTACATTCACACATCATGCCGACACTATGAGGTTGATACACTCACAAAGAGTCGGCATGATTCATGCGCAACCCGCCAGCCCTGGTGAGTTACTCGCCATGACTGCATTCAGCAAGAGGACAATGCTAATAGCACTTCAGGCAGTATGCGGCCATTAAAGGGTTAGACAGAAAAATGGTCCCAATTCAACCTCACTTATCAGCCACCGAAGATCCACGCAGTCCATTATAAACTCCACCCCCTTATCATATTTCACTAATACCCGATATGACAACACATTTTACGTACACTGACTCTTATCAGACTTCATAAAGCACTATCGATTTCGTGTAATGGGGACGTATGGCCGCGAAAAGAAGCAGACGATCATATCGGGAATTGGTTTCAAGGATATGAACATCCAAAAAAGAGAGACAGAATTGCGAGATAAAGACACGGTCGATCGTCTGCTCTCTATCACGACTTCCGGTGACGTCATAGAAACCACTTGCTTTGTGGAATGGCCGATGGCAGTGGAGAGTCCCTGAAAACAGTGTGGGTCTATAATATCTGTATGGGGCCTTCCATGAAGTATATACGCAAATTTTCTCCAGAAATTGACCCCCACCCCCCTTGGTGCGTACATACTTTATGGAAGGCCCCTATAGGCTAGCAGAAAGGCGTTTCCTGTTACGGAGGAGATTTTTAGACTTCCATTATGCATATTATGCAATCAATAAACCAAGTTATTGACTATGGATTTTTCACAAAACCTATGATATTGCACACCTATAGAAATGATGTTACAAACTATGCCACGGGGGTTATATAGAGACTATAGGAGTTTACTTTTCCGTTCAAAAACAGTGGTCGTCCTAGCCTAAAATGAGAAACATAAAGGTATAGTTTATGAAGAAAGTTATGGTTTATAGAACTAGAGGTCCATATGCCATATGTCCTCACGAGAAACGCCTTCTGGCTCATATGCATGCAGTTAAGGACCTAGAGTATACAGAGGAACCTACTTAAGTGGAGGATTATGTAATATCCTTACCCCAATAAATATCTTCAACCAATAATTGTTATAGGTCTACTTCAGCCTCCGTTGCATTCACTTTTTTTTCATGAGTGAGACATAATTGATTCCGACGTCATAACATTAACATGGAATGTGGATGATAATTATGCTTGAATTAGATATAGATAATGGAATAAATATTCAATTATTTATATCCTTTGTCTTAAATTGAATAACATATACAGGTTAATTAACTGATGGTTACTCTGATTGATTTTGCAGAGAATCCGTATCCTGGTAATTCATTAACGCTATTATTAGATATTGAAGACCTAGAGGTTGACCTGCTTGATTTATACAAGCCCAGATTCATCATGTTTTTAATAAAGCCTACCTGATTATCAGTATGTAGATCAGTTAATTAAATGACACCATACACTACAATTACCAAGTGATAAAGTAGACTTATCAACATATCACTTAGATCTACTTCTGGGTCAGGAACACATACCTCTTCTGCTCATGCCCAATCATTTGTACCTGTGACCGATTAATATGGCCATGGGCCATGCCAGAAACCAGCCAACCGAACTAATCCCCTGCTTCCCTCAATCGGCACCAGTGGGCAGTAGCGGCGCGCCTAACAAGCCGGACTGACGGGAAAGGTCAGCGCTGATTGGATAATTACACTTTGGGACGCTGCCGGTGCACAGGTTGGTTGTCACGGCCTTGTTAACCCTTTGGGTGCCGCATACTGCTTTAATGTGCTATGTCCTTGTCGTTACTGACACATGGATACATGCCTGGTGAGTCAACTGCACCCGTACATTATGTCCACCCTATGGGAGTGTGCCAACTTCATGATGCATGTCGATAAAGGGCATACGGCATTAAAGCAGTATGAGGCCTTAAAGGGTTAGGGTAGGGTACAGGAGAGATAACCGGGGACAGATGACCGGAGGGGGTGGCGGTACTGCACGATCCTACATTGATATCGCCTTTTCCAAAATCCCATTCCAACATACTACTTACACAAAAGCGACATGTCCATATACTACTCACGTCAAATTCGCCCGTCTACAATGTATTACTACTATAGCCGCGCTCTGTTTCTCGGTCTCTTTGCTCCCTTCTCTCTCCACCTACCCCTGTATCGGTCTACTTGTCTTTGCCTGTCTATCTGTATGTGTCTGTCTCCATGCCTGTCTCTCTCGCTCTCCCTGCCTGGCTTTGTCCCTGTCTGTCTTTAGCCGCAATCGCATCTTTCTCTGTCTTCTCATCTCGACCTCTCTTTGGAATCTCTTCTCCCTGCCTCTTCCTATGACCTATGCCCCTGCCCCGAGCCCTCTTGTCTCCCTTTATGTTTACCATATCCCTGAAGGGTCCAAGCCATCAAGCTTCCCAACTCCCCATGTCTTTACCTCACGCTGTCCCTTCTTGTTTGTCTCTATGCTATCTCTAGTGCCCTCCCTCCTCCCTTTACCCCCCCCCCCTCCCCATGTTATACTGATGGCATCGGGCACATGAAGACAGGCTAGGAGCACGTGTGGTGATTTGTTCCCCCAGCACAGGTCATAACGTCCAACTGAGGCATGAAGAACGCGGCTTATTTGCGGAAATTGAGTCGGCACAGCGCAGCACGGTGGTGATTGTACTTGGCAACAAGAGGACCTGGGCTGGTGATTGTCGCCTGTCACGATCCAATTAGAGGCCATGGGAGTAATATCCCGGCGTTCACGCCTCATCAGGGCGGGCTGGTTAAAAAGGTAAGAAATAACGGTTATAAAAAGGTCGGCATTAAATACTATGGTGGTGAAGTGGTGGCAGTGTCATGCATGCAGTGGGGACCATGGAGAGGTTATAACTGGGGGGTTCTTGGTACCAGACATCTACTGAATAGTCTCTGTTTGATGGACACAATGGCCTGCATACTTATTGTAACTACACTGCATAGCAGTCGTGCCATATACCAGTTCAGTAAGGCCAAAAAAAAAGGTTTGTTTCAGGTAACCCGACCGACCCTATCAAAACAGGGCCGACCCTACGCGTTTTTATGCAATTTTGAAGATTTTTTTGTGTATTTTTACCCTTTTTTGCTAAATTTTTGCGTTTTCGGAGACGCCGGATAGTACTTTCATGTTAATTCTTTTTTAAATCCGACCTACCGACGCTACATTTTCTTGCCATGTTACCTGAAACAAACCTTTTTTGGGTCTAATTTGATCTATGATAATATAGGTTAGAGTACAAGTTATGACGTGTGAGGTTTTACTTCTTTTTTTTTTTTGGGGGGGGGGGGGGTAGACATGATTGACGATAAGCACTGACGTTTTATTCTCTTCTTGGTTGCAACACCTACATTCGCATTTGTAAACTGTTCAACTTTTTTAAAATTAAAATTTATAAATTACGAATACGGGTGATACAATAATGCAAGCCCTATTGTTAGCATTTTTTTATGTCCCCCCCCCCATACTCACCAACCCGACACAGTGTGCAGCGGTAGGTGTATTGTACTGTATATTTCTAAAAGGCTATCAATACTACAGCATATGGTATAGTCGAAACCACTCGAATATTTTAATATATGTGTTTTATTGTTATTTGGAAACCACTCTGCCTCATGCAATTATATGATGATTCTGCAATATCATTTACTACGCTTCATTAATGATCCTCAGATATTCATTTTGCACCTTAATATAAAATAGAAAGCCCTTTTACTTTCTCCCCATTTTCAATATCTTCCTGGAAATATGGATTTGGTATTTTATTTTATTCCTTTACAAGAACGGAAACTACCATTGAGCGTGCTCGTCTGGAGACAATAGTAGAAAACAGCCATAATTCATTAACGCCTAATCTCTAATCTCCTGTGTACTGGGTATAATTAGACTTGTTTTAGTCCCACTAGAATGACACTCATCTGGGAACGACCACTCCTGCCTTTACTGATTGACAATGTCTTTTATCGGATCCATCTATTTTGTCTTTAACAGATTCTGTTGTATTTGTTCTCGTCTAATTATCCGAAGTCTAGATTTCTAGATCAGAGCGGTTGCAGCAGTAGCATCTACATTAGAGTTGAATATAGAGAATCTATGTCATTTCCAACCAAGTATGTTGGACACTACAGCTTTATATGCACGCGGATAGATAATAGAGTTTTAATTAAAACCCACACAGCCGAAGGCTGGCCAGCAGGTTCACATGGGGACTTGGCTCACTGCTCTCCCCCTGTTCTCTGTTCTCCTACTGTCTCTGCCTCCGACTTTTCTTCACTTCATACCTCGACAAAAATCACCCTCACCAATATTGAACCCACCCACGCCCCCTTGTCTCCCCCGTTCCCAGCTCTATGTCTCTGCTGTCTCCCTCTGTCCTTACCTGCCTGCTCCTCTCTTCTCCGCCTTCTTTCTTCCCCTCCATATCCTCCCTCCTTCCATCCATCTATCCGTCCCTGTCCCCCTTCCTGTCCCCCTTTATGTCCCTCTTCCTGTCCCCCTTTATGTCCCCCTTCCTGCCTTCCTTCCTGCTCTCTCTGTCACTCTTCATCACCGTTCTGTATATAATCATGTTAATCCCCCCACCCACTCACCCCATCCCACTCCCCTCTACCTATCACCCATATATATGGGGTATGATATAGGCCCTGCCCTTTAGGACTTACTTGAATTGCTGAGTCCATCCCTTAAGGCGCGCCTCATACGGACATGCTTACACTGGAGACTGACCGTGGGCCGGGCTCCTCCATACCATGGATCACCCCCCCCCCCCACTACCTCCTCCTGTCAGTGGTCAACTTGTTGTGGCGGCTCGATAGCTGACCACAAAGGAGGACAGTAAACACGCCCGCGGGCCGCTGGACACAGGATGACCAATGGCGGCCAGCCATGCCGGGCCGCCATCCGTCTTGGAGCTTGTCTTTTAGGGCTCTTTTCTGTGAAGCGTAGACTTATGGCTGGTACCCGTCATGTGGGCCTCTCTGCCTGTCAGCTCACACAGATGTGGGATGTATGTCCGCCGGCAACCAGCGATGGTCGGAGGTCCCCCGGGACGGGGGGTGGGGGTGGGTAGGGGTACGGCCGAGGAAGATTGTATACATTGAAAGGAAATCAATAGATTGGGAAAAAGTATCATGAAAGTTGATGTCTTGAATATGTCATTCTTCTTAGTTCCGTATATTATTCATAGACAAGAATATTATGGGGGAGGGAATTCTTTCAATTTTCGAAGTCGACCAGGAATACCAAGATCATACGAATCTCCATTGATGTAGTATCAATTTTGCAAGGTCATAATTTCCTGTTCAGGTGCATGGTGACAGGAACCTCTTGTTATTAATACATTTATATACTATAATATAGCACCTCAAGGCAGAACTCCCTTCTCCGAGTCAGGTTCAGTATCCTCCTATCTGAGCCAGGTTGACGCCCTTCGTCAGTAGAGTCCAGCATTGCCTTGATCGGATCCCTTAATTAAGGGATTCGGGAGGCAGGCTACATTCCCCTTCTCTCGACAGAGTTCAGCATACTGGGTTCTCCCCAAAGACATCATTCAGGTATGCTGGACTCTCTCATTCTATAGACAGAAGCGGCCATGCTGGACTCTCTTCAAATCGAATCAGGCAATGCTACATTAGAGAAACACAATACCGAACACCCTAGATTTTCGGACCATGTTACCAGAAACAAATGTAGCCTTCACCCAGTAAGGTCTGACATGCCCAACACTAATCAGGGCTGTCCCACACAGGGTCAGCACACAGGGCCCTAACCCCATTATTCCGGATGTACCCCCTGTATTAGGACACACAGACTCTCGCGCCATCCTGACTGTAGCTCACACCCTACCCACGTCCAACCTGAACTTGACCAAACTCTTGCCCGACCTTGACCGACCTGAATTGACCCTGACCTTGAGGATGGGTACCCTGGGCCTCTCGTGTCGGCACACTTCAAAGGTCTGATCAGTTGGGCACCTAAATATGGGTATTTATCAACTTCTTGAATGTTGGGCCGGGATTTAGGAGCCTGACCCATGTACTAAAAGGATCAATGGCCGTCCATGCATCTGACCACCCAGTCCTGTTGGTGAGACCCACTGGCGACTCACCAGTTGATTTTCGTAACCCTTACATTATTTGAGCAGTCCTGATTCCTAAAGCTCTATGGACATAGAGGTTGAATACACATTGTACCCATGGTGAAGTAAATTTGTTTGAGGACTACAGTTTCATCTCAATGGGCACATTCTTACTTCAGTATCATATTTCAAGGGTGAATCGTAGAGATCGAGCAGTTTCACTGGGACCCTCTTGAGTCAATGCCCAATGAACAAATTTATACCTTTATACAATATTATGGATGAATAATTTCCCTTGTGTTTAAATGAGACACTTTGTGGTTAGCTATATAAAATATGCATGACGTACATCGCATTTATCTTTATCCTAGAGTGAAGATATCATTATGGTATACTCTCTGAAATCATATCATGAAATTACATGTACATAAAAACAAAAGGCAGGAGTAAAATGAATAAAACGTATAATCATACTGATGCAAAGTGCAGTAAATCACAATTCGATATTGCATTCATCTAGAAAAAGTGTCAGTTTGGTAATAAGGTAAAATGGAATTGTTCCATTGTGTGGATTAAATCATGCCAGCCGGATATTAAAATGTCTCATTGCTCTACAACAGGCATACATAGGGGCAGCCGAGTAGAAAGGATGCCCCATGTGCACCTCTGTGGAGTCCCTTTTCTGTGTGGCCGCTCACACATCTGGTCCTTATCCCCGGGCGTACACTGTAAATATGTCTACTTATTTACTTACAGTTGTCATCTTCATTGTTAGCAAAGAAGCGCTGACTTTACCAATGGCAGTGGAGATCATTTATGAGATGGGGGGAAGTTCCTAGAAACGTAATAAGATAATGATGGTTCCTATTGTAGTAAATACAATAGCCACAGTTGAGCACAATAAAACCGGCTTTTCTTATGATACGCTTAGGGCTAGGGCACAATTGTGGGCTATCATATAATTACCTAATAACACGAAATGCAGTGAGGAGAAAGCAGAGTTTATTACAAAAGTAGGAGTAATAGTCAAATTGGATACTTATGGTAATACAGCATTTGTGTCCAATTGAGAACTTATCCCACAACAACTTTGGACATTACTAACTATGAGAAACATGACGTCCTTAGGGGGTCCTCCGTAGTATCAGGAATGATGTGCCATTTGTGCGAAAAACGTCGTCACTGGCTGTGACCTATGAGGTCACTAATGGCAAATGTGTATATCCTTATTTTTTTGGAGAAATGGTTCTATGCTGCTGAGCAGGCAGGTGACCGTTTGGATGAGTGGGCGAGTGAGTGGGTGGGTGAGAGAGAGAGAGAAAGAGAGAGAGAGAGAGAGAGAGGGTGGGTGAGGCAGGGAGGGAGAGAACAAGGGAGAGATAGAGAGAGAGAGTTAGAGAAGCAAGGAGGCGAGGAAGGCATTGCATGATAGTATCCCATCTATATAGGCTTCACAAGTTACATATGTCATGACCAACAAAGTAGACGCGGCAAGGGAACTCTAATGAAAAATAACATTGTTTTTACATGACAAATATCAGTACAAATAAAGCTGTAAGTGCCTTATTTGACAGGAAAGTTCCCCATAATAAATAAATAAATAAATATATATATATATATATATATATATATATATATATATATATATATATATATATATATATACATATATAGTGTATGTCTCCCCCCGCTATGGTGTATTACCTGGTGTGGAGGTAATCACCGTCTCACCTGTAGTGCCTCCAGGGCGGGGCTCTCTGCCTCCAGGTCGTCATAGAGTTAAGCCAATCTGCTCCTCCCGTCTGTGTAAGTGGACATCTCGGTGAAGACCCCCCGTGCCTCCAGTACCCCCCCCCCCCCCACATCCCTTGCCATGCCCACCCACCCCACACAGAGCCCTTTCAGGTAGGCATCATACATCTGGCGCTGCATTGCTGCATCATGCCGACCCTACGGGTCTCTCTCCACATCAATGTCTATCTTTAATAATTGCCTCTCTTCTCTCTTCTTACTTTCTCTTTTTTTTTTAATTCGATGGGGGGGGGGGGGGGTATGTTTGATTCTCAAGTCTATGTCAAAAGTACATGTATGTAGGATCATGCCGGAAACGCTGCGCTCGACATGTCACCAGTGAAAAGCAGGGGCGGATCGGTGGGGGGAGGGGGGGGGGGGTAGGGGTTCGTGGGGTCGGACCCCCTCCCCCCTTTGTAATGCTATATTTTCGATGCTTTGGTGGACCCCCCCCCCTTCAAATTCCTGGGTCCGCCCCATCAGTATGCACTGAAAACCCAGTCCTGTGGAAAGGTCGTCACCGCTGACGACTTTAGGGTCATCATCCATTAATGATGACCCAAGGTAATCATATTGAGTACCTAAACTAGTCAGATTTCAGCCACTTTGTGACCATACTATACTCTGATGTGTTTTCTGAGACCCCTCTGACCAAATGCTATGTCAATATCAAGCACAAATTGTACATTGCCCTATGTAATATGGTGAATGTTCACTATATTTGATTTAGATTTTACCATAACTAGATATCAAAAGATTTGGTCATAATTCATATAGGAATAACCAGATTTTACTTATAAACACCTATTTTGTGTATTGACACATAGTTCAAAGTATTAGCAAATAGTGTCATCAGCATCAAATACATACACCTTCAAATGTCTATTAGGTGGGCTATGGATGACCTCAACGAAACTTTATGATGGGGGAAGGGGGCAAATATAAAATTATATTGAAAGGACATACAAATCCATGATAACGTGTATACATCTATAAACTAATCAGAAGTGATTACTTAGGGTCGTCATCCTGATTACACAGTTTCTTCTCTAATTACATCAAAAATGTGATTAATATGACGATCCTGGGTCGTCACTTATGACGACCCTAGTGACGAGGGGGTGCTTGCTCTCGACATATGCACAATGATCGCCCTAAAGTCGTCATCACTGACGACCTTATGGCTCCATTGGGTTTTCAGTGTGCCTGTCAGTTACATGTTTTAAGCTCGCTTTGGATATAATCCAGCAGTAACCATGGTCATCAACAAAATACTGCTTTAGAATAAACGTCTCATAGAATAGACCTAATCACATTTTTCGCTCACTTTTGCTCTGAGAATCTATCCCCTCCCCGATCCACTCTATTTGAAAAGCTGCTTCGCGTTATGGCCGTCCCAGAAATACATCCCTGTATCCACCCAACCGGAAGTCCAGATTGCAGGGCTATTCTTTGCACATGCGTTACGACTCTAATGTTCTAGTATCGCCCCTTACCGGAGCTCCATGCGTTAGAAAACTAGACACTAATGAAGCCGGGGTTGTTGTAATAGTGTCTGGACTTCCGGTCCAAGAACATCAACATCCGGTAATATAGCACCCCCATAGCGACCTGCAATTTAGCTTCTTTTTGGTTATTTGATTTCCATCATGGTTTTCATTATGTCTTTGGGCCATGGCAAAGGATCATCTTATATTCCTGCTATATGTATATATAGCAACAGTCGCATGAACCGAGCCTAATGAACCTGGGAGCAGCACACACTCTTTATTGTAGGGGAGGGGTCACCTCATGAAATCTTATTTGGTACTATAGCTGGAGTAATAGTGAATACAATCGGAGGGAAACCTTAGATATTGGTCTGAGAGTCATTAATTACTTTAAGAGTTTAGGGAGGCGTTTCATAACACGTTCCCAACTTGTGAAATAATATTTACACCAAAAAGCTTACGGAAAAAGTCGCCTACGAGTTCGAAAATTGTTATGAAACACATCCCAGGGGTTTAGGGGGAATGTACTGGCTCATGATCCGTAACATCTGTAGAAAATAATATTTATAGGACGGATCAACGCGATTGAATCCAAGTATAAATAAGCTAGTGGGCGTGGCCGTGGTTCCTGAGCAGCTCACCAGAGGGCGCCCCAGACTGACCTGATTTGTGAGCAGCTCACTGATTGGCTGTGAGTGGCTCAATAACAATGCGTCTGATTGGCTGCAGCTCGGGGACCATGGTTACTTCTTCTTGTTGGGCCCATGCTATAAATGGGCAGTTTCATGGTTTCATGGCCAGTGGCCTTTGAATCTCCAGACCGTTCACACCTGTTCACTAATTTTAAATTTTTGGCAGTTGAATTTTGAATTTTTCAAAATTGTCTCGAGATGGTACGAGGAAGGAGAGGCAGAAGGAGTCTGACTCCAGATGTCTCGGCCGCTACATCGGAAGCTAACAATACTGAGGGAGCAGTTGGTGGGCAGCAGCCTACCATGCCACCCGCTGTGGTGATCTCTCCTCAGGTTGTTGAGAAGACCGTGGAGGAACGTTTGGCGACCCAGGACAAACTCCTAGCGACCCAGGACGAGAGACTCGTCAGGATGGAGGCGATCCTGGTGAAGTTGAGTGAAACCAAGAGCAGTAGTTCCAGGAAGAGGCACCAGTCGTCGCCCCGGCGCCATGCAAGAAGTGGGTCACGACGACCTAGATCTACTCGTCGTTCTAGGTCACACCGACGGTCACCTTCGAGAGAGTCAGTTTCCTCGCTGTCAGATGCCTCTAGATCACCCTCACCTAAACGCAGTAAGCCTTATTCTCAAGAGAACTTTATAGCTAGGCATGAGAAAGTTAACACCTTTGACAAACTAATGTTGGTCAACATTAGAACGGTCAACATTTGTATAGAACAAGGTACCGACGCACAGGCAGTGCTGGATCATATGGAACGTCTTTGTGTAAAAGCAGCAAATAAGGTGTACCAGGTTGAAGCCCTTATCTCATATGATAAGGCTGTAAGAGCTAGAGCAAATTTAAAGGGGCTGTCAGCTTTCAAGAATGTAGAAACCGCTGACATTTTGACTTATTTCTGTTATGACAACACTGAAGTGGCCAAACAGGCGACCAAGGTCAAAAAATCAGTATCCAAATCAGAGGGACCTAGGTCTTGTTTTGCTTTCAACAAGGTGTCAGGTTGCAGCTCGCAGGGGTGTAGATATAAGCACCAATGCATGTTCTGCAAATCTTCCTCACATGGGGCTTTTGATTGTAAGAATGAGTCTAAGTCGGTCTCTAAGTAGGATGTTGAGGATGTGCTACTTAAGGAGTCTATAATTCAGATTGCCCTAGACCCTGAAGTAGTTACCTCCAAAGCCCAAACTCAGGCTATCAAAAATGAGTCAGGTATTTTTGGGAGTCCTAAGACTTTTTTGGGCGACCCAGAATGTTCAAAAAACCTTGAGAACTTTGAAAATAATTTTTCTTCTCGAGATAGTTTAAAAAAATTTTGAAAATTTTGAGGATATTTCAAATTGTTCAAAAAATGTAAACTTCTCTCCAGGCAGTAATTTACCTGGAGAATTAGGCAATCTACTTGATACACCTAATAATTTCAAATTGAAGGTGATAGTGATACACCTGTAATTAAGGTGTATGAAAATTGTTTGGCTGGTACATGTAAATGCAGGCATTTGATTGGGGGCAGAAGTACAAACCTTATGCCCTGCAGATTTGCCCATTTCTTGTTTGGCCAGGGCAATGTTCTGCCCCATGACCCTGAGATGGCCAATTTTATTTGGCAGGGAGTTGTAAACGGTTTCAAAATTGTTGACAATCATTGTGAAACCGAGTATTTTTGTAAAAATTATAACTCTATTCTCGAGGAAAATTTTTACTCAGAAATGTGTGACCTAGTTCAGCAAGAGACCCAGGCAGGGTTAGTGACTCAGACAAAAATGAGACCTAGATGTGTCCATGCTCTAGGTGGGATTTCTAAATCGAATGGTAAACTTAGGCCTATTACAGATTGTAGCATGCCAGAAAAGAAGGCTATAAATAATTTTATGCAGCAAACTTATAAGCCATTTACTTATAATTCAGTTAGCACTGCAGTAACACTTTTGGATCAAGGTGATCACATGGCTGTTATAGATTTGAAATCAGCCTATAGAACAGTGAATGTGTATGCCCCTCATTGTACCTTTCAGGGTTTCAGGTGGAATTTTGGTTCGGGTTATGAAAATTATGAGAACAACAGGCTGTCATTCGGTCTGAGGTGTGCGCCTTATATTTTCAACCAGATATCTGAATTTATAGTGTTGGTGGGTAGAGCATATGGAGTTGGTAAGGTGGTGAATTACCTTGACGATTTCTTAATAATTTGTGACTCTGAGCTGGAGTGTCTTCGCCAGCGAGACCTTTTAATAGAGGTAATGGAATTTTTGGGGTTTAATGTTGCTTTTAATAAAGTCACTTCTCCATGTACTACTACCACCTTTTTAGGGATTACAATAGATTCGGTTAATATGGAACTAACCCTGCCAGAGGAAAAGCTGTTTAAGCTTAATAGAGCCTTAGAAGAGTGTATTGGTCAGTCTCATGCTACCAAGAAACAATTGCAAAGCATTGGTGGGTTAATGAGTTTCTGCTCGTCGGTGGTCAGGGAGTTCCCATGCTCTTCAAGGCAAGCTAGGCTATATGCTACATACTTATCGTCCAGGGTTAAACCTGTGTCTGTAAGGAATTATTTGTCTGCTGTTTGGTACCAATGTAAATTCTTAGGTTATCAGGATTTCTCTATGTGTTTTATGGTAAAACAATTATCAAATGGTATTGATAGGACTTTTATGTCTTTAAATAACCTTTCCAGATATCCCCTTTCAGTCATTGAGTTGTTGGCTATTTTTAAATTAATAAATCTGCATAATCCTGATGATAGGTCATTCTGGCTTGCAGTGTTGCTGTGCTTCAGGGGCCTTCTGCGAAAATGTCATGTGACGAGTTCAAGACATTTGTTGACATGTGGGGACATATCTGTGTCTTCAAATCATGTGTCAGTGACGATTAGGTCTTCTAAGACTGACCAATTTGGCAAGAAACCATTCAAAATTTACTTGCATCACATTCCTGGTTCCCCTTTGTGTGTAAAGTCTCTTTTGGTAAAGGCCACAAAAAGGTCACACAAGAATTCTAAATTATTACATTTGGAATATAATGCCTTCAACTCTAGACTTAAAGGTTTATCTAAGGATATTGGTTTACCGGTAGACAGGATTAGCACCCATTCGCTAAGACATGGGGGTGCTTCCTTGTTGAAGTCATTAGGTGTCCCAGTTACTTCCATTATGACTGTGGGTAACTGGAAATCTAGTGCTGTTTATAATTACTTGCATAATACTAGGAAGGATTTGTTGTTAATTGATTATCTTCCTGTGAAATATTATTCGTCTTTAATGTAATTTCATTACATTGTGGTTGGTGTGTTTTTGGCCTGGTAATATCTGATACTTGACACCAAACTCACTGACTTCTCAATTTGTTCACATGTATATACTCATAGTAATTATATACTCAGAATAATTATATTAATATATAATATATTGTTACTATTACTCAGAATTAATTATATTAATATATAATATATTGTTCTTATAATATCAACAGATTAATATATTGTTGTAAACTATATACCTCCGCTTGGGTAGAAACAAGAATCCTTTACAGGCTGATTAATATCTTCATCAAAGTTAACGTACATGTATGACATTTATTAGTTACCGGTAGTAACTATAGTAACTCGTTTATATTTGTCTAATATAATCTAAAGCCCGCAGCAACTATTTATAGGACGGATCAACGCGATTGAATCCAAGTATAAATAAGCGAGTGGGCGTGGCCGTGGTTCCTGAGCAGCTCACCAGAGGGCGCCCCAGACTGACCTGATTTGTGAGCAGCTCACTGATTGGCTGTGAGTGGCTCAATAACAATGCGTCTGATTGGCTGCAGCTCGGGGACCATGGTTACTTCTTCTTGTTGGGCCCATGCTATAAATGGGCAGTTTCATGGTTTCATGGCCAGTGGCCTTTGAATCTCCAGACCGTTCACACCTGTTCACTAATTTTAAATTTTATTTTTAATCTTAAGATTAGAATACAGGTGCTGTTGTAAAACGCTATTATTATATAAAAATAGGTTTTTGTGGGAATTTTTTACCCAATGGTATCGTTATTGCGTAATAAAGTAGGCTATATTGGCCTGGTAATATCTGATACTTGACACCAAACTCACTGACTTCTCAATTTGTTCACATGTATATACTCATAGTAATTATATACTCAGAATAATTATATTAATATATAATATATTGTTACTATTACTCAGAATTAATTATATTAATATATAATATATTGTTCTTATAATATCAACAGATTAATATATTGTTGTAAACTATATACCTCCGCTTTGGTAGAAACAAGAATCCTTTACAGGCTGATTAATATCTTCATCAAAGTTAACGTACATGTATGACATTTATTAGTTACCGGTAGTAACTATAGTAACTCGTTTATATTTGTCTAATATAATCTAAAGCCCACAGCAACTATTTATACAACAATTCAAAACTATCTGCATTAAATGTAGAAAAGCTGCGACTTGCATGGAAGATAGGGCTATTTGATGTGAGGATGTGGTCAGGGTTACACTGATATTCTTTGGCTCCATATACGACCAATCTCTCAGTCATTATAGCCTAACCAAGTTAGTCATTTTTTGGCTATATGACCAACCTAGGTATTGTCATTAGGTATTGTCAGGTTGGTCAGTACTGACCAACTCACCTTAGTCTCCTCTATTTCAATGAGCATTTGGCTAAGTCCTTTAGTGTAAGGCATTGGTCATATATTGTTAGACTTCAGTCATTTGCACTTGGTCGTGCCTGACCAATGTCCCTATGACTAACCTGGAATAGCCACTTCAGACTATGAGACGGGGTATTTAGATTATATGTGTAGTGTGGCTTGTGTGGCCGGCATGGCATGAAACAATCACGTTAGACAATCCCTCCAGTAGGTGGAATGACCCCCTACCCCAACCCCAACCTCTCCAGGGCGGCCAGCAGACATGCCACATGGCCTTGGGTCTTTAGTGGTGGGTGCTTGAGGCACTTGGAGGGTAGAGGGTATGACTAATGATAGCTAGAAAAAGGAGAAAAAAATAAAAATAAAAATCCCAGCACGGCATCAGTCATTTCAGGTATACCAGGTAGTTTTCACTGATAAATTGATGACTAAACCTTCGGGAAATTAGGCCTGTTATTGAATAGTATTATTGCAGACCATTCATATGGACACACCATGACTGTGGCCAATATCACATCCTCTACCAAACCATTTATACCTGTCTAAAACCACCCTACCTATATGCCGAGAAGACCAAATAATTACCCATACATATGTATGTTTACATACATATTATTCTCATGATCCCGAAGATGTTTTTCCAATGGTATCACAATAAAAATGAAGATGCAAATATTTAAAATGTGGGTTAACTACCGCAGATAGGAGAGATAGAGTTTGCCTCCCCCTACCCTGACACCCCCTGGTAATCACCTTACACGCCCATAGCCTACAGCTGTAGCCATTAGGGTGGTGTGATGACCACACTGGGCCCCATGCCAGTTGCATGTCTGTCCATGGGGGGATAGGACGGTCATGCAACTAGCTCCATGGCTTTGGGTCATTTCCCTTGACTCTAATTGCATACAAAAACAGGCAGAACCCAAACACAGGCAAACTAGACCTGTGCACAACTGTTTTAAAGTGTAGTGTCATGGTAAGTCTTTTCTTGTGTGTACCTATAACTGGCATGGGTTTATCTATGAAGATAACATATGTCCACATATATGATTGTACTTCATATTGAAGGTAGGTGTTTGCAGCATAAATGGAGATTCTAAGATAGTTTGCACATCATCAAAAGACTGAAATAGATGAAATGCTATTTATTCATGTCAAGATGCACAAGTTATAACGAGGTATCAGAGAACTTTGTGGGGAACTTTGGATCGTCCGGATTCCCTGGATTCAGCCAGGTCAGTGGGGATGACTTCTAAGTCTCTCTGCTGCACTGCACACAAAATCCCATTAGACTCCTCCACAAACCATCTCGGGATATCAATATGAATTATTTAGCACTAAATCAACATGCTAATGTTGCACTCCATGATCTCACAAACGGTTATTATAAAGCTCTTGAAATCGTATTGCCATATCATCTTATTTTTCCTAAAAATGTTGGTATTCCACTTTGACCAAAATGAAAACTCTTGTGTCTTCACCACAGCTGGTCAGTCTGGGGGGGGGGGGGGTTGTTAGGTAGGTAGTATTAGCGACCAAAGATACCAATAGCATTGCTGACTTCTAGAAGTGTTTTATAAGGTCATGCTCATGTTCACATAAATTATAACGCTGTGAAATTTTAATAAGAAAGGAATGCATCATCTTCATCATTATTTATAGACATTGCCCTTTTATAAGCAAGGTCGTGATACACTACCCTGGTTGGCGGTATGTCAGTGGTAAAGGGTTCAACACAAGGGTATAAGGCTGGTGCCAAGGGTTGTCAGTCTGAAGCAACACACAGTCATTGATTTACAGCTCTGAGCATTGGTAGCTGTCACAGGGTATGAGCCTGACCATATGTTTTTATGGGTGTACATGTATACCTTGTGTGTATGTGGTAGGAGACCACACTTTTCACAAGTACCCAATTGAAAGGGGTACATAGGCAAAGCTGATAAATATGATTGTCCTACCCTGAGACAAATATGAGACTACCCAGTGGGCACAGAATATTGAATCAACATTGATGGATAGTTGTCAATGTTGATTCAATGTTGATTCAATGTTGATTCAACATTGTACAGCATGTTGTGCCCACTGGGTATACGTATAGCAAGAAACCAGATGACTAAAGATTATTATGCAGATTTAATTCGGATCAGCAGAAATAGCCGAAGTATCCCCAAAACCTATTACAGAGAGACATGATTGTGCTGAAACAGAAAAATAATTGTGTTTTCATCAGATGGGGTCAGATATATGAGGTATACTTGACAGATAGGCAGGTCTTTGGCCATGTACCATTTGGGTATAATGCTTGTATTTGCAGACACATCATACTATAATGTAACATTCATTTTCAGATTTCTATGGAACAATGTGTAGGCTGCATGAATGTGATGCCCCAGTCGGCCTATTGCATTGGCAGGGCCTTATACCGCTAAAGATGGTGTAGACACAGTAAATGTGATACAGCAGGCTCCACCATTACCTGTTGGTGTCGCCTCCAGGCGGCCCCCAGCTGTACTACCAGGTGTAGGCCATGCCTACTGGAGGATGGGAGTTGTGTAGATGGAGAAGGTAGGAGATTCTGCTGAGACAGGGCCTTAGGCTATGACATGGAGGAAAAGGACAGTGGTCGATCTTTATGTGTGTGATAGGGTGGGCGGGAAGGTGTAGGTGTCCAGAGGGTAGAGAAGATACTGAGGATAAGGGCATCAGGAAATACCAGAGGTAAATGCCTTTGAGGGTATCATAGTATACCAAAGGACACTTGGATAAAGATTATACACAGGATATTTAAGATTGGTATGGGTATTGTAGGTAGTCCAGATCATTATGTACACGTATAATATTAGAATAGAAGAATGATAATAGTGTCCTAAAATCATCTGGGAACTTTATATCTTTGAGCCGAGCATTTTCTTCAGACTTTCATTTATAAACCCTGAAAACAGATTTGATTATTCATGAAAATAGAATAAAATATAATAGTTCCCTAGTAAAATGGGAAATAGCCACAGCTGATTGGAACCCTATAAGCTAGATTGATTTTGATTTAAAGGACTGTACTCGTGATGAATGACAAATTATATGAGAATCTTTCTCTTTGTAAAGACCTAGAATGATCATAGTTGTACACGTTTTCTTTTTTGTTCTAGAAAGTACAAGCAATCAGTATCCTATCTACATATATTATATACATGTCTGTCTTGCTGAATCACTGATTTCTAATAACAAATATACATTGATATGAATGATTAAATTCAAAATGATGTGGACAATGCATTTTCTAGGAACATTCCCCTCTGCACCTAAAGCCTCACGTGTGGAGTCTTTATTTAAGGGTACCCTAGGGATGGGCCCTGGAGGGAGGGAGGGGATTTGGGCTGTGGAGCAGGGGATAACGATAGGGGTGGTTACTTGAGGGTAACGGGTACCAAGCTCCCACGAGAGGTGCTAAATACCCTTTATTAGGGTTTGGGGAATTCAAGGAGGTATGCACAAGGAATTGACTTGGGTGATTTTTGGTCTCCTCTGGACTAATTCAGGAGAAATCCGGATAAGGGGAAGAATGAAGCTGTATGAATAAAGGGAAAGGAAGTCGCGTTGAAAAAGACCAACTATTACAATACTTCAAAGCCATTTAAATAACTTGTAGCTTTAAGTAAGTACTTCCATTTCATTTCCATTAAATTGTTGCGTGCCACACGGGTTCTTATCAGCCTCATGCATAGCCCAGCACTAAAATTTGGCTCGAGTATTTTAAATTATAATTGCCTCTTCATGTGTTAAGTTAAGAATAAACAGGTGCGTTTTAGTGAATTTACTTTTCGGGTGTTTGGGATACGTTAATATCGCATACATTTTAAAAGCTCTTATTTTAACATGGTGTCTGTTTGGTAGAGAAAAGTAGAAGGTCTTATCCTAACCGACCCTTTCCGAGAGATTGTCGTGTAATGGTGAATGCATTATGATCCACAAAAAAAGGTAAACACTTTCCGGGGAGTATCTATATTATAACATGCATTATCTTGATATTATTGGGGGTCCATTTTCTATGCATGGAGAGCTTACTAGTATGTGCACCAGTCATCAGAGAAATAGTCTATGACAAACCCCAGTTATATCAATTGCAACTAGGGAATAATCACAGATGCAATCACTGTATGCATTGTGAAATCCGTTTGGCTCATTTATTTCAAATGATTAGAGAGTTCTACTTGGATAAGGCCAAATCCGATTGGAACAGACTAATGAAAAGCAATTCCATCCCTCTGACGATCTACCAAACCCGCAGATCTATTTTACCCATTGAAGCCATGTCATTGGTGGTGCCCAAAGTCAAAGAACCGAACCTTTGATGGAGTAATCTCATTGAACAACATAAAGACATCGCCGCGATCTAATTTACAATTCTGCAAAACTGCTGCAATTATCTGCGAGTTCCGGCTAATTTGGGGTGATTTCAATAATGTGATTGATGCTTTACTGTGGTAGGATCCCCCTAAACATCCCCCTCTCCCCCACTCTCTTTTCCTGCTGACACTATCCTCTCCCTGACCTGATTTCTGGCGGCAGTGCGCATGCTTGAGGTGCTGCCTCGTTTTCATTTCAAGGTTCATTTGGCAGAGCTGGTCCCACATGGTACTAGTGGGGTTTATTTCACTCTGACTGTGGCAGAAAGAACATTCAGCTGGGGGAGGCAATACATACAGAGCTACTAACCAAGAGAGACAAGGCTGAGCAACTTGAGTGTATAAAACAATGGGGGTGGATGGCTAAATTCGGCATGGCGACATGGCCATTTCTTAAAATCGACATGCGACATGGAGCTTAGTGACATGAGGAAAAAAATAAGTGACATGACATTGGTTGTTTCTTAAAATCGACATGGGACATGAGAGGTTCCTTAGGGCGACATGGGACATGAGGATTTAAGGGGCAGGCGACATGACCATTTCTTAAAATCGACATGCGACACGGGGACCCCCCCATCTAGACCCCTAAAACAAGAAGGAGATAGGAAAAGCCACAGGGAGACAGAGACAGAGGCATACGGACAGAACCACAGACTTTTAGGCGGAGAGAAGTGGGGTGTAGTCATACATTTCCATAGTAAAACACACAACGCATCATGCAATAACAAGACAAGTTAAATTCAATTTACGAATTTCATAGACAGGTATTAAGCTGGTAATAGACGTACATGAACTGTATCCGTTTTTAGTGCATGTCCACTATCCATGACATTTATAAAGGTCCTTACAAATATCTTGGTCAATAAATAAACCGCTCTGCTCGGTTATAATGTAGGTATAATCATGGAAAGGGGAAAAGAAAAGTTCAAATGAACTCATGAAATGTGGGACGTTGTTCATACTCCCCACCAACTATTAGTCATGCTTAAAGATAGCTTTCAATTTACTGAATTAAGTATAATCTGAAAAATGAGTCTTATTGCATTACCAGCCCTTCCGTCTATCACTACAAATTCTGCTATTTTACCTTCAAAGCTGCAATCATTGTGAATGTCCTAGAGTGCCTAATTGGTACAAAATGGCCTTATTGGCCTACTCCATTACAAAACCAGGGGGTAATCACAAATATTAGGTCCCAGAGAACAATGAATCAGAGTATTACACTAACCTCTGTACTTGACCTGAAAATTACTGTCCCAATTAGAGGAATCGGAAACTCGATTAATCCAGGGGTCCCCCTGATAGATGGGTGAAGGGGGGACAATAAACATGAGACATTGGCGTGTGTTTGAGTTTTACAACCAACTGACTATGGGTAAATTAAGCCCACATATTTTAAGAAAATGAATATGCTCTCATGCAAGTGTTACCTTGCCCTTATTGTCCTCTGTTTTTCCCAGTTAAAGTATGAAATTTCTGCATGCATGAAGCGTGAGTAAGTTGCATGCATGGGGTTCAATTAAAATATAGTTGTGATTGATTGCACGCGATGTATTAAATATTCAGTGCACTTTGTAATTGCATATTACATGTCACCGAGTCCTTAACCCCAGAAAAGTCTCATGAAAAAGGTATGACGGCAAAGTGGGTTTGAGGATTTCACGGACAACTATGTTTTACACTTTAAGCCATTGTAAGGTTGCATGTAAGAGGGAAGTGGATTTAAATAATGAATTAAGTATATATGGATATGAGTCAGAAGAATTAGGAAATTGCTATATCGGAGAGCCACGAACAGCTAGGGTATATCCCCAATATGAGGGCCAGATATGGATGTTGGGATGAAGAGAGAGAGAGAGAGAGAGAGAGAGAGAGAGAGAGAGAGACAGACAGACAGACAGACAGACAGACAGACAGACAGACAGACAGACAGACAGACAGGGACAGAGAAAGAAGAGCCTGAGAGAGACAGAGAGAGAGACAGATAAAAAGGGGAGGGGGTATGGACAAAGACAGAGACGAACAAATTACAATGGAAAGGGACAGAGACAGAAACAGGCATACAGAGACAGAAACAGACAAACAGATATAGGGGAAGAAGATGACAGAGGATAAACGGAGGTCCAGGGACGAACTAGAAACAGCTCAAAACATGTTAGTCTGTATGATAGATGCCCATGATAGGGATACTATCTACGTAAACAATATTTATCAAAATAAGAAAATAAGCAGACAGAACACACCCAGCCTTCGGAGCATGCAGCCAGCCCCCAGATAACAAAGAATAAGGACTCCACAACTGCCACCATGGCCAATACAAAAGGCAGATGCTGACGACACATCGACCTACTGCCTCTGGCCCTGTTGTCAGACGATGCCCTAAGGAAAGGTGACTTTTTAAGCCGTATCGATTCCAACTTTGATGACAATGTGCACCTCGGTGGTGCAGCAATTTGTGCTGTTTGTAATGAAGACTAATTCCCAGCTAACTACAGGGTGTGGATGGTGCTGGAGGCTGGTGGTGAGGGCAGCACAGGGGGGGGGGGTCTACTAAACGGCTGCTTGTTTGGAGCTTGTGGGACCCGTATTTGAATATGTTCAACTCTCAGATTTCTGTGTATTGCCAGACGGTTTGCTATATATAGGGATGCACTGAGAGACCTTGGAAACGGTGTGTCCTTTCAAGCCCTTTCAATGATGTAAGTTGATAAATATCATTTATGTTTACTTATTGGACCAAAGTGAAATCACTATCAGTGACTATGTCTCTCGTTACTTCAGTAATATGCACTGTAAAAGTAATTCTATTAAGATAAGTGTGATTGACACTCACTGTGACTTTAATACAGAAATTATCATACTGGCATTTCGTGTAATTTATCCCCATATTACATAGTATCATGCTATTTAAAGTATGCTTCCCTGCTCATTCTGGTACCATTTAGAATCGGCAATGTCATTTTCGTGTCAGTGAGATAAGTTCACTGGTTCCTTCTTATCACCACAAAATAGCTTATGTCATCCAAACTTCATTACTGTGTCTCACAATGGGTAAGTTACCTCATTTAATATGTACCATGCTCGGCCAACTCCATTGATGTTGTGGCGAATTCAGCAACTTAAAAGTACTGTCATTTTAACACATAATTATAGAGCTCTGGAAAGAGTAGATCTTCATAGGAAATGACTGTCACCTGGTGTAATAAAACATCCATGAGATGTAGCTTCACTGTTATGAATGAGCTACGTTTCACTGTTCTGGAGTAGGGATACTCAATCCACCTTAATATATTACATTGATTCTCCGTATATTTAACCTGATATTTTAACAGTGTGGTTTTAAAACTGTACGATATAAGTAGGTGTACATTTATGTCAGTTAATCAACATTGAAAGGTTAACCATCTAAATAAGTGTAAAACTTCTCTTGTAAAAAGGGCCACCCGGGCTATCATAATTATGTCCAATGCAATGGGGAATAGTTTTCCTTCGATATGTCAGATTGTTTTTCTATGGACAAGAAACATTTCTCATTAAAAAAAAATTTAAAGTATAGAATTCAAGCAAGCATATTTACTTATGTGTCCTGCAATAACGATCCTGGAGTTCTCAGGACTCAAAAGTTCATGTGTTATTATACCATTCTATAGCCTTCATGACCATGTCGGCTACAGAAAGATTCATAAAGACCTCTGGTTTTAAAGTAGCGACTACTTCTCGATAATTGCCAATAGTCAGACAATCTGGTGACTCATTCTCTCTCACAGAACAGTTCACATAATGAAAAGAGCAGCTGAGACCCTGCTCTATGACTTATTAGAACAAGCACCCCCATATTATCTGAGTTACTCAATTACCAAACCAAATATATACAATAACCACCATTTCACAGCTTAATTCATTTCCTTTATAATAGCACGAAGACTTAGTAATCATAAATAGACTAATTAAATCTAACTACAGTGCGCTGTTCATTAGCCTAGTTTAGATGTCTTCTAATCAGAACTTAAAGGACGAGGCATTAGTACCATAGGGAGGGGAAGGATAAAGGGGTGATAGCTGCTGTAAGGATGAGGCCAATAGTGGGAGAGGGGGGGGGGGCAAATCTTCATAGACAATATCTGTGTAGAGGGAAGGGTGGTCGAAACTAGCATCATGTATGGTCCATTTGGTTATTTAACCCTTTAAAGACGGCATAATGCCTCAATGCCCTTGGTCGCCATGATGCATGAATGCAGCCCTGGCGAGTAAATTGCCAGTGCTGCATTCAAGCACCATTTCAACTCTATGGGGTTCAGACACTCCCTAAGGGTGGGCATGACGCACCAATGCAGCACAGGCGAGTTATATTGGCGAGCCGCATTGGTGTATCATGGCGACAAATGTCATCTTTTAGTGACATCCGTCCTCAGAGGGTGAATGAATCGTCATTTTATTTGCACATGCATCTTTTCAGAGGCCATATCTCAACATCTTAAAGATTGTCACTGGGAGTGGGTGGATAGGGGGGGAGGGTTGTCTGACGTGAGAGGATACACGAAGCTCCCACTCCCCCCTTCTAGCAACAGATGACTCTTCCTTCAGGAACTAGGTCCGCAGTACGCCTGAAGGGCTTATCTTATAACGAAATGAATGTAACATAAATAAAGTATTCCATTTACAAGTAGAGCCACAGAAGCCACTCGACTGATATTCTAACTGAGTAACGAGAATCTTTAATTCAATTCAAGTGAAATCACTCCTTTCTTCCAATTGCACTTCGCTAATGCTAAGTGGATATAGGGCGTAATGAATGTAGCCATTGAGCGATTGCTTCCAGATGAATAATGTTTTATTGTCTATATCCTTGATATAGAATAACACATCACACAACGGAATGTAATTAAGACATTTGATAGTGCTAGTATGATTTGCACTTACATCTCTTAAATGGCCACGATGAATGGCTTCTATTATTGAATAATAGAACTCTATAGATACAAGAAAGATATAGAAGAGACCATGAAATAGCTCCTGTATACCGGTGCATGTAACGATTCCTACCTTGGGTGGTCTAAAAGGATTAAAACGTATATATCGATGGTAAGGAATAAAGAGTTTAATTGCAGGTTTCTTAATTGTCCTTCTTCCCCTATCGCAATCCTTTCTTCCTTCCTACCTCAACTCCTCCCTCCTCCCATCGTTCCTCCCTTCATTTTATCACTCCTTCCTTCCATTCACTGTTACTTCCAACTTTGTTTCTTCCCTCCTTCCTTTCTGCTTTCCGCCCTCGCTTTCCTTCCTTCCTTCTCTTTTTCCTTCCTTCCTCCTCGCTTTCCTTTCTTCCTTCCTTCCTTCCTACCTTCCACTGTTCCTTCCTCCTTTCCTTCTCTTGCTCCTTCCTTCTTCTCTGCCTTCAGTCCATTCTTCTATTCTTTCATTTCTTAACGCTATCCTCCTTTTCGTCCCTCTCACTTTCCCTCCTTCTCTCCACGAACACTCTTTCATTAGCAGCGTTAGTGTTCATAAAGAGGGGCTCTGGAAGCACATTGAACTACTTCTTTCCTCCCATCCTTTCACCATTACTTCCTTCCTTTCCGTGCACTGCTCCCTTCTCCTTCGTTTCTTCCTTCCTTCTTCTCTGCCTTATGTTGTCGTATCCTTCCTTTGCCCCTTCAATCCTTCGTTCCTTCCTCGCGATCTTCTATCCTTCCATGCTTCCTCCCTTCCACCCTCCCTTCCACCCTCCCTTCGTCTTTCCTTGCTTGCTTGCTTGCTTGCTTGCGTGCTTGCTTCCTTCCTTCTGCCCGTCCTTCCTTTCCTCCTCTCAACCTTTATGATCACTTGTTCATTCCTTCCATCCCTCCTTATCGCCCTCAGAAGTCCGATGTAGTGTTTCTGCCCTTCCTCCGTCACTTCTCCTGTTTCTTCCTTCCTTCTTCTCTGCATTCATTCCCTTCTTTTATTCTTTCATTTCTTGACGCCGTCCTTCCTTTCACTTCCCCTCCTTCTCTAAACAAACACGCTTTCCTTAGCAGCGTCAGTCTTCATAGATCGGAGCCTCCTGGAAGCATATTGGGCCTCTCCAACCTCACCATCCACCAACACCACCAGCACCCCCATACTCACGCGCCCCCTGGAGAAAACTCGGCGAACGAGCGCCGCTAAAAACTAGGCCGGGTGGCGAGTTGGCCGCGTCTCGACCATCCCGGCCTCAGTTCTCCGCCGGCTTGCCGACCGAGCGGGCCGCAGCGACGTCAGGTAGTGAGTGAGGAGGAGAGCACAGCTGAGAGCAGCGAGCACACCACTGTGGCTGCTGCTGTCTACCATTGCTGCCTGCAGTTCGCACTGGTAGCTCCTGCCTTCTCTACTGGATTGCTTGGATTCTTGTGTCACTCTTGCTCTTTTGTGGACTTCCAAAGAAGGAGGTGCTTATACGAGTCTGAAGTAGGCCTGGGAGATATTGTTTATAAGAGAGGAGGGGTGCAAGTCGAGGAGTGAAAGGCACACGGGCAGGAGACCGGGGGTGAGAGTACGGGTTGGCCGGGCTGTACCGCTACGAGTGCCGTCAACCACCTCAGACTCTGCTCGGTCTACCAGCCCCCTTGAGGTATATCACTCCTTGTACATCCCATACAGCAGGGTGTCTGCTCCAAGCTAGGTGCTCCTGTACCTAATATACTAGCTACCGGTGGGCCTCAGGAGCCACCTACTCCCAGGATATACCTCAACAACACCATCAACGACTTGGAGGTTTATTGGTCAAAGTAAGAGTTAAAGTGGTGTGGTTGCCCATTCCTATATGGTATATAGAAATATCAAGTCACTGAAACTCTCAACTAACAGCACATGTGGACAGCTTCTGGATTGGAGTACGCCTGTTATTATAACTACCCAGAGAACAGCAATAACAACAACAGTATAAAAGTACCATCGATTTGGATTACTGCTACTATAGTTGGATGTAACCAATGTTCCCCATAGGAAGTGGTCATATCCAAACATTGCAAAGCCATAATCTATATAGCGTCCCATATCCCAGGATCTAAGCACGTGTATCAACACTGGGGCATTCCTCCACGTGCTAGCTAAGATAAGTGTGACCAAGGAGCAGGTGTGTGTCTTACGGCCCTGGAGAAGCTACCTTACACATGTCCATAGGCTCTGGAGGAACCACCAGGAGTGGCAGAGCTACATAGTTGCAGTGGTTTGTTTGGGTACTGGAGAGGCCCTGTGTTTGTTATCGTTGCGTCATTACCAGCAGTAGAAGGGTGCTGCAGCGGCGGTATTAAGCTACCAGGGGTCAGTCCTGCCCTGGAGGAACCTAGAGGAGCACACAGGAGGAGCAAGCAATAAGTGCATGACCAGTGCTTCTGTACTATTGGAAGCCTGGAACGATTAAGCATTTGTAACTACAGCCCATGGTCCCTATATATTCTATTTGGGTGAGCCTTTTTTGAGATATTTTAGAAAGAAAGAATCAGCTCACTGTATAGGGCATCAAGCTTGAGTCTTCCCTTAAACTTTACAATTAGAATCAAACACATACTCTGGGCAGAGGCTTAATATTGGGTTTATGGGCGTTTCCAAATATTTATATTTGCTGGATGTTAAGTGTCTCAAACGGCAATAGAGCAGCTCAGGTTGATCAGTGAGCAGTTCTGAGCTGGAGTGAGCAGTTAAGGCTGGCCGTGCCTTCAGCTGCGGGTACTGGAATTTACTACTGCGGTCTACAGGTGTGAGTGGGACAGGCCTACAGGAGCAGGAGGAGGCACCAGGGAGCTTTACCCCTACACACGGCTGTGTGCCTACCTACAGGAGGAGCCTACTGGAGGACTGCAGACTGACATCAGGAAAGAACAGGTAGGTGCCATGCAATATGTATACATGTTCTATTCAGTGGGGAGCAGCTATGGATGGTATTGGGGGGTGGGCTTGGATGTGGCTGGCAACTGTCGGCGAAGCCACTAACCCGTGTATCAAATTTCGCCCCCTTCCTTTATGTACTATAAGGCCGCTCTCAGGGGTAAAGTGAGACTATAAATTGATTAATACACTTTGTGGATTAAATAAGAACTGGGTCTGCAACTATCCGCTTGCTCTGTGGTGCAAAGACACAGGAGCTGGAGTGGTAAAGGGTTGAATAACTGTAAAGGCTAAGCAGCGAAGCAGTGTACTTCCCCTCGCCTTTCCTTCTATGATTGTGTTGTAGAAGCTGTGTTCACTGGTTTAGAGTCATGTGCAACAAACAGTGAGATACACCTAGTTTACTGTGTATACAGTATGTAGCATGGATGTACACAGGTGTTGGGTTGTTTCTCTGTCGTCACCCAGTGTGTAATACTGATACATGTACAAAGGAACCAGATGTAGCACAAGGCGCCAGTGTAATATTACAGCACCCCAGAGCCTAGACAGGGGGTGGGACGAGATATGAGATGCATGAGCTAACCAGGACAGACTTGTATGTACTAGAGCCAATATATTTATTTTTGTACTGGGAGTATGTTCACTTCATCCCCCTCCCCCCTCAAGGAAAATACAAAGAAGAAGGGGGTGGAAGAAATCTCGTTATAAGTAGGGTCTTTTGGCAGGGCAGATTTGCTCCTGACAAGCAAAGTTCCTTACAACCAATACTAGAATATAGAGAGAATGGATGATTGCGGCCGTGGGAACATGCTCTTTATAACGGGAAGGTCCTTATTAGTCCTCCTTATAACAAAGCAATCACTGTAATAGTGAAATGCAAGAATTGCACATTAGAAGTGCCCACTATCAACTAAAGCTCTCCCATTCAATATTCACTGTTATACAACTTGCTATTTAGAAAAGAAACTTCCATAAAGAGACAGCTAGATAGCATATACTAAGAAGCAGAAATAACGATCCCATCATTTATCACACAGCGCCCCGGCCCCACCATAGATCCACTCTGTAGATGGCCTATGGCAATAGTGTGGTACAAGGTAAAGATGTCAAGGAGCCTCCCCGCCCGGCAGATAGGTGTGTTATCAGCCAGAAGTGGTGCTATAGCAGGTCCCTGTTTACACAGGTTATCAGGCTCTCCTCCACGTCCTACCAGCCCCCTTCACCACACTGCTCCCGCCCCGATATACTCCATCTCCAGGCTCGTGGTATTAAGGCTGCCACTGGGGATGGCAAAGGGGACCCTGGAGGGGATGTGATATTCATATATGTGTTCTAGTGTGATACAGTAACTGAGTACATGTAAAATGTTGTCTCATTTTAGGACAAAGCAGTACCCCACTTAACATCAGCCATCTGTCCTACATAGACGAGATAGTTCTGCATACATGTATATCCATGCACGGGGCGCACAGTTTCTACACAGTAGTACATGTATAGTATCTATATTCTAATGTGCTAATTGTGCTCCTCCAAAGACCTTGCATGAGGGAACTCAATAAGGGCGAGATTTACCAGGGACGCCAAACTGGAGGAGGATTATAGATGTGTGTAGATGTATGTGTATGTATGTTGGGTGTATGGTGAGTGTGTGTATAGCTGCATGCATACATGTGTATGCTGCATGTGTGGTTTGTGTATTGATGTGTATACATACGGACATGTGTATAGGAGGGTATGTGAACGGCTGCAGGGTTGGGGGATTAGAGGGGGATGGGGCAAAATGAAAGCTAAACGGTCTAGTGGTTATGGATGGGAATGTGGACGTGGGTATAATTACTTGTGTTATGCATAATTCTAATGCCAAATAGCAGGAAGGGCCCCTGGCTATGCTCTACCCCGTCATTATGCTTAGATTTTCCACTCATACAGGGACAAATACAAATATGAATAACTCCAATAATGAAAGGTAGAAAAGAAAAAAATGAACGAATGGAGGACACCCTATCCTCAGTCACTGTCAAGGCAGTGAAGGGAGAAGGCAAAAGAGCTCTAACCTTTTCTCCCTCGGATTTAGGGGGAGATAGCGATCAGGCTTAGGGCATTATCAGCATCAAGGCCTTTATGTCAAACACTCTTGATTTATTGATATCTCTTTTCCTCATAATTCATCCTAACACACTGCTTTAAATGTATAAATAGGTACCCTGGATGAAGACCCATAGTAAGGGGACTGGTTGGGGACTGGTTTAGGGTGTGGGGACTTCAAATTCAAGTGTGAGCCTTGTGTCCGCTTGTGTTCAGGGGCACGGTTTATGGAATATCCAAGTTCTATTTCAGTTGAAGATTCTGTGAGGAAAGTCTAGCCTCCAGGAGGGATGATGAGGACGCTTAGACATATTCTCTCTGTGGAAGATACTATGATGTTTGTGTGTGGGGGGTGGGGGCTTAAATTGTGCCTGTAGGCCTACTATACATACAAGACTACCCCCTACACTAGAGTCGTACCAGGATATAGAGATTGCAAAAGAGGAGAAAGGAAGGATGTAAGAACAAGTGTGTGAGAGGGTGCAGCAAGGGCATACAGGTAAGACATCAGACCTCATCCCAACAGGCTACAACCCTCCCAGTGTGTATGTGTATAGGTGTATAGATGTGTGCCCCTACACCCACACCCCTGTCTATACGTAGCCGCACCCAGACAGGGATGTAGACAAACCAGGTGGGATGTTTACCCTGGGGGTTAACTCACGGCTACCCCCCTCCTCCTGTCCTCCCCCACCCCTACCCTGGGGGTGTACAGGACCCACTGCCCCCTGGCACATGTGCCCACCTGCTACTGGTAGGTGCTATCTACTGCCTACCTGTGTACATGCCGTGTACAGGAGACACCTGTCTAACCAAGGCTCTAAACAGACATTAAGCTATCATCCTCCATGGTAGTCATGATAAGGCCGCCCTGTGGGAGCTGTTGACACACCCCTGTACTGATAGAATGATGTAAGCTGTGAATTACTACATCCACAAACTGTAATACTATATACTCATGTTTCAGGCCTAGAGGTGATGTGCCCAATAAAACACAATATACTGCTAATCGCAGTACAAAAAGATGAGGTACAATTCAATTCCATATGTAATCTTTATTATTGAAAATCTTATTTTATCGACAATTTTATCCCTCCCCTCCCGCTGTGCCGTCTTCCCATAGTTTGATGATCAGGTAAACATATGGATTAGGACTGGTACACATACTGGCTGTGCAGATAATATATACCCTATATTTGGCAATGTAAACAAGTCGGTGTAACGATCCACTCTATATTGGGCAGGGTAAACAGGTTGAGTGTCAAAACCAAGAAAGGATTACTCTCAAAATGTCACCACCCAAACACAACAGCAGTAGTGTTACTACTATGAGCTGAATAGTATACTTGGGGAGTGGTTATCTTTTAACAACGGGGATGGGGGGGGGGCAAAGACTTTTTTTCCTGCCTGCGGGGTGGGGTGGGGGGGGGTGTGTTGACCCCTCCCGTAGGGGGACCAAAATAATCCCGACCCACTCGTGCAAAAATCCACCCCCCCCGGTTGTTAAAAAATGACCACTCCCTTAGTGCAGTGGCTTAGCTGGTGAGAAACACGGCAGTTTCATTTAGTGAGCAAACCTCCTATTAATTTCAGGTGTTTTATTTCATGCACTTTTCCAAGTCGTCGCTCTCAAATACATCATCTATGTTTATTCTGTTTTAAGTGAGGACGAGTTTTAGAGAGACTGAATGAGCCAACAAGGCATGCAGAGAGGGGGTCGATACACTCATATAAGTAGTATATCCCCCTGGGTGGAGGGGGTGGTGGTATAGGTAGGATATATAGAGATGTACCATGGGGTACAGAGGGTGGGGTGGTGGTTCAGAGGAGGGGGTTTAGGGGTGATCTACAGTTTTGAGCTCGGTTGACGCCAACGACCTGCTTGGTGACGCTTGAACTAGCGTCACCCCCACCTCTATATACATACATGCATCTTGTAAGACACCCCTCATCCCTTGACGCCACTATCCGTATCAGACTTACTCCAGTGTATACTCCACTATATATACTGTACAGGGGCCATAGTACATTAGGTCTATAAAATGCGTTCCTGTAGTCACTGGGAGTCAGTGGAAATGTCAGGAATGCCTGCTTGGGAACCATTAACCAGCAGTGACGTCCATTCTGAGGAGTTTGTTGCTCTGCATGATATTGTTACATCAACCAAACATATTATACTACAGTATCTAATCTATACATTCATTTATAAGACATTAATGCGTATTCAATATTATGGAGTTTTATCTGACTGATATGTGTTTAAATGTTGTAGTCGTGACACTGAAGGTGATGGAATCGATGAATCTAATGTCAAGTTAGACGTTCAGGATTCGTGCAATCTATTTACCAGTTAGCTTGACTTGATATAGCTACCCGTTATGTGTCAATTGAAAGATCGCTACGCTAACCATTATAACCTCCATCCTTGAATGAAACAAACGACACAAACCACTCTCAGTCGCAGGCAGTGACAGATGTGGTGCCCAAATGAGAGAGTCTCACGAGGTAATAGATACAGTTAAAAGAACCATTTCCTCCAGGGCACCCAGAGCCCTCCCTAGCAGGTAGTTTCGTGTGCGTAGGTGTGGTCTGTGCGGTTGGCAACGCTTCTCAACTCAATATAATGTGAGAAAAAACTCCCTTGGCACGACCAACTATAGTTAGACTCGTGCCACTAGGGATGAGGGAAGGGACTGGATTGAACATAGACTTTGCCACATAATACTAATAACACACACGCAAGGTAGCGACGGCGGGGGCTATAGCTGGGTAATGGGGTACGTGGAAAGCATGCCCAACCTATAGGGAGCTCTACTTGGCTTAGCAAAGTTCGACTGCCTTGTATAAAGGAGTTAGGGTTACCTAGACCACCAATATTGGTGCAAAAACATAACACAATTGTTAAAATCACAGCTGTGCTCATGAGTAAAAAAACATATGAACTATTTCATCCACGGGCTTAAACGTGGCATTGATAACATACATAGTGTGGCCAGCTGTGTCCCCTATTTTACACTAAGGATCCATGAGTGCACTGTTACCAAACCTCATATATATATCTGATAAGAAAATAAAGACATCAACATAGTGCATCTTAACGAGCAGTGATAGATACTGTCTCCAGTAGGTACACACGTACGCCCCAGCACGCCATGGTTATTAGCATGATATCATCATACAACCATTAAGAGATAATTGTATGGGTACGTGATGATAGTCGCAGTAAGCAGTGGCAGATCATAACGATAATTGTATGGTCGCAGTTGGCATCCAGCATTACCCAGTGCATTCTTATCAAAATAAGATATCCCTGTATCAATGTGTTAGTGAGTAGTATACCAGATTGGTATCTTGGGCACATCACCACTCGGTGTAGTAGTAAAACACACACCCTCCCCGAGGTGGGAGCAGCTCATGAGAAGCTCGTTAATAAGCACAGGGACCACCACCACCCCAGATATATTTTATTATTTCGTCAAGTCCCGCTCCGCCGTCCCTCCTTATTTATCACCCTGTTTATGGGGACGGGACCACTGGGATAATTGGTAATCCTCCGAGGGGAGTGGCCACCCTTTTCCTCGCGGCCATCCCTGTGGCTTGTTTTGGTAATTAGCCTACTGGCGTAATTAGTAATATTGAGGGCGTAATCTACTAATTAGCCCGCCTGGGCGGGGATAGGTAGACCTAGTGGGGTCCTATACGGTAGGATGTAGGTTGGGGATGGTATTGGAGGTATGTAGTTGGGTGTGTAAGAAGTGGGATGCCAGTCGGAAAGGGGGAATCTAAGGCATATTGCAGTATTGATAGGCTGCATGCGATGTTTATTCTAGGAAAAATGCAAAAAGTTTCTATCCATTCCCTCTTCTTCTCCCTTTGTTTTAATTATGGAATATACTTCCCAGTAGAGTTCCCATTCTTTTTCTCAATTACAAGATGCAATGAGCCCTAAAACAACAGTAACTGTTTCTGTTGTTATTTTCATGTCAGCTGAAGTTTATGGTATGCCACAAGTGATATTAATGGGACAACTTAATTCATCTTTACTTAAATGTCCTTCCATATTTGACAATACCTTTAATTACAATAACATTACATATCTATGATTGCACCAACAATACTCTGTGCCTCTTGTGGTTGTACCTCGGTCGCTCCCACACCATAGTTGCACCATGTGTTGCACCATGTTTACACCACTTCGCCCCCGGTAGCTGCACCATGTGTTGCACCATGTTTACACCACTTCGCCCCTGGTAGCTGCACCATGTGTTGTACTATTTTTACCCCACTTTGCCCCTGGTAGCTGCACCATGTGTTGCACTATTTTTACCCCACTTTGCCCCTGGTAGCTGAACCATGTGTTGCACTATTTTCACCTCACTTTGCCCCTGGTAGCTGCACCATGTGTTGCACTATTTTTACCTCACTTTGCCCCTGGTAGCTGCACCATGTGTTGCACTATTTTTACCTCACTTCGCCCCTGGTAGCTGCACCATGTGTGGCACCATGTGTTGCAACACCGCACCAATTACTGGGGTTTTATAGAGCAGCGAGATGAGGAGTATTCTAGGTGAGGACTCTGTCTTCATTAACCACCACGATGCCCTGATCAGTGATGGGAGAGGGGACTTTGTGCAATTTTTGTCATTTTTAATTTAAGACAAAAGCCTTGGCTGTTGCACCTGTCTTTTAATTACTGGATGGTTAATTGGGAATACTTACATGATGTAGAATAATATTGTTACACTAGTTGAGGTTCATTAGGTGTGTGCGGAGGCACCGTGGAGTAATTAAAACCCTGGAGGAGCCCTAGGGGTACTTTTACCATCCTAGTGGTGTTTTCTTTTCACCCATACTATTTCTATTGAGATTATTAGCTATCCAGGCCTAGCAATAATGTAAATGATGGTGATGATTAATTTTACTACAGAAACAGCTTACACTTCTAGCACTCAGAAGAACAATACTTATTATAAGGATAGTGATTGCATGCGGGATTTCATCAGAATATTTGGTAATAATGGTACTCATATTGATGTATAGGAATAGGTTAAGTAATAAATATGGATGGCAATGAAGGTGATATCATCTATAGGTGGATGAAGGAGAAACTATTCAAATGTAACTTTACTCAGAAATAGGATTGGGACCAAGTATTCAACCTTAGTGTAATAATAATAACTACTTTTACACCACAGTAGCCATTTGCTTAGCCTGGACTGTGCGTGGAGGGCCTTATCCCTTGCTTTAAAATAGCCTTTACAACTCTTATATATGGGCGTAAGGATATCCCCATAACGGTATCTACATATAAATACGTAGTAACCTGTAGTATCAAACGTACACCACCTCATCACGTCACACCCCACTTGCCGTCAGGAATCCGCTGTCCCTCTCCAAATGAGACACGAGACCTTCAGGTCATCATCAGCATCCACTAAAATAGAAAAGGTCCTTACACTTAATGCCCAATGTCTACATACCAGGGAGGTTTGATCACAAGAAATACAATAGAGTAGAGAACGTAGTACCTCCTCCCCTCCATACCCCTATGTCCCACCTCCTGGAGGAGGCCTTTATCTTACCCTATGAGGTCCTACTAAACGGGTCTAGTTACAGGTGTTCCTTTTTTGTCTGCCCCTATACTCTAGGTCGATTTAGATTTAATTGCAGAGCCCCTATACTTTAGTGTACCCCCATGTCTACCTCCCTCCCCCTCCACAGCCCCAATAGGTCACTGTTATATGGGACGCCATCTTGTCCTCTTGAACATG
Organism: Harmothoe impar; assembly: GCA_947462335.1. NCBI lineage: Eukaryota > Metazoa > Annelida > Polychaeta > Phyllodocida > Polynoidae > Harmothoe > Harmothoe impar. Next base: position 49,880,093 of record OX381721.1, read on the forward strand.
ACATTATGTTCCCACAGACCAGTGATTCTCCCATGAGCAGAAGTTACGAGGTGCCAGAATACATTAACCATTGAATATACAATGTACCAGCTAAACTTTAGTACCAATTTCTACCATTGTAACTGCCATCCTGGCGCTGCAGTCTACTCATTTATTACAATGTTATAGGGTGTATCTACTCAAGCCTCCCATTACATTTGTTTCAAATGCCCAGATTGACTACAGCGTTGCAGTTACGTCGATCCAGCTGCACTGTGCTAGAGGATGATATTGGTAAAAAGGGGTGGAGTGAGAGTGGTGGTGGTTTATTGCGACCTCGACAACAGCAAAAAAGGATTTATGGACAGGTTGTCCTCTTACATTTACGGTTCTGTCATGATATTTGGGTTATGGCCGAGGACCGACTTCAGGTGCTTTGTGCTTTAAAAGCTACAGATAAGACCGATACCTGCAGCTGATCTGGTGTAAGGGGTGGAAAGGGAACTGATCAAGTAAATCATCCAGGTTGTATTGAAGGGAAGAGGCGATACATTGAGTCTGCCGTCACAAAAGTCATTTTAGCTATAGCAAAATTGCGACTGATTCTCGTGGTTATACAGCAACATCTAATGTGGGATTATGCACTAAAGTTGTTTTCGTATTAGGTCTCTTCGTTTGACAAATTAGAAGGTACCTACAATGGGCCATATCTATGTTTAAGTCGCTATGTGGAAAACATAGAAAACTGGATTTAAAAGAAAACAACAGGAAAACAAAGTAGCGACTTAAACCTACAGCCCTGCTATAGCGACTTAAACCTTCAGCCCTCCTATAGCGACTTAAACCTTCAGCCCTCCTATAGCGACTTAAACCTACAGCCCCCCTATAGCGACCTAAACCTTCAGCCCTCCTATAGCGACTTAAACCTTCAGCCCTCCTATAGCGACTTAAACCTTCAGCCCTCCTATAGCGACTTAAACCTTCAGCCCTCCTAGAATCTAAAATGGCGACTTAAACTGGAGCGACCTAAAGCAGGAGTATATATAAGGGGGCCAACACCCCCAGAAACCCCCAAAATGCATGTAACACAATTTTATCTTAGCTTCTATGCTATAGGATAGAATCTAAAATAGCGACTTAAACTGGAGCGACCTAAAGCAGGAGTATATATAGGGGAGGGATGTGATTATATCAAGTCAAATTATGTATTACAAGGGGAAGTTTCCCCGGGAAAGAGGGTATCTTTGAAGGGGCCTATATAAAAAAAAAAGGGGCTTGGATTTTTTGGGGGGAAATAGAAGATAAGTGGCGGATTAGGTGAAGGATTAGGTCGCTATTGGACACCCACAACGGATTAGGTCGCTTTTGGGCACCAGAAAACCATTCAGTAGGAGTGGCAGGAAGAGTGTACCAGGACCGAATGGGTGTCTTTTACTGAATAAGGGTCTCCCTCCCCCCATTAACTAATACACTCACCCTCCTCCCTCTTATTGAATGGTTGTCTTTTACTGAATAAGGGTCTCCCTCCCTGCATTAACTAACACACTCACCTTCCTCCCTCCCACTGAATGGTTGTCTTTTACTGAATAAGGGTCTCATTCAGTAGGAGGGAGGAAGGTGAGTGTGTTAGCCAATGGAGAGAGGGAGACCCTTATTCAGTAAAAGACAACCATCCAATAAGAGGGAAGAGGGTGAGTGTGTTAGTTGATGGGGGGAGGGAGACCGTTATTCAGTAAAAGACAACCATTCAATAAGAGGGAGGAGGGTGAGTGTATTAGCCAATGGGGGGAGGGAGACCCTTATTCAGTAAAACACAACCATTCATTCTATACCCATACACTCCCCAGAGTAGGCTAGACGGATTAGGTCGCTATAGGGCACCCTAAACTGATTAGGTCGCTATAGGGCACCCCAAACGGATTAGGTCGCTATGCCAGCCCTTCCGTTTTCCTCCTGCATATGTCATATTTTCTTCCCAACCTGTATATTTCCATACTTAGCTGTCTGGCCATAGCGACTTAATCATTCTGGCCCTCTGAATAGCGACTTAATCCAGGAGATTGCCGTACACTCTGCAATACTTTTTGAATGTATATGTTCAAATGCATAAAAAACATATTTCACATATTTTATCAACCTACAAATTCCCTCATATCGGTCTCCGTGCATTGTTTTTTATGCATTTGAACATATACATTCAAAAAGTATTGCAGAGTGTACTTGTAATTCTATTCAAATGGTTGCACGCTATACACAAAGCTACCACTACTACTCCCTCCCAACCTTATAGCAGACCCGGAGAAACATCCCATTTTGAAGCAGTGGCACAAAAACCTGGTATCAAACTGCAGTAAAGAAGAACACGCAGCAAAGAAATGTGGGTCGTCCAAACAGCTCAATGTCCCTTTTTAAAAGGGTGTATGGAAGTGGATGTTTTGGCAGACATCTTGCTTTACTACATGGATACAGAGCTAAACGGTGAGGGGCATCATTAACTAAAGAGCTCTCTTATCTTTTAATACATTTTGTTAATATGATGCAGACATGCAGTCCTCCTATGTTTATGTATCATGCTGATATGTTAGATGCATCAATCCCGTAGGGTCGGCATGATACATGAATGCAGCTCTGGTGAGTTACTGGTCAGGGCTGCATTCGTGCATCACGACAGCAAAGGGCATAGTGCATTAAAGCACTATGACGCCCTTAGAGGGTCAGCTTTTAGTGCGCAGTCCGATCTCGGAGCTGAGACCCTTCTGGACATCAACAGCTCTTTACGGCTCTTTACCAAACACAATGAGGACAACACAACTCAATTATCACCGTGCACGGGGCGGCGGTAAAGAAATTAATAAGGGGAGCTGGGTGGCCGCTTGGACACATTACCCCACCACTGAAGGAGTTAGCGTGAAAAAGGCACCACTGAGACATTAGTTACCACTTAGCATGACATTTAACCCTTTAGGACCGGAATGCTGATTTATTGGCTTTAATATCCATGTGTCGGCATGGGGGGACAAACGCAGCACCGGCGAGTTACACGCCATCGCTGTGTGATTCTGACCCTTCGAGGAGTGTATCGACATCGTACAATCGGTGAGTTACTCGCCGCTAATGCATTAATCCATTATACACTTTATATCGGAGTACTATGCTGCTCTTAAAGGGTTATACAATGCTCAGGGCCTTCTGCATCCGGGCCGTGGTTCAGGGATACCGGTACATCAATTTATGTTCAGGGCCCTCCCCATCCGCAGGGTGGCGTTTCACACTTTAGGCCGGCGCTTTTAACGCCTCGCGCACCTTTTATGGATCATTAGGCAAAGTGGGGTGACGTCCCATGTGCAAAAATGACCGCCTTGTCTGGGGAATGTATTCATGATGTATTGTTTATTTAGCATGGTTCAAGGCAGGCTTCTGGCATACTATCTATTATTTAGCGTTACAGGAAAAAAAGACAATACCATACTTTAATATAGAGGCCTTTGGCGTACACACTTGCGGTATACTGTACCTGCACTGGTCGACCGTAAATATATGAGTACTGATCTAAACATTGCATGTAAATATTTCACCTTTTAAGTGGCTTTTACACAGGCAACATACAATGTTTACTCCATCCATCGCATGTTTTCCACAACCTCACTCACCAAGCCAGACATCAGTTTTTCTGTTACAGATTATCTGTATATAATCTCCAAAACAAAGTGCCTCTCTGAGACTCCAAACCTAGCCCTGTATACTATATCATGTGCGGCTGTGAGAAGTCTGTAGGAGTCGTCAAGATGGTAAGATAGATGGCCCCTGGCCCCCGTCACGCACATGCTATGGTTTATGCATGGTTTTCTTGTGATGTTATTCAAACCCTCTATCCTTCTTATCTCCAGCCGAGGCACGAGCATTGACTTGTGCACACTAGAGGCAGCCTGGTCACGCCGCCCTCTGAGGCATTGTTTCTGTTTTAGCACGACTACAAAGGGGGTTTTAGTCACATTTCACAGCAGAGGCCCTCTCTCAGCCATAATATCGAATGTATAGGACACATATATACTCTCTGTGCATGGGACATGCGTAGACATGATATAATATGAACCGTGCTATGGGCCTCTCATGCTCCTGCATGAGATAAGAGTATTAATGCATCAGTCTATGTTTGCCTATTTGAAAAAAAAATGTTTAGAAAAAAGACAAAATGGTGTGTTGATAAATACATATCTTACTAGGCCAAACAAATAAAAGGTGTGTTTCAGGTTACATGGTCTGAAAATCTAGGGTAGGTTGGTCGCATTTTTTTAAAAGATCTTTTTACTTTTTACTTCGGCCTGAAAAGTACCCAGAAATTGACTCACGAACTTCAATGCCGACTCGCCGGCGACCGCTTTGACTCTTGAACTATCAGATTAACCCTTAAATAGCCCCAAAATGACCTAAAATGTGAATATTTTTTGAAAATTGCATAAAAATTTCTAGGGTCGGCCCTGTTTTGGTAGGGTCGGGTAACCTGAAACACACCTTTTTTTTTATTTTGGCCCTATCAAAACATATAATATTCAGTGTTTGTATTTTATGACTCTCTCCCTTTGTCCGCGTCTATCCCTGTCTCTCACTCTGTCCCTGTGTCTGTCTCTTGGTATTTTGTCTTGGTAATATGATATTATCCAGAACATATCATGCAGGTAGGAACTATGGTTGTGGCCATTCCAAAAGCTTTATATGCCATGATAATTGCCATGATGTAGTGGATGCCTACACAGTGATGGCGTTTTACAAGTGGAAAACAATACTTGAAGAAAGCAACCTTAGCATGACTCTCTGTCACTAGCCTCCCAGGTATCTTTACAGTAAATACCACAGAAGCTCACTCCCAACGCCATGAACCTACAAAAACTGATGCATTCCTTGCCCTCACTATGGCTACAGAGGCTACACATGTATGTGTTTTGTTTATTGCCTGAGTCCTGAGGGAGGCAGTTGAGAAGGGTAGCTAGTGGTCTGCTCTCCATGCAGATGTTTCAGTGTTAGCATTACAGAAGCTGTGTTAGGAGAGTGGAGTCCAGGGTTTGCCGAACAGGTAGGAATGTGAATGTTTCGTATCGGTTGATCCTGTGGTTGACTGGTTAGCATACCAACCTGCCAACCACCCCCCCCCCCCCTGCACCCCCTCGTCTCCCCTTATGACTTCTCTACCTGCCTGTCTGTCTAGGGACCTACCTGCCTACTACTACATATACCCCCCTACAAACTCACCCTCAACACACTGCCTTAGCTCTGCACAGCTGCTGCAGGGCACGATGCTCTTTGTCGTTAATATGATGCATGAATATAGCCCTGGCGAGTAACTCGCCAGGGCTGCATCTGAGCCGACCCAACTGAGTTGATACATAGTTGATACAGTCCCAAAGAGGTTGCATGATGAACTGATTCAGTGGAGCTGAGTTTCTCGCCCGGGGGGGGGGGGCACTCCACCATGTATTGGATAACCACTGCAACGGTAGCGGTGATTTTCCATTAGATACTGAAAAGGGGGGCGGTCAGATGTCGTCAAGGCTCTCATTAGTAGGGCGGTTTAATTCGTATCATTATATTGAACAAGTTTTCTTGTTGAAATGGATGATTAAGATTGAATTGTGTACAATGCCCAGAGAGAGCTAAACTTTAATTGCTCATAAAATCTTCCAACCTCTGAAAAGTTGGGGAGTTAAATATCACAACCTCTGAAAAGTGGGGACTTAAATATCACAACCTCTGAAAAGTAGGGCGGTCAAATCTCCCAACTTCTGAAGAGTAGGGCGGTCAAATTTCCCTACCTCTAAAAAGAGGGGCGGTAGGGCGGCAGTTGTTATCAACCCTCACAGACTCAGTGCACACCCCGGAGTTTCTAGTCAGCGCTGCATTGATGTATCACGCCAATAAATAATGCATGCATTGAGGCATCATGCTGTCCTCCAAGGGTTAAGTTGTACCCTCATCCTGCCACCCTGCTGCATATATCCTTACGGCTGTGACACACATCAGAGGCACCTTTTTATACGTATTTACTGCCACAAAACACCTGTAAGAGGCCACTTTCCCACCAAGGAGCTGTATCTGCAGCCTTAGGCCCTACTTTGTGATCCGGAAATTGGATTTAAAAAGGTTGTTGTATATACAGGTGTGTGTCAGTCTCTGTTTGGTGTTAAAATTGAATCAGCTATAACATATATGTGCAAAGAGATTTTATTTCTTTGATGTACACATTACTTTAGCATCACGGTGAGGAAACTGTGCATATACGTTTTTATTATGCCATTTAAAAAAAGTTTCTTGTATAACAAAATGCATCACTCAATGTGACTTCTTGCTTTTGGTGCGGCTATCTGATAAATGGGATATACCTGTGCTCAAGTTATCACAGAGATTTAGATATGACGACGGTAATGGCAGGCCTTTAGTATATTAGCTCTAATGCTAAAAGTAGCACTGGCAAAGTGTATACTATCTTTCAGAACTTATGTGTGCTATATATTATGGGGGTAAGCACCTGTATGGCAAACAAAAGCTCTTCAGTAGGACTACTAAGAAACCGATGAGTCCGTCCCGCCTATAGAGAGTCTGCTCTTAGTGGTGTAGCACACCTCACATAAGTGCCCCTGCAGGTAGAGAGGAGCCACCCTAGGGAGGCACTCCGTCTGTGATGCTAACTCCCAAACTACAGACCCTTCTGCAATAGACCTTGTCATTTGATAATCCTTCTACAATCCATCAGCCCTATGTCTACCCTCCTCCATATTCCAAAAAGTCAGATAATAGTCAGGAGCCATATTTTATTCATAATTAGTATCATGTTGTTTTATGATTTTATAGATTATTCAATTTAAACTATGAATGGGACAATGCTTCCCTCATTGCTATGTCAATTGCCACAGCCCCAATCCACCCCTATACTGAGTGCCCCCCCCCCCCCCGTGGGAGCAGCCACCATGACCCCCTGTGGCTGCATTCCCAGAGGGGTTGGGGTTTACCACCTCCTCATGGAGGCCGCCCTCTGGGGTGGATCCTATACAACTAGGATTCCAGCAGTATAGCGGAGACCACATCCTCCTCCCCATCCTTACTCCTATGTGGCATCCTTTATTTGTGTATATGGATATAAAGGCCTCGCGGGGGGGGGGGGGGGGGGTAGAGACTCTTTGATGCTAGGTACCAACTGCGAAACTACAGCCCCCTATTTCGTCATTTGACAACTCCTCGGAAATGATATTACTAGTACATGTATGTATTATTCTTCCAGCCCCCTATTTTATAAGAAGTTAGATACTTATAAAGATTACTCACGTCATGTATGAATTTGTAATTGTAAATGTAATTGTAAATGTTATTTCCGAAGTGAAGGTATTAATCGTTGTAGGCAGGTTTCATCACATTTAAGATGACAAATTGGGATCATAATGATTTTAGTTTTACACACAAGGCTTGCCATAAAAATACAAGTATTGGAAAAGGTGTGTAGACGAACAGCTGCAGGTGGGCACGATCCATAATGCTACTAAAACATTTACCCACTGCTCTATTTGGATTCATGCTAGCCGAGTAAATATGTATGCAGGGACTGCTGTACATCAATGGGAGAGAGACCGCACAGGGGGAGAAGCCCCCCTCCTATCTCCCTCCCTCCACCCCTCTCCATTAGAGGATCATAGAGGCTAAACGCCACTATTGCAATTCTCACAAACCAACTGTTCAGAAGTAACGACTGATTCCCACCCTCCCCGAAGGGTGTCGCTGCAGGCGCTGACCTTCCGCTTCCGCTTCCGGTTGCAGGCGAATATAAGGCGAGCGCTGATTGGTGGACAGTCTGACAAAGCGCTGTGCAACTCTCCCAGCCGATACCCTGCCCATCCTGTAGTGGTCTCCGATGAGCGCCGTGCTTGGTGAGTGGTGGACAAAGCGCCCGGTCGGTTAGACATCAATGGCGGCGTGGTTTGTCGTGGGCAGCGAGCGTTGAGGTGTGTAAACACGCCTTCTGTGTACAGTCGGACGCCGCCCCAATGTAACCGAATCACATGGCCCCGTTCACACGAGGTCTCTGATGCTGCCCGACCAGTCAACGACCAGCACACAGACAGCACACAGACAGCACACAGGGCAGCACACACAGCCATACCAGGGGGTGACGTGAACATTGACACCACTACGTCCTTTGACGTGTGTCCATGACGTCACACCGCGTGATGTGATTGACGTAGCCATACGACAGGCACACGTCGTAGGTCTCATGACAGACTGGAAGTGTCCTCTGTGACGTCACCACTTTATCAATGACGTAGCTATGACGTATCTCCGGGTCAGGGCTATGCGCGGGGGGGGGGGGGGGGGGGTCGTTGTGTCTGATGTGAGAAGGGGGCTACCCAATACATGGATTAGATCTAGGCATGATAGGCTACCGTTCATACACTTGAGAAGGTGGCTATTAAACTGCATTATTGTCCGGATTATTGTATTTCGATACCCACTTTGGAGACAGTGGGCTTATTACTAAAATTGGTGTTATATCATATGCTTTTGCACATTTTGTAGTAGGCGTGTACCCGGGCGTGTAGTAGTAGTGGAGAACCATATTATAGAACCTTAAGATGATGCAGATACCGTACTAAGGCCTTAGTATTATTCTACATACTTAGTAATCCTTAGTAGTTCTTGGGTGAGAAGTGTGTGTATCTGTAATTGTGTGATGAAGGTTTTCAAAATAATTCACCGAAAAGAAAGAATAAGAGTAAGCCTGCTATAGGACACTATTGTATCAGTCACATGTAATCATCGCTCATTCTACATGGATAAACAAATGCAGATGTGGCAGATGGGAAACAGCATGGCCATATAGACGTCCTACTATCAGATACCCAACCCTACCTTTATATAGTAAACAGGGGGACATAATACGCCCCGGAGAAATGCTCATTGTATTGATAGAAGGTGGCTAGATAGGGGGAGATGTCCTAGTCTGCTAGCGTACACCACCAAGTGTTCATCATTTATGAATGGGTCATATATCGATCAGACCCCCATGAATGACACAGGAGTAAAGGACGGACCCGACATAGCACCTCGTTACCACCAGGTCTACTGTGAAGGATACAGACAAAAACCCAATATGTATAGGACTCCAACTGGTGCATCCATGTAGGCAGCCATCTTGCCCCCCCCACCCCCCCCCCCCCCCCAAAAAAAAAAGGAGAAAAAAAGGTACTGTTAGTACTCACTCCTGTGAGTAACAAGAGTGAGATAAAGGCTGTGGTGACCATTAATATAAACATTTGTTCTCTCATTTGCCGCTGTAGCTGTCGCAATGGCGCTGCGACTAGTCCCTTTCATCCATATACTACTTACATAGGGTAAGGGAGACATCAGTGGCAGTGGGCCATTTGCAGATGCATATGTGTGTCGGGAGTGGGGGGGGGGGGGTGACTTTAAAAAAATGAGGTATAGATACGAGATGGGGATGGGTCCATCTTAGTATGACCTTTGGGGAAGGAGGGCGTGGATAGTACTAGTAGGCTAACATAGCACTGCTGACTACACCGTGGTTCTGACTATAGGGTAGTGGGCGGCATGGGTGACGGCTACAATGTATACATATGGCTGGTGTGGTGTCAGCATAGTGTGCTATAGGTGGTGTTGGATATGACTCATATTGTAGCAAAGCGTAACACAGAATTGATCAAAAGGAATGATAAGACAGCCCTGGGGAACCCGGATTGTATTTTATTCTGTTTGATCAATTCTATTGTTAGGCTTTGGCACTATTAATATCTATATTGATATCTCCCCCCTCCCACACACCTTGACAATGCCCGCCCTCCCCCTATCTCCACTTAAGCTACCACATCAAACCTTCAGCATCCCTCCCAGGGGAACTCAGACGGTGACCAACAACCACATCCACTATAACCTTCCTCTTTGACTTGGCCAAGCCTCCAATACCTAATAACAAGTCTCTGATACCTAATGATAAGCCTATGTTATTACATTATTACATTTACATTTGGAATATGTCTCTGAGTGTGGATGGTATTACTTTAAGAGAGAATCCTTAAAAACCACACCACTACACACCCTTGCAACACTTCTGGACGGAATGGCATACACAGATGTGTACCACTGGTGTACACAGTGCAGCTTTCATCCCTAAACCCTCCCACCTCCTAGCCGGTGACGTCATTTGTGAACGTTCCTCTATTACCCCCCATCACCAGCTTCATCCCACACCACACCAAGCGCTGGTCGTCTCCTCCATCAGCACCTCCAGCAAGGCTTCCTGCACCCTGCCTAGACTGCATCTGGCACCTGCTGGCGAGCCCCCTGCACAGAAAAAAGAAACAGCGTCAAAATGGAGTCCACGTTGCCTCCAGAATGACTACCTTCATTAGGGGAGCCCAGGCTACCTAAGGGAGCCTCGGTGACTCCCTGGCTGACCTAAGAGAGTCGCCTGGGGCAGTCACATACTCTCTGACTCACCTAAGGGAGGCACATAAGGACCAGGGCTCCGTTAGAGAGGGGAGTCGTTCTGGAGGCAACCTGGACTCCTTTTGACGCCGTTTCTTTTCTCTGTGTGACTGTGAGGTGATTATGAGATATATTAGTAGTATCACGCTGACAACCCCAATTTTTATGATGTGGTTATAATGGTCATTAGAGCAGCTCACACCTTCCTAGTCCTCCCGTGAAACTGAGCAATATACATTAAATTGATGCAGTATCCCTTGTAAAATGCCCCTGGCACAGGTCGCCACCCCAAATACGGTAGATGTTCAGACCTCCCCTTTTAGGTGTCAATTCACCTCTAAATTAATTACAACTAATATTTGCTTTAGAACAGGTGAACTCTTTAGCCAGGCCCTTTGTTGGCCTCGCCAGCAGGTCCCAGATAGAGTATACTCCAGTACTCCTCCCCTCAGCATCAGCCTACATGGTGACAAGTGCTTCACTCTCACAGCATCCAGCCCACCTTTCCTCGGGAGGAATTAAGCGGGGCCAGCCCCAGCACCGGATTGTCCATTATTTATCTCATGGAGGGCTCGTGGTCAAACGAGAGGAACCAGAGGTCAGGGGCCGATCATTATTTACCACCACGGGGCTGAGAGTCAAATGGCAGTATAGAACCCATATTGGGGAGTTAAAATGAGGGAGGTAATGCTGGTGTAGTGTATAGTAGTCGGCCACGTGGGGTTAAACTGCGACATAGGTGCCAGTTATTTGGAAACGTTCACAAATTATGTAACCAGCTAGGGGTGCTTTCTTGGAGTTTAGTGACGAAACGTGACCCGAGCCATACATCTCCTTGGACCAATTTATCCCGAAATAGTGAAAAGTGGTTGAGGGGCCATGGTTCTAAAAAATAGTTAACATCATTTGTGAATGTGTCTTCTTCTTTTTAGACATGAATGTAGCTACTAAGGTGGAGCTGAGAGACAGGAGTGGGTGTATACAGAAGAACCAATGTTGTGGGATAACATAGGTATAACTGTATTCATCTGCAGCTGGTTTGCATCGACTCCACGGTGAATCGATGTCATGCTTACAAGGCCCTGTCCATTGTCTATATACATTGTAGAGGATTCCTTTCTCCAGTGTGTCAAGGTACTGCTTTGAAATGACTAGGTCAATTACCTTTGTAATAGCTAGATGAGCATTATCTCATCTAACACTAGTATATATAGGGTAAGACTCGTATTAACCCCAAATACCATCATAACTCATAATAAGCAATCCGAGTGATATAATAGACTAAATCATGTTGATCAGGGGGGGGGGATCCTCGCATTTTTGTAAAATGCCAGACTACATTTGCATAACTTGATAATGTCCAATACATTAAGTTATGTATAATATAGTAGGGCTTTATTAACTAATCTCCCAATATCACACTGACCCATTGTTATCCAGATAACCACCAGTTCAATGGTCAGCTATAATAGCCTATTGCTAGTTTGACATACACTCAGCAGTCAATACACATAGTAAGTGCAGTGATTGCAGCCATAACTGGCGCCAAGCCAAAACCAACACATCACATCGCTATCAAAAAACCTGATAGCCTATCACCTTATCTTTTAGAGTGTTACTTTTTTCTATGGCCTCCTCTTGTGTTAATGGCCTCTTCCATCTGCTTATCTGTGATGCGGTTAAAAGTGACAGGAAGCAGGCTTCTCTTACGCAGGCCGTCTCTGTCATGGAACTCCGTTGTAGCTGTTTTCTGCAGTGTGACAATGTTGAAGGTAACATGAGCTCATTGACACTGTTTATCTGTTTTTAAACTATCAGCCCCAACTCTGTACTCTTCTATGTACAAGAGAGAGTATTGTACTTCGTACATGTGTAGCATTAACCGAGCTCAACTTTTCATAAGAGCTGATGTATTTAAACCGAGCCAAAATTTATTGAATTTCTGAAGATGAATAAACTTGTGAATTGGATAGTAAATTACCCAAAAATTGTCATGCTTTTCCTTACACCCAAATTTGCTCATAATTCCTATATGTATGCCTTTCTCACCTGGATGGTACTCCATACACGTATCCTCCACTCCCTCACCTTTATAACCTCCATACCCTTCCCAGGACCTTTTCATGTAATGGCCGCACCATGACAGGTACAACGCAGCTCACACTCCACATCCCAGTTTCCCCAAGTGCCAACCCCCATCAGTACCCGGCCCCCGGGGTGGGCACTCACTATCTGAAGGTGACCACCCACTGCCGCCCTACAGCCCCCTTTTTACACTGGCAGTGTTCTGACCAGCCCTCCCTTTCAGATTGAGGAAAAATGTGCACAGTGACCGCCCCCGTATATGGTGAAAGGGAGGTTTGATGTACAGACAAAGCAATGGCAAACTCACCAATTAACACTGCAAACTTACCAATAATTATTGGCCCCTTCTAACAATAAAAGATAGTTTTTTGGTCGATTAATGCTGTATGAATTCAAGGAACTTTAATCCAGAAAGCCTTACATCCTAATTCCCAATGGGATTAGGGGGTGACCACCCTTCTTTTTTAACATTGAAGTGGCGTGACCGCCCCCGCTTTTTAGCCCTTCTGACAATCGACCACTCGCGCTCCGGAACATCGTACAGCATTGGGTATCCCCCTGGGGGTATCCAAATCATACCTCAGTGCCCCCCCCCCCCCCGATACCAGACCCTAACGCCACCTCTGTGTACACAACATAATGTTGTCCCAGCACGTTTTCACCACTCCAACCCTCTCCACTCACAGCACTGAAAAGCCTCAAGAGAAATGAGGGGAGTTGGGGAATGGTAGCAGTAGATATATGAGGATGGATAGACACAGTGGATTTTAGTCTAGGGGCCTTGACTTGTGGCATGGCTTAGATCATTCAGTGATGGATACTTGAAGCATTTAAGGGCAGTATAGTGCTTTGATGTGCTATGCCTGTTGTGCTCATGATTAGATGAATGAAGCCCTGGCGAGTCTACATGAACCGTGCCGAATCTATGGGGTTGATCAATACACCCCGAAGGGTCAGCATGATGCAACGAATGCAGGCCTGGCAAGAAGACTCAACAAGGCTGCATTTATGTAATGTATCAGGACGACAGAGGGATCAGCACATTAAAGCACGATGCGGCCCTTAAAGGGTTAAGCCTGCCTGATGGTTGTTTTTGTTGACTGTGGCTATTGGGATGCACCCAAGCAGACACGGCCAGTGGACCGTGGGAGGCCTGGGCCGCGTCTCCTGGACACAAACGGACCCACCATGTCTCATCAATAATGTGTATCTACAGATAAAGAAGTCGGTATCATCAACAGTAACGGCAGCAGTAGGGAGACATTTATAACACAGACTGAGGGGGTATGTAGGGGAGAAGGGTTCAAAGACCTTGTCTGACACGTCTTTTACGGTTACGACAGTTAGATGAGTATTTCCAATAAATTCAATGAAGACTTATTTTTCGGGTTGTCAGGCACTGGCGAGGGGCGAACCTGACTGGGAACCGGGGCTGCGATGTTGTTGTGACTGTAGATTTAAAATGAAACAAAGACGGTGGGGGAGAATAATAGACTTCACACGTTGGTATTATTGCATACCTGTGGTTTCAAAACAGATAGACAATGGTTATGGAAGGGTATTAGAATTAACCACAGCACACTACTTGGGCCTTGCTCTCGTCTGACCCCACCAGTCTGCTGTGGTTAATTTTACTTACCCTTTCATAACCGTCATCTCTCTATTACCAAGACATACTTATTGACTCAGGGTTACCACCCTGAGTCTTATGCGACGGTTTGGAACAGGCATTTCAAGATAGTCAGTCACTCTACTTTAGAATGGTTTTTACCTGAGATATTCATCCTATAAACATATTCATAGATGGTATTGAACAATCAGACATTCACCTACATGGTAGACCCAAAGATGCTGCAAATATCCTGTTCCAACCCATCAAAATATTCAATTAAAAATGTCACCAAAAAACAGGAAAACATGAATCTGGAAAATTAAACTCTTAACTAACAAGGTGGACATTTGTCTACATTACGGTACACACATTTCCAGTGCAAATCAATGGGAACTATCTTGTATTACTAGGTGGGACGTTTTTCGTAAGACCTTTTTGGTGTATTTCTCTTGAATTATCTTACATTACATCAACATGTGGACAGGAGTGACTATACAATTAACCATGGTAGGGATTGAGGGGCCTGTGCCCAAGGCACAAGGTCGAGGGGCTCTATCCAGTAGCTGCAATGGGACAGAATCCCGAGACGGAGTGCCTTGGTCAACAGGCTCCTCGCAGGTGCGACGTAGTTAAATGCACTTCTGACGATGAGCAAATCTGGCGGATCCAGAAGGTGTGTGTACAATACCACCATCAATGACTGATGGTGGACACAATGCATCCTTATGTGGATGTGCTTGACCTCACCCACCTGCTTGCCCACACCCACCTGCTCAGCTGAAATGTGGCCACATACTACATAGTGTGACACATGATTTCAGGGTAGTTTTGACTCAGGAATACATTTCTGCTCTCAGAATTGACAAATAATTCATTGTTGCTGAAATGATATTCACAGATTCATGTGTTTTTTCCCATACTAAAATTGTGTACTAGTACTTATGAATTCAGATGGAAACTCATCAAAGTCCCCACACACTAACGACCAATAGTAAGAGTAAAGTCAATCACAATAGATACAGATTCAGTCTTTCAGTCAATCAATTCATCAATTCAATCACCTAATCACCCTAACCCTGAGTCATTTGTGATGTAAATCACACGTTCAATCTTTGTTCTGATTGCCACCGTCCACTGGGCCGAAGTTCCCCAGTGGACGGTGGGCATAAATTATGAATTATTATAATACTGTGCCAGCTTAGGGACATAGCACAATTGCTCAAGGACGAATATGTTGACTTTTCAATATCTTGCTTTTATAAGCCGCCATGGTAATAACCGTGTCTCTCATATCATATCTGGGCAATGGTGAACATTGTCTGATTTTAAGGGATGTCATATTATTGATATTGCAATAACCAGATAAACTACCTCACAAGGTTTCAGGATGATTACTGACCGAGAAAAATGATGAACTATAGATAGAATTACCCTTCTCCTGTAGCTAGGTGTGTGATACGTGATATGGGATCTAATTACCTTTATAAGAAATACATAATAATAGCATGCTTTTTACTCTACAGGAAGCAGGTGAAATCATATAGAGGAAACTAGTATCATTTTACTGACTTTATAGACCAGTGATTATATCCACTCTCAGGGATTATACACATACCTCTCCACACCTACCCAGTGTTGTGCCTTTGGGTATACACACACGTATACTAACGTAGGAGCCAACGGCCATGGGTGGTGAAAGCATTCCATGTTAAAAGGGCCGAACAGTGCAGCCACAGGGTCAGATGGGGAGCCCATTGAATCCAATACAATAGGGGAGGTATATGTGCGTGTGTAGCTTTTTACCTTTTGGAAAAAAATGCCCCGACTCTCCTAGGGTTCTCTCTATAGTATATATACCAGCTAATATTTACTCAGAACTGTGGCATGTAGTGTGTATGAAATATGTAGGAGTAACCTACTTTCACAGCTCTAAAATGTTTTATAGCATTATAATTAGTTATTGTATGCATACCAAGGCTCCTGGTGGGACAGAGTTCGCATACCATGTTTACCAGTTAGAATTGAAAGATTTTAATCTAATAATGAGTAGAGTACATAACTAACATGTTACACAGGCTGACATCATGACTATCTCTATCCTACTTTTATGCTACAGGTATACAGAGATGTAAATTTTAACCACATCCTGTAAGTGCAGAAACTGTCCCATAGTATAAGGTTTCTTTTTGGCGCAGTCCACTTGGTTCATTTACACCAAATTTACATATAGTGTATACACCTACTCCTACCTGTCGTAACTCTACAATGACTTCTTCAGGCTGGTATTACCTTGGAATTAAGATACATTCATGCTGGCACATGAATCTTGAGGTTTTTATCATGTGTTAAGTCAGATGTCACATTGCAACTCTGACTATTTCTCTGAGCAATGTGGTAGGTACGAGGTCAGAATAGCGTGGACCATGTCTATGACGCAGCCAGATGGTTTAATCATCCGAAATACAGCAACAGCATGTCAGTCACCACATCCACATTGGTTAGGTTAATGCGTTACTTAGACTAATTATCTGTTTTAACTAATGGTGATTTTTCCTTTTCTATAATTAGATAATTACACAATACTGCTAGTCTATCAGTGATGAGTAATACCGATTAAATTATACTTTCAAAATATCAAAATCATAGTGTGTCCATAAAAACATTCCATTTTAATTTGGTCTGAGTGGCATGCCATATTTTGTGCCCTGGATGGGGATATAAACCCTCTTATCTTCCCACTGACGCCACCATAGGGCTGCCCCACACACTCCCAGCCTCACCGCCAGATGTCCCTCCCGATCCTGTAATCCTGCTTTAATAGTAGCAGCAGCAGGCTATATCTGCACGAGCTGACAGTTGTAAGTCCCCTGACACACCCAAACAAAAACCACCACAACTAGACCTTGACAAGAGCAATGAATGTAGCTATATAAAGCTGTATCACTACAAGTTACAACCCAACACATAAAACCTCTATCTAAAGCTATATAGAGAGTATGAGTTTCACTCTGCATCCATAATAACCACCGTCCACTGGGTAACTTCGGCCGATGGAGCCCATATATTTCCTATATATAACCTCGGCCAATTAGAGCCCAGTGGACGGTGGCCATCACACCTTTAAACCCATGGCTGCCTCATTCCATATGAAAATCATAATCAGGGACATGTAAGTTACATTATGAAGTTAACAAGAACATTATTTTCTCTGATATATGTACACTTAAGAATAAGCAAATAACGTGAGTAAACCTTGTTAATTTTAATACATGTATGATAGCAGTAAGAGGGAAGGTATACAGTTATAGTAGTAGGTTCAAACAGGTACATGCCCACGTCCTCCCGAGGTTACCTGGGGGTGTATTTAGATCATTTGGATCCCATCCCCAGGTAATGAGGATCATGATCAGGTAGGCGTCTACCGTTGGGGTCTCCAGGGCCGAGAGGCCTTAATACTCTTCATCCCTGTGTAGGAGGTTTAACTCCCCTTAACCCAGTTTATCTAATTAGGCCAAATAGGGATAATCACTAGCTGGAGGTAATGAGGGTGAATCAATTATATACAACGGTCGTGGCCCTTGTTGATAGTACTCACACATGTTTGAATTACTTCGTGCAGTAACGATAGCCTACTGACACATTCAACTATTTTATGCACCTAGATTTGCCGGACTAATTTAAACTTTTTAGCGTTTTTCATATACGTTGGTTTTCTCAATGATAATTAAGTAATGGAAAATGAGAGAAAAGTATAAACAAGAGCGATATATGGAAATGAGGGAGGACATGTTAAAAGGATAAAACCGGAATATCATTTATATTGTTATAATACGTTGGAAATAAAGGCCTCTTTTAAGTGTGTAAAGTCAGTATACACAATCCTGTCAGGGTAACCTGCTCCACCACCACCAGTAGCAGCAGCAGCGCAGAGTGTGAAAGGGGCGCTGTTTGGGAGCTGTATGGCTGACTGGAGCCTGTGGATCCCCTGAGTCCACATCTAAGCACCTATCTACAACAACACTACACATACTGACCAACAGGGACCCCTCCCACCCAACTCCCACCAACCCCACCTCTCTCATTCCCATCATCAACCCTAACCTCCCCTAGGTCCACCCTTAGCTTCTACTGCTTGCAACCAACTGTTAATCATGCATTCGATTGCGGGGGGCTGATGAGAATGGATAATGAATGCCATAGACATTGGTGTAATTAAAGTGTGGCTATGATATACATATAAATGCAGTATCATTGTTATTAAGTTAAAATGAGGGTGGATATGGTAGACATTGAAGAAAGCACACGGGTGCACCAGGCAGGAGATATACTATCATTACTATTGTATACTAATTTGACCAATCTAATTCATCCATTCTAAGCACTGCACCAGTGAGGCCATATAGAAAACATAGGCAGGTGTGGTTGGGGCTCCTGGAGGAGTGAGGGTGGGGGTGGAAAGGGTGGAGCACCCTGGAGGAGGTGTGTGTGGGGGGGGGGGGAGGGGGCAGAGATTGGGGCCTTGCCAATAACGTACACAACGATGCCATCAGAGGCCCACATGGGGACTTGGCGTTGTGCTTAGTTAGCATGTATCATGAACCATGTTGATCAGCTCCGACCCCTCCCACACATCCTAACGATCCTCCTTCCATCCAGCCACCCTTCAATGCTATTGGTGTTTAAATGTGTCTACATGACCTCCAACAAGTCCTACTTGATATCTTTAAAATGTTCAAGATAAAGCATGCCTTTTGCACCTTAATGGTTCAGTTGTCAATAAGATGAGCAGCCAGGTGAGCTGCTCATGTCGATCTCCTTTTATGTAATGCTAAATATTATCTGGACAACATTGATTCGAACAACAGAATAACTCCCCAATTACAGTTAAGTGTATATATATGACCAAGTAGCCTTAGTTCAAGTGGCCAATGTATACCGCAGCTACTCCTAAACACCATACCTACAATAATATACAGTCGGCCCTAACCTCCTCGAAAATGCAAGAAAAAGTGTCTGAGGAAGCAACTTATCCGAGGAATTAAGTCCAAATATAATGGAATACATAAGGGAAGTTGCCAGGCAGCTGTCTGAGGAAGTGAGGGATCCGAGGAAGTAAATGTTCGAGGTCGTGAGGGTTGACTGTATGTAGTATAGTTATTCCCCCCCCCCCCCCCAGCCCACCTACAACAACCATGCCAATACATGTATACCATTACCACATGTATGTGGGGTTACAACCATCATCATTACCATTACAACTGGCCCATGTCATACATGCTTAACCACCATAGCTGGGCTGACATGGGTGACACAAGAGCCACTGACGCCTACTTAGAGAACAAGAGCACAACCAATGGCCTGCTCCCCGGCCTGCTAGCACCCCACGTCCGAGGATCTATCAAGGGCGGGGGGCTTGCATCATGGTCGACCATCAGGCTACCATGTGAAAGAGCAAGTGCACTCTGGTTTCCCCCTCAGCCCCACCCCCACATCTGAATAACAATCAGCGTGGAACGAACAGTGGCCATGATTAATAGCCCTGCTCTGTATATAGCCTGGGTAGAGTGCCTCCTGGAGGCTATCGAACTTAAGGCCATGCCTCCAGGGTGTAGATATCGGCGACTGCCGGGGTGCAGCAGGGATCTATTATAGCTCAATGCATATAACCCACACCGCAAGAACAGAGGTTGATATCAAAGGGGGTGTTGGGGGAGAATGAAGTGGCTGATAGGTGAATGTATGAATGCATGCATGAAGAATCCCTCAGGGCTTATATTGACTATAGGAGGTGTGAGAGGAGTAGGGTAAGGGTGTATCATGCCCCACCTGGTTAAATATTGTGGTCACCTGTGGTCAGTTGCCCATAAAGCCATTAACACGGGGAGGGTCTGATGGGCCCCCAGGGCACCCTGGTGGTGAAGTGGGTGTTTATTGCCTGCAGATCGGTGCCCATTGTGGGAGTGGTCACTTGTCCAGGGTGTCATGGTGTAAGGTGTGGAGGGTGAGTACCTGGGCACCTCCTGGGTTTATTGACAGGACCCCCTCGGGGTGCTTCCTCTTAAGCTGCTGGCTGAATTTGAACCTGCAGCCCACACCTGGAGGATCCCTGGGGTATGAAATTGAATATCAAATCTAGCCATACTGATGGCAATGCTTCTGATGCTTCACGATTCATTTGTGAATGCTAATAGGAGGAGTGTAGGTGAGAGGCTTTAGAAATTGAATATCAACTCGGCTGATATTGATTGCATTGTTTCTGCTGTTTCACTGTGCATTTGTGAATGTTGAGAAGGGTATGTTCGGGGGTAGGGCTTAATCTATTCAGAGACTTTGATAAAGATCCAAAATAAGGATTCCAAAAAGCAATAAAACAAAGGGAAGCTGACAAAATGTATTTTTCTATTGGAAAACCTTGGGTATTAGCAGCTTCAATTAACCAATATTGATTCAGAACAAACAATAGACAAAAATGCTTAGATGATAAATAAAACAAAATATATATCCACATGAGCGCTTATATACCTTTATATTATGAGGTTAACCCTGATAGTCAGGCCAACATGATGCCTCCCCACATCGTACAGGTACAAAGGTTCCCATTTCTCAGTGAAGGTGACATGCAGGGTCAGAACATGACATACATGCATGTGTCTGACACACACGACACCCCCCTGTGTCACAAACAAACACTACACAATGAAAAGGGGACCTGGCACGCCATTTCTCACCACAACCTCTCTATATATGAGACAAAGGCGATGACTGATGTTTCATTTTGTGACATAGTAATCTGTGGGGAGGTGGAGCTGCTGATGTATAAGTCTGGCTTTGAGACAGTGACAACATGCATCTGTGTGGTGGCTTTAGAACTGCAGTGCTGAACAAAGGAAATTGTATGGGCTTAGTCGGCAGAAGTTCCACACTGGACGTTGGCCATAAGCATTCTTAAAAAGTGGATGTTGAATACACACATCTTAAATCTTTAAGACGATTCTCTTGAAATTCGCTTCTGACTAAGGATTAGCACCCATGTGAAAGTTCAGTAGCATACCCTTCCAGTGGCCATTCTCATGCCTAGTTTCCCACAGTAATCCAATTGAATCCTCTGCTTGTTGCCAACATACCAGTGACTTAGTGTTGTTTCCCTCGTGAAGCTATTTGCCAACTACTTTGATACGTTCACAAGGTAGAGGAGAGTTTTTGCTGCCAGTTGTGATATCCCCACGAGAAATTGGCATAGCATTGAGGATACCACTATTTAAGGGAGAACGTAGACAAAATGTGTACAGTCATACTAGAGCTATACCACTATATGAACTTGGAACTTTTTGAGCCTGCGGGAGTATTATTGGCTAATGCAGCTCAGTGATACTGCCACTCAGGTGGGATCAACTATTTCTGTTGGCCTTTGTATCAATCAGTAATAAAGAGGAAAAGAATTAGTATGTAGAAGTCAGTCTACATGTATCTGCATTAAAAGGAACTGTACCGTTAAGAATGTGCCACTATAATGTTTGATGCCAAATGCTGAAAGAATATAAAATGGGTGCATGAATTGTTAAATGTTACTTTCTTCAACAGAAATGAATATTCTAAATATGTACGAAAGCCCATCTGTATGTGTCATACTACATCCTTGGCCATCCCTTCTATTTTTACTGTACCCTATATGTTAGTACATTGTATATTCAGTACCCTACCTAAGCCTAAGGTGTAAGAACGCAGCTCCCTTCTACTCTACACAGGGAGGTTTGTTTGGGTGGGTGGCCTCTTCAGTACCTGCCTATATTGATGTAGGCTGATCCCACTAGCTCCCAGGTGTTAAGTGATCACCACTGACACCCCCTACACCTGCCCGCCACCGAGCTGTAGTGTCAGGTGATAGCAATCAACATGTTTATATCATTACCACCACTCATTCCAGGCAGTGGAAGCAGAGGGAAAAACATCTTTCAGCACAGCTTCCCACCACTGCAGCCCCCCGTTTTTGCCTGCTCCCATGATTGCTGCCACTGCTGCGTCAGGCAACTACACATAATCATAAATGGAAGGAGGAAATTTATTTGTCGGAATTAATGTCTCCATGCTTCACTATCTCACTGAGTGATGTTCACCAGGGGAGGCAAGCAATATTTCCCCAGGACTAGTTCTTTCTTTTTTTGGTTTCTTCATCTTGATTTTTGCATAGCACTCCCATGGCTGTGTGTGGTAAAAACAGATGGAGACAAAAAGAGACTGAGTTGCTCGCTGTATGGGGAAGTATCTGCCTTTTGCAGAGCAATTGCTGACAGCCTGCTGCCTTCCCGACTTGGAGTTATGAGCACTTGAGTCTGGCAGCACAAGGGAACATCCCTAGCTGTACCGATGACAGCTCAAGGAGCTCCACACGAGGAAATACACATCCAATATGGCCAGGCTGCTGGTAGCTATAACATCTAGACGAGCTCTTTTTTCAGTCTGGCTCTGTGGGTATTGGAACTAATGATCATGGCTGGTGTAATTGTGTATTGCTTCCCAGGATAGAGATATGTCTCGCACAGTCTGAAAGATGAATGTCAGTGTGAACGTAGTAAGCTAAAATCCCTGAAAGAGAATGTAATTCATCCATAGGGATTTCAACGATTACGCCTATTGATAGTGGTTACCCCATGCATCAATAGTGCATATACATGTATACATCCTACATTGTATACATTGCAACTATGGTATTCTGCAGTGTACTAACAGTATGAGTAATAGTGCCTATGCTGCAACTGATAATCAGATTGACTCCTGGGTACACACATACATGTATATGTGATACTCCTGCTAGCCATCACTCAACAGATGGCTGGATGGCTAGCCAAGCTGGTCTATATACACAGAAGACGTAACCCCCGTCACTATCTCTACATGACCAATGGTAAAGGGGGGTCATCAGATATAACTGTATATCTACACACACAGAAAAGTGAGAGTCATTGTCGCTAAAACTACCCTCACCTGAAGGTCAGGCACTGCCTGACTCTCAGGTGAGGGTAGTTTTAGCGACAATGACTCTCACTTTTCTGAGGGTGTAGGGACCTCGTGGAGAGGATCCAGGGTAGCCATGATATAGATAATATTAGGGCGGTGTACACAACAATCTGACATGTTCCACCATTAACGTGCATTCCAGTCCCAAGCTCCTGATTCTTCTGATGGCTGTAGATGTGATAACGATTACTTGGTCCTAGTATTTCCACTTAGCTGCCTATATGCACCTGCACCTTCTTGCACTGATATATGTAGATATAAAAAGACATCCATTTTTGTTTTCATTTCAGATTGTGCCTGAAAATGCCACTGCCATAGTGGATTATACAGCACATGTGTACAGTGTATATGCAATCTATACTTTTTGTTGTAGGACTTTGGACATCGGGGATCACTTTGGACATTCCCTATCGATGTGTGGCTATATAGAAGATAGCCAGGTAACATTGTGTGATAGGCTTAATTGAGGATGGAAGCTTAATCTCCCTTATGTCAGTACAAATACCCAGTAACCCCTCTATCACCCACCTTGTCGACTATCTGTGTTAATCTACTTGGCTATACCAAAGGGAGATTCAGGACTGGGTTTATGGGATAATCCAGGGGTGATCAATTATATTAGCGTCACTCCAGGGTTCAGGGGCCAATCATGGGTAGGTCACGGGCATGTCAATGGGGCTTATCCCTGTACAACTTGTGTATCTATCACTCTGTCTGTATTTAAGTGAATTCCAGTCTGATTTTTACAACTACGTGCACATGGCATACGCTCAAACTGATATGGGTAAAATGGCTATACAGTTTTGCCAATTTATAAATGCCCGGTGGACGGTGGCCATAAGACCAGACGCAAAGCTATGTCGATCTATACAACAACAATATAGAGTGCATTGGCGAGGTAATTTTAAGGTAATATTGCAAACTGAGGACCAGGTAATAAGGCTTTGGGCAGGTGGACCTTCCCCTTCATCATACAACCCATCATTTATGGATGGTTTTATGCGTAGACAGTTGTCCCTAAATGTCCTTTATCACAATGTTATTAGTCATTGTTCATCTCTCAAGGGCATCAGAGACGAAGGACGAAGGACAAAACACTCCACCCAACAATGATGTACCAAACATGACATATATACAAAACATGATACAATTACCCACTTACAATGTACAGCACATAACAAAAAGAGACAACAACTAACAACATAACAATGCTGTACCAGATATACTCAGCAGGGAAAAAGTAAGGATCGCCAAATCTACCAGTGCTGTTTCTCATATTTTATTTTGAGAGTAGTTTGGGCGACATGGACTCCCCCCTTCCTACTGTTTAACATACAATGGGGTCATCAGTCTGCCTATCAGTAAACAGCCGCGACTTGTCTGTCTGCTCATGGACCGCTCAGAGCTGCTCTCCCTGCCTTCGTTAACCGTTGAGGTGATGCTCGTGTGGGTTCGTAGTAATTAGTCTTTAGGCCCGACCGTTTCCTCCTCACGTACGTTATCTTGGAGGTAACATTTGTCAGGGAAACAAAACAAGTATAGCCCCAGCCAGCGCCGCTAGCATTTTCAATTGTCACTCTCTGCTGAGAATAACTAGTCTGTCTTTCTCAAAACCAGCGGGAAAGTCACAGGCATAGTGTCAGAAATAATGATTATGTTGCAGAATAAAAAGTCAACATATTTGTAAAGGTTCGGGGATGGTTTTGTCAATTTTCTCTTTGTGTTATGTCCCTCTCTTTCCTGTCACTACACTAATAATGAATTGATACATGTCCATTTTTTTCAACTTTATTCATCCCTTGTTTCGCTTCGGTGAAATGAATGTAGGAAACATTGAATGCACTATTTTTCAGTACACAGTTTTTTTTAACATTCTAAAACAGACGCTACCATTGTTTACCAAAGTTCCGCTCCATTGATTTCATGCTCTGCCGGTTTCCACCACCTGTCAAGGAGAGTCCTCCATGACACAGCATGACATCCTCCTGTGTCTATAGTGCTGTAACAGATCAACCTGGGTATGCCGCCATCTTGTCCCCCGTGATGACACCACTGCTTCCCCAGTCTGTAGTCTAACTGACATAAACATTAGAAGTGTGGCAGCGGTCACTAAACCTGATTTTATAGTTATAGTTAGCATCTCTACCACTGTCAGTGTTAGCATGGCGCTGCAGTCGACTAGTTACAGCTATATTGCAGCATGTTTAATTGATGCAGGATTAAACATGAGTGATTGAGTGCAATGTCGTAAAACGTCATAGTTGTTCTAGGGACAGCCATACATGCTCCAATAACTAATAGCCCCATATTGTGAAGTGCTGCACCTAAATGTATGCAGCCATACCATCAATGGGTGAACATACTTTAGTGGGAATGACTGAGCACAATACCATTACAATTGTGTTTCTATACTTCAAAAACAAGTCTACACGGATAATTTACTTATTATTAAAATGATATTTAAAAGTTGATAATAGATATGGATTTCCCATATTTATCAATATAAAAGAGGCATTGACCCTGTTACAATTGTGTTATGTTTCTCCATCTAGCAAAATAGTTGTATTCATGTATCATGACGAAAAAAGGCATTGCACATTAAAGCGTGATGCGACCTTTATAACGATCTGCGAAAAGGGACCTTAGTGCAGGGTACACTAAGATCTCTTTTACCATGTTAGCTACTTCCCCTCCCCTTCTCCCACAGGTTACCACCTTCACTAATTTTGTTGAATTTAACAATGGGTTGACAAGTTAAGGTTACCAGTTAAAAACTTGCCATGGTGTTATCATAACATACATTTAACTCTTTGTAGTATCCAGTCAGTTTAATTCTACACTGCGTGTTTTGAACCATGTCACCATTGGAGACAAATTGCAAAATTACAATATCTCAATGGCCTTTGCCACATGCAGTGCACAAAGTTGTCCAACAGTGCTGGAGTACCTTTCATCCATTCACACAATTTACAACACTTGACCTTTCAGAAGGGGGTTTGCCTATTGTCACGTCTAGATGATTGCCGCTCAAATTGATGACAAGCCCATACAGACATCCACACCTATATACCTTCAATGCAAAGCCCCTTTTTTGTCTACAATCGCGTTGGGAGTGGTCTTTTTGCTTTGTGTTTTTTAAACTGTCTTTAGCCAATCCCCTCCGTGGTGGTATTATTGGATTCTGATGTCGAGGCTGATTTGTGAGCATGCGCAATACATTATTGATTCACAAAGGGAGCCGAGAACGCATGCGTCGACTTGGATCACGTCACAGCTACCACTCTCCGACCAGATTTTACGTAGGCTTTTATCCTCGGTTCCAGGGCCCTAAGGTGTTTTATCTCAGTATGTGTGCGAATGGAGAGTGTCTTCCATAGAAACCACACCTACCCTCCTACCTAGCCATCCATACCCAAGTCCCTTTGGCCCATAAGGAACTCTTTAGTGCGGCAGAGGAGAGAATTAATGAGTATTGAACACAAATGTAATTCTCCTCCTGATTGGGAGAGACAGGAGCCCACCTCTCCGGGTCAGCCCTGGAGGAGAGGGTTACCGCCTGGAGAGGTGTGTCTCCCATGTGTCTGTCACCCCCCCCCCTTACCTCCCCCTCCAGGGTCTCTAACAAATGGTCTTGTATATCGTGTATCGATCACAGTAGTGCCTCCAGAGGGTGTTCACACCAGGCCAAGGTCGGCCTCCCCACCTCTCAGCAGGCCTGACAGCTCGTGGAAAGCACAGCAGGGAGTAGAACCTACATAATATGGTATTCTGTTCCATGGAAAAGTCGTTAATAGCAAAGCCTTAAACTCCCACCTCCCCTATAAATTAAGGCTCAGAGTACCGGTCATTGCCCAACTCTGACTGTTACTGGAGGGGCAGCAATGATTGGCACTTTTAGTTGAACATGCCTCTAGCCATATATACCTTTGTATTCATATTTTATCTGTAGTTGGAATCTACTCTTTGGGTTGAAGATGCTGTGTAAGAACAACGCATTTTCAGTATTGTGTTTAGTTTAGAAAACCTGTCCTGAATGACTGATTTGTCTATTTTTGAGGATGTCCACTATCTATATCTACCAGTCCCATGTCAGTGTTTCCCACCTCTGTGTTTCTGTATCGTCGAGGCACCAATATGTACTATACCTACATAGATCCCCACACTCTAGCCCATGACATAAATCCAAAATCCCAGCATGTCTCTGAGCCCAATTAGTGAATAATTAATTCACGTAACACTACCTTGTATCCGGACTAATCATTTGGTATAAAAATACCTCAGACCTAATGACCTGCATCGCGCCATACATGCTCCTCCAATTTACAGCACATCACGGTTTCTGTTTGGACAAAAAAAAATCATATCACAATCATCTTGAGGATTAACAAACGCACGTTCATGGTTACATGTAAACAGAATTAAAATTAACATTTAATGGCACATGTCAAGGGAGTACAAGGGAGGGATCTGTCTCCAGCTCTTGTATTGTTATGTCATGCACATGGAGGTGCCTTCTTGGCACCAATCCTCATCTGTGGGCAACGCAAGGGCAATAACCTGTTACTTCCACACCCACCCCTCTCCCATGCACGCATTCTCAAGTACTCATTTATTTAATAATGATCGCATGTGGCGATTTCTATTTTTGAGCATGAAGAAATTCTTCCTAATACTGTGATCTCCTTCATTTTTTCAAAACAATACATTCCTCACCACTGCCTCAGCCATTATGCTCAGATATCGATTCATGGTTCGGGATAGAGAGTTGATCGACCTTCCTCTTCTATTAGAGTTCAATGCCCTTCTCCACGCCCCCTCCCACCACCCTCATCCGCTCCCAACCCCCTTCCTTCCTCCCCACATCCACACCCACAGACTCTCTTTCACCACTCTCTCTAGTTCATATCCGTCATAACTCCTAGAGACCGTACTCACTCCGACTGACCAGCATAACTAGCATGCAGTTCCACTTCTCTCACGATTGATCTCCAAATTCCTGAGGGGGCAGGGGGTACCTCTAGCCCCCATCCTTCAGGCTAATCTATCCCTGGTGGCAGGCCGGTTGTTAAAACGTCGACATGGCCTCGTTAGGCCTGTCTTGGACTTGCTCAGTCCGCCTTCTCTCTGCTAGATAGGACTGTATATAATTACAGCTATTCGACTGCAGCGCCTTGATTATTACAGCAGTGGCGGAGAAGGGAACTAACGTACAGCTCGTACCCCCACCGAACCCCACAGCCGCATAGCAGTAAGGTTATAGCCTTTAGGAACCGGCGGAAACCACGGGGGACAAGATGGCCGCTTACTCAAAGTAACTAGTCACAGCCAGCCACAGTCGGCGATATACCAGCCGGCTGAAAGAGCGCATGCGTCGACACAACTCTCGGGGTCACATGGGTTGGTACTCTGGTCACGTGGTAGGGTGTTGACGCCCACTTCCGGTTGCGCCTGCGCACGGCTCACCTGGGCAGGTGGTTAGAGACGCTGAGCAGGAATCCGTGTTAACACCACTCTCCAGGCCGAGTCTTAGACTGAGGACTGTATGGTGCAGTGACAGGAGCAAGTTGTGCCGCTCCTGACCTTCCCTGTACCAAGGGTGTTCAGAATTGCCTCACAATGGTGGCTTTCTCTGACTTCTCCCGAATACTGAAATAGGTCGAGCTGTGCAATCTGGCAGCCTTAGAGCAGAAATGAAATATATAATGTAGACCACCAGATTGGGTTATATCCTTTCAACTTATAATTTGGATCAAGAACCTAGCATCTGTGCAATGTACATGGGGCTTTTGTCCATTGTTTTCAAATTTAAGGTCAATGTGCATTAAAACAAAGTATGTATATGTCACGCGCAATATCGGAATTTGCGCAATATCGGAACTCCTACATGAACATAAAATATGTTATAAAATATATCAGTATACCCCTCAACAACGGGGGGGGGGGGGGGGCGGTGGGTTTCCGCGCCTACATGAACATAAAATATGTTATAAAATATATCAGTATACCCCTCAAACAGAAAGGTAGGGCAAGAAATGTATTTGCAAGGAGGTTATTTTGTATCATTTCAGGCCCAGGCAGCCAAAGGCCCAATGTTTTATCACAGCAGATGCATTTCTGCCACACCTTATTCACAGCTACATACAGGTGTGACATGCATGTGGGTTCTCCCTGACTGTTTTCACACCTCCAAGATGCAGTACAGTATCCTCAAACATAGCTGAAATATATATTTACATCTGTAGTTACAATAAAAACAGAGAGGCGTTCTGATACTGTGCAATCTAACTATGGTGCAATTCCGGAATTGCCCTGCGCAGTTCCGGAATTGTACAGGGGCAATTCCGGAACTGGGCTGGTTCCTATTCTGCGCCTGACATATACATTACCGTGAATTATGTAATGATTTGATATTTACAACTTGTCTAACAATCTCTTTTCTACTATTTCAGGTATGTGCCGATGGCCAAATGTGTCTTCACCAACCTTTTATAAACCAAGGTTCTGTAAGTACGTTACATAATTCATGGGAATCCTTATAATAATACCATAGCAAAAAACACGGCAGCGAATGGCCAGATTTCTCTGAAATGAATGTTTACAACGACATGGCTTGACTTCTGGGTATCCAGGGACACAACTAAACAGCGGGGAGGAGAGTGTGATCACTTGATGTTCAGCTCCGGGCGGAGGACTATTTTAGGAGGGGCTCTAGGTCAATTTGCGAATTGCATGACGCGCATGCGCGGCAACACGAAACTTGCTCGGTGCTTCCGGTCTGCGTGCACAGCTTGGAGAACAGAGAGGCGGGTACCAGAAGGATATAGAACACAGAGACGGGGACCAGCCGGGACCCAGGAGCTTGGCTCAGAACGAGGCTTCCGGTCTGAGTACCACCTGCGCACGCGCATTAATAGCCAATCAGAACACGGAGGCTATACTGCATGCAGAAGTGTGCATGTTGTAGTGCCAATGTGTAGGCGGATGTGGGTATATTGGTAGCTGCTAATACATAGAGTAACAGGTGGGCCAGTAAAAGATTCCACAAAAGACATAATGCTATTGTGTAGTCATGAAATATACATGACTTTGTACTCCTGGCGTGTCACTCACCATTGCTGTATCCATGCATCATGAGTACCCTAGGGGGCTGATACACTCTGGAAGGGTTGGTATGATACACCAATGTAGCGCAGCCTTGGTGTAACGTGCAGTACTAAAAGGCTCATAGATTAAACTGATAACATCTAGCTGTGGCTGAAGAACCACCTTAGTACAGTGCATTACGAAAGTACAAGATAAGACACTTTAAGAATTGCAGTATCAATATCTAATTGTAACACTTCTAAAATACTGGCTTTTGAATACCTCTCAGTTATCCATTTGTGATATGGTAATACCATTAAAACACCAACATGTATCACTTTCTGATCTCCATGTTTGAACACCCTAAAACAAGGGATTGCATGTGTCCTAAAAGAAATGCATTACTAAATCAGGAGAGTGTCCTACTTGGTGAGATGCATGTCAGTCAGCCAGTGCTGGAAGTACTCAGCCCCTGCACGGTGGTCAACCCACACAGTCTACTCTGGCATGGAGCCGCTCTATTAGGGTAGATGCACCATGAGTCAGACTCATACCCGAGTTTGACATTTGAATTTGTAGCTTTGATAGCGTACTTAGCCCTCTGTCTGCGTATTAGAAGTGCAGCTTAATTAAGTGTTATTGCTACCCATGAACATTGCTACATTGCTACCATGAACATTGTATGAATAACTAGCTTGAAAATTAATTCAGATTTTCGACGTGTTGGTGTGTCTCCTACTTATGTTGAATATAGCCTATACTTATACGTATTTGATACGTACAGCTGTGTAAGCTTGTATCGGGATATTATTGGGGTATATAATTGTCCTTCTGGATATAATTGGACAGAGATAGCATGTGAAATGATCAATCATGATCTGGGGGGTATACTGAAGTAACTCTGAAATAACTGTACTTCAATACTATCAGCTCACGGCGCTCGTTATCTTCAAGTCTTGAACTATGGCTCCCTGGAGGTCAGCCAGTTACATGTTGAAGGACTTTTAAGTCACCTCAAGCTCTCAAGGCTTCATTATTAGAGACATTCTGAAGATTAAAATTGATTCTTTTTTACCCGTAAGGTTTATTGCCTGGGCTACTTTATCACTGCTGCTTGATTATTCAAAGCCAGTTATTAAAAGTAGAGGGGCCTCCAGTGGTGCTTAACCCTCTAGGGGCCGTACTATGCCTTTTGTTGCAATGATGCATGCATGCAGGCCTGGCAAGTAACTCGCCACTGCTGCATTCAGGAATCACCTCGGTCATACGGGGTTGATACACCCCTGAAGGGCCGGCGTGATGCACGAATGCAATACTGCCTATATACTCGCCAGGACTGCTTTTATGCATCGTGAAAACAGAGGTCAGGGATGCATTAAAGGACTATGTAGCCCTTAAAGGGTTGAAGTGAAGAACCGAGTACCTTGACTAGGTTCTTCATGCATGCTTCAAAAGTTGGCAAATTCCTCATCCCGGCTCTTAAATTCCAATCCTGTATGATGAATTGAATCTGGTGAGTTTGAAAACATCCTACTGTTGCTGAGCACAAATTACGACTCACACGCGATCCACACTGCAACATTACTAGTCAGGTGAAGTTAAAGGAATAAGAACTAAAATATTTCAAGTTGGATGCTGTGTCATGTTGTCGGGGTAGGGAGTGGTAGAGGGGCTCTTGTCTTTCTCTCAGTAGAGTAGGCATTGTTGGGGCATGTTGTATGGGAAAGGCTGGTTCTGAATCGGCCTAATGAAGTCATCATATAGGAGTCCAGCGGGTCGACTACAGCGCTCAGTTCGGTATAAGCAGTGGCAGGGAAGGGAACTAAACATGTTAGATTAAACTGACCTATCCGATGGTTCCTCTCGAGTAGAGTGACATGTATGGGAGAAGTGAGGTTAATACCAAGAACCAGCGATGCCACTAGGGGGACAAGATGGCTGCCTCCTTAATGTGACCACCTCAAGTCCTATAGGTCCCTACCGACCCCAGGCTGTCTCAGCATCGTCAAGAAGTCGTTAAGGAGTCATTACAGAGGCTGTACTCCACGGTAAACCTTCATTTATTAAACGCAGGCAGGTCTGACTTTTTACTCTGGTTCCTCCCAGGAGAATAAGACGAATTAAAAGGGTTTAAGACGGGGGCCTTCCTCCGTCTTGAAGTAGTTTTAAACAGGATCGTACTAATCAAAAGGCACAGGGGGAATTTCTTATACCCCCTTTCCTCCTGGGTGGGTGGACCCTCATGGAGGGGAGGAGTCACAAGGTGGTGGAGGATGGAGAGGGTTGGGTCTGTTGAAGGGACGTAGTGGTGAAAAATGAAGTCTTGGCACCAAAGAAAGATGCCTCTTGGAGTGGGAGCACGGCTCGATGCGGTCTGCGTTTACAACCTTGTCATCAGCGTGGTATTGTCATCTCCCTTCTCCCCCTAACCCTCATTTCACAAAGAAACCCCCCAGTCCCCCCCCCCCCCCCACCTACCAACCCACCCTCCTATACATGCCCACATTTCCTCATGGAGGAGGGCATTCCATGTGGCTTATCTGCCTCATAATAAAGACCTTATTCTCTACACATTGTTACTTAAATGGTCGTCTTCATGTAGAAAAGGTACATGTATCATTGTATGCCCGAATAGGGCAGAGCAATTGATAGAGTACCTATTGAAGTATTTTGTCTAATTGGTTCGGGGCTGGGGGTGGGTGGGGGTTGGCTTAGGGGTTGGAGGCATTCCTGTCATATCATATAAGGATCCCTGCGTGGTGAAGGCTATAATTACCCTGCTACCTGATTAGCTACATTCAAAGGGTAGTAGATAGGCTGTGAGAAGGGCGAGCTGTCTGTGGTAAGGCCAAGAAAAAAGTGTTGTCTTCAAGTCACATGGGAAAAATAAAATGGACCGGTCGATTTAGAAAAAAAGGTCCAATTGTAGAATTTTTTTTTAGTAGGTTTGACAGATATTTTGGCAATTTCTAGAGCCAATTTTGATAAATTTGGCTCTAAAAATGGCCAGAAATAAATTAAGGGTAGGTCCAAGAAAATAGGATACTTATGGTTACCTGAACACAACTTTCTTTCTGTTAGGCCTGATGCATTCAAGCGGGGGTACTAGAGCTGTAGGGTGGTCGGTCATCCCCCATCTAAGCCCCCTCTCTCCAACGTGTCTATCTGTCAGTGGCAAACTATGGCAGGTACTTAGAGCTATAGGAGCATGGGGCACGAAAGGAAGAGTGACATCGTGACAGACGGGGGGGGGGGTAGGGTAGAGGGGGGATACAGTGCGGGGGGCAGGGAAGGATACAGGGGGGAAGGGGGGGGGGAGATGGAAGGCAAAGATGAACCGAATAGAGGATGGAGGGGAGGGGTTGACAGATGTGAATTGACAATGTCAGTAAGGGAATGTAATAGGTCTGTATATGGACATGCCTCTGTCAGTGTCTGTGTGTGGTAGGTGGGTGCAGTTTTAGCCAGGGCCCTCCTGTATAGCTGTCAAAGGCACTGTCAGACATAGTGTCACACACTTGGACTCCCCCTTGTTGACATTTGGAGTGATGAAGTGGACATTTAGGGTGCTGCTGAACCCAAGGCCTGGCACATTGCTCTTTGACATCTGGAAATACTTGAGTGAGACCTTACACGTGACAAGAATAGTAAATCTAGTCTTTCATTTTATTTTAAAAAGCGGATATTTTAAAACTTAAAGAGCACAGGCACAAATCATATTAATTTTATTCTATTTCAGTGTGAGAAGGGTTCATATGCCTTTTTAAAAGCCGAGGAAACCATACCTAAAATCGACAAAAACCAATATACCGGTAGCACACATTTAAAGAGTATCTAGCAAAATCTAGACGATACAGAAGCCCACTGACTACTCGTATTCATTTATGACGTCACAGCGTCTACCGACCGACGCGACCCCTTGCGGCGACACAACAAACCAGAAGCAGACGACAATTGATCACAACGTCGTGGACGTAAATACTCCCCCTTAATGGTTCCCGCCTTTCACTAGGCTCTATTTATAGTCATATTTGTTCGAACCACCAACGCCACAGGGAAGATTTAATCAGCAGTTATGTCTCTTGTCGCCGGGCCCTTTCCCTCCACCCCTGTCTTAGCCGGTATCATCGGGCGACGGCTATTTGAGTGCGACGAGACACTTTGCTGCAATATATCGATCGGTGGGAACAGCTGAGGGTGGGAAACGAAGTGGGGGGTTGTGGGGGGTTGTGGGAGGGGGGGGGGGGGTAAGAAGACTTCCGTCCACAACAGAGGAGCATGCCAATACAAGCCTCCTGGCGGCAATACGTCGAGAAGAGTTCGTATTGGATAATGCAATTTGAAGAACAATGTATCGTTACCACACTACCACCATAATACCCCTCCCTCTCCTCTAATACACTACCTCCTATACCCCCCCTTCCGTTACCCCAGCGCCCCCCCCCCCCCCTCATACCTCCACACACACACACTATGATCAAGACGTGGGCTGCTCTGTCCGAGAAGAAAGCAGAGACGCTGGGTCTCTGTTCAGACGCTGATCCACAGAGGAATTCAATTTAGGGACCTTGCTCAGTCTCCCCCTCACCACCCCCTCCGAACCTTCACCCAGGAGAGACCCAGGAGGAGGGAGACACAGATGTGCCGAACATGTTTACACTTAAAACCAGAGACAATATACGGAGAAAAGGTAAAGGAGTCATTTGTCAGTTGAAGAGGATTCTAACCCAGTGGGCACAGAACATTGAATCAACATTGAGAACAGGTTGTCAATGTTGATTCAACGTTGATTCAACATTGATTCAACGTTGTACTGAATTTTGTGCCCACTGGGAAGGGGTCTGACTCGCTGTTAGGAGAGATTCTATAGTTATACCTAAGCACATTTTTAGACCAAATATGAATGTATAAGCTATTTCCATGAGTGTAATATTATATATATACGTTATCTTTTCCTCCTCATTACTATTTCCATGATTTCCATTATCTATAAACGTATTTTGTCAATCCTCTTCCCTGTGAATGTATATTTGTCGGAATCTAGGATGTAAGGTTATGCCTTCTCGGCAGTGATAATACCCTACTGAATCCCCAATGCATATACACATATGTATCACATGCATGCACCCCCCCCCCCACCACCGCCTTCCTGGGGCACGCACTACATTGCGGATGGATACACTGAGAAGACGGCTGTAAACGGGCGCCGTATTGCCGCCGGTCATTGACTACTGCGCGCGGGACTAATTGTCACCGACAATGGCCGATCGTAACGAGGTCCGCCGGTCGTATTGGCCGTTTTGTACCAGCTCTGAGCAACTCCAACCAGCTCCAAGAGCAGCTCAGAGTGGGCGATAAGCCACACTGGGCCTCAATGGGTGGGGGTCCTCTTTGTTCTGGGCCTTGTTTCACTATTGTGGGCACTATTGATAGATTTATAATTAAACTTCATAGTCATATTAACATGTATCTCTTCTACATTTGCGGGCGATGGTGACATGGCTTTTTTCTGGATCGGGCATTGTTTGATGATACACAAACAAGTGCAGTGTATGCATTCTGATGCTATTGACGATGGTCGTTGATGGATATATTCAGTCACTAACCACACCATGGAACACCTCCCCTGGGAGAATTGTCCTCACCCTCATACTCCAGCGGCACTAATTACACCTAATTACACTCTAATGCCCCAACATGGAGTCGGGCAGCTTTTTAAGCCGGCAGTAAGTCGAGGAGAACGCATCATGGTATTTTTCCTGCTGAGCCTGGCGGCAATCAAGGTTCTCATGTGATGATGGTGGCTTTTTAGCTGTCTCCCATCGGCTCCTGGCCATTCAACCGTGGAGAGTACTCCAGATCGCGGTGATTGTCCTCCAGACGCGAGTGCTAATAATGGTCTGAGCCCTGGAGGTTGTTAAGTCAGGGAATGAACAATATGAACTTTTGACTTGGTTTCCAAGATGCCAGAATTGTAAAACGCTAGTTTCCATGGAGTTATGATGAGACATTAGGTTAAATCAGCGAGCTCCTCCATTCCCCTCCCGCTGCTTAAAACGAGCTGGAATCTTGAATAGCTCTGTTTAATGGTTCCTATTTGATGAGTCACAGGAAGTTGGTGAATAGGACTTCCGCTGGAGTCAATCTCAATTCTTGAGCACCAGCAAGAAACCCATTCTGACCAGATCTTGAACGACAAACTCCATTTCTCAACCTGGTCTTTTGCTGAATGATTCACTGAATGAAGCGAATGAATACGGGATCAGATTGTCATATTTCAGGATCTGATTAAAATAGTGAATACTCTATTACGATCATGTCTGAGAGAATAAGTAATGAGGAGAATATATTTTGCCTCACCAAGATGTTAGAATGAAACATGGGGTGGCATCAAGTAAGGGGTTCTAACCCAGTTTTTACCCCTTTTCCCTTGATCTTTTAGGTTTGACCTTTTCTGGGGTTGGCCAAATGTGTGTGTGGGGGGGGGGGGGGGGGCATGTCCCCATGCTGCCCCACGCTCCTAACATTCTAGTGTCAGAGCACAGTCATATATACATCCCCATGTCTTCAACCGCTTCTCCCCTGATGTCCCAGGGTTATTCCCCAAACGCTTATGAGTGGCAATCCAGCAACCTAAGAAGGGCTGTGTCAGTGATGTATGGGATATAAACAGATCCTCCAACGTCAAGAAGATCTATGGTCCTCTTATATCCCCCATATAGGCAGCCCCAGACCTGAGCTTCACGTCTGTCCCCTAATAGATAGCACAAAAGACATATTTGAGGTGGGCCACATGCCTCTTTCATCATGTCCACCACTTCATCAGGTGCCCCATTTTGCAGGTACTAGGGTGATCTAGTTTCGCTACACAGCGCTGGTACACTGTATGTTGCTGTAGGATGCTGCGTCTTAGCCTGGTGCATCTTAAAGTATGCAGTGGTGTTGAGGCACACCCACAATCCTAGACATGGGGGGGGGCGGAGGTATAGATAGCGTATGTTTTGCCCCCCTCCCCTCAAGTCAACAATTTGGAAGCTCTTTAGAAGCTCTAATATTAATTTATATACATTCCTTTGGAAGTCACTATATTTTGATGTAAGAAACTTGGCCATTTTGCCTTGAAATTCACGAAATTGTACCTAATTTATCAAAATGTTCATTGTTTTTCATATTTATACGTATTGCCTTCGATCACTTCTTCATAGACACAAATATTTGAAATTCATTCGATTACAAGTGCATCCCCCCTCCCCCCTCCAAATATAAGTTGCTTCAAACACACTGGCATATACAAACATATACATGACTCTGTTGTGTGCCACTCTCCCTCCCAATGAATACAATGTAGTTCATTGTCACAGTTGTACCATTTTTTAGAAGGACACACGAAATACACCCTCTTTTCAGTACGTCTTTGTAGCCTATATATTCTAATCTAACCTCAACTATATCTTATCTTGGTGTTAAAGGGACTGGCCATTACATTTCCAGCATCAATAGTGTTAGTCTAGACACTTAAATCTTAAGTGTCTTTCTCGAGAGAAAGGTCACCTACTCCCCCCCCCCCGGGGCGGCCCCCAATTCTTACAGCATTCCCAGGAAAGGCTAAGTGCCTTCTCAATGTCCTATATGTCACAACCCTCCAGAATCCCTGCAGCATTCCTAGAAGGGACTATATTGGGTAGAATTCTCCGCTAATGCCACCCCCTGCTGCCAGTTGGACATCAGCTAACAAGTATAATATATGCACTCAGTGGTTCAGTCACTGCCTGATGTCTGGTGCCTGAGTTGCTCCCCTTCCATACTCAGTGGTCATTCCTCACCCTGAGGCCTACCAGCTGCACCCTTCAGCACCCTGTAGCAGGCTGACCACCCTTATCTCAAGTCGTGTAAGCTCTTATCTCTACCCTATCTCTATAACTGCCACAGAAGTGGTTGGGTTTGACACAGACAGGCACCATTGGTGTTCAATTTTATAGGAAGTCTATAGCACTCAGGAAATGATGTTGGTGATTGAGAAGGGGTAGCTGTGGGTTCAGGTACCACAATGTTCCCCATACCTCACACAGCCACAGCAGAAAGTGTCCATCCAAGTACAGGATAACATATGGGATAGCCAACCCTGATCTTATTCTACTTGGCTTTATCTAGTAAGGGATAAATTACACCTGGAAAATGCTTAGAGACCACTCAGATACCACCTTTATGTGTCCCAGGTGTGATATTTACCATCCATTGTGGCCTTTATCTGACTAAATGGCCATAGGAACATTTCCTGGGGTAAAAGGGGCGGGGCCGTCTGGTCATAAGGTCAAGCTAACCTTGAAAAGGGGCGGTTGAGGGAGGAGGCACAAGGGGCAGGTCAGAGCCAGGGGGTGGAGGGGTTCCTCATGAACAAGTAGCCCTCCCAGCCTAGGGTATACCTAAATGATATATCTCCAGGGTGACAACACGGTTCATGGTAGGTTTAGGTATTGGGGCCATGTGGAGGCGGGTCAGTAGGTACAACCACTGCTACCAGCCGTCACGACCTCGGCTCTTATTTCACCATTTCACCCGAATCTACCCAAATACTCCCCCTATATCGGCCTCCAGATGGGAACACAGTGGTAGAATGGTTTATGCAGGTGTAAATTGTATAACCCACCTTTGGCACGGTTTTCCAACAAGTCCTACCCACAATTATTCCCGCCTGCGAAAAATACCCAACCTGTGATAACATTAAAAGGCAGAATCTGGGGATCTGTTCACTATTTATTCGTTTTCTTTTGCGTTTAGAATCAGCGTCATAACATTGTGAATTTTGAAGATACGAGACAATTTCTATCCCTTCAAATGGTGTGACTTTAGATATGTGTTTTTTTTCTTGGCTACTGGTGGACCAATATTGAAAATGATTTTAGGCATCACAAATTGTTAGAAAATCATGATATTCTTGAATTTGAGCAAATCACTATAGTCTAGGGAATGCAAATACTAGAGGACAGGGGTCCGCAAGGTACCCTGACCATAGGTGAACCTCAAGGTCCCCACAATGCGACCTCAACAGAAATTTGCATACAACTTAAAGTGATCCATCATTCCAACTCATGCATACCCACCCCCATAGTCCTACCTCAAATATCCCGCAGATATTCCCACTCATATCACATTCCCATATGTATTGTAGGTATTGCCGACAGCATATGTCTAACCCCAAACTAGCACATCACATTTTACCCAATTGCTAACAGCAGGTTTATATATGATACACATTGCGAATTGCTATTTATGTTCACATATAATATAATAGCAGTAACAGTAACACAAGTATGTATGTATCTTCAAGGTCCTATATGCTAGCTGGAGCTTTCTGGGGAGCTATGTTACAGTGCAACCTTTATAACATATGATACATATTCTGTAAACAACAATTGGAATGAGAGAATTCAGAAGAAGGTGTAAAACCTGAATGCTATGGTATTCATGCAGCATTGGATATGTCCCAATTCCATTCTCCGACTGCCCTTGGAGGTAAGATAAAGACTGTCTTCACTGTAGTGTTTGCAGGACATGTCCTGTGCCTTGGGAGGTGGGAGTGGATAGATGGGGAATGGAGGGGGGGGGGGTGAGGGGTGACGCTAGTAGGGATCTGGTGTGTGGTCCCCAGGGGACTTGTACCTGGCCTTAAATAAGGAATGAGGGTGCCCAGTGTTTAGGGCCTCGGGGTGTCACCTCCGAGCCAACTCTCAACACGTCCACCCTAGCAAGCTGGCAAAGTCCTCAGTCGGCCCACCCAAAAGAAATATTTATACAACAACTAGCGCCAATCTGTATTAGAACCATTGGTCTGAATGAAATAAAAATCAGCACCATGGTGAACTCACCAGAATAGAATTTTCCACTTTGATGGAAATGCCCAGGGCAAATCCCGATCTAAGGTAGTTTGTTAGGGAAACTTTCAGCAAGACTTGATACACTGGGGCTAATCTTTATTAAGACTTGCTGGTTTTTGTTGAAGGACTTAAGGAAACATTGGTTGAGTAAAGTAAACCTGGTGGGTCCAGGTACCCCATGCACTAAGTCAATTCA
This sequence comes from Harmothoe impar, assembly GCA_947462335.1. Taxonomy (NCBI): domain Eukaryota; kingdom Metazoa; phylum Annelida; class Polychaeta; order Phyllodocida; family Polynoidae; genus Harmothoe; species Harmothoe impar. Next base: position 49,920,420 of record OX381721.1, read on the forward strand.
GAACGTCTTGGAGTGCAGGTGGGATTTACCTAGGGTATTACTGACCGCAGCTATACTTAAGGGTATACCCTGGAGGCAAGGAGCTATAACACCACACCACTACTTATCCCTCTCCTCACCCCTCACCCCTCACCCACCCACCCACCCACCCACACACCCACCCATCCCAGGTAACAAAACACCTGCCGCTATCTGTAAAACACAAAAGGTGGTCAGAGGGCAACAACAGGACCCTCTGGTGGAGATCCTATCTTGGCTTAGGGAACGGGAATTTCACCAATTTCAAAATACCTTAGCTGTATATATATATATTTATTATACGATATGGGCGCACAGCGTGCTTTTTACGTGATATTCGCGTTCTGATATTGGTGCATACAGGAGACTTGGAGGGGTGCATTTTTGGATATCAGAACGATTCTGAATGGGGAATTCAGAATCGTTCTGATATCCTGAATATCAGAACGATTCTGAATGGGAGTGGATATCAGAACGATTTGGAATATCGTCAGCCATAAAATCCGAGGTTTCATGGAGACTCGAACACGCTACATCAAGACTTGAAGTCCGATGTGCTAACCACCACGCCGTGAAGGCGCTGGTAGAGGTAGGTGGCGAAACAAGGAGTCTACAGGCGGATTTCCAGCCCTGTAGGACCATTATTTACCGAGTTACAGAAGAAAAGGCATTTTTTGGTCTAGTTTCTTTGAAAATCCAAATTTTTTTCTAATTTCTTTTTTACTATAAAGGTAGAAGTTGGACTTTACTTAGCCTTTCGTTAAAATAATTCTAGGGACTTTTTTTCACATAGAAATAGGCATTTTGAAAAAGGTTCGTTTCCACCCAGGATCGATCCGGGTACCCTTGGTGTGTGAGGCGGCGACGCTAGCTGCCATGCCTATCCGGCTGTGGTGACTGTGGAGGGAAACGCTGGTTAGTATATAACATAGCCCCAAGCTGGCCCCCCTCACAAATTCTATGTTGAACTCAGTGTTGGAGATTGAGGATATGACGTCACCCCGCTCCACCAATCAGCGAGCAGGGTTGGTGGGAGCTCAAAACAACATGGCGCTACTGGGGTACGAGTGATATTCAGTCAATAATCCTTCAAAATGGCGAAATTAGGACGAATTTAAGGTAATTAAGGACATATGAATCGAAATATCGTATAATAAACCTAATAATATATGAATATGACCGCACTCGGGTTGTGTATTGGTCAATAACAACCTCGGTGCTCCGCACCTCGGTCGTTATTGACCAATACATAACCCTCGTGCGGTCATATCATATATTATTGGTTAAATATATATATATATATATATATATATATATATATATATATATATATATATATATATATATACATACATATATATATATATATATATATATATATATATATATATATATATATATATATATATATATACACTGAAAAGGGGCATGTACCCCTCTCCTGACCATATCCCGAAAGAAGTGACGGAGTGTCCTTATGCATGGCAAACAATTGCTAGTACCAAGACTGAGCTGTTCTCTGATTTAGTAGGGGTTAAAAATGCATAGATCACATCCTCTTCATCACTCTTGCTATATTGTATTCCTGTAGCCACTGCAGCCCACACATGCCCTCTATGTGACGGTTCAGATGCACAGTCCTGTACAAAGACTTATGTTCGCTGATGGCCACCGTCCACTGGGGCCTGTTTCTTAACAAGTGTTTCTTAGACCATTATATTCATGTCTTAATAGATCGGAGATAATATAACAAGAGGTAACGAAAAGTAGCCTGTTGCAAAAGCCGAAAAATTAATATTTCAAATTTTGTTATTTTAATAGAAATATTAGTATAACGACTTATGAAACAGAATTGCCAATTTTTCGGCTGTTGGTTACCTTCAAAGTAGTTATATTAGGACATTTATAGATATATTAGCATTCAATATATTAAGCTATATTAGTGCTACCGATATACTAAGAAAGATTAGAGACAGAGTATAGTGTGGAATCCCCGTTAGACAGAGGGGGTTCCCCAGTGCAGGAATAGCTGCAGGCACAGAACGGTGCTGCCATCTAGGTGTGTAGCAGCAGAAATTCTCCCTGATGTTGGTGGCACCATCTCTCCTCCATAGTACTAACTTACAGGTCAGTCAGTAAGGCCCCACCAGCAATGATAAATACCACATACAACAACAATAATAATAATATAACGCGAAAAATTAACAAGGCAATCAGGATCTTAATAGAACGATGAAAACTGTGTTTCTCGCCCCACCAGCAATGATAAATACCACATACAACAACAATAATAATTAATATAACTAGAAACATTAATAGAGCTTCTGTGTGATACCATTGCAGAATGAAGGGTTTAAAATGCACATAGCTTAGTATGTAAGCCCCCACAAGTAATGAAAATAATCGCATAGCACAACAATGATAATTAATATTACTCGAAACCTTAATACAGCGATCAACATTTTGATATATCGCTAAAATGTCTAAGTCCAAATTGCGTCTTATTAGGTATATAAGTACTGCAATATAAATATTTTTTGTCCAATTTTTTTTCCACATATCCTGTATACATGTACAAAAGATCTGTGGAAGTTTCTTTTTTATTAACCAATTCTATATAGTTTATGCCCACCCCTTGACATGGTCCTAAACAGCTATATTAAAACAGGCTAAACAATATATTAACGGCCTTAATATAACGCTAGTGTAACGCCAAAAAGAGGTTTAGCAACATGTTACGAAATCATTGTATTAGTGAAAACGAGTTCTATTTGTAGAACGAAGACAAATATAGCACTGCTATAGCATAATTACTAATATATCACCTTTAGAAACACCAAAAAATATCGTTCTATCAAATATGGGTTAAGAAACAGGCCCCTGGGGTCTAATCGTCCAAAGTTATAAAGGAAATGTATGGGCTTAGTCGGCCGAAGTGCCCCAGGGGCCTGTTTCTTAACCCATATTTGATAGAACGATATTTTTTGGTGTTTCTAAAGGTGATATATTAGTAATTATGCTACACTAGTGCTCTATTAGTGTTCGTTCTACTAATAGAACTCAGTTTCACTAATACAATGATTTTGTAACATGTTTCTTAACCTCTTTTTGGCGTTACACTAGCGTTATATTGAGGCCGTTAATATATCGTTTAGCTTGTTTTAGTATAGCTGTTTAGGACCATGTCAATGTGTGGGCATAAACTATATAGAATTGGTTAATAAAAAAATTATTCCACAGACCTCTTGTACATGTTTACAGGATATGTGAAAAAAAAAATTGGACAAAAAATATTTATATTGCAGTACTTATATAGCTGATAAGACGCAATTTGGACTTAGACATTTTAGCGATCTATCACATGGGTATATTAAGGATTCCAGTAATATTAATTATTATTGTTGTGCTAAGCGGGAGACCAATATGCAACCAGCAAGCCCTTGTTCATCCACTGAGAAAGTTTGGGGAGAGGGCATTTCGTTATATCAATTATTATTCTTGTTGTATGTGGTATTTATCATTGCTGGTGGGACGAGAAACACAGTTTTCATTGTTCTATTAAGATCCTGATCGCCCTGTTAATTTTTCGCGTTATATTATTATTATTGTTGTTGTATGTGGTATTTATCATTGCTGGTGGGGCCTTACTGACTGATCTGTGAGTTAGTACTATGCAGGAGAGATGGCGCCACCAACATCAGGGAGAATTTCTGCTGCTATATACCTAGATGGCAGCACCGTTCTGTGCCTGCAGGTATTCCTGCACTGGGGAACCCCCTCCGTCTAAGGGGAATTCCACACTATACTCTGTCTCTAATCTTTCTTAGTTTATCGGTAGCACTAATATAGCTTAATATATTGAATGGTAATATATCTAGAAATGTCCTAATATAACTTCTTTAAAGGTAACCAACAGCCGAAAAATTGGCAATTCTGTTTCATAAGTCGTTATACTAATATTTTTGTTAATATATCTAAAATAGAAATATTAATTTTTCGCCTTTTGCAACAGGCTACTTTTCGTTACCTCTTGTTATATTATCTCTGATCTATTAAGACATGAATATAACGGTCTAAGAAACACTTGTTAAGAAACAGGCCCCAGTGGACGGTGTGAAGCGGGTGGGTGGTAGTAGGAGGGAGTGGCCATGTTGATATAATCTTTCTAGTAACCATCCCAGATCTATGGCTGTAAGGATAGCAGTACTACAAGGAGTAGTACTGCCATGGTTTAAACTAACCCTCTGTTGAGGGCAGGCAGGTGAGATGCATATACATATATTTATTATACGATCGGGCCACTCATCGTGCTTTTTCTGTGATATCCCCGTGCTGATATCTAGTGATATCGGCACCCTTCCGGTGGATATCAGCACGTTTCCGGGGGATATCATCCCGTTTCCGGTGGTCCTGAGCAATTCCGAAATTTCGTCCCCCATAAAATCCGAGGTTCTATGGAGACTCGAACACGCTACATCAAGACTTGAAGTCCGATGTGCTAACCACCACGCCGTGAAGGCGCTGGTAGAGGTGGGTGGCGAAACAAGGAGTCTACAGGCGGATTTCCAGCCCTGTAGGACCATTATTTACCGAGTTACAGAAGAAAAGGCATTTTTTGGTCTAGTTTCTTTGAAAATCCAAATTTTTTTCTAATTTCTTTTTTACTATAAAGGTAGAAGTTGGACTTTACTTAGCCTTTCGTTAAAATAATTCTAGGGATTTTTTTTCACATAGAAATAGGCATTTTGAAAAAGGTTCGTTTCCACCCAGGATCGATCCGGGTACCCTTGGTGTGTGAGGCGGCGACGCTAGCTGCCTTGCCTATCCGGCTGTGGTGAATGCGGAGGGAAACGCTGGTTAGTATATAACATAGCCCCAAGCTGGCCCCCTCACAAATTCTATGTTGGACTCAGTGTTGGAGATTGAGCGCATGACGTCACCAGGCAGCGAGCAGGGTTGGTGGGAGCTCAAAACAACATGGCGCTACTGGCGTACGAGTGATATTCAGTCAATAATCCTTCAAAATGGCCAAACTAGGACTCATATAAGGTAATTAAAGACATTTGAATGGGAATATCGTATAATAAACCTAATAATGTATGGCTGAGGGTCGCACTCGGGGCTGTATCGCTGGATATCGTCACTCGTGCTTCGCACTCGCGCCGATATCCAGCGATACAGCCCCTTGTGCGACCCTCAGCCATACATTATTGGTTAAATATATATATATATGGGACTAGAGTCAGATCTAGACACATGTGGCTTGGGGGCTCTACATTACTCTGATACTAGAATCAAGCAACTCTGTGTCCTGCCAGCGTGAAAGTGAACATACCATATAATGCTAAACACCACACGATAGACCATGACACCTCCAGTCATTTAGAATGTAAAATATTGTCACTTCAGAGAAAGTAAAATAAAATGCCCAATCAATCAATATCCATAACTCCCTTGACAGCTGGTGAATTGAAATCGAAACCAATCTTCTTCGGACACCAGACGGACACCTAAGATCAATACAATTTGTATTTGTACTTTTAATGCATTATGAGAGACGGACTCCACTTGAAGCAAGTAAGTTAAGACAAACAGTATCAAGAGTAAGTACACCCAGTTCAGCCTATTTATAGAATGCCATTTAATTTTGACTTGCTGGCTGATGGTTTTCTATGGGACAGGTGTGTGATGTAACTGATTGAGTCCAGATTGCAGTTTGTATTGTCGAGGGGTCTACAAATACCACAGGCCACAGGGGAACAGATATTGAGTACAGGTGACCGTTACTACATCCCCCAGTTAGCCAGCCTGTAATAAGTGTAGGTACGATTGAGCATACATGTGTTGATAGATGGATATACAAAAAAAAGGCTTGGAGTGAGCTAAATTGTTATCAATATGTATTCCAACTTATCCATTCAATGCCTCCTGACATCTCTGCAGAGATACCACTTTTCCCACTTTTGATCGAATTCCTCGCTGGGATTTCTGTATTGCATTATGTTCAATTGCTACACAAAATTGACCAATATCGTGAGATTTCCTACTATTTGTCTATCAGAGTCTTTGGCTTCGTTCCCTCAAGCCTTTAAGTACATTGAGTTAGGTGCAGGGTTTACGTTGCAGGGTCTGTCAGGGGATTGACACCACCTGGCTGGTCCACCTTCCCCACCATAATAGCAGCATCACCTACATGACACCTGCGCCCACCACTAAGCACTCGGTTACTTCAGTATTACCCATTGGGGGACATCGTATAGCACTCTCATCACCTTGACACTGTACCTACCTGAAATTAGCCCACCTGTCCTCACACCTGCCTGCATACCTCTGTAGATACCTGTTTGGATCTTTTGTCCACCTGAAGGTCCCCACGTTCTCTACACCCACTGAGACCTTGCTAACTCATCAGGCTCCCGGCAGATCCCCCTCTTACAAGGACATCAATGCCAGCACCAGAAAAAGAAGAAATCATTTCAGGCCTCAGTGGCGAGATTCAATTCCAATTACAGTGTTTTTCTAGGGAGTTAGTGTTGAAATTAACCAGCTCGGGTGGACAGATTTCACAGGCTAGTTAACAATCGTGGGAGACCCTCCAAAGAAGGCAGGAAGAATGGGACACGGGTTTTCATAGTGGAATAAAAGCCCAAGCAAAACCCAACAGAATGAGTCATTTTAATCACTAATGGAAGTATTGTCCATTGTCTCTTTCCGCTGAGGAAGATACCTTTGAGTAATTATGTAACACTTAATTTCTGAGTTGAACACTACTGGGCTTTCCTTTGAGATTACTTGTTGCTGAAAGTATCTAAAGCCGCTACCTTTAGTGTCTAGAGATAACAGAACATGAACTGATGATGGATAAGGCACTTATCTGTTTACTAGATATGATACAATATAACATAGAGATAAGAGCTAGACTTCACTGTGTAGTGTGTACCCTAATCGCTATCCAATACCCACTTTAAATAACAGCGCACTATTTCTTGTAACACACCAAAAAAGGATTATCTTAAGAAGCGCCTGATATTAACAATGATGAGAGAGCAGGGTGACAAAATTCCAGCACACAACAATAGGCGATAGGGTGGTGCAGGGTCGAGAGAATGGGGCCTCGTGCATCAGCCATTCTTTCCCAGGGCGTGGTCGAGTGAAATCAAGCTATTGGTAATTTGACTCAGAGGCAGTTGCTACGTGAGCAGCTCAATGAGAGGCGAGCAGTTCCTTAGCAGCTCCGAGTAGCTCGTCTATGGCTGGGTACATTAGGGGTCTGGCCGCTCGTGCCTCCTACTGTCAGAAACACAATACTTTATTGTTGATTTAATCATGTAACTTGAGAGGCAAGTGTCTGTGCTGCTCTCACACAAACCATGAGTTTGCTCCCCTGGATAAAGGACGGCAGGACTTCTGTCACTGCAATGTGAAGGCTTCGGGGAAAAAACTAGACATTGGTGCAGGAATGGGCATTGATTGGCGGGGGGGGGGGGGGAGGGGAGGGGTAATGCTTCTGAATTGAGAATCACAAAATGACGGGAATAAAGGTACAATAGGATTTGTTACATTTTAAATTCTCGAAATAGAGATAAGAGTGAGATTTAACTACCAAATATAGGGCCCTAGACGGGTAAAATCGACAAGGCGACAAGACCATATTTTAGCCTATATGGACAAGGGACAAGGGAGGGCAGGGGGTTGGCGACAAGGGACAAGACCACTTCTTAAAATCGACAAGGGACAAGACCCATTTCTCAGGATCGACAAGGGACATTGGCCGTTCTTATATTCGACAAGGGACATAGGTACCCCCCTCGTCTGGGGCCCTAAATATCCCGGAGAGATCGACATTCTCATAAATGGTTTCCTTTAAGGCCCAATTCTCACTGCCCCTCCAACAAGAGCCGGGGTGGAGCGAGAAACCATACTCTCATACCCCTACCTACGATCCAGACGACTGTACTGATACCCTTTTCCTGCACCCTACCCCCTGCTCTTGCATGGTTGGTCAGGGGTAGGGAGATGAGCGTTATCCAACCTTTTTCCTCGATCAGTCACTCCCGATGGCAGTATCAGATTGGGGAACATTCACAAATGACGTCACCTTTTTTGGGGCCATTTTCAGGACCCCCCCACCCCCTTGTCATCTTTTGTCACCTACGAGCAATAACCCCCCTAAGAAAGACGTCACTAATTTTGAAGACCCCCCCCTCTCCGCTAGCAAACCCTCTTAATGCACAGTCTTACACAGATCATAATTGATACTAGTCATTCATGCCTGACAGATATAAGGCAGGGAGATATATGCACCAGGTTTTGAATAAGTACCGGTCTTGTATAATTACCTGGGGTATATATCAGTCTCCTTGATTAAGCACTAACCAGGTCTTGAATAAGCGCCTGTCTTGTTTTAGTGCAGGGGGTAACAATACCTCCAAATCAATGAATGCTAACCAAACCAAACAAAGTTCAGAAGGGTGTGTGATTCTGAGCGTTAAAAGCGACACACTGAAAAAATTATGGGGGGGTCAGGGGGCACGGCCCCCAAGGACAATTTTGAAAATTTAGATATGATTTTATGCATTTTAAATTCAATTTGTGGGTATCACCTTGTATAACTATAGTTCTAGTTATAAATATAATTCATTAGCATTTTCAAAACTTATTTTTGGGGGGGAAAGATACTCTGCCCCCCACCCATGTCTAGGATTGGGGGGGGGGGCATGGCCCCCCTGCCCACCCCTGTTAACTATAATAGCAAAAACTCACGTATAAACCGTCCCTTGACTTATTGGTGCTGATCCCATAAGTCACACAACATATGGCTCTTAGCCGCGACCTCAAAATGAAAATTTATGATAATTATACATAAACTTAGATGTACTAAAACCTGAATAGCCTCTAAATTCCCCTCACTGATATATTTGCTCTATAGTAGCATAGACACATACGTCAAGGACGGATGCTAGTCTAAATCACTTTCTGCACCGTGTGACAATGGCCAATTAGTTGCGATTCCAACTAGATAGCAGAGATATTGTTATCTTAAAATCAGTTATAGTACGCACAATATCAGTGTAATTCCCTCAGCCTAATTAGTAATTTTAAATTCATTTTTAACTTTACTCTATGCTGTTGTTTTTATTCATAAATATGTCTGGATTGAAAAAGGTGATGTCACACAGACCTTGACACCCCCCCACCCCCATGTCACTTTTTGTCACTAAACCCAAAGACCCACCCACCCCCTAGTAGGTGACGTCATTTGTGAACGTTCCCTTGTATAGGAATCTGCAATAAAAAAATAGATGAAATTAAGACTAATAGGGTGAAAAATAACATAAGTTCTGAATCCTGTTTCCCATTTGCATGAGCATCTCAGGCAGACAACAGATATGAACAGGTAGCTTCAGAACAACCAGGAGGGACTAAAGGCCAGATTAAGGTCTCGACATAAACAACTCCAGGGTCAAACTCCTTGGCCTGTAGTCTCCACGGATCCAGGGCCAATCTGGATGTTTAATAGTAGCGTGGGGTTGTTGGTCTAGATAACCCAGTGAAGGTGAGGGAGCAGGTGGGAGGGAGGGTGTATAGGAATAGTAGGGTGGGGTTGTAGGGGTGTGTGTGAGGCCCCTATCCCTCAAAAGGCCCCTATCCCTCAAAATTGGCCCGTTTGAGGGATAGGGGCCAGGTGAAGACCCTATGTGTCAAATAGCCCCTATCTCTCAAAACTGTTTGAGACATAGGGCCAATGTCAAGTCCCTAAGTCACAAATATATTTAGCATGTCCCTATTCCTCAAAAGCCACTATTCCTCAAAATTCCTTGGTTAAATATGTGCAATGGAAAAATTATTTACCGTAAACGTATATATTTTCGCGCATGTATATTTTCGCGAATTGACCACAAAGTGCACTTTCACGTGTATTTAAATTTGCGGATTTTGGAGTATAGTAGTAGTATGATCATACTGGATTAAATATTCGCTTTGTACATATTTTCACGATTTTTAAATCAGCGAAAATATGTACAGTGCAAAATAAAATACGTTTACAGTAATGAACTATTCTATTTTGTTTGGGTCAAACCTTGAATGGCATTTTTCTTGTGAGGCATGCTTTCTTATTGCAGAAGTAAGAAGTCTTTAAAATTGATCACAAATGCTTTTGCTGGATAGGGGTTTTGATACTTAGGGATCTTTTGTAGGATAGGGGCCTGACATGTCCCTATGTGTCAAATGTCCCCTATGTCTCAAATATTTGTGGGATAGGGGCTTTTTGACATTTAGGGACTTCAGGTGTGCCCTAAGTCTCAAAAGGCCCCTATCTCACAAATATTTGAGGGATAGGGGCTTTTTGAGACTTAGGGACCTCACAGGGGTGCCTGATTAGACAGACAGCTTATCTGAGATAAGAGGCTTAAGGTCACACGTCAATAGTGCCCCGGATTATCGTCCTCATGATAACGGTTATCAATATCAACCAACCATGGGGCACCTGGCTCAGGGTCAGCATGTGGGAATAGGGGAAGGTGGGGATCAGAGGGTAGGTGATGGGGGAGGGGGCTAGGGTCGGCGCTGCAGAGGGTCAAGTTCAATCATTGAGCTTGTAATAGACACCTGATCCTTTGGAACCTCACAATAAATTAAGGCATTTCTAAACCATATTATTCATATATATATACATATACATATATATATATATATATATATATATATATATATATATATATATATATATATATATATATATATAATATGGATATATACTGCTTTACGCAGCGCCTTCAAATCCAAAGGCAATAAAATCAAAAATGTTTAAATGAATTCCTGTCCACACGTCTACTTCATATGGTACCCGTATAGAGGAGAAGTCTCGCCTGTACACCCCAGGAGATAAAGTGTCCATAATAAAGCCTTCCTCCTTATCCAGCAGTCTAGGGAGCAGCATTGAATGATTGATATTATCAGCTCATGAAGCTTTCAGAAAGCAATGCAGCATAAACCCATAAAGGGAGTTCATGTTTTCAATTAGAGCCCCTACAGTAAGGATGATTTATATGGACGTCACACAGGGGCGTGGCAACCGGGGGGGACGGGGGGGACATGTCCCCCCCACTTTTGCCCAACCCCAAAAAAGGTCAAACCAAAAAGGTCAATAAAAAGGGGTCAAAAAGGGTCAATATACCCCTCAGTCCCCCCTACTTTGAAACTGCTTGCCACGCCCCTGTCACATTGTCGATATACCTCTACCTCTGTAATGGCAGTACATTTTAAGTGCAGCCAAGTCTGATATGGTTCTCTTATTAAGTAAGAACCATTGTTGACGGTTGAGGCAGAAATTGAATTTTCCATTTTTAACACAGGACACTGCAAGAAATCATTCACACAATAAAGCAGTATACATTTTAGTTTATATATGCATGGTATAGAGCTTAGAGGAATATACCCTTTGGGAAGACACAAAACAATTCCTCTCTAGACAACATTCAACCCTTTTGATCTCAGATATACTCATGTCCCCAGCTCTTTGGGACCAGTGCAGTGCTAGGTGAATATGCCCAGATGAGATAGAGGGTATGGTCGTTCTTGAATTGGGATATATGGATCTCATCAATAGCCTGTGAATTTGTTAATGATGCTGTGGTCATGTTTGTACATCTATAATCAGCCTTACTGGTACAAAATATGTTCTTACTGATATGAAAGGATATTTTATATTCTATTGCTGGATGGAATGTGTCTGTAGTGATCAAGAGACACTACCACATGTATTACACAATTATAGTCTCATATATTGAGGAATATCAAATACAAACCAGAGCATACCAATGCTATTATATAGCCACTGACTGTGTCCACCTTCAGGTCCATGCCCCCTACCCCACCTCCACCCCATTCTCATTGAGATGTCCGCAGCTCTCTACCCTTATGGAAACGGACACATTGCCTGCTGGTTATAGTCTACAGGGAGGGGAAGCTCAGCTTTGGCTGATTGGTGATGATGAAGATAACATGTCTAGACCACCTCCTGCTGCTGATGTCCTCCAGCATGCGACCAGCCAATGACCAGCTGCCCGGCCACCATTATAGGCACTGGAGGAGCTCAGAGTATGTACCAGATGCCTCTGGTATCATTATGGGGCATGGTGAAGGTATATATTATATCACTTATATATTATAAGCTTCAGCCAGGCTGTTTTCTATTTATGCCACATTGAAGGCCATGAAGAGGTTTATATGTTGTGTATAATATCAGGAGTGGAGTAAATTCATGTTAATTACGATTAAGTCAACAGGACCACCTGCTTGTCATTAATAGTTTTTCCTCTATGGACAGAATTATATAGATTTAGTGTGGTGTTCTGAAGGTGCTAACCGATATAAAATGTACCATTGGTAGACTCATATGAAAACGCCTCAAATCTATAACTAAGCAGCTAAGTATGGAGTACTTATGTACCACCAGACAGAGCATAGTACAGGAGTGATCAGTGTGTTTCTGTGGGTAGAAGCGGCACGTGGCTGCTGTTGGAGGATGGGGTAGGCTGGGGGCAGGTAGGGGTCAATGATCCAGGCAAGGGTACACAATGGATGGTAGTATCTGGGGGTGGTACTCGCATTCAATTACAATTTCACTGTGTTGGTTTTTATAATGGTTTTAAATTGCAAAAAAAATAGTCATGATTTATTGTATGCCCAGCTGGATCTTCTGCACTGGGAATATCCCATTACATCCCATTAATAACTACCGTTTTGGGGTTAATTAAAGCTTAAAACTACGTGTAGATCGACCATGAGGAGCTTAGAGTTGGGGCAAAATCTTGGTGGTGGGGTTCAGTTAGTTGTGGGTCTAGATGGCAACAGATGGTCTCCCCTGCCGTCCTCCCCACCCCCATGTACACCACCTGCCCTGGAGCCCGACCCCTCCTGGGTCTCCATGAACATGTAGCCTAAGGCACTTCCACCCACAGGAGCCAACACCTCCCCACAGCACCCTGTCTGGTTTCTACCAACTGTGCAATCCACCTGGGATCTGTATGAAGAATTTTATTCAAGAAATTCCATCTTTGTATACTGAGACGCATACATACCAAACCCTGCTTCCTATAATGCATTGCGAATTGATGTTATTCTTTACAAATATCTTAAACTTGACATTCTTAGTTTTGTATGTATAATCAGCATTATCACAGTAAAGTATGTTTGATATTCATGTCATTCCGTTAGAACATTCTGGAATGCATTCATTGGTGTATTTCTAAGGTATATTTCATGCAAAGCACAGTTTTCAATGCACAGCCCACCAATATTTCTTTTTTCCCTTTTTCTTTGGTGGGGGGGGGGGGGGGGGGGCAAAATCACAGACATCTGATACACTACACCTGAAGTACATCAGGCAGACAAAACTCTGCCACAAATGATAGGGCAGTTACTCAGAACATGTCATTTTCTCGCCTTTTTGCACCTTCTGAGCCATGTCAATCCAGATAAATGGGCCATGTCTCCAAGGGAAGGCCCTGGCGGCCAGACACGTGATCTGTTTATTGAGTTAGCCAACTAATATGTAAACATGGGGTCTCTAGCTGCCGTCTGTGTACCCAGACATACCTACACACCCCGAGCCTCCAGGGGCGGAGGGGGCGGGCTGGGGGTTGTCTACGGAGGAACAGCCATTTGGTGTGTAGTCTAAGGGGTTGTCTATGGAGGAACAGCCATTTGGTGTGTAGTCTAAGGGGTTGTCAAATAAGGAATAGCCATTTGGTGTGTAGTCTAAGGGGTTGTCTATGGAGGAACAGCCATTTGCTGTGTAGTCTAAGGGGTTGTCAAATAAGGAACAGCCATTAGGTGTGTAGCCTAAGGGGTTGTCTATGGAGGAACAGCCATTTGGTGTGTAGTCTCAGAGGTTGTCAAATAAGGAACAACCATTTGATGTGTAGTCTAAGGGGTTGTCTGTGAAGGAACAGCCATTTCGTGTGCAGTCTAAGGGGTTGTCAAATAAGGAACAGCCATTAGGTGTGTAGCCTAAGGGGTTGTCGCTGGAGGAACATGTTTCTGCTGTATAAAATTTAATAAGAATGTCTATAGAGAATAGACAATGATTGAGGAACAGCTATGTGGTTGCTAGAATAGAGTTCTCTATGTAGAAACATGCATTTGGTACATAGGAGGCTGTCTATAGAGGATGAACATGGGTGGGGTTTCTATGGAGTTGAATGGGTGTTTATAGAAAAACAGGGATTTAGAGGTAATTGTCTATTGAGGAACAATATTTCATCACATGATGATAAGGGATTGACCATAAAGGAACATGCATTTGGTACATTGAGACAACGTTAGGAAACCCATCTGACACCACCTGCTAAAATATGATATAATTTGGCTTTATGAGATTCCATAGTGGAATCCAGGCTTATGGCTGATTGGCGCATGTTCCTAGGTAGTCATTCAATTCCCCACGTAAGGCATGGTGATTATGGTAAGGTGAGGGTTAGGTCTCCCTGTTGTCCTGAGTAGGAGCAATGCTCATTGGATTTCTGAGCTGATGAGGGGCCTGTTAGGCGTGTTAACCAGGCGCAGCATGGTTGCTTAGTGAGATGGACCTGCACTGGAGGAATCTACGTTAGTAGTTAGTTACCTCAGGGAGCCCTGGAGGGAGTGGCCATGAAGGCTATAGACTGATGCTGGGTGGTAACAACTGGGAATTATGCCGTTAAGGACTGTATAGTGCTTTAACGTGCCAGGCTCTTTGTCAGACTGATACATTGATGCAGTCCTGGTGGGTGGCTGAATGCATTCATAGAGAATACCAGCCCTTTTTAAACTATATCAATCACATAGCATCTGCCTGGTGTTTGAATGTAGCACTGGCGAGCTACTCACCAGAGATACGTGCATGCACTGCACATACAAAGGGCATTAAAGCACTATGCTACCCTTAAAGGGTTCAGGTTGTCCTCTGGAGAGTGGGTTGTAAAACATGCACCACTGTACCTTAATAACCACCCAGGCCCCACTGACCACCTACACACATGATGTGGTACTAGTCATGCAGAACGAGACCACTGTGTGTGAGATATCACCTGCTTCTGCTTCATTTGCTATACTATAACGTGAGTGGAGTCAAGCCAAAAATCGGAATTGGGTTGGGAATTTTATCTTGGCTTTTTAAGAGACATATTTTGCCGATGAAATCATTGGCCAATGGACATGGTACTTCTCATCAAATCAATTTCTCTTCGGAAATCATGCTGTAGATGTGTAATGTCTTTGACACTAGGGTTTAAATATAAAATTTGGTAATTAGTTTCCATATATTCCACAGTATTACATATTGTGCCGAACATCAAACATCAGAATATTGTCTAATAATTGCGACATGTATTCTAAATGGGTGCTGAACACGAAACCCAGTCTAAGACCAAGCTAGTATAGAGAACTCAGAGAGAAATAACATCTATAATCCTTTTACTTTTTATCTACCTCCTCGGTGCTTCTTGTGCTTAGAACTCACTTTCCCCTCGGCGTCATTACAACGCCATATCCCCACTGTCTCTGCGGATCAGGCTCTCCTACTTTTCTTTCTCCTTGGCTTGAATGAATTCTAGCCGCTAAAATCGCACCACTCCGGTTCTGTCCCTTTAAGGTCCGCATATTGGTTTAATGCATGATTCACTATGTCGTCGAGTTACTCCGACAGAGCAGCATTTGTGCACCACGCCGACCTAACAGGGTTTATACAGAAGAGTGTACACTCATGATAGGTCGGCATGATGCATGAATGCATGCAGACCTAAAGAGACTTACCAGGGCTGCATTCATGCATCATGACGACAAAGAACAGTGCACATCAAAACCGTGTATGGCATTTAAAGGGGTTTACAGCTCTCTCGTGTGATCATCCCGATCTGCGTACGAATCGTGAGTTGCAATGATTACATTTTTGACTATAGGATAAGGAGGGGATGATGGTCGGACTGCTTCCCCGGCCTTCTACTGGGAGTAGCTCTTTCATATGAGACGCCGTTATATTGTCATATTTATAAAACCGTACTGTATGCCTCCACATATCTCTATCTCTCCGCATAGAATACTATTCAGTGATGCAATCGATAGAATTCCAGCATCCAATGCTCGATAAATAAAACTGTGGTTACTGTCTACAAATAAGGGTCGACTTGAAGAAGGGAATTATGATTATAACCCAAACAATCCATTTAATAAACTCCCGTGGTGTGTTTTTTTATCAGCTGCCACCACCGTACATTTACGACGTAGGATATATCCTACGTCGGTGTCGGAACAATGAACAACTCGCAGTTCAGATCTAAAATTGACAAAGACAACCAAAGATATGTCTGACATTCATAGAACACAAACGGCGTCTCACATTGCTCCTATATTACGCTGGTTCTAGGCATGCCTCACGCACAGTAACCGTTTGTTCCGTAGACGGGTGGGTAACCAGCCGCAGTGAGGTCCCTTTGTTAGCAGACACACCGCTAGGGGACGCCACTCACTCCAACCCTTTAAACCCTTTAACCATCGTATAGCGTGCTATGCCCTTTGTCGTCATGATGCATATATGCAGCCCTGGCGAGTCTACTCATGAGGCCTGCACGAAAGCATCATACCGACCCTTCAAGGGGGATTCACACCCATAGAGTCGACATGATGCTTGGATGCAGTACTGGTGAATTACTCGTCAGGGCTGCATTGGTGCTTCATGAAAACAAGGGGCATGCTGCAATAAAGCACTGTGCCGCCCTTAAATGGCTAAGCACACGACACAATCTGGTTTCAGACTAATCGTGTCCCTTTTCTGTCCCCATCCCTGACCAGGGAACAGAGCCTAAAATAGGCGGGCGGAAATGCAGCGTGTCGTCCTGCTCGCCAAATTATCTCCATCAAAGTACTACACATGGGCTTTGCTGGGAGTGGTTGGGAGGTGGTGGTGGCGGGGTGGTGGGTGGGTGGTTGGTGGGTGGTTCTGAGGTGGCGGTTGGTAGGGATGGGGTAGGTTGTAGGGTGGTGGGTGGTGGGTGGTGGGTGGTGGGTGGTGGGTGGTGGGTGGTGGGTGGTGGGTGGTGGGCACTTGGGTGGTGAGTTGTGTTCTGAGGTGGCGGTTGGTAGGGATGGGGTAGATTGTAGGGTGGTGGGTGGTGTCGTGGGTGCTGGGCACTTGGGTGATGGGTGGTGGGTGGTGGGCACTTGGGTGATGGGTGGTGGGTGGTGGGCACTTGGGTGGTGGGTGGTGGGTGGTGGGCACTTGGGTGATGGGTGGTGGGTGGTGGGCACTTGGGTGATGGGTGGTGGGTGGTGGGCACTTGGGTGGTGGGTGGTGGGTGGTGGGCACTTGGGTGATGGGTGGTGGGTGGTGGGCACTTGGGTGGTGGGTGGTGGATGGTGGGCACTTGGGTGGTGGGTGGTGGATGGTGGATGGGTGGTGGGTGGGTGATGGGGAGGGGGTAGTACAAGTTCCAAGACTCTAGAGGAATGACAATGATTATACTTTTGGTGACGAGGATCTTTTGGATCTCTGTCTCTACTTTATTGATCACAATCCTCAGTAGAAGAATTCCCAATCCCCACCTCCTTCCAAACCCTCCTCCCTCAGCAGTCCAATCTTCTCTCACTTTGCACTGATCTTTTCTCAATACTCATTGTAAGTGTATTGCCTCTGATACTGCCATATAATTCTAGAAGTCCCCCCCTCCCCCTTTTCTAATAATCAATTCTTCCCTCTTTCCATAGAGTTATCCAACCATCCAAAGACAGCATACAACACTGAAACTCCGACCTTTTCCTGGGAAGTCCTGCATATTTACTTCCAGTGTAATTTACTTGACTCAATAACAAACAATACACATGTTTATTCATTTGTGAGAACCGTATATAATAATATCCTTCTCGGTAATATATAAACCTGACTTTTGCTTGTATTGAATACAACTACTCGAGTCATACAAAAAGTATTTCCTTCTTTGTCGTTGTAGAGAAAACTGTTTTTGACGTCCACAGTTCTGACTGATGCTCAGTTGAGAGCAGAACTTAAATATTACAACACGGTCTTTGACTAAATACCTTTGTGAATTCTATACACATGTCATGACAATGCAACGTACTTGAAATTTGTAAGATTAAGTAACATCCATTTGATAATATCTTAACTGTAATTCAATAGATAATTTAATAGCAGATAGATAGTAATTTTATTCAACAATTAACCCAACCTTAGCAGATAGAGAACCATTTTATTATGTGTAAAACACAGGTATAAATGTAATACTACGTAGCATGGAGGCACAGCCAGGGAACCAGTAACCTCATCCAATAATGATCTCAGTTGAAATCATCAACCAATAATAGCAGCAGAGATTACCAGTGCCGTCTCTGCTCTCTGATTCCCATCCTAAACACCAACCTCCCCACAGCTGGCAACGCTAAGAACACATTTAGGACTCTGGCCCAGGCATTTGTCCAAATGTAATTGGGCGTGATTAAAATCCTCTCCAGACATTGGGAGTAATAGAGAACAGGGGCATGGCATGGAGTGCCTGCAAGGATCCAGTGTCGGTCCTAAGCATAAAACAGTTCAGATCCAGTTGCCTCTGCAGGACATCGGGAATTGCCTTCTGAAGGCACAGAGATTGGAAAATACAAATATTAGATGGAGGTCCCCATTTGCAGAAAACAATGGTGGTGATAAGAGAATAAGAGAAGGGAAAGAGAGAAAAAAAAAGTAAAGCTTTCACAACTATGGTCACCCTATCTGCATGGAACGCCGAAATGGCCTTTGCCCAGCGTCATCTCGTGGAACCACGCGATTTATCGTCACATGGTCGTGGCTTGGGGGGTTTCTATTGGACGGCTATAGGTTGGTCAGAGTAGATGGGGTGGGTGGGGGGGGGGGGGTATGGCAGATACCAACGCAGACAGCCATTTGTTGGGATAGAAGGATGGCAGGGCCGGGATTGGACCAGGTTCGATAGGTGTTTCGGGGTGTGTGGGTCATGTATGAATGGCCGTCATGGCCAACATAAATACCTCAGTGGATGGTCATGGGGTATGTTACGAGAACATTGTGTATATACAAATGTACATGTATACATGCTGGACAGGGACTTCTTATTACACTATAAGCATACAATGATGTGTGATGCAATACATGGAGTTGATTTCAGAAAACAGATGTAATTTGCAATATGAATACCAATTTGTATTTGTTAGAATTGTTAGAAAGGACATAAATATCAATTTTATTGTATAAGGGAACGTTCACAAATGACAAGGGACTCCCTAAGGCTCTGTTTAGATCAGCACTAAGTATAGATGACACCTGATCCAATGAAAATCTCACCATAAGTTCCATTCAAAATATCCAAAGAAAGAAAATCAGAAAATGAATCAGCAACTTATATATGCCATATGTTCTATGTATCTTGTGTAGTGCATTTGAATACCGGATGCTCCAACCATCTGAAACTCCACCTGATGCCCTACGATGCTCCGAATACTTAGACTGACTTTGACCAAAAGCACTAGACATTTCAACACCCAAGAAATGAGATGCTACTCCTGTTACAATAAGACTAAGAATTCTTAGGAAAATGGCGCCCCAATTTCAAGCTTGGACTAAGGCCCGCACCGCTGCCTTCTCAGACATTACCAGTCCCCGTGCCCTCCACCACAGGAGGCGAATTTGATGGTATTATCGCTCAGGACAGCTTGGGACGGTGTTTGTGTCTTTTTACCTCCTAATCGGAGATTTCCATCACCCAAGGCCGTGGCCGGGAGCGAATCGATAGACGCGGATGTGGGGAGGACGGCGCGGATTGCCCGACCATCTATCGAATATCTAACCCTTGAAACTTCACTATAGCACCAACTGGCACTTTTCATCAGTTCCGAGGGACTCCCCTCCCTATTGCATTCCGCCTCATCCCCCACTACACGATATATCTAAACACACAGCATCATAGCTGTCCCTAAAGGCTATTATGGGAATGTGGAAATAGTGAATTGGAGTCCTTGGACTTTTATTTGCAAAGAGATGGGATTTGGAGGTGGTGAGTGTGACGCAGTCTTGTGGTGGTGGGAGGTGTTGGATTGGGGGGGGGGGGGGCGGAGGGGGGAGGGGTGATAAAAAGGTGTGTGGATCGATCCCCACCTAGATAAGTGCGAGATGGCTTTCCCCTCCCCTACTCCTCCAGTGGGTATGCTGCACCCAGTGTCGAGTTAAGGGCTCTATTCTTGTTTCAAAATGCCAGTTCGATATTAGATATTTTACTTGTATTTTCAACAACATACTATGTACATAATGCATGTGATAAACAATGCAAAGGAACTGTAAAGTTGAGGGTGTCCATGCCTTGATAAACCTATATGTCAATACCAAAATACTCCTGAAACATGATGCCATGCAGCCAGTTGCCTGTCTCTTCTATATGCATCTCCGCCTGCTTGCTGCCTACCACACTGCCTCTGTCTGTCTCTATCGCGTTGTCTGTATATCTGTCCCTGTCCTTCTC
The DNA here is from genome assembly GCA_947462335.1 of Harmothoe impar. NCBI lineage: Eukaryota > Metazoa > Annelida > Polychaeta > Phyllodocida > Polynoidae > Harmothoe > Harmothoe impar. The sequence continues at coordinate 49,940,960 of OX381721.1, forward strand.
TCTAGTATCCCTCCCTGTCCCTATCTCTAGGCCCCTCCCTGTCCTCTCACCTGTGAGTTGGGGGTATGTGGCACGAGCTGGTATAGCTAGGACAGGCGGCGCCCAATAGCCATGTGATAACAGAGTCGTGGACACCGAGTTCGATAGTAATAGGATGATTGGCAGAGGCTGCGAGTAATCAGGCCCCACCCTGACTCTCTGTGTGTCGGGGTGGGGGGGGGGGGGGGGTCAATGAGTCTTAGCTAAGGCATGTTCAATAGCAGGGCCCAATGTGAGCAGTGGTGAGCATTTGTGTTTCAACGCATTCCTTATTTCCATAAAATCAATCAAGTGTGCTGAACCCAAAGCTTAAATTCAATCACAAAGAGGAGAGGTCTATGATACACATAACGTATAGATCTATCGGTGAATAGCAGATAGTGTATTTTTGGGTTTATAATCAATGACGTGGTGGGAATGACCAATATAGCATAGCGATGTTAACTCCCAATATCTAGAGTAGTAGAAATGAGATATTCTGTCGGTAATTAGTGGAGTTTTATTGCTGCATTAATTCATGTCTAATGCACCTTGTATGCTCTTTTCAGGTATGTACGCATTGTCCTAACAATGATAGACGACACCATTCATGTGAGTATACTGCTCTAAATACCATGAACATTTGACTGGTTGTAGTAATGCAATGAGAAATCACTGTTACTGCTAGGTATACAGAGAAAGGAAGCAGAATTGACTTATTTCCTAGAGTCAGGATCGGGTTAGAATACAATACACCCGTTAGGGCCATTCAGGTATTCTAGTTATGTCATCAATCCTTGGACATTGCCAAGACCCAACTTCCCTTATGTGATTATTTCCCCTTTACTACTGCTGCATGGCGATGTCATAGATCTTCAAACTAATATCTTTATACACACACACCATGCAGTAAATCTGGACATTGTGACCCATTGCTACATGTGGCTGTTAAAGGTATGGCCTTCCTGACCCACTGGTATATTGTGCCGTTTGAAGTATGGACATCCTGACCCATTGGCTCTAAACGGCCGTCCCTCAAACTGCCTACCCATAAGTCCATTGGGGCAGCTTCCGGGAGCTGATCGGGTTTAGGTCTCAGAGCAGATTCTCTGAAACTCAGAGCAGCTCAGAGTGCAGTCACTCTCCAAGCAGCATTTTAGGCATTCCCTACTCTCAATATCACATGTTTAAATATTTGGAGAATTAGCCCATTTTCCAGCTCAACTTCCCCTGTCAGATGCATCCAGTTGTATTCAGCATCGGGACATTTATTTCTAGCATATTTGGAAAGCAATAAATGATTGAATTGGACATTTTGATCGAGCTCTTTTAAAGGATTCAATCCGCCAGACCTACTTTATAATACATCGTGGATCGTGCCTGCTGTCAAATCCATTGACTTTTCGATCACCACATCTACACACAACTATATGTCCTCTGGATGCCACAGTACCTGTTTTACAGAGAGGGTGAGGGTCAGTCTGACTCTCAAAATGTCCCCAAAACTATCTTTTTTTTCAGATTCAGGCATTTTAACAAGAATCGTGCGAATACAACAGAGTCTGACAATGCTGGACTCTTGGATCCTTAAAAGTTACGCTCCAAGAGTCCAGCATGTTACATGTTGGAGTCTCCTTATGAAGTCCAGCATTGTTAGACTGCAAGACAGTCTGAACTCTCGAAGCCTTGAATTCGAAGTTCCAAGAGTCCAGCATTGCCTGGTCCTAGTCAAAATGCCCGACCCTGGGAAGAGAGTGGGTTTGGACACATACTGGGGGTGGGGCTGACATTTTTGCTTTGTGAAGCCTATTGCACTAGCATACACAAGGTACAGCAGAGGATCTGATTGGAGAGTGAGATATTGCGAAGCAGGGCATTTTGGGATCGATGCCCTAGTTCTCCTGTACACGACTGGAGCGCGACCGGAGCGACCCCAGGCGGGAAGGTTAGGTATTAGGTGGGAAATTAGGGTAATAGGGGTGGGCATCGACGTCAGGGGGCTACTGGGGTTAGGCTCTTTCCAGCAGTAATTTTACGGCAATGAAAATCAATGGACTCCACATTAAACCCTTCTACCCTTAAGGGCCTCTGATATTAGGTTACCACTCAGCAAGTGATGACCCCGCCAAGAAGTGTCCCCTAAGTGGGTGCCTTGTATGTGTGTGACTGAATCCTAGGGACACTCTCATGTGGTGCGTTGATGTTAACCCTTTAAGGACGGATGTCACTAAAATATGACATTCTTTCGTCATGATGCCCCCTGAGTAACTTGCGGGTGCTGCATTGGTGCATCATGCCGATCTTTCGGGAGTATCTTTACCCGTACGGTTGGTATGATGCCTGAATGCAGCCCTGCTGAGTTACTCGCCAGGGCTGCTTTCAGGCATCATGACGACCAAGGGCATGATGCATTAAGAAATTATTCCACCGTTAAAGGGTTAATAGAATTGACAGGATGAGGACCTGAAAAGTAATAAACTGTGAAGCTCAACCAGAACAAGTAAAAGCTTGATGGAGAATGCAAATGGAGATCGTAAATGAATAGGGCGAAATTAGGGTATATTGACACAATTCTGTCATTTTGATAGAATTCAGGGTCAGATTAACTTGCTGGGACCAGCAGCAGCAGCCGTGCCATCATGCACCGTCACCATCAGCAGAGAATGGGTTTGAACCAGAGACCTTTGCACTAGCACTATAAAAGCCCGATCCCATCATTTATAAGGGGTTAGTATGGAGGGCACATGGCCTGTATTTGGGGAGGGGTTCATGGTGGTGAGACCCACAGCTCTGGTGTCATCCAGTGTCACAGAGTGACATGCAGTGTCATCAATGAGTGTCAGAGCCCTAAGCAATTTGTGTCAGACTGTGAGGGTTGTAGGCTAAATCATGGTGCTCTGCATACACCATTACAGCGTGGGGCTTCAACATGAACATTCAACATGAAGCCTCAAACCTACATAGTTATCTTGTCCTTTTTTTTGGTACACGTTTTACATCCAGCAGATTGATATAATTATAATAATCATGGTATATTATTCCTAAGGATTCTGGACAGATGATTGATGTAAGTCTATAAATATATGAATGATTCTTACATGTTACAACCTATTTATAGAAGCTGCACTGATTAAATAAATATGTTGTAACATATAAGAATCATATATCAATATATATCATACATACAGAGATGGAAATTCTGAAACCCCAACATATTAAAATACAATGTTTTACAATGCTGGAATGATGCTTCAACTTCATCATCACTCCTCTGATAGTCAAATTGATATTTAATCTTCCCCTAGACAGCACCAGCCTCTCAGACACCCTGCATTGAATTGCTTGTTTGATCAGGAATTATCACCTGCCTGCTAGATCAACCTCCTCTGCACCTCCAGTGTTGACTCTGCTGGGCTGGGTGCCTGCAAGCACCTGAGACAACTGCTTAAGTCGTGGTAACTGTTCCAATAAGAAGTCCCAGCTTTGTCCCCTGTCCCTATTTGCTTTACAATATGTACAGAAATCATTCTTACTTCTGGCATAATCGCGGCTTTGACCTCCTTCTTATATGGACACAGTTTGAGTATATCTCGTCAGAAGTAAGTTGCCTTTTTGTGAGCCATTCCCAAGGCTCGAATTACACCCCTGCCTGGCTTATATCAAAGTAATCAAAAAAATATATGCCCTCTTTAGGGAAAGGCAAAACTTGTTATACATCATATCAAAAAGCGTTTTCATCATATATGTCAAGATACAATATAGTATCTTTTTGGATATATACCTGTAGCTATAGCCAATAGTAGTCTTCCCCAAAAACAGATGTAAGCTCACCATTTCTTACTGCATGCGATGTGCTATACACATAACAAGTCAGAACGCGAACGTTATAGGTCACAACTGGTATTATACACAGCCTGCTGACAAATATAGCGGAACATCCAGTTGACGGCAGTGATACATCATATTTCACCTTATACTCATTCTTCCATGGAGACTTTAAGGACACATATTAAAATGCTAATGGCGCTGGTGGGACTGTAAGGGGATATAGTGGTTGATGGGGTGGCGTATAAGAAAGCAGATGAATCATGGAAACAGGAACAGGCATATCGCCCTCCATGGTTAATGTGCCGCACAGAATGTCCACCCAGTTATACTTGTAAGATATTAGATCTTGTTAAAAGTGGAACAGCGGGAATGGCCCAACTAAGTTCTCTGTGCTTCAGAACATAGTTCAGTAGATGCGTAGTTGAAACGTACAGTGTTTATAGGCGTTGTATGACAGTTTCGGAAATAAAGTCCTCTTTTATTATGAAAATGTCAGTATTGAATAATCTATAATATAAAGAGTGTTCTACTAGCGAACGCTGCTTCAAGTGAAAAGAACATTTTCAGAGTAATGTTGCCTCTCTCTATAGGCTTTCAGTTCAGAAGTCTGACGGGGACTTTCAAATATGTGACCCGTCCTCAGAAAACCAGCCTTCGGGGGGGATTTTTAGTTCTGAGTTTGGCCACCAGGGGGCATTATAATGGCAAAAGAGTGGAAACTAGACCCAAAAATGCCTTAAGGTAATTTTTTATGGGGAATACAGTAGTCTCCTCAGAATTATTCCATTTTTGGTCCTAACATTCTATATTTGGAATGTAAATGGAACGTTTTCTATGAGAAATAAGGGCATATGTGACTTTCTGGTTGCCATGGAAACCATTCCATTGTTCCATATGAAGCATTTTGATCCCCATTTCTTGGGAATCACATCAGCTACTCAAAACTGAAAACAGATCTTGAAAATTCCTCCTAGAACCAAATCTAAACTAAAAAGTCAGACTTTTATAGGTTAATTTTGATAAATCTGGTTTTTTAATCTATTTTAGTATTTTTTATGGGATTCAGGGCATTTAGGGCATATTTATCGTTTTCAGTTACACATAACGACTCATGCTTTAGATGTGATTCCTGCAAAACTGCCAGTAGTATCTTAGCATATGATATTTCATTTTAAAGATATTGACATGAACTTTAATTAGGAATTCCCCCATAGATACCCCTTTTCACTGGCCTGGTCACATATACCATTGAAGAGAGTAAACTAATATCAGCCTTCACCATAGAAGTTCAAAGTGCTGCTCACATAATATCTGAGCTGCGTCTGCATGAGCTGCTCATCCCACATATTACCCCCTGTGAGCTGCTCCTACATGTATGAAGAGACTGTCAGAGGTACAAAATGAGTCCTTATGATGATCAGACCTAGTCCTTCTAACCCTACAAGGGCAGCATAGTGCTTTAATATCCTATGCCTCGGCCAGCATGATGTTACTACGCAGCCCTTGAGAACAGACTGGGATGCATTTATGCATCATGCCGATGACCCTTCGAGTGTGGTTCAACCCTGTAGAATCAGCATGATGCTTGAGTGGACTCACGAGGGCTGCATCCTGCATACATCCGACTAAGGGCACCATGCAGCCTTTACGGGTTAGGAGTGTGGGTGCGCTGGCACTTTGCCAGGTGGCATGGCATGCTCCCCAGGGGTGACCTGCTCAGAGCTGCTCAGGTGAGCTGCTCCCTGCGCAGCACGTGACAGCAGAGCTGTACAAGGCACCAGGTTGGGGCATCACATGGGGCAGTGGGTGAGGCATGGTGTCTGCCGCTGTCAGCAGTCACTGATTGAGTTACCGACCACCGTGTTAGTACTACATTATGACAGGCCCACATTGTTGTAACGGCCAACAACACGTGGGCAGTGTGTCGGGCATATGACATCTGCTCCTATAGCTAGGTGTCCCTGATAAGAGTACATTGATATACAACATGACTACACGATGTTAAGACATAGACATGGGCAATGTCCGCCCATTGTTACATCATACTGTCATCATGCAAAAACGTCCTCATCATGTTCTCATCTTTTGAACACCTGTATCGTATTTTAGAAAATCACTTGGTGAAATAAAATACATGTACTTTATAAATTAAAAAACGACCACACCCCTATAACCATATCAGATACATGTATACATTTTCAGTGGATTCAAGATTTTGCATGCGTTGTTAGGCTATCTTTGTATTGCACACAATAATTGGTATTATATACTACAGTATCCATCAGTAGGACTTTGCCCTTGTCAGCAAGTCTCAATACATTTGTATTGTGTTACATATCTGAATCACACAGTATTGATACCAAAGTTTGTTATTCAGTACTGATCGTACTGCTGCAAAGGCCCACAGTAGGTTTGGCCATGGGAACATTTCCACAATTAAAGGATGGGTCCCTGAGCGATATAAGGTGACGTTCATGGCGGCTGGCAACCTGAACAGAGGATAGTGTTTCCTCTTTATTGATTTAATATATAACTGATCTCAGTCATGGGTTTGTCTCCCACTACTGACACACCTTTCCAAGGACATCCACGGTGAATGACCGCTGTTAAGCTACCTTTAATCGGTCGATACGATTGCCTATAGGGAAGGAAGGCCAAGGACCACAACCGTTATTTAACCTCGGGGTGTAACCTTCAGGTGTTTGTTATCTTCCGCTTCTCCCTGAGCTGTGAATCTATAGGGATGGGTACAATGAAGAAAATACTGCCAAATGTATCGTTGGTGTATATATGTAATAGCATATTTTCCTGTACAGTGTACACTTATTTAAAAAATCAAATATTGGGGGCCTTTGAGAAAGGTTAGGATATTGCAGATGTCTTTAGTGTACTTTAAGACATATGTTATGTAGAGAGATCTGCGTCTACCCTTAAGATATGTTCATCTAGAACTATGAAAACCTGTATGTATACATGCTTGTAGGCCTACAGTTGACTATAGTCCACATGGTTACCACCCTGGATGGGAAATACAATTATACATGCACCCATAGGGCGCGGCACTGGCAGGGTGGCAGCCGTGAGGGGAGGCAGTTGGCGGGCAATGTGAATAGTGTTGGCGCTGTCAGACTCCACACCAGCCCTCAGTTAAGACATTGTCCTCTGGCATCCATAATTCACACAGATGGGTCTGCCCTCCATGTCTCTAGGCCTGGCTCTAACCCTATAAGGACCGTATAATGCTTCAATAGGCCATCCCTTTTATATTATTGTCATTATACATGAATTCAGCACTGGCAAGACTACTAGCCAAGACTGCATTTATGCATCATGCCGACCCATCCCTCTATATTTGGAATGATGTATGTATCAATTTGATGCATGTTACTCTCCAGGGCTGGATTCATACCTCAGTTACATTTATGAGGGCAAAGGGCATATCGCCTTTAAGCACTGTGCCTCCCTTAACGGGTTAACCAACTCTTGTCACCCTTTATTCTGGAGGAGTTTATCTTCATAATGGGGAAGGGCCTTAGATCTCTCTGCTATTTGCTTTGAATAGTGGCTCTAGACTTAAAAAGAAACGATGTCTTTCTGCTTTCTCCTCTTTCACTATTAGTCAGTGGCAAAGCTGGGTAACTACTCTAGATAAAAAGGAGGGGAGGGTAAGCACCTTAGAGGCCCCCTATCAAACACTGCCTCACTGGTGCCTACCGGTGTCTGGGTAACCTGCTGGTTAAACTAACAAATGGGGGCCATGCTTTGACCCTTTAAGGGCCGCAAAGTGCTTTAAAGCCCTATGCCCTTTGCCCTAGTTAATACGACTGACGGGTAGACTCGCCGGGGCTGCATTCATGGGATAGATACACTCATGGTTAGTTACAGCCAATGCAAGTTTCTTCCCAAGGCTGTATTTATCCATCATGTCGATAAAAGACATGACACATTTAATCACAATGTGGCCCTAAAGGTTTAAGGTGTACAGGGTACCTCGATCTGTCTCGGGTCTCCCGGGCAGGAGCTGGGGCACGTGATGTCCAATTTGTGATGTAGGGGCAGGTATATGCTTGACTCTCATGCAGTGCTGTGTGTGTGGTGCCGTTCTGACAAGAAACCTGTGTATCTACTTCGAAATATAAGAGGTTTGGCAATCACAAATCACGGATACAGTGAAGGAATCCTACATTAGATTACACTTAAATTCAAATTTTACTTCATAGACAAAAAACCTATTTTTGAGACAATTATCAGTTGAGTAATGAGTGTATGCGGTGGGGTGTATTAAGAAATAAATACTTTCCATTCATATTGTTCTGCAGGACCACTAAAAGATATATAGCTTCTCACTATGTTAGGAATGATAATGACATCTCCATAGATGAAATCATAATCGACAAGCAGGCATTGTATTAGCAAGCATTCCTTAAATCATAAAATGTAAATACCCATTATAATACTCATATGACCTGTATTGTGTGCCAAGAAAGCTTCCTCATGTGAAGCCCATACCCATCTTTACATCGACTTCAATGTAGTTTTGGTACCTTGCATACTTTTTGTGACATATGATTGACCATATACACCTAACATAGGCTAATCCCTAACGTATGAATACGATTTACCATGAAACAGTTATAAAAACGGCTACATTTACCTTAATGTGTCGCCATACAGTAAAACACCACGGGAAGCTTTATGGGCGTTAATCGGCACGTAAATAGGCCCTGCTCTGGTTCAGTGGTTCACATGGGTGACCGCATTCACCAGGTCATGGGGTTCTATCTCATGAGAAGACCAAACATTGAAAGTGACATTACAGTCTTTACTGATGGATGTGAGTTGTACGAGTAACATAAATCACTGAGGAAGGTTCTAAATGGTGGATCCTCTCTAAGAAGTGTGGATTATAGCTTTCAGGTGCAGCTCTTCTCGTAACTGTCAGGTTTAATGTATTATACTTTAAAGAGTATGAACATCGAATGGTTTCAGATGATGTATATGGAGAATTAACATACCTTGCTTAATATACCTAGTGTAATGGCTATACTTAAGAAAGGGCAATGTAATAACGACCATCTTTTAATGATTATGTTTAAAGGTATAGGATACAATGATGAAAAATTAAAGGTTCTCATTTTACGTCTTCATGTGAAATTCTACCAATAGGGCTAATTCTAAAGGAACATATAACAAAACTATGCACAGTTGTGGCTAGGGAAAACCCTTCCACATCAATGAGGGCGTAAAGATGAGGTGAGACGTCAGTTTGAGTACTTGGTATCTTTTATTAATAATAATATTAATATCAGAGTACCAGTCACTAGGGCTCAGTATATAAGTTACTGATGGTTGCAAGATGATAAGTGATTTCCTCCTCCATCTGACCGGGGTATAAGTACAGGTGCCCGGCAGGTGGAGGGGGTGCCCATGTGACCGGAAGTAGATGTAACAGTGGTTTTCATTGGATAATATACATTTGACATTTGATTGGATAATTATATATTCATGGCTTTAACATGTGGTGTGCGCTGGACCGCGGGTGGGGAGCCTGGGTCCAGTGCATTATGGGTAATGGATTACATAATAAGTAGCATGCACACATGGGGGCTTTGTCGCCCACCTTCCAGGTGGCCTCCAGCCGGCTCAAGTGGCTTTGGCGGTGCCACACTGATTAAGGGTGTCCAGCTTTATAGCATTGTTTTATGTGTTGACAGTTAATCCTTGGGGTCAACATATAGTTCATTTGTTTTGTGTATAGGTGACCGGTCGGTGCCTTGTCGTCTGGACAGGCCGACCGTTACCTATTGTCCATGGGATAAGGGTCTGCTTGTGATCTATGGATTAGTTATGTATGGGGGTCAGTTATGCTTGGCTTTATGAGTAAAAGGTATGTCTGACGTCTAGGTGTACTTTGATGGACATATGGATTGAAAATATGCATAAAGTATTGTGCGTATTACAAATAATAATAAATATGAATATTAATAATCATAAATCATAATTATGACGTAATATGACGTAATATGACGTAATACAATTGATGAAGGTATAATAAGGGGTTTTGTGGCGTGACAGCACCCCCCAATACAACTCCTGCACGCCCTCGTGCAGGCCGAGAAGTCGTAGAGGAAGAGTTATGTCACGCTTCAAAAGTATTTTGTATGAACATTTTTTTTTTGTATTTTATGGTTTTTGATATATCTATCTTATGCTATGACTATGTCTCAATTCTTAATCACATTTTCTAGGTTCATACAGTGTTTTGTACATACGTGTTATGCAGTGGTAAATTAATAATATTTCAATGGTAACGTACTGGTACTATATGTCTCGCTTCCGTTCTATTTATATGATTATACATTTTTGGAAGCTTCTAACCATACCAATTATTTACAAAATACATGGTACAGTGGTAATGGTAATGTGACGTACTGTTTCTATATGTCGCGCTTCCGTCCTAGATTATAATACAATCAATTCATACGATAGGAAGCTGTAAGAAATTCATTTCAATAATAATATAGATGTACTAAGCGTTTACATAGGCCATGTGTAATACTTAGTATGGTATGATAGTACATGTATAACAATAGGTTTTGAGCAGTGTATTTTGTTTATGCAATGATCTTTGGCAATACTTGATTTTTGATATTCATTCTCAATGTCGAGGGGCAATGGAGGAAGTTCGTTCTGAGTTATCACCTTCTATAATAAATTTTTATGTTTCATTTCCTGTCTCACTCTTTTTCATAACAATGGCTGTCAATAGTTCGGTAGTGGTCATGTCTTTTGGGTTTTTGATAAGTGACGTAGTGTTGTCACCATCGGGGTCAATGTCAATGTTGTCTTGGGTTTCAGTCGGATGTAGGGATGTAGTCATTTCAATAGTCTTAAGGGTTAATCCTGTGGTGGTGGTGTCGTCTTTCAGGGCCGGTATGATAGAAAACCGTGCCGCTAGGGGTAGTATGATGTGGTTGGGTAGAAAGTATGACTTCTGTTTTCCGTTGATGTTGAATGATATGGGGCCGTTCCATGTCATGTTTATGCGTGGGTATGGGCATGACAGGGCGGAGATGGCCGTTAGAGTTGGTATGAATTCATTAACAATAGAGTCACGTTCGTAGGGTAGGGATAGTAGTGGTATGGTGTGGTTGACGTGTCCTTGGTAGATTTTGAGCGTAATAGTAGGGTTGGTTTTGTGTCCAGAGTTTGTCATTCCAAAGTGACGTGTAATCTTGTTTTTACACTTGAAGATGGTTTTGATAACAGCGTATACGATTAACGCTACAAATATTAGGGTAAAAATGTTATGGGCATCAACGTATTGATCTAGATTGATAGTGTGGTTTTCTTTGGTTTCACTCTGGGGGATGGGGTTAATAAATTTCCAAGAAATGTTGTTGGGTCGAGCACTAACGGTCGGGATGGTCGCGAACAGTGCTTTTCCTTTGGATACGTATAATAAGTAGAAGAATCCTACGGCGTTTAGAATGCAAGTGACTGGTACTATGTAGTTCCATACAGGGCTAGCGAAGAAGCTAGCTATGTTCTCTCGTATGGGTGTGTCCTGGATGGGTCGGTCTAAGATGTCTGCTGCGTTGGTAGCTTCTATTAAGATATTCCTGGTGAAGGGTTCCAGGTCTAATGTAATGTCTGATGACAACTTGCTTATGTTTGTCATAGATTTGATGATAGCTTGTGTATGTAGATGTGGTATGTGTATTGGATCGTGGTGTAGTGATGATGCTGTGATGTTGAGATTGTTTGTGAGTGCGAGTAGTATGGGTGTATTGGCCGCGTGCATTAGGAAATGTGTTGAAGAAGATTCATTACAAGGAATTTTGGTGTTTGGGAGGTACAATGAATCAAACTGTAAGTGGCACATACATGGGACACCAATAACTGCGTAGGCCGAAGCTTTCTTAGTAGTTGGTGTCATGTGCTGACAGATGACGTGGTAGTACTCCCTGTTAGTAGTTACTAAATATTTGTCTTTACCAATAGCTATAGCACGGGTTTGTATCGGTCTCAGAGGGTGTACTTGGAATGTGCAGAGTCTGGCTATGTCTGCCTGGTTACCTTTAAAGGCCGCCATGAGGCAGGTTGGCTGGTCACTGCGTATTCTAGGCATGGTCCTAGCGCATACTTTCAGTATTGAGCCTTGGCACGTAAGCAGATCTGCGTTTGTCATCTCTAAGTACAATGTCTCTGCCTCGTTGACAGCGAGGAAAGTTTTGTCAGTGTGTAATAGGGTAGATCCAGAACTTGTCGTATTTTCGGTGTTAATGGGGACATGAGTTGTAATTACTTGATATAAGTTAAATGCTGCGTCTGTGGCAGAAATGATAACATTAATATGAATGTATAGGTGAGTTTTGGAATAGGTGTATAGTGCAACTGGTTGTGAGTAGTAATATGCGGTGTCAATAATGGTTACCTCGGATCCTGGGTTCCTAATTTTGAGTTGTGTGTCTAAGGTGGCTAGCTTGAGTGCTAGCTCTGTAGGTTGAATCATATCAGGTGCTAATATTCCGGTAGACAATAATCTGAGAGAATTTTCCACCTTGTATAACCCTTGTTGGTAGGCGATCCTGGTCATTAGGACAATTACCTGAGCCGATATGATGGCCGACTGGGTAATCCTACGATCCTGGTCGGCTTGGATGGAGGTTAGGGTTGTGGAGAAATCGTCAGACCATGAATCTATGGATTCGGTAATATTGAGTAGGGATTCCTGCACAACGTCCTGTTGTTTTATATAAGTGTCTAGAAACTGCTGGTGTTGCTGTGTGACGTCATGTAATCCTTGTGCAGTTTTAACATTGACGTCGGCCAGTGTACCAATTCTAGCATCTAGGTGATGTATGACGTTGATGATAGAATCCATGTCTCTAGTGGTTGCCAGGCCAAAGATTGATTTAAAGAGCTCCCCTAAGAATCCTAGGATAGCTCTCTTTGGCCTGTTAGTAATAGGATCCGAGAGGAAGTGTGCAATGTTCTTTAAAGTCTTAATAATGTTAATATCTACGTTTTGTAGTAGTCGGTCGAGGTCAGCAGCTTGTTGTAACATCTTGGCGTCATGGCTGTCGTGGGGTCCTAGTGAAGTCAGTTGAAGAGTCCTGATGGTGTTGTAAATGAGTGGCTTCGGACGAGGAGCCATTGGGATGTTGTAGGGGATGGCCAGTATGACCTCGTGTAGGTCATGACCGGTGATGATTTGCCCCGGCAGCTGTTCATAGATGAGGCCGATATTTTGCCTCACTATTGGTTGTGCTGCCGTGTAGATGATGTGTGTGATGATAAATAGGAGGTAGAGTGTATACCTCATGATTCCCGAGTTGTTGGGATTTGATAGTAATAATAGTAGTAGTCGATCGTTTGTAGTAGTAATAGTTGATAGTCGATAGTTTGTGACGGATGAGTGTAAGTGCGCAGTACTGGCGGGGATCTACCAAATTAACTGTGGGCTGCTCCTGACTGAATCGATGTGTGTAGGGGTGTGGTCACTGGGTGACTGTGGAAAGATGGGGGGATGTGTGGGAACTTATACCCTTTGGTCTGGGTACAGGGTGGTGGCTATGTCACCCTGCCATGTTGGTCGTTATCACACTCCCATAAGTGGAGCTTTTGTTTGCGCGCTCCAGTGGTGGCGCCATCCAGGGCTCAGATTGCGGTCATCCTCCTGGTGTTGTTGACACCTGCGATGCATGCGGGCGGCCGCCTGCATACACCGCTTTTCCACTGGTCTATGGGGGGGGGTTTAATAAGAGTGCGCAAACTGTCCTTTCATGTCGGATTTGGACATGTTGATAATAGTTCTATTTGAAGTGTCAGTTTGTTAAAGGAGCAGCAATAATATGGAGTCGCCCTGCCACTTACTTGTGTGGTGAAATGGGTATCGATGGATTATAAGTTATAATAATAATAGTTGATGAAGCTTGTGCGCTTTTTGATGATAAATACTGTATTTCCAGTATTTCTTTATGATGATCGGTGTGTCAGTGGTGATTCTTTGTGAATCATTATAATAGTAATAGTGATAATAGTAGTCGTTGTAGTAGTCAGTGTTGATCCTTTTGATAGTAATGTTTGTAATATATGACATTTGGTGTTTCTTTGTAATAGTAGCGATAATATAGTGAGCTTTTTGTTGTTTATGTAGTATAGGTGATAACTCTTTTCCTCTTATATATTCTATAGTTTATATTATGGTTTTAGTCCTACCGGTGTCCTCCTCTTGACCTTGGAGTGGGCCGGCTTTGCTTTGTATATATTTTTGGTTTGTAGAAGCGCTGGTCTCGCTTTATATGAATCTCCGTCTTTCTTCCATAATTTGGTTATGAGGTCATCGTTTGGGTCAATGAGTCTGTGAATGAAATCGTTATTTCTAACGTGACGTACTAGTTTCAGTCTATCTACATGGACTGGGTTTTTCATTGTCTTCATTGTGATGACAGATTTGAGGAGGACGGATGTTTTTGAGACGAATTTGCACACTATGTATGGGCCGGAGTACACCTTCTGAAGTTTCAAACATTTTGTTCTATCCATCAGTCGGGGTACCTTGACATACACTAGTGATTCTTTCTGCACCTTTGTAGGTTTTGCCTTTTTGTCGTGTTGTTGTCTCATTTGTTCTGTCCTCTTTTCGATGTTTTCAATGACCTGATTGTATGTGTAGTCTATTTTCTTTAATTTGTCAATGATGTGGAGATTTAGACTTTTCTCTTCTTCCTGATTGAGTTTGTTATCTATTATGGTGTTTGGGTTCCTTCCCTTCATAATGAAGAACGGTGTGAAGGCAGTGGTGGCGGACTCTGTGTTGTTGATGGAGAACACGAGGTGTGGTAGGAATACATCCCATGTGTCCTGGTGTTCCTCACAGTAGGCCCGTATGCCTTCAGACAGCGTCTTCACGTATCTTTCAGCCTGGCCGTTTGATTTTGGTCTATAGGCCGAGCTGAAGACATGTTTTATGTTGAGGGAAGATGTCATGTTTCTGAATTTTGAATTTTTATATGACGTTCCATTGTCTGACTGGAGGTATGTTGGTATACCCTCGGCCAGAACAACCTTCTCTATGAATTCTGCGGTAGTTGTTTCCGCGTCCAATGATGTAGTAGGGTAAGCTATGCAGAATTTAGAGAACCTGTCGACCACTACCTGAATGTATACATTCTTTCCTGGTGTTGGTGGTAGTGGGCCTATGGCATCTATGTGAACAAACTGGAATGGGTAAGAAGGGGTACTATGGGCCGTCATTGGCAGGTTGTTGGTTAGGTTCATCTTTTTGGCTTTCAAACAGACGTGGCAGGTCGCTGTGAATTTCTGGACGTCGGCCGCCATGCTCTTCCAATATACTTTGGGAAGCATGGTCGACAGCATTCTTTGTGCGCCAGCGTGTCCTGCCATTGGGAGGTCGTGAAAAAGCTTCAAGATGGGAAGTCTCATGTCATCTGGGATGACGGGTTGGAATGAGAATTCCTTGTGTTTCTTCCATAGTACCGTGTTGATATGGACCAAAATATCATTCAGCATGATGTGGTCATCAGCTATTTTGATAAATTGCTCCGTTTCCTTCTTGTTTTTGTCGTTGGGTACCTGTCCGTTCTCTAAATACGTGATGATAGCTTTCGTATGTAAATTATATCTCTGTTCTCTTTTCAGGTTGAGTATGGAGATCTGTGGGTCGGAGAGGCTCTCTATCGTTTCAATCAGATGATTAGTCTGATTGGCCAAGTGTTTTGCCATGTCTGTGGCGTCTCTTCTAGGCTTCTCATTTTTCTTCTTTGATTTTGGTTTATCTGTGGTTTTCTTAGGTTGCGGTGCCGGGGTGTGGCCTGGGACCGGTCGGGTCGCCGCAACCTGCTCTATTTGTTCTGTTTGAGTTTCTTCTATGAATGTTGATAGGGCTTCTAGGGATGTAGAGGGTACTGTCAGCTGCTGTGGGGCGTGGTCTGGGACCGGTCGTGCAGCTGAATCCACTTCCTGTTGTACCGAGGCCACTATGGCTGCTAACAGTCCCTTGTATTCTGTTTGTGGAAGCCCGAAATGATGTAATTTGGTACTTGGGATGTCAGGATTTGCTCTCAGGTTGGGGGTCAATCGTTTTACTTCTTCTATATCTTCTGTGCTTTCTTCCATACATTCACAATAGAAGTGATGGGTGGAGTTTCTCTTCAGGATTGATTTGGGTAGACGTTTTGGTAGCGTCAATGGTGGTTCGTCTTCTTTGAATTTTTGTGTGTGTATGTCATCCTCAAACATAATTCTATGTTGCACCCTTATGGCTTTGGGTTTTGGTGGAGGATCTGTCATTGGTGTCTTGTCTAGTGGGTAGTCTCGTCTTGACATAACGTCTGATGGTATATTTAATTTGCCTTTTATGTGTCGGATATTAAATTGAAATTGTTGAATTTTGAGTGCCCACCTTGCCCACATGTTTTTGTTATCTGATTTTGTCAACATGTGGATGAGGGCTTGGTGGTCAGTATATAACTCGAATGGTCTTCCTTCTAGGTAGTGTCTGAAGTACTCTATTGCAAATACTACTCCCAATAGTTCTCTTTGGGTGGCACCATAATTCCTCTCGTGGTCATGGAGTGCTCTGCCCGCAAAGGCTACTGGTCGTAGAACGCCGTCTTTCTCCTGGGAAAGAGTAGCTCCCAGGGCTGTACCAGATGCATCTGTTGTAAGATGGAACTGTTTGTTGTAGTCTGGATACAGCAAGATGACGTCATTGCATATAGAGTCCTTCAGGGTCTGAAATGCAGTCTCACATTCTTTTGTCCAAACAAATTTGTTCCCATTTTTGAGTAGGTTGAATAGAGGTCGACCAATTTCACTGAACCCTTTGATGAATTTTCTATAGAATTGGGCGAGTCCAGTGAAAGACCGCACCTCTTTTGTGGTCTTCGGTGTGGGGAATGTCTGGATCTTGTGGACTTTGTCTGGAGATGGTTTGATACCGTTAGTGGTGACTTTCATTCCTAGGAAGTCTAGTTCCTCTAGGAAGAATTCGCACTTGGTTTTCTTCAACTTTAGTTTGCCATTTCTTAGTGCTTCGAATATGTTTCTTAAATCAATGAAATGTTGGTCTATGGTAGGTGATAAACACAAGATGTCGTCTAAGTATGGGATTGCACATTTGTACTGCAGGTTCTGTAGGATCAAGTTGACTACAGCTTGAAAAGCCTGAGCACTGCTGGCAAGTCCCATGGGCATGGTCTTGTATCTATACTTTTTGGTCCTAGTGAGAAAGGCTGTGATGTCCCTGTCGTCCTCTCTAATTGGTATCTGGAAGTACCCTTGTTGGGCATCCATTTTAGAGAACACGGCAGGTCGCATCTCACCAATCATTTCTAGGCTGTCGTCTGCTCGTGGTGATGTAAGTGCTTGGTTGATGGATTGGGAATTCACATATCTTAGATCTGTCACTAATCTGTAACCCTGCCCGTTCTTTTTCTCTACAAGAAAACTTCTGGATGACCAGGGACCCGTTTTGGTTTCCTCCAGAATGTCCTGCTTTACCAGCTTCTGACATTCAATTTCAAGTCGTTCAGCTTTGTGCGGGGCCATTCTGAATGGGTAGAACTGTAAGGGTTTGGCGTCTGGGATCAGGTTGATTTTATGGGTGTACAGATGGGTTCTTCCAATCATATTATCTTTTCCCACGAATATGTCGTCGTATTCTTCTATTAATTGACAAAAAGTTGTGAATTGATCTTCTGTGAGGCATTCTGGTTTTTGGAAGACGTGTGATTTTTCTTTTTCTGGTTCTATGTCTATGTCCTTTCCTATGTACATGTCTTTGTCTATGTCTTGTTCGTCGTGACCTGTTGTCTCTTGTACCATATTTATAAGATCTTCGTCGTCTGACATGGATTGATCCATGTCAGAGTCAGAGTACTCTGAATATGTTGGTGTTGGTACATAGAATGTTTTGTCTGACCCTGTTGATGATGCACTGTCACTGATAGTGGAGTTGTTGTCTATGTCTATGTCTATGTCTGTCTCCTCTGGTTGTGTGTCCTCGTAGTCTGTCGATAATATATGATTTTCTTTGTCTATGTCTGTTTTTGTATATAAGGCTACGATTTCACCCTTCTGGATTTTACAGATTCTAGATGTGATATTCAATAATATCAGTGGGTGTCTGTCTCTTTGGTCAGGTGTCACGACTGAACGTTGTACGATGTAATTTGGAAGTTTGTCTGATCTGTCAAAATTGTCTGTTATACCGTTGATTTGACTGACTGAGTGGTAGCATGTGACTTGGCCTGTTATGGCCATTTCGGAAAATGGAGGTATCGAAATGGCTCTCACTGCCCTGATTGGTTGAGATTTTGGAGTTGGGTCAGTGGAGTAATTGATTTTGCTTTTAGTCTTTGATAGAAAATCTGTTCCCAATATGATTGGTGATGAACAATTTGGAAGAATTGCAAATTGATGACTGAATGTTTTGCCTTGAATTTTGAATTTGATTTTGATAGCTCTTTTGATGTGACACAATGCTCCATCGGCAAGATAAACTTTGGACCTGATTCGTGAAAACTCATGAGGAACTAGTTTCGATAGAGTGGAGGCTAGACCCTCTCTCATGCAAGAGACGGTGGCTCCTGTGTCTACTAGACTGGGGATGTTGGTATCTTTGAATTGTAGATCTATATTGCCATTGACCATATTGATAAACAAAACACTCTGCTCACCTTCTTCCATGTGTAGGTCGGGGAGTGGTGGGGGGACGACTTCCAGAGTAGCTTGGACGTCGGCAGGTTTCCCGCGCACTGGTGCAGCGTTGTGGATTGTCTGTGGGTCATGTGGCGTGATGTCGATGGGCGATGCCGATTGTTCTGTGTTGGGGACTGTTTTGTCATCCTGATGAGGCCTATCCATAGGATGACGATCTAGTTTCCCGTCGTCTTGGTGAGGTCGTTCATCATGCTGACGAGCTGTGCCATGGTGTACTGTGGGGTGGGGTTTTGTGGCGTTGGTTGAAGTTGTAGTTGTTGTTGTTGTTGTGGCCATTGTTGTTGTTGTTGTTGTGGCCATTGTTGTTGTTGTTGTGGTGGCTGCCATGATTGCTGTTGTGGCTGCCACCGTTGTTGTTGTTGTTGGCTCTGGATGAGTTTGAAGTGATGTGGGGGTAGGGAACCCGTTTGAAGAAGGGTTATGATGTCTTTGGGTCCCCCTTTAAATCGGTGGGTGGGAGGGATGAGGCCCATTGAGCGTGCCTTCCTGATGTTGTCGACGTAGTTGATGTCGAAGTCTTCTCTCCTCCCCCTATAGTTGGGTGGTAACGCGAAGTCAGTGGGTGGAGATTGTGTCGGTGTAGCTGCTTGTTTGTGGTAGGTGGGTTTTGGTTTACCACCTCCCATAGCAGCTACGGTATGTTCGGTCTCCATAATTTCCTGTTGCTTCTGTAGAAGGTCTCTCAGTTTTTCGTTCTCCCTATCCTTCTCCCTTAGCTGAGCCGCTATGACTGGGTCTAGGGTGTTGTTGGATAGGGATGATACCTTATGTGTGGAGGTCTTCTTATAAAGGTAGGCACACCTGAGTGCTCTGCAGAGGGAGGCCCATGTAGTAGGACTTTCCGCTCTGATCGCCTCTCGGTAGTCCTCGTTTAATACTGTGGCTACCTGGATGATGGCAGCTTCTATGTCCACCCCCTTGTTTTGGAAGTGGGTGTTGGCGTCTTTTAGCCATTCTTCCATGGTGTGTAGGGTGGGGTCAAACTGGGACAGTGTCAATAGTTTGATGTCGTTCTCGACATCCTTGAAGTGGTGAATGAGTCCCTTCTTTATAAGGTCATAATCGTCTTGTACACTAGTGGGCTGAATACTGTACCATTCGTACGCTGGTCCAGCTAGATATACTGCACAAGTGACATGGATGGGATGATCTTCTTGAGGGTATTTAAGCCTTACAAAACGTTCTAGGTCGGTGAACCACTTTCTGGTGCTCATCTTAATGTCTGGTTTGGAGAATTTGATTGGTTCCCGGATGGTGTATTTGTTGGCTTTTGATATGGCGCTAGCCAGGTCGCTAATGGACTTGTTGTTTCTATATTCTGCGTTGAGTCTTTCTAACTCTGCCTTGTGGGCCGCTAATTGTTCATCTAATTTTCTTGATATCCTATCGTCTAGTTCTCGTTGTCTTTCTACCTCTACCTGATCGTCTCCGGCCATGTTGACAGTGGGTTCAACACGAATGGGAGAGGTGGGTGGGGTAGCTATGTCTATAGGTATAATAGGTACCGTGTCTATAAGTGTTGTTTTAGAATGTCTTACTGTGTCCTTGTAGATGCAGGAGGTGGACTTGTTGATGTGCTTGTTGTTGCTTGGTCCTTTCCTCCTGGTGGGTTGTAGACCTGATGTTGGTGCTGGTCCCTGGCTCCTAGTGTGCCTCCGTGATGATAGGTCACTGAGGGACTGGTGTCTCTGCATTAAAAAATTTCTTCATGGTCGCAGGTAGCTGAAGGTTGCCCGGTTCTCTACCACTCTGTGGCTAGGGAAAACCCTTCCACATCAATGAGGGCGTAAAGATGAGGTGAGACGTCAGTTTGAGTACTTGGTATCTTTTATTAATAATAATATTAATATCAGAGTACCAGTCACTAGGGCTCAGTATATAAGTTACTGATGGTTGCAAGATGATAAGTGATTTCCTCCTCCATCTGACCGGGGTATAAGTACAGGTGCCCGGCAGGTGGAGGGGGTGCCCATGTGACCGGAAGTAGATGTAACAGTGGTTTTCATTGGATAATATACATTTGACATTTGATTGGATAATTATATATTCATGGCTTTAACATGTGGTGTGCGCTGGACCGCGGGTGGGGAGCCTGGGTCCAGTGCATTATGGGTAATGGATTACATAATAAGTAGCATGCACACATGGGGGCTTTGTCGCCCACCTTCCAGGTGGCCTCCAGCCGGCTCAAGTGGCTTTGGCGGTGCCACACTGATTAAGGGTGTCCAGCTTTATAGCATTGTTTTATGTGTTGACAGTTAATCCTTGGGGTCAACATATAGTTCATTTGTTTTGTGTATAGGTGACCGGTCGGTGCCTTGTCGTCTGGACAGGCCGACCGTTACCTATTGTCCATGGGATAAGGGTCTGCTTGTGATCTATGGATTAGTTATGTATGGGGGTCAGTTATGCTTGGCTTTATGAGTAAAAGGTATGTCTGACGTCTAGGTGTACTTTGATGGACATATGGATTGAAAATATGCATAAAGTATTGTGCGTATTACAAATAATAATAAATATGAATATTAATAATCATAAATCATAATTATGACGTAATATGACGTAATATGACGTAATACAATTGATGAAGGTATAATAAGGGGTTTTGTGGCGTGACACAGTGACAGTGTGAGAAAATCCCCCACTGAACCCAAGACTGGATAAGGCGCCTTTTGTGGGATCTTAATGTAGCATGTATTCACAGGGCCCCCATCCTTCACCACTCTTTGCTTGGTGGTTTTTATTCCCACCCTTTTATCAAGCATCCAGGCCCCCATCCCCGCCCACCATCAGGAGCAGGTACAGTATTCACATGACGTCTAGTGATGTTATCTCTGCTTAAAGACCTGTAACTGTGTAGTCAGGTGAGGGGGGTGTAGCAGAGGTACATTGGTGAACAACCTCTAATGGCGGTGGTGCAGTAGCTTTGTGTCACTTCTCATCCAAACATAGGTTACCGAAGTGACTTTCTGATGCATAATTGCAAAAACAGTATTACAGTCACGGGATAAACTGCCCGGAATCTCCTCTGGGACAATTGATATTGATGCGAATTAAATATTTTGTAAAGCACTATGGCAATAGGACCCCATGGGTGAACTATGTTACTGCATGCAGTAGGAAAGCAAAATAGCAGTCAAGGGAAGAACTGACAATATGTCATCTCCTCTTAGGTATTTCCATGACAGACCCCCATGCGTACTTCTTTCCATAACTACGCAGCCCCTGTTCCCCAAGTACACAGGATGCTTGACTTGACATGTGGGCAGCAGGAGGACCTACAGCAACGCTTTACTGGTACACTTATTAGGGTACTTAGCCCTTCTCCTCCAGTGCAGGCTCCCCATGGCTGCCTCACCTACTTCTGTCAGGGAGGGTCAGCCAGGTCCACTCTGCCCACCCAGCCCCTTTACAATACAGGCTAACTGTCCTCCCACCATGTAAACCCATCTGTGCCACCCACATCACCAATGTCCACCATTTATTTTCATTCTATACATGATGAGGAGAAATTCATTTTCCATTAAGTGTTTCAACTCCAGAACACATACAAGGCTTGGGAAGAGCACATAAAGTAAGTGGCTTGAAGTGGTAGCCCCAGTACTTAATTTATTGTTGGATACACGTCCTCCGTTACATCAGGTATACACAAAGATTAATATAACTATACAACAAGTATTGAAGTGGCTTATTTGGAACATGACAAACATCATTATTATTTAGCAACTTCAATCAACTCCTTTATGTATGCTAGTACTCAGTAGATTATCAGATTGCCCTCCTTAAAAATGAATTATGTCCAAACACTGTTTCCACATCTAACAGCCAACCCCTGTTATTCTGTCCCCTTGGCCTTATCCTGGTGAAGTTGTATTGCCAAAATCACCCTAGCATGACAGGCTGTGATGCTCACATGCCCCGCTACGTGTCGCTGCAGACAGTCAGTTGGCAGCCTTTATCTGACCCTACAGGGGGACAGTCATTGGCTGCATTCAGACATACGTAGATCGTGAAGATCTCTATCCTTGTTTATATAGAATTCAGGGCCCTATCACTGCTGCCACTGGTTGGAGTGACATGTATGGGCGATATGGGAACACTTATCATGGATACATCTAGGTCTAAGTGTGGCTTGAATTAAAGCAGACCTTTGTCTGAATAATCAATATTAACACACTTAGTCGTTGGGTCAATATACTGGCCAGATGGTGATTCTACATTTGTCAACCTCTCCTTTCATTGCTAGACATTTGAGGTAGGTAGGCACATGGACACTAGACTAATTATTCATTCAAAACTATCAGCCTATCCATACGTATGTAGCAGTGGGGAAGTGATCATATTTCTATTCACAGTCATGAATATATGTTCTGAGATTTCATAGCCCAGATAATCTTATGCAGGATACATATATCTGCACAGCCCTATATTCGGGAATACATATATGCTCACCAGACCAGGCCTCCTCCAGTTCTCAGTAAAAGTCAATAAAAAAATAGTCAGTTAATTTTGTTTGGGGTCTTATCAATAGTTAAA
Organism: Harmothoe impar; assembly: GCA_947462335.1. Lineage (NCBI taxonomy): Eukaryota > Metazoa > Annelida > Polychaeta > Phyllodocida > Polynoidae > Harmothoe > Harmothoe impar. Next base: position 49,964,093 of record OX381721.1, read on the forward strand.
TTCTTAAGCTTCACATTGACTTAAATGGACCATCTTAGTTAATTTAACGTCTTTTAGAACATTAAGAATTGTTTGAAGCACAACCCCTATACTGTGTTTGATCTTAACTAGCATGCTGTAATAATACCCTTCCATCTCAGTATACTATTTATAACACAGTGTGAGGTCGTGCATAAGACTGGCATACCAAGAGTGTACAGCACCCTGCGTCCATGTATCAGTTCTAACATGCTAACCGTGTGTGTTAGAAGTTAGATGAGTGCGTGTTAGTGTGTGGTTAGGGGCCCTCCCTGCTCACCTGAGGCCCACTCACCTGTCTGTGAACCCAATCAAACCCCACCTACCTCTGCCATGGTATCCATGGCAACCAGGTAGCCAATGGCTGACCTCCAACTCAGGGTAATAGGGGGAGGGGGATGCCCTCAAGGGGGTCCTTAACCTCCTTATAAACAGCTGATTCCAACCAGTGTCTGCTGGAGTCAATGGTCATCAATGGTTTTTGATTAGAAATAAAAGAAAGGAAAATATTGATGTTTACTATCAGTACCCCCTGCTCACTCCCCCGGGGAAATATTGCAGATAACACTTATCTCATGCTTTTATCACTAAAATAGTAGGCAAGACGCATATATAAGACTAAGCTTACGCTTATAAAACTATTTCTATTATAGACATCGGGGTTAGTATAGAAACATTGTTTGACACTGCAAGTAAACAATAGAGACCTGATGTAGAACAGAATAACTAATTGAGGGTGTGGCACTCAGGATATCAAATAGAAATTATAGGAAGCCATAACAAGAGTTTATCTGCAGCACTGGGCAACCTGCGTCTCTCCCCAGAGGACCCACCCATTTAATCTCATTTCTGTAGTGGTTAGGTTTCCTGATGGGTGACTGGAGGTTTTACCAATGCAATGTCCATTTACCTGCTACTTGGTTAGAGACAATAGGACACGGCTGAATAAAACAATTGATGGCAGGTAATTCGGCTACATTTAGAATGATTATGGAGGAGGCTGGCAGCAGGAGGACTATTAGAGTAATGTGATTCGGTAGTTAGACATTTAAAGTGTCAGTCTGGGGAAGCAGATCCCTGCTCTGGGAAAACTAGCAGCCGTAATGGCCAGTCCTCGCCGAGAGCCTGAGATTGTGAGAAAGAACCACCAAAGGCAATGGTAAAACACACACATGCCATGGGAACCTCCATGGTACAGGATATTGTGCTAACGAAATATTCAAATTGTTAAAATAAATATCCCGTTAGGACCATTTTTGTTTGAGCATTGCAGATCTTTGTATATCCTCTAAGTCAAAGATACATATATTAATTACTGTGAGACATCCTCATATTTTACACGTCACCATTATGTTTACCATCATCATTGTTAATTTCCTCTGCCATAAATAATTATAGTTGACAGCTGGCAGCTGTATAATGTATAATATATATTCTGCCCAGGGCATAATTCTAAAATGCATACGTTTTCTTTATTTATTGATCTAATATATGCCTTACAACCTGAGAGTCAACCGGACACCCACATGTCACCAAAACCTACTCTCTTTCCAGGGTCAGGCAAATTAATGAGAGTCAGGCAATGTTGGACTCTAAAAGCTGAGTTTAGCATCCTGCTTTTAAAATGTCTGACTGTTGTTCAGGTTGAGTCCAGCATTACCATACTCTATATATATAAAAAGAGTCCAGCTATACCAGATGATTCTCTAGCAGTCTGGCAATGCTAGACTGTGAACCGGTATATTGACCACCGTGGTATTAATATCAAATTACCTCCCCACCCACCATGCTACAGACCCATCCCTGTCTGGCTGCCTTATGATCTGATGATAGACATGACCTCTGACCTTCGATATGACTGCCCCCTGGCGGCAGAGGTGCACGGCCTGGGGGCACACGGCCTGGAGGAGGCCCTGCCCTGTGTTAGCGCGGACTAAGGTGTGTCAGACAGCCTACAGCCGGGCAGCATCATGTTCAGGTGGCCGGCTCTAACTACCTCTAACCACCATTAGTATGGGCCACACTGACATGATTTATTGTAGCCACATATGACATGTGTTACTTTACTTACCGGAACGTTCACAAATGACGTCATCAGCTAGGGGTTGGTGGCGGGGGTCTTTGAGTGTCTATATGAGTAGGCCATTATGCGCAAGATAGTATTGATGGGGACGGGGTCTTGAAAACATTTGTAAACGTTCCCCACTGAAACCTGGTTTAAAGGAAAATTTTACAGAGTCCATATTAAGAGTTTTTTTTAATTAGATATAGATGAATGAGCATGGAACTACTATTGGGGTATTTGACTCTGGGGAAAGCAAACAGGAGAGGGAAGGTTTCAGGCAGCATATTGCAATCACTAAATTTAAATGCTTGCACTTATCTCATCATCATTCGTTCTGCAAAACACACATAACCTGAGGGCCATACTTAGCCTCACAGCGAGGAGTCCATTTAACCCTTTAGGCACCACGACGGGCTTTCATGTGCTATGCCTTTTGTAATCATGATGACCGTATTTATGCAGTCCTGGTAAGTCTAATAGCATGCATCATGATACTGCCGACCCTTCGTGATTGTATCAACCCTGTAGGGTTGGCGTGATGCATGCATGAGACACTGGTAAGTTACTTCCCAGCTAGGGCTATATTCAAAAATCATAACGACAGAAAAACGCCACAGCACTTTAAAGTACCATACGGTTCCTAAAGGGTTAAATACACACCTACCACAGGTCCCTGACACTGTCTGGGGAACTCTGCGCCTGGAGATGTTCTGTGTTAGTTACGGACTCCTGCGGGCAGAGGACTTAAGGATTTTAAAGGAACACAATGTTAAAGTTGAAAACCTTGGAAAGGACCCCAGGGAAGGACCATTCCATGTTTGAAACTATTTCTGACATTACAAGAGGTTTTCGTGTTATTTTAGATTAGGACTCAGAACATGCACAAGGGCTACCACTTACAAGCCAGAGATTGGCTTTTGACCCTTTAAGGGCCGCAAAATGATATAACGTGATGTGCCCCTTGCCGTTAAGATTCACCAATACAACCCTGGCGAGTGTACTCGTCAGGCCTGCATGCATGCATC